>OZ005658.1:224420256-226820256 GCA_963930645.1 Salticus scenicus
CTATCTCAGATTCAAAGGCATCGTTTCAATATTGAAATATTACTATTATCTATTTCAGACCAATTCAAAGTCTCAATTTATAAACATCCAATATTGGCACTCTATCTATCGCAAAAAAATGGGCCGAACGAAGCGTCAAAGACAGAAATCTGCCATGAGACGCTTCGTTCGGCCCATTTTTTTGCCCCCCTCCAGATTTAAGGCATCAGTTTGTACCATCTAGATCGATCCCCCACAAAGACTTTGATTTTGGACGGAGGGGTGTCTGTCCAAGAAATAGTCTCAAATCTATCTTCGTGGAGGCGAGGGTCGTCATCATGGTCCCCATCGAAGAACAGCATGGTTCTGTCTATGAAATCTTTTAAGAATTCATTTATGAATGTGTCAGAGTCCCTCACGATCCGAATTCGGATGGCTTTATGGATGCATGAGGTGGGTACTATGGGGTCTAGAATCTGGATTTTAGAGGATGTCAGCATGGCCTCGAATCCCAACGACGACAGGGCATCTCCAAAATGTATCTCGTCGACTGGATACACCCAGGTATTGGCTAGAGAGATAGGTAGCCTGACCCTCCTGTAAACGAGATCGCACACCTTCAGCCTGGTCGTTTTTTTCACGTAAGATCGGCCCATCAGCTTGGCCACATCAGAGGCCCTGACGAATAAAAGTCCATCCGCAGAGACTACGAATAGGATTTTAGCGTCGAGCTGTGGATGTTCAATAGTGAATAGCATGACTTATGACAATAAAAGTCAAAATGATGCAGGCTCTTAGAGGCAGCTCGTATATATACCCGAGTCGTGACCTCGTTTTATCAAGCTTTACTAAGAAAACCGCGTGACCTTCTAGAACGATAAAATTATTTATATAATTAGTTCCGATAGCATGAGGACGTGCGTCACAGGAAAGAAATTTACTTGGAATTTAGATAGAACTAAAGATTACCGCTAGTATATATACAGGCTGCTGGACAAGACATTTCATTCTGAGCTCCAAAATGATTTTCCAAATATTATCTGACGAACTGAATGTTAAATTGACATGCTTTTTGTCATTTGACAACCAAATCTTCATCAAAGGCCGAGACGTGGCCTATTACATGGGGCATGAAAACCCCAATAGAGTGGTAAACTTGTGCCATATAACCGTAACGGACATTGCTCCTGAGGGCTTGAAACTACCCCCGTCTTTAGCCAAGACATGCGTCTTTGGACTGGAGGATGCAAAAATATTGATGGATATGCATCCAGGAGAGTTTGATTCCCTATTTCAGGGGCCGATTGAAATTCTTACGCCCATCGAATGCAGCTTAAACCTGAGGCGGCCTGTCCAGGTTAAGCTCGCAGCCATAACCTCATCCAATGCCACAATGGAGAGTTTCTTGGCCGATCTAAGGATTGTCATGGAGGAGTACCTGGCAACGGTACCCATGGACACCTATGTCTTTGGCGAACGATATGGGGACTTGGAGCTAGGCTATTTCCCCCGAAAAATAAAAGTTTTGGTGGGAAACAAGCCCTACTTCTATAAATCCTCGTCTTAAGATCAGGACGAGGTGCAAAAAAATGGGTCGAGCGAAGCCTCTCATGACATTGTCATTGAGGCTTCGCTCGGCCCATTTTTTTGCGATAGATAGAGTGCCAACATTGGATGCGTACCGATTTGAACTTGTAATTTTCAAGGGATATGGCTTAGCTATAAGATAATTTTGTATCTTGATAAAATATCTATAGACAAATTTAAGGTATCTGAGTTTAAAAATTTAATTGTTTCGTTTAAAATTTACTGTGTAAAATTTAAATTTTTTAAAGACTAAGTGTGGCGGTCATTATAATCTGATTTCTAAATTTTCAAGGGATATGGCTTAGCTATAAGCTAAATATGAATCTTGGTAAAATATACAGACTCGATAGTTAAATTTAAGGGATCTGAGTTTAAAATTTTAATTTTTTCGTTTAAAATTTGTATGTAAAATTTAAAATTTTTAAAGACTAAGCGTGGCGGTCATTATAATCTGATCTCTAATTTTTCAAGGGATATGGCTTAGCTATAAGATAAATATGAAACTTGGTAAAATATACAGACTCGATAGCTAAATTTAAGGGATCTGAGTTTAAAAATTTAATTTTTTCATTTAAAATTTACATTTTTTATGTAAAATTTAAAATTTTTAAAGGTTAAGTGTAGCCAAGCCAACATTGAATGCGTACCGATTGTAATTTTCAAGGGATATGGCTTAGCTATAAGATAAATATGAAACTTGGTAAAATATCGATAGCTAAATTTAAGGGATCTGAATTTAAAATTTTAATTTTTTCGTTTAAAATTTGCATTTTTTATGTAAAATTTAAAATTTTTAAAGACTAAGTGTAGCCAAGCCAGTCATTATAATCTAATCTCTATAAAAAGATTTTCGAGAGACAGGATATTATGCAAGCCTTTCCTCAGGATGCTTGATAAGCGGCTTCGATTAAAATTACAATCAGATCTCTATAAAAAGATTTTTCGAGAAGTGTTGACAGGATATTATGTCCTCAGGAAGCCCGGTTACAATCAGATCTCTATAAAAAGATTTTTCCAGAAGTATTGACAGGATATTATGCAAGCCTTTCCTCTTGATAAGCGGTTCGTAGAAAATTACTATCAGATCCTGTTGATAAGACCGGGTATATATACGAGTGTCCAGCGAGAGCTCTTCAATTGCTAGTCGATCTCTCTACTAGCTGCTTAGATACATTAGCTCTCTGTCAGTCATGTTTTTCCATGTAAAAAATTATGCTTATGGCGTTGCCTTTAAATGCCTAATGGCCACTGATGGCACCCTGTTTGTCCGGGCTGAGGACCTGGCTATTTATTCGAGGCACCCTCTAGATCTTCATTTTGCCGAAAAATATGCAGGCCTCACCGTCCGAGACGTGATGGACCCTAAGATCGATTTACCTAAATGGCTCGCTAAGACGAGAATCTTCTCCATTAGCGAAGCCAAACATCATTTGAAAGGGTTCATGGGCGAACAGGAATTTGATAAAATGTTCGATGGTTCGGCCATGGTCAGATACCAGGCTAACATGAAGCTCAGCTTCGTGAAAGCCATAGGTGTTCGATTTGTTGAAAGGTCCCATACCAAGTTCGAAGACTTCCTTGCCGCATACCAACTACAGGTGAGGAAATTTTTTGAGCTTGAATATGAGGATTATGAATTATACAAATCTCAAATGACCGGACTGTTGAAGATGACCATCAGGAGTATCTAATGAGCAACACATAGAGAGCTTGTGCTAATCTTTAAAATGAGAGTAAAAAAATGGGTCGAACGAGGTGTCTCATGGCAGAATTTCTGTCTTTGACACCTCGTTCGACCCATTTTTTTGCGATAGATATAGTGCCAACATTGGACGGGTTGGTTGGTTGAATGGCTTTTTTTGGCGCAAGGTCCAAAGTAGGACATGCTGCGCCAAACAAAGAGGTAAAGGAAAATGAAGCCTCTGGATGGGTTTACCCATCCAGAAAGTCATTAAAAAACACAGAAAAAAGAAGTAAAACTACATACAAGATAAAATCAAAAATAATAAAAACAGTATACAATAAAAAACAGAAGTAAAATAGGATGAACATTGTAAACAATAAAATCAGATGTCAAAATAAAAGCCAGCCTCCTTTAAAAAATTTGTCAACTGATGATGAGGATTTGCACATAAGAGGCTTGTCAGATTGGGTGAAGATGAGTTAAAATAATGCCTATACAGATGACGAAGACAAGGACAGTCAGTGAGCAGATGGCGAATGGTAAGCACACAGAAATGACATTTCGGACAGTCAGGTTCCGGTTGTCCAAGTAGTAAGTATTTATGTGTGATCCTTGAATGCCCAATTCTTAAACGAGTAATTATGACATCATGTTTTCTAGGACTAAGTGTAGGCCAGACTGCAATTTGAGGTTTTATTTCAAGTAATTTATTATTTTGTTGATTATTCCACTCCATTTGCCAATTATTTCTGAAAGTGCTTTTTAGTGTGTGCTTAATGTCATCATAAGGTATAGGACAGTTTAAAAGAATAGAAGCCTGCCTTGCGGCTTTGTCTGCTGCTTCATTGCCTTTGATGCCAACATGGCCTGGAACCCAACAGAACAAGATATGAAATCCCTTCTTCAGAAGGTCGTTATATGTTTTTAAAACAGAGATAAAAGAAAGAGTGCAAGAGCTAGAAGAAAGAGAGTCAAGAACACTCTTTGAGTCCGTATAGATAATGAATTTTTTGCTGCAGTGAGACGAAATAATATTTAGAGCTACCTCAACTGCAAAAAACTCTGCAGAAAAAATGGAAAAAGTACTAGGGAGTTGATAGCTATAAATGGTATCACCAGTTACAACACCACAGCCAACTTTATTACTTGTCTTGGAGCCGTCAGTAAAAATCTCAACATAATCCTTATATTCAGAGCGATGAGATGAGAAAAGCGCTTGAAAAATGGAAGCATCTGTGTTAGATTTGTCAAAACCACTAAATGGATGAAGACAGGAAATAGCTTGGAAATTCCAAGGTGTCATGTTTAAAAGAGACCGGGGCCGAACTTTGGTATGAATATGAGAGGTGCCTGCAAGAAGGTTTTTAATTCTAACAGCGAAATGTGGGATGCAAGATGGGCGATTCACATAAAGATTATGATCGTTGCAATTAAAATGTGAATGAAGCGGATGATTGGGATGTGAAAGAATGCGATAGTACAATTCAAGTGAAAGTCTTTGTCTAATATTAGTGAGAGAAGGCTCCACACAGTCAGCATATAAACTAGAAACAGGACTAGTGCGGAATGCTCCTGAGCAAATTCTAAGTGCACTGTGGTGTGGTGTGTCAAGTTTTTTAAGGTAAGAATGAGGTGCTGATCCATAAACCTGGCAAGCATAATCAAGTTTGGAGCGAACAGTAGCCCGATAAATTTTTAGTAACGATTGACGGTCTGCTCCCCAAGAAGTGTTAGAAAGGACTTTTAAAATGTTTAGTGCTTTATCACATTTAATTCTTAAATATGAAATATGAGGAATAAAAGTTAATTTCCTGTCAAAGATAACACCCAGAAAGCGGGCAGTGTCAACAACGGAAATTGGCCTGTTATTAATTAGAATCTCAGGATCAGGATGAAGACCTCGTTTACGGCAAAAATGCACACATTGTGTTTTGTCAGTGGAAAATTTAAAGCCATTTTTATTTGTCCATTTAGTGATATTTTTTATAGCAAGTTGCAGTTGGCGTTCTATGAAGCGCATGTCATTTCCCTGGCAAGAAATTTGCAGGTCGTCAACATATAAAGTTCCATAGACACTTTGAGGCAGTTGTTTTAGAATATCGTTAATTTTTAAAGAAAAAAGAGTAACACTCAAGACACTGCCTTGGGGCACACCTTCCTCTTGGAAATAAAAATCTGAATAAACTGATCCAATGCGAATTTGGAAGCGTCTGACTCTTAAAAAGTTTTCAATAAAAATAGGGAGATTTCCTCTAAAGTCCAAATTATATAAATCATTTAAAATGCCATAGCGCCAAGTCTTGTCATAAGCTTTCTCCATGTCAAAAAAAACTGACACCAAATGGTTTTGTCTCACATTAGCTTTTCGAATATTAGTCTCCAGTAATAAGATATTGTCAACCGTTGAGCGGCCCCGTCGAAAACCACTTTGCCATGGAGAAATCAAATTATTTTTTTCTAAAATGTAAACAAGCCTAGTATTTACCATCTTTTCTAGCAGCTTACATAGACAGCTTGTGAGGGCAATGGGTCTATAATTTTTTGGGTCAGTAGCATCTTTACCTGGCTTAGGAAAAGGAATAACAATAGCATCGTGCCAAGCAACAGGGAAAATATTTTCAGTCCAGATCCTATTGTAAAGATGAAGGAGATTTTTAAGAGACTGTTTAGATAAATGTTTAATCATAATATAGGTAATACCATCGGGTCCGGGAGCAGAGTTATGGCAATGTTTCAAACTATTTTTTAATTCATTATCTGTAAAAGGTCTATTGTAGTCTGGTGAAGAGCGGGAGTGAAAATTGATTGATGATCGTTCAGAATTACGTTTATGAGACATAAAAGGTTCAGAATATGAGTTAGAACTGGAGATATGAGATAAAGTTTTACCAATGGTGTTTGCAATATTTTTAGTAGAAGTTATAGTTTGGCCATTATCTTTTAAAAACGAAATACTTTGATTAGAATATATTCCCATTGCTTTCTTGACACGACGCCAAAGTTGTTTACTGGTTACATTGGAGGTAATGCTGGACACATATTTAATCCAGGAATTTTTTTGGGAGATCCTGCGGATTCTTCGTGCGGCTGCCCTTGCTTTTTTGAATGCGATATAATTAGTAGTTGTTGGGTACCTCCTGAAAATTCCCCATGCTTTTTGCTGCTGTCTTTTTGCAATATTGCAATCATCATTCCACCATGGCTTTGAATGTTTCTGGAGACGCCCAGAAGATTTTGGAATAGTAAAATTAGCTGCATTTATTATGCAATTAGTGACATCAGTGATTGCTTTGTTGATATCACCTTCAGTCATATCATGGGTTATAGTTGCATTGATAGTGAACGCAGTCCAGTTGGCCTTGTCATATATATAATGTGGATTACCCGGATGATGTTCATTAAAATTATAAAAAGATAAAAATAAAGGAAAGTGATCACTACTATGAAGATCGTTACTCACAAAAAAGTTAAAATATGGGTAAAGATTGGGAGAACAGATGGCGAGGTCAATTGCATGGAAAGTCCTAGAAGGTTCGTGAAAGTAAGTATTGTCCCCATTATTTAAGATACACAAGTTGTTGTCAGAAATAACATTTTCAATGGTTTGACCACGGGGGTTATTATTAGGGCTTCCCCACAGCAAATTATGTCCATTGAAATCTCCAAAAATTAAGAAGGGAGTTGGAAGTTGAGAAATAAGGCTATTGAGGTCATGCTGGTTTATGGGTGCATTTGGTGGAAGATAGAGAGTGCAGATGGTCATTAATAAATGAGAGTGTACCTGAATGGCAACAGCTTGAATGTTCGTATTTAAAGGGATATTGGAGTGCGGTACATTATTAGAAATCAGAAAGGCTACCCCACCTGTAGCTCGGTCAGACTGTGTAAAATCTTTCCTGAAACAGGTATAGCCACGAATATTGACTTTATCGTGTTGTCTTAAGTATGTTTCTTGGAAAGCGAAGCATATAGGTCGATGATCAGAGATGATATCTCTGATTTCATCACGTTTATTAATAAAACCCCGGCAATTCCATGAAATGAAATTGGTCATTATTATTATTTTTTTTTTTTTTAGATTATAACATCCACGTCATTGTCCTCTGATGCAGTAGACATTCCGTCCTCTCCATCAGAAGGATGGAGGCTGATCAAATCATCTTGTTTTGGAACATTTACTTTATTATTTTTATTTGTAGCTGGAGTGGGCAATTTTGTTAGTTTCTTTTTCTTGATATTGAGACGAGAGGGTGAATTTGAATGTTTTAGAGAGATAGAGTTAAGACTTTTTTCTGACAATAAGGTTTTAGGAGTTAGTGGCATTTTCTTTAAGTTTCTTGATTTGGATGAAGATGACTGCGAAGAGTTAGAAGCCTGATTTGGATTGGATTGTAAGTTTGGGGAATTCTTTAATGCAGTTACAACTGGAGAGCTAGTATTATGAACAGTGTCAGTTTGGATTGCGATAGACTGATATGTTTTTTTGGTAACTATGGCAGCAGCATATGATTTTCCAACAATGGGTGTCCTTGATTCCACAATTTTCCGTGCTTCGGGATATGATATGTTTTGTTTTGTTTTAGTAGTTTGTATCTCCTTTTCAATTTTCCATTTTTCACATGATTTCGAATAAGATGGGTGATCCTTTTTGCAGTTAACACAACAGACTGGGGCTTCACAGTTTTCACTGTCATGGCCAATTGCACTGCAACGGGCGCATGTTAGTTTACCACGGCAAGAGGTCTTTGAGTGGCCAAAACGTTGGCAATTGAAACATCTTAAAGGGTTAGGGATGTATGGTCTTATAGGGCATTCAAGGTAACCAGCTTTGATTGATTGGGGAAGTTTAGGTGAGTCTATTGTCAAAATAATGTGTTTGGTGGGAACAGGCTTATTATCACGGAAGATTGAAATTCGTTTAACGGCAATAACTTTTTGGTCTTTCAAATTATCGAGTATTTCACTTTCTGGAATATATTGTAGATCTGGTTCAGAAATCACACCACGACAGACATTTAATGTTCTATGTATACTTACAGTGACTGGTATATTGGCAAAGTGGGTACATTTTTTTAAATTATTAGCTTGCTTTTTATTTTCGACCTCAATTAGTAGTTCACCTGATCTAAGTTTTTTAACAGACTTTGGATCACCCATTATCGATTGCAATGATTTCTGAATCAGAAATGGAGAGGTCTTAAAGAAATCTCCTTCATTTCTCTTTACCACAAAAAATCTTGCCTCGCAATTCAGGAACACATTATTTCCGTTAAGAGTGGAAGAAAACTCTTCCATTCTTTCCGCCCAAGATTTCTCATTTGAATTTTTGATAGCTTGGCCCGAGCCAGACGCATTATTCGTATTTCCTTTAGTTGTCGCCATATTGAGATAAGAAAAAAGAGTCGAGGGTTTCCTTAGTCCCACAAGTCAGCCCATTTCTTGAACGGACGGAAAGCAAAGGGTTTTCAGAATCGCTCCCTGGGACACCCATAACCACTCACCAGCTACCAGATTAGTGACCCAGCTCAGGAATCACATGTGGTAGTCGTGTTAGTCCGGTGTTTCTCGTTCGAGTAGTCACCGTTGTCTCACCTTCACCAAGGGCACCAGTCTCCCAGTGTGCTCCCAAGGCTAGACTACCGTGAGACCCTCACCAAATCGCCAACCCAATAACCAGCGCCACATCTACACCGGTCTCAGCTTGGTTAATGTTTTAGAAATTAACTAATTTTAGTAGAACCAACAAGAACAGGACCAAAAAATTAAGGTGAGTAAAAACAAACAAGGTAAGTAGAAACCAAAAAGGTGAGTAAAAACAAGGAAAACTGTTTCATTTTTTTTTTTTTTAATTTTTCAAATTTTTAATTTTTTTTATAATTTTTTTTTTTTTACAAGAACAATAAACAAGAAAAAGTACCAAAACCTGATTGGTAGTAAAAAACCAAAAAAACTAACGACAAAAAAGCAAGAAAAAATGCCAAAAACTTATTAGCGGGGGGAAAATAAAAAAAAAAGAAAAAGAAAATAAAAAAGAAAATAAAAATAAATAAAAGAGGAAGGTAGAAGTTAAAAAAAAAAAATAAATAAATAAAATAATAAATAATAAATAAAAAAAGGAGAGAAAAAAAGATCACTCGGGCCCGGGGTGCGTGACTCCCCCTGAATACCTAAAGAAGGTACCCCCCTGGGGGAACATTGGACGGGTTTAATTTAAGACTTTGATGCTAAGGGGGCTTAATTTAAGTATTTATAAAAAAAAAAAAAATCTATTAAGCTAGTATTGAAGAGATTATCAGCATAAAAAAATCTATTAAGACGTTTAAGTTGAGACTTTACAATTACATGTATGAAAATATTATTAAGACTGAAAAATATATGGATGGGTCTATAATTGAATTAAGTATATTTTCAAAAATGAAGATTTAGACTTTGGGTTGACATTCGACCAACTTTAGAAACATAATGTTAAAATAAAAATATTTTTGAAAACTAATCGTGGAATCGTGATTCTTATTACATATACATAGTAAAATAAGCAATTTACTTACTTTTCAGTCGTTTTTTTTTCAAATTTAAAAAAAAATTGAAAATTTTGACAGAGGTGGTGGCACATCAGCAAATTTAGATAAACTGTTACTTTAGCATGATATATATATAGGCTAGCTAGAGTCAATCAACCAATTAACCAACCTTGAAAAAAAAAAAAAAAAAAATTTTTTTTTTTTTTTTTTTTCAAGGCTGGTTGGTTGATATATATTTATAATGCTAATTGAATTAAGTATATTTTCAAAAATGAAGATTTAGACTTTGAGTTGACTATTGCAAATTCGACCAACTTTAGAAACGTAATCTTAAAATAAAAATATTTTTGAAAACTAATCGTGGAATCGTGATTCTTATTACATATACATAGTAATAAAATAAGCAATTTAGTTACTTTTCGGTCGTTTTGTTTCAAATTTAAAAAAAATTGAAAATTTTGACAGAGGTGGTGGCACATCAGCAAATTTAGATAAACTGTTACTTGAGCATAATATATATATATATATAGACTAGCTAGAGCCAATTAACCAACCTTTAAAAAAAAAAAAAAAAAAAAAAAAAAAAAAAAAAAAATTTTTTTTAAGGTTGGTTGATTGGTTGATTGACTCAAAGATTTTTTTTACAAACATTTTTTTTACAAACCTTAGTTGGTAGTTTAACATAATTAAACTATCTCTCTACGAGCCAGCTTGACGGTCAACTCATACGCTCTGTCTTTTTCGTCAACTACATAGTCTTTCTCTATTTCCTCAAACTTTCTCTTAACCGTAGCAGTCAATTCTTGAAGCATGTCGCCCGATTTGACAGACCATATACCTTCAGCTCTCACACGCATGGAAAAGTTGCTAGGTTTCTCTTCTTCAGTATTCCCATACCTGGATTCTACCGACGGGGGTGCGTAGATATTCGTATGTTGTTCGCAGACTGCCCTCGAGTATTCGTAATACCCTTTAAGCCAATCTTGTAAATTCATCTCGCCTTCGTTTCGAACTGTGATTTCAAAGGCCATCCTTCTGCTGAACGGTATAATGTTGGGATACGTAGAGGTTACCCGGCCATCGGTCCACAGTTTCTGGATACGGCAGATCTCCTCGATAGGCATTCGGTGCGTCTTCACAAGTACGTGAAGCATATCGTTGAAATCAAACACGCGCCTGGAACTCATGTTCAAGCGTTGTGCATTGGGATATAGATCAGCCAGATCCTTGTTGGAATATCGATGTGCAAAGTTGTAAGGTGACGCGTAGCCTAGATATTTGCCAACTTCGACGGCTATGAAATAAACATCTCTACCAACAGTAGCGGCGATGAGTGCAGGCTTGGTATCAAAACAAATTTTCAGATACATGACTGCGCTATAATCTTTCAATAAACAGAGGCAACTAGAATGGACAGAATGATGGTAGCTTGAGTACGGAACCACTATTTATATAGAATATCCATGAGTGGGCGTGGCATGTAAAAAAAAAAAAAAAATATTTTTTTTTTTTTTTTTTTTTTTTCAAGTTAGTTGTTTATTTAGTTATCATCTTTGATCCAGAAAACTTCTTTATAAGCTTATCCGCCTCGTTTTCAATCTCTGTACGAATCGAGTCCAAGTCATAGCTGCAGCCCTCGTCCTTTTCATAGACTGACATGATATCTTTTAGCGAATCGCTCACCATTTCTTCTTTGATTTTCTCAGGGTCTTCACCTATTTTGGAGTACGCAGATAGGTATCTATTATAATTTACATAATTTTTGATCTTGTACTTATTGAGAGCTTGTTCGTTGAACTGTTTACGCTTAACCTTAAAAATTTTCCTTGAGCGTGGAGATTCTTCGGCGTCGGCCTTCATGACGAATCCTTCTAGCGGACACTCTGCATAAGCGCTGGGATACGTTTCAACTTTTTCGTACAGATCCCCTATCGTTTGGTAATCTAAATCTAAGATGGGTACGTGGGGTAGCTTCACTCGCTGGAAAATGTTCACGGCATCGCTATACTTCATAAACGTATCTGAATCCAGTTGGTAGATGTCGAAGGCTCGAAAAAAGACAGTATTGCTACCGAATACGGCTTCGGATTCAAAATCACGATAGGTTATTCTCTTCATGTGGCTTCCGAATACTTCTCCATAAATGATAAAATTGTCATGTAAAATGTCTTTGATAAGCCGTACCTTTTCCGACAGCGGTTCCAAGATTGCGTTCAAGTTAAAAAGGCGTGTCTTTTCATCTAGCACTACGTTTCTAGATTGTATCCTGAACGTATTCTTCACGTAGCCAATACCGATATTAGAGCCATCCAATTTTTCGGTAGCTATTAAAGGTATGCCCGAATAAATTTGGCTTGTGATCTCGTGGTACTTGATAAGAGCCATCGTAAATAGATTAGAAACAGGACTAAATAACGTATTGTTTTGTCAGACTAGAAAATATCTAATAAGCTATTTCAATGAGGATGAAGACAGAATGAATGTAGCTTGAGTACGGAGCCGCTATTTATACTAAATATAAATCAACTAATCAACCAACCAACTGAAAAAAAAAAAAAAAAAAAAAAAAAAAAAAAAAATTTTTTCAAAGTTGGTTGGTTGGTTTCTAAAGTTATATTTCTAAAGTTATATTTCTAAAGTTATATTTCTAAAGATATTTCTAAGTTGGCTGCTACAGTTATATTTCTAAGTTGGCCGTTAAAGCTATATTTCTCAGTTGGCTGCTAAAGCTATATTTCTTTAGCCAATCATTGTAGATGGCGCTACAGTCTATATATATAGTATATATATAGTATATCTATTAGGGTGGGTGGGAGTGGAATTTATTTCTTCTACTGTACGGTCATGCATAAACTCGCTCCTGATGTCTAAACCCATTTCCTTTAAAATAGGATGAAATAGCGTAATTTATACAATATTGGCTTTGAAAACAAGACTTTTGTCTGACAAATTACAAAATACTGCAGGTTTTCATGAAATCAGAATAAATCATAGGCTTTTATAGAAAAATCTAACTCTTCATCAATGTACATCTTGCTGAAAACACATTACGAGACATAGTGTCTAGACGACCGTTGCTGGCAAATGTCGAGACACAATGAGCGCGTAGTCATGTTAGCGATAGTAAATATAGACAAGCTTCAAGGGTGGGCGTGGCACCTGAAAAAAAAAAAAAAAAAAATTTTTTTTTTTTTTTTCAAGGTTGGTTGATTGGTTGATTACATTCTCTATATATAGTATCGCTGACGTGCCACTTCATCAGTCTATCTCAATCTTTGCCAGTAACGGTTCTAATCTGTTTCAAATTTAATGGTAGGATATTATGTAACCCATAAACAGGACGCGATAAAGTTATTTCCTCGCCGATAGCAACAGGACATCCTCTCTAAGCAATAATCTAAAAGGTCATCCGGTCGAGCCTTATCAGATGTCATGCATCCGCTCGCCAGAGTATAAATACCGGCCTCTCGCCTCAGCTTATTCATTCTGACCCTCTGCTTTTTGAAATGGCCACTCTATCCTTTGACTCTCTGACGGATGAACGAGTTGATTGCGACTGTGTCATAATACCGCAATGGAACGTATTGAACACCCCTCGCGTCTCTTGTGAGCTAATATGTAATTATGATCGTTCTATGAATATGCCAGCTCCAGCTATCATTCCCAAACCTAAGCCAGCTCAAGTTCTCGCTCCCACACCTAAACCGGCTCCAGTTCTCATTCAAAAACCAGCACCAGCACTTAAACCAGATCCAGTTCTCATTTCCACACCTAAGCCTGATCCAGTTCCCACACCTAAGCCTGATCCAGTTCAAATTTCAATACCCATGTCAGAGATGATGTATTTTAAAGTGCCAAACCTATTAAGCCCGCTACCAAAATCTCCAATTTCAGAAGACCCGTCCAAAGTAACAACTTATCGTGCCTGGAAGCCTCCACCGAAGATAGATTTCGTGGTACGGCCTAAATTAAAAACTGCTGGCTTTGAAGATCCAAGAATTCGAAGACGGCAGGGCATAGTCGTTCTCAAGTCAACCGTCAGTCTGAGAGATGGCAAATGTTACAGCCACATACAAACAGAGGTCAGAAAAAATTACTGTTGGGTTTAAACCCAAACGATTTATAAAAAAATCGGGTCGAACGAAGTGTCTCATGGCAGATTACTGTCTTTGACACTTCGTTCGACCCATTTTTTTTGTAACAATTATATTGCCAATATTGGATGCGTTTAAGATTTTGACTTAAGATTTTAAACGGATCCCGTATATATAAATGAAGTCTTGTAACAATACATATGTATATATAGACAATTATCAACCAACTTTGAAAAAAATGGTGAAATATGGCAAAGTCCAAAAAAAAAACATTATTTTGAAAAAAAATTATAAAAATCAAACAATATAAAAGTCGAAAAATAAAACTTAGAAAAAATTTTGAAAAAAATAAACTTAGAAAAAATTTCACCAATCTCGAAATTTTTTCTAAGTCCAAAAAAAATATTATTTTGAAAAAAATTATAAAAATCAAACAATATAAAAGTCGAAAAATAAAACTTAGAAAAAATTTTGAAAAAAATAAACTTAGAAAAAATTTCGAGATTGCTGAAATATGGCAAAGTCCAAAACAATATTAGCTTGAAAAAAAATGAGAAAATGTAAAATCAGCCATGGTTTATATAGCCATGCCACGCCCACTAAAAAAAAAAAAAAAAAAAAAAAATTTTTTTTTTTTTTTTTTTTTTTAGATTTTATTTTTTGATGCCACGCCCACACACAAAAATATGTAATATAAGCTTTAAAAAAAAAGACTATATAAGCTCTGCCATTCTACTGAACTGCCATTCTCTCTTCGGAGCTTGGTCTGTCAACATGTTAAAAAAATGGCTCACGAAATTTCTAAGTCCAAAAAAATATTATTTTGAAAAAAATTATAAAAATCAAACAATATAAAAGTCAAAAAATAAAACTTAGAAAAAAATTTGAAAAAAATAAACTTAGAAAAAATTTTGAAAAAAAATAAACTTAGAAAAAATTTCACCAATCTCGAAATTTTTTCTAAGACCAAAAAAAAATATTTTGAAAAAAATTATAAAAATCAAACAATATAAAAGTCGAAAAATAAAACTTAGAAAAAATTTTGAAAAAAAATAAACTTAGAAAAAATTTCACCAATCTCGAAATTTTTGCTGAAATATGGCAAAGTCCAAAAGAATATTATCTTGAAAAAAAAATGAGAAAATGTAAAATCAGCCATGGTTTATATAGCCATGCCACGCCCACAAAAAAAAAAAAAAAAAAAAAATTTTTTTTTTTTTTTTTTTCAAGGTTGGTTGATTGGTTGATTGACTCTAGCTAACCTATATATATCATGCTAAAGTATATACACTATCATTGTCCAGCAATGCTTATCTGTTTCAGCGTCTATAAAAATCTTTACTGTGTCATAGCAAATGAGTTACACAATATCCTGTTTCAGTGACATCTATAATAAGTCATCCTGTTTTCGTAGAAACTGACTTCCGTAGCAAATGAGTTATGCAATATCCCGCGACTCTATAAATAGCCTTATCTTATCCTGTTTTCGTAGAAACTGACTTATGCAATCCTTCAGATCGACTATATAAGCTCTGACATTTGATCAAATAGCCATTCTCTCTTCGGAGCTTTGAACTGCCAAGATGTATAAAAATCAATGCTCTCTGAAGAAGCTTAAAGCGGTAAACTCGCTACGAAACCGTTTTGGGGTTATCGAGCTGTTTCCCAAAAACCTTTCGCCTACCGTTAAAAAATTGGAAGAGTATCCACACTTCCAAACCATGATCGGTGAAGGTAAGATTTGTGTATTCTGTCTATACATGACGTCCAATTTGAAGATTGAATTCAAAAAACGTACTCTGACGGACAAGATAACAAATACGATTCCAACAATAGGCAGAGAGGCCAAGACAAACTATCCGCTGAGACCTCAGGAGATTAAATGGAGTACTCTGATGAACCGATATAAAAGACCCCCCAGCGAAGCCAACAGAACCAACGCCGACGTGAGAATTGGTTTCAAGTGCCCCAACAATCAGTTTCTTGTAAAGTCCTATTTTACATTTGGCCAGCGAACCGTTGAACGTGCCATTCCTGTTCTTTGTGAGGCGTCCTAGCGAGACACGAGTGAGAGCGGACAGCAGATACTTTGCTGGCGACAAGCTCCATTACTACGACCGTTTTATACTGATTGCCGACTCCAGTTACAAGGTACCTGCTGGGACCACATACATTCTGTTTACAACTCAAAAAAACTTTTTCAGTTTGGACATTGTGCCAGAAAATTTAGAGTTGGGTTTCAAAACCAAAAATCCTTTGGTAGAACGCATAACAAAAATAGATGGTATGTACGACGTACCCGTACCAACGCCCATGATACAGCATATAGATGATGAGGAAGACTCCCCCGTAGAAATGAATTTTGAAGTCGCCAGAATCACTTCTAAATATTTTGATAAGCCAACATCTCCAATCTCAGAGTCATCCCAAGAGCCAGAGATCTATTTTCCTGAATCACCTCAAGAGTCATCTCAAGAGCCAGAGCCAGAGATCTATTTGCCAACGAACCCCCCTGTCGTATTGGACAGAAGAACAATAGTCATAACAACAAACTTTGCAGCCCAATACAAGTCTCTGACTTTTAAAGACTGGAAAAACTTGACAGATCGCCCCGACAATAACTTCGTACGCCCCTACGGACCAGATCTACCTGGACTTGACCTGAGAATTCCATCGGTAAAACGGAAGGCTGAGACAAATCCCAAGAGTGCCAAGAAACATAAGCCATCTTTCAAGGAGGCGGCCACAAATACAGAGCCAGTGTTTAAATGCCCACTACCACCTGAGCCAGTTTTTAAACGTCCAGCGCCCATTGAAAGTCCTGAGATATGTCCAGAGCCCATTGAAGATCCTGAGATATGTCCTGAACCCGTTGAAGATCCTGAACCCATTGAAAATCCTGAGATATGCCCCATTGAAAATCCTGAGATATGTCCAGAGCCCATTGAAAATCCTGAGATATGTCCAGCTCCCATTGAAAATCCAGAATATTTTTATGGATGGCCTACTATTGAAAGCTCAGAGGTACAAACTGAAATGGATGAGCTTGATAACACTATGTAACAAAAAAATTTTTTTTGTTTGTTTAAGTGATTTTTTTGCTTTTATCTAATGAATTAGGTCATAAATATAATATAATGAGTGTTCTTTCCTGCTCCTAAACGTTTTTTAGTGTATAGTGGCCGGTTATTGAAATCTAGTAGAACATAATAATAAGTGTATTACCATTTATAGATATAACTGTAATTTTCATCTGCATATGAAATAATTGATATTAAGATGACAAATTCTTTTTTCTTTTTGCAATTTAGGTTGATAATTAAGTGATGGCGTATAACCGCAGCTGTAAACATGATCCAGACAGTTTTTGTTATGTGTGTGGTGTCTTCCTGAGCACCAAAGCAATCAAGCATAAAATCACAGAGGCCAACAATTTTGAAATGCCTATTATGCATATTTTGATGTTGCGGTGGGCGATCAAGATAAAAACTGGGCACCACATGTGGTTTGTGGATGCTGCAGGTCCACCCTTGAGGCTTGGTACAGAGGAGAGAATCGAAAGATGAAGTTCGGAGTGCCTCGAATCTGGCGTGAACCCACAGATCATCTTATGAACTGCTATTTCTGCGTTGTTGACGTGTCCCATCACCGGAAAAGGAAGAAGACAAGTGTGTTCGACTATCCAGACTTACCATCATCTTTGAGACCCATTGCACACAGTGATGATCTTCCTGTTCCCCCCAATCCGAAAAAAAATGAGTGTTCTAGTGTGACAACTGACGAAAGCACCGGAGATGAGGATTGGTATGAGGACGAAGATTTAAAACCTCACTTTCCAAATCAACAGGAATTAAATGACTTGATCCGAGATCTTGGACTTACAAAATCAAACGCCGAGATCTTAACAGCAAGACTGAAGGAATGGAATTTGTTGGACAGAAGCTGTAAGATATCTCAGCAGAGGCAACGTGATCAAAGGTTCTCACAGTACTTCACCCTCAAAGACGAACTGTGCTACTCCCACAACGTGAGGGGTTTATTCGAAGAAATAGGGTTTCTTTATGATCCAAAAGACTGGCGACTCTTCATTGACAGCTCTTGCAAGAGTTTGAAAGCAGTCCTCTTAAACAATGGCAATAAATACCCCAGCATTCCGATAGCTCATTCAGCATCTCTCAAAGAAGAGTATCGACATATCGAACGACTTCTTCAAGAGTTAAACGATGAAGAACACGAGTGGGATGTCATAGGTGACTTCAAAATAATCACATTCTTGGTAGGTTTGCAAGGTGGAAACACGAAGTACCCTTGTTTTCTCTGCTTGTGGGACAGCAGAGATATTAGCAATCATTACAAGAAGGTTGAGTGGCCCATTAGAGATGACTTCGTGATTGGGGAGAAAAATATAAAATTTAAACCACTTGTGAGGCAGGAGAAGATCCTTATGCCTCCACTACATATAAAACTAGGACTTATTAAGCAATTTGTCAAGGCATTAGATCCTAGTTCGGAAGCTTTCAAATATCTAAAAAAAATTTTTCCCAAAACTGTCAGAGGCAAAGATCAAGAGTGGAATTTTCGTGGGTCCTCAGGTGAGGAAATTAATGAAAGATGGTGAATTTATGAAGAAGCTTCTACCACTTGAAAGAAAAGCATGGAAGAGCTTCATTGATGTAGTTAATGGTTTCTTGGGCAATCACAGAGTGGATAATTACAAGGAAGTGGTTCAGCAACTTATCGAGAACTACCATAAAATGGGATGCAGAATGTCTCTGAAGTTGCATGTTCTTCACTCACATCTAGAAGTGTTCAAGTCAAACTCTGGCGCATACTCAGAAGAACACGGTGAACGTTTTCACCAGGACATTCAAGCATTTGAAAAGCGATACCAAGGACAATACAATGAACGGATGCTTGGCGACTATATATGGAATTTAATCAGGGAAACTGAACAAATCTACAAGAGGAAAAGTAGAAAAACAATGCATTTTTGAACAATATTATTAAGAGCATCCTGAATTTAAGGATTCAAGTATATTTTTCATTTTATTATCATATAAAGGCATATATTCCTTAAAATTATACTGTTAAAAATCTTTTATGCACACTCTTACCTAACTGTACCATGAAAAATAAAGGCATTATTTGAAAATTTGAAAAATCGATGTAATCTCTTAAAAAACGATTAGCCAGACATCAGTTAGTGTTTTTCTTCAGTTTTGAGTCCTAACCAATGAGAAACAGCAAAAAAATTAACTTAAACAAAATCTTGTTACACAGTGTAATATTCTATGCACGCCTTTATCCATGCCAGCGGATACGCTAGACTCGTTGATGGATGATCTTATGACGCCATCAACTATACAGTATACTATGGATGACGGACCGCTGGAGACTCAGTTCAAAGTGCCAGGATTTGAACTGCCAGATTTCACGTAAATATAAAAATATGTAAACTTTAAAAAATTTGGGTCAAACGAGGCTTCCTCATGTTTAGATTTGTCATTATGACCTATCTTTACGATGGAAGCCTCGTTTGACCCATTTTTTTTAAATCAAAATGCTACCAATATTGGTATTGAAAAAAAATAACTTGTAAAATTTATCAGAACAATAAAAAAATTGGGTCAAATGGGGCTTCCTCATGTTTAGATTTGTCAGTATGACTTATCTTTACAATGGAAGCCTCGTTTGACCCATTTTTTTTAAATCATAATGCTACCAATATTGGATTTGTAAAAATAATAACTTGTAAAATTTATCAGATTAATTAGAAAGTGACACATGACAATACTTTATAAAAGTCCATCTAAGTCACATTAAAATCAACCAACCAACCAACCTTGAAAAAAAAAAAAAAAAAAAAAAAAAAAAAAATTTTTTTTTTTTTTTTTTTTTTTAAGGTTGGTTGGTTGGTTGATATATATTTGTTTCCTCGTTCATCACTTTTCATTTATCAAGATTAACTTTTCAATTTAATCCTATCATGTTTTTATCCAAAGGCTAAGTTTCAAAACCCCATTTTAAATGAAACCTGTTAATTTTGATCATGTCTATCTTAAACGTGGATCGCTTGGCCATCCAAGAGGCCTTCATGACAAAACGTAGCAATTAGATGTTTGAACTGACCCTTTAAAATTTATCTGAGGCATAGTAGTCTTTCAATTTTGACCGTTCAAAGGCATCGTTTAAACGTGGATCAGCTATGCAAGAGGTCATGATAAAACTGAGTCACGTTACCTGTATCTGAAACAGGTGCCATGTCAAACGAAGACCTTTGACATGGCAATTGAAAACGGGGCATCGCTTAGCAGGCAAAATTTAAACGAGCTGGGCTAGTCATGATAAACGTAACCATTGAACTCTGGGCCATGCTTAGCAGTAGCAACCCATATTGTAAAAATAATATTTACGAGATCTAATGACAAAGCGACAAATTAAAAGCTTAAAAGTAGCGGCCCTGGGTCCAGTCTATGGCATCATTTTAAAAGAAACCATTGAGCCATCCAAGAGGCCTTGATAGAATCGGCTTACTGAACAAATCTATAGGTGAAAGACGTAGAGAGCCCATATTGTAAAAATTTAAAATTATAAAATTCAAAAGTGGATATATGTAGGAAGGGTTAAATTTCAAAGTCACATGACCAACAAACTAACTAACCAACAAACTTGAAATAAACCAAACCTTTAAAAAAAAAAAAAATTTTTTTTTTTTTTTTTTTTTAAGGTTGGTTGGTTGGTTTTATTTTAAGAGTGGGTGTGGTCATGTGACTAGTAAATATCATCGGATCAAAAAGTGATATAACCAAGATTAATTTCGGAGCTAAAAAGAAGAACCCAAATTGTCTTCCCAACTGGCTGAACCCAGATTAGGTATTTTTTAGCTTAAAATCTTAGCTGATCTGAGTTTGGTCGTTGGTAAAAAATATCAGCAGATTTTTCTAAGGCCCAAATGAAATTCTTTCAAACTAAATCTGGCAGACTAGAATTTTATTAAGAAATACATACTCATAGTCATTATACCTTCCCATTATACCCGAGATCCTTTAAAAAAATACCGTACAACGTAAAGTCAGATCCGTCTCGGTACCACGTTTAAGCTCGTCCGACGTTCAGATCAAATGACTATTGTTAGCCCGTTTAGAGAGAGACTTGGCATAGTGCCAAGTTTTTACTGAGTCGATACTGTGTCGAGAGCATTTAAATTGGGACTGGCAAGTATGGTAGTAGAAGATGAATATTTTAGACATCTTAATACTTGGCCAATCTATATTTTAAACTATCATTTTCAGCTTTTAAACTATCATTTTCCGCTTTCAAGCTAGCCATTCCCTCTTTCAAACTATCATTTTCAGCTTTCAAAATAGTCATTTCTGCTTTCAGCCTTTCCATTCCCTCTTTCAGGCTAGCAATTTCGTTCACGTGTAAATTATAAATAATTTCCAAATATTCCAATTTTTGGATTTGTAGCATTTCTCTCATTTCCCTGATATTATTTTCGTAAATCTCTTTCATATTTTTCATTTCGGCCTCTATCCCTCTGCAGCGTCCCAATATGGGCATCACGCACTGAAAGCACATCTGTTGACGCCTGCTGGGTTCCCAATAATCTTCTTTAACGACTTCGTAAAACAGTTTGTAATCTTCTTCGGTCTGCGTGCCTGTCGTAAAATACATCTTTTTTTCGTTGTTCAGATGCAAGAAGTATTGGGTACGCGTACTAGACGACTTGAAATTTCTCGATACGGGCAGTAGCAGTTTCAATTTTATGCCTGGCAAATGTTTGATTTTAATTTTATATTTTCCGTCGATGAACGCTATTGGAACTTTGAGCAATTTATCGGGATGCCTGCAGGCATAATTTTGGGTTATGAGCCTCATGATACCTCCGTTCCAGAGCGTAGCCAAGACCAATCTGTAATCTTTGGGAAGCGTCTCCTGGATGTAAAAATGTTTCCTGTTACCACCCCCTAGTTGGCTTTCGAATGAAAAATTACAGCTGGATTTTCGGTTGCTGAGATATCCCAGTGTATTGACCAAATGCCAGACGGTCTCTATAGATTTGCTTTTCAGGCATCTGTAACCGACATACGGTCGCTCGTCGGGCCTGATCCTACCCCACACGTTCTTGTGAAAATGATCTTCTGAATGAGTTACCACGACCATGTGCCTATGCTGCCTGAATTTGGGATTAGTTTCCCTGCCGCCGTCGCACCAACATGAAAAGGGTAGGGTTTGGGTCAAGCCGTCGTCTCTATCCATGAATCTTATAAAATCTCTATAGGCTACGGCTCGCACCATGACGTGGATAAACGCTAGGTCGCCTTGAAGATATCTCAGCACGCAAGAGGCGGCCAAGTTCAGCGTTTCGTCTTCAAACGGTACGGGTGGAGGCTCTAACTCGATAGGCCAGACGGGTTCGTAGGCCCAGTCGTCCATGAAGTAACGCGTATGCTCGAAAAAATCTTTTTTTGCGCACATTGGGCTGAAATCGAAAAATTCGTATGGGTCGGCAGCAGGATCATCATCAGAATCAGGCTCAGGTTCAGGCTCAGGCTCAGGTTCAGGTTCAGGCATCCTAAATCTAAAATTTCTAAAGCATTCTATCAAATGATCAGCGGCACCATTCTTTTCCCCTCTTTGGAATGTAAACTGACCCTCGCACCAAACGCAGCATGTTAAAGGGTCCATGGCGGTTTCATTCCTACAATGCCTTTCCCCCCAGGGGGGTACCTTCTTCAGGTATTCAGGGGGAGTCACGCACCCCGGGCCCGAGTGATCTTTTTTTTTCTCTTTTTTTTTTTTTTTTTTTTTTTTTTTCCTTTCTACCTTCCTTTCTTTTACTTTTTATTTATTTATTTATTTATTTATTTATTTATTATTTTTTTTTGCTACTAAGATTTTGGCTTTTTGTCTTACTTTTTTGTCCTTGTTAGTTTTTTGGTTTTTACTGCCAATAAGGTTTTGGTACTTGTTCTTGTTTATTGTTCTTGTAAAAAAAAAAAATGTAAAAAAAAAAAAAAATAAAAATTTGAAAAACTTACAAAAAAAAAATGAAACTACTTACCTTGTTTTACTCACCTTGTTGGGTTCTACTTACCTTGTTTATTTTCCACTCACCTTTATTTTTTTGTCTTTTTCTTGTTGGTTCTACTAAAAATAATTAACTTCTAAAACATTAACCAAGCTGAGACCGGTGTAGATGTGGCGCTAGTTATTGGGTTGGCGATTTGGTGAGGGTCTCACGGTAGTCTAGCCTTGGGATCACACTGGGAGACTGGTGCCCTTGGTGAAGGTGAGACAACGGTGACTACTCGAACGAGAAACACCGGACTAACACGACTACCACATGTGATTCCTGAGCTGGGTCACTAATCTGGTAGCTGGTGAGTGGTTATGGGTGTCCCAGGGAGCGATTCTGAAAACCCTTTGCTTTCCGTCTGTTCAAGAAACGGGCTGACTTGTGGGACTAAGGAAACCCTCAACCTTTTTATCTTATCTCAATATGGCTACAAGTAAAGGAAATTCGATTAATGCGTCTGGCTCGGGCCAAGCTACTGAAAATTCAAATGTGAAATCTTGGGCAGAGAGAATGGAAGAATTTTCTTCGTCCCTTAATGAGAAAAATATATTTCTAAATTCTGAGGCAAGATTTTTTGTGATAAAGAGGAATGAAGGAGATTTCTTGCGAACATCTCCATTTTTGATCCAGAAAGCGCTACAGTCTATCATGGGTTATCCAAAATCCGTAAAGAAATTAAGATCAGGTGAGTTATTGGTTGAGGTAGAGAGTCAGAAACAAGCTAATAATCTTAAGAAATGTACCAAATTCGCAGACATACCAGTTACTGTTAGCCCACATAGAACATTAAATATTTGCCGTGGCGTCATATCAGAATCAGATCTTCAATTTATCCCAGAGGCCGAAATTCTAGACAACCTTAAAGACCAAAAAGTAATTGCAGTGAAACGTATTTCCATTTTTCGTGACAATAAGCCCATCCCTACAAAACACATAATTCTAACAATAGACTCCCCTAATCTACCACGCTCCATAAAGGCTGGTTACCTTGAATGCCCAATCAGACAATATATTCCAAATCCTCTACGCTGCTTCAATTGCCAACGGTTTGGCCATTCTAAGACCTCATGCCGTGGAAAGCAAACATGTGCCCGTTGTAGTGCCATTGGTCATGACAGTGAAAATTGTGAAGCCCCAATCTGTTGTGTTAATTGCAAAAAGGATCACCCATCCTATTCAAAATCGTGTGGAAAATGGAAAAGGAGATACAAACAACTAAAACAAAACAAAACATATCGTATCCCGAAGCAAGAAAAATTGTGGAATCAAGGACACCCACTGTTGGAAAATCATATGCTGCTGCCATAGTTACCAAAAAAACATATCAGTCTATCGCAATCCAAACTGACACTGTTCATAACACTAGCTCTCCCGTTGTAACAGCATTAAAGAATTCCCCAAACTTACAATCGAATCCAAATCGGACTTCTAACTCTTCACAGTCATCTTCATCCAAATCAAGAAACTTAAAGAAAATGCCACAAACTACTAAAACATTATTGTCTGAAAAAAGTCTTAACTCTCCCTCTCTAAAACATTCTAATTCACCCTCTCATCTCAATATCAAGAAAAAGAAACTAACAAAAGTGCCCATTCCCACTACAAATAAAAATAATAAAGTAAACATTCCAAAACAAGATGATACTATCAGCCTCTATCCTTCTGATGGGGAGGACGGAATGTCTACTGCATCAGAGGAGAATGACGTGGATGTTATAATCTAAAAAATAAAAATAAAAATGACAAATTTCATTTCATGGAATTGCCGAGGTTTTATTAATAAACGTGATGAAATCAGAGATATAATCTCTGATCATCAACCTATCTGCTTCGCTTTCCAAGAAACATACTTAAGACAACACGATAAAGTCAAAATTCGTGGCTATACATGTTTCAGGAAAGATTTTACACAGTCTGACCGAGCTACAGGTGGGGTTGCCCTTCTGATTTCTAATAATGTACCACACTCCAATATACCATTAAATACGAACATTCAAGCTGTTGCCATTCAAGTACACTCTCATCTTTTAATGACCATTTGCACTCTCTATCTTCCACCAAATGCATCCATAAACCAGCATGACCTCAATAGCCTTATTTCTCAGCTTCCTACTCCCTTCCTAATGTTTGGAGATTTCAATGGACATAATTTGCTGTGGGGAAGCCCTAATAATAACCCCCGTGGTCAAATCATTGAAAATGTTATTTCTGACAACTCCTTGTGTATCTTAAATAATGGGGACAATACTTACTTTCACGAACCTTCTAGGACTTCCCATGCTATTGACCTTGCCATCTGCTCTCCCAATCTATATCCATATTTTAATTTTTTTGTGAGTAACGATCTACATAGTAGTGACCATTTTCCTTTATTTTTATCATTTTATAATTTTAATGAACATCATCCACGTAATCCACATTATATATATGACAAGGCCAACTGGACTGCTTTCACTATCAATGCAACTATTACCCATGATATGATTGAAGGTGATATCAACAAAGCAATCACTGATGTCACTAATTGTATAATAAATGCAGCTAATCTGATGATTCCAAAATCATCTGGGCGTCTCCATAAACATTCAAAGCCATGGTGGAATGATGAATGCAATATTGCAAAAAGACAGCAGCAAAAAGCCTGGGGAATTTTTAGGAGGTACCCTACTACTGCTAATTATATCGCATTCAAAAAAGCAAGGGCAGCCGCACGCAGAATTCGCAGAAAATCCCAAAAGGATTCCTGGATTAAATATGTGTCCAGCATTACCTCCAATTTAAGCAGCAAACAGCTTTGGCATCGCGTTAAAAAAGCAATGGGAATTTACTCTAATCATAGTATTTCTTTTTTGAAGGATAATGGCCAAACGATTACTTCAATGAAAAATATTGCAGATACCATTGGTAGAACTTTATCTAATATATCTAGCTCAAACTCCTACTGTGAACCTTTTCTATCTTATAAGTATAATTCTGAACGTTCAACAATAAATTTTAGGTCCTGCTTTTCACAAGATTACAATAGCCCATTTACTGAAAATGAATTAAACAATAGTTTGAAACATAGTCATAACTCTGCCCCTGGTCCTGATGGCATTTCTTACCTCATGATCAAACACTTATCAATACAGTCTCTTAAAAATCTCCTTCATCTTTATAATAGAATCTGGACCGAAAATACTTTTCCTATTGCTTGGCATGATGCCATTATCATTCCTTTTCCTAAGCCCGGCAAAGATGCAACCGATCCAAAAAACTACAGGCCAATTGCTTTGACTAGCTGCTTATGTAAACTGCTCGAGAAAATGGTAAATACTAGGCTGGTTTATATTCTTGAAAAGAAAAGGTTAATCTCCCCATGGCAAAGTGGTTTCAGGCGTGGCCGCTCTGCTATTGACAATGTTTTACTTCTAGAGACTAATATTCGGAAAGCTAATGTTAGACGTAACCATTTGGTGTCAATCTTTTTTGATATGGAAAAGGCATATGACAGGACATGGCGCCATGGCATTTTGAAGGATCTATTTAATTTGGACTTCCGTGGTAACCTTCCCATTTTTATTAAAAATTTTTTGAGAGTCAGACGCTTCCAAGTTCGGGTTGGTTCAGTTTATTCAGACTTTTACTTTCAGGACGAAGGTGTACCTCAAGGCAGTGTCTTGAGTGTTACACTCTTCTCTTTAAAAATCAATGATATAATAAAACAACTTCCACAAACCGTTCACGGCTGTTTATATGTTGACGACCTGCAGATTTCTTGCCAGGGAAATGATATGCGCTTCATTGAACGACAGTTGCAACTTGCTGTTAAAAACATCCTTAAATGGACTAATAAAAATGGTTTTATTTTTTCCAGTGACAAAACACAGTGTGTGCATTTTTGCCGCAAACGTGGTCTTCATCCTGATCCACAAATTTTTATTAATGACATACCTATTTCGGTAATTGACTCTGCCCGTTTTTTGGGTGTAATTTTTGACAAAAAACTCAATTTTAAAGACCATATTTCTTATTTAAGAACGAAATGTGAAAAAAATTTAAATACTTTAAAAGTCCTTGCGAACACATCTTGGGGTGCTGATCGCATTTCTCTACTAAAAATCTACCGCTCCTTAATCCGTTCAAAATTAGACTATGCCTGCGAAATTTATGGGTCTGCTCCTAATTCTTACCTTAAAAAACTTGACACAGTTCATCACAGTGCACTCAGGATCTGCTCAGGGGCCTTTCGAACTTCTCCAGTCGTCAGTTTATATGCTGACTGTGTAGAGCCTTCCCTTACTAATATTAGACAGCAGTTATCTTTACAACTGTACCATAGGATACTTTCTCATCCTAATCATCCAATTCATCCTCATATCAATAACAGTAATGACAATCTCTTTTTGAACCGTCCATCTTGCATCCCACATTTTGGCCTCAGAATCAAGAATATTCTTGCCGGCATTCCTCATCTTCATACCAAAATTCGTACTAGGGGTTTTTTAAATATGACTCCGTGGAACTTCCAGGGTATTTCATGTCTTCATCCTTTCAAAGGTTTTGACAAAGGTAACACTGATGCCTCTATCTTTCAGACCCTCTACAAAGCTCATCGAAGCAATTATAAAGAATATACCGAAATTTTTACTGATGGTTCTAAAACAAGCAATAAGGTTGGTTGTGCGATTATCTCTGACAATACTACTCTAAGCTATGAACTTCCTAACGCTTTTTCTATTTTCTCTGCAGAGTTTTTAGCTATTGAAGTTGCCCTTAATTTTATTTCATCTCATCCAAATCGTAAATTCATTATATATACAGACTCAAAGAGTGTTCTTGATTCTCTTTCATCTACCTCTTGTAACCCATCTTTCACCTCAATTTTAAAAACTTACCACGACCTTCTGAAAAAGGGATTTGACATCTTGTTTTGCTGGGTTCCTGGTCATGTTGGCATCAAAGGCAATGAAGCAGCAGACAAAGCCGCAAGGCAGGCTTCTATTATTTTAAACTGTCCTATACCTTATGACGACATTAAGCACACACTAAAAACCACTTTTAGAAGTAATTGGCAAATGGAGTGGAATAGTCAACAAAATAATAAATTATTTGAAATAAAACCTCAAATTGCAGTCTGGCCTACACTTAGTCCTAGAAAACATGATGTCATAATTACTCGTTTAAGAATTGGGCATTCAAGGATCACGCATAAATATTTACTTCTTGGACAACAGGAACCTGACTGTCCGAAATGTCATTTCTGTGTGCTTACCATTCGCCATTTGCTCACTGACTGTCCTTGTCTTCGTCATCTGTATAGACATTATTTCAACTCATCTTCACCCAATCTGACAAGCCTTTTAGGTGCAAATCCTCATCATCACTTGACAAATTTTTTGAAGGAGGCTGGCTTTTATTTCGATATTTGATTTTATTCTTTACAATGTTCATCCCATTTTACATCTGTTTTTTATTGTATACACTGTTTTTATTACCTTTGATTTTATGTTGTATGTAGTTTTACTTTTTTTTTCTACTGTGTATTTTAATGATGTTCTGGATGGGTAAACCCATCCAGAAACTTGTTTTTCTTTTACTTGTTTGTTTGGCGCAGCATGTCCTACATTGGACCTTGCGCCAGAAAAAGCCATTCAACCAACCAACCTACAATGCCTTTCATAATCTTTGGGCAAGACGAGAACGTTACAGCGCGGACATGAAAACGGAGTTCTGTCGCATAGGAGAGCGTTCAAATACCTTCTCAAATTGAGACCGGCGGGCATTGTAGAAGAGTGGCTTGAAGATGGCTGGATATAATTTTATAATTTACAGGGTCGGTATATATAGGCAAAGTAAAGAAGCCACGCCCACTCAAAAAAAAAAAAAAAAAAAAAAAAATTTTTTTTTTTTTTTTTTTTTTTTTTTTTTTAGGTGGGCGTGGCTTCACTTTGCCTATATATATATATTGGCCAAGATTTAATTTTGCCATTCATCTTCTACTACCATACTTACCAGTCCATACTTGCCATGATGTCCATATTGAGACGCTGCCAAGGGGATAGAAGCCGAAATGAAAAATATGAGATTTACGAAAGTAATATCAGAGAAACTCTCCAAGACGAAATCAAAACGCTACAGGCTGATAGAATACGCTTGTGGGAAATTATTTATAATTTACAAGCGAACGCAATTGCTAGCCTGAAAGATGGAATGGCCAGCCTGAAAATGATAGTTTAAAATATAGATTGGCCAAGTATGAAGATGTCTAAAATATTCATCTTCTACTACCATACTTGCCAGTCCCAATTATGAAGATGTCTAAACAGTATCGACTCAGTAAAAACTTGGCAATATGCCAAGTCTCTCTCTAAGCGGGCTAACAATAGTCATTTGATCTGAACGTCGGACGAGTCCAGACGTGGTACCGAGACGGATCTGACTTTACGTTGTACGGTATTTTTTTAAAGGATCTCGGGTATAATGGGAAGGTATAATGACTATGAGTATGTATTTCTTAATAAAATTCTAGTCTGCCAGATTTAGTTTGAAAGAATTTCATTTGGGCCTTAGAAAAATCCGCTGATATTTTTTACCAACGACCAAACTCAGATCAGCTAAGATTTTAAGCTAAAAAATACCTAATCTGGGTTCAGCCAGTTGGGAAGACAATTTGGGTTCTTCTTTTTAGCTCCGAAATTAATCTTGGTTATATCACTTTTTGATCCGATGATATTTACTAGTCACATGACCACACCCACTCTTAAAATAAAACCAACCAACCAACCTTGAAAAAAAAAAAAAAAAAAAAAAAATTTTTTTTTCAAGGTTGGTTGATTGGTTGATTGACTTGGATTCATTCTTTATAAATAGCCGTACTCAAACCTTCATTCCTTCATTCTGTCTGAAATTTACAATATTGAATAAGGACATTTTTTAAATGAATGCTGTACCAATATTGAATATATTTTTTTAACGATTCGATAAACAAATAAAATATTTAAATAATAAATATTTTATTATTAAAATAAAATATTTAAATAATAAATATTTTATTATTAAAATAAAATATTTAAATAATATATTTAAATTCTAAATATTTATTATTCAAACCGACAACTTAATCGAATCGTCAAAAATTCTGACGGGGTGGAGTTGCTCGAAGAATACTTCTGGCGACTGTACATTATGTTCAGTTACTTTTCAATTTTAAAAAGGTATATATTTTACAAAAATTTCTGTTACCAAAGATCTGCTAATGTATTTTATACAGAAAAGATACTTTTTCTAAAAGTAAACTCAACATAATCTATTTTAGTGTATAAGCTGACAATTTTAGGTATTTTGAGTAAAACTATATAACCAGAGATAAGCTTTATATGTATCTATTTATTACCAAAGTTAATCTATCATCTGCTTTGACTTTGTAAATGTAAGTTGATTGTCTCAAAAATTGTCAGTGTTATTAACATGTACTGCACTATGTTTACAAATTAAAATCTCATTGTAGTTTTTTTTTTTTTTTTTACAGATAATTATATAAAGTAAATAAATCACTTTTTGTTATTTTCCTATTTAATTTTTTAAGTTATATAAATTGTCATTAAAATGTACACTGTAAAAGTATTTAGCAAAGATTTTCTTTTCTCATTTAAACTTATTATTAGAAATGCAGACAGAAAAAAACAGTTTTATAGTTCTGAATCATAAGTTAGTGACATATTTTATGTTATACATGTTTTATTTACTTAAAGATTAATTTGCTAAATTATCATTAAAAAAGGTATTAAATAAAATTTTATTAAATGTTTGATTATATATATATATATATATTATATATATCTATCAAACAAAAGTTTATATAATAAAGGAGTTTTTTTTCCCCTTTTTTTCTCTCAGTCTTCCTGTTAGCAGTTTTTAAATATTTTAAATGTAAATAATAATAATGATGATGTGAATAATTTTTTTACACACATTATGCATTTCTTGAATTAAATTATTTACAAACATATAAATATTCATGCATATATACATTTATTTTCTTTCCTATTAGACATGGAATTAAGTAAAGGCGCTGAAATTGCATCACTGCGTCAGAAGACTGGAGGTGGTGCACCTCCTCCAAAAATGTCTCCACTGTTTGAGAAAGTTTTCGCTTTAATTGAACCAGTATTGGTTGTTGGAGATGAGGAAGTTGAAGAAACAAGTGGAATACTAATGGTAATCTTTTCCTTTTTTTTTTTTTTTTAAGTCATTTATTTAATACATATTACATATTTTGCAAAATTTTATTTAAAAGAAAGATAAAAGAAAATATGTATACATGCTAAGTAGAATCGCATTGAGTGTTCAATTACTGTATCATTTAAAATTAAAAATGGCTGTAATTTATTCGTTTAAATCAAAAATAGTTTTCTTAATAAATCATTTAAAATAGCGAAATTATATTTAAAAAACAGTTTATGAATTTATAATTTTAAAATTCTGTGTTTTAGAATAAAATGAAGCATTTTATTTAGTCTCTCTCTCTCTCTCTCTCTCTTTTTTTTTTTTTTTTTTTTTTTTTTTTGAAATATGATTTGTATCTATTTATATAATTTGTAAGAGAGATGACAATTCAGGTTTGTATCCACTTTATAACAAATTGCCTTTGATACTTCAGTTAATTTCAAAAAATCTTATTGTCCGATCAATAAGCTGTTTAGTCCGACAGATTCAGAAAAATTGGCTTTTTCATTTGGTACCTTATTTGTAACGAAGTTTTGACCAAATTTTTAAAAATTAATAAAATATGAAAATAATAACTGGAAATAACTTCAGAATTGGACATTTAAATTTATAATTGTTGCCAAAAAATTTTTTTTTTTTTTTTTCCCCCTAAGCATAAAATGAAATGTTCTTTCACGCGAAAATATATATATAATATTAAATTTGCTCATGAATGCAAAAGAATTAAAATATGAAAATGGAGCAAAAAAACAACCATAACCTTTTTTAATGTACTTAATTTTAGATTTTCTTTTTTGTTTTGTTTAAATAGTATGTTAAATATAATAGTTACGATTATATTTTGTCGAAACGATATGATAGTGACAATAAAATATGCAATGATTAAAAAAAAAATACTTAAGCATTATTTAAGCATGCAGACTCACTTCAGTGATCAGATAATAAATAAATGACAACATTTTTGTGACGAGATAATTTTACAGAAAAATTTACTTTAAAATTTGCATGTTTTATTTAAAATCTTTGCAAGCATAGTTTTAAACTTAGCGACACTTTAAACAAAATATGAACTTTTGTGTCATAAATTAACTAAAAAATGCAAAAATAAGAAGTATAATCAAAATAGGTACTAAATTATATTTAAAAAAAAAAAAAAATGCAAAATGAATAATTAATTAAAAGGCATCGCCAACACGGCGTAAAAATATAAAACACATATTTTATTTTTCAAAGGAAAGCCAAGAAGAAAATGTAAATAATGCTGATACTGAACTACTCCCAGCTACAAGTGAGACAATTGAGGAGGAGGATTTGCCATCACCACAAGCATCTGATCAGAATACTCCTTCAAGTGAGTTTTCAAATTTTAACTGTCTTTATAGAATATAACCTTACAAAGCCTGATTTTAATTATCATTAAATTGGAATCATTCATAATAATTATACTTATTAACAATTCATTCAAATAAAGGCAATTGTATTGTATAACTTTTAATGTAACATTACAAAATTATTATTTCAGTTAATCATTAATTTAATAAAGTTTAAAGTCGATTTAACAAGGAGTGCATGTAATTAAATACGGTGTTACTATGTATTACTTTTGGAAATGTCAAAAGAAGATCACATAGTACCCCAAATCAAAAAATAGTAAATTTTAGTTTGTCATTGCAAAATGTGCATGAAGTGCCCAACATGCATGAAAATAATATTATGTATTATTTATTATGTATTTCTTATTCATTTCTTCTAATTTTTTTTTTTTTTAGGCTCGAATAATAGGCTACCTCTCCCCAATAAGAAGAAAGAAATTAGCAGAAAAAGCTGCCAACACATGAACATTTCCTCAGTATCGAGCAAAAAAAAAAAAAAAAAAAATAGAGTTCAAAGAGAGGAAATCAGATATAGAAGAAAGGAAGTTAAGAATAGCAGAAGGAGAATTGCTGTTAAAAGAAAGAGAGATAGAAGCTAATGAATTACATAATGCTTTATACAGGGACAGAAATGAAATATTTGTATATATTGCTACTGCATTTTTACAAAAATTACCATAATCTTTTTTTTTTTTTTTTTCCTAAATAAAATTGTTCAATTACTTATCTAAGTATATAAATTTAAATTATTTGTAAATTAGCAATTCACAAGCAACAAGATAAAAATATTAAAAAAATAATAAGAATTTGAAATATTTGTGTGTTATTTTTAAGTAAATTGGTAAATAAAAATATATCAACCTTTACACTCCAACTACGTGAAAAATACCAGAGCCGGGAATCGAACCCGAGCACCTCCGCTCAACGCACGGATGCTACACCAATGAGCCACCCTGGCTGACAACCAGCTAGGCATTTCTCACATAATATTCGTTGGCCAAGTCACCGAGTCTGCAAACGCAGCTGTATCAAGTGACAATATTAATCGCAGCACAACTCCATAGACCATCAAATTTCAATTTAGAAATATTTATTCATGAATTCATCAAGCGTGGAGCATCCGTGCGTTGAGCGGAGGTGCTCGGGTTCGATTTCCGGCTCTGGTATTTTTCACATAGTTGGTAAATAAAAAAATATCAACCTTTACACTCCAATTTACTTAAAAATGAATATTCACGGTTGATGAATTCATGAATAAATATTTCTAAATATTTGTATGTTAGTTGCATTAAACCAAAATTGTAATGTATTTAGTTTCAATGCTCATTCTTCAACATTCAATAGAAAAAAAAAAAAAAAAAAGATTTAAAAGAGAGGAAATTAGGTATTAAAGGAAGAAAGTTAAAAAAAAAAAAAAAAAAGCGGTAGTAGAACTAATTTTAAAAGAAAAACAAATTGAAGCCACTGTAACATCACAACCGACTTTATTGCTTGTCTTAGAGCCGTCGGTAAAAATCTCGACGTAGTCCTTGTAATGAAAGCGACGAGATGAGTAAAGTGCCTGAAAAATAGAAGCATAGGTTTGTCAAATCCTTTAAACGGATGAAGAGAAGATATAACCTGGAAATTCCAAGACGTCATGTTTATAAGAGACAAAACTTTGGGGACGAACTTTGATATGAATATAAGAGGTGCCAGCAAGAAAGTTCTTAACTCTAAGAGCAAAATGTGGGATGCAAGATGGGTGATTCCACATAGAGATTATGATTGTTACTATTTAAATGAGAGTGAAGTGGAAGATTAGGATGTGATAGTACAATTCAAATGAAAATCTTTGTCTAATGTCAGTGAGAGAAGGCTCCACACAGTCAGATTATAAACTAAGGACAGGAGTAGTGCGGAAAGCTCCTGAGCAAATTCTAAGCACACTATGATGTGTTGTGTCAAGTTTTTTAATGTAAGAATGAGGGGCTGAACCATAAACCTGGCAAGCATAATCAAGTTTAGAGCGTCGATAGATTTTCAGCAGAGACGATCAGCACCCCAACAAGTGTTTGAAAGGACTTTTAGAATATTAAGTGCTTTGTCACATTTAGTTCTTAAGTTTAAAATATGCGTGTAAAGTCGTTCCTTCACATATATGAGTTTTAATTATAACTTTAAATAAAGGCTATAAGTAATTATTATATTTTCAATAAATTAAATGGCTAATAAAAATAGATAACGAAATTCTAAATTACTTTTATTTATTCGCTTTTGTCTATAATAAATATCTTAATTCTAATAATACTTTATCCCTTATGCTATTAATAAATCATCTGAGAACAAAAACATATTCCTTTTAAATGACATCTCTCAAAATTATAAGCTCTTCTAAATCATTTAATAACTAAATATAAAAAAATATTATTTCCATGTTATAAACTGTTGGATACATAATTACATTTTCATTCTTTTAAATTGCGTATGTTTATTTATTAGAAGCTAAATTAAGCAATACATTTCCATTATGATATCATTAAACGGTAATTATATTTTTTTTATCACAGGATGTGCAATAAATCCTAGTCTGAGTGTCTCCCTTAAATAACGGTTTTCTGGCGATAATATTTGGCACAAGCATTGGCATAAACTGTTGTAACGAACTTGCTAAATTCAAAAATATTTATATTAATTTGATCTAGAAACAATGGAATATCTTTGGCTATAAAATTTGGCACTTTTTTAAAATTCTTGGCGTAATTAAGCAGTCTGATCTGAATTGCAATAGAGTCAACTTGAGAATTCGCTCTACATCTGTTGATACGATAACATGTAACCCCGTAGCTCTCTCTCTCACCTCTACCTTTTTGCATTCTCGCAACGTATGGTCATGATGAACTTCTACTGTAAAGGAACTGTTGATTACTAAAATAAATACATTATGCAGCGAACAAGTTGTCTTCTTTTATTTTCACGGCAGTCTTTTCAGCGGTATGGACCTGGAAGATTAATTGTAACGTTCTACTGTAGAATCCCGGAATTCTACTTGACAATGCGGTTTAAAAGTCAGTTTTCTGTCAAAAATAACACCCAGAAAGCGAGCAGTGTCAGCAACTGAAATTGGTCAGTCGTTCATTACAATCTCTGGATCAGGATGAAGACGTCGTTTGTGGCAAAAATGCACACACTGTATTTTGTCAGTAGAATATGTAAAACCATTTTTTTTTTGTCCATTTAATTATACTATTTATAGCATGTTGTAATTGGCATTTTATGAAGCTCATGTCATTTCCCAGCAAGAAGAGGGCGTTAACATCCCATGCAGGCCGTTAACTCCCATGGACACTTTGCGGCAAATGTTTTAGAATATCATTTATTTTTAAGGAAAAAAGCATAATGCTCAAATCACTGCCTTGAGGCACACCTTCCTGTTGGAAATAAAAATCGGATTAAACTGATCCTCCAATATGAATTTGAAAGCGTCTGACTCTTAAAAAGTTTTTAATAAAAATAGGGAGATTTCTTCGAAAGTTCAAATTACATAAATCTCTTAAAATACCATAGCGCCAAGTCTTGTCATAAGCTTTTTCCATGTCAAAAAAAAAAAAAAATGAATCAACAAACCCCAACAAACTAACATAATTGGATATTAAGTTTATTTTAAATTAATCATGTTTTTAATCAACATAATAAAACTAAGAATTATATTTAGAGAATTAATATAAAGATCAAAATTTTAAATTTCCTTTTTTTTATAACTGTCACACTTTCTTATTTGTGGTTATGAAATAAAAAAGTAAATATAAAGTTAAACAATAAACACTTCTGCAAATACAGATCTATAATTATGCTACACAGCTTCAGGGCAGAAAATTTTCCCAATCCCTTGGAAACTGTACATCATCTGTAAACATGGACCCTCCAAATCTTCTTAGTTTTGTGATCTAAATGAAAAAAATAATAGTAATAAATAAATTGATCAAATCACAAAAACATTGCATACATTTACAATTAATTTACATGAAGTACACAAAAATTTCTTACATATTACAGTCTATAAGGAATAATTGAAATACATTTTAGAAGTTTTATTTTGCTTTGCTTGAAACTCTGTAAAAATTATATATCTAGTTTAAACTTACATACAGATATATTCATGGATTAAAGTAGGCAAAAAGAAAAATTTTCTGACTACAGAGATGCTCAGTGGGAAAGTCACAACCCTTTTCTGTAATTTTCAAGAATCAAAAAGTTAATAATTCCAATATCAGGGTTCATACTCAAATATCGGGAAAAAAATTCCCTGAGTTTTCCAGACAATTTTAGAGGCAATATTAACGACATATTACAAGAAACGCTCCTCTAGAGAGGAGAAAATAGATCTACTTCCCCTGTATGAAGTTATGTTACTGCCGGTTATGATAGAGATTCTAGTAGAAATCATTGTTTACATGCATATTTTCACTATACTTAATCATTTGAATTTTGATATGAAGTTAAACAAGAATATAATTTAAGAGAAAGGAAAATATTTGTTTTTCCATGTTTTATTATCTATTTTTCCCTGACTTGTGATAAAAAATTTTATTTTACCTTTTTTTTTTTTTTTTTTTTTTAACAAAATCCAAATTTCCTGAGTAATCCAGTTTTTCCTTGATGAGTATGAACCCTGAATATATATATGTATATTCTTAAAACATTACCATTATACATTTACAGCTTGAGCATGAGAAAAATAAGTCTACATTTCTTTTTAGATAAAATAAGTTTTATCTTTTACATAAAACTTATTTTATCTAAAAAGAAATGAATATTTTCCAAATCAAAACTTATTAAAAGAAAAAAATTAAAAGAGAAGCTTCTAAAATATGACAGAAGACAACAAATTCATGAGACTTAAAATGGACACTGAACAGCACCATGGAATATTTAATTTTAAAAGATTTACCGGTACAAACAATGTAATGTTTTTGCATTAACTTCGGTTAAAGATATACCATAATTTTCGGAAGAAACGCCACAGCGTTTAAGAATTAATCTTTAACCCATTGTTTGTACCTACTAAAAATGCCGACATTTTTAGCTGTGCGACATTTACGATGCCCCCCCCCCCCCCCCCCCCAAAAAAAAAAAAATCACCTGCCGTTTATAATATGTATTAAAATGCCGCTTATAATATCTATAAAAATTTTGTTTACAACCCTATCCCTCTCCACTCAAACAATCAGTTTTGTTGGCTAAGTTTTCCATTTTTTTGCCCCGTCAGCTTACAAATACTTTTTTTTTTTTAAGCTTTCAGAAGTCTTATATACATATTTAAAAACATTAATTAGCATGTAAATGTATGCAAGTGCTAATTGTACTCAGCTTTTTAAAGTAAAATATCTCAAAATCGAAAAATGCTGTTTAAAAGAAAATATTTTTTCATGCAGGTAAGTAAGTAAATATTTTTATTATAGTGTGCTTTACTGTAATATTTCAATTTTAGTTTACTAATTTATTGTATTACTTTAATTTGTTTATTATTATGAAAGCTGATATAACATTCATAAACATAAAACATTCATCAAATTTTATCATACAGTACGAAGTCAAATTCAGGACAATTTCGACTGTGTTAATCATCTTCATCAACAACAATTTTCTTTTTTAAGTATAAATTTATCTAAAAAAAAAAGAACAGAAAAAGTACTTTATTTCTTATTAATCTTCAAAACCGGTATTTGCGAAGTCTAAAAAGAGGAAAATATAATAATAGTAACAATTCTTTAAACATTTATCTAATTGAAAACTAAATTCTATATTCTATTTCAATTATGCCCAAACTTTTAACTGAAAAAACAAAAGTACTAAAACAAAAAAAAAAAAAGAATCGCAGAAATATTTTTCTTACTTAATTTTATTTTCTTTTACTGTAAACTTGTAATTGTTTGTATACAAATATTTCAATAAATCTGTTTTGTTTTTCAAGATCAATTTTTAATTTTATTTATTTTTAGTTACTTATTTTTAAGTTGATAAAAAGAATATTACAGAATATGTTTAAAAATCGTAATACATTATTTTTTTTACTTGAATTTTCAAATTATCCAAGTACTTAAATCAAAACATTATATTTTTTAAGCATGACCAAAAATCCAGAAAATCCGAACTCCCCTCTGTCCTGACGATTCTGGATTTTCGGCTTTGTACTCTGTATGCTGCAAAGTTTCTGACGATTTTAAAGTTTTTTATACTAATTTTACTTAAGTGCGGTGATTCTTTTGAAAATTACAGTACTATTTAAATGTGTAATGATCACTTTATTATTGATTTGCTGGAATAAATAGACCCCCTTCCTCTCAAAGAAGGAAAAAAAAAAATGCTCAAATATCATTGAAATTCAGAAAATTGTCCGAAAAAAGGTAAGTTTTGCACAATTACTGACTAAAGTTTATTTTCTTTTCAGGGGTCATTACCTCATTCGCGTTTTTCCTAGTAAGTGAATAGAGAAGTATGCTGAATTATAGAATTTTACTTCATGTTTTAAATATAATCATCACGTAGTAAATTTTAAGCATGCATAGTCTCTTGACAAATTAATTTTTTTCATGAAAGCAACCCCCCCCCCCCTCAAACTTTAAATGCATGTTTAAATATACTTTTTCAAACTAGCAATAACTGTTTAGTGATAATTAATATATATATATATATTAATGATAATGAACTAAACCAAATGCACATCTATATATTGTTAACAGTATGGACAGACAAGTAAACCCAAATCACATAATTATAATAAACTATTTTAAGGAAGTGTTGAAAATAGGACTTTCATACCAAATACTGTTGAAAATCATCTTTTAATTCAGTTTCAAACTGTTCTATTTTTTCAACAGAAGTGAAAGGTATGTATAGTTTTTGGTCAAATCCAATTTGATTTAAATAAATATTCACGGTTGATGAATTCATGAATAAAAAATTTCTAAATTGAAATTTCGTGGTCTATGGAGTTGTGCTGCGATTATTATTGTCTCACCTGATATATCTGCGTTTGCAGACTCGGTGACTTTGCCAACGATAATTATGTGAGAAGTACCTAGCTGGTTGTCAGCCAGGGTAGCTCAGTGGTAGAGCATCCATGCGTTAAGCGTAGGTGCCCGGGTTCGATTCCCGGCTCTGGTATTTTTCACATAGTTGGTAATAAATAAAAATATCAACCTTTACACTCCATTTTGATTTAAATAATTATACAGAAATTTTTTCTTAACATAACATAGCTCTTATTATACATAACTGAATGCACACAGATACACCCATGCACATTTATTAATAATTCTGAATCCCCGTATTTCTCTGCAAAATTAAATTTTGTAAGGTCTGAAGAAATATTATTCCACTTATATATGCTGTCAATTAAATTATAAAAATAGTAATAAAACCATACTTTTCAACATATCAAACTATTTAAAATATCTTTATATTCCAAAATATATTCACATTCCGATGTTTCAGTTAACCCTGAAATGGAGGCGCCAGCGTACAGAGTACACCAATGCAATCTTTTGGGCTGTGATTTTTTCTGATATTGTTTTTATTACACCATTTTTACTATGATAAAATACTTTATTAATGTAACGTATAAGGTTAAATAGTTTCACACATCATGCAGAGGGCTGGAAAAACGACCTGGCGTACTGTATATGCCGCTCCTCTAAAATTGTACCACACGCCTGCCCCTCCAACTGAGGGTTAATATTCAATTTTTAACCATCTTCAAGGAAATGATGTACATAAACTATAAACATAAATCAAATTAAGCCATTCATGGATATTACAAACGCAATTCATAAAGAAATTAATATGTGATTACATAACTTACATAAAAAAACACTCTATATACATCTTAAAATGAGTTAAAAACATCTAAAAAAAATTACAATCATGCACATTACAAGAAAAATAAAGCTCTTTAATAAAACGGAGTCAATGGATTACACTGCAGGGTTGCCAGAAAAAACAACAAGGTTACCTTCAATTATTTTAAGTTTAAGAAACGAAGCAAATTGAGGGGTAATTTAAAAATTCCACAAGCTATTAGGCATAGATTTAGTCCATTCATTAAAATTTGTTTTTAATTAACTAAACTTTTACTTGATATAAATTTTATGAAAAAATGCCAAAAGAAAGCCATTATTCCTGATACATTATCCATTAACCCCCACTCAGTTTGGTTTCATTTCTTAAACTTAAAATAATGGGGTATAAATGCTGCTAAATCCTGTACTACTGTTTTGAATTATTTTTCTGCTTCGGGAACTGTATACCTTTTTTCTCATGTTCAATTTATCGTTGGCAAATGTTGCATGATAATTTAGATTCAAGTCAAACATTAACTTTAAAGAATTGTTCAGCCACAAGGTGGTGTGCTAATGCAAATGCAACTAAAACTTTGAGAAAAAATTACAAAAGTATTTAAACACTTTAAATCAACAAACAGCGACAACAAATCAAACAGCGACGATCAAACTGCTAGTACAAAAAAAGAAGCTAAGTCTCTCCACAAGAAGTTAATAAAGTTTGAGACTGTGCTAAATATTATATGGGATACAATATTACAAAGAATTAATCAAACCAGCAGAGTTTTTCAAAGTTCATCTGGAAATATAGGTGATCTTACATCGTTATTCGAGTCGATAATTTCTTTTTTTAATTTTGTAAGAGGGTTGGTTGGTTGAATAGCTTTTTTTGGCGCAAGGTCCAAAGTAGGACATGCTGTGCCAAACAAATGGGTAAAAGAGAAAGTAGCTTCTGGATGGGTTTACCCATCCAGAAAGTCATTAAAAAATCACAGTAAAAAAAATGAAGCAAAACATACAAGATAAAATCAAAAATAATAAAAACAGTGTATATAATAAAACAGATGTAAAACAGGATGAACAATGTAAAGAACAAAATCAGTTGTCGAAGTAAAAACCAGCCTCCTTCAAGAAGTTTGTCAGATGATTATGAGGATTTACACCTAAAAGGCTTGTCAGAGTGGGTAAAGATGAATTAAAATTTTGTCGATAAAGATGGCAAGGGCAGTTGGTGAGGACATGACGAATGGTTAAAGCACTATTATGACATTTTGGACACTCAGTTTTTTGTAAGAGGGAATTTTGATATATATGAAACAGAGACTAAAGGAATATTGGTTGAACCTGTTTCATATGAAGTAGTGAGGAAAAAGATGCCACCTAGAAGCAGGTTCCTAGATGACGGTGATAATGCTGAAGTTGAATGTGAACCCGCGTGAAAGATTTATGATAAATTGTCACTATGTGCTCTAAGATTCATTAATTAGTCACCTGTCATACCGCAAGGGGCCATATGATAATTTAATAAAAAAAGGTTTTCCTGCTTGTTAAATTTAAATTCCAATCCTTCACTTTATGAAGACGCAAAATCTTTACAGGAAAATTATTGATTTTTGAAGATGATTTTTGTTTTAAACTGCAACAGTTCAGTTCTTTTATAAAGAATGGTGAAACTGTTTATGAAATGTTACAGATGCTACAAAATCCTCACTTATTTTCAGCATTTCCAAATGTTGAAACAGCGTTAAGAATCTTTCTAACAATACCTATATCTAACTGTACTGGAGAAAGATCTTTTTCGTTACTAAAAAGGCTAAAATCACATTATCGATCTTATCTTCAGCATGGCTAGCTCTGGTGTGTTTAAATGGGGATATTACTTAACAATTGAATTATGAGGACATAACAGATGCATTTGCAGAATTGAAAACTAGAAAGAAACCTATGTAAAGTGAAAATATATATTTAGGTTTAATTTTTAAATGAGTTTCACATAAAAAACTTTATTAATTCTATACAATATACAGTCAATTTAACACAAAGTTAATTAGCACAATTTAAACGAGTTGATTTTACAAATGTTTAATTGGTTTTAACACACTTTTTCAGACCCTCTGACTTTATTCTACTCTACGATGACTTCCAATCCATCCTTAAACTCTTCTGGAATATTTTCTGAATCTGCAAGTTGTTCATCATCGCAGGGTAACTTATCCCAAGTAAGTGGATCTTACTCACCTAAAAAAGTTTCAATTAAGAAACCACAATTCGTAAAATTATTTGAAAGAAGTGTAGCAAATAAGCGGCCCAGAAGGTTTTTTTTTCTTGCACTCTTACTAATGAAATTAGACCTTATAAAACTATTCTTTGCTTCGAAGATTGTGAAAAAAAAGCCACTATGGTAGTTACACTAGCGACGAAAATGAGTTTGGATTTGCCATCGTAGAGCTGCAGCAACAACTAAAAACTGAGGAAATTCGTGATGAGCTTGCGCGGAATAATTATATTGTAAGTTCACAGATAATTATAGAATATTTAACTCTCCGTCGGGCGCAACTGGCCTGACAGGCACACCTCTGATGTTTTCATTCCCGCCTCCACTCACAGGAGGGGTAGAAATCTGTGTCTCCTAGTAGTCGCCTATCTTTACCGGATGTGTGAAGCCAACCTGTTTAGTTCATTCGCGCGCTTCGTGAAAAGCTGTTAGCGTAATTCTGGCCTCTGAGGCACATTGCACCCGAATTCGTTGCACATACAAAGGTTAGTAATATCTGTTTTTTAATATCAGAGTTGTTTCTGTTATTCATTTCATAACTATATCATGTAAAATTTGTCGTATTTTTTCGTAAATATGTGTATATTTCATCCCGGCCTCATAGGCGCATTGCGACCGAACATGTGTTTATGAATGTATTTTCTTTGATATCTTCCAGAATTTCGCTGAAATGGCGCGCAAATTCTTCGATTTGTCTAAACCGGAGGATCTGGAAGAAGTGAGGCGTTTGTTGGAAGAAGATGTCGACGAGGACGACCCAGCTGTGAACGAGGATTTGGGTGAAGAGAGTGACATCGATTCTCTGGATGAAGTAGAAGAGCGTAAAGATAATTCAGACACAGAGCAAGATGGTGAGGTTACTGAGGGTGAAAATGAACCAGAATCAGAGTCCAACTTTTTTTGGGGAAAAGATAAAACTTCCAAATGGGCGAAAAATCCGCCAAAAAGAACTGTGCGTAAGAGAGCTCACAATATTATAACTCACCTTCCTGGTGTTATAGGAAACGCCAGGAATGCGAAAACTGCCGTTGACTGTTGGAATAATTTATTCACTGATGACATTTTGAATACAATTGTAAGATATACAAATCAGTATATAGAATCTATCAAGCCCAAATTTTCCAGAGAAAGGGACATTACTTCTACAGACGTCATTGAAGTAAGAGCTTTTATTGGTTTGTTGTATCTAGCAGGAGCTCTCAGAGGAAATCGTCAGAGTTTGGAAGAACTTTGGGGGACAGATGGTGATGGAGTTGAAAAATTTAGTCTTGTGATGAATATTAAACGGTTCAAAACTCTGATCCGCTGCCTCCGCTTTGATGATCTTACTACCAGAGTAGAACGAAAAAAAATCCATCGTCTTGCTCCGATTCGTGAAGTGTTCGAAAAATTTGTAGAAAATTGTCAGAAGAGCTATAGCGTCGGGGAAAACATCACAATCGATGAAATGCTTCCAGGTTTTCGAGGAAAGTGTCCCTTTCGGCAATATATACCGTCAAAACCGAGCAAGTATGGAATAAAATGTTTTGCTCTTGTGGATGCAAAGATGTTTTATACTCTCAACATAGAAATCTACGCTGGGAAACAGCCTGAAGGTCCATTCTGTGTGAGCAACAAACCAAGTGAAGTGGTAAAAAGGATGGCTAAGCCTTTATTTGGGTCTGGACGCAATATTACCGCTGATAATTGGTTTACAGATATGGATCTAATTGATGATTTAAAAATGAAGAGGTTATCATATGTTGGAACTGTGCGAAAAAATAAAAGACAGTTGCCACATGAATTTGTTTCTGTTAAAGGAAGAAAACAATACACTAGTATGTTTGGCTTTCTTGATGGGAAGACATTAGTGTCCTATGTACCGAAAGCAAACAAGAACGTAATTCTAGTGTCTTCGCTTCATGATGATAATGCAATCGATCCTACAACTGGAGAGCAAAAGAAACCAGTGATGATCACATTCTATAATTCTACTAAAAGTGGCGTTGATACTGCAGATCAAATGTGCGCCACTTACAGCGTGAGCCGAAATGTCAAGCGCTGGCCAATGGTCATATTTTTCACAATGCTGAATATAAGTGGTATTAATTCGCAAGTGATTTATCTTGGAAATCAACTAGAACCATGCCGCAGAAGGTCATTCCTAAAAACACTAGCACACCAACTGGTACTTGGAGAGCTAAGTCGAAGAAGTATGAAGACTGTTGGAATCCCTACCAGTCTTCAGATGAGACTGAAAAAATACCAACCTACAAAAGATATTTCAGAGGACTCAACATCTCAAACTCGGAAAAGACGTAGATGCTCAACCTGCACAGCGGAAACAGGCTTCAGAAGAATGACAAACTACGAGTGTAAAAAATGTCACAATGCAATCTGCCTCACTCACGCTAATATGATCTGCGGAACGTGCTGTGCTATTTGTCAATGCCCTTCTTCTGCTGTGTAACTTAAACTCAAAGTAAATATCGATTTCTGAACTTTCCACGACACTGTATAAATTTTACCAAATTTTTGTACCTGATAATAATCTAAATCTAAAAATTTCTTGTAATGTTTTCTAAACATAAAACGTGTTCTTTATCTTTTAATAAACTTCATATTTTTTCTTTCTAAATAGTTCTGTAGTAATAACTGATTACTTTTAGAATACTAAAATTAAAATTAATTATTATAATTTATCAAATTTTTGCATTTGTTACACTTATAATAAGACACATTAGTCAAAATCTGAAAATTTCTTGTAATGGTTTCTAAACATAAAATAAGTTCTTTTTTAAATAAATTTCATATATTTTTTTTCTAAATATTCCTATAGTAATAACTGATTACTTGTAGAATACTAAAAATTAAATTATTGCTTATAAATTAGCGATTATTTTCTGTGCGCCTGAGAAGCACATTGCGCCCGAACTTGTCGGGTTCAATATTGCGCCTGACGGAGGGTTAAAAGAATGTGGGGATTTATTTAATTTTTTATACACCAATAGGAATTTAACTGACGAAACTGTATTTGAAAATTTTGGGAGGGCTAGTTTTAATTATGAAATATTTACAGATTATGCGATAGAGCGCGATATTAGGGACCCATCCACACTGACATATGAATATTCAGAAATAGCGAATAACCCTTCATCAGATTTATTTAAAACTTATGGAGAAAAACATCACAAAAACACGTTAAGTTTTGTAGCCCTTGCCGACCGCCACCGGCATTCTCAAGCTGCCAGAAAGTTGTAATGTCCTACGCAACGGAAAAAATTAAGAGAACTAGTAATACACAATATTTAAATAAAGAATTAGAGAAAATTAGTAAATTTGCAATTCAACCTTAAAATTTTAATTTATTGGAGGCTCAATTTGCTTACGCGCGTCTTTTCATTTTTTTTTTTTTTTTTTTTACACGGAAAAGCTAAACTTAAAAACTTTTAAAAATAGTTTCAAACATAAGTTTAAGTGGGGGAGCCAAAAAAAAGGTGGGTCTGTTTACAGGGAGATTATGATTCGGGTAAATCAACATTGGCAAAAGGGTTTAAAGATTTGTTTAGGGGGGGTCTCTATTAACATAAATTCATTGGATGATACACGCAGGACATTTCAAATTGGAATGGCGATCGGCCATCACTACGTAGTTTTAGACGACTTAAGGGATGTGGGAATAAGAAATTTAAATAATAATATGAGAGACTACATTGACGGTCAACTCACTGTAGTCCTCGAAAAAAAAAAAAAATCGCGATCCAATAGAGCAAATTTTTCCGCCCGGGCCCATCACGACTAATCACGAGTCTTTTCCGGAGGCACTGGAAAAGAGAATTAAATTTTTCAAATTAATTACTTGTAAGAAATTTTACAGAGAACATGAAGAATTTTTTAGTGCCTGCCGGTTGGATAAACATGTTATTATAAGTAAGTATTTCTTTAATACATTTGGACAAAAGTCAATTTGGACTTGAACACTATTAGTAATCGTGTATGTATTTTTTTTCTTTCTCATTTTTATTAGTTTGCCGACTATTAGACTTTAAATATGAAATACCCTATACAGCTGATAACTACGAAAGCGAGTGGTGAGCATTTGACGAAAGACACGGCGACTAGTGCCAAAGTTGCATTGTTAGACGACAGATCTTCGGCTAAAATGTTAATATAGGTCTTACTTTTTTTAAAATATTTATTTTTCATTTTACTAATTACTTTTTCTTGTTTGTTTATTTATTTACTTTAGATTCAAACATGATACTCCCTACAAAACACCTGAAAATTGTGCAAGTAGAAAGACCAGAGGTGAGAAACTGCACTGGATAACATCTGGAAGCCATGCACATTGTTCATATTGCACAATTTTCACTCAACACCTCGAGCAAATTCAAATATTACAGAAAGAAAGAGAGACGATCCTTGCTAAAGCCGAGAGAAAACTCAGAGAAAGACGATTTAAAGAGAAGCCTGCGCCCAGAATACCGTTTCATGCAAGACGCCAACTAAAACTGTAAATATCATTGTAAATAAAGGCATACGCCTGGTGAGTATCAAAGTTGTGCAGTGTTTTTTAATATCACTGCACGACTGAGATTACTCTCCCTGGTATTGCTAAGAAGAAATGGACTTCTCTTCATCAAAGATTATAGAGGTAATATTTTACTTTCTTTATATTTTTAAGTTTAAAAGTATTACTTAATTAAAAACTTACTTTTTAAAAAACTGAATTTTATGACATTACTTATTCAATTTAAATATATAAATATAAAATAATGATTGTTTTTTTATGAAAGCATATAAGAATGAAACATGAAATTTTATGATTAATTGATTATTTATTTATAATATATAAATCAAAAATAATGATTATATGAAAGCACGGAACAATTACCATTTTTTTATAGTTTATATAAGAAAGATCATTGTTTATAGTTTATCATTCAGGAATTTCACTTTCGGGTATAGCATCTGCATGTATTTCAAAAGGCATAGTGTTCGATTCCAGGATTAAGTCATCTTTCACTTTTTTACTTTTCCGGCGTAGACTTTTGGTTTCACGGATCACATCACTAATACACATTATTCTTTGAGGTATTCTAATCCAGGTTGAATTATCTTCATTGCTGATTTTACACTGAATATCAGGTAATCCAGCATGAATATAAAACTGCTGAATGAAATAGGTCATTGACGATATGGCAGCTTTAAATAATTCAAGAGTCAAATTAGGTAATTTTGGAACGTCTTGCCTACTCTCAATTAATTTTGAATATTCCTGATCTAACTCTTCTTTACATTTTAATGGATCGTCGGCTTCCCAACACAGTTGTTTTCTAGCCTCATATGCTCTTCTTTCTTTATCGCTTAAGAATAAATTAATCAATAACTCTTTAGAGCTTTCTTTAATTAATTCTTTCATTTTAGGTGAAATTGGTGTTCTAAGAATATCTGCGGGAATATCAGGAAACACTTTGGCGGTTGTAGAATGGTGATCGGTGTTATCCTCTCCGTCTAGTTTGTCATGAATAATGGGCTCGCCGGATAACGGTTGATCGGATATGGAATCATAGCTTTTTCACAATGTGAACAGCAGTGGCAATGTCCATTTTCATTTTTTTGTAAAAAAGTCTGGAGAACTTTGCAGATGATTTCTGCGGTCAAATCAATGTATTTTAGATAATCCATACCCAATAAAAAAGTGCAGGATACTCGAATATTTTTACACATGGGCGACATGAAGTATTTTATTATGTTCATCTTCTATACATTGAATTTTTTTTTCGTCCCTGACTTCCCGATACACTTTACCAGATGGACATTCGGTTATTTTTCCATCATCGTAACATACAGCTTGACCGGGTTTTTTTTTTTTTTTCGCAATAAATCCTGTGAACCGGACATAGGTATTGCTGGTCTAGTGTGGGAGGTTCATGAGCTGTGGGAGGTTTAGGTAATTGAGGAGGAACAGTTGGTTGTTTTTTACTTTCTTCGTCTAAAGATTCTTCCCCACCCCCTTTAGCAGCCTGATAGGTAGCCTGTTGATTTCCCGGAATGTGTATATTTGCTGGAACGTTTGCATTGTCGTGATCCTCTTTTGGTTTTTTGTTGCAATGATGTTCGCAATCCAATTTCCTTTTATTTAAATCCTCACCTCTCAATAAAGAATTATCCCAAATATTAGGAAGCACATCGTCCTCAGTATTTATTGATTCGCCGGTATCCCCATACTGCGGCTTGTCCGGTTCAACTGGACGACCCATCGTTTTGTCTAGTATCTTTTTAAGTATCTGCTCAGTGTTTGCACTAATTTTTCTTAATCTAAAAAAAAGTCGAAATCGAAAATTATCGCCTGTACCTTTAGAGTAAAAATGTGTACCTATATACAACATTCGTTTCGGACACAATATACCGATGCCATCATCATCTGTACATAGTCTGAAATTGTTAGATGACCACTTTACTGGCGGTAATGCCACATTTTCACTTTCGCAATAAGTTTTTTTTACCCATTGATTTTGAATGTACGGGAGAAAAGCCTTAGACCAGTGGTGATCATTATTTTCAAATGACTTATGATGGTTTAGTAATCGAAGGGGCAGCTCCAGTTCTAGTGTAATTAGCAATGGCGACTCCATCATGATGAAAGCAATATGAAAAAAAATAAGGAGATTTTGCCTGATTAGATGATGGTCGGCGATATATGTCACTCACAAATAATTCCCAAACATAGAATTCTTCTTTAGTTACGCAGCCTTTTTTTTCGTGGTGCTTTTCTCCTGACAATAATTCTGGATCGGGTAGAATTACTCTTTTTACTAGAATGTTGCTGTCTACTCGCCCGTACCAAACGTTTCGTTTCAATACTTTTGCTGGATCGTCCAAGTAATTTTGTACAACCCAACCTAACCTTCGTACTTCCCCATTTTTACATGAGCTTTTCGGCATGTTTAATAATTCCCAGCTTGCTCGCACTTTGCTTTAAATTTTGCTTGAGAATGTCAAGATAGACATATTTATTCATTGTACCATCAATAAAATGTATGTTCCCGACACCAGAGCTTGCCATGCAACCTCAAACCAATTTATTGCCACCTCCATATTTCACAGTAGGCCGTAAATTTTTGGCATGCATTGCTGTATTTGGTTTCCGCCAAACTTTTTGCTTGCTATCCAATCCGAAAATGTTATATTTGCTTTCATCAACAAAAATTACGTTTTCCCAAAATTCTTTTGGCTGCTTTACATACTCTTTAGCAAATGTCAGCCTAGCTTCTCAATTTGCTTTGCTGATGTAGGGCTTTCTATGGGGTATTCTGCCATGATATTTCTGTTTTCTTAAAACATTTCTGACAGTTTCAGGATTTACCAATTTTCCGAACTTACTTTTACATTGGAGAGTCAATTCTACTGCACTAGTTTTTGGATTAATGTGAACTTGTCTCATAATCCACCTCTCTTCACGTTCATTAAATGCCCTTAGACGCCCTGATCTTTGCTTGTTTTCAACACTATTTATTTGCTTGAACCTATCAATAATGTTAAAAACAGTAGACTTACTCAATTTCAAGATTTGTCCTATACCGCGAACTGATTTTCCATTTTTCCAACAAGTTATTACAGTATAGGATCCATTATCCAGAAAGCTTGGGACCTGGGATATTCTGGATAAGGGGTTTTTCCATAATTCGGAACACTTTATTTTATGTATAAAAATGGTACAAAATAATTGCATAAATAGCAGTGATAAACATGAATAATATATATGTAAACACTTTATCTATATATTTGTTCATTTAATAAATTATTTTCACAAAAAAAAAAAAAAAAACATTCTTAATTAGAATTTCAAACTAGTATAAATAATAATAGTAATAATAAATGAAAAATTAACGTATATAAAATTTAATTTTGGACCTGAGAGTAAAATCCTTTTATTTGGATTTTGCAAAAATTTCTATGATATTTTTTTGCTTATAGTGTGTGTCTGTTCTGATACTAATAATTCATAAATGTTTCAAATATTTTTAGCACATAATGCTAAATATTTTATGAGATGAATTCTAAAAATAATGGAAATTAATAAAAACTATTTAAAAATTCTATAACAATTGGGACTTCATGCATGCGACCTGAGTTCAAGGATAAAATTCATCTGCTATTGGGCACTTTAAGAAGTATGTGTTATTAATGTTCATCTATTAAAAAATACAATAAAAATTCATTTTCTAACCTAAATTTGCAAAATTTTCAGTAATTATTTGGACAATTTTGTGCTCACCATATTTCCTCAGAATAACACTGTAGCATTAAAGAAAGTAGGTTGTAAAACTATAATTCTGACCGCTGCTATTGTATAACTTTAATTCTTAAATTTTACGATAATTAAAAATTTTGGTAGTTGGCATTTTGCATTCTGGTTTTCGGAACTTTCTGGATAACGGGTTTCCGGATAACGGATCCTATACTGTACCAGATTTCGCATATCATTCGATATATCTTTGTTTCTCGCCATTTTTTCTATGAGTAATCTTATCTACTGAAACTTTTACGTATAAAATTCTAGTTTACAAAAGCGGTAGTAATTTAATTTCTATTGATGTGTTATAGACTGGATAAAATTTCTTGTTTTAAAAGTGTCCCAATACTTTTTTGACTCTCGTTTGCCTTTGAATTATATTTCAAAATCTAAATTGAATGAAAATGCTAAAATACTAATAAATCTTTCCTTGCATATTGTACACCAAATGTTAAAATATTTTTTGATTTGTTTTGTTTTTGTTTAAATGTTATAAATATTTTTATTTCTCAGATGTTGCTGGTTTAATGGAAGACTGTGAGGAGCTTGAAGTCTGAACAGGTTTGGAACTATTGTTTTTAAGGGATTCGGTTTGTGTAGCTATAGTTTGATATGTTTTTTTGGTGGATGTAGCGGCAGCATAGGATTTACCAATTGTAGGTGTTCTTGATTCTACAATCTTTCTAGCTTGAGGGTATGATATGTTCTCTTTAGTTTTAACAGTTTGAATTTCTTTTTTTATTTTCCATTTTTCACAAGTTTTTGAGTATGATGGGTGATCTCCTTTACAGTTAACACAAGAGACTGGTGCTTCACAATTTTGATTGTCATGGCCCCACTGCAGCGAGCACATGTCAATTTTTCTCGGCATGATATTTTGGAGTGGCCAAAGCGTTGACAACTGAAGCAGCATAAAGGACTTGGAATATACTGTCTGATGGGGCATTCAAGATAACCGTCTTTCATTGAGCGTGGGAGTTTCGGAGAGTCTATTGTTACAATAATGTGTTTGGTAGGTATAGGCTTATTATCTCGAAAAACTGAAATGCGTTGAACTGCAATAACATTTTGGTCTTTGTGGTTCTCAAGGATTTCGTTTACTGGTATATATTGAAGATCGGGTTCGGAGAATATACCACTACAAATATTTAATGTCCTATGCATACTTACTATAACAGATATATTAGCAAATTTGGTACATTTCTTTAACTTGTTTGTCATTTTCTACTTCAATGAGCAGCTCTCCAGATTTAAGTTTTAACACAGATTTAGGTTCACCCATTATTGACTTTAACGATTTCTGTATAAGAAAGGGGGATGCTTTTGTGAAATCTCTTTCATTTCTTTTTACCACAAAAAATCTAGCCTCACACTTAACAAATACATTATTTTCATTAAGAGTAGAAGAAAATTCTTCCATTCTATCTGCCCAAGATGAGCTTTTATTAGCTTAGCCCGAGCCAGACGCATTGATCGAATTTCCTAAGTTTTTAGCCATATTAAGAGAGTAAAAGTAAAAGGGGTGAGTGTTTCTTCCAACACACAAAGGCAAAGCGTTTTTAAGAATCCTCTTTGGGACACCCATAACCACTCACCAGCTACCAGGTTGCCGACCCAGTTCAGGCATCACATGTGGTAGTCGTGGTAGTCCGGTGTTTCTCATTCGAGTAGTCACCGTTGTCTCACCTTCACCAAGGGCACCCAGTCTCCCTGTGTGATCCCAAGGCTAGACTACCGTGGCACCCTCACCAAAATCTTTGCCCCGATAGCCAGCGCCACACCTTCACCGGACTAAACTTAATTAATGGATTAGCAATTAATGTACTTATTTTTGTTGTTGTTTTATCATTTTTATTTTTTTTAAGTTTATTTATTTTTTTTTTTTTTTACATAAACAAGCAATGAGAAACAAAAGAAGAAGTGAGTTAAGATACAAAAAAAAAAAAAAAGTAAGTAGAACGTTGTTAGTGATTCCATATTTTTGTGTTTTTCAATTTTTTTTTTTTTAAGAACAGAACACGAACAAAACAAAAACAGACCAAGAATTTATTGGCATCACAAAAAACAGACCAAATACTTTTTGGCAGTATAAAACAAAAAGCAGACCAAGAGAGCTTATTGGCAGTTAAAAAAAAAAGTGAAAGACTCAAAATTTAACTATAAAAAAAAAAATAGAAACAGAAAAAAAAATAGAAGAAAAAAATAGAAAAAGAAAGGAGAAAAGAAAAGATTACTCGGGCCCGGGGTGCGTGACTCTCCCTGAACACCTAAAGAAGGTACCCCCCTGGTGGAGCACAGTTCCAGATTTTACTTTTATCAACTAAAACGTCATTTAAAGAAGGTTTGCCACTCGAGTTGTACATGTTTCACTCTTAATTGCTTAGTGTCCGAGATTGGCTTCCTCATTATTTTTTTTTAGGATTTCATTTTTAGGACAGAATTTATAATTCGATTTTTAAATTTACAATTTATGATGTTTGTTATGAGTTTAAAATGTCAGTTTATAAGCTAAATAGGTATATTTTCATTGGTGTCCGAGTTTGGCTTGGAGCGACTGTATTTTCGTCTAACTTTATAATGCGTATGATAGCTATGTTTACATTGGGGGGAAATATGTAAACAAACACAACACTACCACACCAATTGTAATTTTTTTTTTTTTTTTTTTTTTGATCGGATATACTTTAATTTATAATGCTGTTTTACTTAGATTATATTCAGAACAGCACTTAAAAAAAAATGCTTGAAAATAATAATAACAATATAAATTAATAAATAAACTAATCTTTGTAATAATCCTTTTCAGCTGAAAAATGTCAGATACCTAGATTTAAATCTTCTGCATTGCCAACCCTTTGCCTTCCAAAAACATCGACATTTTCCAAGGAAAAAATGAGTTTAAAAGAAATGGAATCGTCTAAAAGATTGGCTCGTTATGAAGAATTTAAGAGGTATTCTTCACTTTTAGATAAAAATCTGTTTTTGCATGCTTATTGAACATTATTATGTTGTGTATAGAAGTTTTGAATGGAAACGTTACACTGATAAAATGTAAAATTTTCTTTTACAATGTTTTACTACTATTTACATATAAATAATTAATGCAAGCACTCACACAACTGCTTTCATATTGTATCTGTAAAAGTTCTGAAATATAAATTTATTGTTGTGTTTAAATCTTAAAACCTTATAATTGTTGTATGTAATTAAAGGATAATTCTCAAAGAACTCAACATTTTCAAATCACAGACACTCTAAAGACAGAAGTATCTTAATAAATTTAATAAAAAATTATACTTAACCATAACTATGCTAAATATGTCTTCGTAAGTTTAATGATTAAATCAATTCAAAAAATATCAATTTACACCTTTAAGTGTATGTAATTTACTACACTTAATTGGTGTCAGTTTGTGCAATGGCAAATCCAGAAAAGGGGGAGGCTAGGGGGCTGAAATGCCCCCCCCCCCCCAAAAAAAAAAGTTGACATTTATGAAACTTAAAAATAATACCTTTACTGAAAATGAAATTCAGTCATTCTAATTTAAAGACATTTTAGGTAATTATTTGTCATAATTTAGTAAACATCAGCAATAAAAATTTATTGAAACCTCCCTAAAAGTCTATCTCTGTTAAATGGTCACCTCCTATAAAAGCCAATTTTTCTCACTTTGAAAATTTTTATGAAAGACAAACTTATCACTGTTGCTGACTCTGCCCATTTCTTGGGTGTTATTTTTGACAATAAACTTACCTTCATCCCATATATTTGATATCTAAGGACAAAATGTGACAAAGGATTAAATGTTTTAAAAGCACTTATGAATACTTCTCGGGGTGCAGACCGTATTTCTTTGCTGAAAATCTATAGGGCAGTTATTTGTTTTAGGTTAGATTATGCTTGCTAAGTTTGAAGTTCTACTTGCTCTACATACTTTAAGCAGCTCAACATGGTGCACTATAGTGCACTTAGAATTTGCTCCGGTGCTATTTGTACTTCACTGAGCTTAAGTTTATATGCTGACTATGTGGAGCCTTCACCAACCTCTATGAAACAGAAACTCTCCCTGGAGTTGTACTATCACATTCTCATCATCCTCATTTAAAAATAACTTTCATTAGTTTTTTCCTGAACCGCCCATCTTGCATCCCACATTTTGGAATAAGGCCTAAAATCTCCTTGTAGGCACTTCTCATTTTGATGCTTAAGTTTGATCTTGCTCTCATTTAAATATGACCACTTGGAATTCTTAGGTTGTTTCACTTCTTCATCCTTTTATTGGTTTTGACAAATCCAACACAGATGCAGCTGTTTTTAAATTGCTTTTTGCTTACCATCGTTTAATTCATACAAACTATATTAAAATTTTTACGGATGGCTCAAAGACTGATGATCATGTTGGCTGTGGGATCGTCTCAGAAAATACAACTTTAACCTGTCAGGACGGGCACCATGAAACGTAACATGAGAACGGGCATGGGGTGTCATCGCACCCCAAACATATTAAATAACATAAATATGAAAAAAATCTTTAGAATTCAATCTGTTAATGAAATTCATGATAATTCCACTCTTTCTCGTGAAAATAAATAACTGAAATGTTCAATTAACGTTGTTTGAATATTAATAAAAAATAAAAGCACTCACCTTTTCCCTCCTCCTTGTTCGAAAAACCTAATTTTAAGGTGTCAAAACACCCTGTGCCCGTCCTGCTGGGTTAAGTTACCGTCTCCTTAGCAGTTATTCCATTTTCTCAGCTGAACTTTTTGCTGTCGAAATCAATCTGAATTTCCTTTCATCTCATCATAAAAAGTTCATCATTTACATTGACTCGAAGAGTGTTCTAGAATAGCCTCCTAAACTAGATGCCTGTCACGTGGCTCAGAAACTTGGCAACAGTTGAAGCGGTAGACAGCACCACCTGGTGCAGATCGCGTGACTTTTTTATTCAACTGTCACCAATAATTTTAAGAAGTGATATGTGATACATATAATCGACATTTCTTCGATTCTATTCACCTTTTATGTATATCATATCTCACTTTTAAAAATTTTTGGTGGCTGTTGAATAAAAAGTCTCACAATCTGTACCAGGTGGCGCTGTCCACTGCTTCAACTATTGCCAAGTTTTGAGCCATGCGACAGGCATCTAGTTTAGGAGGCTATGTTTCTAGAATTACTTTCTTTTATATCTGTTTTAAACATTTATAACAAACTCTTAAATAATCTATCTAAAAAAACTTTTTAAACCCAAATTATTATTATAGTGTATTGTATAAATCTTTTTGAAGTTTCTTAAAATTCACAACAGATGGCAGCACCACAGGATTGCATATAAGTTTTGCGATTTCATTTTCTGATTAAGGGCCAATATCTGCAATTTAATTATTCATTTGAGGCACCTTTTTATTATTATTTTAGTTTATTAATATTTTTTTTATATTATAACTTCATAATTTACTGATTTCGCTAATGTTTATGTGTTTTTTTGTAATCATTTTTATTTTGTATTGTTGTTTCATTGACATTTAGTGAATATTCCACCCAATAGAGGGCACTTGTAGTCCACAAAAAACTCTTTTTTGTTTCTAAAAAGAGATGTAAGAAAAAGGCATCTTCTAAAAACTCTTCAAAAATTCTTAGAATACTGTGTAGTCAACGATAAATTTTCTTTTATCAATTGACATCTTTTCTACTAATTGCCTGCATAAATTAACACTTCGGGCCTTCAGGGTATCGAACATGGGACCACCGGATTACTAACATGGTGCTCTTACCAACTGAGCCATGGAGAGAGAAATGCAAAAGCTTGTATTTATTTACCTTAAAATATAGGCGCATTTTTTATTTGGTTGAGATTCCCAAACATACCGTAGTGAACAGTAAGTACATAAGAATTTGGGAAAAAAGGATTTAAAATACATTTTAGTTGGGTTCCTGGTCATGTTGGCATCATTGGTAATGAGGCAGCAGACAGGGTGGCAAAGGAGGCATCAATCACACTTAACTGTTCAGTCCCTTATGAAGATCTGAAACATAATCTGAAAAAGATTAATAAAAATATCTGGCAAAGAGAATGGGAAAGTCAAAGCGATAAAAAATTACAGAAAATAAAACCACTTATTGCAATATGGCCCATCCTTCATTACTCGTCTCAGAATTGGTTACTCTAGACTGACCCACAAGCATTTACTTCTTGGGGAGCAAGAACCCATCTGTACGAAATGCCATTTCAATTCACTCACTATTTCCCATATCTTAAATGATTGTCCCTGCCTGCATCATTTATACAGACACTATTTCAAATCCTCCTCACCAGATTTGACCAACCTTTTAGGTACGAAACCCCATGATGAATTATTTAACTTTTTAAAAGAAGCAGATTTTTGTAATGACATTTAATTTTTTTTAGTTTTGTTTCAATTATGGCTTTTAATTTCTGACCATCTAGACCTCATTATCAACTGATAATTTTTTTTTTTAATTTTGTTATGATATCTGATTTTATTATTTACACTGTTTTTCGCATTTTACATCTGATTTTATTTTATACTCTTTTTTATAACATTTTATTTCTGATTTTATTATACAGGAGAAATGACTTTTAAGGACCAGTGTAAAATCTCATGTTAATCTTGCAGGAAAATAAAGTTGTTTTAAACCTATCTCATAAGGGCCTATAAGGGACAGAAGTTTGAAAAGAAACAAAAATGTCGAACAACACACCTACTTGACTTTATATAGAATGACCCTAATATGATGGATATGGGTCCAAACTTTCTTGGAAAAACACCCTTGATGAAGAAGATTAAGCAGGACAGTGGATAATAGAACAACCATACTGGGTGGTTACCAGCAATTCTCGCTTTCAAAATTCAAGATCAAAACTATTTTCCAAAATGACAGAATTAATAAGTAAACTTCAAGAAGTAAATTTTAGGAGAATATAGTGTCACAGTTTACAGCAGCAAAAGGGTGGCAAATAATAAAGGAAAAAGTACAGAAGGCTAACAAAAGCAAGTTAGATTATGATTTTTGTACTTTCTTCATATTGTTACACTCTGTTCCAACCAGCTTAAGCATCGATTGAACATATTTTTCAACTTTTGGCTTCATATGGTCTAAATTAAGGAATGGCCTTGGAACAGAGCAGTGTGAAAAGTTGGTAAAGATTTACAAACTTTACCACAACAATCAAAATGAGAATGATTGGTAAATATTGATGTATGATTAAATGATGTTTTCTATTTCATTCAAGTAAAAAAATTACATTATGTATAATATTTTAGAAGTATATATTTCAACCCATTTTCAAGTCCGTTATTATTTGTGTCTAATTTAATTATTCATTTTGAAAAAAAAAAGTTTTTTTAATAGTTGAAACGGTTATTAGAAGACGATGATTTTATTAGATTTTTAATTATATCTAAAATTAAAATTATTAATTATGAAGTTTTAAAACTAAACTATATAATTATAATTAAATATTGATTCTGAACAACATTAATGCCTGCTGTTAAACAAAAATCTCGTTCGGTTTTACAAGCAAAAGAAAGTTAAACCAATTATAGAAGAACTTGCTTTTAATTTTTGTAACTGTAGTTACTTTTTGATACTGTTTTCTAGAAAATAAAAATATGAGTTTTTCTTAAAACGTAAGGTGTTTTCTATACTTTATAGATGAGATTTGTAAATTATAAATAATTTTTAATAAAAGTCCAGTGAGTTTTTGTTGGTGGGTCTGCCAAGATAAACCCAAGTGGGTTTTTTTTGGGATGGGTCCAGTTTGCCAACCCTGATATGTAAGAAAAGCACTTATACAACCATATAAGGAATAAATTAAAATAAGTAGGTCATTTTTTATTGACAGCAGATTCAATCCCAATTTAGAGACATAGAGAGACAATTTAGAGACCTCAAATACCTTCCTGCAAAATGAGATCTACCAGAAAATATTCATTTAAACTATTTATAAATTATTTATACTTTCAGATTTCATAAATAACAATAGGTTAAATTCAGTTGTTCGTAAATTATCATGATGGAAAATTTCTGTTTACAATCTATGTGTAGTGAAAAAATATTTGAATTTTTTTATGAATTTGGTAAATTATGACTGTGTGTAATTTTATAGTTGCCAAATTTAAATTTCAAGATGCAAAATATGTCTAACGACTGCTAATTTAAAACCCTGTTTGGGTATTACTTTGTGGGTTAATTCATTAAAATATGTTTTAAAAATAATTTTTTTTCAATAATGCATTTTAAATTATGCACACCAGTTCCTTAAAATAATCAGAGTTGATACTTATTAAGGAAAACATGAAATACTTAGGAAATTTAAATATTTGGGGGGGGGGGGTAAAATTTTTTATTGAAATTCTTGAAAAGTTGATTATGAAATCTGGGAAAATGAATACTTTCTTTCTCTTGTAATACATTTTTCTTATTTAGCTTCAAACCAAGATTCAAATTATCGTAAAAATATGCATGTAAACAATGATTTCTATATGAATTTCTATGTTGATTGCCGAATTTTCTTCTCTCTAGATGAGTATTTCTTTTATATGTTGCTAATATTCTCTTGAAAATTGGAAAACTTAAGGAATTTTTTCCCATATTTGAGTATGAACAGTATAAGTGTATTAAGCTAAGTTCTAGAAGCCATAAGATTGTTTAGGGTCATACCATGTCAAATCAACGGGGTCGAAATCAGAATCATCAAGTTGGGTGCCAAATGGCAACTAACATTGTTTTCTTAGTTGCAAAATTATGTTGTATTAAGGTGCCACTATTATTTACACACAGAAGCATATGTGTAAACATTTATACATAAACTGCAATTATTTAAAATGCTCATACTTTATTTAGTTAGTTTTTTTCATTTTAAAAATTTGCTAGTGCTAATATTTTTACAAGAAAGCTAGGAATTTGATTTGCCTTTATTTCATCACATACAGTTGGCAAAAAAAGTATTAGAACAATGAGAAATTTGTAGTTTTCAAGTAATAAATTCAAGTAAATCGCGTAATCAGTTTAAAAATGAGAACATTTTCTTAGAAAATTATAACTAAATAAAAATTAAAAATAATTACAAGATTTTTAAAATAAAAATAACAAAATTTGCATTGCAAAAAAAGTATTAGAACAGAAGCGGAAACATGCAAATTACAGTGCTGGTGACGTTATTAAACTTTCAAGGTTACGTTCACCCGTATCAATGTCAAGGGCGTTTGTCTCTTTCACTGCTAATTTGTGAAAATTCAGTTTACATGGACTTTTCCTGCCATGGCACCTAAAAGAAAAGAGATTTCACTTGCGAAGAGAGAACAAATCGTTCACCTGCACCATAGTGGCAAAACATTTCGAGAAATTTCCAGTAAGTTGAATGTTTCACTTTGCGCAATTCACAACATTCTGAAAAAGAAAAAAGAAACTGGGGCTGTGGATAATAGGCCAAGATCAGGGAGACCAAGCAACCTGACTGTCAGAGAAAGACGACAAGTGGTTAAAGATGCCCTACAATCTCCAACAGGAAGTGCAAGGATATTGGCCATAAATATTGAATCAATATCAGGAAAGGTTGTAACACCTCAAACAGTTAGAAATGTATTGCATAATGCTGGTATAAAAGGAAGACGGCCAAGGAAAAAACCCTTTATTTCAGAATTCAACAGAAAAAAACGCCTAAAGTTTGCCAAAAATTTTAAAAATAAATCTTTAGACTTCTGGGAAAATGTAATTTTCTCCGACGAGAGTAAATTTGAAATTTTCAAACCTAAGCACGTGCTCACAGTTTGGCGAAGAAAGGGAGCTGCTTTCCAGGCTCAAAATGTACAGAAAACTATAAAGCATGGAGGAGAGAATGTCATGGTTGGGGCTGTATGGCTTACCATGGAGTTGGAAATCTGCAGTTTATTGGTGATAAAATGACAGCTTTGTCATATATTGATGTGTTAAGAGATAACTTTAAAGATAGTGCAAAGAAATTAGGGTTAGAGAAGACATTCATTTTTCAACAAGATCAAGACCCCAAACATACTGCCAACAAAACCAAAGAATGGCTATTATATAATGCTCCCCGAAGATTGTAACTCCCCCACAGTCCCCAGACCTGAATCCTATAGAACATTTGTGGCATCTATTGGATGAAAAAGAAAGAAAATGCTCAATAACAAGTAAAGCAAGTTCAAAGCAAGCTTTGCAATATGCCTGGACCAACATGTCATCAAACATCACCAAAGGTTTGGTGGAATCTATGCCAAGACATCTAAATGCAGTAATTTTAGCTAAAGGACTACATACCAAGTATTAGTATCATGTTTGAATTTTTAGTTATTTTATTTTATGTATGATTCAACACTAAAGTCCGATGTTCTAATACTTTTTTTGCAATGCAAATTTTCTTTTCTTTTAATTTTTTAAATCCTATTGCTTCTAAATATTTGTTTCTTACTCTATTGTGTAATTATGTAAAAGTGTTATATAATATAAATACTATGAGGCAAATGTTTCATTTTATTACCTTGAAAACTTAAAATTTCCTACTGTTCTAATACTTTTTTTGCCAACTGTATTATAACTGCACACTGAAAGGGAAAAAAGAATGGTAGGCGTCAAAGTGACGACTAGGTATAAAATTGTGGTCGTCAAAATAAAATATTTAGTTGCAAAATACAACTAATGACCACTAATTTCGAGCCCTGGATCTGGACCTTCATATCTCAGATTCATATACTCTTTGGTTTATAGTTTGTATATGTGGAATATATGAAAAATTCATTTTTAATTTCTTTGCTCAAAATTTTAAATATGGCCACAATTTCCAAAATTCGCAATGTTGTCATCCGCAAAATCCTTATTAACTCTATGACAAATTGAGCCAGACAGCTCATTTATCTCATTTTAAAGTTCTTTTTCATTAAAAATGTCAGCGTTAACTGAAATCTGTGGCATGAAAAAGCTTAAGTTCCTTCAAAAAAAAGTAGCTCACAACACAATACTTCAAAGTCTGATTTTTGAATTTTCAAATAGTTTTCTTATAATTAATTAAAATATGAAAATAATAACCTCCTAATACCTTATAAATAGCCATTAAAATTATAGCTATAATTTAATTGTTGCCAAAAAAGAAAAAAAATTATGAGTTCATTTTCTTTCGATATAAAAATAGATACATTTAATTAAATGTGAGCGTTAAATTTTAAAAAGTTAAATTATGCATCTCACAAAAATTGACGTCATTATCACTTTAAAAAATCACCAAATACAAAAAAAACTCCAAGGACGACACAATTTTGAAATTTAAAATTAAAAGCTTATCAATTTTACAGCAAAAGTAACTCCATTTAACACATGGAGACAATAACTTATATATGGGGATAATCTTATAATTATTTATATTTACTTTCTAATATAATTTTTTTCTTTATGATTTTTTCTAGGCTTTAAAGAAGTAAAGTTTCCTGGAATGTGCAGAATGCCTTTACCAGAATGCCTAATGTTGCAATGTTTTTCTGGGTATTTTTTTTTTTCATTTCAGGTATGAAGATTATATGTAGGTGGACTGAGTTATGCGGAAGTCACTTCAAACAGAATTCATTCAAGAATTTTCTGGAACTTCTCTATGTAAGATGAAGTTGTGTCACAAGCCTTTAACAGTAAGTAAAATTAAACGTAAGAATTTGCCTATTATGTCTTCATGTATTTTGCCTTCTCTCTCTTCTGTCTCTTTTCCTTGCTTGGAATTTTCTTCTTGTTCTCGTCTTGTGTGCACTGTTATTCCAGTGTGGAGCGTGGCTGACTTAGCGTTTCTGAGAAGGCAGCAATGCAGAAATTTGTTAGGAAGCTTAACATATGATGGCTTAATTGCGAGGGGTCGTGAAGGGGATTGTTTTGTGGCTTTATGATGATAGGAAGTATGAGTATGAGAAAGATTTATGTAGAAAAATTAAGCCATTTGGGGCCTTAGAGCATCTGTGTGCAGGGGTTGTTAGGGATTTGCAGCTATGGTAAACCAAATGCTTGTCTAGTGGTCTACTATCAAAGTGGGACTTCAGGACTTAGCACTCATAAGGATGATAACCTGCTCATGATTCTGAACAGGTTGTTACCTTGTGTTATGGTGCTGGAGTTTGTGTTTAGGGACCAGAGAATGTTTTACCATGGGATTGATAGTGTAGAATCGTCTAACAGTGGACGGTGGGTTTTCACCTTTCGTGTGTTTAAGCCAGCAACACATACTGTCAAGTTGGTTTCTGCAACTAAATCACTGGTACCAGTATCTGCAGGAGTTATGTTAGGTACTTCGGTTAGGCTTGAGGTTCTCTCTTCCGCTCCTCACTCAAACTTTCTCTCTTCTCCCCTGGTGCCCCCCCCTTGTGTCCTGCTTGTTCTCTGTTGCTTTGTACTTCTCCCCCCTTGCTTTGTGCTCGTCCCCTTCACGTCCTGCTTGTTTTCTGCTGCTTGGTGCTCCTCCCCCCTTGCGTTCTGTTCGTCCCCTGCTATGTCGGGCTCTTCCCAGACAGCACAGAGAACTTGCATTAAGCTATCATCAACATTGACAACTCAAGTCAAGAAACTTGCATCGAGCTTGACATCTCAAGCCTGTAAGTTTAATGCAAGTCAAGATCAAGAATCCTAGTTTACACTTGTCCCACTTGCTTTAGACTTGATAGTTCAAACATGAATCAAGTTATATGTATCAAGTATGCACTAAGTTTGCCACAGCTCTTACGAATCAAGTAATATACATCAAGTATGAATTATACTTGCTGCACCAAGTATGAATTATACTTGATGTACCAAGTATGAATTATACTTGCTGCATCAAGTATCAATTATACTTGATGCAGCAAACGTGAATCAAATTTTACTTGCCAAACATGTTTTTAACATGATACAGTCGGCAGCAAAAGTATCCGAGCACTAGCAAAAATTCCTATGTAAAAAAGGTACACTTAATACTGTTTTGTTAAATAAATTCTCGTCGAATCATGTCCATAGACTGACTAAGAACAGAACTCAACAAGGATTTATTTAACAAAACTGTATTAAGTGTAATTTTTTTACATAGGCATTTTTGCTAGTGCTCGGACACTTTTACTGCCGACTGTACATCAAACGCAAAGGAACTTTCTACTTATCGTCGGTGAAAGCCAGCTGCGGAGAAATAATTGTCTTCTCTACTCTACAGCATACATGAAGCAAATATTGCTTATCAAGCATGCTTTTAATGGCATGCATTCTTCGCCGACAGCTAAAGCTCATGTTGAAACCCGAATAAACTACTACGTCAGAAACGCCAAAGAAAAATATTTGAAAAATATTTTTCTTCGGCGTTTCTGACGTAGTAGTTTATTCGGTTTTAATATTCCAACGCCAAGTCTCCTGTTATTAAAGCTCATGTTATTATATGCAGAAATTTATTTACAGAATGACTCATAACCAGATGTATTTATTTAAATTCCTTTTTCACTTTTGGAAAAAACACAACCGTTAAATACGTTCTCGTTTTCCAAAAAATTATCTTTTAAATTTCAATAACTCCTCGTACAGAAAAAAGTAGGGAAAAATGCAATTGTTTAATTTTTCGTATTTTTAAAGTCAAAAATAAGAACTTTATGAAACTACTTTTAGAAAACATATACAAATTTAAATAGTGTGAATTTTCCCAGTATGAAAATGGTTTAAAAAAAAATACATAAGGTAATGATTAATTCCATAAATAAATTTCCCCATAGAATAATATGGGTTTTGGCTGTCGGAGAAAATCGTTATTCTACGCTCTTAACCTGATGTAGATAACTTAATACATTCTTATTTCTGGGACGGTCAATCACATTTTATGTAGATTTTTGGTGAGTTATCCAAATGGTGAAGTTAATTGGTGAGTTAATTTTTACATGAACAGAAAATGATTTTGTCCAGAATTTGAACTTGGACACTTGTGTTAACTTCCAACCCTCTTTCAACTGAGTTCTAGGATGATAACTCACATGGCTCGTTCATGTGAAAGTTAAAAATTTTCAATTTGTCTGTTCTGGGAATATGAACTCAGTCTTAGAAGAAAATTATTTATTTTAACTCCATAGCTGTTTGATAGCAGTTAGATATTTAGGATAATAATTTCCACCATTTATACAGTAATTTTTTGTTGTATTGAATAAATAAAATTTTACAGGGAGCGAAAAGTGAGACAGCGTTATGACGTTAACTCAGAGTATCTAGGTCTGAACTCGGCCTGATCCCTTTTCGTTGTTGTAAAACATCGACCAATATATTAAAAATTTATTGCATAAATGATCAAATTATTTTCCTAATAACACTGCTCGGCAGGAAAATTGCCTATGACACCATTTCAGCATATTCTTATATAAAATGACCTCCCGAATCCGAACAGGACGCCCATTTTGCCCTATCACCCACAATTTTTTTAGAAATGGACTCCTATTTTATCATTTTTGGTGATTTTGTGGCTATAAATTTGATTTTTAGGAGGTGGGAGGATTATTTTAATCATTAAATATCTTCTGAGGAGCTACAGAGTTGGAAAATTCTAAAACATGGACGTTTGCGACAAGGGATTTTTTTTTTTTTTTTTGTGGGGGGGGGGGGATTTGCCACTGAAATTATGCATTACATATCTTATATTTTTTTAATCTGTTATTAATGTTATTTTTTAAACTTTATATTTTTTTGTTTTTACGTGTTAAATTAATTCTTTTTCATTCTTCAAATCAAATTCATAGTCATAAAATTATCGAACAGGGAAAGAAATTGAGGGGGGAGTGATGTATTTAGAAAACTGTGGGTGACTGGGCAAAATGGGAGTCATATTCGGATTCAGGAGGTCATTTTACATAAGAATCAGCAAGAATGGCATCAGATCTCGATTTTCTTTTTTTTTTTCAGAGCAGTGTTATTTATTACTATCCAGTATAGTCGGTAACAAAAGTGTCCGAACACTAGCAAATATCCTATGTTAAAAAAGTACACTTCATACGGGTTTGTTAAATAAATCTTTGTCATATCCTGATCTTAGTCAGTCTAAGAACATGATTCGAAAAGGATTTATTTAACAAAACCGTATGAAGTGTACTTTTATTAGATAGGAATTTTCGCTAGTGTTCGGACACTTTTGTTACCGACTGTAATTATGGAATTAAAATTAAATGAATTTCTATCATGGTACTGTGCTTGTATTGGCAGAACAAATGGAGAAAAATAAATAAGTAAATAAAATAACTGTCTTATCAGCAAATCATGCAGGTCAGTTCTCATTCACGATTCCTCAGTCTGTACAGCGTTTGAATCGTTAACGCAAAAGTCTTAGATTCAAATCCTGACCTAGACGCTATTCATTCTCGTAAATTTTAATTAGATAAATCCATTAAAAATTAATTGCATAAATTGTCGAAGTTATCATAGTAGTTGGACTGGCAATATAAATTTAAGTTGAACTTCGAATCTGACGCCCATTTTACCCTATCACCCACCGATGTTTAGGAATGGCCCCCTATTTTTATCATTTGTCGGTGATTTTATGGCTATAAATTTGGTTTTTAGGAGGGGAGGAGGATTATTTTAACTGTTAAATATCTTCTGAGGGGCGACAGAATTGGAAATTTGTAAAACATGGACATTTATGACAAGGGAATATTTATTTATTTATTTATTTTTTTTTGGGGGGGGGGGGATTTACCACTGAAATTAAGCATTATGTATCTTACATTTTTTTAATCTGTTATTAATGTAATTTTTTTAACTTTATATATATATATATATAATTTTTAGGTGTTAAATTAATTATTATTCATTCTTCAAATCAAATTCATGGTTATAAAATTATTGAAGAGGGAAAGAAATTGAGGGAGGGGGTGATATTTCTAGAAAACGGTAGGTGTCTGGACAAAATGGGATCCATATTCGGATTCAGGACATTTTACATAAGAATCAGAAAGAATGGTATCAGAACTCCATTTTTTTTTTTTTTTTTTTTCTGCAGAGCAGTGTTATTAATAGTTTTACATAACAACTTTACTGTTTCAATATTTCTGGGTTTTAAGGAGTTAGCAATTAATTAGTTCAAGCTGCTTAAGCTTGTGTAAAATTATATTTCCATAATATGGAAATATAATTTTTTGAAAATATAATAAAAAAATATATATATACAGATTCTCATTAGAACTATTTTCTTTCTCTGTATCAAGCCCGGTACATGAGATTAAAATTCTAAAAATTTTGAGGGATTTCAATTGTATACATTTTATTGTGCTATTAAAATGTATTTTTAGTTATAAAGTCTATGCAATGTCATTAATAGCATTTCAAAGCATTGTTTTCTATGAGAGGTATTTCTATAAACCATATTTTCATATCTTTACTGTACACATATCTTAATGAAATAGAAATACATTATTCAAGCTCATTACTGGATGTTTCCTGTAGAAAATAGAGTAAATATCACCACTGATTTGTGTACAGGGACATTCAAAAGTATTCCAAAGCATTGCGTTCTATGAGAGATATTTCTATAAACCATATTTTCATACCTTTACTTTCTACGAAGTTTTATGAAAGTGAAATATATTATTTGCGTGCACAAAAGAAAGCTTTGCATAGAATATAGTATGATTAGCATTAGATTTACATGTGACACAAAAATATTCCTTTATATTAAAAGCTATTAATAAAAATTTGCTAGAATTGTACTTTCGTTTACATTAAGCGTTTTTAACACTTTCTGACATTTGTCAAGTGTGAATATGATTTCGATTTGTGTCCGTCTGTCTATCTGTCTGACCGTGCTTTAACTCCCGTAAATATTTATGGAATATTTTGAAACTGATATGTTATTCAAGTTCACAATCGGGTGTTCCCTACTGAAAATGAAGTTTATACCTCTACTACTTTGTGCACAGGGAGACCCAAAAATATTCGAAAGCTGTGTGTTCTATGAGAGGAGTTTCTATAAACCATGTTTTAATACCTTTACTGTATAGAAACTTTAATGAAATTTTAATATGTTATTCAAGTTCCCTTTCGGATGTTTCCTATGTAAAATCGAGTACATTTCTAACTTTTTTTGTGTGCAGGGGCACTTAAAAGTATTCCAAAGCATTGCGTTCTGTGAGAGTTATTTTTATAAACCAAATTTAAATTATTTTACTTTGCACAAAGCTTAATGCAATTGAAATAAATCATTCATATGCACAAAAGACTGCCTTCTATATAATATAGTATGATTAGCATTAGATTTATACAGCCACACAAAAATATTCAGTTACATTAAGAGCTATTAATAAAAATTTGCTAGAATAGCACTTTCGTTTACATTAAGCGTTTTAACACTTTCTTCTATTTTTAGTGGGAATGTGATTTCAATTTGTGTATCTGTCTGTCTACCTTTCTATCTGTTTGTTTCCGGCTCCTAGCGTCGGTAAATATTTTTAGAATTTTTTAAAAATGATACAATCAAGTTCACTATGGTGTGTTCCCTATTTAAAATAACAGTAATGGATCCTGTGCAACTAGTTTGTTTACAGAGACAAAAAAAAAAAAAAAAAAAAAAAAAAAAGAAAAAGAAAATGTCAATGGATTAAGTTTTAGGACAGAATTTTTTAAAAGCTATATTTAAAATCTTTCGATTGTAAAAATCATAAAAACATTCACACGTATTTGTAATATTCTAAAATAATTTTTTGTATACAATATGATACGATTAACATTTTCAGATTAAAAGTTATTTGATATAACAATTATGTACAATTGAAAAGTGTTACTTATCAATGCGTGCTGCATAATTTTTCTTTCTTGTTTTATCTTATGAATAATTAAGTTGAGTTAAAATTATTTTCAAACTATTAAAAAACACCCTAAAAGGAATACATTTAATAAAATGGCATCTGTTAACGTAAAAGTAAAGTAAAACTTTAATATTTGATTCCTCGAAATACACTGTGTCCCAAAAGTTTAGACAATCAATAAAACTTGCATTAAACATAAAAAGTAATATGGTACAATTAAAATTCGCTAGATAGATAATAAACAAAAACAGTTTTGCTGATATACACATATAAATTATGGTCAAAGGTTTAAAATTATAAAATGTATATTAAATTATATAAAAATGTGCTGTCCAAAAGTATAGACACCTGTAAGTGTTTTTTGGCTTTACATTTATAAGAGTAACTAAAAACTTACTTTAAATATTAAATTGTATTGCTACGACACTTTATAACGTGAAATGCACGTTGTTCCATAGAATTAATTAAGCATTAAATTACAGAAGGAGTTTTTTATACCACGCTTTGTCAATTGCAGTTTTTAAGTCATTTTACGCATGTATATTGCTTTCCATTTTCATATATTTTACGAGATAAGATCTCCCAGTACTTTTTGAAATTCTGGAAGTTGATGCAATTCCACGCACAGATAAATCATCAACAGAAGCCTTATTTAATAACATTCTATCATCACGTAGCGTTGTTTTCTTTGGTTTCCGACTCGCTTTCGAGTATTCCATGTTCCATCTGATCTCCTGACTATAAATACTGCTCAAGGATATCTTTATTCCTCTCAATATTTGTACTGGATTTTGTCCTTGCGCTTTTAATTGTAAAATCTTAATAATTTCATCTTTAGAAATTTCTTTAGAACGTGGCATTTTTTAACAGAATACGCAGGAAACATCTTTTCCGAATCACAAACAAAACAATACATTGAACTCATTAAATTATTATGCTAAATATATAGCAGACGATATTTCAATTAAAGGAAAAAATTATTCTGCATTTATAGAAGCAGACGACAATAAAAATATTTTATTTTGTGAACAAAAATGTCCTGCACTCGCTTCGTATTTCGCGAGATGACAACAACATGATAACAGATGTAGCAAGGCAACTATATGCAAATAAGAAGTAAGAGCATGCGCGGACAGTTACTTGACGTCAAGGAAATTTTAAGCCAGAAATATGCTTGATTTGGCATGCGTAATTTTCCTAACTTGAAGTTGGTCTGAGATATCCTTGAATTAGCAACTTTGCTCTGTCATGGTAAATTCACTTGAAAGCCAACCTTGTTTCAAGGAAGTGTGCTGTGTGGGTTGCCCCATGCTCGTTCTCCTCCTCCCTTGTGTCGTGCTCGTTCCCCACTCCTTGCTCTGAATAGTTGTCCCAAGCTTCCTCTTGTTTGAACATACCATCTAGCATCGCCTCTTTCTCTAATTCAATGTTTTGCAATCCTTTCTGTAATCCGTTGCCATGGAACTTTTTCCTCTTTTATAATCACTTTTATCAAATTATAAATTTGGGGAGTTGTATTATGTTTAGGTGATAAATTATCAGATAACATTTCATTGTGTAAAGTAAACTTTAAACAAGTGAATCATTGTGTACTTGGGGTTGGAATAAATTCAGTTAGTGATACTGTATCAGATAAAACAACACAATCCATGCTATCTAACATTAAAAACTTAAAATTATGTGGTGGAGGTCGGCCTCGTGAACATATTAGCAAAAATTTAAGAAATCGACCAGATGAAAATAATTTTATGATTGAAGAAAATGAGTTCACAATAATAATGGGTAATATTGATCAAGGCGATAAAATATTTTTAGGGACTCGTGGTAAACAATGCACGCCTATGTCTTGTGTAGCTCTCACTTATTTCTTTTTAAAAAATATTGACACATGAGATTCAAGTAATACTGACTATATATTACATATTGGGGATCAATTATACCGAACTTCTAAAACACAATCAAGAAATGTATGCTAATTCAGATTACCTTTCATTTGATGAAGTTTTTAACACAATTTTCATGGCGATACATTTAGCTTTTATGAAACCATTGAAATGCATAGTGGTAATGCAAGTATAAAACATATACAGGAGGGCATTTGTACATTAAATAATTTAATTCCATCATTAACTTCTTTTTTTGAAATAAATAAATACACAACAGGAATTTTTACATGCAATAGCTATACATTTGCTGTTATGAAATATTTAAATCTAAGTATTATTGTTTTGATTCACACAAACGAAACTCAAGGATGTCCCGCTTTGGAGTGAAAAGGTGCTGCTATTTTATGTTGTATGGCAACAATTGAATGTTTAGCTAGCCAATTACTGAACAGTTGTTGTTTAATTGATACTAGTGATCATAATTATACTGTAAAAAAAAAAAAAAATCTCTATTTAGTTTAATGTCTGTTCATGTAACACATAACCAAAATAGTGTTAAAAATGAATGCACTACAGTAAATTTATCTAAATACACATCCAACTTAGCAAAACAAAGAGAAGTACTCAAAACTAAAATACAGAGAAAATAAACATGAAAAAAAGGTTGAGAAAAACTAGATCATACATAAAATTATATGAAAATTCACAAACACAAATCCAACATGCAATAAACTTAAACAAAAGAAAATTTCAAAGGAAACAACGCATTAATTTAGAAACACATGTTAAACAGAAAGAAAGATTAAGAAAATCTGCGTCATATATAAAATTGTATAGGAATCGACAGACACAAGCCCATCGTCAAATGTACATAAAGAAAACAAAAAGAAAAAGCTTTTTAGCTATTTTGCAATCCTCATTCCACCACGGTTTTGAGTGTTTAATAGGATGACCAGACGATTTAGGAATACATAGATTTGCTGAACTAATAATGATATTGGTAACTTCACTCACTGCCCTATTAACATCACCCTGAATTTTATCACTTGTGATTGTTGCATTTAAAGAAAAAGCAGCCCAGTCAGCTTTGTCATAAATAAAATGAGGATTACGAAGAAGAGTTTGATTAAAATCATAAAAAGATAAAAACAATGGGAAGTGGTCACTATTGTATAAGTCACTGCTAACAAAGAAATTAAAATATGGGTAAAGAATAGGTGAGCAGAGGGCAAGGTCTATTGCATGGAATGTTCTGGTAGGTTCATGGAAATAAGTATGGTCTCCGTTATTTAAGATGCATAAGCAGTTGTCTGTAATAAATTCTTCAATAATGTTTCCACGAATATTAAGGTCTGGACTTCACCAAAGAGGGTTATGTCCATTAAAGTCACCAAGAATCAGAAATGGTGTATGAAGTTGTGAGATTAAATTATTCAGGTCGTGTTTTTGTAAAGATAATTTTGGTGGTAGATAGTGTGCACACAGTAATCAACAGGTGTATGTTAATCTGAACAGCAACAGCTTGGATGTTAGTATTCAGAGAGATGTTTGCATGTGGGATATTGTTTGAAATAAGAAGTGCTACCCCTCCAGCCGCTTTGTTAGTTTGCAGTGAATCATTTCTAATGCATTTGTAGCCACGTAAATTGAAATTATCGCTTTGTTTAAGATATGTTTCCTGGAGAGCGAAACAAATTGGTCGATGATCAGAAGTAATGTCTTTCATATCATCTCGTTTAGCAAGACCTCGGCAATTCCAGGAAATGAAATTAGTCATATATTAGGTATATAATTTTATATAATTAATAATTATATATTATATAATAGTAGATTTGGAAATCTCTTTCTTTTTAACTATATTACTCTGTGAAGATGATTTTGAATGTTTTAAACTGTCAGAGCTATTATTTTTGAAAGATTTTGTTTCTATGGGTTTTTTCAGGGTTTGCAAGCTTTTTCTTGGGTATGTGGGTTTTTGATTAGAAGTCAGAGTTACCTGACTAGACTTAGTTTTGGCATTCTGAACATTTTTATTATTTGTTTCTACTGGAGAACTGCTTTTGATAGGGACATCTGTTTGAGTTGCTGTAGTTTGATATACTTTCTTTGAAGATGTAACAGCTGCATAAGATTTACCAATGGTAGGCGTCCTGGAATCAACTATTTTCCGTGCTTCAGGATATGATATAGTGTGCTATATTTTGACTGTCTGAATTTCCTTTTCAGTTTTCCATTTCTCACAAGATTTTGAGTAGGATGGGTGGACTTTCTTACAATTAACACAGCATATAGTAGCTTGACAGTTTTGATTATCATGTCCCACAGCACTGCGGCGGGCACATGTTAGATTTCCACGACAGGCCGTTTTTGAATGACCGAATCTTTGGCAGTTGAAACATCGGAGTGGATTAGGAACATATGGTCTGAGAGGGCAGTCAAGATAACCAGCTTTTATTGATCGTGGGAGAGTAGGTGAATCTATAGTAAGGATTATATGTTTAGTGGGAATTTTATTACTATCTCTGAAAATGTAGATACGTCGAACAGCTGTAACTTTTTGATCTTTTAGGTTTTCTAGGATTTCAGATTCAGGGATATATTGCAAGTCTGAAATTGGTTCTGAAATTATACCACGGCTACTATTTAGTGTTCTGTAGGTACTCACGGTTATAGGTATATTTGCAAATAAAGTGCTTTTCTTTAAATTAGTTCCTTGTTTGGCATTCATAACTTCAATAAGCAGTTCCCCAGATTTCAGTTTTTTGACGGATTTCGCTTCACCTATTATGGATTGTATTGCTTTCTGAATTAAAAAAGGTGATGTTTTATTGAAATCACCATCATCCCTTTTAATAACAAAGAACCTAGCATCAGTGTTCTCACTGCTAATGAAAATATTATTTTCGTTCAAGGAAGAAGAAAAGTCTTCCACTCTATCGCCCCAAGATTTAGAATTCGCTTGGCCCGAGCCAGATGCATTAATCTCACTTCCTTTAGTTGTAGCCATAATTAAATTAAATAAAAAGGTTCGAGGGTTTTCTTAGTCCCACAAGTCAGCCCGTTTCTTGAACAGACGGAAAAGCAAAGGGTTTTCAGAATCGCTCCCTGGGACACCCATAACCACTCACCAGCTACCAGACTGTCGACCCAGATTGGGAATCACATGTGGTAGTCGTGTTAGTCCAGTGTTTCTCATTCGAGTAGTCACCGTTGTCTCACCTTCACCAAGGGCACCAGTCTCCCAGTGTGATCCCAAGGCTAGACTACCGTGAGACCCTCACCAAATCGCCAACCCAATAACCAGCGCCACATCTACACCGGTCTCAGCTTGGTTAATTTTTTAGACGTTAAGAATTTTTAGTATAACCAACAAGAACAAGGTCAAAAAATAAAAGGTGAGTGAAAATAAACAAGGTAAGTAGAAACTAAAAAGGTGAGTAAAACAAGGTAAGTAGTTTCTTTTTTTTTTTTGTAAGTTTTTCAAAATTTTAATTTTTTTTTTCCATTTTTTTTTACAAGAACAATAAACAAGAACAAGTACCAAAACCTTATTGGCAGTAAAAACCAAAAATACTAACAAGGACGAGAAAAAAAAATAAATAAATAAATAAAATAAAATAAAAGATAAATAAATAAATAAAATAATCCAAAAAAGAAAGAAATAAAAGAGAGGAAGGTAGAAGGTAAAAAAGAGAATAAAAAGATCACTCAGGCCCGGGGTGCGTGACTCCCCCTGAATATCTGAAAAAGGTACCCCCCTGGGGGCATTATCGTTGAGACGAGTATTCTAATCTAATCTTTTATACTAGTGAAAGCTGTGGAGTTAAGTTTAATTTAAGCTATTTTTCCTTACACCTCTTAAAGGCTATGGATTTTCCAAAATTTCAGGTGAGGTATTAAAAAATATTTTCAATTTAGGTGTTTTCAAACGCAATGTTAAGTGATCGAGAGTTAGTCAATGTTATTGAATTGTCTGAGATAGATTGGGAATGTTTGAGCAATTTTTCAAATGACGAGTACATAAGCGAGAATGAAACAACTCAAGTGGATAGTGTATCATCAGTGACTAATGAAGTTAGTAAAACAAAAAAATTTAGAGAGAATAACATTAAAAAATTAATATATAAGTTTGAAAAATTATTTTTTATTACAGATAAATAATGATGAAAATTCTGAAGACATCTTCCCACAAGTGGCCGAGTCGATTAGTAGTGATTTTGAAAATTCTCAGAGATTTACACCTGATGCTGAAGAAATAATTGTAATATCATCATCAAGTTCACTGCCGTCAACCGATATTAATCCTAACGATCTTAAATCCAATTTCTCGCAGGAAGAATTTTTATGTTCGATATGCTGTTCGATAAGCATGTGAATATGGACCTGGACTGCTACAGCTTGGATATTAGTATTTAAAGAAATATTACTGTGAGGCACATTATTAGAAATAAGAAGAGCTACACCACCTGTAGCCCTGTCAGAATGGATAAAATCTTTTCTAAAACAGTTATAGCCACGAATTTTTACATTATCATTTTGTTTTAAGTAGGTCTCTTAAAAGGCAAAGCAAATGGGTCGATGATCAGAAATTATCTCTCTGATTTCATCTCGTTTATTTGTAAAACCTCGGCAATTCCATGAAATGACATTAGTCATTATGATTTTTTGTTTTAGATTAATACATCCACGTCATTATCCTCTGATGCGGTAGACATACCTTCCCCATCAGAAGGATGAAGGGTTATTAAGTCCTGTTGTTTAGTAAGATTTATTTTTTTTTGTTTTGTTTGAATTTGGAGTGGGCAATTTTGCAATTCTCTTTTTCTTTATGATATGGGGACGCAAGGGTGAATTAGAATTTTTTTGAGAGACTGAGGAATGTCCCCTGTCAGACACAACAGTTTTTGGTACTGATGGAGATTTTTTAGAATTTGTTGGTTTAGATAAAGAAGGCTGTATGGAGGTAGATGTCTGACTTGGTTTGGTTTGTAGAATTGAGGAATTGATTTGAACTGTTTCCATTGGAGTAGTATTGGGTCATTCCACGTCAAATCATCCAACAAAATGCAAAATTGTCACCCATCATTTCAAATTTCAATGAAAAATTTTTTAATAACACTTTTCATCTTCCTCATGAATGATGTAAAATGTTACTTCCTTATCTCTAGTAGTTTTTGAGAAAAAAAATGTTTAAATACTGGAACAGTTAGCATAACTGACATTTCAAAGGCTGCTTATTTGAGAGACATTGTATTTGAAAAAAAATCATAACTTCACTTATTTTGAACATATCTTGATAAAATTTTCATGAAAATGTTCAAAAAAGCATGGGAATAAAGAAAAAAATTAATTTGATGATCATATTAAAATAGAAACCCCCCTTAAAATTTCATGAACTTTGCACCTATGAAAAAATTTATAAGAGAGAGAAGTTTCTTTCAAATGTGCATTTACACATGTGGCAGAGTAATTAACCAAACAAACTTTTTTTTAAATTATGTGTAAATGTACAAACTAAAAGACTATGTAAGAAAAACAGTGGCTTTTTGAGTGCTGATATATTTATTTAGACATATAAACCAAGATATTTTATTTTTTGTCTTTTGAAAATGTTATTTTGTGTACAAACGGTTATGGAATTATTAAAATGTAATTGATATGGTTTATTAAACTACATGTTCATTTTAAATTAAAGTTTCTTTTTGTCTTATTTTATTCAGAAAAATTTGGTGTTATTTTTATATGAAAATTATAACTACAACTTAGATGAAATATACTTTATATACATAGTGCAACACAGAATAAGCTCTATGGCAAAAAATATATTTATATTAATTATTATTATATTAATTTAATTTATAAATTGATATGGGAATTATGAAATTTTAATGCATGACATTAAAATTATAACTATGATCATGTTTTAATTATAATATTCATCAATCAAAATCTTTTTTTTTTTTTTTTTTTATTTATGCTCATTAAAGTTTTGTGAAATTAAAAATAAAATAGTTATTTTTTAACTCTGCATTTAGATCTATTTACAAGTGTTTACAAAGCAAAGATTTTTAATTAATTTATGTAAAAAACTATGTACACAGACCATAAATAAAAATAAAAATAATAATCTGATACATTTAAAATCTTTTTGTAAGAAATATTTATTCTACTTATTTTTGAAGGCATAAAATTAATTATTACTAATCATTGTGTAAGATTCAGTTTTAGGGAGAAAAAAAGAAGCTAAATTTGTTAATAATAAAAAATAACCATTCTTTATGCTGTAAATACAAAAATTGCTTTAAAAAAATACTGATTATTTAATATATAATTTTATTTCTCAAATAAATTCAATATATATATATATATATATATATATATATACACATACTGTCTTACTTTTATGAAATAAATGAAACATTACCATTTAATACTAATATGCTAAATATATAGTTTAAATGGACAGAAGTGAAAAACATGTAAAGAGAAGTGGGAATGAGTCACTGATTGTGGAAGATGAAAAACAGACTACTATGATGATTCAGAGCAAAAAAACTCCTCCCACTTTCTCTTTCTTCCATCAACCTGCTGCCTGCAGGATTCAACATAAAAATCCTTTTCATGCCTAGCAAATGTGAGAGTTAAAATTAGTACTTATTCTTTCTTTGGTTCAGTGAAGATGATTTTTTTTCCTTTTCATATTAATTTTTGTGTGTCCTGACTTTGATTTTTTTTTTTTTATTATTATTAGATAAAATTACCAAGCAAATTATTGAAGAGAGTTTTTAAATAGTTTTATAGTCAATCTTCAATCTATTATTTAAAGATTTTTTTTTTTCTTTATTATTATTTTTTTTTTTTATAAGTGCTATTTAAAAACAAACTAACTAAAGCCTAGTTCTTTGAAATACTTTTCTTTTTACATTATTAAGTGTAATATGTCAGAAAAGAAACTTGAGGCTTGTAGTGTTGGAAAAGAAAATGGAACTGAGTGTCATAAAACAAGTTACACTCAATTGAAAAATCTATCTGACATTGCATCATTAAGCCCATTAGAAATTAATCTTTTGAGTTTAAGAAGTGGAATAAGCTCTGAATTAATATTTACTGTATGTGAGCATCATAAAATCTTTTTCTTAAATAAGTATGAAACATATCAAACATCATGTTTTGATCCATATAAAATTCATAAGAAAAAAATTACAAAATCTTTGAGGAATGTCAGTTTAACTTTTTCACAGAAGATTAACAGAATACCAGATTGTGAAAAGTCAGTTCCTGGACAAAAGATATGTAATGCTTGCAGGAACAAAGTGAATAAATATATTTCTGAATTAGCTGAAGAAACTGACAAGGAAGAAGATGCAAGTAATGATAGCGATGAAGCAATTTCAAATTTAGAGTTGTCTATTTCTAAACAAGAGGCATTTGAAGAAATTAATGCATCATTACAAGAAATAGGAGAGTCTCCTATGAAATTTCATGCAATACCTGTACACTGTAAGGCAAATTATGCTAAAAGAAAAATTGAATCTGCATGTGATACTTTGAAATCAAAGGTTAGCAAAGTATTAGAAACAAAATTTCCTGAAGAGAGAAGTACACAGTTTAATCAAGATATTGCAGAAAAAGCAAATGATATGGATAATCTAATAGAATTAATTAAAACTAAACTAAACATGACAATCACAAAAAGAGAAAAGATCCAGATACTAACACGAATTAGAGCCACGAATTTTTACATTATCATTTTGTTTTAAGTAGGTCTCTTGAAAGGCAAAGCAAATGGGTCGATGATCAGAAATTATCTCTCTGATTTCATCTCGTTTATTTGTAAAACCTCGGCAATTCCATGAAATGACATTAGTCATTATGATTTTTTGTTTTAGATTAATACATCCACGTCATTATCCTCTGATGCGGTAGACATACCTTCCCCATCAGAAGGTTGGTTGGTTGGTTGGTTGGTTGGCTTTTATTGGCGCAAAATCCGCAGTGGGATATGCTGCGCCAAACAATTAAATAAAAAACAAGAAGCAGCTTCTGGATGGGTTCACCCATCCAGATTGTCTAAAAAACAGCTAAAAGGGAAAAACAAAAAACATAAAATACAGTGTAGATAATAAAAGCAGATGTAAAATATAATGAAAGTGTAGATAATATAACAGATGTAAAATATAATGAAAGTGTAGATAATAAAAACAGATGTAAAATATAATGAAAGGTAGATAATAAAAACAGATGTAAAATGTAAAAAAGAGTGTAAATACTAAAATTAGAGGTCATAATAAAAACCAGCATTTTTTAAAAAATTTGTCAGTTGATGATGAGGAGTAATACCTAAAAGGCTCGTCAGGTTTGGTGAGGATGAATTAAAGTGATGTCTGTAAAGATGACGAAGACAAGGGCAGTCGGTGAGCAAATGGCGAATAGTCAGCACAGAGAAATGACACTTCGGACAATCAGGTTCCTCTTCACCAAGTAGTAAATATTTATGTGTAATCCTTGAATGCCCTATTCTAAGACGAGTAATTATAACATCAGATTTTCGAGTGATAAGGGTAGGCCAGATTGCAATTTGAGGTTTTATTTCTCGTAATTTATTATTATGCTGATTATCCCACTCCCGTTGCCAAATAGTTTTAAAAGTGCTTCTAAGTGTGTGCTTAATGTCATCATATGGTACAGGACAATTTAGGAGAATAGACGTCTGCCTTGCGGCTTTGTCCGCTGCCTCATTTCCCTTAATGCCAACATGACCGGGAACCCAGCAAAACAAAATGTCAAATCCCTTTTTTAGAAGGTCGTTATAAGTTTTTAAAATTGAGATAAAAGAGAGGTTACAAGAGCTGGATGAAAGAGAATCAAGAACACTCTTTGAGTCAGTATAGATTATGAATTTTCGATTGGAATGAGATGAAATATAGTTAAGGGCAACCTCAATAGCAAAAAACTCTGCAGAGAAAATAGAATAAGAGTTAGGAAGTTCATAGCTAAAGGTAATATTATCAGAAACGACTCCACAACCAACCTTATCAACAGTCTTAGAGCCATCAGTAAAAATTTCTGTATAATCCATATAGTTGTTACGATGTGCTGTGAAAAGGGTCTTAAAGATGGAAGCATCTGTGTTAGCCTTGTCAAAACCTTTAAAAGGATAAATGCAAGAAATAACTTGGAAATTCCAAGGTGTCATATTTAAAAGATCTCTAGGACGAACTTTGGTGGGAAGATGGGAAATGCTTGGAAGATAGTTTTTTATTCTGAGACCAAAATGTGGGATGCATGATGGACGATTTAAAAGGAGGTTGTCATTATTACTACGGATATGAGGATGAAGCGGATGATTAGGATGTGAAAGAATTCGATAGTATAGTTGCAAAGATAGCTGTTGTCTAATATTAGTAAGGGATGGCTCTACACAGTCTGCATATAAACTGAGAATTGGAGAAGTTCGAAAAGCCCCTGAGCAAATCCTAAGAGCACTGTGATGCACTGTGTCAATCTTTTTCAGATAAGAAAAAGGAGCTGACCCATAAATTTCACAGGCATAATCTAGCTTTGAGCGAATAACAGAACGGTAGATTTTAAGTAAGGAATTGCGATCTGCACCCCAAGATGTGTTCGAGAGTACTTTTAAAATGTTTAAAGTTTTGTCACATTTCGTCCTTAAATATGATATATGTGGCTTAAAATTAAGTTTTTTGTCAAAAATTACACCCAAAAAGCGGGCAGAGTCAACAACCAAAATAGGTCTGTCATTTATAAAAATCTGTGGATCAGGATGGAGACCCCGTTTGCGACAAAAGTGCACACACTGTGTTTTGTCAATAGAAACAGTAAAACCATTCTTATTAGTCCATTTTATTATGTTTTTTACAGCAAGTTGTAGTTGGCGTTCAATAAAGCGCATGTCATTCCCCTGGCAAGAGATTTGCAGGTCGTCAACATAAAGACTACCATGGACACTTTGTGGTAGTTGTTCTAGGATATTATTGATTTTTAAAGAAAAAAGTGTGACACTCAGGACACTGCCTTGAGGTACACCTTCTTCCTGAAAGTAAAAATTTGAAAAAACTGAACCAATACGAACTTGGAAGCGTCTGACTCTCAAAAAATTCTCAATAAAAATAGGAAGATTCCCCCGAAAGTTCAAATTAAAAAGGTCTTTTAAAATGCCATGGCGCCATGTCTTGTCATAGGCCTTTTCCATATCAAAAAAAATTGACACCAAATGGTTACGTCTTGCAATTGCTTTCCGAATATTTGTCTCCAATAATAAAATATTGTCAACCGTAGAACGGCCCCGTCGAAAACCACTTTGCCATGGAGAAATTAAATTATGCTTTTCAAGAATATAAACCAGTCTAGTATTTACCATTTTCTCAAGCAATTTACATAGGCAACTAGTTAGAGCAATGGGTCTATAATTTTTTGGATCGGTAGCATCTTTGCCAGGCTTTGGAAAAGGAATAACAATAGTATCGTGCCAAGCAGCAGGAAATATATGCTCAGTCCAGATTCTATTATAGAGAAGAAGCAGGTTATTAAGGGATGCTTTGGATAAATGGTTGATCATAATGTAAGTAATTCCATCAGGCCCAGGAGCAGAGTTATGACAACGTTTTAAACTGTCTCTCAGTTCTCTTCCTGTAAATAAAGTATTGTAATTTGGTGATGAGCGGGACATGAAGTTTATTGTTGAGCGTTCAGAAATACGTTTGAAAGACAGAAAGGGTTCAAAATAGGAATTTGTACTAGAGATGTTAGATAATGTTCTACCAATAGTATCTGCAATATTTTTGGTTGAGGTAATAGTTTGGCCATTTTCTTTTAAAAAAGAGATGCTATGATTAGTATAAATACCCATTGCTTTCTTGACACGATGCCACAATTTTTTGCTGCTAACATTGGAGGTAATACTTGAAACGTAATTAACCCATGAATCTTTCTGAGCTTTCCTGCGTATTCTCCGTGCACTGGCCTTCGCTTGTTTGAATGCAATATAGTTTGTAGTTGTTGGGTAACGCCTAAAAATGCCCCATGCTTTTTGTTGCTTTCTCTTTGCAATGTTACATTCTTCATTCCACCAAGGCTTTGGGTATTTAGCAAGACGACCAGACGATTTTGGAATTGAGATGTTAGCAGAGTTGATGATGCAGTTAGTGACATCAGCAACTGCTTTGTCAATATCACCCTCAATCATTGATTGCGTAATAGTAGCTTTCATAGTAAAGGAGGTCCAGTCGGCCCTGTCATAAATAAAACGTGGATTACCAGGATGATGGTCGTTAAAATTATTAAAGGATAAAAATAAAGGTTGGTTGGTTGGTTGAATGGCTTTTTCTGGCGCAAGGTCCAATGTAGGACATGCTGCGCCAAACAAACAAGTAAAAGAAAAACAAGTTTCTGGATGGGTTTACCCATCCAGAACATCATTAAAAAACACAGTAGAAAAAACAAGTAAAACTACATACAACATAAAATCAAAGGTAATAAAAACAGTGTATACAATAAAAACAGATGTAAAAAGGGATGAACATTGTAAAGAATAAAATCAAATATCGAAATAAAAGCCAGCCTCCTTCAAAAAATTTGTCAAGTGATGATGAGGATTTGCACCTAAAAGGCTTGTCAGATTGGGTGAAGATGAGTTGAAATAATGTCTATACAGATGACGAAGACAAGGACAGTCAGTGAGCAAATGGCGAATGGTAAGCACACAGAAATGACATTTCGGACAGTCAGGTTCCTGTTGTCCAAGAAGTAAATATTTATGCGTGATCCTTGAATGCCCAATTCTTAAACGAGTAATTATGACATCATGTTTTCTAGGACTAAGTGTAGGCCAGACTGCAATTTGAGGTTTTATTTCAAATAATTTATTATTTTGTTGACTATTCCACTCCATTTGCCAATTACTTCTAAAAGTGGTTTTTAGTGTGTGCTTAATGTCGTCATAAGGTATAGGACAGTTTAAAATAATAGAAGCCTGCCTTGCGGCTTTGTCTGCTGCTTCATTGCCTTTGATGCCAACATGACCAGGAACCCAGCAAAACAAGATGTCAAATCCCTTTTTCAGAAGGTCGTGGTAAGTTTTTAAAATTGAGGTGAAAGATGGGTTACAAGAGGTAGATGAAAGAGAATCAAGAACACTCTTTGAGTCTGTATATATAATGAATTTACGATTTGGATGAGATGAAATAAAATTAAGGGCAACTTCAATAGCTAAAAACTCTGCAGAGAAAATAGAAAAAGCGTTAGGAAGTTCATAGCTTAGAGTAGTATTGTCAGAGATAATCGCACAACCAACCTTATTGCTTGTTTTAGAACCATCAGTAAAAATTTCGGTATATTCTTTATAATTGCTTCGATGAGCTTTGTAGAGGGTCTGAAAGATAGAGGCATCAGTGTTACCTTTGTCAAAACCTTTGAAAGGATGAAGACATGAAATACCCTGGAAGTTCCACGGAGTCATATTTAAAAAACCCCTAGTACGAATTTTGGTATGAAGATGAGGAATGCCGGCAAGAATATTCTTGATTCTGAGGCCAAAATGTGGGATGCAAGATGGACGGTTCAAAAAGAGATTGTCATTACTGTTATTGATATGAGGATGAATTGGATGATTAGGATGAGAAAGTATCCTATGGTACAGTTGTAAAGATAACTGCTGTCTAATATTAGTAAGGGAAGGCTCTACACAGTCAGCATATAAACTGACGACTGGAGAAGTTCGAAAGGCCCCTGAGCAGATCCTGAGTGCACTGTGATGAACTGTGTCAAGTTTTTTAAGGTAAGAATTAGGAGCAGACCCATAAATTTCACAGGCATAGTCTAATTTTGAACGGATTAAGGAGCGGTAGATTTTTAGTACAGAAATGCGATCAGCACCCCAAGATGTGTTCGCAAGGACTTTTAAAATATTTAAATTTTTTTCACATTTCGTTCTTAAATAAGAAATATGGTCTTTAAAATTGAGTTTTTTGTCAAAAATTACACCCAAAAAACGGGCAGAGTCAATTACCGAAATAGGTATGTCATTAATAAAAATTTGTGGATCAGGATGAAGACCACGTTTGCGGCAAAAATGCACACACTGTGGTTTGTCACTGGAAAAAATAAAACCATTTTTATTAGTCCATTTAAGGATGTTTTTAACAGCAAGTTGCAACTGTCGTTCAATGAAGCGCATATCATTTCCCTGGCAAGAAATCTGCAGGTCGTCAACATATAAACAGCCGTGAACGGTTTGTGGAAGTTGTTTTATTATATCATTGATTTTTAAAGAGAAGAGTGTAACACTCAAGACACTGCCTTGAGGTACACCTTCGTCCTGAAAGTAAAAGTCTGAATAAACTGAACCAACCCGAACTTGGAAGCGTCTGACTCTCAAAAAATTTTTAATAAAAATGGGAAGGTTACCACGGAAGTCCAAATTAAATAGATCCTTCAAAATGCCATGGCGCCATGTCCTGTCATATGCCTTTTCCATATCAAAAAAGATTGACACCAAATGGTTACGTCTAACATTAGCTTTCCGAATATTAGTCTCTAGAAGTAAAACATTGTCAATAGCAGAGCGGCCACGCCTGAAACCACTTTGCCATGGGGAGATTAACCTTTTCTTTTCAAGAATATAAACCAGCCTAGTATTTACCATTTTCTCGAGCAGTTTACATAAGCAGCTAGTCAAAGCAATTGGCCTGTAGTTTTTTGGATCGGTTGCATCTTTGCCGGGCTTAGGAAAAGGAATGATAATGGCATCATGCCAAGCAATAGGAAAAGTATTTTCGGTCCAGATTCTATTATAAAGATGAAGGAGATTTTTAAGAGACTGTATTGATAAGTGTTTGATCATGAGGTAAGAAATGCCATCAGGACCAGGGGCAGAGTTATGACTATGTTTCAAACTATTGTTTAATTCATTTTCAGTAAATGGGCTATTGTAATCTTGTGAAAAGCAGGACCTAAAATTTATTGTTGAACGTTCAGAATTATACTTATAAGATAGAAAAGGTTCACAGTAGGAGTTTGAGCTAGATATATTAGATAAAGTTCTACCAATGGTATCTGCAATATTTTTCATTGAAGTAATCGTTTGGCCATTATCCTTCAAAAAAGAAATACTATGATTAGAGTAAATTCCCATTGCTTTTTTAACGCGATGCCAAAGCTGTTTGCTGCTTAAATTGGAGGTAATGCTGGACACATATTTAATCCAGGAATCCTTTTGGGATTTTCTGCGAATTCTGCGTGCAGCTGCCCTTGCTCTTTTGAATGCGATATAATTAGCAGTAGTAGGGTACCTCCTAAAAATTCCCCAGGCTTTTTGCTGCTGTCTTTTTGCAATATTGCATTCATCATTCCACCATGGCTTTGAATGTTTATGGAGACGCCCAGATGATTTTGGAATCATCAGATTAGCTGCATTTATTATACAATTAGTGACATCAGTGATTGCTTTGTTGATATCACCTTCAATCATATCATGGGTAATAGTTGCATTGATAGTGAAAGCAGTCCAGTTGGCCTTGTCATATATATAATGTGGATTACGTGGATGATGTTCATTAAAATTATAAAATGATAAAAATAAAGGAAAATGGTCACTACTATGTAGATCGTTACTCACAAAAAAATTAAAATATGGATATAGATTGGGAGAGCAGATGGCAAGGTCAATAGCATGGAAAGTCCTAGAAGGTTCGTGAAAGTAAGTATTGTCCCCATTATTTAAGATACACAAGGAGTTGTCAGAAATAACATTTTCAATGATTTGACCACGGGGGTTATTATTAGGGCTTCCCCACAGCAAATTATGTCCATTGAAATCTCCAAACATTAGGAACGGAATAGGAAGCTGAGAAATAAGGCTATTGAGGTCATGCTGGTTTATGGATGCATTTGGTGGAAGATAGAGAGTGCAGATGGTCATTAATAAATGAGAGTGTACCTGAATGGCAACAGCTTGAATGTTCGTATTTAATGGTATATTGGAGTGTGGTACATTATTAGAAATCAGAAGGGCAACCCCACCTGTAGCTCGGTCAGACTGTGTAAAATCTTTCCTGAAACATGTATAGCCACGAATTTTGACTTTATCGTGTTGTCTTAAGTATGTTTCTTGGAAAGCGAAGCAGATAGGTTGATGATCAGAGATTATATATCTGATTTCATCACGTTTATTAATAAAACCTCGGCAATTCCATGAAATGAAATTTGTCATTTTTATTTTTATTTTTTAGATTATAACATCCACGTCATTCTCCTCTGATGCAGTAGACATTCCGTCCTCCCCATCAGAAGGATAGAGGCTGATAGTATCATCTTGTTTTGGAATGTTTACTTTATTATTTTTATTTGTAGTGGGAATGGGCACTTTTGTTAGTTTCTTTTTCTTGATATTGAGATGAGAGGGTGAATTAGAATGTTTTAGAGAGGGAGAGTTAAGACTTTTTTCAGACAATAATGTTTTAGTAGTTTGTGGCATTTTCTTTAAGTTTCTTGATTTGGATGAAGATGACTGTGAAGAGTTAGAAGTCTGATTTGGATTCGATTGTAAGTTTGGGGAATTCTTTAATGCTGTTACAACGGGAGAGCTAGTGTTATGAACAGTGTCAGTTTGGATTGCGATAGACTGATATGTTTTTTTGGTAACTATGGCAGCAGCATATGATTTTCCAACAGTGGGTGTCCTTGATTCCACAATTTTTCTTGCTTCGGGATACGATATGTTTTGTTTTGTTTTAGTTGTTTGTATCTCCTTTTCCATTTTCCATTTTTCACACGATTTTGAATAGGATGGGTGATCCTTTTTGCAATTAACACAACAGATTGGGGCTTCACAATTTTCACTGTCATGACCAATGGCACTACAACGGGCACATGTTTGCTTTCCACGGCATGAGGTCTTAGAATGGCCAAACCGTTGGCAATTGAAGCAGCGTAGAGGATTTGGAATATATTGTCTGATTGGGCATTCAAGGTAACCAGCCTTTATGGAGCGTGGTAGATTAGGGGAGTCTATTGTTAGAATTATGTGTTTTGTAGGGATGGGCTTATTGTCACGAAAAATGGAAATACGTTTCACTGCAATTACTTTTTGGTCTTTAAGGTTGTCTAGAATTTCGGCCTCTGGGATAAATTGAAGATCTGATTCTGATATGACGCCACGGCAAATATTTAATGTTCTATGTGGGCTAACAGTAACTGGTATGTCTGCGAATTTGGTACATTTCTTAAGATTATTAGCTTGTTTCTGACTCTCTACCTCAACCAATAACTCACCTGATCTTAATTTCTTTACGGATTTTGGATCACCCATGATAGACTGTAGCGCTTTCTGGATCAAAAATGGAGATGTTCGCAAGAAATCTCCTTCATTCCTCTTTATCACAAAAAATCTTGCCTCAGAATTTAGAAATATATTTTTCCCATTAAGGGACGAAGAAAATTCTTCCATTCTCTCTGCCCAAGATTTCACATTTGAATTTTCAGTAGCTTGGCCCGAGCCAGACGCATTAATCGAATTTCCTTTACTTGTAGCCATATTGAGATAAGATAAAAAGGTTGAGGGTTTCCTTAGTCCCACAAGTCAGCCCGTTTCTTGAACAGACGGAAAGCAAAGGGTTTTCAGAATCGCTCCCTGGGACACCCATAACCACTCACCAGCTACCAGATTAGTGACCCAGCTCAGGAATCACATGTGGTAGTCGTGTTAGTCCGGTGTTTCTCGTTCGAGTAGTCACCGTTGTCTCACCTTCACCAAGGGCACCAGTCTCCCAGTGTGATCCCAAGGCTAGACTACCGTGAGACCCTCACCAAATCGCCAACCCAATAACTAGCGCCACATCTACACCGGTCTCAGCTTGGTTAATGTTTTAGAAGTTAATTATTTTTAGTAGAACCAACAAGAAAAAGACAAAAAAATAAAGGTGAGTGGAAAATAAACAAGGTAAGTAGAACCCAACAAGGTGAGTAAAACAAGGTAAGTAGTTTCATTTTTTTTTTTTGTAAGTTTTTCAAATTTTTATTTTTTTTTTTTTTTTCAAGAACAATAAACAAGAACAAGTACCAAAACCTTATTGGCAGTAAAAACCAAAAAACTAACAAGGACAAAAAAGTAAGACAAAAAGCTAAAATCTTAGTAGCAAAAAAAATAATAAATAAATAAATAAATAAATAAAAGGAAGGTAGAAAGGAAAAAAAAAAAAAAAAAAAAAAGAGAAAAAAAAAGATCACTCGGGCCCGGGGTGCGTGACTCCCCCTGAATACCTGAAGAAGGTACCCCCCTGGGGGGATAAAAATAAAGGAAAGTGGTCACTACTATGTAGATCGTTACTCACAAAAAAAAAATTAAAATATGGATATAGATTGGGAGAGCAGATGGCAAGGTCAATTGCATGGAAAGTCCTAGAAGGCTCGTGAAAGTAAGTATTGTCCCCGTTATTTAAGATACACAAGGAGTTGTCAGTAATAATATTTTCAATGATTTGACCACGGGGGTTATTATTAGGGCTTCCCCATAGCGAATTATGTCCATTGAGATCTCCTAGTATTAAGAAGGGAGTTGGAAGTTGAGAAATAAGGCTATTGAGGTCATGCTGGTTTATGGATACATTTGGTGGAAGATAGAGAGTGCAAACGGTCATTAATAGATGAGAGTGTAATTGAATGGCAACAGCTTGAATGTTCGTATTTAAAGGTATATTGGAGTGTGGTACATTATTAGAAATCAGAAGGGCTACCCCACCTGTAGCTCGGTCAGACTGTGTAAAATCTTTCCTGAAACAGGTATAGCCACGAATTTTGACTTTATCATGTTGTCTTAAGTATGTTTCTTGGAAAGCAAAGCATATAGGTCGATGATCAGAGATAATATCTCTGATTTCATCACGTTTATTAATAAAACCCCGGCAATTCCATGAAATGAAATTGGTCATTATTATTTTTTTTTTTTTAGATTATAACATCCACGTCATTGTCCTCTGATGCAGTAGACATTCCGTCCTCTCCATCAGAAGGATGGAGGCTGATCAAATCATCTTGTTTTGGAACGTTTACTTTATTATTTTTATTTGCAGTTGGAGTGGGCAATTTTGTTAGTTTCTTTTTCTTGATATTGAGGCGAGAGGGTGAATTTGAATGTTTTAGAGAGATAGAGTTGAGACTTTTTTCAGACAATAAGGTTTTAGGAGTTTGTGGCATTTTCTTTAAGTTTCTTGATTTGGATGAAGATGACTGTGAAGAGTTAGAAGCCTGTTTTGGATTGGATTGTAAGCTTGGGGAATTCTTTAATGCAGTTACAACTGGAGAGCTCGTATTATGAACAGTGTCAGTTTGGATTGCGATAGACTGATATGTTTTTTTGGTAACTATGGCGGCAGCATATGACTTTCCAACAATGGGTGTTCTTGATTCCACAATTTTCCGCGCTTCGGGATATGATATGTTATGTTTTGTTTTAATGGTTTGTATCTCCTTTTCAGTTTTCCATTTTTCACATGATTTTGAGTAAGATGGGTGATCCTTTTTGCAATTAACACAACAGGCAGGGGCTTCACAATTTTCACTGTCATGGCCAATTGCACTGCAACGGGCACATGTTAGCTTACCACGGCAAGAGGTCTTTGAGTGGCCAAAACGTTGGCAATTAAAACATCTTAGAGGGTTAGGGATGTATGGCCTTATAGGACATTCAAGGTAACCAGCTTTGATTGATTGGGGAAGTTTAGGTGAGTCTGTTGTCAAAATAATGTGTTTGGTGGGAAGAGGCTTATTATCACGGAAGATTGAAATTCGTTTAACTGCAATAACTTTTTGGTCTTTCAAATTTTCGAGTATTTCACTTTCTGGAATATATTGTAGATCTGGTTCAGAAATCACACCACGACAGACATTTAATGTTCTATGTATACTTACAGTGACTGGTATATTGGCAAAGTGGGTACATTTTTTTAAGTTATTAGCTTGCTTGCTATTTTCGACCTCAATTAGTAGTTCACCTGATCTAAGTTTTTTAACAGACTTAGGATCACCCATTATCGATTGCAATGATTTCTGAATCAGAAATGGAGAGGTCTTAAAGAAATCTCCTTCATTTCTCTTTACCACAAAAAATCTTGCCTCACAATTAAGAAATACATTATTTTCGTTGAGAGTGGAAGAAAACTCATCCATTCTTTCAGCCCAAGATTTCTCATTTGAATTTTTAATAGCTTGGCCCGAGCCAGACGCATTATTCGAATTTCCTTTGTTTGTCGCCATAATTGAATTAAATAAAAAGGGTCGAGGGTTTCCTTAGTCCCACAAGTCAGCCCATTTCTTGAACGGACGGAAAGCAAAGGGTTTTCAGAATCGCTCCCTGGGACACCCATAACCACTCACCAGCTACCAGACCGTCGACCCAGATTGGGAATCACATGTGGTAGTCGTGTTAGTCCGGTGTTTCTTGTTCGAGTAGTCACCGTTGTCTCACCTTCACCAAGGGCACCAGTCTCCCAGTGTGCTCCCAAGGCTAGACTACCGTGAGACCCTCACCAAATCGCCAACCCAATAACCAGCGCCACATCTCCACCGTTTTCAGCTTGGTTAATATTTTAGAAGCTAAGTAATTTTAGTATAATCAACAAGAACAAGACCAAAAAAAAAGGTGAGTGAAAACGAATAAGGTAAGTAGAAAACAAAAAGGTGAGTAAAACAGGGTGAGTAGTTTCAATTTTTTTTTTTTTTTTAAGTTTTTCAACTTTTTAAATTTTTTTTTTTTTTTTACAATTTTTTTTTTTCAAGAACAATGAACAAGAACAAGTACCAAAACCTTATTGGCAGCAAAAACGAAAAAAGATAAACAAGGACGAAAAAGCAAAAAAAAAAAAAACCAAAAGTGAAAAAAAAATAAAAGAAAAGAAGGTAGACGGTTAAAAAAAAAAAAAAAAAAAAAAGGAAGAGGAGAAAAAAAGATAACTCGGGCCCCCCCCCCCATCAGAAGGATGAAGGGTTATTAAGTCCTGTTGTTTAGTAAGATTTATTTTTTTTTGTTTTGTTTGAATTTGGAGTGGGCAATTTTGCAATTCTCTTTTTCTTTATGATATGGGGACACAAGGGTGAATTAGAATTTTTTTGAGAGACTGAGGAATGTCCCCTGTCAGACACAACAGTTTTTGGTACTGATGGAGATTTTTTAGAATTTGTTGGTTTAGATAAAGAAGGCTGTATGGAGGTAGATGTCTGACTTGGTTTGGTTTGTAGAATTGAGGAATTGATTTGAACTGTTTCCATTGGAGTAGTAAAATTAGAAGACTGTGTGGAATGTGAAGCATGATTAGGCTTAGGTTGCATTTTTGGAGAATTACTTAAAGCAGTTTCAACTGGAGAGCTGGTATTGTTTAGAGAGGCGGTTTGTGTAGCTATTGTTCTAGAAGTTTTATTGGTGGAAGTAGCAGCAGCATATGATTTTCCAATAATAGGTGTTCTTGATTCAACAATTTTTTTAGCTTCATAATACGAAATGTTTTCCTTTGTTCTTATAGTCTGAATCTCTTTTTCACTTTTCCACTTCTCACAGGATTTAGAGTATGCTGGATGGTCTTTTTTACAATTTATGCAGCAGACTGGTTCTTCACAGTTTTGACTATCATGGCCCACTGCACTGCAGCGAGCACATGTGAGATTTCCACGGCAGGCGGTTTTGGAGTGGCCAAAGTGTTGACAATTGAAACGTAAAGGATTTGGGATGTATGGTCTGATTTTACATTCTAGATAACCTGCTTTAATTGAGCGTGGGAGAGTAGGTGTATCGAAGGTCAGTATTAAGTGTTTAGTAGGTATCTGTCTATTGTCACAGTAAATAGATATGCGACGGACTGCAATTACTTTCTGTTCTTTAAGATTTTCTAGAATTTCAGAATCGGGGACATATTGTAAATCGGCTTCAGATATTACTCCACGGCTAGTATTTAGTGTTCGGTGTAATGTTGTAGTAACTGGAATATTGCCAAGTTGTGTACAGTGTCTTAAATTTTTCCCTTGCTAATGATTTAGAACTTCAATTAAAAGCTCACCAGTACGAAGTTTCTTGATAGATTTCGGTTCACCTGCAATTGATTGTATCGCTTTCTGGATTAAGAACGGGGAAGTTTTTGGAAAGTCTCCCTCAGTCCTTTTGATAACAAAAAAACGTGCGTCAGAACCATCCACAAAAATATTATTCTCACTAATAGTCGAAGAAAATTCTTCCATTCTTTCCGCCCATGAATTAGCATTTGGACATTTTATAGCTTGGCCCGAGCCAGACGCATTATTCGTATTTCCTTTAATTGTCGCCATATTGAGATAAGAAAAAAGGGTCGAGGGTTTCCTTAGTCCCACAAGTCAGCCCGTTTCTTGAACAGACGGAAAAGCAAAGGGTTTTCAGAATCGCTCCCAGGGACACCCATAACCACTCACCAGCTACCAGACCGTCAACCCAGATTGGGAATCACATGTGGTAGTCGTGGTAGTCCGGTGTTTCTCGTTCGAGTAGTCACCGTTGTCTCACCTTCACCAAGGGCACCAGTCTCCCAGTGTGATCCCAAGGCTAGACTACCGTGAGATCCTCACCAAATCGCGAACCCAATAACCAGCGCCACAACTACACCGATCTCAGCTTGGTTAATGTATTAGAAATTAAGTATTTATAGTATAACCAACAAGAACAAAACCAGAAAATAAAAGTGAGTAAAAACAAACAAGGTAAGTAGTTTCATTTTTTTTGTAAGTCTTTCAAATTTTTAATTTTTTTTTGCAAGAACAATTAAGAACAAGTACCAAAACCTTATTGGCAGTAAAAACCAAAAAATCAGGACAAAAATCCAAAATCTTATTAGCAAAAAAAAAATAAATAAATAAATAAAATAAAATAGAGAAAAATAAAAATAAAGTAAAAGAAATAAAAGGAAGGAAGGTAGAAGGAAAAAAAAAGAAAAGATCACTCGGGCCCGGGGTGCGTGACTCCCCCTGAATACCTGAAGCAGGTACCCCCCTGGGGTGTAGTTAAGAGTTCGCTACATCCTGACGTGCAAATAGGCAGTGATAGCAAGTCTAAACCCGAAAGTGTTTCGTTTTATAAAAAAACAAAGTCTAGGGTAGACGTTGTTGACGCCATGGCTCGCAAGTATTCTGTGAAAAGTGCATCAAGGAGATGGCCCTTTCATACGTTTTGGACTTGGCAGGAATTAATAGTTGGGTGTTGTATAAAGAAGTAACGAAAATAAAGATATCAAGGCGAGATTTCCTTCTCACCTTAGGAGAGGAACTTACCACAGAAATCATTGATAGAAAGAATAGGAAGTTGATCACGATGATCCATCTGAAATCAGTCAATCCTGTCGAAAATGCCAAGTTCACGTAACTTGTAACAATGGAAAAAGTGCTTACAAATGTGCAACATGTAAGAAATCAGTGTGCAAAAAGTGTACTGGTCATGTAACGTACACTTGCGTGTCTTGCAAGGCCGATGTATCTAGAGAAGACCTGTAGTTTCTTAAAGTTGTTTTGTCCAAGACTGTATTGGTCTTTATATGGCCTTTTTCAGTTATTTTTCGCTTTATTGAATTAGTTGTAAACAATTGTTTAATTTAACTAGTAATAAAGTTTTTTCAGTAATAAAACTCTCGTGTCTAAATAATACCATTTTATCCGACCTTTTTTCACCAAAACGCCAGTTCTATGATAGGGGACATTTTTGTCCCCTTGGCGGTTCTAGGTAGGTAGCAAAGTCTGGCGGTTTAGTGTTAAAAGCGTTCTCATAAATATTTTAAACTTTGACATAATCAAAATCAGGGACGAGATTTTAAACTCATAAACATCTCAGTTTTTTTCCTACATTAAAATGATTTAGAAAAATCAAAGAGTATTTTCATTTTTCTATAAATAATTTTAACTTTAAAAGTTGTAAACAGTGCGTTCTTACTTGCTCGCGCATGCAAATCTGTTAAAAATATCATTTTTTGCACATACACCGGAACATTAGTGTTTATCAAAAAATGATAATCGATTTGATAGTTTTTAAGTAGTAACACACGCCCATTTTTCGTATATTTATGTGCATAAAAATGAGTTTAGCAATCTTGTAGAAAATAGCTACAGCTGGTTTGGATTTGAGAATAATCTTAATTTACACAAAGAAATTTATTATTTTTTCTTAATTATAATACTGAAATCTTTTTATAATTGATAATAATGTTTTATTGCCATTATCCTTATAAATTATTTCATAAATTTAACTTTGTTTTGGAGCAAAGTATAGTTCTTTGCCGCAAGCACCTTTAGCCAGCCGGCTGACGCAAGAACCCGTTATTCCAATTCCAATCCTAAAAACAGAAATGGGAAGGCACAGGTGACATTTTAAGTTCACTTCTCATTGCCATTGGTTGGTAGCAAAGCATTGTTTGTGACTGACAGGCGAAGCTAAAAAGAGTGTTTTCCCCAGAGCGTTTATTTTCTCATTCTTGGCAAAATATGACTCCCGAAGATTCTAAAAGATCGGAATTTTTTTCCTCATAATTTTTCTTTTCTTTTTCTTTATTTATTTTTAATTACGTTTCGTGCATACATTTTTTTTTTCGCCAAATTCGGCATGCAGAAAAATAATATTAATAGTTAAATAAATAAATATACATAAAACTATATGGGAAGATTAGTTTAAACTTGCGATGCAAAATCTCAGCAAAGTCACTTCTTATAGTCATACAAAACAAAAATCTCTGCAATTAAAAGAAGGGGGGGGGGGCACACAAAGAAAGTCATTGTTATTCCTCTCCTATTATTGCTGTAACTTTTGGAAAATAAGGGAAGTAGGGCTAATAATGTACTTATTCTTTTCTTTTGAGTGTGGAATGTGTGCAAGGATAAAGATGGGAAGAATGGAGGACAAACTATACAGAGGTATACTAAAAAGCAATAGTATAAATTATAAGAAACACAAAACATTGATTCACTTTTATGTTTTTTTTTTTTTTTTTCTTAATGATAAAATTATGGTAGTAATATACCAGAAAATACATGGAAAATACTCTATACTTGTATACTTTAAAATTCATGTGCATATGTCTTTAAAATATAACAAAAGTCTATTTTTTCCCATCTTGAAAGAAGTATCGCAATATATCACTAGTATCAATATTAACTTGGTGATATATCGCGATATTTAATTTCTGATATCGTCCAGTACTAGTCTAGACGCTAGTTAATTTATAGAGGAAAACTAAACACCAAATATCTCAGACACAATGCAAAATGCATTAAATCAAACCACTTATCTAAAATTTACTGAAAAACCCTCGGAAACCGTGCCGGTCAATATTTATGAATGGGTGTTTGTGTTTCAGATTTTTAACAACCACTATTTTAGGAATTTCACTGTAAAGTATAATTAATAATTCACAAATATTGCTACTATACTCAGACTTGATTTATTATAATACACGGAGTAATATGCACAATTTTCAATTTTCGTAGACATCCTCTATCTTACTAATATTACTCCGTTTCCGTGTTCTTTCCTTTCCATAGAATAAAAATTGCAAAGACACACCATCTTGTATACGAATTAGCTTTATCTTGATGAGAATATAGGTCTTTACATATTTGATTATTAATTAAACACATAAACAATATATTTTAACCTTCTACTTCCATAATTGAGAAAACAACAAAATCTCTTTATTTAAATATATACTGTAAAATAATAATAATCTCTCATTCCCGAAACCTCGTCCTTCCCCTTACCCTCCCACTGTGTCGCTGCCATCATAGACAAATAGAATTCTACTTGTCTATGGCTGCCATTTTGTTTTTCTTAAAATCATGGAGGAAATTTAAAATGAGGGCGCGTTCAGTCAATTATTCTTAATCCATGGTCAAGGCTAAACTAGATCCAACGCTCCCTCCGACGTATAGAACTATCATCCCCATGCTATCATGCCAGTGGTGCACTCACAGGGGGTGGAGGGGGCCTTGGCCCCTCCCTTGGGCTGAAAAAGCAAAAAATTATTGTGACGAAGTTTGTGAAAAAAATATGAAAAAATAGCTGAATCAAATTTTTATCCAAAAAGTGGACATTTTTGTGAATTTCCACGAAATTGTACCGATGCTGTATAGTAGGGTTCAAGCCTCCGATTAAATTTGCGAAAAAAAATTGTGTTATAATTTATTTTTAGCACTGCACAGTATGTATTACTATTTAAAACCTCTCCGAAAAATTTATCTGATTACATATGAATGTACTCTAAAAATTGGTTACTTACAATTTTTTGTAGGTCTATATTAGATATTACAACAAATTGAGTAATATACTTAATTTTACCTTAAGAAGAAGAAAAAAGGAAATGAAGAAAATAATAATAATAATGTTTTGAAAACGAAAAAGAAAAAAAAAAATCTAAATTAAATATTGTCTTCAAATATTTTTTTTTTCCTTTGCTTTCTTTAAAGATTCACAAATGGCTAAAATATTGGGACCATAAATTCGGACCACTGCTATCCATTTATTTATAAAATATTTTATTGAAAAATAGGTTCTTTTTATCCCTATAAATGTAAAACAACTTTTATTAAAAATAGTTATCTAGTATTTTTAATATTACATAATGGTTGTTAAAGTCTAAATTGACTGTATGCACCGATTTTTTATATTAGATATGAATATGAAAATTTTTGTATTCATTTCTCAATAAAGTTACTCAACTCTTAATATATGCGAAACGAATTTTAATTTACCAATAAATGTGATTTTTCATTATGTCTTTAATTGATGCTGATAAACATGTCTTCGTGATTGTTATATTTAAATTGTTGAGTTGAAACATTCATTTTCGTAACATTTTTAGGAGAATGGAATAAGAATTTTATAGAGGAGAAAAAGAGAAATTGTTATACGATTCGATTCTTTGGAATATGAATGAGAACATGATAGTATTTTTCAGTTTATTTTCATGTAAGCAGTGGATAAGAAGAATGCTTTGATATTAATGTGATATTAAATTAAAAAAAAAAAAAAAAGAAATCTTTAAATTTTCGAAAACAATGTTTCCAAACTTTTTTTAAAGGACATAAGGACTATTTCTTTTAGATCAAATAAAAACGATTTTTCTTTTTCTTTTGGCCCAGTTAAATATATATATATTAAAGGTGAAATTGAGAGATAATGTTCGACAGAATTTTTTAGAAATTTATATTGTAACCGTTTCTAAGCGATGCAGTTTAAAAACAAACCCAAAATTAAGACTACGCTAGGGTCCTAAAGGTGAAATGCCCTCTGCGGAGGTCTTTTAAGGGGTTCTACCCCATATTTTAACGAGTTTCGGAGAAAACCATGGAAACCTCCAAAAGGTTAGGTCGATGAGCACGACCTCGGATCGAACCCGTCACTTCTCATCTATCAGCTTTGAGAGCAAAACCGCTAAGAAATTAATGTAGTAACTATTGTTAAGAAAAGCGACTTCATATTTTACGATGAAGAATCAGATTTTTATGTTTCATGTAAATTTAAACTATAAAATAATTATTGTATTAAATTATCTATTATAATAAAAGAAGATGCCTGTCTGTCTGTGCATCTATACGTTCAGCCCCTACTGAACGCAGAAGTACAAAATTTGACATACGGGTGCTCCGAAGCCTTCCCGAGGGGCTCCTGAAAACAGAATTTAAAAAATTTAATTAGTTCCGGAGATATTAATTAAAATGTAGGTCTATGTCTAAGCAAAAAGCAATCTCAATGAGTGAGAATTCACCGCGATTGCATAAAAATAGGTATTTTAACGGAGTTAAAAGCAGAAAAAGTGGAAAATAAATTAGAAATATTAGTCCGATCGTTACGAATTTGGTGCCAAATGAAAGGGGAATTTTTTTCCGAATTAGAGAGTGCAAGCGGCTTATCGATAGAGTATGAAATTTAGTTGGAAACAGGCAGACGACTATCTGCGATGAAAAAGGAAATGGTTGTAATGAATTAAGATATCACGTGTTTTATAGTGGGGGGGAGAAATCGCAATTTTTAAACTTTTTCAATTTTTCATTTACCTTACATTTAAATGAATATTCTTAGACAGCATATTATAAAGCTACTGTTCAATTTTCATGAAAATATATGAATAAACAAAAAAAAATTACATATTTATTGGAAAAAGATTAAGTTTTCTTTTATATTTTGCAGTATTTTATATTGAGATATGTCGTTGAAATTTCGTAGTATTTGGTTTTAACGCCGGATAATTCGATTTTGATTATTTGTGAAAGAGTACAATTATTAGGGAGGGTTAAAGGGGCAAAAAAAAAGAGTTACAGCGTTTGAAATTGGTTGGTATATTTAGATTTTAAGGCAAGGTAAATCAATTGCGGATATTTTCAAATGTAAAATTATTATTATCGACGGAAAGGGGGGGGGCGAAGTGGCAAAGATGTAGAAAAGGAACGGGAGTTTCGGAGAAAACAACGGAATACCCACAGCACCTTTATTCTTTAATATTTTGCAGAGTTTCGAATTTCAATTTCTGCTTACATATCGTACTAAGGATATTTAGCGTTATATAGCCCGGAATTATGCAAGTTTCAGAGAAAACCATGGATGAGTCGGACACAAATCTTCTTATAAAAATGTCTCTATTAGCTTTGTATCTCAGCTTCTATGTAACATAACTTCATAAATAATATATCATTTAAAAAGTTATTTGAATTAGAATTGATGAGTATATCTTGCAAATCTCTGTCGCCAGAGGGCACTTTTATATTTTAATAATTCAATATCTAGAATTCTAATTATGCTTAAATTACTTATAACACATTATTTGAAATATTACGGACTTTTAAACTGATATAAGCCATTAAATTCCGTACGGGAGTTTCAGAGAAAACTACAAAACAATCCAGAACACCTTTATTACAATATCTCCAATTCTAATTATGATGCAGGCTTTCGAATTCCGATACTCCGTTCACATTTGGTATTAAGGATTTTTAACACGCAAGTTTCAAAGAAAAACCACGGAAAAATCAGACACAAATTTTGTTATAACAATGCTAATATTACCTTTGTATCTCAGCTTCTAATTAACATAATTTCATAGGTAAAGTAAAAAAACAGACAGTGCTTTAAACATCTTTAATTATCGTACGTAAAGGAGGCAATTATCCCTATCAAACTGTTTCCGAACTCCGGATTTCAGTCTTTCGCTCGCGAAACAATACATTTATATTAAATTTACGACTCATTGTTACAAAAAATATCACGGTTGGTCATAAATAATACTAGTTTAAAAAGCCAGATTTTTTTCAGTTTAGTAGGAGGAAAAAAGTCAAGTAGGAAGAGTATTATACTCGAATTCATAAAGGAACTATTTCTTTCCGCGGATGTACAATTTATCCAGGCTTAACAATGCTATCAAGTTAGGCTTGCCCCGAGTATCGTTTATAATGGTATAGTTAGATTTTGCTTAGGGGGTTGTCTACATATTAAAACTGACATCAACTTCGTTTTTTTTTTCAATGGTAACCGCGATTTTTATAATTTATTTGAATTTTATCAAATCATCGCGAAAAATGGCAGAGTTTATATATTTTGCTCAATTTTTCTTGGAGTTATAAGCTGTCAAAGTATGGAGATGCTAATGTTAAATGAATGTGACAAACATTAATTCATATCTTCCCAAAAAATTATTATATTGAAATTCGGTTTTTTTATGCGTGAGAATGAAGTGACCCAAACATACTCCATTCATATTTTTGATAAAAAAAAAAAAAAAAATTTGAATTGTGAAAATTATTAATAAATTCACATTTGAAAAAAAATGAATTATGACCTATGTTAATTTTGTGCACGAATAGAGCGGGCATCATCAAAAACCTGGTTTTCAAGTTTTACAGCTCATTCATAACATTATTTTTTGAGTTACAGTGACATTTAATTTTTTACTTCTGTTAAGGGGCCGCCACTTGTTACAATTTGTATCCTCCGTGACTAAATATCTGTACATATTTTGACGAAAAACTATTTTAATTTACCTTTATGTTATTCTGATTGTTTTGTAAGCAACATTTCGATGTTTTTGTACAAATTGGCTTATTTTTTATAAAATTATTGCAATGCAGGCGAGAAATTGTCAAAGAATTCCAAAAGAAATGAAGCCTCTCCTCTATATCACGGAAACAATATTTAAAAAAAAACTAGTTTGAATATTCGTATTGGACTCTATATGTGGCGCTGGTATGTATAAATATCAATGGCATTTACTACATCGAATGCTGAATACAAACTTTAAGTGATTTAATTGGAAATATGTATTTATATATATATATATATATATAATGTAAAGCTTTAGAAAATGGCGTGGCTTAAGTTGCAAAAAGGAATATACCCAATCCTGAAATGTCAAGTCTTTGTACTTAGTAATTTTTTTTTTTTTCATTATTGATTAATACAAATACTTATTAATTTTTATTAGATTTTTTAAAACGAATTTTCTGTTTTAATCTTGTTGTGACATTTTCGCATTCAATTACTGTACCATTTGTAAACTACTGCTATTTAAATTTTATCGCATGACGTAACATAATAAAATATTATTAATTTTTTTTTAATACAAAATAAAATAGTGGATTTTTTTTTTCTTCTTAAGTTTACAAAATCTATTATTGAAACAAAGTGCAATATTATTTATTTTCGATTATTCTAATCACTGCATAAAACTGGCGTCACATTTATTATGGAAAAAGAATTTAAAAGAAAGTAATATGTCTTATTACTTTTAAAGATACAGATCTTACACATTTAAAATTAAGAATTGAAGTACAGTAGACGACTATATAACGAGGAATGTTCGTTCTGGGCAATAAGAAACCGTTTTATGTGGGACATACTTTATCAGACCAATTTATGCAAATTCATTCCAATGCTGAAAAATTTTAGTTTATTTTGTTGTTTTCTTTTGTTTTTTATTGTTTTCTAAGTAAGGTTTCGATGTTTACTGTACAAATTAACCTATTTTTGTAAAATTAACGCATTGCAGGTGGAAAATTTTGATGGCATTCTAGAAGAGTAAGAAATCCCACCTTCTGGCTTTTTCTGAAACAATACTTTGCCTTAACTTTTTTTGTTGTTTCCTTAATTTTAGTCTGTTTGACTCTTTATAAAATTCTAGCATATATAAAGGAGTGAAAATTACCGTTTCGATTGTTGATGACAAAATTTCAGTTATTTAATCATGAATTTGTGAAATAATTTGATGTTTTAGATAAACGTATAAATGCGTGACCTATTACTTAAAATAGGAATGATTTTGAACTGTATCTCCTTTTTATTGAATATTAAATATCCTTTCACAGATTTTAGTTTAAATCTTGTTATCTATATTTTTGTATATTGTACATTGTCGGTTTGTACGCCTCAAATTAAATGTAAAACTTTAAATAACACTTTCATGCGGGGCTTACAAAAACATACCCAGCAGTATTGGATAATTTTTTTCTTAAATATTAAACATATTTTTTTTACCGCTATTTATATTATTATCATTATTACTATTATTCTTTTATCTTGGTATCTAGATTTTTGTAATTCAACATTGGAGGGTTCATATGACTCAAGATATATAAATCGATATATAAATAAAAAACAAGGTTTTTTTACTTACCCGTTTCGGAATTTTGGTAGAAAACAGTGTTTATAATCCTTGGAAAAACGAAGAATAAATCCTCTCTGCAAATTTCGAAGTAACCATGTACACTAACCAAATTAACACCATTTCAAACACTACTGCAAACCTTTTTTCAATATATTCTATATAAATACTCAATTCTACAAAACGAATAAACCACAATTTTACATTAAAAAAAAAAAAAAAAAAAAAAAAACCTCAATTTACAAACGTGTTTCTCACATCAAATTGCCTACTGTTGCCAAAATTAAAGAGAAAACCAAACGAAACATACGTAGTATAAGTAGGGTGGATTGAACGTCACACTACTACTGCCTTATGGGCAATTAACGTGAATCTTGGAGATACGCAAGTAACGTTGCATTTAACATCGCACTAGCACTGCGCTACGCCGACGTTTCACAGCAAATAATAATAATTACTTGCTGTGTAAGTTGTATGCTTTCCGCACATGAAAAAAAATCACTGGATACCTCACCCGCATTCTGCATAAATCTTTAAAATGCACAAAATTTCGTTTTACAGTGATTACACTGTTAAATTAAATCAATCAGAGTCCGATGTTCATGGATATAAGATGAAATTTAATAATGAAAAACGTGCAGAAATTGCACTCACGTACATCACGCTAGAGCGTCAGCGTACCCAAGAAGCGACAACAAACAAAAGTGTTGCCAAAACATATATATAAAGAAAACTTACAGTTATGGTTATATATATGGTAGAAATGAATGACAGTTTAAATGTGATACAAAATAACAGTGATTACATCAAATATAAAACAGTTACTGTGATTAACTCTCAATACCCACCCTTAATCACATATTAGACCACAATGATTAATTAGTTTACATAATCTAGGTTTTGGTAAGCTTTTTGTAAATAAGTCTGCCAGCTGATCTTCAGTAGCTATGTATTCAACACTAATAGAATTTAATTTTATAATTTCCCTGATATACTTTAGCTTAATGTCTAGGTGCTTTAATCTAGCACAATGATTTTCATTACAGACAGCTTTTATGGCAGATTGATTATCTTCAAAAATTATCATTTTTATTTCTTTATATCCCAAAATTTCTTTTGTTAAGTTATAAACAATCACTAAAATTTGAATAGCTTTAGTTAAGGCTAAAATCTCTGCTTCAGTAGAAGACAGAGCTATGGATGTCTGCTTCTTAACATTCCAAATTATTGGACAACTGTTTAGCATTAAAATATAACCTGAAATTGATTTTCGATCACGTAAATCAGCCCCCCAATCAGCATCAACATACAGAGAAATGACAATATCATCACTACTACACTTAGGAAAAAATAATTTTAGCTCAAGAGTCCCTTTGAGATAACGTAGCACTCTTTTCAGACCAGTCCAAGCAGCAACTGTAGGTTGCTCTTGCAATTGACCAAAACAGTTTACAGAGTACAAAATATCTGGTCTAGTTGTCATTGCTAAATATAATAAAGTACCAACAAGTTCACGATAGGGACCTTCAAAATGTTCACCATTGTCAAAGTTTGATGCAGTTGCTTTTGGTACAAGTGGTGTATCACAGGGCTTACAATCAGCCATCTTAAATTTTTCTAAAATTTTCAACACATAAGATTTTTAACTTAAACAAAGATGGTTACTGGATTGTTCAAAACATATGCCCAAAAATTCACTGGCAATTTCAGATCCTGACATCTCAAATTTTTGCTGAAGAAGCTGAATTACCACTTTAACTTCTGATATGTCAGAACCAGAAATCAGCAAATCATCGACGTATAAAACAACTATCATTTCACTGTGATCTGACCTTTTTACAAATACACATGGCTCATTATTGAGCTGTTGAAATTTCAGATGAATTATGAAGTCTGTAAATTTCTCGAACCACTGCCTTGGTGCTTGTTTCAGTCCATATAGACTTTTTAAAAGTTTGCACACTCTACCACTGTTATCACTATATCCCATGGGTTGTTCCATAAAGATATTTTCATTAAGTTCACCATTTAGGAAAGCAGTTTTAACATCAAGTGCAAACATTTTTAGTTCTTTATGGATGATGATGGCAAGTACAAGTCTGAGAGAGGATGTACTAATAACAGGAGCATAAGTTTCAAAGAAATCAACACCTGCTTTCTGTTCAAAGCCTCTTGCAACCAATCTTTCCTTATAGACACCATTTTGTTTAATTCTAAACACCCATTTGCAGGATATTGTTTTCTCATTTTCTGGTAACTCCACAAGTTCCCACACTTTGTTTTGATTCAAAGATTTCATTTCTTGATTCATAGCATTTCGCCATAAATTCTGCTCATTAACTGGTAATTTCTTTAAATCTTCAAACAAAATTGGATCAGGATTTGCTACAAATGCACTGTATAGGTAGTAGTCATTTAGTCTAGCAGGTGGCTTTGTGCTTCTTCTTGAACTTCTGGTTTCATTTTCTTCAGGATTATTAGATTCAGCATCATTCGATTCAAGCAAAACTTCAGGTTGAGAATTAATGTCTAATGGAACATTTTCTTGACTTGTATCAGATATAGAAATTCTTTTCTTTTCTTCGTTAAACTTAACATTGCGAGAATTTGTAACTCTATTTGTTTCAGGGTCCAACAAACGGTAACCCATGCTTGAGTAGCCAACAAAAATCATTTTTCTTGATTTGGGATCCAACTTCTTCCTCAGGTTGTCTGAAATTCTCATGTATGCATCACATCCAAATACCTTTATTAAATTTAAGTCAGGAGGTTTTCCATACTTCAGCTCAAATGGCATGCAATTATTAATACTTTGGCAGGGAATTCTATTTTTAAGATAGGCTGCAGTCTGTACAGCAAAGCCCCAGAAACTTTTTGGTAACTGTGCTTCATACACCAATGCACGAGCTTTCTCCAACAAGTATCGATTGGCTCTTTCAGCAACACCGTTTAAACAAGCTGAGTATGGTGGAGCAGGATCTAGCAGTATACCAGTTTCCTTGCAACACTTGGCTAATTCTCCAGAGACATACTCTCCCGCATTGTCACATCTGATTTTATACAAATTAGGATTTTGCTTTAAGAATAACTTAAATACTGGAACTATGTCATTTTTATGCTTCAGTAAATGTAATGTACCTCACAGAATCTTGAGTGATCATCAATGATTGTTACAAAATATTTTTCACCAGAAGGTGTAGGTGGTGAAATAGGGCCACATATGTCGGTATGAACCATTCTCATAGCTGAGGTTTCTCGACTTCTGGGACCCTTTCCAGCAGGTTCATTTGATTGCTTAGCCATGACACATTCTTCACAGAAATTATCTGAAGTAGGAAGGCCCATTTGCTCTAAAACTTTATTTGATGAGTGTCCCATGCGTCTATGCCAAAGATCTGAAGAATGGTTAGCGACACTAGCTACAGCTTTAATGGGCTTATATTCACTAACATAGTGCCCTTTATCATTAAGCTGAGCCATTACAAAGCTCTGTTTACCCTTTTGCACTAACGCTTTATCATCTTTAAATATAATACTGTAACCTGCCTTTTGAATGTTCTTTATTGATATTAGTTCACCATTTAAATCAGGCACATAAAGTACATCAGTCAGAATAATTTTCTTTCCATGCAAAATTCCTGAAATTTTTCCAATTCCTTCTATTTTTAAAGTGTCATTTTTGGATGCACAGGCCACTGAACCAGAAAAACTTTTCAAATCATCAAACCACTCACTTTTACTGCACATATGTGCTGTAGCTCCAGAGTCCAACAGAAACAGATTGTCGTCAGATTCACCCATCATAAAAGTCACTGCTGCAGCTGTTTCTTTATGATCCATCTTTGATTTTACTCTACAGTCCGTTTTGTAATGCCCAGAACGGCCACAATTAAAACAAGTTACTTTACTTTTGCAGTTCTTTGCTACATGACCTTTAAATTTGCAACGATAGCAAGTTAAATTAGATTTATTCACACGAAAAGCTGCGTTGTCACTCGATCCACAATTACGTATCTGTTCACTACTTTTATCGCCTTTCAGGGCTTCTGCACTTAAGAGTCTTTGGGTAACAAAGTTCAAAGTCAGGTTCTCGCTCGGTTGATTTTCAATTGTAGCTTTAACTACATCATATTCAGGTGGAAGAGACATCATAAGATATATCACCACATCCATATCCTGCACAGACGCACCGGACATTCTTAAGTCATTTACAGTTCCTAGCATTTCATCAATATGTTGCTGCATACTGCAATCAGATCGTTTCTTCATAGTTGCTAATCTCTTTCTAGCCAAAATCTGACTAACAGCACTCGTTTTAGCATATTTTGTTTTTAAAGTTTTCCATATTTCACAAGCTGACTTTTCATTGGCCAGAGCAGCCAAAACCGAATCATCTAATAGAGTCAGCAATAAGGCATAAGCCTTTTTCGCGGCACGTACTTCCGCTTCTTTGGTTCTATCACATTCCTTTTCTAAATACAAATCCAGCTCTTTCGCTGCAAACACAGCTTCAACACGTCGACTCCATAGCGAGAAGTTCTTGCCGTTGAACGGTTCAACACTATATTTTGAATCTTCACTTGCCATTTCACACGTGACAAACACACTACGAAAAACTAATCAAAATATATACTTCATTGGCTTGTTAAACTTCTTTTAGAGCATCGAACCACGCTCTGCTGTTAAATTAAATCAATCAGAGTCCGATGTTCATGGATATAAGATGAAGTTTAATAATGAAAAACGTGCAGAAATTGCACTCACGTACATCACGCTAGAGCGTCAGCGTACCCAAGAAGCGACAACAAACAAAAGTGTTGCCAAAACATATATATAAAGAAAACTTACAGTTATGGTTACATATATGGTACAAATGAATGACAGTTTAAATGTGATACAAAATAACAGTGATTACATCAAATATAAAACAGTTACTGTGATTAACTCTCAATAATTACTAATATGCACGTCTGTACACTCCACGTACATGAAAAAGAAAACACTGGATACCCCACTCACAATCTACATGAATCTTTAAAACGTACGAAATTACGTTTTGCAGCGATCAGTTACGCGTATATGGGGAAAAAAATCACTAAATACGTCTCTCGCAAACTCCATGAATAGTAAAAAGTACGAAATTTCGTTTGGCAACAATCAGATACGCGAAAATCACACAGCTTCAAATCATCATGGTGAGATTACCCCATTTCAAACATCGATCGTTCAGCGACGCATAAACATCAAGGTTACCAAGGTTGGCATCTTTATCTGCGATCGGAAACAAGACGCCAATCAGTGTCATAAACTGCATTTCACCCAATTTTGGCTCTGTGACGACTATAGCACCCCTTTACATTTCATGATTTGAAACAGCCTGTTCGCTCACCATGTAAAGGAATATTGAGAATTCTGATCGTGGCAAATCCCCAACCCAGTGGGGCCTACGGTCTCCAAAGTATCAAAAATATTTTACGATGCAGTTTTAGATTTTCTTTCCAATCGGAATAGAAAAAGTAATTTTTTTTTTGCAACATTGTTTTTCTTTTTAAAAAATTTAAAGATAAAATGAAATTTTTATTTAATATCTTTTGAACTGATTATCCTATTAAACTAAAAATTATGACGTTAGATACGTTAAATAGATTTTGTTCTGTTTAATAAGTGTACCAACTTTTCTAGAGACTGGTGGTGGTGGGAACGGTGTACTTTGTAATTAAATGACTAAAGAAAACGTTTTATCATTTATCTTCTTCGTTAATTGATGAGGAAAGTGGAAAAAAATAATTCCGTGTTGATAAGGCCGAGAAATTTTTTTATCCAGGCCTGGCCAAGTATATTAATAAAAAATTTAGCTCGAGCCCAGCCTGGCTTGAGGATGTGAAAAAATATTAAACTCGAGTACCAATTGGGAATTTAAGCCGGGGCAGACCTCTAGTATGTATAAACATGATATTAAAATGAACAAGAATTCGTAAGTAGCAATAACTTATTATGCACATATGCATGCTTCATATGCATGAAAACAATATAAAAAGAGAAACATCACTGGACACCCACACTTCACTATGCATGAAGCTCAAAATACAGGAAATTATATACTGCAGTAAGAACATGCAAACATGAGAACATTTCTTGCAAACATGTGTATACTTTGCACACAAGAAGCCCATCAGTTGCTCTTGAAGTGGTACACAAGAAATGCCCCGTTAAATCCCAGGTTTTGCTCGTCAACTTAGCTGTTTAGAATTTTCCATTCTTTTATCCAAAACTATGTCCCCTTAGAAAAACTTTCACGGAGAATCTCCACCCAATATCCAAGCCTACACCCTTGTGCAAATTAATTGAAACAAACTATTTTTTCGTGAATTTTAAAATCATTCCTATTATTCTTCAACAATCATACTAAAATATGTTAAAGTATGGGTGGGATGAATAAATCCTTTGCCTAGCAACAATTTCCACTAAACAGAGGGATTCTGAGAGCGCAAGCGCAGGAACTAACGCAGATGAAAGCTCCAGCCATGATCACATCAGTTGAGAGTTCACTGTCGTCAGAGATGGATGTGACGCTGCGAAAGCGTATAAACATTATTACTCTCTCCGAACATGCACCAAAGACTTATAGAGAGATTTCGAAGATAGTTGGCGTTAGTATTGCAACTGTGAGCCGTATCATAAAACAAAATAAAGAAACAGGATCCATACCTCCAAAGCAGAGGGAGAAATTTGGCCAACAAAGAAAACAATGCCAAAAGATGACTCTTTTCTAATTATACAAAGTAAAAAATACCCTCGAAAGACTAGTGCTGCACTTAATAGTGATTTAAAAGAGCATGAAATAAATATTATCTCATCTACTGCTCGGAGGCATCTTCTTGGAGCCGGTCGGCCAGCCTATCGGCCTATGAAGAAACAGCTTCTGATCCAACCAATGAAGAAAAAGCGTTACTTATGGGCATTAATATATAAGAATGGACAGTCGAAAGTTGGAGTAAAGTGCTATTTAGCAAGAAAAGCCATTGTTTCGCTCAAGGCAGCGAATTCAACATGTGCGGAGATCGCTAGGCGAAAAAAATTCGGGATTGCCACTTTAGCCAATTTTTTAAACACCTTCACAAGAAGATGTTTTGGGGTTGTTTCGGTTACAGTTGGGTTGGTTCTTTTCAGCCTGTTGATGGTATGCTGCATCCTGAGCAATACATTGCTATTTTGGATAAAAAGGTTGTTCCAGAGTTGATAAAACGATACCCCGAGGGAACGGGGATTTTTCAGCAGGATTTTGCCCCGTGCCATACGTCCAAAATGGTCAAGAAATTTATGTCTGAGAACCACATTGAGACACTGAAATGGCCTGGGAACTCTCCTGATATCAACCCAGTGGAGAATCTGTGGGCTATATGCAAGAATTGCCTATTAAATATGGACTGTACTACTATGGAGAAGCTAATCACGGCGCTGATTCATGTGTGATACAAGGACACAAATATTATAAATGGCTGTAAAAAAATGGTAGAATCCATGCCGAATCGTGTCCAAATGTTAATAAATAGTCGTGGGGATCATATTATGTATTAAAAATTCCTGATTTTGTATAAAATTAAATAAAATAGCATTTCTTCTTAGTTTTCTCAATTTTTTGAGTTTGTTTCAATTAATTTGCACAAGGGTGTATGCTTCTCAAGTAGTTAATCGGGCTTACAAAACCATTACTTCGGATATATGTTAACAAAATAGAACATCACTGGATATCCCTACCTTACTAAGCACAAATTTCATATAGTATCAGTTACTTAAATGCCTATACTATGTATGCTATGCATATGTGAAAACGAAGCAAAGAGAAAAACTTAACTGGCTCCCCTATCTCACTCATTAACCCCTATCTTGCATGTTTCTCAAAATTCACAAAAATCCATATCACAGCAATAAGTATTACGTACGTATGTACAGTGCTGGAAAAAATTATAAAGCCGATAGAAAAATTTACAAAAGTCAAAAACTAATGGAATTGTTAATAACGGAAATTCTATTTTCATTTGCATAATCAACATCGAAATGATACGCATAAACTTTGTTTAGAAAAACGGAAGGGAGAACATAAATTATGCTAATTTCTTACAATCAATGGAAAACAACTTGGAAAAAATTATAAAGCAGATGGTTCTAGCCTCATTTGGCATAATGCCAGACATGAGAAAGCAAGTCGCTATAAAAGTTTAGGTAAATGTAAACCTGTTACATGCATTCATTTTGTATTTGGTGTGTTTAATACAATGCCAAGAGGAAAAAAGTTACCCAATGGTGAACAATTTAAAATATTAACTTTAAATGTAACTGGAATGTCTGATTCTAATATTGCAAGAAAAATAGGAAGGTCCAAGGCTGCAGTAAACAGTTTTTTCAGAAATTCCGAAGATTACGGCAGTAAGAAGGGTACAGGACACTGATCTCTATACTAATCTGGATGGCGGATCTCGCACTACCGAAGTGAAGCCTACAAGGAGGAATTTTAGGGTGTAGTTTGGTCCAGATTGGCGACTATATCGCTTCTTTTTATGTTGTTTTTACTCTGTTTTAACTCAGTTGGCGAAATTATATCATCATTCATTATTTTGAATTTTGATTTACTTGTTGTTTTCGCTTAGGCTAATGATGATTTTTATATTATTTATGCTTGAATACTTCATATTAAAAGATTAGCAGGTTAAAAACGAACTATGCCGACTATATTTGTGGCAGTAAATACAATTTAGTGGTCAAAGAATAAATTTTTAGAATAGCTAACATGTTTTCTGGGACTACAGCTGGCGAATGAGGGGGGGGGGGAGGAACTTGATATTTTTTGCTTAAACATAATAACTCTAAAATTATCTCTTTTTTTTCCTCCTATAATGAATGCATAAAGTATTCCTTCAGCATTTTATTGTAACCAATAAAAAAAAAAAAATAATAATAAAAGCATCGTTTATCTATTTTAAATTAGAAAGCTAAATTAACTGGAAATTTAAATAAGGAAAGTTTTAATTAAATTAAAAAAAATCATTATTTATCTATTTTTAACGAGAAAGCTAATTTAATTGGAAATTTAAATAAGGAAAGCTGCAATTAAGTTACCCTTAAGGAAAAAAAAAAAAAAAAAAAAAACTAGCACTATTAAAATTAATGAAATGCAATTAAAACAGCGATGAACGTAACGCTTGTCTTTTTTTTTTTTTTAACCCGCTGCTTTCAATAGAAAGTAAAGCATTCTCTTGTAATAACATAATGCAATACAATTAACTATAGTTGATTTAGAAACTGCTTACAATTCCTGAAATAAGATAAACAATATATTGCACTGTTTAATGGCTTCTAATTTTATATAAATATAAAATTAATAAAATAGTACTTTCCATTATGTATTTCAAACTTTTTACATAAAATTTCCGTTTTATTATTTATTTATTTTTTAAGTTAAGGAGGTGCAACTCCTTCCCGGTGTTCTGGTCATGATATAACAATATATTTTGCCTTCTAATTATATTAATGCTCTGAAAATTTCAAGAATAATCAATCTACATTTACATCTGTCTGTGAAAATTTGTTGCTGTATGAAAAATAAAAAAATTAAACCGCAAAAAGTAATAGAAATTCCCATTGGGAAAGCGCTTAGAATTGCTTCCTCGGGTGTAGTAGGGGCGTGGGCAGGACTTCACCTGGTCTATTGGCGAAACGGAGCAATCGTCAATCCAGTAACCCTATAGAGATCAGTGGTACAGGAAGACTGAAATCCTTAACTGTAAGGCACAGATTATTATACAGATAAGATTGTTATGTTTTTTAAATTCTTATAAATATATAGTTGTTTTTATTTTTTTTATTTAGAGAAATAATTTGGTTGAAAAGTTATATTAGGCCGTATCGTCCATATCGTAAATCATATAACAACAACAAACCAATAAATTAATACACCAGGCACTTTCGATTACGAAATATTTAGTTGATTTTATTTACTTCTGGACATCAAATAGAAGAGATCAAAACCAAGACAAATGCAAACTATCTCTTACAAGAGATTGTCCATTCATACGATATTTCAATCACATTATTAAAATTGTAAATGATATGCATTATTGAGCTAATACAAAATAAATCTTTTTTTACGTACCATTTCCATTCCTTCTAGATGTCTCATTTTTCCGAACTTATTCTTCTGAAGTACCTACGTTACATGCCTACCCGAACAAAAAAAGAGAGAGAGAGCCGCTTAGGGGAATCCCCTAATTTTTTTACCAACGCCGAACAGGGTTGCCGGAGAAAACAAACGCGCCAAGTGGCAGAATTAAAAAAAAAGCTAAATGTAGCCAACCAGGCATCTTAAAGATTTTACTTATGAAAGTTTTAAACAAAAGAAGGCTGATAATTAGCCAAAAATAAAGGACAGTGACTGATTAAACTGAAACAGGAAGTGACATATTATCTATATTTTAGTTTTCTCATTGGCTAAAGTTAAAAAAGAACCGTTCGCTTTCAGATAATGGAAATGACGTATAATGGGTGACACTGAATATAATTGGCTGAAATTTAAAGATACATTTTTTATTATTTTATAATATTGCTTTACTTTCTTTCTTTTTTTTTTTTTTTTAATAAAGAAAGTTTCTAGAAGGAATGGAACAATATGGAAAGTTTGGGTTTGAAAAAAAGAACAAGAATTTCATTGATTTTGAGAACAATGAAAATGAATTAAAGATACATTGATATTTAAATTATCATTTTGAATAAAGCCACATAAACAAAAACAAAATGATTTCTTTTTCTCAAGAACTGGAAATAAACATGGTATAATTTTAAAATGACAAAAAATAATGATATGAAGTGGGGGAAACACCACATAATACCCGACAGCCAGGAAAAAAAATTGAACGTAAAAGGTGTAATATTTTACTCAACAGAGAATTTTTTTTTTTTAATTTACATTTACTTATCATTGTTATATTCAATTAGGACAAGCAATAGGGATGTTCATAACAGGATCCAATTTGAAATACTTATACACAATGCAAAAATATCAATGTGACATACATATTGGATGGTCATGTTATATGTAATACACCAAGAAATATATAAAGGCATGTTGTCATTTTATCAGGAGAAAAAAAATATTCATCTATAAAAGACAATTTCAAATAAAATATACTGTATTCAAAATGATCTTGTCAATATACAACCACTAGGAAGAAAAAATGAGAATAAATAAATACCTCAAAAACCATCCATACATTCACAAGAGTAACAAACATCTCAAGATGTAAATAATAAACAATATTAATTCGAAATCATTACGAATGTAAATTCTGTTCTCTATATTTAAACAATTCCCTTTCACAAAAGAAATATCTTGTTATTTCAATTATTGTGAGAAAAAAGAAAATATATATCAAACAATAATTATATACACTTGAAATCAGTAATATGGATAATATAATCATATACCATAGCATGAAGTCAAGTTATGCACAGATATCCTTTTTTTTCTCTTTTTTAATCATTATCATCACCATTTTTGTCAGATGAAGTAATTTAATTTACAGTTCTATATATTTTACATTTTAACACACACATACAATAATACAAATAATTGTATCATATACCAGTAAAGTTATAACATTCAAAACAATATCTGGCCAGTAAAACCGAGAAAAGAAAAAAAAAATTAACGCTTATTTAACAAAACACATGATCATGTAATTATTTATAGAATCATCTTTGTATACACATACAATCATATACAAAATATCATGAGATCTCATAATACCATTTTGATTAGGCATGCCTTTTAATATTCATACATAATTTTCTTTTTTTTTTTTTAACAGATAAACCAATTTGTTATTCTATATTTTTACCATAACACAATTGGGAATAAGATATAACCATATATGTGCAAGAATATATTGTATTACACAAAATATACACAAAAGGTATAATGTTTTATAATATTATAGTACGGTAAAAAAGGAAAACTGTGTCAATAATAATACACAGAAAAGGTAACAATAACCATAAACAGAATTTAATGATGACCAATAATACTCAGTATTACATTAATAGAGTACTCATTGATAAAAGAAAAATACATATATACATTGGTAAAATCTCCAGTGGCATTGTTTTAAAATCCACTTACATATATCTAATACCACCATAAAAAAAAAAAAAACTAATTATTCTTCTATTTATTTATTTTATTCTTTATTTCAGAAAAAATTTCAGTAATTTTATTGAGCTGTGAAATACACTGAAAATTTTTGCTCTCCGACAGAACCACACAATCAAGTATTTTCTAATATTTGTTGATTAATTTTTGTGAAAAAAAAATACATATGTGCCTCTAAATTAAATGTAAACTGTAAGTAAATGCAATGACATAAACGTGATATTTCTTTGAAAATGTATCTAAGAAGCTTATATAAATCCACAGATACATAACATACATAATTGAAAAACGTTGTTCAAATGAATGTATAACATGCCTGCATAACAATCAGACGTTTTCCTTTTTTTTTTTTTTTCAATTAGTTTAAAATAAATATTATGCTGAGATAAAAAAAATATGTACCATCAGAACAGATCGAAAACAATTCAGAAAACACCACAAGTATATGTTTACACAAATTTTAATATATATAATCTTTTAAGAAGTTTCATTACTTCCATAGTAACAAGATTATCACTCTATATTTTTTCTTCCTTTTTATCACCCTTCATAACAATAATAATGGCTTAACCTTAAAGTGAAATCAGTATAATAAGGAAGTGTAAAATCTGTCAATGGGTGACACATTATTTTCTTTGCCCCCCCCCTTTTTTTTTGACAAAAAGGACTTGCATTTGATAGACGGTCACAGATATGAAATGATAATAACATTAATTTTTCTTAATATGGATATTGTATTGTATTATGAAAAATGATGACATACAATAGTGCAAAATGATTGTCTTATACATCAGAAAAAAAATATTACTTTATATCTACCCCCCCAAAAAAATCTTATTTTTGTATACAAAAAAGTATAAGGATGTTCAATTCACAACAGATGTAACTGATGAAATTTTATGTATTGATAGGTGACAAATAAATTGAAATTATCAGAAAATAATTACATGAAAACCCAAAACAATGTAAACAACAATAATTAATCTGTAAATCTATTATGAATTAGACTTTTATTCCCCTTACCACATGTTAGTTAGAAGGTGTGTCTGTCTACAAAAATCATAAAATAATAACACATACCTCAAATTTTTCTGACCAGTAGAAAGTAGAGGAGAAAAAAAAAATTATAATTAAGAGGATGATTAACAGTGAAACACTGCCTGTGCACCTGCAGCGCTCCAAAGCATGTAGACGAACACAGCCTCTAAGGAAAAAGAAAAAAAAATATTAATAATAATGATATTGAGTATCAGCATTTTTCTGAATTTTATCTCGTGGTCTGAGGGTATACGATGAACTGTCATCATTGTGGCACTGTCTATTTCTATCCTGCAAATTAGGGGTAGGAGAGACCAGTTCGTGGATTGGTGTATTAGAGTCATTATTGTTTAATGGAGCTTGCATATTCCCTGAACCATACTTTAAATTGTCTTTTCTTTTCTGTATTTTTATAACTCTATTGGTGTGAATTAACATTGGAGAACGATTTTGATCTTTGATAGATTGGATTTGGAGAATCACAGGTGAAATCACTTTTACAACACGAAAAGGCCCTTGTAATTTTTTTTCAAAAACATTAGGAAATTTTATGTACACATGATCACTAACTTTGATTGGTGAAAACTTATTCTTTTGTCTTGATCTTTCATAAACTTTTTGTCGATTTTCTTCGTTATTCATATATGCTTGGTAGTATGTTTTATCAAGTACTTCAATTAATTTATGGATGTCATATGCTGAGTCTAAAATTTTCCACTGTGGGTGACCTTTGTAGTTTAAATATACATCATTAATTTCTCGACCAAAATGTAGCAAATTAGGCGTACATTTTGTTGCAGGATGGATTGTATTATTATAAATACTCTGATGAATTTTTGCAGCTGTTGCTAAATCAAAACCATGGGAAGCCATGGCATTTAATGAGGATTTTATTTGAGTATTGACACGTTCTGAACATCCATTTGCCTGAGGGTGGGCTATTGTTGTATGTTTTAAATATATGTCCAAAAGTTTATTGAAAGCATCAAACATATTGCTCGTAAATTGTGATCCTTGATCAGTAAGGATAATTTCAGGTCTACCATGAGTTGCAATGTATTGTATTAAAGCATTTGTAACAGCTGGAGCAGTTATGTTATGTAATGTATATAATTCCAAGTGTCTCGAGAAATGGTCAAGAACTGTGAGGATGTAGGTATGATTCTTTAAAGGACCCAGAATGAGAATATCCATTGAAATTTTTTGATTAAGTTCAGTAGGTGCAGGAGCTGCCATAAAAGGTGCTATCCCAGCAAAACTTATACTGATGGGCTCGTTATAGTCTACAGCCGGCATCTTGCACTTGCCATCAGTTGCCGGTTGCCGCACATAACTCCAGCAGTGGGCCGTTCATGGCTGCCAGCGGTATTGAAGGCCTAAAGAAAAATGGTCGGTGGCCCAGAAGTGGCGTAAACATAGTTGGCCTTATGCAGGCTATCACTACAAGGCCAACATCATGTTTTTCATGTTGTGGCCACAAATTATTAGGCCATAATCAATTTGTATGCCTAGAGGGCGCTGTGATTTATTTTCTGTTGATTTGAAATTCGCTCGCCGTCTGCCATTTCATATTCATACGAAGTTTGTTCGTTATTGTAGTCTGCGGGTGAAGCTTCGCGACTGAAAAATGTTAAATCATGAAAAAATAATATATGAGTAAGTAATTCAATTATTAATTTGATTTTCCGTTATTTTTTAAATACTATTTTTTAAAAGTGTTTGAATCTAAAGATATTTTTATAATAAAATGATTTCTAGAAAGTGAATATTCATTTGATCCGTTTTAAGTAAGTTATGATAGTCGTTAACTTTCTTGTTGCATTTTAATTATTTTTATTATTAATTTAATAAATTTAATAAAATAAAAAATATGTATCTTAATTTATATATTTATATTAAATGCACGGGAGAAAGTTATTAGAATAATAATAAATATTTATAATTAATGCTTTATTTTTATTTTTTCATCCTTAAGTGTAATTAAAAAGAAAGCATTAGATTCGGGAAAATTTTCGACATCCGGTTTTCGATAGATTTTACACGTTTTGAGTTGTTCTGATGAATTTAATTTGAAAAATTGTCTATCTGTCTCTCGGTGTGTGCACACAAATTTATGAAAGTGATAGTACTCCAAAAAATTTACTTCTTCAATTTTTTTTTTTTTTTTTTTTTAATGTACAAACATTGTTTCTTCCACCCCCGAGGGAGAAATATACGAGATAAAGTAAATTTCCAATATGGATATCCTTGAAAAGAATTTGTCAATATCTTTAAAACGAACGGTTGAATTATATATCTGTGATATTTTTAAGCAAATTTATTGATTTTTTGTATTTTTGACAAAAACTAGTGTGTTGTAGCACCATAAAACTTTCTTCTATATTTTTTATTATGCAAATTCGCGTTGTGCAGATAATTTGATAAGATTATTTTCCCGAATGCATGCAAACGATTTTCATTTTAGAACAATGTTTCTCAATATCGGAAAAAAAAATCAATCAATTTTGTGCCAAAATCTTTAAAAATGCTTTTTTTATTTAATTGAATATAATTTATAACTTTATTTTAATTTAGCACAAATTTGGTTCAGTTATTTACTTAAAAGGTACTGACGAGTTCTTTTTAAAAATACAAGCATTGAAAATTTAGTCCCTCACGGGAAAAAAAAATCCTGGTTGGTTGTTAGTTAATAGAATATTTATTTTTTAATTCATTTTAAAAATTAAAAAAATAATTATCATTAGTACACTTATATGAAATTTCCTCCTATACTGTGTCATACTGAAAATTACGAAGAAGTAGAAATATAGAGCTATGTATTGAGTGAATGATCCACAAGCGTAATCGGGAAAGATTTTAATCATGGCCTGGCCATATTCAGTTTGGTTGAATTTCGTCCATTCGTTCGTGAGCTACAGCGTCTCTAAAAATGGTCAAATCGTGTTCTGGAATCTCAAAACATGAAAATACCTCGAAAACCGGAAGTCGAAAATTTTCTTCTTATACATATATACATATAAGAAAGTAAAATACTTAAAAAAAAAATATTTTCTCAGATTTTGGTATAAAATGGATTTTCTTTTGAAATTTAGTACAGTATGCTTCTTTGAAATGAAAATCAAATCGACTGCCTTCATCGCAGGAAAAATTTTTAATAATATGTAATTTCTATAAACCATTATAAACAGAAAAAAAAGTGGTAACCATAACAAACTATTTTATTTTATTTATAATAATAATAATTATTATTATTTTAATTCAAGTAAGAAAAATAATTTCACTTTTACGAAACTGAAATAGTTCCCCCATCAATTTTCCGTAACGGATAAGAATACTTTTACGCATCGCTAATAAATGAATCGCAAATATTTATTTTATTATTTTTGATTGGAAACATTTTTTATTGCATCTTTAAAATCTTTGTTGATTTATATTTTTAACGTTGTATAAAAATTTTTGCGTGCGTTGATAAGAAATTTCTCCTAGACTGTAATATATCAACATTTTTTTATGAATTTTTATACTGAAACCATTTGTGCTACCTGTACAACTTATTATGACAAGCTTCCTACAATAAATCTGGAAAATCTGTAATAACATATATGAGTTTTATGGAATTCTAAAAGTATTTAAAAAAAAGGAAATTAGCGGATAGATGAACCGAGGTCTAAGCAATTTTATATTTTGTTCAAAAAATGTAAATAAACACACTCAAAATATATTTGAAGTAAAATTATACATTATATTAACAAGTGAAATTCTTTTTCTTGAATTTTTCCATGCATAAGGAATATTACACACACGCGCACACTTATATCTCTGACTACACGCATTAAATCAGAAAACCAGCTGTACTTAAAAACAACAAGTAACTGCGATAGTTGCCGCATCAGCGTTTATTTGGGTTGGCTATTTGGGCAGGAAGGATATTGGTTTATCAAGTTGAAGAGAAACAGCGTTCACAAAATAAAGGAGAAAAAATGTAGAAGAAAAGTCAATTCATCAATTATTTTTAAATGAAAATTATTATAACTATTCATCTAAAAGTTTTTAGCTGTAATACATGTCATCATCGCATGAATAGTTTAAGATTCATGGAGTGCAACCTCTATTTTTTAAGGAGCTATAAAGAAGCTATAAAGGAGGATATCTTAGATATTAAATTACTTGAAGTACGCTATTAAACAAATTCTTCAATAAAATAACGATTTCTATCAGAAATTATGCCAGGATTTGTGTAGAGAAGTATCTATGTGCCTGTCTGCATTTCTGTGCGGATGGGAAAAGAGGTGCCGTAGGCAGTGAGTACCCGAAGCGAGGTTTAGAGCAATTTCAATAAAATATTTTTAGTTTTTTTTTTTTTCTCTCTCTTTTTTTTTAATAATGTGATGTAAAAAAATAAATACTGGTCCAATTATTTTGAAAATTCATTTAAACATAGTGACCAGCAAAGCGGGCGTAGCCTGCTATTTATTATTATTATTGTAAATTTCCATAATCCGAATACTGTAGATAATGGAAGCATTGTATTCGGTCAAAAATTTCGGCATCGAGATTTCACCAAATTTACATATTTTAAGGTCTCCTGAGTCAGAAAAGTGGTTTTTGGCAAGTAGTTGAACAGATGATTTTTCCAACTTTTGTTGAAAACTGGATATTTGAATTGGCTATATCTCAAAAACTGGCGAATTTCTTCAAAGTTATATAAACTTTGTTTTGGTTGTCCTTTTGTATGCGTTAGTTCAAGGAAATTGATACACATTCTATAAAGATACGTCAATTTTAAGACTCACGAATGCTTTCTTTTAAAAACAGCTTTATAAATTTTCTTCAAACTCGCTATATTAATTCCTTTTTAGATATTATTTCGTAAGTAATTGTTATCTTACGGTGAACAGATGACTTTACTAAGTTTTGTTTACTAAGTTTTGTTCCCCATCTCTTGTCAGTGGGACCGACAGAAGATATTTAATAAACGGCTTTAACTTTCTTCAAATTTGCTACATAAATCTTTTTTTACTCGCTCTTTAGCATGTAATACTTGCTAGCTACAGGAAATTTGATAAATGTCCTTATTATGTGGAAGCATTTACAAATATTGAAAATGAGTGTTTCAAAAAACTGCTCCTTTTTTTGGGTTAATTCTGTATGTGAACTCTATATTTTATACCTTCATGACGTGTGTATCAGTTTGCTTTAACAGAAAAATTATTAGATGTGTAAATTGATAAATCAATGTTTACTGACCATTTTATTTAAAATAATAATACTAATAATAATAATAAAGAGTAAAATAAAATATGTGTATTAATAACTGATAAAAGTCGTTCAGATTATTATTATTATTATTTTAAAGTGGGTCGATTTGTCTGAACTTATTTTACTGTTGTCGGAATTATTAAAATTTTATTTTCTAATAATTTTCTTAATAATTGCGAAATCTCGAAATTGGGAAGAAATTTTGTAGCCTGAAACATTCTTATACATCCATTTATTCTACTTTTTATACATAAAAAAATCTGGAGTGACTCCACTCGACTTTCCGAACATTGAGTAATTAACAGTTTTGTAGATAAAGTAAAGAAAGAGGAGTTGTTAAACAAACAAAGGAGAGAAAACCATAATAGAGTGTTTGAGTATTTTTCTCCATATAGTACACGATGTTTTATTTAACGCTACTGAACTTTGCACCCATAGATCATAATGATAAAGAATTTTTCGTTGTGTCCCTGTAAAAACCTACAAATGCTAGATTCACCAAAATGCTTATAGTTAGTTCAACAGGGATTTATAATACTCATATAAATTTTCAGCTCAATTGAATTAGGCGTTTAGATGCTATCGTACTTTTAAAAATTTGGTCCCATAGGCCATAATGATAACGAATTTTTCTTTGTGTCCCTGTAAAAAAACTGTAAGTGCTAGATTCACCAAAATCTATACAGTTGGTGCAACTGTGACCTATACCATGTGTAAAAATTTTTTGCTCAGGTTAATGAAGCGTTTAGATGCTATCACACTTTTAAAAATTTGGCCCCATAGGCATAATGATAAAGAATTTTTCTTTGTGTCCCTGTAAAAAAACTATAAGTGCTAGATTCTCCAAAATCTATACAGATTGAGTATCTGTGACCTATCATATGTGTATAATTTTTTTGCTCAATTGAATAAGGCGTTTAGATGCTATCGCACTTTTAAGATTTTTCTCCATTAGGCCATAATGATAAAGAATTTTTCTTTGTGTCCCTGTAAAAAAACTATAAGTGCTAGATTCACCAAAATCTATAGGGTTCGTACTATAGTGACTTACAATATACGTACCAACTTTCAGGTTATTCGAACAAAGCGTTTAGACGCTAGCGTGTTCACTCACATACATACACACATACATACACACACACATACATACATCATCGTAAAAATATTGAAAACGGACTCAGGGGACGAAATTGGGAAGAAATTTTGTAGCCTGAAACATTCTTATACATCCATTTATTCTACTTTTTATACATAAAAAAATCTGGAGTGACTCCACTCGACTTTCCGAACATTGAGTAATTAACAGTTTTGTAGATAAAGTAAAGAAAGAGGAGTTGTTAAACAAACAAAGGAGAGAAAACCATAATAGAGTGTTTGAGTATTTTTCTCCATATAGTACACGATGTTTTATTTAACGCTACTGAACTTTGCACCCATAGATCATAATGATAAAGAATTTTTCGTTGTGTCCCTGTAAAAACCTACAAATGCTAGATTCACCAAAATGCTTATAGTTAGTTCAACAGGGATTTATAATACTCATATAAATTTTCAGCTCAATTGAATAAGGCGTTTAGATGCTATCGTACTTTTAAAAATTTGGTCCCATAGGCCATAATGATAACGAATTTTTCTTTGTGTCCCTGTAAAAAAACTGTAAGTGCTAGATTCACCAAAATCTATACAGTTGGTGCAACTGTGACCTATACCATGTGTAAAAATTTTTTGCTCAGGTTAATGAAGCGTTTAGATGCTATCACACTTTTAAAAATTTGGCCCCATAGGCATAATGATAAAGAATTTTTCTTTGTGTCCCTGTAAAAAAACTATAAGTGCTAGATTCTCCAAAATCTATACAGATTGAGTATCTGTGACCTATCATATGTGTATAATTTTTTTGCTCAATTGAATAAGGCGTTTAGATGCTATCGCACTTTTAAGATTTTTCTCCATTAGGCCATAATGATAAAGAATTTTTCTTTGTGTCCCTGTAAAAAAACTATAAGTGCTAGATTCACCAAAATCTATAGGGTTCGTACTATAGTGACTTACAATATACGTACCAACTTTCAGGTTATTCGAACAAAGCGTTTAGACGCTAGCGTGTTCACTCACATACATACACACATACATACACACACACATACATACATCATCGTAAAAATATTGAAAACGGACTCAGGGGACCTCGAAACGTATAGAAACATCAAAATCTCAAATTCGGATTTTTGACATGATTACAATACTTTCCTCACTATAGTGTTCGAAAATTAAAAATAGATATGAAAATAGGAATTTTCATATTAATAAAATGACAGAAAAAACGACTTTTTTTTTTTTGGAAATTTTTGAATTTTAAATAAACTTTTATCTCTAATCTTCGCTGTATGGCAAACATAAGTTTTAACTCAGTTGTTGACTTCCAAGATTTTGCAGACATGCTGTTTTCACGCTATTACATTTCGTCGATGATATGCTGAACTCGTAGTCAACGTACCTTTTTCCGATGATGGGTCGTGCTTAATTATTTTGAGTGGAAACGACTGGTGTATTTTTCATAATTATATATATAGTTTGCTTACTTTCTTCATCCTTCAACGCTATTATTCCTGTCATTTTACTAAATGTTCTCTGAAACCTTTCTAGCATAATTTATTATTTTAATATAAATTGAAGATAAACTTATCTAAAACAAGATAGAGAGAGAGATTGATTTTAAAACATATACTTAGGACAGCAAAAAATGTAATGAAGAACTGGTGTTGAAAAAAATAAAGAAAGAACTTTGTAAATTTATAATGTTGTAAAAAACATTAATAATAATAATAAAAGTTTCAGGTCTAAATGATACCACGACCATTCATTAAATGAATAAAGTACGCACGGGTGAAGTAGTTATATATAGCGAGGTATTGCTCTTTCATACATTTGGAAATATGACTAACTATTATTAAAATAAACAAATCAAAATAAAATTTTTAAATTTGGAAGTGGTATTTAAACTCTACAATAACATAATTTCCTCATAGGATTGAAATAGCGCTAACAGCATATCTTAATATTATATTTGGCGCGAAATTGCTAACAGAATTTTTGAGATATGAATACATAAATGTAGAATAATTATATTATATTAATATTTTTATATACTTTAATTATATTAATCGTATTATAAATTTATAATATAATAAATTTATTTTAAATATAAATTTAGCATAACAGAGCGAAGTTTAGGAAAACTGTTTCGTTTAATTAAATTCCTTGATACATGGTACCAAAACTAAAATGTTTAATAAATACTGAAATATAGTAAAACTGTAGTTTTTGAATAATGGTAGCGCAATTTGTCTGCCGATAAGCACACTACCTGAACCTCTCGAATAAGGCGTTGTCGAAGGCAATGGAAACCCGGGTCGAACATTGCGCAATAGACGGAGACGCTGTCAAATGCAGCGAAGAATCGGAACTTCTTTACTTTAGCTGTTAATTTTAAAGTAATATATACATAAAAAAAATATTTATTTATTCATTTTCTTTCTTTCTTTCTGTTTTTTTTTTTTTTTTTTTTTAAATCTCTTAATTCGTTTAACTGTAGGGACAGCAAACCGGACAAAGCCTGATAGTAATAAAAATAAAATTTTGTAAATAAACGTAATAATTGAAAAAAAAATCTGGAGTGACTCCACTCGACTTTCCGAACATTGAGTAATTAACAGTTTTGTAGATAAAGTAAAGAAAGAGGAGTTGTTAAACAAACAAAAGGGAGAAAACCATAATAGAGTGTTTGAGTATTTTTCTCCATATATTACACGATGTTTTATTTAACGCTACTGATCTTTGAGCCCATAGATCATAATGATAAAGAATTTTTCGTTGTGTCCCTGTAAAAACCTATAACTGCTAGATTCACCAAAATGCTTATAGTTAGTGCAACAGTGATTTATAATATTCATATAAATTTTCAGCTCAATTGAATAAAGCGTTTAGATGCTATCGCACTTTTAAAAATTTGGTCCCATAGGGCATAATGATAAAGTTTTTTTCTTTGTGTTCCTGTAAAAAAAACTGTAAGTGCTAGATTCACCAAAATCCATACAGTGTGTGCAACTGTGACCTATAACATGTGTACAAATTTTTTGTTTATATTAATAAGGCGTTTAGACGTTTTTACACTTTTAAAAATTTGGCCCCATTGCCCATAATGATAAAGAATTTTTCTTTATGTCCCTGTAAGAAAACTATAAGTCCTAGATTCTCCAAAATCTATACAGGTTGAGTATCTGTGACTTATAATATGTGTATAATTTTTTTGCTCAATTGAATAAGGCGTTTAGATGCTATCGCACTTTTAAGATTTTGGTCCCATAGTCCGTAATGATAAAGAATTTTTCTTTGTGTCCCTGTAAAAAAACTATAAGTGCTAGATTCACCAAAATCTATAGGGTTCGTACTATGGTGATTTACAATATACGTACCAACTTTCAGCTTATTCGAACAAAGCGTTTAGACGCTAGCGTGTTCACTCACAGACATACACACATACATACACACATACATACACACATACATACACACACACATACATATATCATCGCAAAAATAGTGAAAACGGACTCATTGGACCTTGAAACGTATAGAAACAGAGCCTCCTTAAGTAGATGCCTAGCGAGTCGCTCGAAAACCTGGCAACAGTACAAGAAGAACATAGCCAGTAGATGGCGCTTGATACCGTGTCGTAAAGTTCTGTTTATTTCCCGCGATTCAATTGACTTTCAATTGAGTTCTTCATGGTTTATGTTTTATTAATTTAATAAATGTGAGAGGGTTTTTTTTTTTTTTTTTTTTTTTTAATGGTGTATTGCGTCGTTCCATTTTGTAAATCGGACAGTCCCCGTGAAAATATAAGTTTTCAAATGACCTGCAAATATTTCAAGACAAGGTATGTAAACTGCATAAGTAATTAATGCAAAATTACCAACCCTCCGGATTTTTGAATATCAATAATATTTTTCATAATATAATAATATTTATTTTTATTTATTATCGTAAATTCTATGATTAAGAGGAAGATAAATTTAAAAGAAATTATGATATAAAAATTCGAAGGGTTGACACCTCTGTTAGTAAGTTAGATTTAACAAATAAAATAGTTATGCTTATTACAAAATGAAATGAAATTTTTATTTATTGATGTAGGAATACAGAAAAATAACTTGTTCTTAGTTACTTTGAAGTAACTCTATATTGGAGTATTTTATAGTTTTATTCATAAATTACATTAGTAACTTATGAATAAAACTATAAAATACTCCAATATAAGGAACAAGATTGATTTATATTTTTTAATACCACTGTGTTTTAAAGACTTGTGTAAATGCGTATAAAAATTTGATTATTTCAGTTAAATCGAAACAAAAGTGTTGGGAATCTTGAAAAGAAAAAATAGAAAATTTTTATTTCTACTTTTTTTTTTTTTTTTTTTTTAAATATTAAGTTTTAAGATTCATAACATTACTTTTATTAACCTTTTACCACACAAATGGAATATAGAATTAAAAATTCATGTAAAAATTAAATATCATGATTACTGATTTGAAAAATTATCAGATATGACAGAAAGATGACTTGATTTTTTGAAATAGAAATTCTCCACATCCATACACTCATATATATACACACACACACACATATACTGGCTAATTGCCAAAAACTACTTTTTTTGGACTCATGAGACCTTAAAAATATAAATCAGGGGAAAACTCGATATTGAATTTTTGGACCGAACACAATACTTTCATTATGTACGGTAGTAGGGTAATGGAAGTAAAAATATTTCAAGGATGTTATTAATTTGTCCTTAAATTTGCCAATCTTTATCAAATTTTTCAAATTGAAACCTAATACGAGTTTTAAAATACAATTGTGAATTTCCTGCATTTGTTTGTTTTTGAGTTATTCTGATAATAAATATGCATATAAATCAATTACTAAAAAAAAAAAAAAAAAAAAAAAAAAAAAAAAAAAAAAATGTTTTTTGTATTCAGGGAACCCCAAAACGTGACTTTATTCAAAAACGTGAGTTGAAAAGAGAACTTCAAAAGAATACTTTGTTTACATTATAGGTTCAAAAAATTAATTTTCCTTCTTCAGCAGTATTCGTCGACATAAAAAAAGTGTAGCAAATCACTTCCGTCAATTACATTCTACAGAAAAGAACGTTTAGCTTAATTTTGGATAGCCCTGTATATTTTCAATAATCTATGTGCACATCAGATTGTGCATTTAAATTTAGTCTTATATGAAAAACACCTAACACAAAATGAAATACACTTTCAGCATTTTCCAAGTATATCCGAGATAGACAAACCGACGCGCACAGACCAACCGCTAAAAACATTATTTTTCGTTTCAGGAGACCTCAAAACATGCAAACATAACACAACTTTATTTCGAAACTGTCTATCAGTTTCGAAAGCATACCCTTTCGGAACTGGTGGAGCTAATAAAATCTTAAAAAAAAAAAAAAAAAAAACTTCGTGCGAGAGAAAACTTATACTCAAGAAATCCTTAATTTTAAAAATTTAAATCTTAATGGTTATTTATTTATTTTTTGTGACGGACTAGACAACAGATTGTTTTCTTCTCCAATTTTTATTACTACTGAATGTTAACTTATCTCGTTAATGTGCTGGTCTATTTTTCTTATAAATAATATAAAATTCTCGATTTAAGAAAAATAATTCACATCTAATAAGGTAAAAATGTAACGTAAAGGACATGACCAAAAAAAAGTAAAAAAAAAAGACATAATTTTAATAATTTATCATTATAAATTATTCATTCTAAACTGAAACTCATTTAAAGTTCAGAGATTTTAATTTATATAAACGAAACTTTCATCTGATATCTAAATTTAAAAAAAAATTTAAATTTTTATTGAATAAATATATAAAAAATAATTTAATCGCGTGATAGACATGCCATGTTTTTGCTTATTTAATTTTAAATTTCGTTTTTTAATTAATAATATATTTTTTTTAAAAAAGGTGTTATTTATTAGATACGCTGTAATTCAATTAGTTGAAAAGCTAAAATAGATCTTGTCCACTTCCGAAGAAAATTAAACCCTATACTTTTTTAAATATAAATATTTGAATATTTTTTGAAAATATTTACGATAAAGCACTTTCACATCATTTTTTTCAAATTAAAAGAAAAAAAAATACAATTTTGGACTTTAAATTGAAATTAATAGCTAGATTTTTAGATGAAAAATATAACTTATCTGTGAAAGAGAAGAATATTGTTGCTCTGCGTAGGTGCTGTCACCTAGCGTTAGTTTTGTTTTTAAATGTTGCCTAATTTAACATTGGGATTCGCAGCGCGTGGAAGGCATCTACTTAAGGAGGCTCTGATAGAAACATCAAAATTTCAAATTCGGATTTTTGACATGATTACAATACTTTCCTCACTATAGTGTTCGGAAAGTAAAAATGTATCAGTTCTTTCAGGCTAAAATAATACAACATCCTTTCGTCAATTTAACAATAAGCACCAATGTAGCAAATCATTTTTGCGGCACTTATGCACATTTTGTTTCCCCTGATGAAGGGTCTTTGTGCTATTTTGACCAGAACTAATTGCTGCTACATTTTTTCTTTTTCTTTTTTTAATTAATGATGTTTTTTACAATGTTCTCTTTATTACATACTTGAATATAACAATTTTTGTTTCAATATTTTGTAATTTTCACGTGTAAAGTTACCAATATTTATATCAAATAATTTATAAAGTTAAACATATTGAAATTTGAACACGTTAAAAGAAAAGATAAACCCTTTCATCCCCCCAAAAAATGTAATGTAAAGAAATATTTGCACTGAAAACAAAATAATTAAACCTATCATAGAGCTGCATTTAAGGAAAATGGATCAACTGAATATTTCCTATATATGATGTACTAGAAATCCTGTATGTATAAGTATAGTTTTTGAATCAAATACTTGTAAATAGTATTTAAAATTGAATGTACAAAATCAAATTAAATATTGGATACATAGAAAAAACTGGCTGCTGCCTCATCAGAAAAAAAAAGAGAAAAAAAAAGCACTAATAAAATTAAAGGTAATATAAAAGCACCACAAAACTGGCGTTGAAAAATTACTTACAAACTTTGAATAAACACCATAAAATGCAATAAACTCGAAACAATTGTTTCGGATCGAAAAAACACACGACCCTTCATCAGGCGAATAAAGTAAGCACGAGTGCTGCAGTCGTTGCCGCTTTGACAGCAGAACTCGTGCTTACTTTATTCGCCTGATGAAGGGTCGTGTGTTTTTTCGACCCGAAACAATTGTTGCGAGTTTATTGCATTTTATAGTGTTTATTCAAAGTTTTTAAGTAAAAGTAAAGGTATCACCAATAAAACAAATACACTAGCTATAACCAAATCACTGCTGGCCCATTGATGGGCAAATATAAATAGCCAATGAAGATTGCCGGCAGTAATGTAATTTTTTATGTTTGCCACAGCTGGCCCACTGCAGGCTGCCAGCAATAACATAGAAAAATTATGTTTGCCACCAGGTAGCCCAACACTGGCCCACTAACAATTTCCAACCTAATGTCGGTTACCAACCGTGGCCCATTACCTATTTTCATCATACTGCTAGCTGCCAGCAGCGATCCATTCACTGGCCCACTAACTTATTTTTAACTTACTGCAGGCTGCCAACAGTGGATCGATTGAATATGGCCTACTGACGGCCGGCGTAACATATTCCCTACGGCACCGTAACTTTTGCCACCGACGGGCCAGCTGCAGTTACTGTTGTCAACCAGCACTTGGCCTCGTGTTGGCCGTCATCTGGGGTTTTGCTGGGATGTTATGTTTGTGGTTTTTATTCAACAGACATGTTTCACATGACAGCACATAATTATGTATATCTGCAGTTATTGTTTTCCACGTATACCTTTCCCCCAGGGGGGTACCTTCTTCAGGTATTCAGGGGGAGTCACGCACCCCGGGCCCGAGTGATCTTTTTTTCCTCTCCTTTTGTTTTATTCCCCTTCCCTTTTATTTCTTTCACTTTTGTTTTGGTTTATTTTGCTTTTGTTGCCAATAAGTTTTTGGTAATTCCTTGTTCCTGTCGTTTTGTTCTTATATATAAAAAAAAAATTCTTTCAAAAATTATAAAATTTAAAAAAACAAAAAAAAAATGAAACTACTCACCTTGTTCACTCACATTTTTCGTTTCTACTCACCTTGTTTTTACTCACCTTTTGTTGTTCTTGTTCTCATTTGTTAAGCTAAAAACCATAAAATTACTAATCTATTAATTAAGCTAAGTCCGGTGTAGATGTGGCGCTGGCTATTGGGTTGGCGATTTGGTGAGGGTCTCACGGTAGTCTAGCCTTGGGAGCACACTGGGAGACTGGTGCCCTTGGTGAAGGTGAGACAACGGTGACTACTCGAACGAGAAACACCGGACTAACACGACTACCACATGTGATTCCCAATCTGGGTCGACGGTCTGGTAGCTGGTGAGTGGTTATGGGTGTCCCAGGGAGCGATTCTGAAAACCCTTTGCTTTCCGTCCGTTCAAGAAATGGGCTGACTTGTGGGACTAAGGAAACCCTCGAACCTTTTTATTTAATTTAATTATGGCTACAAGTAAAGGAAATACGGATAATGCGTCTGGCTCGGGCCAAGCGAACCAAACACAGTCAAGTTCTTGGGGAGAGAGGATGGATGAATTTTCATCTACTTTGAATAATAAGAATATATTTAATAGTGATGAGGCTCGTTTCTTTGTTATAAAGCGAAATGAGGGAGACTTCTCTAAGACTTCCCCATTCTTAGTTCAAAAATCCCTGCAATCAATGGTAGGTGAGCCAAAAACAATCAAAAAGCTTCGCTCAGGAGAATTGTTGATAGAAGTGGCAAACAGCAAACAAGCTATAAATTTAAGAAAATGCACTAACTTTGGTAATATACCTATAACGGTAACTGCCCACATAACTTTAAATACTAGCCGTGGAGTAATCTCTGAAACTGATCTGCAATATGTATCTGAAACAGAAATCCTGGAAAATCTTAAAGAACAAAACGTTGTTGCTGTCCGCCGGATCTCTATTTTGCGAGAGGGCAAACAAATTCCCACCAAGCATTTAATTCTTACAATCGACTCACCGCAACTGCCACAATCAATAAAAGCCGGCTATCTGAAATGCTCTATTAGACCATACATTCCAAATCCCCTTCGATGTTTTAAATGTCAACGTTTCGGCCATTCAATGACTTCTTGCCGTGGAAATATAACATGTGCTCGCTGCAGTGCAGTAGGCCATGACAGTAAAAATTGCGAAGCTCCTATCTGCTGCATTAACTGCAAAAGAGATCACCCAGCATATTCGAAAGTATGTGGAAAATGGAAATTAGAAAAAGAGATCCAAACTGTCAAAATAAAAGAAAACATCTCATACCCTCAAGCACGGAAAATAGTAGAATCCAGGACGCCTACCATTGGTAAGTCATACGCAGCTGTCACTTCAAACAAAAAGACTTATCGTACAATAGAAACACAGACTGAATGCCTCAACCAAACTAGCCAACCAACAACTACTCTAAATAACACAATACAGTCCAAATCTAATCAAACTCTTCATACTTCACAGTTGCCCTTGACTAAACCTACAGTACCCAAGAAAATCACACAGAATTTGAAAAAAGTAGTGTCTGACAAAAGCCATAGCTCTGTGCCTTACAAGTATTCAAACTCACCGTCCAACAAAAGTATGATTAAAAAGAAAAAAACTTCGTTAAAATCCACTACAAATGCTCAGAAGACTGATACCTTAAATAAGGTTTCACAAGATGATTTAATTAATCTCCATCCTTCGGAAGGGGAAGACAATATGTCTACTGCATCAGAAGACAATAACGTAGATGTTCTGATCTAAAAAAAAAAAAAAAAAATATGACTAATTTCATTTGCTGGAATTGCCGGGGTTTTAACCATAAACGAGACGATATAAAAGAAATTATTTTTAATCATAGACCTGTTTGTTTTGCTTTTCAGGAAACTCACCTTAAACAAAACGATAATATTAAAATTCGTGGCTATCAATGTTATAGGAAAGACTCTCTCCAAAGCGACAGGGCTACAGGTGGTGTCGCTCTTTTAATTTCGAATAGCGTTCCACATACTAATATTCCTTTAAATACCAACATACAAGCAGTTGCAATCCAACTACACATCCGTATGTTAATAACTGTTTGCTCCATCTATTTACCACCTAACATATCTATAAACCAGCATGATCTTAACAGTCTCATTGTACAACTTCCTACTCCTTTCATAATTCTTGGTGATTTTAATGGCCATAATCCACTTTGGGGAAGTCCTGATCTGAACTCCCGTGGTAAAATAATAGAAGACCTTATTAATGACCATAACCTATGCTTATTAAATAACGGAGCCAACACCTACTTTCATGAACCATCTAGAACATTTCATACTATTGACCTTGCCATCTGTACTCCTACTCTTTATCCATATTTTAATTTCTTCGTTAGTGACGACTTGCATAACAGCGATCATTTTCCTCTTTTCTTATCCTTTTATAATTTAAGTCATAGTCACCCTCGTAATAATTATTATATTTATGACAAAGCCAACTGGGCGAACTTTACATTACACTCAACTATTACGTCGAACATGGTGGAAGGTGATATTAATGACGCAGTCACACAAGTAAGCAAATGTATTATAAATGCTGCTAACCTCTCAATTCCAAAATCATCTGGTTGTATGAAAAAATATTTAAAGCCATGGTGGAATGAGGAATGCAATCTTGCAAAAAGAAAACAACAAAAAGCGTGGGGAATTTTTCGAAGATACCCATCTACAAATAATTATATACTTTTTAAACAGGCTAAAGCATATGCACGGAGAATCCGTAGGAAAGCACAAAAAGATTCCTGGGTAGACTACGTCTCCAGCATAAATTCAAACACTAGCAGCAAACAGCTATGGCATCGTGTCAAGAAAGCAGTGGGAATTTATACTAATCACAGTATTTCTTTTTTAAATGACAATGGTCATACCATTACTTCACCTAAAAATATAGCTAATACCATCGGCAATGCTTTCTCAGACATCTCTAGTTCCATTTCTTATACTGATCCTTTTCTTTCTTTCAAACAACGGTCTGAACGTTCAATCTTAAACTTTACCTCACAGTCCTCACATAATTACAATAGCCCTTTTACAGAGAAGGAATTAAGTAAGAGTTTGAAAAGTACCCATTCCTCTTCCCCTGGTCCTGATGGCATTTCTTATCTTATGATCAAACATTTATCTATAAATTCTCTAAAAAACCTGCTGAAACTTTACAATAGAATCTGGACAGAACAAATTTTTCCCACTGCTTGGCACGATGCTATTGTTATTCCATTCCCTAAACCTGGAAAAGATGCAACCAACCCAAGAAATTACAGGCCTATTGCTCTTACAAGTTGCCTTTGTAAACTCCTTGAAAAAATGGTAAATACACGGCTAGTTTTTATTCTTGAAAAAAACGGTTTAATTTCTCCGTGGCAAAGTGGTTTTCGGCCGTGGTCGATCTACAATTGACAATATTCTTATGTTGGAGACTAATATACGAAAAGCTTTTATTAGACGTAACCACTTGGTTTCAATATTCTTCGACATTGAAAAAGCTTATGATAAGACATGGGTATGGCATTCTTAGAGACCTTTTTAATTTGGACCTGCGTGGTAACCTTCCCATTTTTATTAAGAATTTTTTAAGTATTAGACGTTTTCAAGTGCGTATTGGAACAGTTTACTCAGATTTTTATTTTCAAGAGGAAGGTGTTCCTCAGGGTAGTGTTCTAAGTGTCACGCTTTTCTCTATTAAAATCAATGGTATACTGGGACAATTGCCACCTAATGTTCATGGCAGTCTTTATGTTGACGACCTGCATATATCTTGCCAGGGAAACGACATGCGTTTTATTGAACGTCAGTTACAGCTTGCTATCAAGCATATTACTAAATGGACTAATGAAAATGGTTTTACCTTTTCTGCTGATAAGACACAATGTGTGCACTTTTGTCGTAAACGTGGGCTTCATCCTGATCCAGATATTTTAATTAATAACAGACCAATTTCAGTTGTAGACACTGCCCGTTTCTTGGGAGTTGTTTTTGACAAGAAACTTACATTCATTCCACATATTCTTAGTTTAAAGACAAACTGTTTTAAAAACTTAAATAGTCTCAAAGTCCTTTCAAATACTTCTTGGGGTGCAGATCGCATTTCTCTCCTTAAAATCTACCGTGCAGTTATCCGTTCCAAAATGGACTATGCTTGTCAGATCTATGGCTCAACCTGTATTTCTTACATCAAAAAGCTAGACACAGTGCACCACTCTGCCCTCAGAATTTGCTCTGCAGCCTTTCGCACCTCACCTGTTTTAAGCTTATACGCTGACTGTGTAGAACCCTCTCTCACTGTAATTAGACAACGACTTTCATTAGAATTGTATTTCCGCATTCTATCTCATCCGCGTCACCCACTGCATCCTCATTTTGACAATAAAGATTTTAATTTATTTCAAAATCGTCCCAGGTCCATTCCACACTTTAGCTTGAGAATAAAAAATATACTAGCTGATATGTCTGATCTCGACGTTCAAGTTCGTCCTCGAACACTTTTTAATATGACCCCTTGGAACTACAAGGTTATTTCATGTCTTCATCCCTTCATTGGTTTTGACAAATCCAATACAGATGCTGCTGTTTTTAGGACCCTCTTTGCTTCTCATTATTGTGCTTATAAGGACTACATTAAAATTTTTACAGATGGTTCCAAGTGTAGTGATAAAGTTGGCTGCGGTGTTATTACTGATAACACCACCCTTAGTTATAGTCTCCCAGGCTCCTTTTCCATCTTCTCTGCTGAGTTTTTAGACATTGAACTTGCACTTAATTTAATTTCTTCACTTCCTAACCGAAAATTTATCATCTATACTGACTCCAAGAGTGTACTTGATTCACTTTCATCTAGTTCTTGTACAACCTCTTTCATTTCAGTGTTAAAAACCTATAACGACCTTTTAAAAAAGGGATTTGATATCAAATTTTGTTGGGTTCCAGGGCATGTTGGCATCAAGGGTAATGAGGCTGCTGATAGAGCAGCCAAGAAAGCTTTAAATCCTCTTAATTGTCCTGTTCCATATGAGGATCTTAAACATTCTCTAAAATATTATCTAAGACGCAATTGGCAGAGAGAGTGGGATTTCCAAACCAGCAATAAATTATGGGAAATTAAACCATATATTTCACTTTGGCCAACACTTGCTCCACGCAAACTTGATGTAACTCTTACTAGACTTAGAATTGGACACTCTAGGATTACACACAAGCATCTTCTCCTTGGGGAACAGGAACCATTATGTACAAAATGTCATTTCAGCACACTTACCATTCGCCATATTTTGACTGATTGTCCCTGCCTACGTCATTTATATAGGTTTTATTTTCATTCATCTTCACCAAATCTGACGAACCTTTTGGGCGAAAATCCTCATTCTGGACTAATTAGTTTTTTAATCGAAGCAGGTTTTTACCATGAAATTTGATTGCGTTTTCTGATTTTATTTTTTTACACTGTTCATCATTTTTTACAAGTGTTTTTATTTTATATACTCTGTTAATAATTTTTTTTACTTCTAATTTTATTATATACACTGCTCATTAATTTTACATCATTTCATCTCATACACGGTTTTCTTTTCTTTTTGATTATTTGACTGCATTATTTTTTAACCTTTTACCTATTCTTGTTTTAACTTTAGGTTTGTTTTTTAATGACCATCTGGATCCAGAAGATACACTTTATTTTTATACATTAGTTTGGCGCAGTATGTCCCTTTGTGGACCTTGCGCCATTAAAAGGCCACCAACCAACCAACCAACCACGTATACCTTTTTCTCAAATTTTCAAAAGTTTTTTTAATACCAGGGTGGGATATATGAGCAATTCGAATTGCTTTCTCTCTTAAAGACTCGGGTAAAACTACCCTATGTAAGTCAATATTTTCTGGAGTAAAAAAATTATTATAACATAATAAATTATTTTGATGATTTATATAATAGCTTTTATTACGTTTGTTTATTTTATTTTGTTGGATGTCTTGGAAATTTTTTTTTAACTCAGTATCTTTCTGTTGTTCATTGAAAATAGTATTTTCAGATATTTCCAAATTAGTATCAGTGACAGGATTCTGTGTCAAACAAAATAAATTTTCCTTTTTATTTTCATTTTCTTTTAAATTTTGCATTTGTAATTCTATTTCATTATGTAAATTAGTTTGCTGATCAGTAATTGGGATTATTTCTTGTGAAAAAATGATATCTGGGTTATTGTTTAGGTTATCTGTTGTTGGATTCGTAGTTCTGCTTAAGTAATCGGCAAGCACATTATCTTTTCCTGCAATGTGTGTAAATGTAAAGGAAAATTCCGATATTTCTAATAACCAACGTGTGGTTATATCTGCAGGTGATGATGATTTTGCATATCTATCCAAAGGTTTTGCATCACTTAATATGAAGAAATGTCTTCCAAAGATATAATATTTAAAAGCATTAAGTCCTTTATATATTGCATATAATTCTAATTTTATGGCAGGATAACGTTTTTCTGCATCAGTTAACGTTTTTGAGTAATATGAAATGGGTAACAATTCCTCATCAAACTTCTGCATTAATACTGCAGAGATTGCATTCTTTGATGCATCCGTGTTAACATAAAATTCTTTCTCCCAATTAGGTAAGTTTAGTATAGGTTTCTTGAAGAAATGTTGTAGTTTCTGGAATGCATTTTCATGAATATCTGTCCATGCAAATTTTGTTTTTGGTTTGGTAAGATCAATTAGGGGCGAAGCCAATTCTGCAAATGATTCAATTAAATTCCTATAAAATGAACATGTTCCAATAAATGATTTTACTTGCTTTTTAGTTTTTGGGCGTGGAAAGGAGACTATTTTTTCTATATTACTTGAAATGGGTAAAATTTTGTGATTGTCAATCTTAAAACCCAAAAAGTTTATGTTAGTTTGCATAAATGTGCATTTTTTTGGTGACAATGTTATGTTATTTTCAATTAAGGTTTCTAAAAGCTTAGTAATTTTTGCTTTCATTTCTTGAAATGAGTTTGCCCCTACCACAATGTCATCTTGATAAGCATAACATTCAACCTGAGAAATCTGTATTATGGTATCAATCAAGTGTTGAAAACATGAACTTGCTGTGCGTAAGCCAAAGACGAGTCTTAAAAAGGTAAATACACCAAATGGTGTAGTAACATTGTCATTTACTACAGGTGTAGTCATTTACTACAGGTAAATGACAGTTTATCTTGCATCTGTTTGGGTAAATCTATCTGCCAATATGCAGATGGTAAATCCAGTGTTGAAAAATATTTAAATTTTGAAAGGTTAACTAGTAGATTCTGTATCTTTGGCAGTGGGTAATTTGATGGTATAACAATAGCATTTAACAGACGTAGGTCCAAAGCCAATCTGTACTTGATAGGTTTTTTAGGGTCTGTTTGTTTTTTCTTGACCAGGAGCATGGGGCAAGCCTATGTCGAATCTGATCTTTTTATAATATTAGCATCAATCATTTCTTGTAATTGATCAAGGGCTTCTTGTTCTAAGGCTTGGGGTATGGGAAAAGGAAGGGCTTTAATGGGATGTGCATTTATCATATTTATTTCTGGTTTTATCAAGTCTGTGTGACCAAGAGTTTTTAAAGATTTTGAAAACACCTGGGCTTTTTGCTTAAGTAATTGTAACATTTCTTTCCTTTCTAAATCATTCAAATGTTCTAACTTAAAGTCATTTTCATTAAAATCCTTTTCTCTTTGTTCAACAATATCTCTAGAAGGTTGTATTAAATTGCAAAAATGTTCATTCTCATCCTGTTGAAAATCATATTCCTCAATATCCCCAAGTTCTACATTTGTATAATATCCCAAAAGGGTATTTTTTCTGATATGAACAGTTTGTTGTGATGTATTAAAAATTGGTATAAGAAAAACATTATTTTTTATGTGAGACAGAGAATGTATAGATTTATGTACAGTAATTTCTTTATGATTAAATGTTGGAGAAAATAGGAAATATTCTTGGGGGTTAGAATTGTATTTGACTTGAACATAAGTGCATGCATTCGGAGGTAGGATGACTTTCCGTGTTGTATAAATATTGTTAGTTTGTACACTTTTATGAATACTTTGATTATGGTTCTTGTTATGTTCACTATGATTCATAATTTGATTACCAGAGTCATTGGTTGAGTTATCATACATTTGGTATGAATTTACATAATTATCAATGATATGATTGTTTGTATAATTTTTATTATACGAGTAATTTTGAGAATACCATTTTTCATTACTATGATCACAACAAGTCACATCTTTTGTATTAAATTTTTGATGCACACTTAATCTGTCAGATTCCATATATTCAACATTGGGATTATTTTCTAGAAACAAAGTATTATGGTGTATTATATTATTTAGTGAACAACCATCATTTTCATTATTTTTGTCAAATGTGACAAATGGAATATGGATATCCTTGATTAATACAGATTTAAAAGAAGGTATAATTGATATTCCATTTTTATTAATGAAGTCATAGCCCAATATGATTTGAAAATTGTTATTATCAATATTGGTGATAAAGAAATTATGATGAAAAAAAAAATTTTTCACCCTGAAGCATACCTTTACACACCCTGCAAACTTTATTTGTGAATTAATAGTTGAAAGAGTCACCTGTCGACCCAAAAACCTATATGTAATATTAGATTTTATGGCATTAAAACACTCTTGATCAATTAAACAGACAGATGAGCCAGTATCGATTAATGAAGTTAAATTCTGACCTTGCATATTAATGTTTATACATGGCAGGAATTCATTATTTTGAAATGAACTATAAATAACATGTCTATCTAATTCAGTTGTTTTATTGCAACTGTCGGTTTCAAAAGTTTTGATTTCTTTGATTTCTGTATTTGAATTATTTTGAGTCTGTGCAAATTCTGTGACTTGAGCAGTTTCATTACGTTGAGAATTATGGTTGGATTTAATTTCTGGCAAAGAAGAATTGGAGTGCAGAGTGCCAGATATGTCTGCCTCCATATTTAGTTTAAATTAGTATGCTGACAAGAATGACTACTTGGCTGTAATGCCTCATTACTTACTAATTTGTTTTCATCACTTTGTGTATGCATATTCCGGCAAAAATTCTTAAATTCAAAACAATTGATTAAAACGTCCGCAAAATGCACAATGTTGGTTAGTAAATGTGTTTGGTCTGTCTCTCTGATGAAATCTTTGTGATGAAAATTTCCTTTGTTTATACTTATCCTGAAGTTTGTGAAAATTACTTCTGTTATACCAATTTTTTTTATATGCAAATTTATTACCAGCATATTTTTTTTTTGGTGACTAACTCTTCCTGGTATGTCATCGTTTGTATTATCCTTATCAATTTCACTTTGTTTATCAATGTGAAACATTGGCATTTGTTCATACTGTTTGACAGGAGACGCAAAAGCAGCGTATAGGTCCTGAAGTTGTTCCGCGCGATTTAGCGCGACATCATAATTTGTGACATTTTCCTCTAAGATTTTTAGTTTAAGTTTTTTTGGTAACGCTTTGACAAATAAATTGAATTTTAGAGCTTGTAAAACTGAATCGTCGACGTTTGGATATGCCAGCTTTATCTGTTTGTTCAACCTGTAAGCAAAGTTACGCACGGATTCGTCATGCTCATGCTAAGGTGCTCCTTAGTTAAGTTTTAATTTAGATAATATCTTTGAAATTTTCTTTATTTAAAAGAAATTGACATTGCGCTGTGTAAAGGTAAAATTAGTTTTAAATAAATAAAGAAACTGATTCACAAATTTGAATGAAAATGTTAACTTTAATTTTTTTTGATTAAATAAAATACAGACATTCAGAATTATATACATTTAATTATAGACATAATTAATAAGTCATCTTTTAAAACATTTTTTTCTCTTCTACTAAAATATCTTAATTATTTAATTCATAGATTAAATATTACTGAGGTCTCAGAACAATAAAAAAATGTTTTACCTTGCAACATCTGCAGCTGAGTGCTTGTCATGCTGAATATCCAGAGTGACCTCGGGTATCCCACTTTACACACACAAATTCCAAAATATCTTCTATCACCAAATCAAAAAATTCTATCCGACTTGCTCTTCCCGAAAATCTTCTTCTATATCCTTTCCTCTTCCCTTCCAAATTTCTATCCCCTCAACTTTAATCCAATCCTCAATTTTGGTAACACCCACTTAACTTTTACTGGTCTAACTTTACCCTCCAGATTATTTTTATTAAATTTTATTTTTCCTCACTCCAGATGTTATAAGAATTTGTTTTTCAGTCCAGGTGGATTTTCAAAATTGTTTATTCGACTGAAAACTCTCTACCACCGGACTCCTTTTCTTTATTCCCTTGCGTATATCTTTCATAACTATTATATTTCTACTCCCTAACTTTTCATAAAATCTTTTCTTCTCATTTTATATTTCTTATGAGTTTCCCTTCCTTTCTTGTGAGTTTCGTAGTCTCAAAGGTTTGTTATTTGACTAAAATTTTTCAGTACGTTCCCACGCATGCTTGGTCATTCGATTTTGAATTTTATGATTCTGTTTTGAAATCGCAATATCACCTGGTGTAATAAATTCCTTACTTTCTTTTATGCATCTTGACCATTTCCTCTTAAAGTAACTTTTGTGACTTACACTTCTATGTATAACCTTTTATAAAATCGAACAATTCCATTTATACTTTACAACGGATTAGATGCATTTTGCAAAGTTAGAATGTTTTGAATTTAAAGCTATTTTACTATTATTCTTAGTTCTTTTCCATTATCCTTTTCTTTATATATTTATTGGTGTTTTTCCCGATTCCTCGCTGCAGATGTTCAGTTATGCTGAGTTAGTACCTCAGCAATATACCGAGTTGTCTGAGAAAGAAAAAAAAAAAGAAAAATTTCTAACTCCCAGTAAGACAATGGTAGTCTAAATTTTAAAGCATACAATTAACATGGTAAATATATATATATAATTATAACACAAGACAATGAAATACAATATAAAGAGATAAAATGATAAATGTATATCAAGTATAAAATCATGAACAAGTACATGCCCAACTAAGAGGTATTTAGAATTTTCTAACTAATCACAAATAATTTTTTTTTTTTTTTGATCGCAGTATAATATATATAAATACTGCTTTTTACATATGAAATGTTCCCAATAAAGGAGCATACCCCTTAGTTATTGTACTTGTTTCAAGGAAATTTATCGTGTACGACAACAACAGGTAATTATTGTTGAGAATATAGTTATTATTACACAAATAATAAAAAGAGAAGAACCTATAAATTTGATTATGTATAATGAAGAGTTAAAGTTCGGGATATTAAAATTGTCCCAAAAGTTCGATGAGGTATAGGTACTAGAAGTTCTTGTATAGTTCGTGTCTAAATTGAGTAATTCTACACTAGGTTCCTCAAGGCAAAATTTCAAAGTCTGGCATTGGACCAAAGTAGGTGCCTTTAAACACAGTTTTTCTGTATAACACTTGTTTTCGGCGTAGAACTTTATTACATGAACCGTTGGTTCTGTTGCTAAGTGAAGGGCTTTTGTATGCACACTAATTCCTTGAAATTGAACAGACACCACTCCTGGCTGACATGTACTGTGTGCAGTGAAAGACATCCGAGCTAATACAGGGCAGTCATAGCAGCCTGTAGTAGTTACTTCCGTATCATCGAATTTTGAACAAATCGTGTTCATTTTCACAGAAATTTTAAATTTCTGGAACTGTAGTTGCACGCGAACTGCAGAAGAGAGTAGCAGAGTGGATTGTAACTGTTGCTCATTTATTTTAAATAAATGAACATCTCGTTGTAAGGGCAAAGCGTATTCTTTTGTGTTGCGTAAATTTTGCAAAGCATCGAGTGCCGTAATGCACCTCAGTTGATCTTCAAAGAAATCACAGGTTGTTAAATCAGGGTCGAAAATGAATTTCTTTGTATATGATATATTGGCTTGTACTGCCCCAATTTGTCCTGCTTTAGGAAAATTTTTTTCACTTGCAGGTGCTAAATATGCCTCACTAGGACGTCCCACTCGTTGTATCAACATGTCGTTGATGTGCAATTGGGGCTGGTCATAAGCCCCCAAAACTGTGACTTTGATTCCATTTTTTGTAAAAGCCGAATCGGAGATGAGCATTCTTGACACAGTATTATTTTCTGTGTGTTTCACAGAAATTTGATATTGGCATGTATGGCCTCGTATTTTTGAGATTTCATAACTGTGGAGAAGATCCGGTTCATACCAGATTTTGTAAAAATTACTCGATGCTCTCGTTAATATTGTGCATCTGACTCCTAAAGATCCAGCTGTGCAGGCTGAGTAACCCGGAAATTCTAGACTTTCCGCTGGTTCTGACTCAAATGTAATGTCTCCTTGTCCGATATGACGTTTAATACAATGGATACCTCTTCCACAATATTTATTAAAAATACACGATATCTGCGATAATTGTTTTGTCTTAATCGGAAAAGAATACTATTGGCGTTCAGTATGAAAGTTGCACAATACCGATTCGAGTTTGATTTGTTTGGAAAAAAGGTGATTTTCTTTCTCATCCGCAAACCATAAACAGTTCTCAGACGAAATTGTTTTTAGTGAGATTTCCTCTGTAGTGTGGATATGACACGACTTTGTACCGTCGTTTAACATTTCGCAAGTTTTTAGATCCGATTTTATGATGGAATGCGAATTACATTCCGCTGAAACAGTTGTTAAAGTTAAAACACACGTAAGTAAAACCAGTTGCAGGGTATTTATATTCGCTCTGTTGTGAGCGTGTCTTTCTAAAAGAAAATAACATTTCATAAAAATATCTCTGATTGTAGATCATATGAAAACTCCTAATAAGAGTGAACAACGAGCTACAAATTTACATAACTTACCTAAATAGAACAAAAACATAATAATTATTTGAAAAATATATATAATGCTTTTTACGAAAAGTTTTAAACAAATTAATGAAACAGTTATAATTGAAGCAAACACAGCATATAGTGTATATCGTACAAATGACGGAAAACACTTAAAATGTTGGAAAACTTCTGTGCATAAAATACAGTATCGTAGCTGACATATTGTTTTTCCTGTAACACTTATGGAGCCCGAAACTGTACGCCCGTCTTTATGTAAATATATAACTTGTATGACAGATTTGTATGCCAATAATTCGAACGGAATTTTAATCATTCTGTCATGAGGAACAGTTAACACATGTTCAAAATCTTCTGTGCGCAATATAACTCTACCATTATCCGGTAGGTATAGAATAGGATCTTGAAATTGGATCGTGAGATTATGGTTTTCGAAAACAGCATTTTCCCCTTCCAGTAGTTTTCTGTGAATGCCTTGTGGAGGATTAATTTTACGTTTATCTAAGTAACAGATTTCCAATATGAGAATATCCGGATTTTTGAGTGTTTGCTCTTCATTAATAGCTAAAAGCTCTAATTGTTCGTAAGTGAAATGACAGTAACAAATGTCATTTTTGGTGCAATTTCTGATTTTACAGAAATCTGATGTGCCATCGCAAGTTTTCTCGCAGTCACAGGTTTGTTTTGGTCCTGTTTCACATTCATAAATTGTGGAGATTGCATCCGTTTTCATCTTTTCTTTTCGTAATAAAAAAGAAGTGGGATTCCTCAAATTAAATTCTTCATCAATTATGTAACTTCTGTTCGTTGTTATACATGCATGGCAATCATGTATAGCACAAGCCTCTGGTGGGAGGTTAATTTTTCCCCACAGATGTCTGGACATTGCTCCACATTTATATTTGTTTTGAAAGGAGCATAGAACTGCTTTTTTTTTGCCGAGCATATGTGTGTGTTGCAAAGATAATGCATAGACACAAAATTGAAATCAAAAGGAAAACATTTCTTAGTGTTCTGAGTATTATAAAATTATGCATTTATATAATGATCTAGAAATAAATCGAATGATTTTGGTTTATTTAAAAATATACCCCGCTTTTTTTTTTTCCATCGATAAATGTAATTTGAAACGGAAACCATAGCATGGATTTATTAACTATATGAGACATGAGATAAAATGAGATTAGATTGATAATGACAAGTAACAAACTAGAAATATACCATTAACTGAAATTTGGAAAGTTTTATTTACATATATAATTATTTGTATTATTATTTATTATCACTATTTTCATAAACTATGGTAATTATATCTCTAGAATAGTAGGATAGGATGGTTAACGTTACTATTTAAAGATAAATTTGTAAAAATATTGGTTAATATTAAATGTTGCATAATAGAATTATATAGAATATAAATTAATTTTGATGACTACAAACAGCATATATAAAACCGAACATAAATAGTGAATATTCGCCTGCGAATAAGCATTATATATGAAAGAAATGCCAATGTAGTCTATGAAATATAAATAGTATATTGGTTTAACTGGTATTTATGATTTGTCTTACAAGTGGCCATTTTGTAAAACAATATTCACGTAATTTAAAATATTAGTATTGTCAAATATGAGCATCTTTATTATGAACGATGTACGTAGAGCTAATGAAATATCCTGGTGTTTAATATACCATAGAATATAAGTTTATTGAATATTCGTAATATATTTTGAATGTAAATGAGAACTAATAAAGTCTTAAATATAAAAGTCCAATGAAAACAATAATGATAATAATATCTACTCTCCCTTTAATTTTCAAGTAACATGAGAATGGAAAGTTTGATAATCCTATGCATAAGGTTTTTTTTTTCTAGGAAAGATAAATTATAGTCAAATATATAATATTAAGAAATTAACTATTTTTGTATTAATAAATAACAAATATAAGAAATTCTAATGAAATATAATATATATAAAATTAAATTATAAAACTTATCATAATTAGAGATGAACTAAATCAATACTCATTTATATATATACCTAAAATACTAAATAAATGAATACATTTATATATATATATATATAAAATACCAATGAAATTAATACCTATTTATATATACATACAATATCCAATAACAGAAATATATTCCTGACTGTTGTTATTCCGTAAACTTTAGGGACCAGTCCAGGAAATTTGAGGCATAGACACGCGGATGTCGAAAGTAATATCTTTCGGATGCATTTTTAGGATTTTGAGTTTGGGGTGAGGAAGGGGCGTCCCTTGGTAGATCTGCCTCTTCCTGATAATAGATAACGGTACTTTGCGAATCGTCGGTAGATTGTATAGATGCCTCCCCGTCCGAGGGTTCATTGACTGGTATAGTTTGTTCCGAGTTTTGAGATCTGGGGAGAGGAGGATTGAATAGAAAATTATTGTATTCCGCTTTTTCGAACACTGCATGCGGTTTTGCTAAAAAGCTAGAAGGCGTATTTGTGAGGCTTTGGTGTTCTTTGACATAAGAATTAAAAGGGTCTAAATCTGGTCTACGGCTCGTATATGGGATTAATCTATGAGAATGAACTTTTATTGGCTTGCGTAACGGGTTAAGAGCGTCTTCTATAGTGTAATCGACTTTGTTATGTCTTTTTACTATTCTCATGGGTCCGACATAATTTCTTCTTTTTATCGTTTCTATATTTCTATCCTGGTCTGGGTTATATAAATATACTAATTCACCTGGAAGATAATTTCTATAACGAGCTTTTTTATGCTGATATTTCTCTTGTGCTTCTGCAGCTCTTAAAAGGCTTTCGTGTATTTTTTCGTTGGTATATTGTAATTGGAATGCTTTTCGTGCGACAAAATCCTCATAAGGTATGTGTTTTTCAGTGCGTGTTTCATTAAGTATATCAGTAGGTAATATTGGATCAAAGCCGAAGTGTACGTAAGCTGGTTTTTCATTAATTGCAGTATGTAAGCTATTATTATGTAACATCGCATAATAGTCAAGATAAGTGTCCCATTCAGCTGTGTTTTCTGAAAAAATAGCTAAGGACTTTTTAATTCTGGGATTTAAATTTTCCGAAAGGCCATTACAAGATGGATTGAGAGGTGTTGTTGTTAATTTAGTAACCCCTAATTTCTTGCATAGAATTGTAAATAATTCACTTGTAAAAGAGGGCCCTTTATCTGTTAAATATTTTTAAGGGATTCCAAAAATACCTATAAAATCGAAGAACTTGTCGGCGGTAATTTTAGCGGTTTGATTCGGGGTAGCATACAATCGGAGAAATTTAGAATAATGATCCACAAAAGTTAAAATGTAGGATTTCCTTTTGCTGTCAAGGGTAAAGGACCAATATAATCTGCAGAAACAAACTGCATAACCCTAGTGGGTATAAAATGTCTTTGTACCGGAACTTTTGCGAATTTATTTGGTGAACGAAAAGTAATGCATTTCATACATGATTGTACGTAATGTTTTGTGTCTGCATATAAATTTTCCCAAAAGTATTTTTCGCGTATATCATTGTACGTTTTAAAACCCCCAAAATGCGTTATATGCTTTGCCGCTAGAATGTGGGGCTTGTATTTGTCCGGTATTACTATCTGTAAAACCTTCGTAGATTTCCTAAACCGAGGTAAGAATTGAGAATGGATGAGTAAACCATCATGCAAAGAATAGTTTTTATATAAGCTAGAAGTTTCTGTGGATAGATTTTCCAACGTCGATATAACTTTAGCTAATTTATTATCCTCTCTTTGCGCTTTTTTAATATCATTTATAGTAGGAATATCAATTTGAATGGTATTTACAGAAATCTCATTATGAGAATTATATTGGACCGAAGTATCAGCCTTCTCTTGTTTTAGATAAAAAAGAAGGTATGGATTTTGATTCAAAACTTCATCAGGTCTAACTTTTTGTACATCATTGTCGTTCATAACGTACCAATCTCCGTATGTATCTCTAACATAACTATGATAATGGCCACCACCCTGTGGTTGCCTCGAGTGTACTATTACAGCATTCAGTACGTACTCAATAGGATTTCCTATGTTATGCGACATGTAAGGACGTAGATTAATTTTTTCAGGGTACTTCACGTTAATCGGTTGTTTATCGAGAACCGATTGGTTATGCGATGACTGTTCAAAGTGAAAGGTCGTCACAATAGGAAGTTGTGATATCGTTATTTGCTTCATTCCGCCGTTTTCTTTTTTGAAAATAGGACATCTATAAATGTCTTGTATTGTTTCGAATTGTGTAAATCTTTGTAATGCATTATCCAGAGTTACAATATTTTCCGGAACATTCATATGTATGCTCATAAATTTGTGAAATTCAACACTTTTTTTTCCACATGTGTTGCACGTGATAAGGTTTTGAAAAGAACCTTCGAAAAGTTTTTGAATCACATGTTTTGAGTTACGAGTAGTGTTTATCATATGAGTTGTACATTTATTTATACCAGATAGTTGCAGTTTATTAATAACGTAACTAAAAACTCCTGCGCGTCTTCCTGTTGGCCCCATTCAAAATGTGGTACAATACTTTTTAAATTATGGTAAATGTCTGTTGGTATTATCACCTGTCCCGTATTCGATAAAGCGTTGTTTATATGATATCTCAAAGTACAGATCATACAAAATTTAGTTTGTCGACAATTTCCCATATATTGTACGTTATTTATCATCCAATTTACTAACGGTGTGCAATGCGTTAGACATTGTAAAACAGAATTCATATAACATGAATTTCCTACGTTCATTAAACCCGCACCTACATTGTTATTAATATTCCCTTTCATATGAGTTTCTTTTACTGCATATGATCTGTTTGGAGAGTAACCATAATTTCTCCTCTCAGGAATATGAGAGTTAGAGTATACATTAGTAATGTATTTTTTTTTCATTCTCATGGATAAAATAATTTTTTCCACTTTTGAACTTGTCATGTGTCGATTTTTTTTTCGTAGAATTCCAAGTGTTTTGAAAATCCTTTTTATTATATACATCATTTATAAAAAAATCTCTTGATAATGTGTCAGCTACTACATTATCCGTAGTTTTTATTAAGTCAAAAGTGTAATTGTAATCAGAAAGAAAAGCGAACCACCTAGAAACTCTATTACCTGGTGATTCGAGCTTACTTAATTGTGTTAGGGCGGCATTATCACATCTAATTATAAAAGGTCTGCCATAGATATAATATTTAAAACTCTTAACTGCTTCGACTATGGCCATTAATTCTTTCTCCATTATAGTGTATTTACATTGTGTCGGGTTTAATTTCTTCGAGAAATAAGCAATCGGATGTATAATTCCATCGTTATCTTTTTGACCTAATGAAGCACCTAACGCTTTATCGGAACTGTCTGTAGATAAAATGAATGGTTTCGTAAAATCAGGATGTATTAATATGGGAGGCTGTGTAAGTTTAGATTTTAAAATATCGAATGCCTCCTGAGCCTCTTTTGACCATTTAAATCTTTGATTTTTTTTTTGGTAAGTTAGTTAATGGAGCAGCTATTTCAGAAAAGTTTTTAATAAATTTTCTGTAATAAGAAACTAGTCCGTGGAATCTTCTAACTTTTTTCACTGTGGTTGGAACCGGAAAGTTTTGAATTTTTATAATATTTTCTTCTAACGGTTTGATACCTTCCGAGTTAAGCTTATGACCTAAAAATTGTATCTCCGGTAACATGAAAGAACACTTTTCTGGATTCAGTGTAAGGCCGAACTGTCTGAATCGCTCGAAAAGTTTTCGTAGCTTGCTAATCATTTCTGTAGCATTCTCACTTCCAATACAAAAATCGTCGATAACATTTGAAATTTTTAAATCCGATATGGGTGCCAAAAGCTGGTCTGCTAATTGACAAAAGACTTCAGGGGACGCTGAAAGACCCTGGGGTGTGGTAATGTACCGGTATGATCCGAATGGTGTTATAAATGTGGTCATGTCTCTATCTTCCAATTTTAAAGGGATTTGCCAGAAAGAGTTTGATAAATCTAATGTAGAAAAATATTTCGCACCTCTTAAATTTTCTAATAAATGGCTAATAATTGGCAATTTATATCTGGGATGTTTAAGGTGTCGATTTAATGCACGGAAATCAGTTACGAGACGCCACTTTTGCTGTTTGGGGTCTCCAGATGGATTTTTCTTTTTGATCATTATTAATGGGAAACTAATGTGAGAATTTGACTTTTCAATAATGTTTGCTTCTTCTAATTCATCTAATTGTCTTTTTAATTGTTCTTTTAAGGCGTGTGGGATTGTATACGGACGAGATGATGGTAGCTGAGAATAATCAACTGTAAGATTAGGTTAAATAACATTTGTACGACCAATTGTGTAAAGGCGTTTACTAAAGATATCCGCATACTCAAATAATAAAGATAATAATTGTTTTCTCGTGTTTACATCAAGATGATTTAAATTAAAATCTGTTTCTTTAAGTTGCTGACGTCGAAGGTTTTTTATTTTATCAATATCTCGTGAATCAAATTCTGATATTATATTTCCTATACGGGTATTTTTATTAATCGGGATATTATGCGTACCAATATTTGTTATTGTAAGCGTAATTCTATTATTTTGTACTGGACAAAAAGTGTGAGAGAGTTTTAAATTGGGATTACGCATACATGGTTTTAATTCAATGATACTTCCCGTACGAATTTCAGAATCTAATTTTAAGTTAATTTGACGTGATTCTCCCGGTAATAGTGTAAATTTACTGGGTATACGAGCAAAATTTACCGCATTATTTGTTTTGTTCGGATCTACCGCGTCTGACATTTTAATGACACAGTTGTCGGAAAATAATTTATTTGATTTTAAGCAAATTTGAAAATTGTGTTCTTTCAAAAAATCATATCCAATAATTGCTTTATAATGTTGTATATAAAACGGATGGGTAAAGTTTGTACTCCCTAACGAAAACTGTAGTGTTGCATAATGTGATATATTTAATCTGTCTCCAGAGATCGATTTCACCTGCACGTTTGTTTGATATGTTTCGATATCCATGATACCTTTTACTTTCGAAAGAATATCATGTTCTAAAACGCAGACTGCCGCGCCAGTGTCAACGAGCGTATTTACTATATTACCCGTTATATAAATTGACACAGTCGGTAAACAAGGTCTCTCTTTATTAAATTGTAAAACTTGCGTGTTTACTAAAAGTTCAGTAACCTTTTTATAAGACGTGCTTTGAGAATCCTGTACGCGGGGAGGTCCCTTTGTTGGGTCATCTACTGACCTCTCCTTTTGGAGTTTAAATGCATCGTATTCCTTGATGGGGGAGAATGAAATCCATTGTCCCTTGTATTCGAACTTCTGAAGGAACTGTTCGTCGAATGCGATTGTTGTGGATCGAATTTTGACCTTTTGTCACTAAAATTTTGTCTCGAGTTTTGTTTAGCGTCTTTAAAATAACAAAACTGGGAAGAGTGATTTGTTTTTTTACAAAAATCACATGGTGGAAATTGACGTTGTCTAACAAATTGGTTTGGTACATAATTTCTGTTATTAAAGGAGCGAGGTGAAAATGCTGCAGTTTCAGGTGTATGTCTTTTTGATAAGAGTTTAAGGTTCTCAATCTCTCTACTCAATGCACTAACTGTTTCGTGGGTTTGCAAAGCATGGGTTTCTATCAGAGTTTTAATTTCATTATTTGAAATTTGGGTATTAATGTATCCTAATGTGTGTGGAACATTTCCGTCTGATTGAGAATAAGCTAAATTATTTGATTGTAAGAGTTCTACAAAATCAATTGCTTCTGTAAAAGTTAAAGGGTTTTTCATAAGTGCCGCATGTCTATATTCAGGCAGAAGGCCTTCGAGATATTTAGATAATTTGCTTTGTTCGAAAAGTGCTTTGACGGACTGATTTGTTATGTCCGGGTTATTAAAAAATTTTTGAGTTATTAACGAAACTCTAGCAGCATAAACTTTAGCGGATTCACCTGGCATCATTTTACAGTTTGAAAACTGTTGTTGTCTCGTTGCGAGACTTAATTTAGTATCAAAATACGACAAAATTTTTTTTTTTAATTCTGCATAATTTTCTTCTTGACTGAGGCCAGGGGAATTTATCATATGGGATAAGGCGTCGCCTCTAATACGGGATTTTAAAATTAAAAGTTTTTCGGCGTCCGTACATTTAGCTAAAGTAGTTATAGTTTAAAAACTGTCTAAAAAAAATTGCGGCGTAACCGCCGTTACATTGTCGAACTGCGGTATTATTGCCTGTAACCCGGCAAATTTTTGTAGAAGGGTCTCTGTGGCCATCTCGTTTTAATGTAAAATTTAGATTCAAATCAATTAATGTTAAAATTAATTTGTATTAACACTCACACATTTTTTTTTTCAAATTAAATATTTTACAAAAGGTCAAATCGTAATTTATAGTAAATATTAAATATAATAAATGGAAAAAAAAGGGTTTCTTATTTGGGCAATAATTAAACTAATTATAAATCATATAAATAAATATATGTGTACATATAGTAATGTACGCGAGAAATAATAAGTACAAATTAAAGTTTAATAAATAGTTATATTCAATAATAATTAGTTTAATAAATAGTTATATTAAAAGAACATCTGACTTTTATTATCTGAAATGAAAATATACAAGCCGTACATATATGCATGTGTATATGTTTGCTTAAAATATTTTAGAAAATTGAAGTGCAACGAAATAAAACAAAAATAATGCTAAATAAGAATTTTTTTTTTTCAGCTGAATAGAATAGCTTATTTTTGCATATACACATACATACATATATATATAAATATATAAATCAAAGGAAACCTTAATCCGGACTAATAATTTACTCCTAAACGAATCATACTTCCAGTTCAATAACAACATCTATAGACAAAAACAAGGCGTTCCCATGGGGTCACCCATTTCAGGGATCCTCGCAGAACTAAAAATGAGACTCATCGAAAACTCCGCCATAAATATTATCAATAAAAGTAAAATCTGGACGCGCTACGTTGACGACATTTTTACAGTTTTCCCGAAAAATTCCGACACTGATAAAATTCTAAACGATCTCAACAACCTTGATAAAAACATATAATTCACAATGGAAAATGAAACTAACAACACACTGAACTACCTAGATATCAAAATAACCAAAAATCCAGACAATACAATCGATACTACTGTTTACAGAAAACCAACCGCCAACACCGAAATCATCAATAAACACTGCCATACCCCCCTTCCCTACAAATACGCCGCTATAAGATCTTATATAAACCGCGCGATCCTTATCTGTTCCAATAAAACCCTCCTCAACAAAGAACTTAAATACATTAAAAACATAGCCTATAAAGTAAATTACCCAAAAAATCTTATCAATAAAATTTATAAAAAACGAATGAAAACCCTTAATAAAATCAATAACGCCCAAAAAGAAAAACCAAAATTCACTACACCCATCCCTTTCTGCAACGGAGCAAGTATTAAAATAAAAAATGAAGCCAAAAAACACAATATAAACATTCCAATTAAACCTAACAGAAATATTTTTCAACATATTAGAAACGATAAAGACAGAATTGACAATAGATCCACTTCCGGGATTTACAAAATAGATTTCAACTACAATAATAACTCTAGTGCTTGCTATATCGGTGTTACTAAAAGGAAAATCCAAGATCGCGAAAAAGAACATAAATCGGACCTTATGCACAACCGTCAATCTACCGCGCTTGCTTCCGCTCACCTCAATAACCCAATTAATATTAACAGCATACATACTAATAAAATCGCCCACTACAATAATCACAACTACGCCTACAAAAGAGAAGCTTTAGAGATCCTTACTAACCCCACCCCCAGGGGGGTACCTTCTTCAGGTATTCAGGGGGAGTCACGCACCCCGGGCCCGAGTGATCTTTTTTTTCCTCTCCTTCTTTTGTTTTATTCCCCTTCCCTTTTATTTCTTTAACTTTTGGTTCGGTTTATTTTGCTTTTGTTGCCAATAAGTTTTTGGTACTTGCTTGTTCCTGTTGTTTTGTGTTTTTGATAAAAATAAAAATATTAAAAAAAATTATAAAATTTGAAAAAATCCAAAAAAATTGAAACTACTCACCTTGTTTACTCACCTTTTTGTTTACTACTCACCTTGTTTTTACTTACCTTTTGTTGTTCTTATTCTCATTTGTTAAACTAAAACCATAAAACTACTAATATCTTAATTAAGCTAAGTCCGGTGTAGGTGTGGCGCTGGCTATTGGGTTGGTGTTTTGGTGAGAGTCTCACGGTAGTCTAGCCTTGGGAGCACACTGGGAGACTGGTGCCCTTGGTGAAGGTGAGACAACGGTGACTACTCGAACGAGAAACACCGGACTAACACGACTACCACATGTGATTCCTGAGCTGGGTCACTAATCTGGTAGCTGGTGAGTGGTTATGGGTGTCACAGATAGCGATTCTGAAAACCCTTTGCTTTTCCGTCTGTTCAAGAAACGGGCTGACTTGTGGGACTAAGGAAACCCTCAACCCTTTTCTCTTATCTCAATATGGCGACAAACAAAGGAAATACGAATAATGTGTCTGGCTCGGGCCAAGCTACTAAAAACTCAAATGAGAAATCTTGGGGAGATAGAGTGGAAGAGTTTTCTTCCACCCTTAATGAGACGAATGTCTTTGCTAATTGTGAAGTTAGATTTTTTGTTGTAAAGAGGAAAGAAGGAGATTTCTCAAAAACATATCCTTTCTTAATACAAAAGGCACTGCAATCTATAATGGGTGATCCAAAATCAGTCAAAAAACTTCGATCAGGGGAATTATTAATAGAAGTTGAAAATAACAAGCAAGCTCAGAGTTTAAAAAGATGTTCCTTTTTTGCAGACATACCTATCACTGTTACTCCTCATAGAACTTTGAATATTTGTCGTGGTGTTATCTCCGAATCTGACTTGCAGTTCATATCAGAATCAGAAATCCTTGAGAACCTCAAAGAACAAAAAGTTATAGCAGTTAAACGCATTTCCGTTTTCCGAGATGACAAACAAGTACCTACCAAGCATATTATTTTAACGATAGACTCTCCTAAACTTCCACGCTCTATAAAAGCCGGTTATCTCGAATGCCCCATTAGGCCATATATTCCGAATCCACTACGCTGCTTCAACTGCCAACGCTTTGGACACTCTAAAACTTCATGCAGAGGAAAACTGACGTGTGCCCGTTGCAGTGCCATCGGCCATGACAGTCAAAATTGCGAAGCCTCAGTCCGTTGCATTAACTGTAAAAATGATCACCCATCCTACTCCAAGTCTTGTGAAAAGTGGAAAATAGAAAAAGAGATTCAGACCATTAAAACTAAAGAAAATATATCGTACCCTGAGGCTAGAAAAATAGTTGAATCAAGAACACCCATCATTGGAAAATCATAAGCTTCTGCTACTTCCATCAAAAAAAACTTCTAGAACAATAGCTACACAAACCGGCTCTCTAAACAATACCAGCTCTCCAGTTGAAACTGCTTTAATTATTCCTCAAAAATTGCAACCTAAGCCTAATCACGCTTCAAATTCCACACAGTCTTTCAATGGCACTCCTATGGAAAATGTACAAATGAATCCCTCAAATCTACAAATCAAACCAAGTCACACAGCTACCTCCACACAGTCTTCTTTACCTAAACCAACATCTTCTAAAAAATCTCCATTAATACCAAAAAGTGTTTTGTCTGACAGGGGACATTCCTCAGTCTCCCTAAAAAAATCTAATTCACCTTTGCATCCCCATACCATTAAGAAAAAGAGAATTGCAAAATTGCCCACTCCAAATTCAAACAAAACAAAAAAAATAAATCTTACTAAACAACAGGACTCAATAAGCCTTCATCCTTCTGATGGGGAAGGTATGTCTACCGCATCTGAGGATAATGACGTGGATGTTTTAATCTAAAACAAAAAAATCATAATGACTAATTTCATTTCATGGAATTGCCGAGGTTTTACAAATAAACGAGATGAAATCAGAGAGATCATTTCTGATCATCGACCCATTTTCTTTGCCTTTCAAGAGACCTACTTAAAACAAAATGATAATGTAAAAATTCGTGGCTATAACTGTTTTAGAAAAGACTTTATTCATTCTGACAGGGCTACAGGTGGTGTAGCTCTTCTTATTTCTAATAATGTACCTCACAGTAATATTTCTTTAAATACTAATATCCAAGCTGTAGCAGTCCAGGTCCATATTCACATGCTTGTCACTGTTTGCAATATCTATGTACCCCCAAATATGACTCTCAGCCCTCATGATCTCAATAACCTGGTTTTGCAGTTGCCAACTCCTTTTGTCTTTCTTGGTGACTTTAATGGGCACAATCCACTTTGGGGTAGTCCCGACACTAATCAGCGTGGTCAGGTTATTGAGGATTTTGTCACAGATAATAATTTATGTATTCTAAATAATGGTGACAACACATACTTTCATGAACCTTCCAGAACATTCCATGCAATAGACCTAGCCATTTGCTCACCCACTCTGTATCCATATTTTAATTTCTTCATAAGTAACAATCTACATAAAAGTGATCATTTTCCTCTATTTTTATCATTTTATAATTTTAATGAACATCCACCTGGAAACCCGCATTATATTTATGACAAGGCCGATTGGGCTGCCTTGACTACTAATGCTGTAATTACACATGACATGATTGGAGGTGATATTAACAAGGCTGTTACCGATGTGACTAATTGTATCATAAACTCTGCTAACATTTCTATTCCAAAATCTTTTGGCTGCCACAATAAACACTCAAAGCCCTGGTGGAATGAAGAATGTAATGCTGCAAAAAGAAAGCAACAAAAAGCGTGGGGGATTTTTAGGCGGTACCCTACCACTGCCAACTACATTGCATTCAAGAAAGAAAGAGCAAATGCTCGAAGAATCCGCAGAAAATCACAAAAAGAGTCCTGGGTTAAATATGTTTCCAGCATTACCTCCAATATAAGCAGCAAACAACTTTGGCATCGTGTCAAGAAAGCAATGGGAATTTATTCTAATCAAAGTATTTCCTTTTTAAATTATAATGGCCAAACTATAACTTTAACTAAAAATATAGCAAACACCATAGGTAGAACATTATCTGACATATCCAGCTCTAATTCCTACTCCGAACCTTTTTTGTCATATAAACATAATTCTGAAGGATCATCAATCAACTTTCACTCCCGTTCTTCACCAGAGTACAATAGTCCTTTTACTGAAAATGAGTTAAAAAACAGTTTAAAAAATTGCCGTAACTCTGCTCCTGGACCTGATGGTGTTACTTATATTATGATTAAACATTTATCAAAACTGTCACTTGAAAATCTCCTCCATCTTTACAATAGGATCTGGACTGAAAATATTTTCCCTGTTGCTTGGCACGATGCTATTGTTATTCCTTTTTCTAAACCAGGTAAAGATGCTACTGACCCAAAGAATTACAGGCCCATTGCTCTTACAAGCTGTCTATGTAAGCTACTAGAAAAAATGGTTAATACTAGATTGGTTTTTATTCTTGAAAAAAATAATTTGATTTCTCCATGGCAAAGTGGTTTCCGACGAGGCCGTTCTACGGTTGACTATATTTTATTGTTAGAGACAAATATCAGCAAAGCTAATGTGAGACGTAACCATTTGGTGTCAATTTTTTTCGATATAGAAAAAGCTTATGACAAGACATGGCGATATGGTATTTTAAAAGATCTTTTTAATTTGGACTTCAGAGGAAATCTCCCCATTTTCATTCAAAAATTTTTAAGAGTCAGACGCTTCCAAATTCGTATAGGATCAGTTTATTCAGATTTTTATTTTCAAGAGGAAGGTGTGCCTCAAGGCAGTGTTTTGAGCGTTACACTTTTTTCTTTAAAAATAAACAATATTCTTAAACAATTGCCTCCAAGTGTCCATGGGAGTTTATATGTAGACGACCTGCAAATTTCTTGCCAGGGAAATGACATGCGTTTCATAGAACGTCACTTACAACTTGCTATAAAAAACATAATTAATTGGACAAATAAAAATGGTTTTAAATTTTCTACTGACAAAACACAATGTCTGCATTTTTGTCGTAAACGAGGTCTTCATCCTGATCCAGAGATTTTAATAAACAACAGGCCAATCTCAGTTGTTGACACTGCTCGATTTCTGGGTGTTATTTTCGACAGAAAACTGAACTTTATGCCACATATTTTGCACTTGAGAACTAAATGTGACAGAGCACTTAATATTTTAAAAGTGCTTGCTAACACTTCTTGGGGAGCAGACCGCCCATCTTTACTCAAAATTTATCGTGCTACTATTCGCTCCAAGCTTGATTATGCATGTCAGGTTTATGGTTCAGCCCCTCACTCTTATATTAAAAAACTTGACACAACACATCATAGTGCACTCAGAATTTGCTCAGGTGCTTTCCGCACGACTCCTGTCCTTAGTTTATACGCTGACTGTGTGGAGCCGTCTCTCACTGACATTAGACAAAGACTTTTGTGTGAATTGTACTTTCGCGTCCTTTCACATCCTAATCATCCACTTCATTCACCTTTAAATAGTAACGATCATAATCTTTATGTGAATCGCCCATCTTGCATCCCACATTTCGCTCTTAGAATTAAGAGCTTTCTTGCTGGCACCTCTCACATTCATACCAAAATTCGTCCTCGGTCACTTTTAAACATCACGCCTTGGAATTTCCAAGTTATTTCTTTTCTTCATCCATTTAAGGGGTTTGAGAAATCTAACACAGATGCTTCCATTTTTCAAGCACTTTTCTCTTCTCATCGTTCTGCGTATAAGGACTATGTCGAGATTTTTACTGACGGCTCCAAGACAACTAATAAAGTCGGTTGTGGTATCATCATTGATAACACTACTTTTAGCTATCAACTCCCTAACTCATTTTCCATTTTCTCTGCAGAGTTTTTTGCGGTTGAGGTTGCTCTTAACATTATTTCATCTCATCGGAGGAGGAAATTCATTATCTATACCGACTCGAAGAGTGTTCTTGACTCTCTCTCTTCTAACCCTTGTAACCTGTCCTTCATTTAAATTCTCAAAACTTACAACAACCTTCTTAAAAAGGGATTCAACATTTTGTTTTGCTGGGTTCCTGGCCATGTTGGCATTAAAGGAAATGAAGCAGCAGACAAAGCCACAAGGCAGGCTTCTCTACTTTTAAACTGTCCTGTACCTTACGATGACATGAAGCACACACTTAAAAGCTATTTTAAAAATATTTGGCAAAGGGAGTGGAATAACCAAAACAATAACAAATTGCAAGAAATAAAACCTGAAATTTCAATCTGGCCAACACTCACCCCTAGAAAATATGATGTCATTATTACTAGATTAAGAATTGGGCATGCAAGACTCACACATAAATACTTATTGCTTGGAGAACAACAACCGGATTGTCCAAAATGTCATTTTAGTGCACTAACCATTCGCCATATTCTCACCGACTGCCCTTGCCTTCGTCATTTGTATCGACATTATTTTAATTCATCTTCACCCAATTTGACAAGCCTTTTAGGTGCAAATTCTCATCATCACGTGACAAATTTTTTGAAAGAGGCTGGTTTTTATTTCGACATTTCATTTTATTCTTTACAATGTTCATCCCATTTTACATCTGTTTTTACTTTGAGATCTGATTTTATTGTTTACAAATTCGTCCTATTTTACATCTGTTTTTTATTGTATACACTGTTTTTATTATATTTAATTTTATCTTGAATCTTGTTTGGTTTCTTTTTTCTCCTGTGACTTTTTAATGACTTTCTGGATGGGTAAACCCATCCAGAGGCTCTTTTTATTTTTTTACCTGTTTGTTTGGCGCAGCTTGTTCTACTTTGGACCTTGCGCCAGAAAAAGGCATTCAACCAACCAACCAACCAACCTTACTAACCCCATGGCAATCAACGATCGCGAACATGCAAGAATCCCAATGGAATGGAGCCAATTGATCAAAAGATCCACCAATACGAACAGAAGTGAAGAAACGAAGCCGATGTTTCCCGATGACAACAGTGAAGAGAGCTGTCACACTTCACCTGATGACGGGTGCGCTAGCGCCTGAAATGCATCGTGTAAATAACTAGGACTTATGTAAGGTAAATTAGTTTGTTTTTTAATGTGAATTGTCGTCCTATAACAAAATGTAATTAGTATTAGATAATATCTTTGAAATTTTCTTTATTTAAAAGAAATTGACATTGCGCTGTGTAAAGGTAAAATTAGTTTTAAATAAATAAAGAACTGATTCACAAATTTGAATGAAAATGTTAACTTTAAATTTTTTTGATTAAATAAAATAAAGACATTCAGAATTATATACATTTAATTATAGACATAATTAATAAGTCATCTTTTAAAACATTTTTTTCTCTTCTACTAAAATTTCTTAATTATTTAATTCATATATTAAATATTACTGAGGTCTCAGAACAATAAAAAAATGTTTTACCTTGCAACATCTGCAGCTGAGTGCTTGTCATGCTGAATATCCAGAGTGACCTCGGGTATCCCACTTTACACACACAAATTCCAAAATATCTTCTATCACCAAATCAAAAAAATCTATCCGACTTGCTCTTCCCGAAAATCTTCTTCTATATCCTTTCCTCTTCCCTTCCAAATTTCGATCCCCTCAACTTTAATCCAATCCTCAATTTTGGTAACACCCACTTAACTTTTACTGGTCTAACTTCACCCTCCAGATTATTGTTATTAAATTTTATTTTTCCTCACTCCAGATGTTATAAGAATTTGTTTTTCAGTCCAGGTGGATTTTCAAAATTGTTTATTCGACTGAAAACTCTCTACCACCGGACCCCTTTTCTTTATTCCCTTGCGTATATCTTTCATAACTATTATATTTCTACTCCCTAACTTTTCATAAAATATTTTCTTCTCATTTTATATTTCTTATGAGTTTCCCTTCCTTTCTTGTGAGTTTCGTAGTCTCAAAGGTTTGTTATTTGACTAAAATTTTTCTGTACGTTCCCACGCATGCTTGGTCATTCGATTTTGAATTTTATGATTCTGTTTTGAAATCGCAATATCACCTGGTGTAATAAATTCCTTACTTTCTTTTATGCATCTTGACCATTTCCTCTTAAAGTAACTTTTGTGACTTACACTTCTATGTATAACCTTTTATAAAATCGAACAATTCCATTTATACTTTACAAAGGATTAGATGCATTTTGCAAAGTTAGAATGTTTTGAATTTAAAGCTATTTTACTCGTATTCTTAGTTCTTTTCCATTATCCTTTTCTTTACTTATTTATTGGTGTTTTTCCCGATTCCTCGCTGCAGATGTTCAGTTATGCTGAGTTAGTACCTCAGCACTCAGGTTTAATATTTTCAAAGTTTTGTAGAAGGATATTTTTGTTACCCTTAATTGAAAAAAAATTCTCAAATTCGGTCCGTAGTGTTTTTAAATTATTAGTTTTATTTACAGCTTGTGATTCTAGATAAAAGTTTAATGCCGGACCTTGTATCTTAGATCTAAATAAAGCCAGCATTTCTTTTTCATTGTAAGAATTCAATTCCTGTATGTCTTGTAATTGATCGAAAAAAAAAGAAACAGTATTTGGGTTACCGTCATACGGTAATATGTTCAAAGATAAGTTGCTTTTCGGAGGCATGATGTAAATCAAAACTTATTCATATAAGTATGCAATTATCACTAATCACTAAATGTTTTCAACTATCATTATCAAAAAAAATTTTTTTTTTTTACTTCATACCCATATAAATTGCAACAAGAAACATTAAATTATAAGCATTTTAAAAATTCAATTATTTTCATATTTATGAATATATACGAAGTTGCAGAATTCCATAATAAATCTTTATGTAATTTTCTTTTTGTGTGCGTCATACATTTTTTTTTTTTTTTTTTTTTTTATGTCCAGAAGAAGGTCACAGAACCAAATGTTATGTTTTTTAAATTCTTATAAATATATAGTTGTTTTTATTTTTTTTATTTAGAGAAATAATTTGGTTGAAAAGTTATATTAGGCCGTATCGTCCGTACCGTAAATCATATAACAACAACAAACCAATAAATTAATACACCAGGCACTTTCGATTACGAAATATTTAGTTGATTTTATTTACTTCTGGACATCAAATAGAAGAGATCAAAACCAAGACAAATGCAAACTATCTCTTACAAAAGATTGTCCATTCATACGATATTTCAATCACATTATTAAAATTGTAAATGATATGCATTATTGAGCTAATACAAAAGAAATCTTTTTTTACGTACCATTTCCATTCCTTCTAGATGTCTCATTTTTCAGAACTTATTCTTCTGAAGTACCTACGTTACATGCCGACCCGAACGCGAAATTTTAAATAGAAGGCACAAATCTGCAGTCATATCAAATACATCCATTTTATTGGTCGATTCAGTCACGTGGTTTTTGGTGATCGATCTCTTGGCGTAAACCATAGAACGCCAGATTTGCGTACGTCATGGAATGTTTGCACCACGGAACCAATCAGCTTCGCTGACAAATACGAATCCCGCTTAACTAAACCACTAAACGTATTTGGAAGGATAGTTTGTTTTGTTTGTGTGAGCGATTTGAGAGAATTTTTTTTAATTATTCATATAAAACATATTTATATTTTTTCAAGTTATTCCTCCTTTTGATTTGGATACTTTGAAATTGAATAGGTTTTGTTTGATGAATATCTCGCGGGTGTATTCATTATAGGATTGCTGCAACTTCATTATTGCATCTTTAAGACTACTTTTATTTGCTATATATATTTTAATCGTCTTATTATTTAATACTCACCAAAATTTATTGTAAACATATATTAAATTTATAACTTTTAAAATGAAAAATCTACATAGAACTATATTTTGAATAAGTTGAATGTATATCTTTTTCTTTCCTATATATATAATCTTAAATGTGCCTGACATTAATTTAATTTTACTACATAGCTGTTGATTCGTAATAAGGCAATTCCACGGAAATGTCAACCTGAACGTCAATATTTCAAATTTAACAAAATTTTGAGTGTGTTACTTACATATTTTTAAAGCTTGTAATATATATTTTATTTAAAAGAGTAAAATCCGCTGTAAAAGGCACGTTAAAAATATTTAAAAGAATTTTAAAAGGTTAAAAAACAGTTAGACAACATGTTTCGTGCTTATTTACTAGCACATCATCAGGTCTCGTCAGTTAATGAAAGCCACCGAGCTTTATCTTGTTGTTCTAAGAAAGGCTGCCATAGGGTTGCTAAGTCTTTACTCTGATTCTCGTTGATGCATTTATCGCCAAATTTCCAAATCATGATCTTTTCGTATATGTCTAATGTGTATTCGGTGTGGGGGGTTGCTAGAATTTTACTTTCTTCCCACTTTGGCTGGGCTTCTTTATTGTCGAGTAAAAGTTGCTTTAATGGCAACTTTTACTCGACAATAAAGAAGCCCAGCCAAAGTGGGAAGAAAGTAAAATTCTAGCAACCCCCCACACCGAATACACATTAGACATATACGAAAAGATCATGATTTGGAAATTTGGCGATAAATGCATCAACGAGAATCAGAGTAAAGACTTAGCAACCCTATGGCAGCCTTTCTTAGAACAACAAGATAAAGCTCGGTGGCTTTCATTAACTGACGAGACCTGATGATGTGCTAGTAAATAAGCACGAAACATGTTGTCTAACTGTTTTTTAACCTTTTAAAATTCTTTTAAATATTTTTAACGTGCCTTTTACAGCGGATTTTACTCTTTTAAATAGTTATTTCGCACGTGGTTTTTAATTATTTAGTGATACATATTTTAGTAGTGTGAAGTTTGAATTATATAAATTGTTTTGTAAAAAGGGGTTCGTCCATGTGTTTTCAGATTAGGATATTTAAGAAATGGACTTGCATGAAATGCTTAAGTATGTTGCTTGTTACTTGTACATGTATAATTTTAAATATTTAATTATTTTGTTTATTAAAAAGTAAAGAAAGACAGATTAGTTTTGTATTTGATTTAATTAAGGCTTTTTTATTTTGGAAAAAAAATGATGTAACAATTTTGTCAAAAGTTTACTCTTTAATAATCCTCTTGTAAATATTAATTTTACATATTTACTTAACGTATTTGAAGCTGGATGCTGTTAAATTAAATTAAAAAAGAAACAGATTAAGTTTAGGTTATGAATTATCGTTGTTTTATTGAAATACAGTGTAAACAGATAAAAGTAAGCTTAATCGCAAATTTATCATCTACCACTTGTATTTAATTTAATTTTCAATGCAGTATCTATAAATAAAGGTTAATTTGCAGAAAATTATGCATTAAAAAGTTTAAAAGTACTGTGCAAAGCCCTGTTTAAAATATAATCTATAATATTTATTGAATTAGTTAAAGGCAGACTATTTTGTGCTACACATGCTTTAAAAATTTTTTTGTTTGTAAAATCAACCCATGCCAAGTGTGTTTTTAATTTTAAACATTCAGGAATCATTCCTCTTTTTGAAATAAATGATAAAATGCTCTTAAAAATATATTATTTCTTTTGATTTGGAAAATTGGCCATTTTTTAGCTTAAATAAACGCATTATGTATTTTAAGAGATAGAGAAATTTCGGACTCCTCATTTTAAAGAGAATTTCATAAGATTTAATTTGATGTCTACCTTGATTATGTTAGTTAAAAAAATATTTTTATTTATTTCTAAAGATAGTGTTTTGTAAACTTTTTGAAAAAAAAAAAAAAAAATACTAACTATAATAACTTGAACTTTTTAATAATGAATTATGACAAGTTACTGTTCATGTAAGAATATAATTATCATTACTTACATGGTAAAAGACCTCATTTTTAAAATTCGTAATCTATAAAAGATGAATACACGTATGGATTTTACTATAGCTGAAGTCGAAGAATCCATAGCCTAGTGTAGGGAAGGGGCCGGCACCTGGAAAACAACTAAACCCCTACACAATGCAGCTATGGACGAGACTCCAGGTGTCAGGTTGAAAATCAACCGTCAAAGGCCTAATTTTTTTCTTTACAATATTTTGTTATTATTGTTCTTAAACTTTAAAGAAATTTATTTGTTAAGTTTAAAACAAATAATAACTGCTAAGCTTACATTGTAAAATACAGAAAAATAACTTTAAAGTAAGCTTTAAATATCAATTTATTCTTTTTAAGATATTTTGTATTTTCTTTTTCCCTCTCTGTTAATAAACACAAGGTCATAGTAAATTTCTACATAATTTGTCACTTTGTCATATGTTTTTAAACAGTATATAGAAAGAAATTAAGTAGTTAGATAATTTAAGTACTTAAGTTAAACTCTTAATAGAAAGTATTGTTAGAGTATAACACATAATTTATTTTAACATTTTTACAGTATATGTTTCATGTATAGAATTATGCAATATACTTAAGTTGTATGAAAAGTATTTTGAACATGAAGGACATTTTATACTAGATATTATTAAAAATCATTGCAAATTCAGTGTAATCATAATAGTAGATATGTACTAATTATCATACTAGTTAATTTTCAATTAAAATATTCTAATATCTAAAATAATTAATAAGATAAGATTTTTTAGTCTTTATATATACATTTTGTTTTTTTTTTCTTTCACCTTATTTACTAAGCCTAACTGTGAGTATTTTCCTGTGATTATTCTTATTTAAATGTTTATAGAATACTAATTCTTTTTTAATTTGTTAAAGCAATACTGTATATTTTTTTCTCTTACATGTAACATTTAGTATATAAAATACAAAACTTACCCGTGGTTTATCTTTCAATCCAAATTTTGCTATGTCATTATTGAAAGATTCAAAATGGCTTCTGACCATAATGAATGATGAAACAGCAGTAAGATCTGTTTATTTCATTAGACCTGTTTTTAACAGTGCCAATATTTAATGTAATTGATTATTTGAGTTTGAAAGGGAGTGTGAGCTGTGAGGTAACATTTGTATCCATCACTGTATTATTATTTTTTTTTTTTTTAAAGAGTATTTTAAAGCCCAAATGCATCTAATTTTTAATGTATATCGGGGATTTCATCAGAGGTAAAAACTGCATGTGAATTAATGAATGCAAGAACAGAAGAGTAAAAAAAAATCTGGATTAATATGAATTGCTAATGATGCATAATTTTACAGCTCATTTGTATAATTTGAGTTTAATTACATTTAATTGCTTAAAAATGTCTTTTTTTCACTGTCAATCACTGACATAGTTATTGCACTGCAAATTGATGAAACTTTATATATATATGTACAAGTTTATTTATCTAATTCCAATTTTTCTGGTATTTATTGTAGAAATATAATGTATTTTTGAAGCTTATCAGCAAAATAAATAATTTTATTATCAATATTTTTTGAAAACTCTTTTAAATCATTCTATGGTCGTGAAGGGTTTGTTGAAATTTGCTAATTTTTGTAAATGATGAAAGATTTTTCATTTCAATTTTTTTTTTTTTTTTTTTTTTTTTTAAGAGTGTTTATGTTTTCGGACCAAAAATTTTAATGAATTGGCTCCACAAGACTGCACAAATTTGTTTCAATGTTAAAAATTTTATGTGAGAAAATAAAAAAAACATGCAGGGTTCTTGCACTTTAGTTGGAACCCTGTGTATCTATCTAGCTTTCTCTCTCTCTCTCTCTCTCTATATATATATATATATATATATATATATATATATATACTATTAACCTACTTTTTTTATTTTTCAATATAGTATTATGAATCATTAAGCAATTTTAATCAATCAAATGATTAGTGATAGAGTAATACTAATTTAAGTTTAGCTATCTATAGTTAATGTAGTTATATTTGAATACAATGTCATATGTAATATGTCATTTATGGAGTTATTGTGTTTTTTTTTTTTTTTTTTTTCATGTACACAGCGAAAATCTATCATGATCTATGGGCTCAATTATTTGAAGCTTAACATGCGTTGGATTAAACAGCATACTATATGAAGAAAAGTACTCATACACCATATTATAATTTTTTCTTCTGTGTATGTAACGATTTTTCTTACTTCAATGCATGTTTGCCAAGAGAAATCTGCTATTTAAATTGTTCTTTTATTTCTAGTGTGTTGTAATGTATATACATCAACTGTAACATTACACTTAAAAAAAAAATTTGAATTGCGCTTAAATTTTAATGGTTTAGAATTGAAGTACCATACACTTTAGTTCATTTCTCCAGGATAATATATTTGTCTTATCCCCAGTGGCAAAAACGCCGCGACACGGCGACATAGTCGCGGACACAGAAGAACAGCTTGCAGACAGTTTTTGTCTGCACTAATAAAACTAGTATGTTGTGGCCAACACAAGACTTTCTTCTATATTTTCCAATACTTATTCAATCAGTAACAATATTTAAAAAAAAAATTACGATTTTTTCTAAGTTTTTTTTTCTTTTGTTAAAAGTAATACATATTCAATCAGTAACAATATTTAAAAAAAAAAAAAAAAAAAAAAAAAAAAAATACGAATTTTTTTTTCTAAGGGTTTTTTTTTTTTTTTAAGGAAAAAAAAATCGACAACTTTGTTTCAAATTATCACAGATTTATAGTTCAACCATTCATTTTAAAGGTATTGACGAGATGTTTCGAAAGATACCCATCTTCAAAATATACCCACCCCCCCAGGGGGGGGGAAGCGATGCCCCCACATGCACAGAAATTTTTTCCTAGTTAACTATTACTATTATCAATAACTCATATTAATTTTACAATCACAAGTTAAAAATAACGCTCATTATGTACATTTATACGAAATTTTGTCCTATACTGCCATGTTAAAAATTTAGAAAACATGAGATCACAGTGCCACCTGTTGAGCTATTGATCCCCAAATGTAATCAGCACCAGTTTATGTCGGGGACCAACTAAATACCAAGTTTGGTTAAATTTCGTTTAAAAAAAAAAATACGATTTTTTTTTTCCAAGTTTTTTTTTCGTTAAAAGTAAAAAAAAAAATCGATAACATTGTTTTAAATTATCACAGATTTATGGTTCAACCATTCGTTTTAAAGGTATTGACGAGACCTTTCGAAAGATACCCATCTTGAAACTTTGCACCCCGGACCGATGCCCCCACATGCACAAAATTTTTTTCCTAGTTAACTACTACTATTATCAACGAGATCTTTCGAAAGATAACCACTGTGAAAATTTACTCCCCCGTGGGAGGGGGGAGGGAAGCGATGCCCCCCATGCACAAAATTTTTTTCCCAGTTAAATACTACTATTATCAACGAGACTTTTCGAAAGATACCATCTTGAAAATTTACTCCCCCCCTGGGGGGGGGGGAACCGGTGTCCCGACATGCACAAAATTTTTTTCCTAGTTAACTACTACTATTATCAATAATTCATATTAATTTTACAATCAAAAGTTTAAAATAACGCTCATTATGCACATTTATACGAAATTTTGTCCTATACTGCCATGTTAAAAATTTAGATAAAATGCGATCACAGCGCCACCTGTTGAGCTATTGATCCCCAAATGTAATCAGCGCTAGTTTATGTCGGGGGCCAACTAAATACCAAGTTTGGGGGGAACCGATGCCCCCACATGCACAAAAATTTTTTCCTAGTTAACTACTACTATTATCAACGAGATCTTTCGAAAGATAACCACTGTGAAAATTTACTCCCACGTGGGAGGGGGGAGGGAAGCGATGCCCCCCATGCACAAAATTTTTTTCCCAGTTAAATACTACTATTATCAACGAGACTTTTCGAAAGATACCCATCTTGAAAATTTACTTCCCCCCTGGGGGGGGGGAACCGGTGTCCCGACATGCACAAAATTTTTTTCCTAGTTAACTACTACTATTATCAATAATTCATATTAATTTTACAATCAAAAGTTTAAAATAACGCTCATTATGCACATTTATACGAAATTTTGTCCTATACTGCCATGTTAAAAATTTAGATAAAATGCGATCACAGCGCCACCTGTTGAGCTATTGATCCCCAAATGTAATCAGCACTAGTTTATGTCGGGGGCCAACTAAATACCAAGTTTGGGGGGAACCGATGCCCCCACATGCTCAAAAATTTTTTCCTAGTTAACTACTACTATTATCAACGAGATCTTTCGAAAGATAACCATTGTGAAAATTTACTCCCCCGGGGCGGGGGGAAAGCGATGCCCCCCATGTACAAAATTTTTTTCCTAGTTAACTACTGCTATTATCAATAATTCATATTAATTTTACAATCACAAGTTTAAAATAACGCTCATTATGTACATTTATACGAAATTTTGTCCTATACTGCCGTGTTAAAAGTTTACATAAAATGCGATCACAGCACCATCTGCTGGGTGATTCATCCCAAAATCTAATCAGCACCATTGCATGTCAGGGTCCAACTATATACCAAGTTTGGTTCAATTTCATTCATTGGTTCGTGAGATACGGTGAAAACAAGAAATTAATTTTTTTTGTACTGTGAATTCAGCATTACACCACTACTTATGTATAGTAATATTTCCTAATATTTTTCTACATTTATGTAAACCACTGTTTCTGAATAGTTTTTTTTTATATATTTTCATAATTAAAAAATATATATATGTATTACTAAATGTAAATGGTATTGCTGAAAGAGTTTGCAAAGAATTAGGCTGATTGACACGATAAGAATAAGAACTTAATATAAGAATAAATCAGCCAGCCAAATAGTTACTATTCCGGTTTGAAGGATATTCGGCCAAAACTGCTATTCGGTGCAACCCTAATATATAATATGTTCATTTCCTTCTTTTTTAAAGGAAATCTATTTATTTTTATGTTGATACCCCCCCCCCCCAAAAAAAAAAAAAAAAAAAAAAAAAAAAAAACTTATTTAAATTGATATACATTTTTTTTTTTTAATGCTTTTTGTATATTTAGACCAATTAATTTTTTTTTTTTCCATTTTACCTCACATTAAGTTAAAAAATATATTTAAAATGAAATTTAAGGCAGACAGATGATTAACCCCTTGGGTACATTTGACGTCTGAGACACTTTTTTTTGTTTTTTATTTTTGTTTTGCAATTCTAATTGCTTGAAGACATCTTAATACTACATATGTCACCAATATTTCAGAAATAAATAAATTCTTACGTAAAATGTACTGCTTTTGCATACTACTCCAAGCAACCAAAAATTATATCCGTTCCGCATGAAAATATTTTCTCAAATAAATCCATACCCAAGGGGTTAATCATTAATATTATAAAAAAGCACCTCAGAACTGGTGTTTAAAAGTAATAAGTACAAAACTTTGAATAAACGCCATAAAATGCAAGAACTTGCAACAATTGTTTTAGGTCAAAACAAAACATGATCTTTTGTCAGGCGAACAAAGTAGATAGATTACCACTTTATTTGTAACACTCCTGCCTATTTAGTTCACCTTACAAAAGCCCTTCAACCTAAAATTATTGTGTGCATTACCTCTGTTTGCAACATTCGTGCCTACTTTGTTCGCCTGACAAAGGGTTGTGTTTTCTCTCAACACGAAACAACTGTTGCGAGTTCTTGAATTTTATGGTGTTTATTCAAAGTTTTGTACTTTGTAATCACTAAAATGCAGAACCACACAAAAATATTCAAATAAATAATAGAATATAAGTGAAAATTGCTCAAGGTATGATTTTAGTTGTATTTTGCTTTTTTTTTTTAACTATACTCTCATTTCATGGCATATAGTAAATATAAAAATATGCGATGTCATGGTTTTGTATGTTTACTCTTTTGTATGTAAGATTAACATTTGTATATAATTACTTGTTGTGTATAAGATCCATAGCTGGATCTCATGTTTTCCAGAAACAATATAGCTGATACTTTTCAGCTACAGATAATAACGTAAATAATTAAACAAATGATTCAGGCTTTTGCAATTAAATGCAATAACTTTTATGCTTAGCAGCCATTTTGAATTTTTTTAACTAAGAAAAAGAATGACATCAGCAAAATTTGGATTAAAAGATAAACCACAGGTATTTATTATCAGTACAAAAAACCCTTAACGGGTTAAAAGTTTGTGACGCCGCTACTTTATGGCTATAAGAATTTGAAATATGAGTCTTAAAAATAATGATATCAAATTTTAAGTGACGCTTTGCAATTAGTTAAAATATACATAGATTTTCTTATTTGATCATTTACTTTCTACTTTTATTTATACTTATAATGCAAACGTAATATTTTTAGCTTCAAGATCAGACAGATATATAAAATACACTCACTGATGCTTTTTCATTTACATTTCAAATTCAAAATAACAGTTTTAAAAGGAATGATATAAAAATTCCAGTGGCACCTCGGTGTTATTTTAAAAGATTTGTTTTTAGATTCCATTAAAACTACTTTTGTTTTGTCTAACAAAGTATATTTACATATTGAAACAGTGCTTTTAATTTTTAAATATACTCTCAAATAATTATACTTTCACTAAGTTTGCATTATAAATTAAAATTATTTATTTTAATAAATTGATTTATCTTTTGCATCACACTATCCAAAACATAGTATATCATAGTATCCAACTGAGTGAAAATTTGCACAAAGAGGTAGTGTGACATAAAGAAATCATTTACACAGATTTTACTTGCAGTCTTACAATGGTATTAAGATGATTCATGTTTAAAAGAACCATATTTCAAACATTTTTTATTTTTTGAGATATAGTCTTTTCTTTCGATACAGACTAGATGTAATAAATTACTTAAGTAAAATTTCACAAGCAAAAAAAAAGAAGTCCTTTTGGCTCATTCAGAAGGATAGGTTGATTTCTTTTTTCTTATCAAACAGCCGCCATTTTGAAACAATATGCCAGCTACAAATTATTAATGGACTTGGTAGAAATATTGATGTGGGTTAACTAAGCAAATCTGTTCATAAATACCTTTTATGTGATTTAGAAATTTTCCAGTAGCCAGCACTTGGAAACAAGATGATCGGCCAATTTGGCAAACAAGCATAACAAATGTATTTGGGAGATAATTCTACTGTACAGATTCAGTTTGAATTAATTCAGAATTACAAAAGTTATCACGTTCAAAAACTAAGTGGCCGCCACTTAGATAAAAATGGCACAGCAAGTTGTTCAGTGAACTATTATAACATATTTGAAATATAAGTCCACTGTCCAACATTAGAATAAAAATTCTCAAGTAGTCGCAACTTGGAAACAAAATTCTAAAGAAACTTACCCACCAAAATCACACATATTTGAATGATAAATCCATTTTTCAACTTTGGTTTGAAATGATCAAGTATTTCAAGTTATCGCGATTACAAATTTTCAAGTGGCCTCCACTAGAAAACAATATGATTGAGAGAAGTTATTTCGATACTTTTTTGTATATATTTATTTGTGGGTGGGGTTGTTATAAAAAAAGAAAATTTTCCGATGGCCACAATATACTAAGTCTAATATGTAATACAGCAAAACTAAAACTAAAGCTGGTTGAAAAACACAATGCAGCCAGAAAAGTTTTTTGGGTTGGAATTCAATTTAAATTTTTAGTACATAACTAGCGAGCTTTGCCCGCTAGCGGGTCAGTATTTTCAAATGAATCACTAACAGTAACTTTTAGTCTTAAGAAAAGAAATTGAAAAAAAAAAAAATTATGAATGGGTAAAAAGTCGGCCCGTGTCCCCACTGCCTTCGGCAGAGCAGTCCCGTGCGCGCTGCGCGTGCACAACTTAAAGGATACACGCGCTGCTTGCGCATATTCCTTCCCTGACCCTTCATGCCTCCTAAAAAAAATCTGATCAGGTAAAAACTCCCACCGGGTCCCCACTGCCTCCGGCAGCGCAGACCCATGCACACTGCGCGTACACGTGTGAAGGTATACGTGCGCTGCGTGCACATACTCTTTCTCAAATCTAAATTTTATTCTTAAGAAAATTTAAAAAAATCATTTCTCATCGGGTAATAATTCGGACCGGGTCCCCACTGCCTTCGGCATCGAAGTCCTGTGCACGCTGCACGCACACAAGTTAAAGGATACACGTGCCGCATGCGCATATTCCTTCCCTGACACTTCATTTCCCCTAAAACAGAAATCATTTCTGATCGGGTAAAACTCACACTGGATCCCCACTGCCTTCGGCAGCACAAACCCATGCGCGCGCACGTGTGAGGGTATACGTGCGCTGCGCGCACAAATTCCTTCTGTAATAAAATTTTTATTCTTAAGAAAAGAAATGAAAAAAATCATTTCTCATCGGTTAAAAAGTTGGACCGGCTCCCCACTGCCTTCGGCAGCGTAGTCCTGTGCACACTCAGCGTGCACAAGGTAGGGGACACACGCGCGGTGCACGCCTATTTCTTCCTCACACTTTCAGCCCCGCCTAATTAACCTACATATAACAATTTTGAACAATCTAACTCAATTAGCTGAGATGCAAAAGAAAACTGATTCAGGACACCTCAAAACGTGTAAATCTGGTGAAAACGTTCGATAATTTTAAAGAACTTTAAAATATCTTTCGAATGATGTATTAAAAAAAATTTAATCATAATTAGAAATTGAAATATTGAAATTTGAAAATATTACAGCACCATCTGGCGGTAGAAATTTCTGTATTCCACTGTTCGATTCAAATTCTGAAAACTTTCGATAATATAAGAGAACTTTAAAATATCTTTCGAATGATGTATTAAAAATAAATTAATCATAATTAGAAATTGAAATATTGAAATTTTAAAATATTACAGCGCCATATAAGAAAACTGATTCAGGAGACCTCAAAACGTGTAAATCTGGTGAAAACTTTCGATAATATAAAAGAACTTTAAAATATCTTTCGAATGATGTATTAAAAATAATTTAATCATAATTAGAAATTGAAATTTGAAAATATTACTACACCATAAAAGAAAACCGATTCAGGAAACCTCAAAACGTGTAAATCTGGTGAAAACTTTGGCTAATATAAAAGAACTTTAAAATATCTTTCGAATGATGTATTAAAAATAATTTAATTGTAATTAGAAATTGAAATATGTGTATTAGAATAAAATTTAATTTGCAAGGTAAGTGTATTTGTGTTGCTATAGAAACTTGCATTGAAGCATTTTGAAATTTGCAATTTATATTCCTAGTAGAAAAAGCACGTGATGTTTCTTCCCGCAGACTCTCTGTGACTGGACTGGGTTACCAAGGTAACAACGGAAACAGACGACTGCAGCATTTCATTCTGGAAATCAGTACTGAACGAAGGTCGCATATTCAATTCAATGGTTTTATGGCTAAAATTAAAAAAATTATAACTCATTCAGTTTTTAAAATTTTCTCTCAATCTTTTGGGAATTGAATTATAGAAGCGAGATGTAATATACAAAAAAAAAAAAAAAAAAAAAAAAAAAAAAGAAAAGAAATGATTTAACTCTAAACGCTTTTGAGTTATAGAATGTTTTGTGAAAAAATCGACGTTTCGTAAAATCTAAAAATATGGATCGCTAATCCGTATTTTGTAAAAATGCTTATATGGTTCGAAAGAGGATTAAATGTCCTCTCTGAATATACCAGTTGTTAAGAAATGGAACAGTTACTCGGTTGTACAATACGTTTAAAAAAAACGATCCAGAAAAAGAGAAAATTTCGACCCTTTTTAATTTTTTTTTTTTTAAATACAAAAAATCTGTATTTTTTTTTTTTTAAATTGTACCGTAAGAATCGGTAATAAATGCTTTTTCTCGTGGTACAGGTGTATTTTCGATATTTCCAACAGATCGGCAGCAATCGCTTTACAAAAACCCACGAAATTTCCTCTTTCTCCTTCTTCTTTTGAGGTAAGCGGTCCCGGTCGAAAATGATGATCGCGTGCCATTTTTAATCGTTTTTTTTTTTTAGATATGGGTTGACTTTTTAATTACTATCTCCGCTAATTAGGGTCGCATCGTTTAGCAAATTAGATAACGTACATCTGCGATAAATTCTCTGTCCGACGGTTCCTGTCCGAAGTCTGTGCGACCATTAGCGGCGGACCGTTTCTCACAGACAGACACACACGCGTACAGATTTTAATAATATAAGAGATGTATGTTAAAAATGAAGTGTAGCTTGAAAATTTTCAACAAATCTACTTTTTTTTTTTTTTTTTTTGGAAGGAAGAGGATGGCAATTAAATCAATTCAACCCTTCCCACTCTCCTTGGCCTAGACCTTGCCAAAAGCTCAACCCATCGATCATTATGGTAGAATTGTATCTTAGCATGTATAAGAGAATCAGTAACTGTTGAGATTTTCAGAAATTCAGTTATTAACCAAAATCATGTAGAAATATTTATGTTATTTTTGGTAGGCACTGCATTGTACTTGCACCTAGAAATTCCATTTTTATTTGGGACTCACCCACTGATAGCTTGTCTCCTGTCCACCTTAGGGGGTGTGTCTCAGACCATCGGCAATTACCCATAGTGTAGCACGAGTGTGATGTAAAATCCATGCAATGATATATTGTATTCTAAAGTGTGGTGGCAAGAAGTCTCATGTAAAAAGGCGACTCTTTTCAAGCACATTTCCACTGCACTTTTGAATATAAAAATTGAGGAAAAAACCTAAAATTCCATACAAAAAGCATGGGATGAAAATAAAAATACACTACGTTAAGGCCGGAAAAAAAAAAAAAAAAAAAAAAAAAAAAGGTTAACACCAGAAGGAATAAAAGGAAAAAATTAAGTAGAAAAAGTCATTCAAGAACAGAAAGGGATTTGGGTTAAGGCATTAAACCTTTTGTCGAGGATTTAATATGACTCGTGTAGTATGTAGTAATAAATTTTCTTTGGGATAATGTTAACATGTGCCAAATTGACAGGAAAATCCTAATATTAGAATTTTGCTAAAAACTGTTTAGGGTCAAACAGAAAAGAATTGGAGGATATGCATATCAGTGGCGGTTCGTGAATTGAACATAAGTGCTGAAGAATAACATTAAAGTAGTTATGCATAACTTTAACGAAAAATACCCATTTTATTTAAATGTAAATTCATACTTTATAAATGAGTACAATGTAAAATATTAGATGAAGTGCTTCTTCACCTATTTTCGATCCACGAGCTGCCGCTGATGTGTATCGGATTAAATATATATATATATATTCCCCCTCATTTAAGGGACACCATAATATGTATACTATATACAGTCCGTTAAGAAATTATAAGACCACTTTAATTTTGTAAATTATAAGAAAAATAAAGATTCTAATCATAATTTAAATACAGATAATAACATGATGCTCTATATTTTTTTATAATTAGTTTGCAATAACTTGGTATAATGCAATAAATGTTTAATTAATATATATATTAGAAATAATTGAAAAATAACCTGTTAAGAAAATATAAGACCACTTGTCAAAAAACAAAATTGTATAAAAAATTAATATGATATTGGTCCTCCATTTTTTGTGATGACTTCAAACACTCTGTTTTTTATTGAAGTAACCAGGTGATTAAGTTCAGTTATAGAAATATTGCACCATTCTTTTACAATGCCTACTTCCAGTTCATTGGCAGATGAAAATTGCTTATTATTAGCATAAACTTTGCGAGATAATATACCCCATAGGTTTTCCATGGGGTTCAAGTCTGGACTTCGACTTGGCCATGGCAAAACATTAATTTTTTCTTTTTTAAACCACTCCTGTGTTGATTTAGATGAATGACAAGCAGCATTGTCCTGTTGAAACATCCAGTTAGCACCACCTAATAAAGGTCCAAACGCTATCATATGATCATATAGCATAGACTGATATTGTGTAGAGTTCATATGACCCGAAATCCGCTGTAAATCACACAACCCCTCATAATTGAAAGCTCCCCAAATCATTACTGATCCTCCACCCATTTGTCGACTGAAGCATTCTTTTGGTTCCTTCCTCTAGTCATACCAATAGTGTTTGTAACCATCGGGACCATCAAGGTTGAATTTCTTTTCATCAGAAAATATAATTTGTTTCCACTCATCATTCCATGACATGACATTTTTAGCCCATTTTAATCTTTCTTCTCGATGACATTTCAATAACTTTGGTTTTTTCTTTAATTTCATAAATTTTTTATTAATATTTAATTTAAGACACTTCCAGACTGTTACATGTGAAGTTTTCTTGCTGAAACGTTCCGAAATTTCACGAGTTGAAAGACCTTTTTTAATTGACAGTCGAAAAATTTATCTATTACCACGTGCTGTCAAAATATTTTTTCTACCAGATCATTTTGTTTTGTTTGAATAATCTTTTTTAATTATGGCATTATGAATGGCAGTTTTAGAACGGTTCATTAGCCTCGCAATATCTCTTTCAGATTTACCAGAACCTTTATAAAATAACATTTTTCTCACTTCGCACTCCAAATTCTTTACCTCCAAGCATCGTCAAATTAATCGCACATAACACATTCAAAACCTAAGCATTTGCTTCTTAGGTAATGCTTTTACGAAATACTGACGCATGTGCTTTATATTGAGTTTGACGTTATGTATAATATGCTAATTTTCTCATGTGGTCTTATAATTTCTTAACAGTAACAGTCTTTAATTTTTAGAAAGATGAATAAGTTTTAATGAAATTTAATTTAATTTTAAAAGTTGGAATTAGTATAGGATGTGTTTTCTTATCAATTTTAAATACGCAACTAAAAATTTGCATATTATGCTCTCTTCTTCAGAAATGCACCAATACGCTTGTGGTCTTATAATTTCTTAACGCACTGTATATTGTATATATTAATAAATACAAGTGAATTCGAAGGCAGATGATGGATATTTGTATGTGCTGAATTACTTTGTAAACAAAGAGATAGGTTCCAGTCCATGACAGCTCATATAAAATTATTTTATTTATTTTTAAATGAATAAAGTGAATTTGATCGAAAACAGATATTTGTGTATGCCAAACTATTTGGTAAACAAAGAAACAGGTTCCATTTCAGGACTGTATATATAATTTTTTATGAATATGAACAAATTTAAAGACAGGTGATAGCTATTTGCAGGTGTTGAACTATTTGGTAAACAAAGAGACATTTTCCAGTTCATGACTGTTCATCTAATTAATTACTTTCTTCTATGTTCAATTGAGGAAAGTATTGTATTTGTAAAAAATTTTTAACGTGTCAAGTTTTCAATGGACTAGAACACAATTTGATCATTTTTAGAAAATGTGCGTGGCAAAATATTATGGCAAATGTATCTCAGGAACTATTGCTCAGAATTTCATAAAATTTTATATGTAGTTGCACCTTGGCATAAATTAGTGCCTATCACCTTTTGGTGAAAATCATCCAGCAGGTGGCATTGCCATCCCACTTTATTTCAGATATAACAACTACAGTAGGATCTTCATTAACTTTTATTAATATTAGAAGAGAAAACAAAAAGAACAATCAGTTTCACTAACTTATCTTATTTGAATTATTAAAATATAGATAACATTTAAATCTAGCAAGTTCAACTTATTCATATGTCTATGCAATCAAACTACATGTAATATAATGGGAACCACTGCACAATGGTCAAAATGAATATATCTAAATTTTATGCAAATTGAGCAAGATCAACACCATTTTTAAAAATAAAGTTAGAACCAATAAAGTAGACTAACCAGTTTTCCATTGTTATATATAGATGTATAAAACATTACAATAGTAATTATTCATGAGGTTACAGTAATCACACTCATAACAGGAACTGGGCATTTTAAAATTAGTGGAATTAAATAATTTACCTTTCTTTAGATATTTAAAATCTGTGTGAGAAGTAGTTAAAAAAAAAAAAAAAAAAAAAAAAATGCTTACAAATAAATTACAGATTTCAAAAGTTGTACTTCTTTCAAATTTAAACAACTACCTGGATTGGTTTATATACCCTCCCTCTCAGTATGTTTAAAAAAAAAGAGAGAGAGGAATACAGAAAGTTTACGTAAATAAGAATTTATACCAAGGACTATTTGTAAAAAACTACAGGAGATGTATAATTACAAAACTAAATCAATATTTTACACAATTCATATAAGAAAGATATAAATTAGCTAAAAATATTTATTACTTCACTTTTTTTTTCCCTGAAAAAATTTACATTACGGTGCAACAGATTTTGTTTACTTTGTGGAAATACTGAAAACTAACACTATCACATCGGATTGCAGTTTTCTTTCCTCCCCCCCAAATACGATAAAAAAATAAATGAAAATCATTTTACATTTTTAAATTTAACCATGGATAAGTTTAATAAGACAATTGAGGCATTGACAATGAAAATAAGGAAAGTGCCAAAAATTAAATTTTACAGGAGAAGCAACAGAAGTTTTGATGGTCCAATATCAAAATGAATAATCACGCTCTTGACTACAAATGGTTTATTGAAGCAAAAGACATAACAGGTAAGTGTGAAAAGAAAAAAAAAATTATTTTAATTATTAGAAAAATTCCGGCAACGACTGAAACTAAATGAAGCTCGTTAGGCACTTGCCTCTTTTTCGATGCTATTGGCGTTGGAACATAGATTATTTTCAGTGAAAAAACGCAGTTTCGCAAATTTTGGCACTTACCTCATTTTCATTATCAACGCCTCAATTAGAAAATTAATAAATACAAAAAAGGGAATCTGAATAATTTCAGAAACTGGGCAAAGTTTATATTTAATTTACTTTAATATATATTCTGCAATATATTATTTTTAAATAAACGTTAAAATGATGCTGGAGTTATAAATAACTAAATAAATCCAGTGTTAATTATTAATTAGTTTACATATTTATGGATACATAATTACTTTTATATAGAGAGACACACATATTTTAATATGCCATAAATTTAATATACGTTCTTCAGACAAAATATATTTTTACTGTTTTTAATACACAATCATTTAGTCATCTCTTCAATATATTTTACTGCTTTTAATATAGATTCATTTAGTCATTTCTTATTACATTTATAACATAAATGTTATTTTTCAAGAGATACGAAAGCAAACACAAGCCTCGTTGCGTATCTAGTAAAAACATGTTTGTAAACAAACTAAAATATCTGGCGTTCTATGGTTTTCGCCAAGAGATCGATCGCCAAAAACCACGTGACTGAATCGACCAATGAGATGGATGTATTTGATATGACTGCAGATTTGTGCCTTCTATTTAAAATTTCGCGACCCGAACAAAAAAAGAGAGAGAGAGCCGCTTAAGGGAATCCCCTAATTTTTTTACCAACGCCGAACAGGGTTGCCGGAGAAAACACGCGCCAAATGGCAGAATTAAAAAAAAAGCTAAATGTAGCCAACCAGGCATCTTAAAGATTTTACTTATGAAAGTTTTAAACAAAAGAAGGCTGATAATTAGCCAAAAATAAAGGACAGTGACTGATTAAACTGAAACAGGAAGTGACATATTATCTATATTTTAGTTTTCTCATTGGCTAAAGTTAAAAAAGAACCGTTCGCTTTCAAATAATGGAAATGACGTATAATGGGTGACACTGAATATAATTGGCTGAAATTTAAAGATACATTTTTTATTATTTTATAATATTGCTTTACTTTCTTTCTTTCTTTCTTTTTCTTTCTTTTTTTTTTTTTTTTTAATAAAGAAAGTTTCTAGAAGGAATGGAACAATCTGGAAAGTTTGGGTTTGAAAAAAAGAACAAGAATTTCATTGATTTTGAGAACAATGAAAATGAATTAAAGATACATTGATATTTAAAATATCATTTTGAATAAAGCCACATAAACAAAAACAAAATGATTTCTTTTTCTCAAGAACTGGAAATAAACATGGTATAATTTTAAAATGACAAAAAATAATGATATGAAGTGGGGGTAACACCACAAAGATACTCCCGTATATTCTTCGGTAACCAAAATTTGACTGCAATGACCCTATTGTCAACGGCTGTAAGTTTCTCGAGCTCTCCAGCTTACGCAATCGCTCGTCTTATTTTTATTGTATCTATGTTCATATCGTAATATTAGTGCAACGTTAAACCCAACATCCAACCAACTAACCATTGTGTTGATGTTTACGTTTGGCAACTTTGTTATTGTTTACGAACTTGATTGTCGAAAGCAATTTATTTTAAGAAGCAAGTACTAAATATTAAGCAAATAAATTTCGAAAATATACATAAACCAGAAATATTTTTTTCATTTTAAAGCATTTTGTATTATTTAAACCAAGCAATGTTAGATATTTAAGATTTCATACAGCATTACAGTTTGTTATATTAATTTGTACACTTGAACACGAATGTGTTTGGCAAAATTTATTTTCAAACATAATAAAAATTAGTTTTATTTCTTAGAAAATAGCTGTGAATGTTACAATTTTGTGAATTTAAAAGTAGTAGATAGAAAAAGTTAAGGAAAGAAAACTACACATACGTTTTCGTTTGGCAACTTTATTATTGTTAACAAACTTGATTGTCAAAAGCAATTTATTTTAAGAAGCAAGTGCTAAATATTAAGAAAATAAACTTGGAAAATATACATAAAATAAAAACTTATTTTTATTTTAAAGCATTTTGTATTATTTAAACCAAGCAACGTTAAATATTTAATCATTTCATACTGCTATTTCAGAATTACAGTTTTTAATTTTAATTTGTACTTGAATATGAATATGTTTGACAAAGCATACTTTTAAACATTATAAAAATTAATTTTTATTTCTTAGAAGAATAGCTGTGAATGTTTTGAGGATAATATTGTGAATTCAAAAACAATAGCAAGTGAAGAAAAAGAAAACTTCCCATGCTAACCTGCTACTAACTTCTCGCTAAAAAGAAAAACAATTGTCAATCAAAGATGCTATTCATGTAGACTTAACACATGTAGTTCCCCTCTGTTGACACTAGTGGTGCTACTATATTTCCGGTTCGTGTTTTAGCTTCACTGTCCTATCTGTATGATAATCTGTGCTGTAAGGTAGGGTGACCAAATATTTGATTGCCGAAATTGGGACATGTCATGTCCCCATTTCTTACTTTGAAAATGGGGACGCCATGTTATTATTCAAATTATAGATTAAAATGCGGTAAGTACACACATAAATAAAAACGCAATACATAAGTATATATTTTTCCTTCCGAGAACTAAACGCATACATCTTTATCAGGATTATAATATCTGATCATAATACAAATTATTCAACATTCCCATGTTTATAAAGTTAAAATATAAGTATATGATTACAAATGATGCATTTCCTAGTTCTAAACTAAGTCTCTTCATTGCTCAAGATTCAAAAACATTTTCAACAATGACGTCGCATTTTGTTCGGTCAAGAATATGCTAGGTCAAGAGTACTTTCTATAATCGTGTTGTGTATTACAGTCGGTAACAAAAACAAAAGTATCCGAACACTAGCAGAAATTTCTAAATAAAAAAAGTAGAGTTAATACTGTTTTGTTAAATAAATCCTTGTCGAATCATGTTCTTAGTCAATCTTAGAGCATGATTCGACAAGGATTTATTTAACAAAACAGTATTAACTCTACTTTTTTACATAGGAATTTCTGCTAGTGTTCGGATACTTTTGTTACCGACTGTATGTCATTATGATAAGTAAAAATGTCTTCAGCTAGAACAATCTTCAAATAGCATTATTGGTTGTCAAAACACTTTCATTAAAGACTATCTGGATACAGTTATAAAAGTTTTTCAGAGTAAATATGAGTAGAAACATGTCTTTTTCCACTACATAAATTACCCAGCAAAACTTATACTGGCGGGCTCGTTATGGCCTACTGCTGGCATCCTGCACTTTCCATCAGTTGCCGGTTGCCCCATATAACTCCAGCAGCGGGCTGTTTATGGCTGCCAGCAGTGATGGAAGCCTAAAGCAAAATGGTCGGTGGCCCAGAGGTGGCATAAACACAGATGGCCTTATGCAGGCTATCACCACACGGCCAACATCATGTTTTTTATGTTGTGGCCACAAATTATTATGCCATAACCAATTTGTATGCATAGAGGGCGCTGTGATTCTTTTTCTGTTGATTGGAAATTCCCTCGCTGTCCGCCATTTCATACGAAGTTCTTGTTCGTTATTGTAGTCTGCGGGTGCGTCTTCGTTGAAAATCTCGTAAAAAGAATATATGAGTAAGTAATTCCATTATTAATTTGTTTTTGTATTATTTTTTTAATTCTATTTTTAAAAGTGTTTGACTCTAAAGCCATTGTTATAACAAAATGATTTCTAGAAATATATAACAATTATCCAGTTGATCCGTTTTAGTAAATTATGATAGTCGCTAACCTTCTAGTATTTTATCATTGTTATTATTATTTTAATTGATTTAATAAAATAAAAATTATGGATCTTAATTTATATATTTATATTATATGGACGGGAGAAAGTTATATGTTTTATTTATTTTTTCTTCCTTCAGTGTAGTTAAGAAGAAAGCACTAGATTCGGGAAATTTTTCGATATCCGGTTTTCGATAGATTTTGCACGTTTTGGGTTGATCTCATGAACATAATTTGAAAAATTGTCTGTCTGTCTCTTTGTGTGCGCTCAAAAATTTATGAAAGTGATAGTAGTCTAAAAAGTTTACTTCTTCCGCTTTTTTTTTTTTTTTTTTTTTTTTTTTTTTTTTTTTTTGTTTAATGTACAAACATCGCTTCCTCCACCCCTGAGGGAGAAGTATACCAGATAGAGTAAATTTCCAATATGAGGGGTTGGGGACAAAATATCGTGAGGACAAAATATCGTCGACGTAAATGAATACAAAGTAAAATGAGTTGGTAATTATTAGTAATGTTGTATAAAATTTCATGACAACACATATCTTAGTCAGAGCAGTGACATTCTGACAAACCTACAATAATTTTTTTTATAAATTTTACTTAAAAAAGTTTTAAAACGATATTTATTTATTTTTTGTCAGAATTAGTCATAATGAATTCAATCGTGCTAATTAATTTTAAAACTTTTAATTCAAGTTTGTGAAGTGTTCAGCTTTAATGTCAGCAGTGATGTACACAATTTTTAAAATGTATTTTGAATAGTGAAAAGCAAAAGATAAAATAACTTAAAAATAAACATAGATAGAATAATGAAATTCAACTCTATGATTTATTTATTTAATTATTTATTTATTTTAATTAATTATTTAATATTTATAAGGCCCCGTGGCCCCCTCCAGAGATCACACGTGACACAAAATCAAATTTTCAAATATATCCTACTATTTTTTTGACGCGAGATTTTTGTCCCGCGATATTATGCCCGGATCCCAATATGAGTATTCTTGAAAAGAATTCGTCAATATCTTTAAACGAACGATTATATTATACATCTGTGATATTTTAAAGCAAATTTATTGATTTTATTATTTTTAACAAAAACTAGTTTTTTGTGGCACCACAAAACATTCTTCTATATTTTTTATTATGTAAATTCGCGTAGTGCAAATAATTTGTTAAAATCATTTTCCTGAATGCATGGAATCGATTTTCATTTTAGAACAGTTTTTGTCAATAATAATAATAATAATAATAATAATAAAATCAATTTTGTGCCAACTTCTGAAAAAATGCTTTCTTCTTCTTTTTTATTTTTTTTTTAAAAATAATTTATAACTTTGTTTTAATTTACCACAAATTTAATTCAGTCATTTACTTGAAAGTTATTGATGAGTTTCTTTAGAAAAATACCACCACTGAAAATTTATCCCCTCATGGGGAAGGGCGAGCGATTCCTCAACTTATACAAAAAAAATTTCCTGGTTAGTTGTTAGTTATTTAAATATTTATTTTTTAATTCATAATAAAAAAAAAAAAAAAAAAAAAAAAAAAAAAACTATAATTTATGTGAAATTATTTATATGAAATTTCCTCCTATACTGTGTTATATTGAAAATTACGAAGAAGTAGAAATATAGAGCCATGTGTTGAGTGAATGATCCACGAATGTAATCGGGAAAGATTTTAATCAAGATTGGTTAAATATCAAATTTGGTTAAATTTCGTCTATTGGTTCGTGAGATACAGCGTCCACACATTTTTTATACACATTTACAGAGGGAAACTTTCTAAAAATGGTCAAATCGTGTTTAGGAATCTCAAAACATGCAAATACTTCGAAAACCGAATGTCGAAAAATTTCTTCATATATACATATACATATATATATATATATATATATATATATATATATTACTATAAAATGGATTTTCTTTCGAAATTTAGTATATTGTACTTATTTTAAATGAAAATCGCCTACCTTCATCATAGAAAATATTAATTTGAATATGTAATTTCTATAAACTATTACAGGAAAAGAAAAAAAAAGTGGTAGCCATAACAAACTGTTTTATTTTATTTATTTATTAATTATTATTTTTTAAATGCAAGTAAGAAAAATAATTTCACTTTTACGAAACTGAAATAGTTTCCCCCTCAATTTCCCGTAACGTATAAGAATATTTTTGTGCATCACTATTAAATGAACCACAAATGTTTATTTTATCATTTTTGATCGGAACCATTTCTTATTGCATCTATAAAATTTATGTTGATCTGTATTTTAGCGTTGTATAGAGATTTTTACGTGCGCTGATAAGAAGTTCGCTGATAAGAAGTTTCTCTTAAACTGTAATGTATCCAAATCATTTTATGAATTTTTATACTGAAACCATTTGTGTTACCTGTACAACTTTTTATGTCAAGCGTCCTATAGTAAATCTCGAAAACCTGTATAACATATATGAGTTTTATGGAATTCTAAAGATATAGTTATAAAATAGGTAATTGGCAGATAAAACTCTCAAATATTTACAACTACAAAGACAAATGCACTCTCCTTTTTCTCCCTAATTCCGTTATCCCTTTACTCAACCGAACGATTTTTTTTTCTTTCAGAACGATTTTTTTTCTTTCAGTTCTTTGTGGTGGCCTGGTGACAGCTGTGATAATTAATTCTAAATAGCCGATTACATTTCTCAGTGATAATTTCTGTGGTTTCAAATGTGCGACTTTGAAGATAAACATACAGAGAAAAAAAGAAAGCTTGATCATCTGCCTGCTGTTTTAAAAAGGAAAAAAAATTATCAATTGGGTACCATTTGATGTAGGGGAAAAGAAAAATATTCGAGATTTTCTGGATACTTGAGAGTTATAATAAAAAAGCACCACAGAATTGGTGTTTAAAAGTAATAAGAGTAAACACCATAAAATGTAAGAACTCGCAACAATCGTTTCGGATGGAAAGAAAACATGATCCTTCATCAAGCAAACGAAGTAGGCACGAGTGCGGCAAACAAAGCGTAAGCGTCGCTGCCTGCGTTTTGTTTGCAAAATTTTATGGTGTTTATTCAAAGTATTGTACATGTTACTTGAGAGTATACTCCAATTTCTTAAGAAATCGCACCCTCGGGCAGCGTAAGCTAGTTATTAACTAAAAGGGAGCTCGGAATGGAGATGTCCGTTTTTTTTAATTGCCGTAAATCAGAAAGTGACCTAAAATCCGGAAAAGTCCGAAATCCGGAAAGGCCACGGTCCGGACGACTCCGGATTTGAGATTTTGTACTGTAGTAATAAATAGAAAAATTTGTAAATAAACATAATCATTGCCTCCCCCCGCCCCCCCCCCAAAAAAAAAAAATGCATCAGTTCTTTTAGGTTGAAATAATAACACATCCCTTTTGAGTTTAACAAAAAGCACGATTGCAGCAAATTACTTTTGCTTCACTCGTGACCACTTTGTTTCGCCTGATGAAGGGTCTTCGTGGTATTTCAACCGGAAACAATTGCTACAATTTTTTATTTTTATTTTATTTTTTATTTTATGGTGTTTTTTACAGTGCTCTCTTTATAGCAGTTTTTGTTTCAATATTTTATAATTTTCACATGTAAAGTTACATTCATTTATATCAAATAGCGTAACAAAGTTAAACATATTGAAATTTGAACACTTAAAAAAAAAAAAAAAAACATAATCTCCTTTATTCCAAAAAATGTAATATAGAGAAATATTTGCACTGAAAACAAAAAATTAAACTTTTATCATAAGGAAAATGGATCAACTGAATATTTACTATATGCTGCACTAGAAATCCTGAATTTACAACCATAGTGTATGAATCAAATACTTGTAAATAGTATTTAAAAATGAATATGTACAAAATAAAATTAAATATTGGATGCATAGAAAAAACTGGCTGCTACTTCATCAGAAGAGAGAGAGAGGAAAAAAAAAAGAAAAGAAAGAAAGAAAGAAAAAGAAAAAAGCACTAGTAAAATTAAAGGTATCACCAATAAAATAAATATACTAGCTATAACTAAATCACTGCTGGCCTATTAACGGACCTCTTCACTTACCGTCTCCGGAAGTCCGAGGCAATGTTATTCTATGGGAAATTTTCTTTACAAATAACTTAATAACTAATACATATTTTTAAATTCTGTTTTCACATTCAGAAAATTCCCAACTGTTAAATTGATGGACCTTTTTTGAAAATGTATTTTTTAAATTTTTAATATTTTATTTTGAATTTGCAAAATGAAAAATTTCACCTATTGAAAAATCGTATTTTGCAGTTTCAAAATAAAATATAAAAAAATAATTTTTTAAAAAAGGTCCGTCAATTTAACAGTTGGGAATTTTCAGAATATGAAAACAGAATTTAAAAATATGTATTAGTTAATAAGTTATTTGCAAAGAAACTTTCCCATAGAATAACATTGGCTTCGGCTTCCGGTGACGGTGAGTGAAGCGGGCCTTTAATGGGAAAATATAAAGGACCAATGAAGTCTGCCGGCAGTAATATAATTTTTTATGTTTGCCACAGCTGGCCCACTGCAGGCTGCCAGCAATAACATAGAAAAATTATGTTTGCCACCAGATAGTCCAACACTGGCCCACTAACAATTTCCAACCTGATGCCGGTTACCAACAGTGGCCCATTACCTGTTTTCATCATACTGCTAGCTGCCAGCAGCGATCCATTCACTGGCCCACTAACTTATTTTTAACTTACTGCAGGCTGCCAACAGTGGATCGATTGAATATGACCTACTGACGGCCGGCGTAACACATTCCCTACGGCACCGTAACTTTTGCCACCGACTGCCCGGCTGCCCCATACAGCACACTTACATCTCTGGAACGTTGCAAGACCATCGCACTGTGACATTGCGATGTTGCATAGACGTTCTGCTCATCTCTGAAACATCCCAAATACGTTCTAGGGATGTGGAAATGTCTCAGCTTTGCGACATCGCATGCTACATCTCTAGTACATCACATACATCTACAGTACATCTCTAGAACATCACAAACGTTACATCTCAGCGATGACATGTTTTTGTGTCTCAGCGATGTTCTACTTGCATCCCTGTTAGATGTGATGATAATAAGACATTGCGATGTACCTGGAACATCGCTGGAACCAAGTGTGCTGTATGGGGCAGCTACTGTTGGCAACCAGCACTTGGCCTCGTGTTGGCCGTCTTCAGTGGTTTTGCTGGGTATGAATAAAAAGAAAGAAAGAAAGAAAAAGTAACAAAAATTATAAATATTTAAGCAATTTTTTGAAAATTGGGGTCAAACGGCAGAAAATGTTATTCCCAATCGCTGTTTTTACTTTTGGGGACAGGCTCCGGAAAATGGGGACGTTTGGTCACCCTACTGTAAGGCAATCAAGACAAATCCGGAAACTAGCTTGCGGACAAAAAATGTCGTCTGTCCAAATTCAAGAACATTTACAATTACCATGTACAAGCCGAACGGTAAGAAATGTTTTAAGAAACAATCCCATAGTTCAATTAAAAAGTTTAAAGAAAAACCCCCGGTTGCATAGCACCACAAATATGCTCGCTTAGACTTTTCCCGAAAATATTTACCCGAATGCACAAATTTGAGAGATATTGTCTTTTCCGATGAAAAGAAATTTAATTTCGATGGCCCCGACGGCTATAAATATTTTTGGCATGATTTACGGCAGGAATCTCATATTTTTTTTCAAAGCGTCAATTTGGAGGTGGCTCGGTAACGGTTTGGGCTGCATGTGCTGCCGGTGGAACCACTCCAATTATTTTCATCCAAAACGAAATGAATTAAATTATGTATCAAGATATGTTAGGATATAATTTATTACTCATTGCTCCTCTTATAACTTCAGGAGACTGGACATTTCAGAGGACAACGCTTCCGTTCATGTTTCGAAGTCAACTAAATCTTGGCTGGAAGCTAACCAAGTGAAATGCATTCAATGGCCAGCTCGTAGTCCCGATCTGAATGTAATAGAAAATCTTTGGGGAATTTTAGCCCGAAATGTTTACAAAAATGGACAACAGTTCAAAGTTCGATTTGATGAATGCTATTAAAAACTGCTGGAACAATATTAATTCAAGTACTTTGTGTGGTCTGATAGATTCAATGAAAAAGAGACTAGTCATAGTCATAAAAAAAAGGGTCTCATATTGATTATTGATGAAATACATGTATCGACTTTATAATTTTCTCCAACTTTCTTTGTACATAAATTTTTCTTACATCTATTAAACTTTTGTTATTGTAGTTATTAATGATTTTTTTTTCCTTTAGTTTCTTGTAGCATTTTATATTTTTGTATGAAATTTCATAAATGTTTTAATTATATCATATTTTCAAATGGCTTTATAATTTTTTCCACCACTGTATGCTCCATGTACAGTAAAACCCAAAACCACTATATGTCTTTCTGCAGGAAGCTCAAAATGCATGAAATTACATACCACAGCAATACTGTTACAATCATATGTACACTTAACATAAAAGATCAATACAGCAGTAGCAAACAGCTGATAATAGCATAGCAACGTAGACAGCTTGCCCTCCGACATTGTTTGCCATTGCCATGGTGTTAAGAGCTGTTTTCAACTGCCATTTGCTTACTGTTCTAAAAATACCTTCTATTTATTTTCACGTGGAGTTGATTGTCCTCCATCTACGTCACTCTGACGTCATATGAAACTTCTCTATAGCTGAGAGGTTCTGTTCTCAAAGCTAGTAGATGGGAAATAACGTGCTCAATCTTAGTTTACTACTTGTCAAAGTTTCTCAGGTTTTCTGTAACTTCACAAATACAGGCTAGGTATTACTATCTTGCCTATTGTGGGTTCTCCCCCGAGATACCTCCCCCAGGGGGGTACCTTCTTCAGGTATTCAGGGGGAGTCACGCACCCCGGGCCCGAGTGATCTTTTTTTTTTTTTTTTTTTTCTTTAAATATATTTTACCTTCCTCTCTTTTATTTCTTTCACTTTTTGGTTTTTTTCTTGGTTTTTCGTCCTTGTTTGTATTTTTGGTTTTTACTGCCAATAAGCTCTTGGTACTTGTTCTTGTTCTTGTGAAAAAAAAGAAAAATTGAAGAAAAAAAATAAAAAATTTGAAAAATTTACAAAAAAAATGAAACAGCTTACCTTGTTTTACTCACCTTTTTGGTTTCTACTTACCTTGTTTGTTTTTACTCACCTTTATTTTTTGGTCTTGTTCTTGTTGGTTCTACTAAAATTAGTTAATTTCTAAAACATTAACCAAGCTGAAACCGGTGTAGATGTGGCGCTGGTTATTGGGTTGGCGATTTGGTGAGGGTCTCACGGTAGTCTAGCCTTGGGAGCACACTGGGAGACTGGTGCCCTTGGTGAAGGTTAGACAACGGTGACTACTCGAACGAGAAACACCGGACTACCACGACTACCACATGTGATTCCTGAGCTGGGTCACTAATCTGGTAGCTGGTGAGTGGTTATGGGTGTCCCAGGGAGCGATTCTGAAGACCCTTTGCTTTTCCGTCTGTTCAAGAAACGGGCTGACTTGTGGGACTAAGGAAACCCTCGACCTTTTCTCTTTTATTCTGATTATGGCGACAAATTTAGGAATTTCGGATAATGCGACTGGCTCGGGCCAAGCTAATAATACTCAAGCGAAATCTTGGGGCGACAGATGTGATGAATTCTCTTCAACTCTGAATGAAAATAATGTTTTTGTAAATTGTGAAGCTAGATTCTTTGTAGTAAAGCGAAATGAAGGAGATTTTTCAAAAACTTCTCCATTTTTAATTCAAAAGGCTGTACAGTCCATCGTAGGTGAACCTAAATCTGTAAAAAAACTTAAAACAGAAGAATTACTGATCGAACTTGAGAGCAATAAGCAAGCAAAAAATCTAAAAAAATGTACTTTATTCGGAATTTTCCCTGTTACTGTTACTGCTCATAGAAGCCTAAACACTAGCCGCGGAGTCATTTCAGAATCAGATCTCCAATATATCCCAGAAAGTGAAATACTAGAAAATTTAAAACCACAAAATGTCACTGCTGTTCGTCGCATTAATATCTATAGAGACAATAAACAAGTACCTACTAAACATATTATTCTTACAATAGACTCACCAAAACTCCCACGTTCAATCAAAGCTGGCTACCTTGACTGCCCTATAAGACCTTACATCCCAAATCCACTGCGTTGCTATAACTGTCAACGATTTGGCCATTCAAAACAATCTTGCAGAGGGAACCTTACTTGTGCACGTTGCAGTGCCATGGGCCATGATGATAAAAACTGTGAAGCACCTGTCTCCTGTATAAACTGCAAAAAAGATCACCCTGCCTATTCTAAAGCCTGTGAAAAGTTTAAATATGAAAAAGAAATTCAAACGATCCGTACAAAACAAAATATTCCTTATCCTGAAGCAAAAAAAAATGGTCGATTCTAGAACCCCAACTATAGGTAAACCTTATGCCGCTGCCACTGCAAGCAAAACTCAGAAATCATATGAAACAATAGGCACCCAAACTGAAAATCCTACCTGTTACCTATCTGATAAAACTGTTAAAGATAACTCTCAAAAAGTTCCAGTTAACCCTGATCAGGCTTCTTCCTCTTCACAATCATCTTCCACTAACACTACTATTAAGAACTCTTTTCAAAATACAACTTCTGTACAGCCTGATAAGAAACTACACCCTATCTCAAAAAAGCTTACTACTGCTAATTTACTCAAAAAGAAAAAACTTGTAACAAAGCCTACGACGAACTTAAAAAAGCCAAAGAAATCTGATTCTGCAAAACAAGATGACACTCTTAAAATCTACCCTTCAGATGAGGATAATATGTCGACCGCGTCTGAAGATAATAACGTAATTACTTTTATCTAAAAAGAATTAAAATGACTAACTTTATTTCTTGGAACTGTAGAGGTTTTAATAACAAACGGGATGAAATAAAGGATATTGTCTTTGATCATCGACCTATCTGCATCGCTTTTCAAGAGACATACTTAAAACAAAGTGATATTGTGAATATTCGCGGGTACAACTGCTTCAGGAAGGATTTCCACCAGAATAACAGGGCTACTGGTGGTGTTGCTTTTCTTATCTCTAATAGTGTTCCACACTCCAATATTCCATTAAACACTAATATTCAAGCCGTTGCTGTCCAAATTCATATTCACTTCTTAGTAACTTTTTGCAGAATCTATTTACCACCAAACATGCCTCTTCAACACCATGAACTCAATAGCCTTATTTTGCAACTGCCAACCCCGTTTATCATTCTTGGAGATTTTAATGGTCATAATCCACTTTGGGGTAGCCCTGACATAAATTCCCGTGGCCAAATTATTGAAGACTTTGTTACTGACAATAATTTATGTATTTTAAACAATGGTGACAATACTTATTTCCATGAACCTTCCAGGACATTCCATGCAATTGACCTTGCCATCTGCTCACCTATTCTTTACCCATATCTTAATTTCTTTATCAGCAATGCCTTACACAATAGTGACCACTTCCCATTATTCTTAACTCTTTGTGATTTTAATCACTCTCTTACTCATAATCCTCATTTTATTTATGACGAAGCTGATTGGGCTGCTTTTTCTTTAAATGCAACTATTACAAATGACATGATTCAGGGAGATATAAATAGGGCAGTTACTGAGGTTAACAATACTATTATTAATTCTGCAAATACATCTATTCCCAAGTCTACTGGCCATCTCATTAAGCACTCAAAACCATGATGGAATGAGGACGGCAAATTAGCTAAAAAACTTAAACAAAAAGCATGGGGAATTTTTCGCAGATATCCTACCGCTTCCAATTACATAGCATATAAGCGTGCAAGGGCAAATGCACGTAAAGTCCGGAGAAAATCTCAAAGGGAGTCTTGGATCAGCTATGTATCCAGTATAACATCAAACATTAGCAGTAAACAACTATGGCAGCGTGTCAGAAAAACAATGGGAATTCAAACTATTCACAGTATTTCATTCCTTAAACTTAATGGTCAGACTATTACCTCTATGAAAAATATTGCAAATACCATTGGCAGTTGTTTCTCTAGTACATCAAAATCAAATTCCTATTCCGAACATTTTCTTTCATATAAAAATAGAACTGAACGCTCTATTATCAACTTTAATTCTAACTCTTTTGAAGATTACAATAAGCCTTTTACTGAAAATGAATTAACCAATAGTCTGAAGAATACTCACTCCTCTGCTCCTGGGCCTGATGGCATAACATACACCATGATTAAACACTTATCCAGATATTCCCTTAAAAATCTGCTTAAACTTTATAATAGAATCTGGTCGGAGTATGTTTTTCCTATTGCCTGGCGCGATGGTATCGTTATACCATTTCCCAAACCTGGTAAAGATGCATCTGATCCAAAGAACTATCGACCAATCGAATTAACTAGCTGCCTGTGTAAACTTTTAGAGAAAATGATCAACAACCGGCTTGTTTTTATGTTAGAGAAGAATAATTTAATTTCACCATGGCAAAGTGGATTTCGTAAAGGTCGTTCGACAATCGACAATATTCTTTTATTAGAGACGAATATTCGTAATTCTATTGTTAGACGTAGCCATCTGGTGTCAGTTTTCTTTGATATCGAAAAAGCATATGACAAAACCTGGCGTTACGGTATTTTAAGAGATCTTTTTAATTTGGATTTTAGAGGAAACCTTCCTATTTTTATTCAAAACTTTCTAAATGTCAGACGCTTCCGTGTTCACATTGGTTCAACTTACTCAGATTTTTATTTTCAGGAAGAAAGTGTACCTCAAGGCAGTGTCTTGAGTGTTACACTTTTCTCATTAAACATTAATGATATTCTAAAACAGTTGCCACCTAATGTACAGGGCAGTCTTTATGTTGACGACCTACAAATTTCTTGCAAGGGAAACGACATGCGTTTTATCGAACGTCAATTACAACTTGCTATAAATCGCATTACAAAATGGACAAAAGAAAATGGCTTTACGATTTCTAATGACAAAACACAGTGTGTGCATTTTTGTCCTAAACGTGGTCTTCATCCTGACCCAGAGATTTTTATGAATGGAAACAAAATTTCTGTTGTTGACACAGTTCGATTTTTGGGTGTTCTTTTTGATAAAAAACTTACTTTTATTCCACATATTTTATATTTACGGACAAAATGTGATAAATCATTAAATATTTTAAAAGTTCTTTCAAACACTTCCTGGGGTGCTGATAGTATAGCTCTCCTGAAAATTTACCGTGCTCTTATACGCTCCAAGTTAGATTATGCATGCCAAGTTTATGGCTCTACTTGTGTATCTTATCTGAAAAACTTGACACGGTGCACCATTCGGTTCTCAGAATTTGTTCCGGTGCTTTCCGTACATCTCCCGTTCAGAGTTTATATGTTGACTGTGTGGAACCTTCCCTCACTAACATCAGACAAAAGCTCTCCTTGAAGTTGTATTATCGCATACTTTCTCATTCTAATCACCCACTTCAACCTCATATTGGCAGCATGGATCATTCTCTTTTTCAAAATCGCCCTTCTTGCATCCCACCATTTGGACTGAGAGTAAAAAACATTCTTTCCGGTACATCACTTAGGGACATTAATGTTCGCCCTTGCTCTTTTTCATATATGACTCCTTGGCATTCCAAGACTGTCACTTGCATACACCTGTTCAATGGTTTCGACAAATCCAGTACTGATGCAACCGTTTTTCAGACACTTTTCGCATATCATCGCCACACATACAATGACTACATTGATATTTATACAGATGGGTCAAAAATGAGCGGACTTGTTGGCTGCGGTGTCGTTCTGGATAACACTGTTATTAGCTATCGCCTCTCTAGTACATTTTCCATTTTTTCTGCAGAGTTCATTGCTGTTGATGTTGCTCTCAAACTCATTTCATCCCATAGTCATAGAAAATTCATCATCTATACTGACTCAAAGAGTGTCTTGGATTCCTTGACTTCTAGCTCTTGCTCTACCTCTTTTACTTCAGTTTTAAAAATTCATAATGAACTTCTTAGAAAGGGATACAAAATTTTATTTTGTTGGGTTCCTTCTCACGTTGGCATTAAAGGTAATGAGGCTGCAGATAGAGCTGCAAAGCAGGGTTTGACTCCTCTTGAATGTCCAATTCCATATGAAGATATAAAACTTGCACTAGGAAGTTCTTTAAGAAATATCTGGCAACTAGAGTGGGAATGGAGAAATAATAATAAATTACAGGAGATTAAATCAAACATTGAAATATGGCCTACATTAACTCCACGAAAACATGATGTTATTATTACTAGACTTAGAATTGGGCATTCAAGATTTACACACCGGCATTTACTCCTAGGCGAAAGTGAACCTACTTATCCCAAATGTCACTTTAGTCAACTTACCATTCGCCATATCCTGACCGACTGTCCTTGTCTCCGTCATCTTTATCGGCAGTTTTTTAAATCATCCTCATCAAATTTGACAAGCCTTCTCGGTAGCAATCCTTATTCAGAACTGATAAAATTTTTAAAACATTCGGGTACTTATTGTGAAATTTGATTTTACTCTATTTTTTATCTTGTGCTGTTTGGTTTTAATTGTTATGTAACTGCATTAATTTTTGTAAAGTATCTTTTTTCTTGACTTTGTGGATGGGGGTATTCCCCCATCCATGTGCTTATCTTTGGATTTGTATCTTTAACATCTCTGTTTGGCGCAGTATGTCCTTCTTGGGACCTTGCTCCATAAAAAGACACCAACCAACCAACCAACCAACAGGCTAGGTATTGTTGTATTGCAAACTTTACAAGGAAGTGATGACGTGATTCATGCAGGATTTTCAATTTCTTTCTTTCCCCTCTTATTATAGGTTTTTGATTCTTTGATTTATTGATTATCAAGAAACAGAAAAATTCTCGAAAAACATTTTGAAATAAAATGATTTTTCAAGTTTTCATCAGATTTCTAAGAAAGTTAATATTTTTTTTAAGATGTGGTTTTATAAACATTTTATTTTCACTAAAAGAAAACTGATCGGATGACAAAGTGTTAAATAAAAAAATATGTCTAAATTCTCACTTTTAACCTTTTATGAAAAATAGCTTTAGAAATAATAATGCGTATAATAATAATAAACATATGCATGTATATAATTTTTTCCTCTTTATTAAAGGTTTCACCAAATGTTTTTAAAATCTTTATCTTTTATTTAGTGTTTTTGTTTGGATGTAGCATTAGGTTTATACTGAAGAGAAATTCTTCCCAATCGACAAGAAATCAAAATCATGAATAAACATTTTTTTTAATTATTATTAATTTCCTTTGAAAATTATATTCTTGTAATTGCAATGCATAACACACCTATTAAATATATATACACACATGAATTTTTAAATTGAAATAACTAATACACAGAGTAAGTTATCTTTTAAATATGCAAAGTAAAAATAAAAAGAATAATTCAGAACGTGTGAGCCAATTTTTATAACTAATTACATAAAAATGCAGAATACATACTTTTATTTATTTACTTTGATTTTCATCAGCATCGAATTCTAAACATTCTCTATTTAAAAGCCAGCAAGTAATCATCTTGGATGGCATAGTAGTAACAATAAATGCCTTCCAAAATGATATTAGCTGTCATGAATGACCAGGTTGAATAATGCTTTCTCCACATATGAAAATTATTATACATTCATATATACAGTAATTACAAAATTTAAAATAGAAAGTATACTAGGCAATAAAAACACTTTAATTATGCAAACAGATTCCTAAACAAATTTACACATACTAAAAATAAAAAGCGCAACTCAGAATATATGAGCAAACTTATATAATTAATTACATATTTTAAAAATGCCTAATATACTCCTTCTCATATTCATAAGGACACTTTATGTTTTGAACTAATGTAAAAATAATTGTGAACAAGATTAAGTGATACTATAAATGTGATCAAACGTTGAACTGCTGGTTCCATAGGAGAGAGGTCTGATGTAAAATCAGAGTTGTTTTACAAAGATCGAAGACTCATAATTCCTCTTACTGTTCTACTCAATATAACTGCTGCTGAATTTGCTCATTGAAACCTTTGGACAGCCCCTGCCTGCCTGGACGAGCCAAGCTTAACGGGTTGGATGCCGATGCCGAATTTGCTGCTCGTAATTTTCAACGAAAGGTTGGGGTCCACATTTATGCATGTTTTAAATGATTAATAATATGTTAAAATGAATAAAAAAACCTGTAATAATCAATAAGTATTTAATGGAGGAAAGAACGTCTGTGTTAAAGTTGAATAAAGACGTCTGTGTTAAAGTTGAATAAAGACAATATGAAATGGTAATATGTTGCATTTTCGGATGAAAAACATTTTATTTTTGATTAGCTGAATGGTTTTAACAGTTACTGGCACGAACTGAAGATAGCGAAAGACAGAGCTGATTTTTTAAAGGCAGATATGAATCGAGCATTTTAAAGGTGGATCTATGACTGTTAATTAATGCCAATCGTCTGATCGGCCTTTGCGCACCTTTCTAGGCGCGACTTTATTTTGCAGGTTTACATTAATATATAATAATTATTTAATCTTTTCAACTTAGTTAACTTGCAGGTAATAAACTTCAAATAAAGATGAAGCAAAATCATCCTACCTTTAAACTTCATCTGTAGAAAAGGAAGAAAAAACAATTTACTTAAATTCAAAAATTCACAGGTCTTTAATTTTGAAAGCAAAACAGTTTATTGCATAAAATATTCCAAATCGATGATGCTTTTTACAATGCACTATGTACACTAATGATGCATTTCACAATACTTTATACTACTACTTCTATTACTTTACTTATTCCAAAATATAAGTTAAACTAAAATGCTGTAATCTATGAGCCACATTTTCTATTTCATAATTTTAACTGTGGCTTCATAAAAATAAATTAGTCCAAAGGTGGCCTGAGAGCATTTTATTTCATGGTGTTGCTCTCTGCACTGAAGCCAAACTAAAACAAAACTATAAGTTTCGGGAGAAAATGGAATAATTTTCGAATCGCATCTCAACGGGACCTCTGGCGTCCTCTAGTGAGGCAAAAGATTACTATAGCCAATACCTAACATCCTCACACCTTTAATATTTTAGGTGAAAGCTAAAAAATTAAACAATTAATTAAGAAAATTTAAACTTATAAAACTACATACTAAGAAAAATTAAAGCTATAAACTACAAATAGTAAAAATTAAAGTTACAAAGTTACAAACTAATGAAAATAAATAAAAATAAAAATAAAATATTTTAAAGTTCAATGCTGATTTTTCAACAACTATAATTGTCTTGGGAACAGCTTTTTTCCACAGTTCTAGAGCACTTTCAATTTATTGTCTCTTTTACAGCTTGTATCACTGGATCCTCAGCATCTGATATCTCTAACGGATAGAGTTTTTGAAGTGGTCTAATCAATGTCCTAGAATACATTTTCACCTCCACCACCTTGGCACGGCCATCTCGGCTGGGAAAAATTTTCAGTACTCTTCCTATTGGCCACTGTGCTCTTCCTATTGGCCACTGTTGTCTTTTCCCATTCTTGATTTCTACTAGCACAATGCCACATTGTTTAACAGGTTTACATCTCTCTCTATTTCGTTGCACCAACTGCGCTAGATACTCTTTTCGAAATCTACTTTATAGTTGCTATCGAACACTTTGGCAGTGCTTGTATCGTGCTCTCAGTTTCATGACATCAATGGCATCCAGATCTGGTACACCAACTTCTTGAATGTCTTGCATAAAACATGAAGGTGTCAATGAAATGCACTTCTTCTGATAGGTATGTTGAATGTCGATTGTTCATTATGGCTTCAACTTCGCACAAGATAGTAGAGAGATCTTCAAAGTTGAGGCTTGGTTGGTTGGTTTGTGACTTTTTATGGCACAAGATCCCAAGAAGGACATACTGCGCCAAAGAGGATATGTTAAAAAAATATCTTAAGAACATGGATGGGGGCTTCCACATCCACAAAGTCCAGAAAAATGTTACTTTAAAAAATTAGTGAAGTTACACTGTAAACAAAACATCACAAAAGAAAAATTAGAGAAAAATCAAATTTCACTATAAATACCCAAATCTTAAAAAAACTTTATCAGTTCTGAATGAGGATTACTACCCTGAAGGTTTGTCAAATTTGGTGAAGATGATCTAAAATACTACCGATTAAGATGACGGTGACAGGGACAGTCGGTCAAATAATCAACTGTACACAAAACCTTTCTCAGAATGTCAAATAATAAGTTTATATTTATATATATATATTTTAAAGGAAACCTTAAAAAAATCTTTTTTTATTTTATGTTTTATGCAAGACATTCAAGAAGTTGGTGTACCAGATCTGGATGCCATTGATGTCATGAAACTGAGAGCACGATACAAGCACTGCCAAAGTGTTCGATAGCAACTATAAAGTAGATTTCGAAAAGAGTACCTAGTGCAGTTGGTGCAACGAAATAGAGAGATTCATTTTATTAAAATACTGTTGAAACTTGTTAAATATTTAAAGTTTGAAATACAGTCTATTAAAATATTTTTTTTAAACAAGCCGATTAAAAACAAACTTTCATGGTCTATATTTATCAAATCACACAGAGTTGAAGTTCAAAACTTATCGGTTTTTATTTATTTTTTATTTAATTGTATATAAATTGTGATAAAGACGAAAATGAAATCGCACGTCTTACAAAATAAATTGATCTCTAAATATAAATTTTGAAATTCAAATCTTGTTTTAAAAAAATTTAAAGTTTGAAATACATTTTTACAATTGACATTTCATAATTTTTTGATTTTATAAATTTCAACGTTTCATAATTTTAGATTTTTATAAATCTGATATTTCATTATTTAGATCATTTCAGAATTCAGAAATATGAAATGTATAAAATTATATTATCTAACATTATGAAATGTAGAAATTATAAAATCATTAAATACAAAGTACGTATAAAATAGTTATATTTTCACTAAATGTAAATACTTAAAAAATTACAATAGATAGTACATTTTTGGTTAAAAGTAATTTAATAGATCCTCATTAATGATCTCATTATATTTTTTCTAATCAATTTGTAAAACATTGTTTATTCAAAAAGGTTTAATTTCGACTTCTATCAACTCCCGTTGAAGGTAATCATTTTGTCTTTTATAAATTCTCTCTCCAATATTTGAAATGCAATAAACTTTAATGTGTTTCTGTAAACAGATTTGTTAGTATCAAACAATTTTCAACAAGATTATATCTTCCTTTAAAACACGAGAAAACAGTTTTACTTTTCATAATTTTACATTTTAAAATTTTAGATATTATAATTTTATTTTTGATAATTTATATTTCCGAATTCTGAAACATCTCCTTATATTATTAAAAACTGTACGCGTGTGTGTGTGTCTGTGAGAAACGGCTTGAAACAGCAAAAACTCCGCCGCTAACGGTCGCACGGACTTCGAACAGGTACCGTCGGACAGAGAACTTATCGCAGATCTGGGTTATCTAATTTGCTAAACGATGCGACCCTAATTAGCGGAGATATTAATTAAAATGTCGACCATTGTCTAACGAAAAATGACCCAGAATTCATGATTAAATGCTTAAAAAGCGACATTTTTACGGAAAAAGTAGAAAATAAATTAGAAATATCAGTCGTATTGTTACAAACAAGATACCATTGAAAAGGGCTTTTTTTTTCTTAATCCGATGGTTTAAACGGCTTATCGATCGGACAATTAGATTTTTTAAAATTAACTAAACTATAAAAAAATATTGGCAACAAATCACAGGAATCTTAGCTTTGCAGACGATAGTCTACAGCAGTCTTCAACTGGTATTTAATGAGATCACGTGTTTCGTACTGCGATTAAAAATTGCAATTTTCTATTTTCTTCAATTTTTCAAATTTTAAACATTTTACTTAGTATACAATCTTAACACCACAAAACAAACTTACAGTTCAAATTTCATCGATTTTGGTCAATAAACAAAAGATTTACATTTTAATTGCATATTAAATTTTATCTTTACACGCCTCACATTTCATCTACGACATAAATACACTTAAGGTAAAAATATTTCTTTTTCTATTTACTTCCATTAACCGACTACCGTAGATAACGGAATTCGAAATTTCACCTGACTTACACGTTTTGAGGTCTCATGGCGCTGTAATAATTTAAAATTTCAATATTTCAGATTCTAATTATGTTTAAATTTTTTGTTTAATACGTCATTCGATACACATTTTAAAGTATCTCAGCTACTAATTAAAATAATTTCATAAGTCATACATCATTGGAAAGCTTTGTTAATTTGGGATCGAACAGTGGGATACAGAAATTTGTACCGCCAGATGGCGCTGTAATACTTTCAAATTTCAATATTTCAATTTCTAATTATGATTAAATTATTTTTAATACATCATTCGAAAGATATTTTAAAGTTCTTTTAAATTATCGAAAGTTTTCACCAGATTTACACGTTTTGAGGTGTCCTGATTTCGTTTTCTTTTGCATCTCAGCCAAATGAGTTAGATCGTTCAAAATTGGTATACGTAGGTTAATTAAGAAGGCCTGAAAGGGTGGAGAAGAAATAGGCGTGCACCGCGCGCGTATCCCTTAACTTGTGAGCGCGCAGAGCGCACGGGACTGTGCTGCCGGTTCGATCCATGGCGCTTTAATATTTTAAAATTTCAAATTCTAATTATAATTAAATTTTTTTTAATACATCATTTGAAAGATATTTTAATGTTTTTTTTTATATTATCGAAAGTTTTCACCTGATTTACACGTTTTGAGGTCTCCTGATTAGGTTTTCTTTTGCATCTCAGCTAATTGAGTTAGACCATTCAAAATTGGTATACATAGGTTAATTAGGAGGAGCGGAAAGGGTGGGGAAGAAATAGGTGTATACCGCGCGCGATATTTCACTCGATTTACACGTTTTGAGGGTTCTTGATTAGGTTTTCTTTTGTATCTCAGCTACTAATTAAAATAATTTCGTAAGTAATACATCATTAGAACGCTTTTTCCATTTGGAATCGAACAGTGGAATACAGAAATTCGTACCGCCAGATGGCACTGTAATATTTTCAAATTTCAATATTTCAATTTTTAATTAGGATTAAATTATTTTTAATACATCAGTCGAAAGATATTTTAAGTTCTTTTAAATTATCGAAAATTTTCACCAGATTTATACGTTTTGAGGTGTCCTAAATCAATTTTCTTTTATGGCGATGTAATATTTTCAAATTTCAATATTTCAATTTCTAATTATGATTAAAAAATTTTTAATACATCATTCGAAAGATATTTTTAAGTTCTTTTAAATTATTGAAAGTTTTCACCAGATTTACACGTTTTGAGGTGTTCTGATTACGTTTCTTTTGCATCTCAGCCAAATGAGTTAGATCGTTCAAAATTGGTATATGTAGGTTAATTAAGAAGGCCTGAAAGGGTGGAGAAGAAATAGGCGTGCACCGCGCGCGTATCCCTTAACTTGTGCGTGCGCAGAGCGCACGGGACTACGCTGCCGGTTCGATCCCAGGTCGCGCTCATCGCCCTAACCGTTCGGAATTTTATGTGGTTTCTTCCGAAACTCACGTAAATACGTGCTGGGTTTTTTTTCTTTCTAAAATATCAGATTTGAATAAAAGTTTCGATTTTATCAGAATAAGAACCGTTCGGAGTTTTCCGTGGTTTCTTACGAAACTCACGTAAATACGGGCTGGTTTTTTTTCTTTCTAAAATATCAGATTTAAATAAAAGTTTCGATTTTATCAGAATAAGATTGATCAATCGCTCAAAAGGTGGCGTTGTGATCGGATTTTTTCTAAATTTTTAATATGGCAGTCACTTAGTTACAATTTTTAAGCTCAACCCAGTACGCAAATAAGTCATTGGGTTAAAAAAAAAGTAAACATATATAAGTAAAAATAACTAACAGGGAAAAGTAATCTTTTTTTCAGCTATTAAAACTCATCACATCTTTTTTTTTTATTAATTAAATTGAGTTTTAAATTTTTATTTGGCTAACAAGAAAAACTATTTTTGCTGTAGATAACAAAAGACTGATGTCTAATCTTCTCTAATCCAATAGTGGGAGGTTCCGGGTTCGATCCCAGGTCGCGCACATCGCCCTAAACTTTCGGAGTTTTACGTGGTTTCTTCCGAAACACACGTAAATACGGGCTAGGACTCTCATCGCCCTAACCGTTCGGAGTTTTTCGTGGTTTCTTCCGAAACTCACGTAAATACGGGCTGTTTTATCTCAGCTACTAATTAAAATAATTTCATAAGTAATACATCATTAGAAAGCTTTTTTGAATTGGAATCGAACAGTGGAATACAGAAATTTCTAACGCCAGATGGCGCTGTAATATTTTCAAATTTCAATATTTCATTTTCTAATTAAAATTAATTTTTTAAAATACATCATTCGAAAGATATTTTAAAGTTCTTTTATATTATCGAAAGTTTTAACCAGATTTACATGTTTTGAGGTGTCCTGAATTAGTTTTCTTTTGTATCTCAGCTACTAATTAAAATAATTTTATAAGTAATGCATCATTAGAAAGCTTTTTTGATTTAGAATCAAACAGTGGAATACAGAAATTTCTACCGACAGATGGCGCTGTAATACTTTAAAATTTCGATATTTCAGTTTCTAATTATGATTAAATTATTTTTATTACATCATTCGAAAGATATTTTAAAGTACTTCTATATTATCGAAAATTTTCAGCAGATTTACACGTTTTGAGGTGTCCTGAATTAGTTTTCTTTTGCATCTCAGCCAAATGAGTTAGATCGTTCGAAATTGGTATACGTAGGTTAATTAAGAGGGCCTGAAAGTTTGTAGAAGAAATAGGCGTGCACTGCGCGCGTATCCCTTAACGTGTGCGCGCGCAGAGCGCACGGAACTGCGCTACCGAAGGCAGTGCGGACCCGGTGCGAGTTTTACCCGAACAGAAATGATTTTTTTAGGGCCACGGAGGGTCAGGGAAGGAATACGCGCGCGCAGCGCGTGTAACCCTTCAGTTGTGCGCGCTCAGCGCGCACGCGACTGCGCTGCCGAAGGCAGTGGGGACCCGGTGCGAGTCTTTTCCCGATCAGAAATGATTTTTTAGGGTGCACGAAGGCTCAGGGAAGGAATACGCGCACAACCCGTGTATCTTTGAAGTTGTGCGCGCACAGCGCGCACGGGACTGCGCTGCCAAAGGCAGTGGGCACTCGGTGTGAGTTTTTACCCGATCAGAAGTGATTTTTTTTAGGGGGCACGAAGGGTCAGGGAAGGAATACGCGCGCGCAGCGCTTGTGTCCCTTAAGTTGTGCGCTCACGCGTCTGCGCTGCCGAAGGCAGTGGGGACCCGGCCCGACTTTTTACCCAATCAGAAATGATTTTTTTTTTAATTTCTTTTCTTAAGACTAAAAGTTTCTGTTAGTGATTCATTAGTTTTAGTGATTCATTTGAAAGTACTGACCCGCTAGCGGGCGAAGCTCGCTAGTATGAAATCTAAATTATGAAATGTAAAAATTATGAAATGTAAGATCTAAAGTTATGAAATATCGAATTTACAAAATCTAAAATTATTAAATGTAAAATTATTAATTATCAAATTATGAAATGTCAAATTTACAGAATCTAAAATTATGAAATATCATATTTACAAAATCTAAAATTATGAAATGTCAACTTTATAAAATCTAAAATTATGAAATGTCAAATTTAAAAATCTAAAATTATGAAATGTCAAATTTAAAAATCCAAAATTATGAAATGTTAGATTTATAAATGTAAAATTATGCAATCCTAAAATAAGAAAAGTAAAAGATTTTAAAATCTAAAATTTTGAAAAGTAAAAATTTTGAAAATCTAAAATTATGTAATTAAAAAATGTAAATTTCGAATGAAAAATATTAAATCTAAAAAGTAAATAAAAAAAATTACACTATTATTATCATTTTTTTAATTTTAGATTTTAGATTTTTAATTTTTATCTTTACTTTCATAATTTTACATTTAAAAAATTTTTTACTTTTCATAATTTTAGTTTTTAAATTTTTTTTACTTTTCTTAAATTTGAAATTTTAATATTTTTTTACTTTTCATAATTTTAAATTTTATATTTTTTTACTTTTTATAATTTTAGATTTAAAATTTTTTTTACTTTTCTTAATTTTAAATTTTAATATTCTTTTACTTTCCATAAATTTAAATTTTATATTTTTTTACTTTTCATAATTTAGATTAATTTTTTTTACTTTTCATAATTTTAAATTAAAATTTCTTTTTACATTTAATAATTTTACATTTAATAATTTTACATTTAATTGTTTTTTACTTTTCATAATTTTACATTTTGAAATTTTAAAATTCATAATTTTATACATTTCATAATTTCGATTTTCGAATTCTGAAATATAAAACTTATGAAATCTAAGTTATGAAATGTAAAAATTATGAAATGTAAAATTATTAAATCTCAAAGTATGAAATATCAAATTTACAAAATCTAAAATAATGAAATATCACATTTACAAAATCTAAAACTATGAAATGTCAAATTTACAAAATCTGAAATTATGAAATGTCAACTTCATAAAATCTAAAATTATGAAATGTGAAATCAATGAAATCCAAAATTATGAAATGTCAATTTACAAAATCTAAAATTATGAAATGTCAAATTTATAAATCGAAAATTTTAAAATTCTAAAATATGAAAAGTAAAAATTTAAAAATCTAAAATTTTGAAAAGTAAAAATTTTAAAATCTAAAATATTGGAAAAAAAATTAAAAAAAAAAAAAAAAAAAAAATTTAAAACTAAAATTTTGAAAAGTAAAAATTTAAAAATCTAAAATTTTGAAAAGTAAAAATTTAAAAATCTAAAATTTTGAAAAGTAAAAAATTTTAAAGTCTAACATTATGAAAATTAAAAAAAAGTAAATTTCGAAATGAAAAATGTAGAATCTAAAAAGTAAATAAAAAATCCATAAAAATAATTTAAAAAAATTCTAGTATATAATTTTTTTTATTTTCTTTTTAGATTTTTAATTTAATTTTAGATTTCATAACTTTGCATTTTAAAATTTTTTGCTTACCATAATTTTAGATTTTAAAATCTTTAACATTTCATAATTTTAGATTTTAAAATTTTTTATATTTCATAATTTTATATTTTAAAATTTTTTACTTTTCATAATTTTACATTTAAATTTTTTTTATTTTTCATAAATTTACATGTAAAATTTTAGATATTATAATTTTACATTTCATAATTTAGATTTCCGAGTTCTAATATGTAAAACTTATGAAATCTAAATAATGAAATGTAAAAATTATGAAGTGTAAAATTATTAAATCTAAAATTATGAAATATGAAATTTACAAAATCTAAAATTATGAAATGTCAAATTTACAAAATCTAAAATTATAAAATGTGAATTTTATAAAATCTAGCATTATGAAATGTCGAATTTATAAAATCCAAAATTATGAAATGTCATTTTAAAAAATCTAAAATTATGAAACGTCAAATTTTTAAATGTAAAATCTAAAAAGTAAATAATAGTAATAATCATAATAAATTTTTAGTATATATTTTTTATTTATTTTTAGATTTTTAATTTTAATTTTAGATTACATAATTTTACATTCAAAAATTTTTTGCTTTTCATAATTTTAGTTTTTAAAATCTTTAACATTTCATAGGTTTTAAATTTTTAGGTTTTAAATTTTTTTACTTTTCATAATTTTGGATTTTAATTTTTTTTTTTTAATTTTTATAATTTTAGGTTTTATATTTTTAGGTTTTAAATTTTTTTACTTTTCATAATTTTGGATTTTAATTTTTTTTTTTTTGTAATTTTTATAATTTTGGTTTTCAAAATTTTTTTACTTTTCATAATTTTAGATTTAAATTTTTTTTTTACTTTTCATAATTTTACATTTAATTTTTTTTTTACTTTTCATAATTTTACGTTTAAAGTTTTTTACTTTTCATAATTTTACATTTTAAAATTTTAGACATTATAATTTTACCTTTAAAAATTCAGATTTCCGTATTCTGAAATGTAAAACTAATGAAATATAAATTATGAAATATAAAATTATGAAATATCAAATTTACAAATTCTAAAATAATAAAATATCACATTTACAAAATCTAAAACTATGAAATGTCAAATTTACAAAATCAAAAATTAAGAAATGTCAACTTTATAAAATCTGAAATGAAATGTCAAATTTATAAACCTAAATTTTTTAAATCCTAAAATATGAAAAGTAAAAATTTTTAAATCTAAAATTATGAAATAAAAAAAAGTAAACTTCTAAATGAAAAATGTAAAATCTACAAAGTAAATAAAAAATCCATAATAATAATTAAAAAAAATTCTAAGATATAATAATTTTTTATTTTCTTTTTATATTTTAATTTAATTTTAGATTTCATAAATTTACATTTTAAAATTTTTTGCTTACCATAATTTTAGATTTTAAAATCTTTTACATTTCACAATTTTAGATTTTAAAATTTTTTACTTTTCATAATTTTGGATTTTAATTTTTTTTTTACTTTTTATAATTTTGGATTTAAAAATTTTTTTACTTTTCATAATTTTGGATTTTAAAAATTTTTTAGTTTTCATAATTTTAGTTTTTAAAATTTTTTACTTTTCATAATTTTACATATTTTTTTTACTTTTCATAATTTTACATTTTAGATATTTTTATTTTTCATAATTTCACATTTAAAATTTTAAATATTATAATTTTACATTTCATAATTTAGACTTCCGAGTTCTGAAATGTAAAACTTATGAAATCTAAATAAGTAAATGTAAAAATTATAAAATGTAAAATTATTAAAACTAAAATTATGAAATATGAAATTTACAAAATCTAAAATTATGAAATGTCAAGTTTACAAAATCTAAAATTATAAAATGTCAACTTTATAAAATCTAGAATTATGAAATGTTCAATTTATAGAGTCCAAAATTATGAAATGTCAATTTAAAAAATCTAAAATTATGAAATGACAAATTTATAAATCTAAAATTTTAAAATCCTAAAATACGAATAGTAAAAATTTTAAAATCTAAAATTTAAAAAGTAAAAATTTTAAAATCTAAAATTATGAAATCAAAAAATCTAAAAAGTAAATTATAATTTAATTTTAAAAGTAAAAATTTTATAATCTAAAATTATGAAATCAAAAAATCTGAAAAGTAAATAATAAGTTAAAAAAATTTTCTTTTTTAGTATATATTTTTTGTACTTTTTAGATTTTAGATTTTTTTTTATTTTAGATTACTTAAATTTTTTTGCTTTTCATAATTTTAGTTTTTAATTTTTAGATTTTCAAATTTTTGTAAAAAATTTGAAAATCTAAAAATTAAAAACTAAAATTATGAAAAGCAAAAAAATTTTCTTTTATAATTTTGGATTAAAAATTTTTTTTACTTTTCATAATTTTGAGTTTTAAATTTTTTTTAACTTTTCATAATTTTAGATTTAATTTTTGTTTTACTTTTCATAATTTTACATTTCAAAGGTTTTTACTTTTTATAATTTTACATTTTAAAATTTTAACTATTATAATTTAGATTTCCGAATACTGAAATAAAAAACTTATGAAATCTAAATATGTAAATATTACATCTAAAATTATGAAATATCAAATTTACAAAATCTAAAATTTTGAGTTTTAGTATATAATATTTTTTTTATTTACTTTTTAGATTTTTAATTTAATTTTAGATTTCATAATTTTAGATTTTAAATTTTTTTACTTTTAATAATTTTAGATTTTAAAATTTTTTACTTTTCATATTTATGGATTTAATTTTTTTTTTCAGAATTTTGGATTTTAATTTTTTTCTACTTTTCATAATTTTAGATTTAATTTTTTTTTTTACTTTTCATAATTTCACATTTTCAAATTTTTTTATTTTTAATAATTTCACGTTTTAAAATTTTAGTTGTTATAGTTTTATATTTCATATTTTATACATTTCATAATTTGGATTTCCGAGTTCTGAAATGTAAAACTTATGAAAACTAAATTATGAAATATAAAATTATTAAATCTAAAATTATGAAATATCAAATTCACAAATTCTAAAATAATGAAATATCAAATTTACAAAATCTTAAATTATGAAATGTCAAATTTACAAAATCAAAAATTAAGAAATGTAAACTTTATAAAATCTAAAATTATGAAATGTCAAATTTATAAATATAAATTTTTAAAATCCTAAAATATGAAAAGTAAAAATTTTAAAATCTAAAATATTGGAAAGTAAAATTTTGAAACATAAAAATTTGGAAAAATAAAAATTTTTAAACTAAAATTTTGAAAAGTAAAAATTTTAAAATCTAAAATTTTGAAAAATAAAAAATTTTTAAATCTAAAATTATTAAATAAAAAAAAGTAAATTTCGAAATGAAAAATGTAAAATCTAAGAAGTAAATAAAAAATCCATAACATTAAAAAAAATTCTAGTATATAATATTTTTTATTTACTTTTTAGATTTTAGATTTTTAATTTAATTTCAGATTTCATAATTTTACATTTTAAAATTTTTTCCTTACCATAATTTTAGATTTTAAAATCTTTTACATTTCATAATTTTAGATTTTAAAATATTTTACTATTCATAATTTTGGATTTTTTTTTACTTTTTATAATTTTGGATTTTAAAATTTTTTTACTTTTCATAATTTTGAATTTTAAAAATTTTTTAGTTTTCATAATTTCAGTTAAAAAAAAATTTTTTTCATAATTTTACATTTTAATTTTTTTTTTTTACTTTTCATTATTTTACATTTAAAATTTTAGATATTATAATTTTACATTTCATAATTTTGATTTCTGAGTTCTCAAATGTAAAACTTACGAAATCTAAATAATGAAATGTAAAAATTATGAAATGTAAAATTATGAAATATAAAATTTACAAAATCTAAAATTATGAAAAGTCAAATTTACAAAATCTAAAATTATGAAATGTCAACTTTATAAAATCTAGAATTATGAAATGTCAAATTTATAAAATCCAAAATTATGAAATGTCAATAAAAAAAATCTAAAATTATGAAATGACAAATTTATAAATCTAAAATTTTTAAATCCTAAAATACATATTGTAAAAATATTTAAATCTAAAATTTTAAAAGTAAAAGTTTTAAAATCTAAAATTATGAAAAGTCAAGTTTACAAAATCGAAAATTATGAAATGTCAGCTTTATAAAATATAAAATTACGAAATATCAATTTAAAAAATCTATAATTATGAAATGACAAATTTATAAATCTAAAATTTTAAAATCCTAAATGCAAATAGTAAAAAATTTAAATCTAAAATTTTAAAATCTAAAATTATGAAATCAAAAAATCTAAAAAGTAAATAATAATTTCATTTTAAAAGTAAAAATTTTTAAATCTAAAATTATGAAATCAAAAAATCTAAAATGTAAATTAAAAAAATTTTTTTTGTTTTTTAGTATATATTTTTAGTTTACTTTTTAGATTTTTTATTTGTACTTTAGATTACATAATTTTACTTTTTAAATTTTTTGCTTTTCATAATTTTAGATTTTTAAATTTTAGATTTTAAAATTTTTTACTTTTATAATTTTGGATTTTAAAATTTTTTCACTTTTCATAATTTTGGGTTTTAAATATTTTTTACTTTTAATAATTTTAGATTAATTTTTTTTTTACTTTTCATAATTTTACATTTCAAAGTTTTTTACTTTTCATATTTTACATTTTAAAATTTTAGCTATTATAATTTTAGATTTCATAATTTAATTTTCGAATTCTGAAATGTAAAACTTACGAAATCTAAATTATGAAATGTAAATATTAAATCTAAAATTATGAAACATCGAATTTACAAAATCTAAAATTATGAATTTTAGTATATAAGATTTTTTTATTTATTTTTTATTTTTTTAATTTAATTTTAGATTTCATAATTTAACATTTTAATTTTTTTTACTTTTAATAATTTTAGATTTTAAAATATTTTACTTTTCATAATTATGGATTTAATAATTTTTTTGCTTTTCATAATTTTTGCTTTTAAAGTCTACTTTTCATAATTTTAGATTTAATTTTTTTTTTTTTTTTTTTTTGCTTTTCATAATTTTACATTTTAATTTTTTTTATTTTTAATAATTTCACGTTTTAAAATTTTAGTTATTTTAATTTTATATTTCATATTTTATACATTTCATAATTTAGATTTCCGAGTTCTGAAACTTAAAACTTATGAAATCTAAATTATGAAATAAAAATTATTAAATCTAAAATTATTATGAAACGTCAAATTTACAAAATGAAAAATTATGAAATATAACTTTATAACATCTAAAATTAAGAAATGTCAAATTTTTAAAATCCAAATTATGATATGTCAGTTTACAAAATCTAAAATTATGAAATGCCAAATTTATAAAATCGAAAATTATGAAATATCCGTTTACAAAATCTAAAATTATGAAATGTCAAATTTATAAAATCCAAAATTATGAAATGTCACTTTACAAAATTTAAAATTTTGAAATGTCAAATTTATAAATCTAAATTTTTAAAATCCTAAAATATGAGAAGTAAAAATTTTTAAATCGACAAAAAAGTTTTAAAATCTAAAATTTTGCAAGGTAAAAAATTTTAAAATGTAAAATTATGACATCAAAAAATGTTCATTTCGAAATGAAAAATGAAAAAAAAAAATTTTTGTTTTTTAGTATATATTTTTTGTTTACTTTTTAGATTTTTTATTTTTACTTTAGATTACATAATTTTACTTTTTAAATTTTTTTGCTTTTCATAATTTTAGATTTTAAAATTTTTTACTTTTTATAATTTTGGATTTTAAAATTTTTTCACTTTTCATAATTTTGAGTGTTAAATATTTTTTAATTTTCATAATTTTAGATTATTTATTTATTTTTTTTTTTAATTTTCATAATTTTACATTTTAAAATTTTAGCTATTATAATTTTAGATTTCATAATTTAATTTTCGAATTCTGAAATGTAAAACTTACGAAATCTAAATTATGAAATGTAAATATTAAATCTAAAATTATGAAATATCAAATTTACAAAATCTAAACTTATGAATTTTAGTATATAATATTTTTTTATTTACTTTTTAGTTTTTTAATTTAATTTTAGATTTCATAATTTAACATTTTAAATTTTTTTACTTTTAATAATTTTAGATTTTAAAATATTTTACTTTTTATAATTATGGATTTAATAATTTTTTTGCTTTTCATAATTTTTGCTTTTAAAATCTACTTTTCATAATTTTAGATTTAATTTTTTTTTTCTTTTCATAATTTTACATTTAAAATTTTTTTATTTTTAATAATTTCACGTTTTAAAATTTTAGTTATTTTAATTTTATATTTCATATTTTATACATTTCATAATTTATATTTCCGAGTTCTGAAATGTAAAACTTATGAAAACTAAATTATGAAATATAAAATTATTAAATCTAAAATTATGAAATATCAAATTCACAATTCTAAAATAATGAAATATCAAATTTACAAAATCTAAAATTATGAAATGTCAAATTTACAAAATCAAAAATTAAGAAATGTAAACTTTATAAAATCTAAAATTATGAAATGTCAAATTTATAAATATAAATTTTTAAAATCCTAAAATATGAAAAGTAAAAATTTTAAAATCTAAAATATTGGAAAGTAAAATTTTGAAACATAAAAATTTGGAAAAGAAAAAATTTTTAAATCTAAAATTTTGAAAAATAAAAAAATTTTAAATCTAAAATTATTAAATAAAAAGAAGTAAATTTCGAAATGAAAAATGTAAAATCTAAGAAGTAAATAAAAAATCCATAATATTAAAAAAATTCTAGTATATAATATTTTTTATTTACTTTTTAGATTTTAGATTTTTAATTTAATTTCAGATTTCATAATTTTACATTTTAAAATTTTTTCCTTACCATAATTTTAGATTTTAAAATCTTTTACATTTCATAATTTTAGATTTTAAAATAATTTACTATTCATAATTTTGGATTTTTTTTACTTTTTATAATTTTGGATTTTAAAATTTTTTTACTTTTCATAATTTTGAATTTTAAAATTTTTTTAGTTTTCATAATTTTAGTTAAAAAAATTTTTTTTTCATAATTTTACATTTTATTTATTTTTTACTTTTCATTATTTTACATTTAAAATTTTAGATATTATAATTTTACATTTCATAATTTAGATTTCTGAGTTCTCAAATGTAAAACTTACGAAATCTAAATAATGAAATGTAAAAATTATGAAATGTAAAATTATGAAATATAAAATTTACAAAATCTAAAATTATGAAAAGTCAAATTTACAAAATCTAAAATTATGAAATGTCAACTTTATAAAATCTAGAATTATGAAATGTCAAATTTATAAAATCCAAAATTATGAAATGTCAATAAAAAAAATCTAAAATTATGAAATGACAAATTTATAAATCTAAAATTTTTAAATCCTAAAATACAAATTGTAAAAATTTTTAAATCTAAAATTTTAAAAGTAAAAGTTTTAAAATCTAAAATTATGAAAAGTCAAATTTACAAAATCTAAAATTATGAAATGTCAGCTTTATAAAATATAGAATTATGAAATATCAATTTAAAAATCTAAAATTATGAAATGACAAATTTATAAATCCAAAATTTTAAAATCCTAAATGCAAATAGTAAAAAATTTAAATCTAAAATTTTAAAATCTAAAATTATGAAATCAAAAAATCTAAAAAGTAAATAATAATTTCATTTTAAAAGTAAAAATTTTTAAATCTAAAATTATGACATCAAAAAATATTCATTTCGAAATGAAAAATGAAAAAAAAAATTTTTGTTTTTTAGTATACATTTTTTGTTTACTTTTTAGATTTTTTATTTTTACTTTAGATTACATAATTTTACTTTTTAAATTTTTTTGCTTTTCATAATTTTAGATTTTTAAATTTTAGATTTTAAAATTTTTTACTTTTTATAAATTTGGATTTTAAATTTTTTTCACTTTTCATAATTTTGGGTGTTAAATATTTTTTACTTTTCATAATTTTAGATTATTATTTTTTTTTCTTTTCATAATTTTACATTTTAAAATTTTAGCTAATATAATTTTAGATTTCATAATTTAATTTTCGAATTCTGAAATGTAAAACTTACGAAATCTAAATTATAAAATGTAAATATTAAATCTAAAATTATGAAATATTAAATTTACAAAATCTAAACTTCTGAATTTTAGTATATAATATTTTTTATTTACTATCAAATTTACAAAATCTAAAATTATGAAATGTCAAATTTACAAAATCAAAAATTAAGAAATGTAAACTTTCTAAAATCTAAAATTATGAAATGTCAAATTTATAACATCTAAAATTAAGAAATGTCAAATTTTTAAAATCCAAATTATGAAATGTCAGTTTACAAAATCTAAAATTATGAAATGCCAAATTTATAAAATTCAAAATTATGAAATGTCAGTTTACAAAATCTAAAATTATGAAATGTCAAATTTATAAAATCCAAAATTATGAAATGTCACTTTACAAAATTTAAAATTATGAAATGTCAAATTTATAAATCTAAATTTTTAAAATCCTAAAATATGAGAAGTAAAAATTTTTAAATCGACAAAAAAGTTTTAAAATCTAAAATTTTGCAAGGTAAAAAATTTTAAAATGTAAAATTATGACATCAAAAAATGTTCATTTCGAAATGAAAAATGAAAAAAAAAATTTTGTTTTTTAGTATATATTTTTTGTTTACTTTTTAGATTTTTTATTTTTACTTTAAATTTTTATAATTTTACTTTTTAAATTTTTTGCTTTTCATAATTTTAGATTTTTAAGTTTTAGATTATAAAATTTTTTACTTTTTATAATTTTGGATTTTAAAATTTTTTCACTTTTCATAATTTTGGGTTTTAAATATTTTAATTTTCATAATTTTAGATTTTTTTTTTACTTTTCATAATTATACATTTTAAAATTTTAGCTATTATAATTTTAGATTTCATAATTTAATTTTCGAATTCTGAATTTCGAAATCTAAATTATGAAATGTAAATATTAAATCTAAAATTATGAAATATCAAATTTACAAAATCTAAACTTAAGAATTTTAGTATATAATATTTTTTTATTTACTTTTTAGTTTTTTAATTTAATTTTAGATTTCATAATTTAACATTTAAAATTTTTTTTACTTTTAATAATTTTAGATTTTAAAATATTTTACTTTTTATAATTATGGATTTAATAATTTTTTTGCTTTTCATAATTTTTACTTTTAAAATCTACTTTTCATAATTTTAGATTTAAATTTTTTTTTCTTTTCATAATTTTACATTTTAAATTTTTTTATTTTTAATAATTTCACGTTTTAAAATTTTAGTTATTTTAATTTTATATTTCATTTTTTATACATTTCATAATTTAGATTTCCGAGTTCTGAAATGTAAAACTTATGAAATCTAAATTATGAAATGTAAAATTATTAAATGTAAAATTATTATGAAACATCAAATTTACAAAATGAAAAATTATGAAATGTCAACTTTATAACATCTAAAATTAAGAAATGTCAAATTTTTAAAATCCAAATTATGAAATGTCAGTTTACAAAATCTAAAATTGTGAAATGTCAAATTTATAAAATCCAAAATTATGAAATGTCACTTTACAAAATTTAAAATTATGATATGTCAAATTTATAAATCTAAATTTTTAAAATCCTAAAATATGAGAAATAAAAATTTTTAAATCGACGAAAAAGTTTTAAAATCTAAAATTTTGAAAGGTAAAAAATTTTAAAATGTAAAATTATGACATCAAAAAATGTTCATTTCGAAATGAAAAATGTAAAATCTAAAAAGTAAATAAAAAAATCCATAATATTAAAAAAAAATTTCCTTAGTATATAATATTTTTTAATTTACTTTTAGATTTTTAATTTAATTTTAATTTTCATAATTTAACATTTTAACACTTTTTTTACTTTTCATAGTTTTGGATTTAAAATTTTTTTTTACTTTTCATAATTTTACATTTTAAATTTTTTTACTTTTAATAATTTCTTGTTTCAAATTTTTAGTTATTATAATTTTACATTTCATATTTTATAGATTTCATAAAATAGATTTCCGAATTCTGAAATGTTAAGCTCATGAAATCTAAATTATGATACGTAAAATTATTAAAAGCTAAAATTATGAAATATTAAATTTACAAAATCTAAAATTAAGAAACGTCAAATTTACGAAATCAAAAATTATGAAATGTAAAATTATTAAAAGCTAAAATTATGAAATATTAAATTTACAAAATCTAAAATTAAGAAACGTCAAATTTACAAAATGAAAAATTATGAAAAGTCAACTTTGTAAAATGTAAAATTATGTAATGTGAAATTTACAAAATCATAAATCTAAAATATTAAAATCCTAAAATATGGAAAGTAAAAATTTTAAAATCTAAAATTTTAAAAAGCAAAAAATTTTTAAAACTAAAATTATAAAATAAAATAAAGGAAATTTCGAAATGAAAATGCAAAATCTAAAAAATAAATAAATAAATCCACAATATAATTTTTTTTCTTTTAAATATTATGGATTTTTTTATTTAATTTTTAGATTTTACCTTTTTTATTTCGAAATTTACATTTTTGATTTCATAATGTTAGATTTTAAAAATTTTTACTTTGTAAAATTTTAGATTTTAAAATTTTTACTTTACTTTTAATAATTTTGGATTTTAAATTTTAAATATAATTTTAGATTTCATAATTTTAAACTTTTCATAATTTACATAACCGAATTCTGAAATGTAAAAACGTACGGGATCTAAATTATGAAATGTAAAAATTGTGGAATGTAAAATTATTAAATCTTAAATTATGAAATGTAGATTTACATTTTATGGTATAGAAAACACTTAGAAATTGTTTATTCCGTGTTGAAATATTAAAAATTATAATAAAAATACTTTTAAAATGACATTAAATTATTTATATTATATGTTACAAGTATTTTTTATAAAAAGTATTTTTTTTTGTTTAACAAGATTGAGAGAGGGAATCTCTAATTTTGTTACACAAGAAAGCACGAGAGGGAGAACTACTCAGAAATTTATATATATATATATATAATTTTACTTTTACTTCTATAATTTTAGTTTTTAATTTTTTTTTAAATTTTCATAATTTTATTTTTAAATTTTTCATAATTTTAGTTTAAATTTTTTTTAAAACTTTCATAATTTTAGTTTTAAATTTTTTTAAATTTTCATAAATTTTGTTTATAATTTTCATAATTTTAGTTTTTAATTTTCTTTAAGTTTTCATAATTTAAAATTTTTAAATTTCCATAATTTTTTATTTTTAAATTTTCATAATTTTAGTTTTATAAAATTTTTTAATATTCAGAATTTTAGACATATAAATTTTTTTAAATTTCATAATTTTATATTTTTAAATTTTCATGCTTTTAGATTTATAATTTTTTTTTTATTTTTATAATTTTAGTTTTTTTAATTTTCATAATTTTAGATTTTAAAATTTCTTTCTTTTAGTAATTTTAGATTTTATACTATTTTACTTTTAGTAATTTTAGATTTTATAATATTTTAGGTTTCATAATTCTAATATCTAAATTATAACATGCATAATTTTAAATTTCATAACTTAGATTTTAGAATTTTAGATTTCATTTAAATTCAATATATTTTTAAATATAATTAGGCTATAACAATTATATATACTGTACAAATCTAATTTAAACTTTTTAAAATAATCAGACTATAATGAACAGAGAAATAATCTTTCTAATAAGTAACTTTTCATATCCATATATATCTAAATTATAATCCACATGTAGATTGTAATTTAGGAATATCTGGTAATACCTAACTATGTATACGTTACTTGAAAATTACTCGTGCTTTGTTTAACAAGATTAAGAAGGGGAAACTCAGTTTTGTTAAACAAGAAAGCACGAGTGGGAGAACTACAGAGAAATTTATTTATACAGGATGAGTTTGACATAATCTGCCAAATGAAAGGAGGTTATAGAACAGCCCATGGGGAGCATAAAACACCATAGAAACCCTGTCCTGTCTCTAACCGTTTCCGAGTTTCGGTTGATTGAAGAAAAATTTGTTTTTTTTTCCATCCCGTCTGAAAAAAAAACAAATTTGTGAGCTTTCTGAAAGATTTACACGCAAAATAAGCCCATATTTGGAAAGAGTAGAAAAAATCCTATCAGGTGACATCATTTAGATCAGGATACTTTACTTTGACAGCGAGCTACAAGCGCTAAAACATTGGCGAAGTTTAAAATCGAGTTGTTACCAAATTCTTTAACCGGCAATTCTGCAAATACCGTTCAAGCTACAATTGGTCAAATTTACCAAAAACTTCTCCATTCCACAATCTTTAGAATGAGCCCACAATAAACCATATCGGTGTTCTAGTTCAGGAGAAATATAACCTTTTGTTTGAAATACATTCATCACTGAACTCGACATTCGTCGAGAAGGAGACTCACAGGGTGCCGTGGTCGTTCCTGACTTCATGTCCGCCTTCAGCCCGCTGTTTTGCAAAAAAGAAAGTTTTAAAGACAAACAAGAAAAGTGGCAGTTGTATTAAGTTTACAAACACAATGGAATCAAAATTAAAAAATTGTTAGCAGGGAGCATTTTAAAATTTTATTTTATTAAATTTAAATGATATTCGATGAATTTTAATTAGCATTATTGTATTATATTACAATCTATTGCATGAATATATTTATCACTACAAAAAACCCTTAACGGCTTAAAAGTTTGTGACGCCGCTACTTTATGGCTATAAGAATTTGAAATATGAGTCTTAAAAATAATGATATCAAATTTTAAGAGACGCTTTGAAATTAGTTAAAATATACATAGATTTTCTTATTTGATCATTCACTTTTATCTTTTATTTATATTGATAATGCAAACGTAATATTTTTAACTTCAAGATCAGACAGATATATAAAATACACTCACTGATGCTTTTTCATTCGCATTTCAAATTCAAAATAACAGTTTTAAAAGGAATGATATAAAAATTCCAGTGGCGCCTCGGTGTTATTTTAAAAGATTTGTTTTTAGATTCCATTAAAATTACTTTTGTTTTGCCTAATAAAGTATATTTACACATTTAAACAGTGCTTTTAATTTTCAAATATACTGTCAAATAATTATACATTCACTGAGTTAGCATTATAAAGTAAAATTATTTATTTCAATAAATTGATTTATCTTTTGCATCACGCTATCCAAAACATAGTATCATAGTGTCCAACTAAGTGAAAATTTGCTCAAAAAGGTAGTGTGACGTAAAGAAAACATTTACACAAATTTTGCTTGCAGTTTAGGATAGCGTGACGCAAAAGATAAATCAATTTATTGAAATAAATAATTTTACTTTATAATGCTAACTCAGTGAAAGTATAATTATTTGACAGTATATTTGAAAATTAAAAGCACTGTTTAAATGTGTAAATATATTTTATTAGGCAAAACAAAAGTAATTTTAATGGAATCTAAAAACAAATCTTTTAAAATAACACCGAGGCGCCACTGGAATTTTTATATCATTCCTTTTAAAACTGTTATTTTGAATTTGAAATGCGAATGAAAAAGCATCAGTGAGTGTATTTTATATATCTGTCTGATCTTGAAGTTAAAAATATTACGTTTGCATTGTAAATATAAATAAAAGATAAAAGTGAATGATCAAATAAGAAAATCTATGTATATTTTAACTAATTGCAAAGCGTCTCTTAAAATTTGATATCATTATTTTTAAGACTCATATTTCAAATTCTTATAGCCATAAAGTAGCGGCGTCACAAACTTTTAAGCCATTAAGGGTTTTTTGTACTGATATCATTACTTTTTAGTGGTTATTGATCAAAAAATTAAAACAAGTCCTTCTGGCTCCTAGAAAGGCTAAACTAATTTATCTTTTCTTATGAAGTTGCCACCATTTTTTTTTTCAAAATGGCAGCTACAATTTATTAATGGACTTAGTGGATTTATAAATGAAGGCTATGTGTATATGGAGTTTTAAGCAAATCGGTTCATAAAACCTTTCTAATGTAAATTTGAAATTTTCAGTGTGCTGGCACAGGGAAACAAGAGGGTGGATTAAGTTGGCAAATGAACCTATCAAATACATTTCTGAGATAAATCTACACTACAAATTAAATTTAGTGTGAATTAATTCAGTATTTTAAACGTTATCATATTGACAAATTTTCAAGTAGTCTGCCGCTTGGAAACAAAATGGAGAAGCTTCGCACTAGAAAAATTTATTGACTGGGATTCTCAAACCCTAAAAAAAAAAAAAAGAAAAAAGAAAAAGAAAGAAAGAAAGAAAAAGTGAAAATTTTCAAATTTAAGTTAGAACTACGTAATTTACATTTTGCAAGTTTCTTTTTAGAGAATTACAAATTAAACAATTAAAAAAAAAAAATTAAGCAAACGTTAAAAATGGAATTTTATATATTTTCTTTCCCCTTTTGACGTTAAGTATACTGCTCCAGTATTCACAATTCAATTTAAATTTTCATCAAAAGTGCAGGTAAAAATTACTTCGTATATATTTTCATATAAAACGTTTGTGTGAAAAAATAGACAAAATATAAATAAAGCTTTACATTTCTATAATTTTAAAAATAAGATAAAATCACCTGATGAAAAATTTTATGGAAAATATAAGTTAAGCTTTAAAAAAAATTAAATTTCTGCATAAAAATACTATTTCATAAATATATTTACAACTACAATAAACAAAAAACCCTCCTTTAATTTTAAATAATTATTTCTACATGTTTCGAAGCAATTAAAAGTTTATTTATTTATTTCCTTTTTAAAGAAAAATAAATTAAATGTAGTGGCGCCATCTAGTAGTTTATATTAAAACCATATACATACACATTTAACTTTTTTTTTTCGTTAAAAAAAAAAAAAAAATTGTTTAGAAACAGGTAGAAATAGTTGTTTAAAATTAAAGGATGATTTTTTGTTTATTGTAATTGTAAATATATTTATGAAATAGAATTTTTCATGCACGAATTAATTAAAAAAAGAAAAGAAAAGAAAGAATTTTTTTTTTAAATAAATTATTATGGGTTTCAAAGTAAAGATGTTATTTATTTATTTTGACGCGTTTTTTAATAATTGCTATTTGACACATTTTTCATGAATTTTAATAAAATTCATGAAAAAAGAATTTTATTAAAACGCTGTTTAAGCACTGTTTATTAAAACACTGTTTTTTCTAATAAACAATGTAAGTACTGTTTCATACTCTGGTCATTACTGCTTTGAATAATAAAAAAAAAAATTGATTATGTTAATATTTAAAATATGTATCATTTTAAAGTCTGAAAAATAAATAAATGAATAAACTCTAACTGTATTTTCAAAAGAGATTTTTAATTTTTAAAAAGAAATATATATATATATATATATATATATATATATATATATGTATGTATGTATTTACGAAAGAGTATGTTTTAAATAAAAAGGATAGATGGCGCCAAAACTCTATTTGCTGTTTTTTTCCATTCCCGGCGCGTAAGGATACATGAATATGAATCGCAAATCATTGAGTTATTATAAAATCGATGTTCAGGAATGATTAAATATTTTTTCGCTTTAAAAAATTGTAAATTTGTCATTATTATGATAAAATGGAATATCTAAAATTACAAAATATTTCCTTATTTAAAATATTATCTAAATATTTTTTTGACTAAATATGAAATTTTGAAATCAAAAATATTTTTTTCATAACAGAAGAGAAAATATATTTAAGTGAATTTGACTTAGTATATATACAAGAAATATTTTAAGCATGTAATAAAATACTTTTTCGTTAAAAAAATTCTAAATAATTCATTGGCTGAATTCAAGTCGGTCAACAAACCAACCCACGTACCTCACAAGTAAGAACCGCATAACAGCGTTTTCACCTGAAGAAACACATGTAATTGGTGGAGTAATATAGTTCCATATTTAGAGCGATTTATATAAAAAACAAGAGTTTTCCTGAAAAAAACGAAAACGTTACTAGATTCAGAAAGATTCTATTAACAACATATATTAATTATATGAAAATCCTTCGAGCCGTTTTAGAGATATTTTTCAGAATTTCAGTCCATTACACTAACCTTTTTCCCTTTTTGGCTTTAAATTGAGATTCAGATCTCAAAACATACTGCATGTAGAAATGTAAAATTTTCAGGGTAGATTAAGATCAAAGATAAAAGACTATTTTGAAAAGATCAGAACAAAATATGGTATATTTGCTGAGATATTAAGTGTCGGCTTTTACAAATCTCTTTGATGTCAAACTAGCCGTATATATGAGTTCGCAGCGTCCCGTTTGTCCCTCCGCTTGCGTCACTCAAAAAACTGCCGTTTTTCATGATAATTCTAAAACAACTATACAGTTATTTACCAAAAAGAAATTGCTTGTATGCATATTCGCGTTTGTAAGAACCGATAGATGCGAAACCAGAGCAATAACCAACGGCCAATAACAGCAATGTATCAGTAAATGGATCAAATGACTCGGAAAAAATTCTTGGGCGATTTGATCCAGACCAGTCCATGAGACTGGACGCATTGTTCCATGAACAATTAGATCGATCCTTGATCAGTCAAGAGCCTGAACCAGCCCTTGGGGGGATTTCCCCCCCCCCCAAAAAACCCTGATTTGTGGAAATGTGAAGACCTGTTTGGGGAAATAATTTTCGACCATCTGGCATCACTGCGCCATTCTACAAAATTTCGTAAGGTTTAAGAATGAGGCACTGCAATCCCAGCCTTAAAGTTAAAGATGTTTAAACGGACACCTGAATTACTATTTTAAGATCTGGTCATGAAAAGTCGGGGTGGGTTCAGGCTTTCGACCGATCGTGGATCAAATCGCCCAAGAATATGTTCCGAGTCATTTGATCAATTTACTGATACATTGCTGTGATTGGCCGTTGGTTATTGCTCTGGTTCCGCCATCTATCGGTCCTTACAAACGTGAATATGCATACAAGCATTTTTTTTTTGGTAAATAACTGTATAATTACAAATTTTAAAACTTTTAAACAGACCAATTTAACTTAATTACTTATAAAAATTACCTTTAATTATGCTCTGTTAAAACACTAAAGACTTTTCAGGGCGAAATCCGCCCCTTCTTCAGCAGTTAAATGGTGTGCCCTGGCTGTTGAAACTGATTTCTATCTTCCTTTCTTTCTTTGGGCTGATCCTCCATGATGTGGCGCCATGCTCGATCTAAATCGGCGCGCGACTCGTGCCCGTTACATGCTAATGGGTCTTTAACTATTTAAATGGTTTATCGGTAAAACGCATAGTCGGGTTATTATAATTTGCTATTTTTCTTGTTCCGCTAAAATTAATGTCTATGTTGTTTTCTTCATTGACCTTATTGAGGGTTGTAGTTATTTTTCCATATTTGATGTCATTTTAGTGTTCTTTGATCCTGGTTGATATTTACCTTTTGGTTACTCCAATATAATGGCCTCTTTTTTCATTCGTATATTTAAAAGGGATCTGGTATATTCCGACTGTTTCAAGAGGGGGGGTTAATTGATAGATGTTAGGATTTGGTTTTATATGTATATTTTTATTATGTTTTTTGGCTATATTTTTAATTTTTAATTGAAATTCCCTGATCATATGGTATAGAATAAGTGAAACTTGGAGAGGTTTTTTGATAATTTGGGATATTGTTGAGTTTATTGATTCTTTTCTTTATATAATTTATTAACAAGGTTTTTATTGTAGTCTGCTTTAAGAGCCACATTCTTAATGTAATTTATTTCTTTTCTTAAATCGGCGGGGTCGTTACGAATTAAGATTGCGCGGTTGATGTAGGCTTGTATTGCATTAACTTTATATGTGTAGGGAGTTTTACTATGGTTGCTAATTATTTCTTCACTTGCTGTCGGTTTTCTGTAAACTGTGGTATTAATATTATTTTGGTAGTGTTTTAAATTAACGTCGAGATAGTTAATTTCGTTATTTATTTCAGTTTCACAGGTAAATTTTATATTGTGGTCAATTTTATTTAAGACTTCTAGGATTTCATTAGTGTTTTCGTTTTTATCAATAATCGCGAATACGTCATCGACATAACGGACCCAAAAAATTAATTTATCTTTTAATATTTCAAATATGTTTTTTTCCATAATTCTTAATTTATGCTCGGCAATCAGTCCTGAAACGGGAGATCCCATTGGGACTCCTTTATTTTGTTTATAAATTTTCCCATTAAACTCAAAAAAACTCTCATTCAAGATCAAATTACTGGTAGCTGTTAAAGTATTTGCGGTTTCGTGTTCATATTTTTCATTAATTAAGTTATTTATGATATTGGATATTTCTTTAACGTCTATTGAGGGGATATATAATTGACTATATCGAAACTTACAAATTTATAATTGTTTTTAATTTCAATGTCTCTGATTCTTTTAACCTTTTGTATCCCATAATAGCCGAAATCATCCGAGCTACTTCAATCCCGTTATAGCCCAGGCTAGCTCAAGAAAATTCATCCCCCTACCGATAAGGAGCGGGCAGTCTTGGAGGCGTGGGAATAGGTCAGTGATGGATTGCGTTAAAAGCTGTCATTCCCGAACAAAAGAGAGAGAAACAAGTGTCATTTCTCTTTGCTTGAACATCGCCATTGCCTCTTTGACTTTGCTTTCGAAGACAACAATTTTCATTTTGAGATATTTAGGAGAGAAAACATTTGATCTATTTATTTATTTATTTATTTTATGCAAAATGGCTTTTAGAAAAAGAATAAAAAAACAAAAATAGGACACATTGTGCAGAGCTCATGGGAATGTGGGAATGTGAGATTTGCAAAATTTGCTCATGCAAAGACTGCTTTCGATTACAATATGAGTAACAGACCATGATGATAAAACTGCGATAACTTTAATACTGTCAAAGAAAATCTAAGCCATGAAAAAAAAAAAAAAAAAAAAAAAAAAAAAAAAAAGCAAAAACATCTACGAATATGAATATAAAAAATAAACTATTTATTTACAATATAAAATAATATAAAATAGTAATTCTTAAAACATCACTTTTTTAAAGCATGTGTGTTATTGATTAGTAGAAAATTTTGAATTAAACTCCAAACAATAAAATTACATATTGAAAACTTAAATTTAACCATATACATATTTAAAATTTCATTATTTGAAATGAAACAGGTTAATCTTGGTTGAAAGCAAGAAAGGGAAATTATCATTCCTATGCAATTCCCCCCTCCCATAAAATATATTTTTAACCAGGGGAACTCAAAACGTGTAATTTAGCCAAAACCTTGCTTCAAAAGTTTGCCTGTAAAACATTTTTTCGTCTGTCATATACAAGAGCAAAAGAAAGCATTTATCATTTCTAAGTAATTGCATCAGATAATACACATATTCATATTCAGGGCATGCCAAAACTTTTAACAGTAAAAAATTAAGTTTGAAAATTCCATCTTTCTGTTGAATTTTTACATCATGTGTCAATATTTAAAAAAATTTCTCAGGTGTTTTTTTTTTTTTTTTTTTTTTTTAGAATATTTAAAATTATAAAAGACACTTCTATAAACACTTTATATATATATATATATATAAAACTGTCGCAAAATGTTAGAAAGCATTGAAAAAGATGGATTAAAAAAAATGTATTTTTCTTTCTTTATTTATTCTGACTTAATTATTTTTCTTTCTTTCTTTCTTTTCAAATTGTTTTAAATTCTGCCTTTATTCTTGGTGAAATCATTTTCCTTTATAAAATCATTTAATATTATGGAAAAAAAAGAGAGAGGAAAGAAGGAAAGAAAAAAAAAATAATAAGACTAATACAACAAATAATTCGCTAAATGTAGCTTGCTTAATAGTAAGAAGGGTGAACTTTTTAATTATCCATTCAGTATAATTTTAAAATGTGATAATAAACATTTTAAGGGAGAGTATTTAGAAAGTTTATTTACAAAGTAGTCCCTGAAATTTCTTTCACGTATACCCAAAGCTCAACCACTCGCCGAGAGGTTCAATCCCAGATCGAGCTAGTTCGGAATTTTTCGTATTTTTATACACGAAACACGCATTAATATGTGGTAGGACCCTTAGAACGAACACCCACGGAAGTAACTTCACCCAGACCTAGGTATCTCATGCAGACAAATTAGCCTTAATTTTTACCCCACCATACTTACTCCGATTTAAAATATTTCATATACGTTATAATTATAACTCATTAATATCAACTACCGATAGCTCAGAATTTTTCTCAAATAATATGGAGTAAATTTCTCTTGACATTATATAAAGGAAAAAAAAATGTCAATTTTTTATTATTGTAAGGAAAAAAAAGAAGCTTATTTCATGGGTCCCGTTAATTTTCGCTTCAGATTATAATTAATTGTTTTAGATGAATTCCTTTTCTTTGTTAATAAATTTCCATGTATCACTTCCATTTTGAAAATAATTGTAAATTTTATATACTTCCGAGCTTACATTGGCCATAGTCTCTACTTTGCCGAAACAATCAAAATTTATATCACAAATCAAATTATTTGATATAATAATTCTGAAATTTAAACCCCAAATTCAAATATTTATTCTCTAAAAGAGATTTAAATAATAAAATACTAAACAAGGCAGATGTTTACGATTTCTTTTCTTATCTGCTACTTATACGCTAACTGAGGGGTGTAATTTTATGTCAGATTCTGATGAAAGGAAAAAAGACTATCTCCTTACTCCAGACATTGAGGGACCTCCTTTAATGACATGGTCTGCAGAGTGAACAATAAAAAGAGGGGAAAGTAGTGACCGCAAGACTCGGCTATGTTTCTGGGATCCTGAGGCCCTCAGAATTTCCAGGCCGTGGGAATTATAGAGTTAATGAAGTCTTCAGTAGAAATTAAGCTATTATTGGTGGGGGGTAAAAGTTCGCGATAAATTTTAACCATGTATTTTTCTAAATCATAGGTGGGACCTTCGCGCTTATTAACAATTGGTCGAAATTTCAGAGGGTTCTTGTGATCTTTATATCTACCAAATAAGCGGGGGTGTTAAAGATATAAAGATCACAATAACCCTCCGAAATTTCGACCAATTGTTAATAAGCGCGAAGGTAATTGATCAGTAATTTGATCTTGAATGAGAGTTTTTTTTAAGTTTAATGGGAAAATTTATAAACAAAATAAAGGAGTCCCAATGGGATCTCCCGTTTCAGGACTGATTGCCAAGCATAAATTAAGAATTATGGAAAAAAACTTATTTGAAATATTAAAAGATAAATTAATTTTTTGGGTCCGTTATGTCGATGACGTATTCGCGATTATTGATAAAAACGAAAACACTAATGAAATCCTAGAAGTCTTAAATAAAATTGACCACAATATAAAATTTACCTGTGAAACTGAAATAAATAACGAAATTAACTATCTCGACGTCAAACTAAAACACTACCAAAATAATATTAATACCACAGTTTACAGAAAACCGACAGCAAGTGAAGAAATAATTAGCAACCATAGTAAAACTCCCTACACATATAAAGTTAATGCAATACAAGCCTACATCAACCGCGCAATCTTAATTCGTAACGACCCCACCGATTTAAGAAAAGAAATAAATTACATTAAGAATGTGGCTCTTAAAGCAGGCTACAATAAAAACCTTGTTAATAAATTATATATAAAAAAAGAATCAATAAACTCAACAATATCCCAAATTATCAAAAAACCTCTCCAAGTTTCACTTATTCTATACCATATGATCAGGGAATTTCAATTAAAATTAAAAATATAGCCAAAAAACATAATAAAAATATACCTATAAAACCAAATCCTAACATCTATCAATTAATTCGAAATGATAAAGACAGAACCCCCCTCTTGAAACAGCCGGAATATACCAGATCCCTTTTAAATATACGAATGAAAAAAAAAGAGGCCATTATATTGGAGTAACCAAAAGGAAAATATCAGCCAGGATCAAAGAACACTAAAATGACATCAAATATGGAAAAATAACTACAACCCTCACTAAGGTCAATGAAGAAAACAACATAGACATTAATTTTAGCGGAACAAGAAAAATAGCAAATTATAATAACCGGACTATGCGTTTTACCGGGAAACCATTTAAATAGTTAAAGACCCATTAGCATGTAACGGGCACGAGTCGCGCGCCGATTTATATCGAGCATGGCGTCAATCATGGAGGATCAGCCCAAAGAAAGAAAGGAAAATAGAAATCAGTTTCAACAGCCAAGGCAGACCATGTAACTGCTGAAGAAGGGGCGGCTTTCGCCCTGAAAGGTCTTTAGTGTTTTAACAGAGCATAATTAAAGGTAATTTTTATAAGTAATTAAACTGTATAATTGTTTTAGAATTATAAATATATTCATGCAATGGACTGAAATATAATACAATAATGCAAATTAAAATTCATCGAATATTCTTTAAATTTAATAAAATGAAATTTTAAAATGCTCCCTGCTAACAATTTTTTAATTTTGTGTTTAACAAAATATTTTAAATATGTTTTGTGTACTGCTTTGTTAATTTATCAATGAGTTAATTTGTATAAAACCTTTTTATGTTTGATTTCTAAGTATTTGCATTAAATTTTAGCTTTCAAACATAAAAGTAATTAACAATATTTAAAAATCAATATTAAATTTGTATTTAAATAAAAAAAAAATTCAGAAATATATTAAACATTTAAAATATTTTTGATTGAAATCATTAATTAATTGAATTTAACAAACCAATCAATGAAGTGATAATTTTTAAAAATGTAATATATATATATATATAATATATACTTAATCATTGATTTAAATCAAAATTTAAATTTTATCTTTTTTTGGCAATGTGTAATAGTTTCATATTTCTTACCTTAGATCATAATAACAAAACTTGAACCTACTTCTTATTTACATCAAATATTTGAATGCTAAATATTTGCTTTAAATTTCAGTATTCCAACTTAAAAATATTTAACAAAATTAGCTTGATAATAAATCAATAAAATATTACTTAAAATCGTTTACAATATATCGTTAAAATACAATAATGCATAATTGAGGGAAATAATTAAAAAAAATTTGCTGGAAAATTTTCTAAAATAAAAATTTTATTAGTAATTTTTTTTAAATAATTTTCGAAAAAGAATTATATAATTAATATTATTGTATCTCAGTGCATATGTACCCAACTATGCAGAATAGAAAAAAATAGATATGCATCTATCTTTTTTTTTTATTCATAGTTAAATTACATTTTTAATTAATGAATTAAATTTTTCTTCAACTAATGTAATTCTGTAATATTATTTAACTAATTTCAAACTAAGCCTACAGATGGCAGCACTGATTTCGATCCATTCATAGATATAGTAATATATATAGATCTATCATCCCCATGTTAACGTGCAAAGATTTTTGATGCCGAAAAAGTTTTTTGGCATTAGCCATGAGAGAGAAACAATAATGGAATAGAATGTTGATATATATTGAAAATGCCGAAATACTGCGCGGCTTTTAATTGCACAAATACATTTATGAAAGGAAGTGGAATAAGTCTTCATAAGTAAGTTCAATTTAACTAATTTATGGTTTAAATACTGTTTTGATTTTTAATGGAATACTTTTTTTAAATTTTTAATATTTTTTAAGTTTTTATATTAGTAAGTAATATCAAATTTTCAAAATTCTTTTAAATGTAGTTAGCAGCGGCGAGGTAAAGCCCGCTTGTTTTAATATATTATAACTAGCATTACCACAAGACTTTCTTCTATATATAATCCTATACAAATTTACGCAATACAAATTATGTATTAAGGTATAATTTATTAAAGATATTTTCCATGATGAATGCAGAAGATTTTTTCTTAAAGTAGTATAATAATAAATGCTGAAAAAAATCATTTTTGTGCAGACATGAAAAGATATACAGTCGAATATCGTTAAGGTGAATCTCATGGGGGTCAAAAATCTGTTCATGTTATCAGTAGTTCATGCTATCAGTAATTGATCGTCATATAACTGAAGTAATCTTCATTTTGACGGGGATTGTGGTAACAGTTCATGTTAAAAGTAATTCACGTTAACGAGGTTCGACTGTATATATATATATATTTAACAGTAAAAATAAAAGAAATTGGTAGCTTCGTTTTAAATTAATACAGATCTATCGTTCAACCATTCGTTTTAGAAATATTGACGAGTTCTTTCTAAAATATCCACACTGAAAATTTACACAGGCCCTGGGGGAAGGGCACTTCCCTCCCTGGAGGTAAGCAATGCTCCTACATGCACACATTTTTTTTCAAGTTTATTACTACTATTATCAATAATTCATATAAATTTTACATTCATGCGTTAAAAATAACTCATATTATTTACATTTATATGAAATTTTGTCCTATACTGCCATGTTATGAACTTAAAAAAAAATAGGATGACAGCACCACCTGTTAAGCGATTGATTCCCAAATCTCATCAGCACCAGTTTATGTCAAGGTCCAACTGAATACAAGTTTGGTCGAATTTCGTTCATGTTAGGGGCTATAATTCGAAATTGCTAAAATTGTATTTTTAGTTGTGCTAAGCGTTACAGTTTCGAACAAGGTTTAAGAAAATATTATGACATTAATTAGTTTTTCTGCCTGTCTGCTTGCCCACCTGTCCGCGCTCCATTTCCGAGTAAACGCATTTTCTGCTAAATGTTGTGACTGACTGTTAAAGGGTTAACGCAAATTTTACTGTAGATGAGGATATGTCCATTCGTTTTAGCTTTCTAAAGAACAATTAATCCCAAACTTTTATAAAAATCGTTATATCCATTTCCGAGTAAACCCAATTTCTATTATATGTCGCGACAAGCCGTTAAAGGGTTAATGCGAATTTTTCTGAAGATGAGGATATGTCCAATCGTTTTAGCTCTCTAAAGAACACTTAACCCCAAACTTTTATAAAAATCTTTATATCCATTTTCGAATAAAGCCAATTTATATTATATATTGCGATTGTCAGTTAAAGGGTTAACGGAAATTTTCCTGAAGATGAGGATATGTCCACACGTTTTAGTTCCCCACACAGCACACTTCCTTGAAACAAGGTTGGCTTTCAAGTGAATTTACCATGACAGAGCAAAGTTGCTAATTCAAGGATATCTCAGACCAACTTCAAGTTAGGAAAATTACGCATGCCAAATCAAGCATATTTCTGGCTTAAAATTTCCTTGACGTCAAGTAACTGTCCGCGCATGCTCTTACTTCTTATTTGCATATAGTTGCCTTGCTACATCTGTTATCATGTTGTTGTCATCTCGCGAAATACGAAGCGAGTGCAGGACATTTTTGTTCACAAAATAAAATATTTTTATTGTCGTCTGCTTCTATAAATGCAGAATAATTTTTTCCTTTAATTGAAATATCGTCTGCTATATATTTAGCATAATAATTTAATGAGTTCAATGTATTGTTTTGTTTGTGATTCGGAAAAGATGTTTCCTGCGTATTCTGTTAAAAAATGCCACGTTCTAAAGAAATTTCTAAAGATGAAATTATTAAGATTTTACAATTAAAAGCGCAAGGACAAAATCCAGTACAAATATTGAGAGGAATAAAGATATCCTTGAGCAGTATTTATAGTCAGGAGATCAGATGGAACATGGAATACTCGAAAGCGAGTCGGAAACCAAAGAAAACAACGCTACGTGATGATAGAATGTTATTAAATAAGGCTTCTGTTGATGATTTATCTGTGCGTGGAATTGCATCAACTTCCAGAATTTCAAAAAGTACTGGGAGATCTTATCTCGTAAAATATATGAAAATGGAAAGCAATATACATGCGTAAAATGACTTAAAAACTGCAATTGACAAAGCGTGGTATAAAAAACTCCTTCTGTAATTTAATGCTTAATTAATTCTATGGAACAACGTGCATTTCACGTTATAAAGTGTCGTAGCAATACAATTTAATATTTAAAGTAAGTTTTTAGTTACTCTTATAAATGTAAAGCCAAAAAACACTTACAGGTGTCTATACTTTTGGACAGCACATTTTTATATAATTTAATATACATTTTATAATTTTAAACCTTTGACCATAATTTATATGTGTATATCAGCAAAACTGTTTTTGTTTATTATCTATCTAGCGAATTTTAATTGTACCATATTACTTTTTATGTTTAATGCAAGTTTTATTGATTGTCTAAACTTTTGGGACACAGTGTATTTCGAGGAATCAAATATTAAAGTTTTACTTTACTTTTACGTTAACAGATGCCATTTTATTAAATGTATTCCTTTTAGGGTGTTTTTTAATAGTTTGAAAATAATTTTAACTCAACTTAATTATTCATAAGATAAAACAAGAAAGAAAAATTATGCAGCACGCATTGATAAGTAACACTTTTCAATTGTACATAATTGTTATATCAAATAACTTTTAATCTGAAAATGTTAATCGTATCATATTGTATACAAAAAATTATTTTAGAATATTACAAATACGTGTGAATGTTTTTATGATTTTTACAATCGAAAGATTTTAAATATAGCTTTTAAAAAATTCTGTCCTAAAACTTAATCCATTGACATTTTCTTTTTCTTTTTTTTTTTTTTTTTTTTTTTTTTTTGTCTCTGTAAACAAACTAGTTGCACAGGATCCATTACTGTTATTTTAAATAGGGAACACACCATAGTGAACTTGATTGTATCATTTTTAAAAAATTCTAAAAATATTTACCGACGCTAGGAGCCGGAAACAAACAGATAGAAAGGTAGACAGACAGATACACAAATTGAAATCACATTCCCACTAAAAATAGAAGAAAGTGTTAAAACGCTTAATGTAAACGAAAGTGCTATTCTAGCAAATTTTTATTAATAGCTCTTAATGTAACTGAATATTTTTGTGTGGCTGTATAAATCTAATGCTAATCATACTATATTATATAGAAGGCAGTCTTTTGTGCATATGAATGATTTATTTCAATTGCATTAAGCTTTGTGCAAAGTAAAATAATTTAAATTTGGTTTATAAAAATAACTCTCACAGAACGCAATGCTTTGGAATACTTTTAAGTGCCCCTGCACACAAAAAAAGTTAGAAATGTACTCGATTTTACATAGGAAACATCCGAAAGGGAACTTGAATAACATATTAAAATTTCATTAAAGTTTCTATACAGTAAAGGTATTAAAACATGGTTTATAGAAACTCCTCTCATAGAACACACAGCTTTCGAATATTTTTGGGTCTCCCTGTGCACAAAGTAGTAGAGGTATAAACTTCATTTTCAGTAGGGAACACCCGATTGTGAACTTGAATAACATATCAGTTTCAAAATATTCCATAAATATTTACGGGAGTTAAAGCACGGTCAGACAGATAGACAGACGGACACAAATCGAAATCATATTCACACTTGACAAATGTCAGAAAGTGTTAAAAACGCTTAATGTAAACGAAAGTACAATTCTAGCAAATTTTTATTAATAGCTTTTAATATAAAGGAATATTTTTGTGTCACATGTAAATCTAATGCTAATCATACTATATTCTATGCAAAGCTTTCTTTTGTGCACGCAAATAATATATTTCACTTTCATAAAACTTCGTAGAAAGTAAAGGTATGAAAATATGGTTTATAGAAATATCTCTCATAGAACGCAATGCTTTGGAATACTTTTGAATGTCCCTGTACACAAATCAGTGGTGATATTTACTCTATTTTCTACAGGAAACATCCAGTAATGAGCTTGAATAATGTATTTCTATTTCATTAAGATATGTGTACAGTAAAGATATGAAAATATGGTTTATAGAAATACCTCTCATAGAAAACAATGCTTTGAAATGCTATTAATGACATTGCATAGACTTTATAACTAAAAATACATTTTAATAGCACAATAAAATGTATACAATTGAAATCCCTCAAAATTTTTAGAATTTTAATCTCATGTACCGGGCTTGATACAGAGAAAGAAAATAGTTCTAATGAGAATCTGTATATATATATTTTTTTATTATATTTTCAAAAAATTATATTTCCATATTATGGAAATATAATTTTACACAAGCTTAAGCAGCTTGAACTAATTAATTGCTAACTCCTTAAAACCCAGAAATATTGAAACAGTAAAGTTGTTATGTAAAACTATTAATAACACTGCTCTGCAGAAAAAAAAAAAAAAAAAAAATGGAGTTCTGATACCATTCTTTCTGATTCTTATGTAAAATGTCCTGAATCCGAATATGGATCCCATTTTGTCCAGACACCTACCGTTTTCTAGAAATATCACCCCCTCCCTCAATTTCTTTCCCTCTTCAATAATTTTATAACCATGAATTTGATTTGAAGAATGAATAATAATTAATTTAACACCTAAAAATTATATATATATATATATAAAGTTAAAAAAATTACATTAATAACAGATTAAAAAAATGTAAGATACATAATGCTTAATTTCAGTGGTAAATCCCCCCCCCCCCAAAAAAAAATAAATAAATAAATAAATATTCCCTTGTCATAAATGTCCATGTTTTACAAATTTCCAATTCTGTCGCCCCTCAGAAGATATTTAACAGTTAAAATAATCCTCCTCCCCTCCTAAAAACCAAATTTATAGCCATAAAATCACCGACAAATGATAAAAATAGGGGGCCATTCCTAAACATCGGTGGGTGATAGGGTAAAATGGGCGTCAGATTCGAAGTTCAACTTAAATTTATATTGCCAGTCCAACTACTATGATAACTTCGACAATTTATGCAATTAATTTTTAATGGATTTATCTAATTAAAATTTACGAGAATGAATAGCGTCTAGGTCAGGATTTGAATCTAAGACTTTTGCGTTAACGATTCAAACGCTGTACAGACTGAGGAATCGTGAATGAGAACTGACCTGCATGATTTGCTGATAAGACAGTTATTTTATTTACTTATTTATTTTTCTCCATTTGTTCTGCCAATACAAGCACAGTACCATGATAGAAATTCATTTAATTTTAATTCCATAATTACAGTCGGTAACAAAAGTGTCCGAACACTAGCGAAAATTCCTATCTAATAAAAGTACACTTCATACGGTTTTGTTAAATAAATCCTTTTCGAATCATGTTCTTAGACTGACTAAGATCAGGATATGACAAAGATTTATTTAACAAACCCGTATGAAGTGTACTTTTTTAACATAGGATATTTGCTAGTGTTCGGACACTTTTGTTACCGACTATACTGGATAGTAATAAATAACACTGCTCTGAAAAAAAAAAAGAAAATCGAGATCTGATGCCATTCTTGCTGATTCTTATGTAAAATGACCTCCTGAATCCGAATATGACTCCCATTTTGCCCAGTCACCCACAGTTTTCTAAATACATCACTCCCCCCTCAATTTCTTTCCCTGTTCGATAATTTTATGACTATGAATTTGATTTGAAGAATGAAAAAGAATTAATTTAACACGTAAAAACAAAAAAATATAAAGTTTAAAAAATAACATTAATAACAGATTAAAAAAATATAAGATATGTAATGCATAATTTCAGTGGCAAATCCCCCCCCCCCCACAAAAAAAAAAAAAAAAATCCCTTGTCGCAAACGTCCATGTTTTAGAATTTTCCAACTCTGTAGCTCCTCAGAAGATATTTAATGATTAAAATAATCCTCCCACCTCCTAAAAATCAAATTTATAGCCACAAAATCACCAAAAATGATAAAATAGGAGTCCATTTCTAAAAAAATTGTGGGTGATAGGGCAAAATGGGCGTCCTGTTCGGATTCGGGAGGTCATTTTATATAAGAATATGCTGAAATGGTGTCATAGGCAATTTTCCTGCCGAGCAGTGTTATTAGGAAAATAATTTGATCATTTATGCAATAAATTTTTAATATATTGGTCGATGTTTTACAACAACGAAAAGGGATCAGGCCGAGTTCAGACCTAGATACTCTGAGTTAACGTCATAACGCTGTCTCACTTTTCGCTCCCTGTAAAATTTTATTTATTCAATACAACAAAAAATTACTGTATAAATGGTGGAAATTATTATCCTAAATATCTAACTGCTATCAAACAGCTATGGAGTTAAAATAAATAATTTTCTTCTAAGACTGAGTTCATATTCCCAGAACAGACAAATTGAAAATTTTTAACTTTCACATGAACGAGCCATGTGAGTTATCATCCTAGAACTCAGTTGAAAGAGGGTTGGAAGTTAACACAAGTGTCCAAGTTCAAATTCTGGACAAAATCATTTTCTGTTCATGTAAAAATTAACTCACCAATTAACTTCACCATTTGGATAACTCACCAAAAATCTACATAAAATGTGATTGACCGTCCCAGAAATAAGAATGTATTAAGTTATCTACATCAGGTTAAGAGCGTAGAATAACGATTTTCTCCGACAGCCAAAACCCATATTATTCTATGGGGAAATTTATTTATGGAATTAATCATTACCTTATGTATTTTTTTTTAAACCATTTTCATACTGGGAAAATTCACACTATTTAAATTTGTATATGTTTTCTAAAAGTAGTTTCATAAAGTTCTTATTTTTGACTTTAAAAATACGAAAAATTAAACAATTGCATTTTTCCCTACTTTTTTCTGTACGAGGAGTTATTGAAATTTAAAAGATAATTTTTTGGAAAACGAGAACGTATTTAACGGTTGTGTTTTTTCCAAAAGTGAAAAAGGAATTTAAATAAATACATCTGGTTATGAGTCATTCTGTAAATAAATTTCTGCATATAATAACATGAGCTTTAATAACAGGAGACTTGGCGTTGGAATATTAAAACCGAATAAACTACTACGTCAGAAACGCCGAAGAAAAATATTTTTCAAATATTTTTCTTTGGCGTTTCTGACGTAGTAGTTTATTCGGGTTTCAACATGAGCTTTAGCTGTCGGCGAAGAATGCATGCCATTAAAAGCATGCTTGATAAGCAATATTTGCTTCATGTATGCTGTAGAGTAGAGAAGACAATTATTTCTCCGCAGCTGGCTTTCACCGACGATAAGTAGAAAGTTCCTTTGCGTTTGATGTACAGTCGGCAGTAAAAGTGTCCGAGCACTAGCAAAAATGCCTATGTAAAAAAATTACACTTAATACAGTTTTGTTAAATAAATCCTTGTTGAGTTCTGTTCTTAGTCAGTCTATGGACATGATTCGACGAGAATTTATTTAACAAAACAGTATTAAGTGTACCTTTTTTACATAGGAATTTTTGCTAGTGCTCGGATACTTTTGCTGCCGACTGTATCATGTTAAAAACATGTTTGGCAAGTAAAATTTGATTCACGTTTGCTGCATCAAGTATAATTGATACTTGATGCAGCAAGTATAATTCATACTTGGTACATCAAGTATAATTCATACTTGGTGCAGCAAGTATAATTCATACTTGATGTATATTACTTGATTCGTAAGAGCTGTGGCAAACTTAGTGCATACTTGATACATATAACTTGATTCATGTTTGAACTATCAAGTCTAAAGCAAGTGGGACAAGTGTAAACTAGGATTCTTGATCTTGACTTGCATTAAACTTACAGGCTTGAGATGTCAAGCTCGATGCAAGTTTCTTGACTTGAGTTGTCAATGTTGATGATAGCTTAATGCAAGTTCTCTGTGCTGTCTGGGTCTGAAAAAAAAAAGACTCTTAACTTTAAACTTTAATCAAAATCGTTATATCCATTTCAGAGTAAACTCAATTTCTACTACATGTTGCGATTGACAATTAAAGGGTTAACACTAATTTTCTTGAAGTTAAGGATGTTCCAATTGTTTTAGGTCTCAAAAAAGCACTTATCCCAAACTGTTATTAATATCGTTATAACCATTTCCGAGTAAACATAAATTTCTACTTGATATTGCGATTGGCAGTTAAAGGGTTAACTCCAATTTCTCAAACGATAAGGCTAAGTCCAATCGTTTTTTCGACCCGAAAAACTCCTAAACAGACAGAAATAGTAGATGGAAACGATAAATTTCTTTAAATGTCGTTATTCCACACAAAAAGAAAAAGAAGAAAAGAAAAAGAAAAGAGGGAAAGAAAAATGAGTATCTGAAGTTTTTCCATTCATCTTTAATTCATAAATTATTCATAAATTTCATTTGCTAAATTATCTGTGTGCATTCCGTATATTCACTCAGGAAAAGACATCCATAAGAGAGTAAAATGGTCGTCTTTCCCCGAGTAAAAAAAGCATAACTTTTTCGCCCTCGCTGATCAATCTATGTCTTATTACTATGTCTATAGATCCAATAGGGGGATCGGAGTTGTTCAGCCTCTGCTTTCGAACGTCGTGGATCAAATGTCTCAGAGCCCAGTTGGATCGGTCGAAGTGTTCCAGAGGTTGGACTCACCCTAGATTGTTTACATTTCGACTGGCCAATGAAAATGCATCATTTTAAAGATATTTAGTTAAGGAGCCTTAACAGCGGACATCTGAATTGGAGGGAAGGGTGGGGGATTTCTTATATCCCATGATGGCAATAAGATCTTTCCAGCGCATGGTGGATGGGGTAAAAAATAAAAAAAAAAATCCGCGGAAGAGAATTGTGTCCGTGAAAAGACAAATAACTATGTATTATGCAATAATTTTCTGTGGGGTAAAATTGAATTTCTTTTTGCAGCATAAGAAGTTACTGTAGATCCTAGTTATCTCATTGTATGTCCGCTTTTGTTACATTTCAAGCCGAGTATTTTTTTATTTCTTCAAACACAAGCATTACTCAGTGTATATTTACATTTAATTCATAGTATTGCGCCAAAGTATATTAAAGTGTTATTCATCTTAAGAAATGAGAGTAGAGATATTAGTATTTTGGTACGTGATAGCCCATTCTTTGAAGGAAAAAAAAGTTTGTGATTTTTGACTATGTATTAAGAGCTTACATAAAAGAATATCGGCAAGGTCTTAGAAATCTTAAAGTATCATGCCCTTGATTTTTTTTTTTAATAATTTATAGCACAGAAAAATTTCGAAAATGATATACTTCAAAATCGTGCGATGCAGTTAGTGATGTGTCATAAGACTAACTGTACTTTCTAACAATTATAATTAATTTATGCAAACAAAATAGCCTTATTTTTATAGGTGATGCAGTTTTTTGTCTGTTATATAGATTGAGATTAAAGCTAAAAGTGTTATTTTAGAAACACTGTTAAAAAAATGCAACTTTGCTGCCAGAAATTCTCTGTAATTACAGAAAAATGTGTTTTGTCAACGAAATTTTTCCGTAATATACGACTTTTTTCTCAAATTACAGAGAATTTCTGGCAGCAGAGATGCATTTTTTTTTTTTAACAGTGAATGTTCCCAGGGCTCTATTAACCTTTCAACTGAGGGGTAGCACTACCCAATTTGGGGCCCCCCCTACACACAGCGTGATTTAAAGACAAAGATAGCTTAGAAAATTTAAAATTAATTCGTTAACCTTCTCAACAGCAAAAATGGTTATAGCCATTTGCTGAGTTTTTCGCATTATTATTACTAAGGCTCCTATATATACGAGCTGGCACATCAGGCATTTTGTTGCCTTAGGGTTGCCACATGTACCCAGCGTGTTTCTCTGATAAACAAGCCATAAACATTTTTTTTTTTATCGTCTTACGTTACTTTAGCAGGGTTCCCACGGTCCTTGAAAGTCCTTAAGAAGTACTTGAATTTCATTTTCTTTTTCAAGGGCCCTTGAAAGTACTTGAATTTTGTGCAAAGTCCTTGAAAATCCTTGAATTTTCCACTCCAATAGACTGGCTTAGCGCAAATTCTGTCAAGGCTAAACTATCTCCATCTCCACATGTGCACGTCATTGTCTAATATAATGATTTTGTCATAAAATTCTTGTTTCATTGTCTTGCTTTTGCATATAGTTTCAGCTTATTTGGGTTTTTTTTTTTTTGCCAGTCTCATACCTGTTTGATAGACTGATAACATTAATTTTGAGCAGAAAGTGACTAGACCAGGACTCAAACCTAAAAACTTTGGAATAATCATAATCATTCCAAATCTTGAACTAATTGTTTTTTGACTCTTGTAAAAGTTAATTGGGTCAATCCATCAAAAATGTGTCGGGAAAACAGGCAAAGTTATTCTAATTATAAAAAAAAATATTACTAATGAAAGTAGTTACTAAAGTTTTGTGTATATGCCTAGCGTTCTGCGATTTTCCCCTAGTCCTTGAAAAATTTCAAATAGGCCTTGAAAAGTACTTGAAAAGTCCTTGAATTTTTTTCTTTTTTAAGAGTGGGAACCCTGTTTAGAGTAACTTATTTTATTATATTTCATAATTTTAGCTAAGTAAACTTATTGTTTAGCGATAAACTACTATAATCATTCAAGAAGTGAATATAAAGTGTTCACAGACCTTCTATTACTGTGTATTTGAGTTTTGGCGACATTTTGTAAAAGAAACAGAAACCGCCCTAACAACGCATCCATAGACAGAGGTCGATCCAGGCAAAATTTGGGTCCCTTTTGCGGCCCCTTCACAAAATTCCACATAGTAAAAAAGGACCCTTCACAAAATTCAAATTCATAAAAAAGGACCCTTCACAAAATTCAAATTTATAAAATGAGTTCCTTCACAAGATTTTGTTTTATAAAAATTATCCTTTTATTAAAGGTTTTCATATTTTCAGTATTATTTTTAATAAATGCCTTAATTTGGCTCAACAAAACTCTTATTAACTTGATATTAAACATTACATAAAGTAATTGTAAAAACAGAAGATTTTACACAATATTTTACAATTCACAAAAATAAATAAAAATTTCACAAAAATATTTTGTTTTTCACTAAAAAGGGAACCAAAAATTAAAACCTGGATCGACCCCTGATAGGATATCCTTAGAATAAAATGACATCCCGAGATTGTACTGTGAAAAAAATGTGTTTTTAGGAATATTATTGTTGCTTATTGCTCTTATCTTGACCGGATCCGCTTCAGATTAAGATTTCTTGAAATTATTAGGGAAGCGATAAGGACGCCAAGCGGGAATGCTGTTCTCTTCAGAGGCAAAAAAATGGCGGTGATGCGCTGGCCTATTATTTTATTTAAGGGCTCTAATTATTACAACTCAAAAACACGTAATTACGAAGTTTCAGCTTGCTTTTAAGAAGTGAATGTTGTGTGTGTGTGTGTGTATATAAGGAAAACTTAGCAGTCTTCACTCGCCACAAGATCACTAAAAAAAAAATTAAGTATTCTCTTAACGGTTACCTTAATCATCTAATTAAAAAATTCCCAAACTTGCAACCCCCACTTCATACAAACTCAGATATATATATATATATATATTATTTAAATTTAAGTTATTTCATTGTTTTATATCATTAACACATTTCACTATTTTTTTTTTACATTAATAATGTTAACTGAAATTTCCTAAGTTAATGAAAATTTATTGGCCACCTTGTTATTTACTGTCCCTTGGCTACTAATAACATTTCCCTGTTTTTGCATTTTAATATATAATAACTACCTTTAAGTGTATAATTATATTCAATCACATGTTTAATTAAAATTCATTTTAATACATAGTAAAAATCATACAGCAGGGGTGAAACTTTTAAGGGGCTACCCCTGAATTCAGGGTTTTTGAAAATTTTGCAGTCTCTGAATTTCATGTTAAATTATTTTATTTTTATAGAAATTTCTCATATTGAATGTTTAATTTGCTTTGTAATGTATTAAAAACTCTGCAAATATCACTTATCAGTGATATATCATATGGCTGCCTATAAAAAGCCTTTCCTGTTTGCATGCACATAAGTTTTCAGGGTTTTTGCATGTTAGGGGGTTTCACCCCTGATACAATGAAAACATTGTAATTTTGCTGCTTTCTAAGGTGATCTTTGATTCCGATAGTTAAACACAAAACGCAGTTGAAAGGAAAATTGTAAAAATATACATTTGCAATTTTGCACAATTACATGTATATATTATTAGTTTGGTATCTGGCAGTTATAATAGGATTTAAATCAGTGTTTCCACATGGTCACATTTTTTACAAAGTACAACATTTAAGAAAAATGCAAGAACGAGTGTTTTATGCTAAATACTACAAATTGGGGAAAAAATAAATCTGCTGTGAGAGAAAGAAAAACTATGAGAGCTGGAATTTTTCAATAATTAAACACATTTTATTTAGGTTATTTTCCTTATTCTGTTAAATTAAGTCATGACTAAATTTTATAATTAAATTTATAAGTGAAAATGAAACTTATTGGGAAATTTAGAATAATATGCTAATTTGTTGCGAACATCTTCCAAAACTCAAACTCTTAATTTGCAGAAGTTTACAAAGTTTTTTTTTAAACTTTAATTATTTTTTTTATTGAAAACTTGGCAAACAATCCGCTGAATTGTCCAGAATTAGAGCAATAACTTTTGAAGTAATGTATTTCTGGTTAACAGAAGAAGTTGATAAGAACTTAAAATGTTTATAATATGATATTCCATATTGTTTTATTAAAGCTGCTCTTAAAATTTTTCGAATTTTCTATAGCCTGGTGTGGGATCATTAAGCATGATATACACTCTCATATCTGAAATACCAATTTCATCGTAATTTTTATCACCAGCCATTGGTCTTCTCATTACATCATTAATAATAGAGCCCCAACTTTCGCAAATTGCTTCTGAGACTAGTATGGATAATACACATATGAGAAATTTTATGATGTTGGGATACTTAGTCTTCAGTTCCAGAACTGCCAATTTTATTAGGGCTTTGCTGTCACAAATGGATTTTTCAGCTCTGTTGGCGTCAATATTGTTATAAAACCAGTCACATAGCTGCTGGAATTCAAACCAAAGTGTTTGTTGGTTACAATCGAACAAACTATAAAAAGGAAAAACACTAATATAGTCATGAAAGGACTCACAAGTAAAGCCTTTGTTTTCTGCTGACTGTTCAATAGAAACATCTGTCTTTGGAAATTTAAAAAAATCAAAATTTAACAGATAGCCTGCTCTCTTGAGCATCACTTCTACATTTTGTTTTTCATCACAGATGAACACATGAAATTGTTCTCTAAGAGATTTCACAAACTTAATAAAAGAGTTCATATCATTCTTGTAATTTTTGCCAAGTTTATTACTTTCATTAAGTACTGTGTTAACTGTACGCAAAATTTTAGAACTCACTGGCAAGTCTGTTCATGATTCAAACATTTCTGTTTTTGTGTTATTAAAGAAAGATGATGGGAACTTCTTGATGCTTTCACATAATTCTTCTGTGTCACTGAGCTGAGCAATAGTTTCAATGTACTGCAAGAATGTCTAAATCAGAGTCAAGATTATTCATAAGTTGCAAATACCGTAATTTCGTGCACATAGTCCGCACCATCGTATAGTCTGCAGGTGAAGTTTTATGCAAAAATTATTTTTAAAAAACATCAGATTGTCCGCACTACCGTATAGTCCGCAGGAGAAAAATATAACCCCAAGAAAACAGCAAGTAAAACACTATTATGCAGTTTTATATGAAAATATTAAAGCATTCCCACTATTAAAATAAATAGTATAAAGAAAAGAAGTACTTGTTATTAATAAGCCATATTTTAAAAATTATACATTAAAAGAAACCTTTAAAGTTGATGTTTATATTTTCTATCGGAATTCCTGGTTGAATGGTTGAGTCATTGAATGAGTTTTACTTTCCTACTTGAAATGCACTATGGCCGATTGATTCAGCACTAGGAGATATATTTTTTGGAAGATTATCTCAAAGTTTGTCATTGGTATTGCTCAGCAGTAGAACTTCGACGATATTTTGCGAACATAATTTAAAAAATAACAGTACAGGAATATTCAGCAACGTGCTATCCTAATAGTAATCTTTTGCTTTATGCTCTATGGTTTGCTACCGATACGATACAATGTTTTTTTTGTGTCTTATTCTTTTGTTTAAGTTTATATTTGATCGGCAATTCGTAGTATTCGCATGTTTAATTCTGATTTTGAGGATTTGAACTGTGAATAACTAGCAAATAATCTGCACCACCGTATAGTCCGCGGGTGAAAAAATTTGCTTTTTAAACACACATAGTCCGCAGACTATACGCACGAAATTACAGTACTCCCATGGTAGCTTGTCAACTAATTGTACACATTTATAACATTTTGATAACACATTATAAATATCTGCTAGAAGTAATGTATGAAATAAAGTTGATTTGCATAACAATTTGTCACGAAGTGCAAACAGGCCAGGACTTTGCTCACATACTGATACCAGGGATTTGTAATCTGCAATAAAGGTTCTAAATACTTTTTTAGAATGAGACGCAAACTTCATTGTTTTGAAAATTTTGGGCTTATAAAAAGAAATTAGTAAACTCTTCAGAAGATTTTAAAAGTGCTTCGGAGTACCTGCATTTGGTCGCAACCAATGCTTACCTCCAATGAAAAATCGGAAAAACATAAAAATAATTTTCCATAAAATAAATAAAAGCCAAAAGGATGAATTTAGAATTTTGATCTCTGAATAAATCTCCGTGTGAGCAGAGACCAATCAGAGTGAAGCACCAGGAGTTAAAAAAAAAAAAAAAATAACTCCTTGAAAAAAACCTAAGTGTAATAGCAAAACTGTTACGTGCGTTGACAAGACGGTCTGGACGGCGAAAAGGAATTAAGAGTTGAGCAGGGCGTCCAAAGGGGCACAGGAAATCGCTAATAATCAGAGTCCCGCAATTAATAAAAAAAAAGGGGGGCCATACAATTTTTTTTTCCTATCAAAAAGTAATTGAAATTCAGGAGAATTAATAGTGAAGTTAATTATAGAACATCTTCAAGAATCTCGGTGCCTAGCCAGAACCTAAGTTCCGATCTAAGTCCGTTGACCAATCAGAAGCCTACAAAAAAAACCCACGATCCTCACTGAAAGTTAAAAGCTAAAAACGAGAGGATTTTGTCCTCAAACTGAGAGCCAGTCAGAGGCCAGGAAATCGGCCAATGAGAGGAGTCCTCAGAACCCTACGAAAAAAACACTAAAACTAATTAAAAATTAATAAAAATAAGCCAAATGATAAAAAAAAAGATGCAGCAATTAGGAAATTTCGATAAAAAATTAAGAACAACAAAGAAACATTTCAATAGTAAGAAGGTTCAAAACTCGCGACTGACAAAATTCAGTTGATAAGCCTGAAACTAGGGTTAGCCAAATCTAGATGAACATTTCGTTCTATCTAGGGAAAAAGAATTTTGGATGGAAATACTAAGTTAAGTAACTCCAGAGGTTATACTCCTATGCTTTTTAGAGACGGGGAGAAAATCATCCCCTCTAGCTAAAATAGCCAGTGGCTGTTTTATACCACGACAGACTCTAACGTCATATCGATGAATGGAGTCTAACAGAGGATTTCCAACATTGGGAAGGGATCTGTGGAACTTCAACGCAAGTTTCCGAATTTCAGTGTAAATAGGCTTAATTCGGAGATCCTTGTGAATAGTATCATTGCGGACGTAGCGAGTAGCTTTTACAAACCTACGCAATAGATCATTTTGAAACTTTTGAGTTTTTTCCAAGATGGTTTTAGCAGCAGATCCGTATATCATACACCCGTAGGCCCCCAGGGGGGTACCTTCTTCAGGTATTCAGGGGGTGTCACGAACCCCGGGCCCGAGTGATCTTTTTTTTTCCTCATTTCTTTTTCTATTTTTTTCTTTTCTTTTTTTTCATTTCTTTATTTCTTTATTTCTCTTTTTTTATTTTCTTTATTTAATTTTTATTTATTTTTTTTATTTATTTATTAATTTATTTATTTATTTTTTATTTATTTTTTTTATTTATTTATTTTGTTTTTTTTTAGTTATTCCCTTTTCAAATGCCAAAAAGTTCTTGGTCTGTATTTTTTTTTTTTTTGTTTTACCAAAAAGTACTTGGTCTGTTTTTTGTCCTGCCAATAAGTCCTTGGTCTGCTTTTGTTTTGTTAGAATTGTATTCTTACAAAAAATAAAATAAAATAAAAAATAAAATTTTTTTTTAAAAACACAAAAATATGGAAACACTAACAAAGTTCTACTTACCTTTTTTGTTTTGTATTTTAACTTACCTCTTCTTTTGTTTCTGTGTTGCTTGTTTGTATAAAAAAAAAAAAAAAAAACTGAAAAAAAAAAATCCACTAATTCACTCACCTTCACCTCTAATCCACTAATTAAGTTTAGCCCGGTGAAGGTGTGGCGCTGGCTATCGGGGCAAAGATTTTGGTGAGGGTGCCACGGTAGTCTAGCCTTGGGATCACACTGGGAGACTGGTGCCCTTGGTGAAGGTGAGACAACGGTGACTACTCGAACGAGAAACACCGGACTAACACGACTACCACATGTGATGCCTGAACTGGGTCGGCGACCTGGTAGCTGGTGAGTGGTTATGGGTGTCCCAGAGAGGATTCTTAAAAACCCTTTGCGTTTGTGTGTTGGAAGAAACACTCACCCTTTTATCTTATCTTTCTTATTATGGCTACAAATTTGGAAAATTCGATTAATGTGTCTGGCTCAAGCCAAGCTAATTCTAAATCTTGGGGAGAAAGAATGGACGAATTTTCATCCAGTTTATCTGAAGCTAATGTTTTTGCTTTGAATGAAGAGAGATTTTTTGTGGTGAAGAGAAATGAAGGTGACTTCAGTAAAACATCACCGTTTTTGATACAGAAATCGATCCAGTCAATTGTAGGTGAACCAAAGAGTGTAAAAAAGTTGAAATCAGGAGAACTTTTGATAGAATTAGAAAATACCACACAAGCAAGGAACTTAAAAAAATGTACACTGTTTGGAACTATCTCAGTCACAATTAGTGCGCACCGTACTCTGAATACCAGTAGAGGTGTTATATCGGAATCTGACCTCCAGTACATACCAGAAGCAGAAATTCTTGATAATCTTAAAAGCCAAAAAGTAATAGCTGTGCGCCGTATTTCTATTTTCCGTGATAATAAACAAATACCCACAAAACACATAATTCTAACCATTGACTCTCCTACTCTCCCACGTTCAATTAAAGCAGGTTACCTCGAATGTCCAATTAGGCCATATATCCCTAATCCTTTACGATGCTTCAACTGTCAACGTTATGGGCACTCAAAAACATCATGCCGTGGAAATCTCACATGTGCCCGCTGCAGTGCAGTGGGTCATGATAGTCAAAAGTGTGAAGCCCCTGTCTGTTGTACTAACTGTAAAAAAGATCACCCTGCCTATTCTAAGTCCTGTGAAAAATGGAGAAGCGAAAAGGAAATTCAAACTATAAAAACAAAACAAAACATCTCATACTTTGAAGCCCGAAAAATTGTTCAATCAAGGACACCCAATATTGGTAAATCTTTTGCCGCTGCTGCCGTCTCAGCCAGTAACAAAAAGACTTATAAAACTATAGCAATACAAACAGATGATGTTATTCCTGATAAAATAGTGACCGCCTCTGATAAAATAGTGACTTCCTCTGATAAAATAGTGAAAGTTAACCCTCAAAAAGAGCAAACTAAACATAGTCAAGTCTCCCAATTTTCACAGTCATCTTCAAAGCCATCTTTCCCCAAAGAAATTCGCAAACGCTCAAAAATATGCTCTCTGTGAAGCATCAAAATTCACCTTCAAAAAATAATTCACTGAAAAAGAAAAAGGTTTCATCAAATTCCAAATCTAAGGAAGTGAAACCAAATAAAAATCACCCAATAAATCAAGACTGTATCTCTCTTCATCCATCCGACGAGGAAGACAAAATGTCTACCCTATCTGAACACAGTGACGTAGATACCTTAATCTAAAAAAAAAAAAAAAACCTTTTATGACTAATTTCATCAGTTGGAATTGCCGATCTTTTAACAATAAACGGGATGAAATCAAAGATTTAATCTTTGATCATCGACCAATCTGCATTGCTCTCCAAGAAACCCACTTAAAACATAACAATAATGTTAACATTCAAGGATATAGTTGTTTTCGAAAAGATTTCACTCAAGGTGGCAGAGCTACAGGTGGTGTAGCTCTTCTTATTGCCAATAATGTTCCTCACACTAATATTCCTTTGAACACATCCATCCAAGCTATCGCCGTCCAAATGCACCCACATATGCTGTTAACTGTCTGCAACATCTATTTACCACCAAATATTACTATACTCAAACAAGATCTCAATAATCTCCTCTTACAGCTTCCTTCCCCTTTTCTTATTCTTGGAGACTTTAATGGACATAACCCACTTTGGGGGAGCCATGACATCAATCCTCGTGGACAAGTCATTGAAGATTCTATTACTGACAATTCTTTGTGTATTTTAAACAATGGTGAGAATACTTATTTCCATGAACCTTCCACAACATTTCACGCCATAGACCTTGCCATTTGTTCTCCTATACTTTACCCTTACTTTAATTTTTTTGTTAGTGACGATCTACATAATAGTGACCATTTTCCTTTATTTTTATCTTTTCATGACTCAAACCATGCTAGTTCCAGAAATCCTCACTATATTTATGACAAAGCCGATTGGACTATCTTTACTCTTAACGCCACACTGACTTCTAATATGATTCAGGGTGATATAAACAAAGCAGTTTCTCAGATCAGCCAGTGTATTATAAATGCGGCTAATATGTCAATCCCAAGATCTTCTGGGTGCTCTGCTAAACATTCACGCCCTTGGTGGAATGATGAATGTAACCGTGCTAAAAAACAACAACAAAAAGCATGGGGTAAATTTCGGAGATATCCCACTACCGCTAATTATATTTCTTTTAAACAAGCAAGAGCAAATGCACGGAGAACCCGAAGGAAATGTCAAAAGGAATCCTGGGTCAATTACGTGTCCAGCATTACTTCTAATACCAGTAGTAAACAGCTTTGGCATCGTGTCAAGAAGGCTATGGGTGTCCATACAAGCCACAGCATTTCTTTTCTTAAAGATAATGGTCAAACAATCACTTCCACCAAAAACATAGCAAACACTATTGGTAGAACTTTATCGCACATCTCTAGCTCAAATTCGTACTCCGAACCTTTCTTGTCCTACAAACGTAACTCAGAACGTTCAACAATTAACTTTAAATCTCGAATCTTTTACAGTTATAATAGCCCATTTACAGAGAATGAAATAAACAGTAGCCTGAAACATAGTCATAAATCTGCACCTGGACCGGATGGTATAACATACCTAATGATCAAACATTTATCTAAACCCTCTCTCAAAATTCTACTTCAGCTTTATAATAGGATTTGGACAGAACAAATATTCCCGGTTTCTTGGCACGATGCTGTGGTCATTCCGTTTCCAAAGCCTGGTAAAGATGCAAGTTGTCCAAATAATTATAGGCCTATTGCTCTTACCAGCTGTCTTTGTAAATTACTGGAAAAAATGGTGAATACTAGGCTTGTTTTTATTCTTGAAAAAAATAATTTAATTTCTAAATGGCAGAGTGGTTTTAGGCGAGGCCGCTCTACCATTGATAATATCTTATTACTTGAAACAAATATTCGAAATGCGTATGTCAGGCGTAACCATCTAGTGTCCTTATTCTTTGATATAGAAAAAGCATATGACAAAACTTGGCGATATGGCATTTTACGGGACCTTTTTACTTTCAACTTCCGGGGAAATCTACCAATTTTTATTCAAAATTTTTTAAAACTTAGACGCTTCCAAGTTCGCATTGGTTCAGTTTACTCTGATTTTTATTTCCAAGAAGAGGGTGTTCCTCAAGGAAGTGTTTTAAGTGTTACACTTTTCTCCATCAAAATAAATAATATTCTTAATCAATTGCCACAAACTGTTGATGGTACTCTCTATGTAGACGATCTGCAAATTTCTTGTCAGGGAAAAGACATGCGTTTTATTGAACGCCAATTACAACTTGCCATCAACAATATTACTAGATGGATGACGGAAAATGGGTTTAATTTCTCAATTGACAAAACACAGTGTGTGCACTTTTGTCGCAGACGAGATCTTCATCTTGATCCAGAGATTTTTATTAATGGCAGACCTATTTCTGTTGTTGACACTGCTCGCTTTTTGGGTGTTATATTTGACAAAAAACTCAATTTTATTCCGCATATTTCATATTTAAGGACAAAGTGTGACAAAACTTTAAACCTTTTAAAAGTTCTTTCAAATACTTCTTGGGGTGCAGATCGTTCTTCGATGCTTAAAATCTACCGTGCAGTTATCCGCTCAAAAATGGATTATGCTTGTGAAGTATATGGTTCAGCTCCTAACTCTTACCTTAAAAAACTCGATACCATACACCACACAGCACTTCGAATCTGCTCAGGAGCATTTCGTACTTCCCCATCTCTTAGTTTGTATGTCGATTGTGTGGAGCCATCTCTTAGTGATATAAGACAAGAACTCTCTGTGCAGTTATATTATCGCATTTTTTCACATCCTAATCATCCACTTCAACCTCATATAAATAACAGTAATCATAATCTTTTTCTAAATCGTCCATCTTGCATCCCACATTTTGGGCTTAGAATTAAAAATTATCTAGCTGGCAATTCTTATCTTCCCACCAAGGTTCGTCCTAGAGCTCTTTTAAGCCTGACTCCTTGGAATTTCCGGGCTATTTCTTGCCTTCACCCTTTTAATACCTTCGACAAGTCTAATACAGACGCCTCTATTTTTCAGACCCTTTACGCTGCTCATCGGAATGATTATCAAGACTATGTGGAAGTTTTCACTGATGGTTCTAAAACCAGTGACAAAGTTGGTTGTGGTGTCGTATCTGATAACATCATTCTTAGCTATCAACTGCATAACTCATTTTCCATTTATTCTGCAGAGTTTATAGCAATTGAAATTGCTCTTAATTTCATTTCATCTCAAAATCGTAAAAAATTCATAATTTACACAGACTCGAAGAGTGTCATCGATTCACTTTCATCCACCTCGTGCAACCCTTCTTTTATCTCTGTGTTAAATACTTATAACGACCTTCTCAAAAAGGGATTTGACATTTTGTTTTGTTGGATTCCAGGTCATGTTGGTATCGGTGGCAATGAAGCAGCAGACAAAGCAGCTAAACAGGCTTTAACTATTCTTGACTATCCTGTTCCATATGATGATATTAAGCATGTAGTTAAAAATTCTACAAAAAACATTTGGCAAAGAGAGTGGCATTACCAGACAAATAACAAATTACATGAGATAAAACCACACATTGCAATCTGGCCTACAGTTAATCCTAGAAAACATAATGTTATTGTTACTCGCCTTAGAATTGGACATTCGAGGCTTACACACAGGCACCTGCTTCTCGGGGAACATGAACCGTCATGTCCAAAATGTCATTCTAATCCACTTACCATTCGCCATATTCTCACTGACTGCCCATGCCTTCGTCATCTTTATAGACTTCATTTTAGATCATCATCACCAAATCTGACAAGCCTTTTAGGTATTAACCCTCATTACAATTTGACTAATTTTTTAAAAGAGGCTGGTTTTTATTATGAGATCTGATTTTATTTTTTACACTGTTCATCATTTTTTACGTCTGTTTTTATTATATACTCTGTTATTAATTTTTTACTTCTGGTTTTATTGTATACACTGCTCATTACTTTTACATCATCTCATCTTATACACTATTTGCCCTGTTTTCTATTATTTTTGATTATTTGACTTCTTCACTTTTTACTTTTTACCCATCCTTGTTTTAACTTCAGTTTGTTTTTTAGTGACCATCTGGATGGGTAAACCCATCCAGAGCTACAATTTAGTTTTACACATGTGTTTGGCGCAGTATGTCCCATTGTGGACCTTGCGCCATTAAAAGGCAACCAACCAACCAACCATACACCCGTAGGTAATGATAGGACGGATCATGGATTTATATAGTAATAATTTATTTTTGATAGACAGGCGGCTATTATAAGCAAAGAGAGAATGAAGGGAATGCGTGGCTCGTTTGGCTTTAAACTTAGCACTTTGGGCTTCAATATTACAATCCACCCTAGATTTATCAAGATTTCTAAGTTGGAGACGTGTCTCCTCAGCACAAACTCGAAATCTTTATCAGGCCATCTTAGAATTTGCAGGTCGATCTGGTCAAACTTATCAGGCAAAAAACATAAAATTTGAAAACACAAGTATTCATCATTTATAGGTTTACCAATAGATTTTAATTGATCTGCTATTTTTGAAAATTTTGCTGCATAAATTCCTATAGATTAGCCAGGTTCTAAAAAACAGGACATTAATTCAGAATATAATTTCGTATGATGACTTCTACTGTCTGGTTGGAAATTGACTTTAAGAATTTCCCAAGCTTTAGAGGGATCATCACATTCGCTTATTAAACTACGATATTCCGGTTCATTGTTTAAATATATTAAAGACATGGCAGCATTCTGCCTTCTCTTAAAATCTTTTATAGCTTCAACAGTAACTGTATCACTCTTAACAGGTTGCTCTTCGTTACCAGTTACGATATCGAAAGCATTTTTTTCCATTAAAAGAAACTTCATATCACATTTCCAACCAGAATAATTATGAGAATTAAGTTGACCTATTTGAGGAACTATATTATAAGCCATAATTAAACAATTAAATATACCACAAAAAAAATTTACTGAGTCTACAACAAAACTAGTAAAAAAAACCCCCTCTTTTAAACTGGGCCCATAACCCAAATTGTCAGACACTTTTAGGTCTGTCTTAAATAAAATTTATATTAAGCAGATAAATACTGCAGTAGAATTATTTAAGTTTAGAGGATTTTGATTAAACTAATTTGACTAGTATGTAAACAAAGGTGTTAGACTCAGTAAATACAAAAATGTTTAAAACGGAAAAAATTTATTCATAAGAACATACCGTAATTTCGCGCACATAGTCCGCACCATCGTATAGTCCGCAAGTGAAGTTTTATGTAAAAATTATTTTCCGCACTACCGTATAGTCCGCAGGAGAAAAATATAACCCCAAGAAAACAGCAAGTAAAACACTATTATGTAGTGTTATATGAAAATATTAAAGCATTCCCACTATTAAAATAAATAGTATAAAGAAAAGAAGTACTTGTCATGAATAAACCATATTTTAAAAATTATACATTAAAAGAAAACTTTAAAGTTGATGTTTATATTTTCTATCGGAATTCCCGGTTGAATGGTTGAGTCATTGAGTGAGTTTTACTGCACTATGGCTCATTGATTCAGCACTAGGAGATATATTTTTTGGAAGATTATCTCAAAGTTTGTCGTTGGTATTGCTCAGCAATAAAACTTCGACGATGTTTTGCGAACATAATTTAAAAAATAACAGTACAGGAATATTCAGCAACGTGCTATCCTAATAGTAATCTTTTGCTTTATGCTCCATGGTTCGCTACCGATACAATATACGATACAATGCATTCCAATTGTTGGAGAAAGGATTACTAATATATATTAATTCAATAAATTACCTTACATAAATCCTTACTATGGTCGAGCTTCATATATATATTTCGGTCACCTAACGGTGCCATCATCAGTTCACTCGGCAAAAAATGATTCTAAGGCGCTAAGACTGGACGGTTTGTTTACTTGTTTCTTTCTTGACCTCTTCACTTCTCTTGTCTTCTTTAAACAGCTGTTGCCACTCGGGAGGAATTATGCTATGTTCGATATCATTGACATTGTTATTATTGGTTAGTATTTCGATAGATTCTCTTTTGAGGGCATAATGGTGAGAGTTGTACGGGGCTATTTTTTGAAAGTTAATAGAATCAATGTTAATTGGGTTAGTATTGTTAGTTCTTGAGAAAGCTGTGGAATGTCTATTGTATTTTAAGTCGGTAATATGTTCTGAAATACGGTCTTTTATTTTTCTCTTAGTCATTCCTATATATGAGGCTTTATTTTTATTTTTATTTTGGTATTGGAAGTCTATTTTATAAATGCCGGCTGTATGTTTAAAATCTATTGAGTCTTTTTCATTTCGAATACGCTGGTAAATATTTTTGTTCGGTTTTATTGGAATGTTTATATTGTTTTTGGCGGCTTCATTTTTAATTTTTATGGCGGCTCCTTTGCAGTATGGGATTGCGGGGGTTAAGAGTTTTTTAGATTTTTGGGCATTCGGAATATTGTTAAGAGCTTTAATACGTTTTTTATAGAATTTATCTACTATGGAGGGATTGTAATTGGCTTTCTTGGCGATATCTTTAATTATTTTTATTTCGGAGTTTAGATATTTTTTGTTTGAGCATATTAGAATAGCGCGATTAACGTAGGATCGAATGGCGGCATATTTGTAAGTGAGGGGTGTGTGACATTTATTATTTATGATTTCGTTATTACTAGTGGGTTTTCGGAAAACGGTGGTGTCTATGGAGTTATTTTTGTTTTTGATAATGGTTACGTCTAGGAAGTTTAAGGAATGGTTAGTTTCAATTTCGTGTGTTAGTTTGATGTTCGGATCGGTATCATTAAGTTTTTCAAGAATGCTTCCAGGATTTATTGTAGGAGGGGTGACGGAAAAGATATCATCAACATAGCGAGTCCAGATTTTACATTTGCTGATCAAGTTATTTACAAAGTTTTCGAACATTCGCATTTTAAGTTCGGCGATGACCCCTGATATGGGGGACCCCATAGGCACGCCTTGGGTTTGTTGGTAATAGCAACCATTGAAAAAGAAGTATGAGTGGTTAAGTAAAAGATTATTTGCACGAATTAAGGTGTCACTAATATTATTGTCGCCAAAATGATTTATTATAAGTTCGTTGATTTTGGGGTTAATTTCAGAGATATTGATTGAAGGATATAAGTCTTTAACATCAAAACTGTTGAGTGTGTCGTTGTATGAAATATTAATGTCGCGGATTTTTTGAATAAAGGATTCGGTTGAGTTTATTGATAAGTTTGAGGGGGGAAGGAGAGTTTTATAGATATCTTTCATGTAACGTTCTAAACAGTATGTCGGGCCTTCGGATTTATTAACAATAGGGCGCAGTGTAGGAGGGTTTTTGTGATCTTTATATTTGCCAAAAAGACGGGGAATAATTGGGGCATGGTTATTATATATAGGGGGGGTGTTATTAGGCCATGTTCCAGTTTTTATGATGGATTTAGTTTTATCTATTAGTTTATTTAGGGGGGAGTGTGTGAGTTTAATTGCGTTAAGTTTTTTGATGGAGTCTTGCATCATTTGATTATATTGTGTACGGTCCATTATAGTAAGAAGATTGGTTTTATCTGACATTAGGCACGTTATGTTTTTATTGTTTTTGAGATCTTGAAGGCATTTAATATCAAGGTAGTCGGAAATTTTATTTGTTTTTTAAAGAATTTATGGCGGTATCACGAATGTTGGGGCGGTTTTCAAAACCGCCCCAACATTCGTAATACCGCCATAAATTCTTTAAAAAACAAAACCGCCCTGGTTTAAAACAACCTGGTTTAAATCAAAGAAACCTGTTAAAAAAAAAAAAAAAAAAAGGCCTGGTTTTTGCCACCCCTGATGAAAATAATGCAATTTCATACAAAAGTTTGATTCAATTTTTATTCCACATACATAGCCTTCATTTCACCGCTAATTTTTTTTCTTCAAAACATAATATAAAAGCAAATATCTTTGTGAATTTATAAGCTTTTTTTTTTTACTTTCTCTTACCCGTAAGGTAGAAAAAGTATCGTTTTAGGGTCAAATTTTTGAATGTGAGTTTTTGTTATATTCACACGTTTTAAGGTTCCCTGAATCCAAAAATCAAGTTTATAGTGGTTGGTCTGTGTATGTGTGTCTGTTATCAGCTTATCTCAAAAACAAATTGTAGCAGAAAATCCAAACTTGGTATTTGAAATGTGTATAGTATGGGGAAGTTACACTAAGCTTTTCATTGAGATGAAGCAAATAGTTTGTGTACAGGGACATATGAGAATTCAAATACGTCTGTGGGGGAAATTGCAGGAAAGTACAGTTTAACATCTATAAACTGCGCTAAACCAAATGAAATAAAATATATTTTTTTTTATATGCATAAAAACATGTCTCATGTAGAATATGGTAGGCAAATCCTTCACTGTTCATTTACAGGGCTACACAAAATAACTTGATTATAGTGCGACAATAGCTGAAAATTGATGGAAGTGTATTTCATGTTGTGCTGTGTATCATTACTATAGGATTATATTTAGGTACACCATGTGGTCTGTACATAATTTTCAAATGATATACAGGGCTGCAAATATTTAAGCGATAACATTCTTTTTTATTGTTAGTGGAAGTTCTTTAAAGTAATATTTTACCATTTCCACCAAAGGTAGTCAGAAATTTAAATGAATTTCTTATAGACATATTATAAATAATGTATGTTTTTAAGCTAAATATATACCGGTTGTTTTTTGTATATTTATACATTTTGAGGCTTCCTGATTACCAAAGTAAAGTTTTTTAATGTTTGATCTTTGTCTGTGTCTCTTAGAGTAACTTACAAACGAATAATTTCAGGAGATCCAAAAGTTGTATTTGCAAGTCAACATAAGTTTGTTGCTAGAAAAGTTTCATGTAATGTTGCACATGAAAATTGTCTGCATAATTTTAAGTGAACTATTAATTTTAATAACAGATTCAAATTCTACATAAATGTAGGTGCAGTAATGAAACAGGGGGTTGAGAGTGGCGTAGCCCCCCTCACATAGAACTAATTATAGCATAAAACCTTTCCGAAACTTAATTTGAACTGTTTTAACAAAGGTTTACATAACACTACTCGTTGTCTTGCCTCTTAATCTTCAACTTGTATTTATGGCATTAAATTTCAGGGTAAGAGGAAGTTGTGTGAGTGACACACCAGATTATTTTTTTTTTGTACCACTGACTGGCAAGAAGGTCCTAGGCCATACTGCACAGCTTGGGATTTTCTGTAATTTTTTTCAGAGTAAATAAGAAATAGATTATATTTAAATGAAAGCAATTGTTTTATTTAGTTACAAGTATCATTAAGGGAAATTAATTATAACAATTAATGTTTCTAAATAGTAGCTTTTTTTTTAAATTAAAAAGATAAAGCATTAATAAATGTATAAGGTATTACTAAAACGCTTACAAAAATGTAGGTGATTGAAACCTGAAATTTAAGAGCAAATCAGCCAGCCGAATAAACAGTATTCATCCGAATAGTTCAAATTTTGCTGCCGAATATTCCACAGTCGGCAAAAAGTGCTATTTAGTGCATCCCAAATTTTTATTATTTGATGAACATAGTGAAAATTATTGCTATAAATTTTGAATTACAATCTACAAGACTAGGGGGAAAATATATATATATATATATATAGTGTGGAAATAATATTCAATTCTTTTATACAGAGTTTTGAAGCACTATTAACTTTTTGTTCAGGTGTTAAAACTTCTTACATTAAGGGATTTTTTTTTTTTTTTTTTCAGGAAAAACAAATAAATTATTCAAATATTTAGAAACGTTGCATGAGAAATTGTTTCAATTTATATAAATTGAATCTTTTGAAAATATATTTTTAAAAAATACAGGAAGGAGAATAAAGCAAAATAGAGTAACTATTTAAATCAAATTGGAGTGTAAAGGTTGATATTTTTATTTATTACCAACTATGTGAAAAATACCAGAGCCAGGAATCGAACCCAGGCACCTCCGCTTAACGCACGGATGCTCTACTACTGAGCTACCCTGGCTGACAACCAGCTCGGCACTTCTCACATAATTATCGTTGGCAAAGTCACCGAGTCTGCAAACGCAGATATATCAGGTGAGACAATAATCGTAGCACAACTCCATAGACCACGAAATGTGAGAAGTGCTGAGCTGGTTGTCAGCCAGGGTAGCTCAGTGGTAGAGCATCAGTGCGTTAAGCGGAGGTGCCCGGGTTCGATTCCTGGCTCTGGTATTTTTCACATAGTTGGTAATAAATAAAAATATCAACCTTTACACTCCAATTTGATTTAAATAAATATTCACAGTTGATGAATTCATGTATAAAAAAATTTCTAAATAGAGTAACTATTTTAAACAGTACAGAAATTATTTTACACTTATCTTTCAAAATGTACTTTAGTAAATAAGAAAAATTTGAGTTTTATTTAATGAGGAAAAAAACTTTAAAATATTGAGTAAATCTCTGCTTTTTATCATTTGATCAAAGTCTGTGACATTTTTGAAAATCGTTGTTATAAATTCTGAATTAAAGTTGGAAAAGCTATAGAAGGAAAAAAAAATTAGCATATTTAAAAAAAAAAGGGGGGGGGATTTGTTTACATAAAAGTGTTTTAAATCATTTTTACTTTATATGCATATCCTTCATAGTTTATTTTATATAAAATTTAAAATATTTCTTTAACAAGAAAAAATAAATAAAATTAGTTGAACTTCTACATTTTGTACACAGAAAATAATAAATGTAAAATTTTTAAACAGGACAACCGTCATTTTAAGTTTTTCAATTAATTGAATAAAAACACTTCATGAAAAAGTAGTAAAAACAATCACATTTCACATCATATTTTATTAATAATAAAAAAAAAAAAAAAATCATTACACGCACACATAATACATATATTAGGGGTCTGAACCGCATGGATCTCCTCCTTGGGTAGGCCTTTGGCTGAAATGCTCGAGCAGCTTTCCCAGAGCTACTGCCTTTCTATTTTCAATTTCTAATTAGTGCTGCTCTCTGGGCTTCTTTTATTTAATTTCTTCTTTTCTTCATCTAATATTTGCTGATTTATCGCATTACTTTCATACAATGCAGCTGCAACACTAATCAGTCCTGCTGCTGTAGCATCTTGAGCAGTTATCAGTTTTATCGCATGTTCTGCATTTAAGACCATGCCTCTGGTTGTCCTATGGCCACTATTTTTCAGGCTGTTGATCCTTTCAACAGTTGGCGTAGGTTGATCAAGAGGCAATGACAAGTTAATAACCTGTGATCCTGAGGGTATGTTTTCGTCATAAGTCACCTCAGGCTATTAAAAAAAAAAAAAAAAAAAAAATATATATATATATATATATATATATATAATAGTTAATTTTTAAATCAAACAAAATGTTGCATAAAATGAATTTTTATAAAATATTTTTGCATTACGTATGTAGGAAATTTTTAAAAATATGTATTACATACATGATAGTTGTAACTTCTGTTATAAAAAGACCCAATAAGACAAACATTTCTTATGAATTTGTATACCAAATTCGGTGGCAAACTGCTCTTTTTAAGAAAGTTGTTTATAGCAAAAGTTTGATTATGATGACTTCATATTTCTATAATTTGAGATTACTTTTTAATAGACAATAGAATAAATTTCAATCTGCACATCTGTAATACCTAGATATGCACCAAATATCAGTTTTGGCCGAATACAGAATATTCGGCTGGCTGATTTGCTCTTATTCAGGTGTCAATCACCTTGTCTTTTTCAATTTTTTCCAATAATACCATTTACATTTAGTAATATTTTATTTATTTAAATTTATTTAAAAAAAAAAAACTACTACACAAGAACTGTGGTTTACTTAAATATAGAAAAATATTAGGAAATATTACTGTACATAGTGGTGTATTACTGAATTCACTGTCAATGAAAATTATTAACTGTTAGGCGTCTTAATAAACACATAAATAACAATATCTGGTTGCACCCGCAGTGGCAGAAAGTTTTGTAGCTGTCTGCAACCAACAGGCTTTTAAAATTTCAAAATCTGTCTGCAAAATTTGGGTGTAATCAGGCGTGAAAATGACTTACACTAAAAAGCCTGAAAGCTGATTGGGGGGGGGGGGGGGGTTAACATCAGTTGTGATCTCGTGCAACAACACACGAATACAATTTTACTACAGAACAATATAGTATAAACAATTGTATTCATTCAATTCATCTCATTCAATTAAATATTTTATAGCAATGTTTGACACGACACACTATAAATAATTATAAATAATAAAAGCATTAGTTTTAGTTTTGATACAGAAATTTTTGTAACTGAATTGTTATCCGAATGTTGTGGACAAATTTTTTTATCAGTGCAGACAATAACTATCCGCAAGCCGTTTTTCTGTGTCCGCAGCTATGTCTCCATGTCGCAGCGTTTCTGCCACTGGGGTTGCACCCACTCAAAAAAAAAAAAAATATGCAATCCAGAAATGCAGTAATTTGAGAAAAATCAATTTAATAATAACAAAGTATTACCTAGCCAGTATTATTAAAACTAACACAAATGCCTCTCCCTTTCACGAGGATAAATCAATTTAATCCAATTAAAATTAATTCATTTTTTAATCCAATTTAAACCCTGATTAAACCCGATAAAAAAACTGTTTTTTTAAAGCATTGGTTAGGGGTGTTGTCTTTTATTAAATAACTAGCAAGCAGGGCTGTTATTTTGTCCACTTCTTTGTGAACAGTCCGGGGCACTGGACAAAACTGGAAAAAATAAAATTCATTGAACTGTACATGTTCAATGCATAAAATTATTCTGTTAAAGCAATAACTTGTATTTTCAACTTTGAATTAGCAATTTTAGCAATAGAAATATTTTATTAATAATTAATAATTTCATTTTAATGATGATCAATTAAAAAATAAAATTAAAAATAAAGGAAGAAAAAAAATGCTAATTACATTAGTTATGTATAGTTTGAAAATGTAGTTAGAAAAATATTTAACAGTGGACAAAATGGTATTTTGTCCGGGATGATTTTAACCAGGTTTTTTCCAGCGTTATTTCCACTCTGGAAAAAACCAAACAACCCTGCTAGCAAGCCAGTGTGAAATTTTTGCACTTCATTCATTTTTTGTAACACTTAAATTTATTATTTTATTTTAAAGTCATAAAGGCGTCATTATTTTCCTATGCATAAGCAAATTTAATATTTTATAATTTCTTTATTTTTCATGTGAAAGCATTTTTTGGCAACAATTAAAAATTTAAATGCTCATTTTTAAAGTTTTTACCAGGTTATTTTTTCATATTACAATTTTAAAAAGTCTAATCAAAAATTCGTTACAAATAAGGTACCAAATAAATGAAAGGAGCGGTTTTTCTGAATCCGTCGGATTAAACCGCTTACTGATCGGACAATTAGATATTAAAAAATTAACTAAAGTATGAAAATTAGGTGGGAACTTGTATCCACATACAGACAAAAAGAGTCCAAGGAAATCTCTTAGCCATTTATATATAGAGATTGTGTTTAAATTTACTTTTTAATCTAAAGTGTACAAGTCTACAAGTAATTTATATCTATATGCACCTGCATAAACAAGATTAATTTTTAAAAAATCAAATAGGGAAATTATTGATTTACTAATATTTAATGTATTTGGCCGTCTTAGTCTATTTACAAAAACCTAAGAATTTACAGGGGGAAAAAACAATATTGTTTGTTTAGAATTTTAACATGCTAATTTGTTACTCTATTTTAAATATAAAATTTATCTTTTAATGCTTAGATTTTATGAATATGTAAAATCTCCAAAAACAGTCAGTACATTAAAATGTTTAAATGTAATACCACCCTGTACATATGCGAAACAATAAGAAAATTATGCATTATTAATGAATAAAAAAGACTGAATAACTACAATGAGCATAAGAATAGATTAACATTTAAAAGAATTTGTAGAGGGCCACAAATTATGTCATTGAAATCTGCAAGTCACAGATTTTCACTAATAGTTTAAAATGCACATAATGATATTTCAAAGCGGGTACAAGTTAAGCGTCGCAACTGGAATAAAAAATTGTCCCATAGTCATTCAGAGTGGTCCACCCGGAATCCAGGCGGCCATGTAAACAAATCATGGTTGCCGAAGAGGTGGTTTGGCGGCGCTTGGCGCTTTGTTGGCAATGGTACAGCAGAGGCAATATATTATATCATATATAATCAATATATTATATTTGTTAGTCATGTTTAATATTTGTTGTTAAATTCTTATAATTTCAGATTTTTCTTTCTTTATTTTAAAATGTCATGACTTAACAAATACAAAAATTACTTGCATTTTTTGTTAATTTACTCCTTTCTTTTTTTAAAAAAATGTTCTTTTCAAAAGAGACATTGCAGATAGAATTAGGAAAGCTTTTTTCTTTTTTTCCCCAAGAGTAATGTATTATTGGTTGAAATGAAAGGAGTTTTATTTATATTGAAGTTCAAAAAATAGTTACATAATAACAGACTAGTATATATATTGCTAATATCACACATTGTTATGTCTGTAGGATTTTATACAATAATGTCAAGTAAAAAATATTTTTGTGTTCAAAAGCTGAAATTTAATGTAAATTCGAAAATACTTAGTATTGATATGTTCACTGAACACATATGCAAATTTTATAATTCTAAAATAATTTTCAGAAAAAATAAAAATTATGTCCACCATATAAACCATTTTATAACTGATGCACAGTGTGTTTAAACTTTTAAACACTATTGCACATGAACTGAAATTTGCATGTTAATAAAATATTTACTGTGACATACTTTTAAAATAGAATATTTGATTTATATGAATTAAAAACAGAAATGTGTTTGGAATATTTCGAAAAATTCTAAATTTTTACTTCAGTAATTTTTTATTTGATTAGAATTTTAAACATATTATTTTAATGGTCTTCCTATTCACATGTAAACAAAGTATAGAAAAATCAGTCAGGAGGCATTACAATTATAAAAAATTTACAAAACAAAACTATGTACAAGACAAAACAATGTTATTGAAAAATATACAAGTTACCTCATGATCATTAATGTACAATAAATGGTATGCATTTAAGAATTTAAAATATGTTCTTTTTTAAGAATTCCACATGTAATTACTGCAAGCATAAAAAGTATATCAGTAAAATCCCCCCCCCCCAAAAATAAATAAATAAATAAATAAAATAAAATAAAATAAAAATAAAAAAAATCCTGCAAAATAAAAATATTTGATTCTGTATTCAAATTTATATTATAAAAATTAAATGAAATCTTAATTGTAATTTAAATCAAAATAAGTACTATCTAAATCATTATATTCATTTTACAAATCAAATGCTATATTGTGTTTCATACAAGAATACAATACAGGGCACTTATGACGTTTGAATAACATTTATGAAACTGATAAATATTGAAATTTTAATACTATAAATTACAATTTTAAATTTGATAAATTGCCCAGATTCTTTTTTTTTTTTTTTTTTTTCATTTTTCATGATTATTAAATTTTCCTTATGTATAAACGCAAGAACTTCGTTTTTCAAACTGCTGTTCAATTACTTTTGAAAAAAAAAAGGCTATCTCACTACTCTGAAATTTATGTTAACATATTTTAATATTCATGAAAAACGAAACACATCTTGGCAATAAAATAAAATGCGCGATGTCGCCAAGACGTGGTACCTGAAAACACATTTACCCACAATTCTTTGCGTGCTTGTTTGGGCCGCTTCCCCACTTCACATTTTTGGCGCTGACGAATACGGTCTGTGATAACCACGAAATTAACGTTATGTTACGCCGCTTAACTTGTACCCGCTTTGTGATATTTACAACAATAAATGGCTGGCTACTACTTGCCATTCCCTCTTGATCATCACCAGCAGCATGGTCCAATGTAACTACTCCACTCTCTAGAATGTTTAGGCCCTCAAGTGCATCTTGCCCTATTAATATTAGAATTCTTTCATCGAGTGGCGTAAACTGCTTTATGTTGGGTCGTCCACCGCCAGTTTTCTTCATTTCATTTTTATTATGGACATATTTCTTTTTTACTTCACTTTTGCAGTCACTCCAACACTAAAATTAATAAAATAATAAAAATTTAGCAAAATAATAAAACTGAAGGCTACTAATTAGACATAAGAAAATAGAGTTAATATGTATTAAAACCAATAAAAATGATAACGTCAGAAATGCTGAAAAAAAAACAAAATATGGAAAGCATACAGCTGTTTCGGTAGCCTTAAGCGTACCGCACTGAAGACGCTTAAGGCTACTGAAACAGCTGTATGCTTTCCATATTTTGTTCATTTTTGGCATTTCTGATGTTGCCATTTTTATTGGTTTTAATAATCCAGCGCCAAGTCTCCTTTTAATATAGAGTTAATATTTGTTTAAAATTGTAATACAAAGATGTAGAAATAATTAACTATTTCATTAGAACTCAGTATTTGCAATAAAGTATAATTTATGTATTCTTAAAATTTTTGATTATTCAAGAAAAAAAAAAAAAAAAATGTAATGAAGAGTTTATACTGAGATATGGGGGAAAAAAATTACCTGAGTTTTACAAATATTTGTCCCTCATCTTTCCCTCATAATTTGGCGGCTTTGATAGTATAACTAATCTGTTACTCATAACTGTCCCCCAAAATTAAACATTTTTTTTTATAGTAATCGAAATAAGTCTTCGCTAAAAAAAAAAAAAACTTTATTTTATTTTAAACAATATACTGATAAGGATTGTCTCTAACTAAATAACAATTTAAATTTTACTTCTGAATTAATATGCATGAAAAAATAAGTTTTTTTTTTCTTTTGACAGTTTATGACATAAGTTTTAGACATGACTGTTAAAACCATTGTTTACACAATCTGAAACTTTGCAACTATGATATTATATTTTATGTACACCCGGGCGTGAAATTTTCGCTCGTCAGCGGCGAGTGGAGTTTTTACTGTGGCGAGTAAATTTTGTTTTAGTTATAGGTAGAATTCTTACACGATACAGTGACAGAAAACATTCTTTTTAAAGAATTAAATATGGCAAAATCTTGCAAAGGTATAACCTCATTTTAATCCCAGTCTGGGAAAGGAAAAATGCTTTGTGCATGCATAAAAGTTTTAATCTCTTCGGAAGTTTCGTTTCTCCCACTGTGATTTCTCCAATCAGAGTGAGAATAGACGAGCAGAGAACCCTTTTGTCCATCGCTCACTATCCAAGAAAAGAGAAACGTGAAAGTTTGCCTATGCGATATTGATGCATGAAAATGAACCTGAGCCCTTTTAAAGATACTGCCTATGTTTGTTTGTTATTGAATAATGTTAAAAAAACATTTTTCAGTTTTTTAATGAAACTCCAAGGATTTGTGCTTGTAATTATTTGTAGGCATTACAAAAATAAAGAGGACAAAAAGAACACTTCTGATGAAAAATGTTAAATAAATAGTAAATAAAGAAGCTTAATCTTTCATAATAAAAAGATTTTCACAGGGTATTGTTTAACAGTATTTTTTTTCCCCTTCCTCTTTTCTTATTTAATGACTCTCTGCATTTATGTTGTTAGACATTTTAATCTTTATCAAATACAATACATTATAATGATTTATTATAGATGATTATGAGACATGATGATATATAACACACTTTTAATATATATAATTTTCAGCATATTTGAAAAAGCATTTCAAATAGTTAGGAAAAATAACAATAAAAAGAAAAAAAAAAAAATGTGCAAAAGAGAAAAAATGACAACTTCTGGCGAGTAAAACCTTTTTTTTGCTGAGTGTAATCTGAGTTGAAATTTCGGGCCCTGATGTACACTAAATACTCCTTAAGCACCCCCTTATTCTTCAGTGAAAATCAAAATAAATTTGGTGAGTGTGTGGATAAATCATTGAAAATATAAAAAATACAGAAATTAGCACTTATTTTTCTGCAAAATTTACGATATATAGAAAGAATTTGAAAACAGGACATATGTATCTTATTACGTTACACAGATTAAACAAGTAATAAGAATAAACTCTTGATTTATTGCCACTGATGTAATTGGAAATTTTAAAAAAACATTGTTTTATAAAGAATTTGCAACTATTTTCGTAATTTAAGGCTTTCAATCTAAAATAACCACAGTATCCAATGTAGCATAAAACAAATGCTTATACTTAGAAAGGTAAATACTATAAAAGAAATGAATGGTGATTTAAGATTATTCATAATGCTGTTTCGTTTGTAGGGTTTAACGTTGCATAAGTTCTATGCTATGGGTATTTGGTAATTGTCTGAGACACACCACAAGGGATGGTCTAGAGACATGGCGTCACAACTTTAATCCTCCACGGAGGATTATTTATCAGGTATAAAAAGAAATATGTAAACTATATCGAGGAGCTGAGATACAGAAGCTACACCAAACTTTATATACTTTCTAAAAAATCTGTACTTGAGACTGACAAGAGAGTTTAAATAAATTTTGAAATATCAATAGACAAATGAAATCAATAATAACATAAGAGATGCAACGGATGTCAGTTGTCTGGATGCTGGACCATCCGGCCTAATCTTCTTCTTCTTTTCCCCAGGGGGGTACCTTCTTCAGGTATTCAGGGGGAGTCATGCACCCCGGGCCCGAGTGATCTTTTCTCTCTTTTTTTTTTTTTATTTCCCTTCCTTCTACCTTCCTTTCTCTAACTTTATTTTTTTCTATTTTATTTTATTTTTTATTATTTTTATTTTATTTTATTTATTTATTTTTTTTTTTTGCTAATAAGATTTTGGCGTTTTGTCTTGCTTTTTTGTCCTTGTTAGTATTTTTGGTTTTCACTGCCAATAAGGTTTTGGTACTTGTTCTTGTTTTTTGTTCTTGGGAAAAAAAAAAAATTTGAAAAAAAAAATAAAAATTTGAAAAACTTACAAAAAAAATGAAACTACTTACCTTGTTTATTTTCACTCACCTTTATGTTTTGGTCGTTCTTTTTGATTGTACTAAAAATACTTATTTTCTAAAACATTAACCAAGCTGAGACCGGTGTAGATGTGGCGCTGGTTATTGGGTTGGCGATTTGGTGAGGGTCTCACGGTAGTCTAGCCTTGGGAGCACACTGGGAGACTGGTGCCCTTGGTGAAGGTGAGACAACGGTGACTACTCGAACGAGAAACACCGGACTAACACGACTACCACATGTGATTCCCGATCTGGGTCGACGGTCTGGTAGCTGGTGAGTGGTTATGGGTGTCCCAGGGAGTGATTCTGAAAACCCTTTGATTTTCCGTCTGTTCAAGAAACGGGCTGACTTGTGGGACTAAGGAAACCCTCGACCCTTTTTTCTTATCTAAATATGGCGACAAACAAAGGAAATACGAATAATGCGTCTGGCTCGGGCCAAGCTATTAGAAGCACAAATGAGAAATCTTGGGGAGATAGAGTGGAAGAGTTTTCTTCCACCCTTAATGAGACGAATGTATTTGTTAATTGTGAAGTTAGATTTTTTGTTGTAAAGAGGAAAGAAGGAGATTTCTCAAAAACATCTCCTTTCTTAATACAAAAGGCACTGCAATCTATAATGGGTGATCCAAAATCAGTCAAAAAACTTAGATCAGGGGAATTATTAATAGAAGTTGAAAATAACAAGCAAGCTCAGAATTTAAAAAGATGTTCCTTTTTTGCAGACATACCTGTCATTGTTACTCCTCATAGAACTTTGAATATTTGTCGTGGTGTTATCTCCAAATCCGACTTACAGTACATACCAGAATCAGAAATCCTTGAAAACCTTAAAGAACAAAATGTTATAGCAGTTAAACGCATTTCCGTTTTTCGAGATGACAAACAAATACCTACCAAGCATATTATTTTAACGATAGACTCTCCTAAACTTCCACGCTCTATAAAAGCCGGTTATCTCGAATGCCCCATTAGGCCATATATTCCGAATCCACTACGCTGCTTCAACTGCCAACGCTTTGGACACTCTAAAACTTCATGCAGAGGAAAACTGACGTGTGCCCGTTGCAGTGCCATCGGCCATGACAGTCAAAATTGCGAAGCCCCAGTCCGTTGCATTAATTGTAAAAATGATCACCCATCGTACTCAAAGTCCTGTGAAAAGTGGAAAATAGAAAAAGAGATTCAGACCATTAAAACTAAAGAAAATATATCGTACCCTGAGGCAAGAAAAATAGCTGAGTCAAGAACACCCATCATTGGAAAATCATATGCTTCTGCTACTTCCATCAAAAAAACTTCTAGAACAATAGCTACACAAACCATCTCTCTAAACAATATCAGCTCTCCAGTTGAAACTGCATTAATTAATTCTCAAATATTGCAACCTAAGCCTAATCAGGCTTCAAATTTCACACAGTCCTCCAATGGCACTCCTATGGAAAACGTACAAATCAATCCCTCAAATCTACAAACCAAACCAAGTCTGACAGCTACCTCCACACAGTCTTCTTTACCTAAACCAACAACTTCTAAAAAATCTCCATCTATACCAAAAAATGTTTTGTCTGACAGGGGACATTCCTCAGTCTCCCTAAAAAATTCTAATTCACCCTTGCGTCCCCATACCATTAAGAAAAAGATAATTGCAAAATTGCCCACTCTAAATTCAAACAACACAAAAAAATAAATCTTACTAAACAACAGGACTTAATAACCCTTCATCCTTCTGATGGGGAAGGTATGTCTACCGCATCAGAGGATAATGACGTGGATGTTTTAATCTAAAACAAAATTCATAATGACTAATTTCATTTCTTGGAATTGCCGAGGGTTTACAAATAAACGAGATGAAATCAGAGAGATCATTTCTAATCATCGACCCATTTGCTTTGCCTTTCAAGAGACCTACTTAAAACAAAATGATAATGTAAAAATTTGTGGCTATAACTGTTTTAGAAAAGACTTTATTCATTCTGACAGGGCTACAGGTGGTGTAGCTCTTCTTATTTCTAATAATGTACCTCACATTAATATTTCTTTAAATACTAATATCCAAGCTGTAGCAGTCCAGGTCCATATTCACATGCTTGTCACTGTTTGCAATATCTATGTACCCCCAAATATGACTCTCAGCCCTCATGATCTCAATAACCTTATTTTGCAGTTGCCAACTCCTTTTGTCTTTCTTGGAGACTTTAATGGGCACAACCCACTTTGGGGTAGTCCCGACACTAATCAGCGTGGTCAAGTTATTGAGGATTGTGTCACAGATAATAATCTATGTATTCTAAATAATGGGGACAATACATATTTTCATGAACCTTCCAGAACATTCCATACAATAGACCTAGCCATTTGCTCACCCACTCTGTATCCATATTTTAATTTCTTCATAAGTAACGATCTACATAATAGTGATCATTTTCCTTTATTTTTATCATTTCATAATTTTAATGAACATCAACCTGGAAACCCACATTATATTTATGATAAAGCCGATTGGGCTGCCTTCACCATTAATGCTGTAATTACACAGGACATGATTGGAGGTGATATTAACAAGGCTGTTACCGATGTGACCAATTGTATCATGAACTCTGCTAATATTTCTATCCCAAAATCTTCTGGCCGCCACAATAAACGCTCAAAGCCCTGGTGGGATGAAGAATGTAGCGCTGCAAAAAAGAAGCAACAAAAAGCGTGGGGGATTTTTAGGCGGTACCCAACGACTGCCAACTACATGGCATTCAAGAAAGCAAAAGCAAATGCTCGAAGAATCCGCAGAAAATCACAAAAGGAGTCCTGGGTTAAATATGTTTCCAGCATTACCTCCAATATAAGCAGCAAACAACTTTGGCATCGTGTCAAGAAAGCAATGGGAATTTATTCTAATCAAAGTATTTCCTTTTTAAAATATAATGGCCAAACCATAACAACTGAAAATATAGCAAACACCATTGGTAGAACTTTATCTGACATATCCAGCACTAATTCCTACTCCGAACCTTTTTTGTCATATAAAAATAATTCTGAACGTTCATCAATTAATTTTCACTCCCGTTCTTCACCAGAGTACAATAGTCCTTTTACTGAAAATGAATTACAAAATAGTTTGAAAAATTGCCGTAACTCTGCTCCTGGACCCGATGGAGTTACCTACATTATGATTAAACATTTATCAAAACTGTCTCTTAAAAATCTCCTTCATCTTTACAATAGGATCTGGGCTGAAAATATTTTCCCTGTTGCTTGGCACGATGCTATTGTTATTCCTTTTCCAAAACCAGGTAAAGATGCTACTGACCCAAAAAATTACAGGCCCATTGCTCTTACAAGCTGTCTTTGTAAACTACTCGAAAATATGGTAAACACAAGATTGGTTTTTATTCTTGAAAAAAATAATTTGATTTCTCCATGGCAAAGTGGTTTCCGACGAGGCCGTTCTACGGTTGACAATATTTTATTATTAGAGACATATATCTGCAAAGCTAATGTGAGACGTAACCATTTGGTTTCAATTTTTTTCGATATAGGAAAAGCTTACGACAAGACATGGTGCTATGGTATTTTAAAAGATCTTTTTAATTTGGACTTCAGGGGGAATCTTCCTATTTTTATTGAAAATTTTTTGAGAGTCAGACGCTTCCAAGTTCGTATAGGATCAGTTTTTTCAGATTTTTATTTTCAGGAAGAAGGTGTACCTCAAGGCAGTGTCTTGAGTGTTACACTCTTCTCTTTAAAAATTAATGACATCCTCAAACAAATTCCACAAAGTGTCCACGGCAGTCTATATGTTGACGACCTGCAGATATCTTGCCAGGGAAATGACATGCACTTCATTGAACGCCAATTACAACTTGCCATCAAGAATATCATTAAATGGACTAATAAAAATGGTTTTAACTTTTCTACTGACAAAAAACAATGTGTGCATTTTTGTCGTAAACGAGGTCTACATCCTGATCCAGAGATTTTTATGAACGACAATCCTATTTCTGTTGTTGACTCTGCTCGATTCTTGGGTGTAATTTTTTGACAGAAAACTCAATTTTTAATCTCATATATCATATTTAAGGACAAAATGCGAAAAAACATTAAATCTTTTAAAAGTACTATCAAACACTTCATGGGGTGCAGATCGCATTTCTTTATTGAGAATCTACCATTCTGTTATCTGTTCAAAATTAGACTATGCCTGTGAAGTATATGGGTCTGCTCCTATTTCTTATCTTAAAAAGACGACCTGCAAATTTCTTGCCAGGGAAATGACATGCGCTTCATAGAACGCCAACTGCAACTTGCTATAAAAAATATCACTAAATGGACAAATAAAAATGGCTTTAAATTTTCCACTGACAAAACACAATGTGTGCATTTTTGCCGTAAACGAGGTCTTCATCCTGATCCTGAGATTCTAATTAATAACAGGCCAATTTCCGTTGTTGACACTGCCCGCTTTCTGGGTGTTATCTTTGACAGGAAATTAACTTTTATTCCTCATATTTCATATTTAAGAATTAAATGTGATAAAGCACTAAACATTTTAAAAGTCCTATCTAACACTTCTTGGGGAGCAGACCGTCAATCGTTACTAAAAATTTATCGGGCTACTGTTCGCTCCAAACTTGATTATGCTTGCCAGGTTTATGGATCAGCACCTCATTCTTACCTTAAAAAACTTGACACACCACACCACAGTGCACTTAGAATTTGCTCAGGAGCATTCCGCACTAGTCCTGTTTCTAGTTTATATGCTGACTGTGTGGAGCCTTCTCTCACTAATATTAGACAAAGACTTTCACTTGAATTGTACTATCGCATTCTTTCACATCCCAATCATCCGCTTCATTCACATTTTAATTGCAACGATCATAATCTTTATGTGAATCGCCCATCTTGCATCCCACATTTCGCTGTTAGAATTAAAAACTTTCTTGCAGGCACCTCTCATATTCATACCAAAGTTCGGCCCCGGTCTCTTTTAAACATGACACCTTGGAATTTCCAAGCTATTTCCTGTCTTCATCCATTTAGTGGTTTTGACAAATCTAACACAGATGCTTCCATTTTTCAAGCGCTTTTCTCATCTCATCGCTCTGAATATAAGGATTATGTTGAGATTTTTACTGACGGCTCCAAGACAAGTAATAAAGTTGGCTGTGGTGTTGTCACTGGTGATACCATTTATAGCTATCAACTCCCTAGTACTTTTTCCATTTTTTCTGCAGAGTTTTTTGCAGTTGAGGTAGCTCTAAATATTATTTCGTCTCACTGCAGCAAAAAATTCATTATCTATACGGACTCAAAGAGTGTTCTTGACTCTCTTTCTTCTAGCTCTTGCACTCTTTCTTTTATCTCTGTTTTAAAAACATATAACGACCTTCTGAAGAAGGGATTTCATATCTTGTTCTGTTGGGTTCCAGGCCATGTTGGCATCAAAGGCAATGAAGCAGCAGACAAAGCTGCAAGGCAGGCTTCTATTCTTTTAAACTGTCCTATACCTTATGATGACATTAAGCACACACTAAAAAGCACTTTCAGAAATAATTGGCAAATGGAGTGGAATAATCAACAAAATAATAAATTACTTGAAATAAAACCTCAAATTGCAGTCTGGCCTACACTTAGTCCTAGAAAACATGATGTCATAATTACTCGTTTAAGAATTGGGCATTCAAGGATCACACATAAATACTTACTACTTGGACAACCGGAACCTGACTGTCCGAAATGTCATTTCTGTGTGCTTACCATTCGCCATCTGCTCACTGACTGTCCTTGTCTTCGTCATCTGTATAGGCATTATTTTAACTCATCTTCACCCAATCTGACAAGCCTCTTAGGTGCAAATCCTCATCATCAGTTGACAAATTTTTTAAAGGAGGCTGGCTTTTACTTTGACATCTGATTTTATTGTTTACAATGTTCATCCTATTTTACTTCTGTCTTTTATTGTATACTGTTTTTATTATTTTTGATTTTATCTTGTATGTAGTTTTACTTCTTTTTTCTGTGTTTTTTAATGACTTTCTGGATGGGTAAACCCATCCAGAGGCTTCATTTTCCTTTACCTCTTTGTTTGGCGCAGCATGTCCTACTTTGGACCTTGCGCCAAAAAAAGCCATTCAACCAACCAACCAATCTTATCTTAAAAAACTAGACACAACCCATCACAGTGCACTTAGGATATGCTCAGGAGCTTTTCGCTCCTCTCCTGTGCTTAGTTTATATGCTGACTGTGTGGAGCCTTCTCTCACTAACATCAGACAAAGACTTTCATGTGAATTGTACTTTCGCATCCTCTCACATCCTAATCATCCATTTCATTCACTTTTAAATACCAACGATCATAATCTTTATGTGAATCGCCCATCTTGTATCCCACATTTCGCTCTTAGAATTAAGAACTTTCTTGCTGGCACCTCTGACATTCATACCAAAGTTCGTCCTCAGTCTCTCTTAAACATGACACCTTGGAACTTCCAGGTTATTTCTTGTCTTCATCCGTTTAAAGGATTTGACAAACCTAACACTGACGCTTCTATTTTTCAGGCCCTTTATTCATCTCATCACTCCCATTATAAGGACTACGTCGAGATATTTACAGACGGCTCTAAGACAAGTAATAAAGTCGGTTGTGGTGTTGTCATTGGTAACACCACTTTTAGCTACCAACTCCCCAATTCATTTTCCATCTTCTCTGCAGAATTTTTTGCTGTTGAGGTTGCTCTTAACATTATTTCATCTCATCATAGTAGAAAATTCATTATATATACAGACTCAAGGAGTGTTCTTGATTCTCTCTCTTCTAGCTCTTGTAACCTGACTTTCATTTCAATTTTAAAAACTTACAACGACCTTTTGAAAAAGGGATTTGATATCTTGTTTTGTTGGGTTCCTGGCCACGTAGGCATTAAAGGCAATGAAGCAGCAGACAAAGCCGCAAGGCAGGCTTCCATACTTCTAAACTGTCCTGTTCCTTATGAGGACATAAAGCACACACTTAAAAGCTATCTTAAAAATATGCGGCAAAGGGAGTGGAATAACCAAAATAATAATAAATTGTATGAAATAAAACCTCTAATTTCAGTCTGGCCTACACTTACCCCCAGAAAATATGATGTCCTTATTACACGACTACGAATCGGGCATTCAAGATTTACCCATAAATACTTACTACTTGGACAACAGGAACCTGATTGTCCAAAATGTCATAATAGTGCTTTAACCATTCGACATGTCCTCACAGACTGCCCTTGCCTTCGTCATCTTTACCGACAAAATTTTAATTCATCTTCACCCACTCTGACGAGCCTTTTAGGTGTAATTCCTCATTATCATCTGACAAACTTCTTGAAGGAGGCTGGTTTTTACTTCGACATTTGATTTTATTATTTACAATGTTCATTCTGTTTTACATCTGTTTTATTGTATACACTGTTTTTATTATTTTTAATTTTATCTTGTATGTATTTTTGCTTCATTTTTCTACTGTGATTTTTTTAATGACTTTCTGGATGGGTAAACCCATCCAGAATCTGTCTCTTTTACCCGTTTGCTTGGCGCAGCATGTCCTACTTTGGACCTTGCGCCAAAAAAAGGCCATTCAACCAACCAACCGGCCTGATCTTCAGCCAGATATCCAGCCACAGTATGTTTAAAAGTTATTACTTCTGTATAAATAATTAAAACTTATTATTTAAATTTCTTATGTTACAGCAAACAGATATTGAATATTTAATAACATACAATTTTAATACATTCAAGTTCATATATGAAGTAAATGATAATTTAAAAAAAATATGCAATATTTATGAAATCAGGTGTAACATAAATGCAGAACTACTGTTTTTACACAATAATTAGCCAATTATTAAGAATGTTCTGAATATTCAAAATTCAGTCGAACTGCCGAATATGAAATTAGGCTAGCTGAATCTAAAATAACTTTTTTTAGTTATTTATTTAAAAAACTTTTTTATATTACTTATTTTTAATTATCGTTAAACTGAGATTAATCAGAATAATTATATTTAATAGATTCCTTTAAATAAAAGCAATTGTTTTATATGTTTTCAACATAACATTAAAGAAAGTTATAAATCACATTCATAATATCTAACAAAAGTCATTTTTGTTAACAACAGTAGTAAGTAAGGATTATATCTTTAAAATCAAGCCCCCAGGGGGGTACCTTCTTCAGGTATTCAGGGGGAGTCACGCACCCCGGGCCCGAGTGATCTTTTTCCCCCCTCCTCCTCCTCTTTTTTTTTTTTTCCCAAATAAGTTTTTTGGTACTTTTTGTTTGTATTGCTTTGTTTGGTTCTTTACTTTTAGGTTCTCACTTTTTTTTGTGCCAATCGGTTTCTTGGTGCTTTGTATTTTCTTTTACTTTTGGGGTATTCACTTTTTTTTTATATTGCCAATAAGCTCTTGGTCTTTCCTTGTTTTTCTGTTCTAAAAAATAAGGAAAAAAAAAATTTTTTTTTGAAAACCACAAAAAAAATGTACCACTCACCTCGTTATACTAACTTGTTTTGTTATGTTCTCACTCATCTCGTTTTTTCTGTGTTGGCTGTTATAAAATAAATAAATAAAAAAATTATAAAACTGTAAAATTGAAAAAAAAAAATATTAACTGCTAATTCACTAACCAAGTTTTGTCAGGTGTAGACGTGGCGCTGGCTATTGCGGCAAAGATTTCGGTGAGGGTGCCACGGTAGTCTAGCCTTGGGATCACACTGGGAGACTGGTGCCCTTGGTGAAGGTGAGACAACGGTGACTACTCAAACGAGAAACACCAGTCTAACACGACTACCACATGTGATGCCTGAACTGGGTCAGCGACCTGGTAGCTGGTGAGTGGTTATGGGTGTCCCAGGGAGGATTCTTAAAAACCCTTTGCGTTTGTGTGTTGGAAGAAACACTCACCCCTTTTTCATTTTTCTCTCTAGTATGGCTACAAGTAAAGGTAATACGATTAATGCGTCTGGCTCGGGCGAAGCGAATAAATGCTCAAATGCTAATTCATGGGCAGAAAGAGTAGAAGAGTTTTCCATGTCTACTAATGAGAACAATGTTTTTGTGCACGATTCTGATGCACGTTCTTTTGTAATTAAAAGAACTGAGGGAGACATCTCAAAGACATCCCCGTTTCTGATTCAGAAAGCTATACAATCAAAAATTTAAGAAACTGTACAACACTTGTCAATATTCCAGTTACTACAACATTGCACAGAACACTAAATACTAGCCGTGGAGTAATATCTGAAGCCGAATTGCAATATGTCTCTGATTCCGAAATTCTAGAAAATCTTAAAGAATAGAAAGTAATTGCAGTCCGTCGCATATCTATTTATCGTGACAATAGACAGATACCTACTAAACACATAATACTAACATTTGATTCTCCTACTCTCTATTATAGTAGGTTATCTAGAATGTCTTATCAGGCCATACATCCCAAATCCTTTACGTTGTTTTAATTGTCAACGGTTTGGCCATTCCAAAACTGCATGCCGGGGAAATCTCACATGCGCTCGCTGCAGTGCAGTGGGCCATGATAGTCAAAAATGTGAAGAACCAGTCTGCTGCATAAATTGTAAAAAAATCATCCAGCATACTCTAAATCCTGTGAGAAATGGAAAACTGACAAAGAGACACAGACAATAAGAACAAAGCAAAATATTTCGTATTATGAAGCTAAAAAAATTGTAGAATCAAGAACACCCATTATTGGAAAATCATATGCTGCTGCTACTTCCACCAAAAAAACTTCTAGAACAATAGCTACACAAACCTGCTCTCTAAACAATACCAGCTCTCCAGTTGAAACTGTTTTAAATAACTCTCCAAAAATGCAACCTAAGCCTAATCAGTCTTCAAATTCCACACAGTCTTCTAATAGCACTTCAATGGAAACAGTTCAAATCAATTCCTCAAATCTACAAACCAAACTAAGTCAGACATCTACCTCCACACAGTCTTCTTTATCTAAACTAACAATTTCTAAAAAATCTCCATCAGTACCAAAAGATGTTTTGTCTGACAGAGGACATTCCTCAGTGTCCCAAAAAAAATTCTAATTCACCCTTGCGACCCCATATCATTAAGAAAAAGAGAATTGCTAAATTGCCCACTCCAAATTCAAACAAAAACAAAAAAATAAATCTTACTAAACAACAGGACTTAATAAGCCTTCATCCTTCTGATGGGGAAGGTATGTCTAACGCATCAGAGGATAATGACGTGGATGTGTTAATCTAAAAAAAAAAATGACTAATTTCATTTTATGGAATTGCCGAGGTTTTACAAATAAACGAGATGAAATCAGAGAGATCATTTCTGATCATCGACCCATTTGTTATGCCTTTCAAGAGACCTACTTAAAACAAAATGATAATGCAAAAATTCGTGGCTATAACTGTTTTAGAAAAGATTTTATCTATTCTGACAGGGCTACAGGTGGTGTAGCTCTTCTTATTTCTAATAATGTACCTCACAGTAATATTTCTTTAAATACTAATATCCAAGCTGTAGCAGTCCAGGTCCATATTCACATGCTTGTCACTGTTTGCAATATCTATATACCCCCAAATATGACTCTCAGATCTACCTCTTGTAATCCATCCTTCACTTCAATTTTAAAAACTTACAACGACCTTCTGAAAAAGGGATTTAACATCTTGTTTTGCTGGGTTCCTGGTCATGTTAGCATCAAAGGCAATGAAGCAGCAGACAAAGCCGCAAGGCAGGCTTCCATTCTTTTAAACTGTCCTGTTCCATACGATGACATGAAGCACACACTTAAAACCTATTTTAAAAATATTTGGCAAAGGGAGTGGAATAACCAAACAAATAACAAATTGCAAGAAATAAAACCTGAAATTTTAATCTGGCCTACACTCACCCCCAGAAAATGTGATGTCATTATTACTAGACTAAGAATCGGGCATTCAAGACTAACACATAAATATTTATTGCTTGGGGAACAACACCCTGATTGTCCGAAATGTCATTATAGTGCACTAACCATTCGCCATATTCTCACCGACTGCCCTTGCCTTCGTCATCTCTATCGACATCATTTTAATTCATCTTCACCCAATCTGACAAGCCTTTTAGGTGCAAATCCTCATTATCACTTGACAAATTTTTTGAAGGAGGCTGGATTTTACTTCGATATCTGATTTTATTGTTTACAATGTTCATCCTATTTTACGTCTGTTTGTTATTGTATACACTGTTTTTATTATTTTTGATTTTATCTTGTATGTATTTTGTTTCTTATTTTTACTGTGTTTTTTAATGACAATCTGGATGGGTGAACCCATCCAGAAGCTGCTTTTTATCTTTTTACATTTTTGTGTGGCGCAGCATGTCCAAATATGGACCTTGCGCCAATAAAAGTTAATCAACCAACCAACCAACCAACCAAAATCTTCTGGCCGCCGCAATTAAACACTCAAAGCCCTGGTGGAATAAAGAATGTAATGCTACAAAAAGGAAGCAACAAAAAGCATGGGGGATTTTTAGGCGGTACCCAACGACTGCCAACTACATAGCATTCAAGAAAGCAAGAGCAAATGCTCGAAGAATCCGCAGAAAATCACAAAAGGATTCCTGGGTTAGATATGTTTCCAGCATTACCTCCAATATAAGCAGCAAACAACTTTGGCATCGTGTCAAGAAAGCAATGGGAATTTATTCTAATCAAAGTATTTCCTTTTTAAATTATAATGGCCAAACTATAACTTCAACTAAAAATATACCAAACACCATTGGTAGAACATTATCTGACATATCCAGCTCTAATTCCTACTCCGAACCTTTTTTGTCATATAAACATAATTCTGAACGCTCACCAATTAAATTTCACTCCCGTTCTTCGCCAGAGTACAATAGTCCTTTTATTGAAAATGAGTTAAAAAACAGTTTAAAAAATTGTCGCAACTCTGCTCCTGGACCCGATGGTGTTACCTACATTATGATTAAACATTTATCGAAATTGTCTCTTAATAATCTCCTTCATCTTTACAATAGGATCTGGACTGAAAATATTTTCCCTGTTGCTTGGCACGATGCTATTGTTATTCCTTTTTCTAATCCAGGTAAAGATGCTACTGACCCAAAAAATTACAGGCCCATTGCCCTTACAAGCTGTCTATGTAAACTACTCGAAAAAATGGTAAATACTAGACTGGTTTTTATTCTGGAAAAAAATAATTTGATTTCTCCATGGCAAAGTGGTTTCTGATGAGGCCGTTCTACGGTTGACAATATTTTATTATTAGAAACAAATATCCGTAAAGTTAATGTGAGACGTAACCATTTGGTGTCAATTTTTTTCGATATAGAAAAAGCTTATGACAAGACATGGCGCTATGGTATTTTAGAAGATCTTTTTAATTTGGACTTTAGAGGAAATCTCCCAATTTTCATTCAAATTTTTTTAAGAGTCAGACGCTTTAAAATTCGTATAGGATCAGTTTATTCAGATTTTTATTTTCAAGAGGAGGGTGTGCCTCAAGGCAGTGTTTTGAGCGTTACGCTTTTTTCTTTGAAAATAAACAATATTCTTAAACAATTGCCTCCAAGTGTCCATGGGAGTTTATATGTTGACGACCTGCAAATTTCTTGCCAGGGAAATGACATGCGTTTCATAGAACGTCAATTACAACTTACTATAAAAAACATAATTAAATGGACAAATAAAAATGGTTTTAAATTTTCTGCTGACAAAACACAATGTGTGCATTTTTGTCGTAAACGAGGTCTTCATCCTGATCCAGAGATTTTAATAAACAACAGACCAATTTCAGTTGTTGACACTGCTCGCTTTCTGGGTGTTAATTTTGACAGAAAACTGAACTTTATGCCACATATTTTACACTTGAGAACTAAATGTGACAGAGCACTTAATATTTTAAAAGTGCTTTCTAACACTTCTTGGGGAGCAGACCGCCCATCTTTACTAAAAATTTATCGTGCTACTATTCGCTCCAGACTTGATTATGCATGTCAGGTTTATGGTTCAGCCCCTCACTCTTACATTAAAAAACTTGACACAACACGTCATAGTGCACTAAGAATTTGTTCATGAGCCTTCCGTACTTCTCCTGTCTTTAGTTTTTATTCTGACTGTGTAGAGCCTTCTCTCACTGACATTAGACAAAGACTTTCATGTGAATTGTACTTTCGCATCCTCTCACATCCTAATCACCCACTTCATTCACTTTTAAATAGTAATGATCATAATCTTTATGTGAATCGCCCATCTTGCATCCCACATTTCACCCTTAGAATTAAGAACTTTCTTGATGGCACCTCCAGACCTGCCAACTGCTACGAATAATTCGTAATTGCTACGAATTTGGGCCGTAAACTACGGCGCTATGAAAATCGGCCCAAAATTACGAATTTTTATCTAGCACCAAAACTGCAACATTTCTGACCTTTTGCCTTGCAATTTTCAATCTTTTTCCATCCACGCCATAAATATCAATTTTCATTTTAAACTTGCTTTATTAGCTTCTAGAATGTATAAAGAGATAGAATTGTTAAATATTTCTCATTCGTGTATTTTTTGTGCCCTTCTCGCACCCCACCCCACCCCTAACGATCGGCAGTCAAACGCCTCACGAAAGCCTTGGGATTTCTAATCTTTTTCCATTCACAAAATAAATGTCAATGTTCTTTTTAAACTTACTTTATTAGATACTAGAAAACCTATAAGGAAGTAGAGTTGTTCGATATTTCTCACTCTTTTTTTTTTTTACCTACCCCCTCCCCACCACCACCAATCCATGATCAAACACCTACAGAAACTGTTGAATGTGTTTAATACTTTTTTTTTTAACATTTTTAAAACAATTATCGCAATGCTAAGATTAGAATTTTTTGCAATCATCATAATTTATATTTTTTTAAATTATACACATAATTAAACTCACAACAAAAAATATTTATTTAATAGGTAGTATTTTTGTTGAATTTTAATGGGTGGTTGTATATAGTGTAAAAACAGGAATTCTGCATTTTGAATAAAATTATTTTATACCTGGTTTCATAAATCATGTTTGTTTCTTAAACAGTTTTTCATTATATATGAACACTAATGCAAATTATTTAGGTAAAAATAATAACTTTAAAAAAATGTTTAATCTGAGGTGTGTGTGTGGGGGGGGACATTAAACATAATGTGGCCAGATTTTGGTGGCAAATAAAGCTGGATGTCAGGCATCTGGCAGTGCATATTATCTGTGGAAAATTTTTCAATAGGGCTGAAAATAGTACCTCGCGGATTATACGCAAGAAAATACAGTAATATACATACATTTATTTGTTCATGATTCATGTATCGCTTGATAAAAATGAACCATTCAACCATCCAATCAATTTTTAAAATTGGTGTGCTACTAATTGTCATTTTCAAATGTTGGCAGGTATGCACCTCTCACATTCATACCAAAGTTCGTCCTCGGCCTCTTTTAATCATGACACCTTGGAATTTCCAGGTTATTTCTTGTCTTCATCCGTTCAATGGGTTTGACAAATCTAACACTGATGCTTCTATTTTTCAGTCCCTTTACTTATCTCATCGCTCCCATTATAAGGAATACGTCGAGATTTTTATCGACGGATCCAAGACCACTAATAAAGTCAGCTGTGGTGTTGTCACTGGTAACGCCACTTTCAGCTATCAACTCCCTAATTATTTTTCCATTTTTTCTGCAGAGTTTTTAGCTATTGAGGTTGCCCGTAATTTTATTCCATCTCATCCAAATCGTAAATTCATTATATATACAGACTCAAAGAGTGTTCTTGATTCTCTTTCATCTACCTCTTGTAATCCATCTTTCTCTTCAATTTTAAAAACTTACAACGACCTTCTAAAAAAAGGATTTGACATCTTGTTTTGCTGGGTTCCTGGTCGTGTTGGCATAAAAGGCAATGAAGCAGCAGACAAAGCCGCAAGGCAGGCTTCTATTCTTTTAAACTGTCCTGTCCCATACGATGACATGAAGCACACACTTAAAAGCTATTTTAAAAATATTTGGCAAAGTGAGTAGAATAATCAACAAAATAATAAATTACTTTGAATAAAACCTCAAATTGCAGTCTGGCCTACACTTAGTCCTAGAAAACATGTCATAATTACTTGTTTAAGAATTGGGCATTCAAGGATCATGCATAAATATTAACTACTTGGACAACAGGAACCTGACTGTCCGAAATGTCATTTCTGTGTGCTTACCATTCGCCATTTGCTCACTGACTGTCCTTGTCTTCGTCATCTGTATAGACATTATTTTAATTCATCTTCACCCAATCTGACAAGCCTTTTAGGTGCAAATCCTCATTATCACTTGACAAATTTTTTGAAGGAGGCTGGTTTTTATTTCGACATCTGATTTTATTCTTTACAATGTTCATCCTATTTTACATCTATTTTTTATTGTATACACTGTTTTTATTACCTTTGATTTTATGTTGTATGTAGTTTTGCTTGTTTTTTTTACTGTGTGTTTTAATGACGTTCTGGATGGGAAAACCCATCCAGAAACTAGTTTTTCTGTTACCTTTTTGTTTGGCGCAGCATGTCCTACTTTGGACCTTGCGCCAGAAAAAGCTATTCAACCAACCAACCAACCAACCCTCACTCTTATATTAAAAAACTTGACACAACACATCATAGTGCACTCAGAATTTGCTCAGGTGCTTTCCGCACGACTCCAGTCCTTAGTCTATATGCTGATTGTGTGGAGCCTTCTCTCACTGATATTAGACAAAGACTTTCACTTGAATTGTACTATCGCATCCTTTCACACCCTACCCCCAGGGGGATACCTTCTTTAGGTATTCAGGGGGTCGCACGTACCCCGGGCCCGAGTGATCTTTTCTTTTCCCTCTTTTTTTTTCCCCCAGGGGAATACCTCCTTTAGGTATTCAGGGGGTGTCACGAACCCTGGGCCTGAGTGATCTTTTCTTTTCCCCTTCCTTTATTTATTTATTTATTTATATTTTATTTTTTATTTTATTTTCATTTTTTAATTTAATTTAATTTTTTTTTTTTTTTTTTTTTTTCCTACTTTTGCTGCCAAAGGTTCTGGTCTTTACTTTTACGTTTTTTTCACAATAAGCTCTTGGTATTTTCTTTTTCATTTATTTTGGGTTTTGTTTTACTTTTTCTGGTGCCAATAAGTTTTTGGTCCTTTGTTTTGTTTTTATGTAAAAAAAAAAAAAAAAAAAAAACTGTAAAAAAAAAAAAATTATACCACTCACCTCGTTTTACTAATTTTTGTTATGTTCTGACTCACCTTGTTTTTTTTTCTGTGTTGACTGTTATTAAATAAAAACTGTAAAAAAAAAAAAAATCATAAAATTATAAAAGGCAAGAAAGAAAAATATATTAACTATTAATCTATTAACTAAGTAAAGTCCGGTGTTGGTGTGGCGCTGGCTATTGGGGCAAAGATTTTGGTGATGGGGCCACGGCAGTCTAGTCTTGGGATCACACTGGGAGACTGGTGCCCTTGGTGAAGGTGAGACAACGGTGACTACTCGAACGAGAAACACCGGACTAACACGACTGCCACATGTGGTTCCTGAACTGGGTCGGCGACCTGGTAGCTGGTGAGTGGTTATGGGTGTCCCAGAGAGGATTCTCAAAAACCCTTTGCGTTTGTGTGTTGGAAGAAACACTCACCCCTTTTTCCTTTCTCTCTTATTATGGCTACAACTATGGGTATTTCGATTAATGTGTCTGGCTCGGGCCAAGCTGGTGAAAATTCTAAGGCGAAAACTTGGGCGGATAGAATGGAAGAATTTTCTTCCACTCTCAATGAGAGCAATGTGTTTATGACATCAGAAGCTAGATTTTTTGTGATAAAAAGAAAAGAGGGGGATTTCCAAAGGACATCTCCATTCCTTATACAGAAAGCATGTCAATCTATAATGGGTGATCCAAAGTCGATAAAAAAACTGAGATCGGGCGAGCTATTAATTGAAGTTGAAAATGGCAAACAAGCTAACAATTTAAAAAAGTGTACTCAATTTGCTAACATTCCTGTCAATGTTGATGTCCATAGAACACTAAATACTTGCCGTGGTGTCATTACTGAATCTGACGTCCAGTTTATACCAGAAGCCGAAATCCTTGAAAACCTTAAAGAGCAAAAAGTTATCGGAGTAAAACGTATATCTATATTTCGCGACAATAAACCAATTCCAACTAAACACATTATCTTAACTATAAATTCCCCAAAACTCCCAACATCAATAAAAGCTGGGTACCTTGAATGCGCAGTCAGACAATACATACCAAAGCCGTTACGCTGCTTCAACTGCCAACGTTTTGGACATTCTAAAACTTCCTGCCGTGGAAAACAGACATGTGCCCGTTGCAGTGCCATTGGACATGACAGTCAAAATTGTGAAGCCACAGTGTGTTGTGTTAATTGTAAAAAAGATCACCCGTCATATTCTAAATCTTGTGAGAAATGGAAAATAGAAAAAGAGATTCAAACCATTAAAACAAAACAAAATATATCATACCCAGAAGCCAGAAAAATAGTAGAATCAAGAACACCCATCCTTGGTAAATCATATGCTGCTGTTACTTCCACCAAACAAACTTGTAAAACAATAGCTACACAAACTGACTCTCTAACCAATACCAGCCCCCCAGTTGAAACTGTTTCACGTAATTCTACAAAAATACCCAATACTAGCTCTCCACTCGAAACTACAGTAAACAATTCCCAAAACTTACAATCCAAACCAAATCAGTCTTCTAACTCTTCACAGTCCTTTTCATCAAAATCAAGAAATTTAAAGAAAATTCCACAAACTGCTAAAACCTTATTGTCTGAAAAAAGTCTTAACTCTACCTCTCTAAAACATTCTAACTCACCCTCTCGTCTCAATATCAAGAAAAAGAAACTAACAAAATTGCCCACTCCAACTACAAATAAAAATAATAAAGTAAACGTTCCAAAACAAGATGATTTGATCAGCCTTCACCCTTCTGATGTAGAAGACGGTATGTCTACTGCATCAGAGGATAATGACGTGTATGTTATAATCTAAAAAAAAAAAAAATCATAACTAATTTCATCTCATGGAATTGCCGAGGTTTTATTAACAAACGAGATGAAATAAGAGAAATAATCTCTGATCATTGACCTATATGCTTCGCTTTCCAAGAAACATACTTAAGACAACACGATATTGTTAAAATCCGTGGCTATCAGTGTTTCAGGAAAGATTTTACACATTCTGATAGAGCTACAGGTGGCGTAGCCCTTTTAATCTCTAATAATATTCCACATTCATGTATCACTTTAAATACCAATATCCAGGCTATTGCAGTTCAGATCCATATACACATACTTATAACCATCTGCACTATTTATTTACCGCCAAATATGACCATTCGCCCAAGTGACCTATATAGGCTTATTTCACAACTGCCGACACCTTTTTTAATTCTTGGTGATTTAAACGGGCACAATCCACTTTGGGGTAGTCCCGATATTAATCCTCGTGGACAAACTATTGAAGACTTAATCACTGACAATAATTTATGTATTTTAAATAATGGTGACAATACCTACTTCCATGAACCTTCCAGAACTTTTCATGCAATAGACCTGGCCATCTGCTCTCCAACTTTATATCCATATTTCAATTTCTTTGTTAGTAACGACCTTCATAATAGTGACCACTTTCCTTTATTTTTATCTTTTTATAATTTTAATGATCATCATCCTACAAATCCACATTATATTTATGACAAGACCAACTGGACTACTTTCACTATAAATGCAACCATCACATACGAAATAACTGAGGGTGATATCAACAGAGCAATCACTGATGTCACAAAGTGTATTATAAATGCAGCTGATATTAGTATTCCAAAATCCTCTGGACGTCTCAGTAAACATTCAAAGCCATGGTGGAATGAAGAATGCAATAATACAAAAAGACAGCAACAAAAAGCTTGGGGAATTTTTAGGAGGTACCCAACTACTGCTAATTATATCGCATTCAAAAAAGCAAGGTCAGCCGCACGAAGAATCCGCAGAAACTCCCAAAAAAATTCTTGGATTAAATATGTTTCCAGCATTACCTCCAATGTAAGCAGTAAACAGCTTTGGCATTGTGTCAAGAGAGCAATGGGAATTCATTCTAATCAAAGTATTTCATTTTTAAAGGATAATGGCCAAACTATAACATCTATTAAAAATATTGCAAACACCATTGGTAGAACTTTATCTGACATATCCAGCTCTAATTCCTACTCCGAACCTTTTTTGTCATATAAACATAATTCTGAACGTTCATCAATTAATTTTCACTCCCGTTCTTCACCAGAGTACAATAGTTCTTTTACTGAAAATGAATTGTCATAACTCTGCTCCTGGACCAGATGGTGTTACCTACATTATGATTAACATTTATCAAAACCGTCTCTTAAAAATCTCCTTCATCTTTACAATAGGATCTGGACTGAAAATATTTTCCCTGTTGCTTGGCACGATGCTATTGTTATTCCTTTTCCTAAACCAGGTAAAGATGCTACTGACCCAAAAAATTACAGGCCCATTGCTCTTACAAGCTGTCTATGTAAATTGCTCGAAAAAATGGTTAATACTAGATTGGTTTTTATTCTCGAAAAAAATAATCTGATTTCTCCATGGCAAAGTGGTTTCCGACGAGGCCGTTCTACGGTTGACAATATTTTATTATTAGAGACAAATATCCCCAAAGCTAATGTGAGATGTAACCATTTGGTTTCAATATTTTTCGATATAGAAAAAGCTTATGACAGGATATGGCGCTATGGTATTTTAAAAAATCTTTTTAATTTGGACTTTAGAGGAAATCTCCCCATTTTCATTCAAAACTTTTTAAGAGTCAGACGCTTTCAAGTTCGTATTGGATCAGTTTATTCAGATTTTTATTTTCAAGAGGAAGGTGTGCCTCAAGGCAGTGTTTTGAGCGTTGCGCTTTTTTCTTTGAAAATAAATGATATTTTAAAACAGCTGCCGCAAAGTGTCCATGGGAGTTTATATGGTGACGACCTGCAAATTTCTTGCCAGGGAAATGACATGCGCTTCATAGAATGCCAATTACAACTCGCTATAAAAAATATCACTAAGTGGACAAATAAAAATGGTTTTAAATTTTCAACTGACAAAACACAATGTGTGCATTTTTGTCATAAACGAGGTCTTTATCCTGAGATTTTGATAAATAACAGGCCAATTTCTGTTGTTGACACTGCTCGATTTCTGGGTGTTATTTTCGATAGGAAACTGAACTTTATGCCACATATTTTGCACTTGAGAACTAAATGTGACAGAGCACTTAATATTTTAAAAGTGCTTGCTAACACTTCTTGGGGAGCAGACCGTCCATCTTTACTCAAAATTTATCGAGCTACTATTCGCTCCAAACTTGATTATGCTTGTCAGGTTTATGGTTCAGCCCCTCACTCTTATATTAAAAAACTTGACACAACACATCATAGTGCGCTCAGAATTTGCTCAGGTGCTTTCCGCACGACTCCAGTCTTTAGTTTATATGCTGACTGTGTGGAGCCTTCTCTCACTGATATTAGACAAAGACTTTCATTTGAATTTTCTATCGCATCCTTTCACACCCTAATCATCCACTTCATTCTCATTTAAACAGTAACAATCATAATCTTTATGTGAATCGCCCATCTTGCATCCCACATTTCGCTCTTAGAATTAAAAACTTTCTTGCTGGCACCTCTCATAATCATACCAAAGTCCGTTCTCATTCTCTCTTAAACATGACACCTTGGAACTTCCAGGTTATTTCATGTCTTCATCCGTTTAAACGATTTGACAAACCTAACACAGATGCTTCTATTTTTCAGGCCCTTTACTCATCTCATCGCTCTCATTACAAGGACTACGTCGAGATTTTTACAGACGGCTCTAAGAGAAGCAATAAAGTCGGTTGTGGTGTTGTCATTGGCAACACCAGTTTTAGCTATCAACTGCCTAATTCATTTTCCATCTTCTCTGCAGAGTTTTTTGCTGTTGAGGTTGCCCTTAGCATTATTTCATCTCAGCACAGTAGAAAATCCATTATATATACAGACTCAAAGAGTGTTCTTGATTCTCTCTCTTCTAGCTCTTGTAACCTGACTTTCATTTCTATTTTAAAAACTTACAACGACCTTTTGAAAAAGGGATTTGATATTTTGTTTTACTGGGTTCCTGGCCACGTAGGCATTAAAGGCAATGAAGCAGCAGACAAATCCGCAAGGCAGGCTTCCATACTTTTAAACTGTCCCGTTCCTTATGAGGACATTAAGCACACACTTAAAAGCTATCTTAAAAACATGTGGCAAAGGGAGTGGAATAACCAAAATAATAATAAATTGCATGAAATAAAACCTCAAATTTCAGTCTGGCCTACACTTTCCCCTAGAAAATATGATGTTATTATTACACGACTACGAAACGGGCATTCAAGATTTACCCATAAATACTTACTACTTGGACAACAGGAACCTGAGTGTCCAAAATGTCATAATAATGCTTTAACCATTCGTCATGTCCTCACCGACTGCCCTTGCCTTCGTCATCTTTATCGACAAAATTTTAATTCATCTTCACCCACTCTGACGAGCCTTTTAGGTGTAAATCCTCATTATCATCTGACAAACTTCTTGAAGGAGGCTGGTTTTTACTTCAACATCTGATTTTATTCTTTACATTGTTCATCCTGTTTTACATCTGTTTTATTATATGCACTGTTTTTATTATTTTTGATTTTATCTTGTATGTTTTGCTTCATTTTTTACTGTGATTTTTGACTTTCTGGATGGGTAAACCCATCCAGAAGCTACTTTCTCTTTTACCCTTTTGTTTAGCGCAGCATGTCCTACCTTGGACCTTGCGCTAAAAAAAGCTATTCAACCAACCTTTCACACCCTAATCATCCACTTCATTCTCATTTAAACTGTAACGATCATAATCTTTATGTGAATCGCCCATCTTGTATCCCTCATTTTGCTGTTAGAATTAAGAACTTTCTTGCTGGCACCTCTCATATTCATACCAAAGTCTGTTCTCTCTTAAGCATGACACCTTGGAACTTCCGGGTTATTTCTTGTCTTAATCCGTTTAATGGATTTAACAAATCTAATACAGATGCTTCTATTTTTCATGCCCTTTACACCTCTTATCGCTCTCATTATAAGGACTATGTCGAAATATTTACTGACGGCTCCAAGACTATTAATAAGGTCGGCTGTGGTGTTGTCGTTGGTAACACCACTTTTAGCTATCAACTCCCTAACTCATTCTCCATCTTCTCTGCAGAGTTTTTTTTGCCATTGAGGTTGCTCTTAATAGTATTTCATCTCATCACAGTAGAAAGTTCATAATTTACACAGACTCGAAAAGTGTCCTCGACTCCCTTTCATCTATCTCTTGCAACACATCTTTTATCTCAGTTTTGAAAACTTATAACGACCTTAAGAAAAAAAGGAGAATTTTTTGAGAGTCAGACGCTTCCAAGTTCGTATTGGTTCAGTTTTTTCAAATTTTTACTTTCAGGAAGAAGGTGTCCCTCAAGGCAGTGTCCTGAGTGTCACACTTTTCTCTTTAAAAATCAATAATATCCTAGAACAACTACCACAAAGTGTCCATGGTAGTCTTTATGTTGACGACCTGCAGATATCTTGCCAGGGAAATGACATGCACTTCATTGAACGCCAATTACAACTTGCCATCAAGAATATCATTAAATGGACTAATAAAAATGGTTTTACTGTTTCTATTGACAAAACACAGTGTGTGCACTTTTGTCGCAAACGGGGTCTCCATCCTGATCCACAGATTTTTATAATCCTAATCATCCACTTCATCCCCATTTAAATAACAACAATGAAAATCTTTTTCTGATTCGTCCATCTTGCATTCCACATTTTGGTCTTCGAATTAAAAACTTTCTTGCTGGCACCCCTCATCTTCACACAAAAGTTCGTCCTCATTCCTTTTTAAATGTGACTCCTTGGAACTTCCAGGTTATTTCTCACCTTCATCCTTTTAGTGGTTTTAGAAAATCTGACACAGATGCTTCAATTTTTGGGGCACTTTATGCTGCTCATCGAAGCGTTTATCAGGATTATATTGAGATTTTTACTGATGGCTCTAAGACTTGCAATCAGGTTGGTTGTGGTGTTGTTTCAGGTGAAACCATTTTTCCCGTAATGGCTTTAACTACAGCTTGTGCTGTTGCATTTTTTACTGGTACCAATTCAATATGTTTAGAAAAATGATCGAGGAATGTTAACACATGGAAGCCATTGGAGAAAGGACCCAAAAAGTCCATGGAAACTAACATACTCGGCGCAGAAGGAACAAACATTTCCTGTAGTGGAGCAGGTGGAATTCTGTGCGGTTTATATTGAATACATAATGTACAGGACAGAACAAAGTTTTTTACATCTTCAAATAATCCTGTCCAATAAAAGTGTTTAAGTATTCTTCTGTATGTATTTCTAATTCCAAAGTGAGGCATGTGACAATTTTTAATACTTTAGGTTTTAACTTCTGTGGTACTACAATTTTTGTTTTTGGAGAGTTTTCAGGCTGGTGAAACTTTCGTTTGATCATTAACAGACCTGTGTTCGGATGGACAAAATAATTTTTATATTTAGGAGAAGGTTTCTCCGAAGTGATATCGACAATACTTTTTAGCAGAAAGTCATCTTCTCTTTGCTCTTTAAAAAAACATTCTTCCGAGATTTCCATCATAAGATTATCTGCGTCAGAGCTGTTTAAGGAACGACTGAGTGGAGCAGCATCGTTGCTTAACAACTGAGGTAAGGAAGAACGATGACGCTCTGATGAGGTGAGTGACTTATCAGATTTTTGTGTGACATTGAAATGATGGAGTTCAATTGTTGGAGAAGCTGAAGAAATGGGTAAATTGTTAGCCTCTTTAATTAATTCTGGGTTTGAGTTAAGATCTTGAGTGTATGCAGAAAAGTCTTCTCTTGAAAAATAGTCTGCCAAAACATTTGTTTTACCTTTTACATATCTGAATGTGTATTGATAGTTTGATAATTCAATCAGCCATTTAGTAGTTAGATCAGCAGGAGAGGAAATTTTCTTATAGTGTTCGAGTGGTCTGCTATCGCTGAGAATGGTGAAAGGTCGGTTGAAAAGGAAAAATTTAAATGCACTGACTGACTTAGCTATGGCCATCAGCTCAAGCTTGATGGCTGAATATCGCTGTTCTGATTTAGATAGTGTTTTACTAAAGTAACTAACCGGAAGCAGAATGCCTTCCTTTTCTTGTAGAAGAACCCCTGAAATAGCAATTTTGCTAGCATCTGTATTAAGAAAAAATTGTTTTGACCAATCGGGTAAAGAAAGAAAAGGTTTAGAGAAAAAAACTTTCTGTATTTGTTTAAAGAATGTTCCTCTGTCCATTTAAATGTAGTTTTCGGAGATGTTAATTTTATCAAAGGATCAATTAATCGCGAGTAGCAGGGAATGAGTTTTCTGTAGAATCCACACAATCCTATAAATCTTTTTAGTTGTTTTCTGGTTGCTGGGATAGGAAATTGAGTAATTTTTGTAATGTTGGAAGAAATAGGATGTATTTTCTGATTTTGGATGCTGAAACCGAGATATTCAATAGATGACTGATGGAATTTACATTTCTTTGGAGACAATGTCAGATTGTACTTTTGTAGAGTAGCTAAAAGTGTTTGTAATTTTTCTGTTGTTTCCTGGAAAGAGTCACTTCCTATAATAATGTCATCCTGGTAAGCATATATGCCTGAACAATTGCACTCTTGTATAATTGTGTCAATAAGCATTTGGAATGTTGATGCGGCTGATCTCAGCCCAAACATTAATCTTTTAAATGAATAAGTTCCCCATTGTGTAGTAAATGAGAGACGTCGTCTGTATTCTTTAGGTAATGAAATTTGATGATACGCTGAGGGAAAGTCTAATGTTGTAAACCCCCAGGGGGGTACCTTCTTTAGGTATTCAGGGGGAGTCACGCACCCCGGGCCCGAGTGATCTTTTTTTTCCCTTCTTTTATTTATTTATTTTTTATTTATTTATTTTATTTTATTTTTTTTTTACCTTCTACCTTTCTCTTTTATTTCTTCCATTTTTTTTTTTTTTTTTCCCCGCTGATAAGTTTTTGGCTTTTTTTCTTGCTTTTTTGTCGTTAGTATTTGTTTTTTACTGCCAATCAGGTTTTGGCACTTGTTCTTGTTTATTGTTCTTGTAAAAAAAAAAAAATATATATATAAAAAAAAAAAAAAATTAAAAATTTGAAAAACTTAAAAAAAAATGAAACTGCTTACCTTGTTTTACTCACCTTTTTGGTTTCTACTTACCTTGTTTATTTCCACTCACCTTTTTTTTGGTCTTGTTCTTGTTGGTTATACTAATAATACTTTTCTTCTAAAACATTAACCAAGCTTAGACCGGTGTAGATGTGGCGCTGGCTATTGGGTTGGCGATTTGGTGAGGGTCTCACGGTAGTCTAGCCTTGGGAGCACACTGGGAGACTGGTGCCCTTGGTGAAGGTGAGACAACGGTGACTACTCGAACGAGAAACACCGGACTAACACGACTACCACATGTGATTCCCAATCTGGGTTGACGGTCTGGTAGCTGGTGAGTGGTTATGGGTGTCCCAGGGAGCGATTCTGAAAACCCTTTGCTTTCCGTCCGTTCAAGAAATGGGCTGACTTGTGGGACTAAGGAAACCCTCAACCCTTTTTTCTTATCTGAATATGGCTACAAGTAAAGGAAATTCGATTAATGCGTCTGGCTCGGGCCAAGTTATTCAAAATTCAAATGAGAAATCTTGGGCAGAAAGAATGGAAGAGTTTTCTTCCACCCTTAATGAGAGTAATGTATTCATAAATTGCGAAGCTCGATTTTTTGTAGTGAAGAGAAAGGAAGGAGATTTCTTTAAGACTTCTCCTTTTCTAATTCAGAAATCAATTCATTCGATAATGGGTGATCCAAAATCTGTTAAAAAGCTTAGATCAGGTGAACTGCTAATTGATGTCGAAAATAACAAGCAAGCTAATAACTTAAAAAAATGTACCCAATTTGCCAATATACCAGTCACAGTAAGTGTACATAGAACATTGAATATCTGCCGTGGTGTGATTTTTGAACCAGATCTACAGTATATTCCAGAAAGTGAAATACTCGATAATTTGAAAGACCAAAAAGTTATTGCCGTTAAACGAATTTCAATCTTTCGTGATAAGAAGCCTGTTCCCACCAAACACATTATTTTGACAATAGATTCTCCTAAACTTCCCCAATCAATCAAAGCTGGATACCTTGAATGCCCTATAAGGCCATACATCCCTAACCCTCTAAGATGTTTCAATTGCCAACGTTTTGGCCACTCAAAGACCTCTTGCCGTGGTAAACTAACATGTGCCCGTTGCAGTGCAATTGGCCATGACAGTGAAAATTGTGAAGCTCCTGTCTGTTGTGTAAATTGCAAAAAGGATCACCCATCTTACTCAAAATCATGTGAAAAATGGAAAACTGAAAAGGAGATACAAACTATTAAAACAAAACAAAATATATCATATCCCGAAGCACGGAAAATTGTGGAATCAAGGACACCCATTGTTGGAAAATCATATGCTGCTGCCATAGTTACCAAAAAAACATATCAGTCTATTGCCATCCAAACTGACACTGTTCATAATACTAGCTCTCCAGTTGTAACTGAATTAAAGAATTCCCCAAACTTACAATCCAATCCAAATCAGGCTTCTAGCTCTTCACAGTCATCTTCATCCAAATCAAGAAGCTTAAAGAAAACGCCACAAACTACTAAAACATTATTGTCTGAAAAATGTCTTAACTCTACCTCTGTAAAATATTCAAATTCACCCTCTCATCTCAATATCAAGAAAAAGAAACTAACAAAATTGCCCACTCTCACTACAAATAAAAATAATAAAGTCAACGTTCCAAAACAAGAAGATACGATCAGCCTCCATCCTTCTGATGGGGAGGACGGAATGTCTACTGCATCAGAGGACAATGACGTAGATGTTATAATCTAAAAAAAAAAAAAATGACCAATTTCATTTCATGGAATTGCCGAGGTTTTATAAATAAACGTGATGAAATCAGAGATATCATCTCTGATCATCGGCCTATATGCTTCGCTTTCCAAGAAACATACTTAAGACAACACGATAAAATCAAAATTCGTGGCTATACCTGTTTCAGGAAAGATTTTACACAGTCTGACCGAGCTACAGGTGGGGTAGCCCTTCTGATTTCTAATAATGTACCACACTCCAATATACCTTTAAATACGAACATTCAAGCTGTTGCCATTCAATTACACTCTCATCTATTAATGACCGTTTGCACCCTCTATCTTCCACCAAATGCATCCATAAACCAGCATGACCTCAATAGCCTTATTTCTCAACTTCCAACTCCCTTCTTAATACTAGGAGATTTCAATGGACATAATTCGCTATGGGGAAGCCCTAATAATAATCCCCGTGGTCAAATCATTGAAAATATTATTACTGACAACTCCTTGTGTATCTTAAATAACGGGGACAATACTTACTTTCACGAGCCTTCTAGGACTTTCCATGCAATTGACCTTGCCATCTGCTCTCCCAATCTATATCCATATTTTAATTTTTTTGTGAGTAACGATCTACATAGTAGTGACCACTTTCCTTTATTTTTAGCCTTTTATAATTTTAACGACCATCATCCTGGTAATCCACGTTTTATTTATGACAGGGCCGACTGGACCTCCTTTACTATGAAAGCTATTATTACGCAATCAATGATTGAGGGTGATATTGACAAAGCAGTTGCTGATGTCACTAACTGCATCATCAACTCTGCTAACATCTCAATTCCAAAATCGTCTGGTCGTCTTGCTAAATACCCAAAGCCTTGGTGGAATGAAGAATGTAACATTGCAAAGAGAAAGCAACAAAAAGCATGGGGCATTTTTAGGCGTTACCCAACAACTATAAACTATATTGCATTCAAACAAGCGAAGGCCAGTGCACGGAGAATACGCAGGAAAGCTCAGAAAGATTCCTGGGTTAATTACGTTTCAAGTATTACCTCCAATATTAGCAGCAAAAAACTGTGGCATCGTGTCAAGAAAGCAATGGGTATTTATACTAATCATAGCATCTCTTTTTTAAAAGAAAATGGCCAAACTATTACCTCGACCAAAAATATTGCAGATACTATTGGTAGAACATTATCTAACATCTCTAGTACAAATTCCTATTTTGAACCCTTTCTGTCTTTCAAACGTAATTCTGAACGCTCAACAATAAACTTCATGTCCCGCTCATCTTCAAATTACAATACTTTATTTACAGGAAGAGAACTGAGAGACAGTTTTAAACGTTGCCATAACTCTGCTCCTGGGCCTGATGGAATTACTTACATTATGATCAACCATTTATCCAAAGCGTCCCTTAATAACCTGCTTCTTCTCTATAATAGAATCTGGACTGAGCATATATTTCCTGCTGCTTGGCACGATGCTATTGTTATTCCTTTTCCAAAGCCTCGCAAAGATGCTACCGATCCAAAAAATTATAGACCCATTGCTCTAACTAGCTGCCTATGTAAATTGCTTGAGAAAATGGTAAATACTAGACTGGTATATATTCTTGAAAAGCATAATTTAATTTCCCCTTGGCAAAGTGGTTTTCGACGGGGCTGTTCTACGGTTGACAATATTTTATTATTGGAGACAAATATTCGGAAAGCAATTGCAAGACGTAACCATTTGGTGTCAATTTTTTTTGATATGGAAAAGGCTTATGACAAGACATGGCGCCATGGCATTTTAAAAGACCTTTTTAATTTGAACTTTCGGGGGAATCTTCCTATTTTTATTGAGAATTTTTTGAGAGTCAGACGCTTCCAAGTTCGTATTGGTTCAGTTTTTTCAAATTTTTACTTTCAGGAAGAAGGTGTACCTCAAGGCAGTGTCCTGAGTGTCACACTTTTCTCTTTAAAAATCAATAATATCCTAGAACAACTACCACAAAGTGTCCATGGTAGTCTTTATGTTGACGACCTGCAAATCTCTTGCCAGGGAAATGACATGCGCTTCATTGAACGCCAACTACAACTTGCTGTAAAAAACATAATAAAATGGACTAATAAGAATGGTTTTACTGTTTCTATTGACAAAACACAGTGTGTGCACTTTTGTCGCAAACGGGGTCTCCATCCTGATCCACAGATTTTTATAAATGACAGACCTATTTTGGTTGTTGACTCTGCCCGCTTTTTGGGTGTAATTTTTGACAAAAAACTTAATTTTAAGCCACATATATCATATTTAAGGACGAAATGTGACAAAACTTTAAATATTTTAAAAGTACTCTCGAACACATCTTGGGGTGCAGATCGCAATTCCTTACTTAAAATCTACCGTTCTGTTATTCGCTCAAAGCTAGATTATGCCTGTGAAATTTATGGGTCAGCTCCTTTTACTTATCTGAAAAAGATTGACACAGTGCATCACAGTGCTCTTAGGATTTGCTCAGGGGCTTTTCGAACCTCTCCAATTCTCAGTTTATATGCAGACTGTGTAGAGCCATCCCTCACTAATATTAGACAACAGCTATCTTTGCAACTATACTATCGAATTCTTTCACATCCTAATCATCCGCTTCATCCTCATATCCGTAGTAATAATGACAACCTCTTTTTAAATCGTCCATCATGCATCCCACATTTTGGTCTCAGAATAAAAAACTATCTTCAAAGCATTTCCCATCTTCCCACCAAAGTTCGTCCTAGAGATCTTTTAAATATGACGCCTTGGAATTTCCAAGTTATTTCTTGCATTTATCCTTTTAAAGGTTTTGACAAGGCTAACACAGATGCTTCCATCTTTAAGACCCTTTTCACAGCACATCGTAACAACTATATGTATTATACAGAAATTTTTACTGATGGCTCTAAGACTGTTGATAAGGTTGGTTGTGGTGTCGTTTCTGATAACATTACTTTTAGCTATGAACTTCCTAACTCTTATTCTATTTTCTCTGCAGAGTTTTTTGCTATTGAGGTTGCCCTTAACTATATTTCATCTCATTCCAATCGAAAATTCATAATCTATACTGACTCAAAGAGTGTTCTTGATTCTCTTTCATCCAGCTCTTGTAACCTCTCTTTTATCTCAATTTTAAAAACTTATAACGACCTTCTAAAAAAGGGATTTGACATTTTGTTTTGCTGGGTTCCCGGTCATGTTGGCATTAAGGGAAATGAGGCAGCGGACAAAGCCGCAAGGCAGGCGTCTATTCTCCTAAATTGTCCTGTACCATACGATGACATTAAGCACACACTTAGAAGCACTTTTAAAACTATTTGGCAACGGGAGTGGGATAATCAACATAATAATAAATTACGAGAAATAAAACCTCAAATTGCAATCTGGCCTACCCTTATCACTCGAAAATCTGATGTTATAATTACTCGTCTTAGAATAGGGCATTCAAGGATTACACATAAATATTTACTACTTGGGGAAGAGGAACCTGATTGTCCGAAGTGTCATTTCTCTGTGCTGACTATTCGCCATTTGCTCACCGACTGCCCTTGTCTTCGTTATCTTTACAGACATCACTTTAATTCATCCTCACCAAACCTGACGAGCCTTTTAGGTATTACTCCTCATCATCAATTGACAAATTTTTTAAAAAATGCTGGTTTTTATTACGACCTCTAATTTTAGTATTTACACTCTTTTTTACATTTTACATCTGTTTTTATTATCTACCTTTCATTATTTTTTACATCTGTTTTTATTATCTACACTTTCATCATATTTTACATCTGTTATACTATCTACACTTTCATTATATTTTACATCTGCTTTTATTATCTACACTGTATTTTATGTTTTTTGATTTTCCCTTTTAGCTGTTCTTTAGACAATCTGGATGGGTGAACCCATCCAGAAGCTGCTTCTTGTTTTTTATTTAATTGTTTGGCGCAGCATATCCCACTGCGGATTTTGCGCCAATAAAAGCCAACCAACCAACCAACCAACCTAATGTTGTAAAATATTTAAATTTTGAGATGTTATTTATTATCGTATCAATTCTTGGAAGAGGATAAGTGGAGCATCGAATCATAGAGTTGATTAACCTTAAATCTAGGGCCAATCTAAAGGAAGGTTTATCCTCCTTAGACACAGCTTTCTTTTTAACCATAAGCATTGGGCATGCCCATTCAGAGATATTTCTCTCAACCCAGTAACCTTTACGCTTTCTATTTAATATAAAAAATCTGCAGGTGTGAGGTGGTGACAGGCTGCTAACTACTGTAGGCACCATTTTTTTCATATCAGCAAGGGTTAAAGCATCTTTATCATCAGGAACCGCAGACTCTCCTTTAGGATCAGCACTAGCAGGCTCATCATGATCAAAATCTAAATTTTGTTCGGATGATGAAGTTGACGAGGATGTGGAGGACGCTGGTTGGTTACTAGTCGAAGGTTTATTCAGACAGTCCGAGCAGCTACATGATGCAGTGCAAACTCTATTAGATCCAAAACATGGACATAATCTCGTTACACATCCTTTTGAACAGGTCAAACAATGGTCTGGTCTTAAACCCTTTTTTATTCTTTGGGTCAAAAGGTCAAATATATATATCCAAATAATTTTATTTACATAAGAGAAAAGAGGAATCAATTTACTTATTGGCTAGAATGCTGTAAAAAGAAAAATGCATACAAAAATAATGTTTGTAATAAAACTAATCTGCTGCATCAAAATTAATTAATTTTATTTTCAAAACCACACTAGTAATTCCAAATTAAGTAGGATATAAAAATTAATGGTTTTTAAAATTTGAATAAGTATTCATATAAACTAATATATATATATTTATTATTAATAAGTAGGCACTCTCTCTCCAAATGATAAAATGGTCATTATTTTAAAACAGAAGCAAAACAAATCTTTCTCACCCCATGTTCTTCTCTTGAGAGCTGCTGAAACCCAACTAAATTTAAAACTGCCGGAATAACAGAAGGTGGAGTCAGAACCATCACCCTATTGGTTCTCAGCATGGTGTGATATGACATCACCACTAGGAAAGAAGAACAAATTTTTCTCCTGTGTGTGTGTGTTGCAGTAAAGCAAACACAACAGGGTGAGTTGAGCCAGCTGAGAGAAACAATGCATTTAAGTGCAGAAAACGATCTTATTTAACATTTAAAAAGAAGTGATGTTTTTAACATCACATTACGGAAATGGCATTACTTAATTACCTGAATTTTGGAAAGAAATTTCAAAAGGTAACGAAAAATAAAATTAGTAAACAATATTATTTAAATTTTAATAGATAATTAATTGTTTCTTAGATATAATTAAATTAATTGATTCCAAGTTCCCATGCACTTTCGTTTGAGGAAAATCATCATTATTAAATGTTCACGCTGTTCTTATAAATTTAAAATCTTTCTGTTTAAACCTCCATGAACCCCCAGGGGGATACCTTCTTTAGGTATTCAGGGGGTGTCACGTACCCCGGGCCCGAGTGATCTTTTCTTTTTCCTCCTTTTTTTTTTTTCCCAAGGGGAATACCTCCTTTAGGTATTCAGGGGTGTCACGACCCCGGGCCTGAGTGATCTTTTCTTTTCCCCCTTCCTTTATTTTTATTTATTTTATTTATTATTTATTATTTATTTTTATTTATTTTTATTATTTTTTTTTCTGCCAATTAGATATTGGTCTTTTGATGTTACGTTTTTTTGTTGCTAATATCGTCTTTGCTAATGTCATTGTTCGTCTTTTATGTTTTGTTGTTCTCAAAAAATATAAAAAATTAAAAAAAAAAAATAAAAAATCTTTGAAAAGTACAAAAAAAGGATACCACTCACCTTGTTCTACTTACTTTTTTTTTTTTCTCTTCTGTTCTGACTCACCTTGTTTTTTCTGTGTTGGCTGTTATATTTAAAAAAAAAAACTGTAAAAAAAAAATCATAAAATTTATAAAAAGCTACAAAAACATCAATACACTAACCATTAACCTATTAACCAAGTAAAGTCCGGTGTTGGTGTGGTGCTGGCTATTGGGGCAATGATTTTGGTGAGGGTGCCATGGCAGTCTAGCCTTGGGATCACACTGGGAGACTGGTGTCCTTGGTGAAGGTGAGACAACGGTGACTACTCGAACGAGAAACACCGGACTAACACGACTGCCACATGTGGTTCCTAAACTGGGTCGGCGACCTGGTAGCTGGTGAGTGGTTATGGGTGTCCCAGAGAGGATTCTTAAAAACCCTTTGCGTTTGTGTGTTGGAAGAAAAACTCACCCCTTTTTTCCTTATCTCTCTAATTATGGCTACAAATATAGGTGTTTCAAATAATGCGTCTGGCTCGGGCCAAGCTAATGCTAGTTCAAAGAGTAAATCATGGGCAGATAGAGTAGAAGAATTTTCTTCAACGTTAAGTGAGAATAATGTTTTTGTGAAGTGCGAAGCTAGATTTTTTGTGGTTAAGAGGAATGAAGGAGACTTTTTTCAAACATCTCCTTTTTTGATACAGAAAGCACTGCAGTCTATTATGGGTGATCCGAAGTCGGTAAAGAAACTTAGATCAGGCGAATTATTGATTGAGGTAGAAAATGAAAAACAGGCACACAATCTTAAGAAAAGTACCCAATTTGGAAACATACCAGTAACTGTTAGTCCACACAGAACACTAAACATCTGCCGCGGTGTCATCTCAGAATCAGATCTTCAATATATCTCAGAATCCGAAATTCTAGAAAACATGAAAGACCAAGGAGTTATTGCAGTAAAACGTATTTCTATATTCCGTGACAATAAGCCTATTCCAACAAAGCACATCATTCTAACAATAGACTCCCCTAAATTACCACGCTCCATAAAGGCTGGTTACCTTGAATGCCCCATAAGACAATACATTCCTAATCCTCTACGCTGTTTCAACTGCCAACGTTTTGGTCACTCTAAAATCTCATGCCGTAAAAAATTAACATGTGCCCGCTGCAGTGCTGTTGGTCATGATAGCGAAAATTGCAAAGCCCCAATCTGTTGTGTGAATTGTAAAAAAGATCACCCATCTTATTCAAAGTCATGTGAAAAGTGGAAAATGGAAAAGGAAATACAAACAGTTAAAACAATACAAAATATATCATATCCAGAAGCAAGAAAAATAGTAGAATCAAGAACCCCTACCATTGGAAAATCATATGCTGCCGCCATAGCTACCAAAAAAACCTATCAGACTACAGCAACACAAACTGACAGTCTTCCCCAAACTAGCTATCCTGTTGAAACTACAGTTGTCAATACCCCAAAATTACAATCCAATCAAAATCGGGCTTCAAATTCCTCACAGGCTTCTTCATCTAAATCAGGAAATTTTACTAAAACTCCACAAACTCTTAAAAGCAAGTTGTCTGACAGAGGTCATAACTCTGCCTCCAAAAAACACACTAACTCTCCCTCCCATCTCAGCATCATAAAGAAAAAGAAAGTAACAAAAATACCCACTCCAACTTTAAATAAAACTAATAAAACGAACATCAAAAACCAAAATGATACAATCAGCCTTCATCCTTCTGATGTGGAGGATAGTATGTCTACTGCATCAGAGGACAATGACGTGGATGTTATAATCTAAAAAAAAAAAAACATGACTAATTTCATTTCATGGAATTGCCGAGGTTTTATAAATAAACGAGATGAAATCAGAGATATTATCTCTGATCATCGACCTATCTGCTTCGCCTTCCAGGAAACATACTTAAGACAACACGATAATGTTAAAATCCGTGGCTATCGGTGTTTTAGAAAAGATTTTACACATTCTGGCAGAGCTACAGGTGGTGTAGCTCTTTTAATTTCTAATGATGTCCCACATTCTAATATCATATTAAATACAGACATCCAGGCTATTGCTGTTCAGATCCATATACACATACTTATCACCATCTGCACTGTTTATTTGCCGCCAAATATGACTGTTCGCCAATGTGACCTCAATAGGCTTATTTTGCAACTGCCAACACCTTTTGTAATTCTTGGTGATTTCAACGGACACAATCTACTTTGGGTAGTCCTGATATTAATCCTCGGGGACAAATCATTGAAGACCTAATTACAGACCATAATTTATGTATATTAAATAATGGTGAAAATACATATTTTCATGAACCTTCTAGAACTTTTCATGCAATAGACCTGGCCATTTGCTCTCCTATTCTTTATCCATATTTTAATTTCTTTGTTAGTAACGACCTTCATAACAGTGACCATTTTCCGTTATTTTTATCTTTTTATAATTTTAATGATCTTCATCCTACAAATCCACATTATATTTATGACAAGGCCAACTGGGCTACTTTCACTATAAATGCTACTATCACAGACGAAATGACTGAGGGTGATATCAACAGAGCAATCACTGATGTCACAAACTGTATTATATATGCAGCTGATATTGCTATTCCAAAATCCTCTGGGCGTCTCAGTAAACATTCAAAGCCATGGTGGAATGATGAATGCAGTACTGCTAAAAGACAGCAACAAAAAGCTTGGGGAATTTTTAGGAGGTACCCAACTACTGCTAATTATATCGCATTCAAAAAAGCAAGGGCAGCCGCAAGAAGAATCCGCAGAAACTCCCAAAAAAAATTCCTGGATTAAATATGTGTCGAGCATTACCTCCAATGTAAGCAGTAAGCAGCTCTGGCGTCGTGTCAAGAAAGCAATGGGAATATATTCTAATCAAAGTATTTCGTTTTTAAAAGATAATGGCCAAACTATAACTTCTACTAAAAATATTGCAAACACCATTGGTAAAACCTTATCTCACATCTCTAGTTCTAATTCATATTCCGAACCTTTTTTTGTCTCATAAACGTAACTCTGAACGATCATCAATCAATTTTCACTCCCGTTCTTCGCCAGACTACAATAAACCTTTTACAGAAAATGAATTAAAAAATAGTTTGAAACATTGCCATAATTCTGCTCCCGGACCCGATGGTGTTGCCTAGATTATGATTAAACATTTATCGAAACAGTCTCTTAAAAATCTCCTTCATCTTTACAATAGGATCTGGACTGAAAACATTTTCCCTGTTGCTTGGCATGATGCTATTGTTATTCCTTTTCCTAAGCCAGGCAAAGATGCTACTGACCCCAAAAATTACAGACCCATTGCTCTTACAAGCTGTCTTTGTAAACTACTCGAAAAAATGGTAAATACTAGATTAGTTTTTATTCTGGAAAGAAATAATTTGATTTCTCCATGGCAAAGTGGTTTCCGACGAGGCCGTTCTACGGTTGACAATATTTTATTATTGGAGACAAATATCCGCAAAGCTAATGTGAGACGTAACCATTTGGTGTCAATTTTTTTCGATATAGAAAAAGCTTATGACAAGACATGGCGCTATGGTGTTTTAAAAGATCTTTTTAATCTGGACTTTCGAGGAAATCTCCCCATTTTCGTTCAAAACTTTTTAAGGACCAGACGCTTTCAAGTTCGAATAGGATCAGTTTATTCAGACTTCTATTTTCAGGAGGAGGGTGTGCATCAAGGCAGTGTTTTGAGCGTTACACTTTTTTCTTTAAAAATAAACAATATTCTTAAACAATTGCCTCCAAGTGTCCATGGGAGTTTATATGTAGACGACCTGCAAATTTCTTGCCAGGGAAATGACATGCGTTTCATAGAACGTCAATTACAACTTGCTATAAAAAACATAATTAATTGGACAAATAAAAATGGTTTTAAATTTTCTACTGACAAAACACAATGTGTGCATTTTTGCCGCAAACAAGAGCTTCATCCTGACCCAGAAATTTTAATAAATAACAGGCCAATTTCAGTTGTTGACACTGCTCGCTTCTTGGGTGTTATTTTTGACAGAAAATTGAATTTTAAACCACATATTTTATATTTAAGAATTAAATGTGACAAAGCTCTTAATATTCTAAAAGTCCTCTCTAATACTTCTTGGGGTGCCGATCGTCCATCTCTCCTAAAAATATATAGAGCTGCTATTCGCTCTAAAATTGATTATGCCTGCCATGTTTATGGATCAGCACCCGATTCTTACCTGAAGAGACTTGACACAACACATCATAGTGCACTAAGAATTTGTTCAGGAGCCTTCCGTACTTCTCCTGTCTTTAGTTTATATGCTGACTGTGTGGAGCCTTCTCTCACTGACATCAGACAAAGACTTTCATGTGAATTGTACTTTCGTATCCTCTCACATCCTAATCATCCACTTCATTCACTTTTAAATAGTAACGATCATAATCTTTATGTGAATCGCCCATCTTGCATCCCACATTTCGCTCTTAGAATTAAGAACTTTCTTGCTGGCACCTCTCACATTCATACCAAAGTTCGTCCTCGGCCACTTTTAAACATGACACCTTGGAATTTCCAGGTTATTTCTTGTCTTCATCCGTTCAATGGGTTTGACAAGTCTAACACTGATGCTTCTATTTTTCAGTCCCTTTACTTATCTCATCGCTCCCATTATAAGGACTACGTCGAAATTTTTACCGACGGATCCAAGACCACTAATAAAGTCGGCTGTGGTGTTGTCATTGGTAACACCACTTTTAGCTATCAACTCCCTAATTCATTTTCCATTTTCTCTGCAGAGTTTTTAGCTATTGAGGTTGCCCTTAATTTTGTTTCATCTCATCCAAATCGTAAATTCATTATATATACAGACTCAAAGAGTGTTCTTGATTCTCTTTCATCTACCTTTTGTAATCCATCTTTCACTTCAATTTTAAAAACTTACAACGACCTATTGAAAAAGGGATTTGACATCTTGTTTTGCTGGGTTCCTGGTCATGTTGGCATAAAAGGCAATGAAGCAGCAGACAAAGCCGCAAGGCAGGCTTCTCTTCTTTTAAACTGTCCTGTACCATATGATGACATGAAGCACACACTTAAAAGCTATTTTAAAAATATTTGGCAAAGGGATTGGAATAACCAAACCAATAACAAATTGCAAGTAATAAAACCTCAAATTTCAATCTGGCCTACACTCTCCCCTAGAAAATGTGATGTCATTATTACCAGACTAAGAATCGGGCATTCAAGACGCACACATAAATACTTATTGCTTGGAGAACAACAACCTGATTGTCCAAAATGCCATTTTAGTGCACTAACCATTCGCCATATTCTCACCGACTGCCCTTGCCTTCGTGATCTTTATCGACATTATTTTAATTCATCTTCACCCAATCTGACAAGCCTTTTAGGTGCAAATCCTCATCATCACTTGACAAATTTTTTGAAAGAGGCTAGTTTTTACTTCGACATTTGATTTTATTGTTTACAAATTCATACTATTTTACATCTGTTTTTTATTGTATACACTGTTTTTATTAATTTTTTGATTTTATCTTGTATATAGATAACTTTCTGGATGGGAGAAACCCATCCAGAGGCTATTTTTTCTTTTACCTGTTTGTTTGGCGCAGCATGTCCTACTTTGGACCTTGCGCCAGAAAAAGGCATTCAACCAACCAACCTGTCTTTAGTTTATATGCTGACTGTGTGGAGCCTTCTCTCACTGACATCAGACAAAGACTCATGTGAATTGTACTTTCGTATCCTCTCACATCCTAATCATCCACTTCATTCACTTTTAAATAGTAACGAGCATAATCTTTATGTGAATCGCCCATCTTGCATCCCACATTTCGCTCTTAGAATTAAGAACTTTCTTGCTGGCACCTCTCACATTCATACCAAAGTTCGTCCTCGGCCTCTTTTAAACATGACACCTTGGAATTTCTAGGTTATTTCTTGTCTTCACCCGTTCAATGGGTTTGACAAGTCTAACACTGATGCTTCTATTTTTCAGTCCCTTTACTTATCTCATCGCTCCTATTATAAGGACTACGTCGAAATTTTTACTGACGGATCCAAGACCACTAATAAAGTCGGCTGTGGTGTTGTCATAGGTAACACCACTTTTAGCTATCAACTCCCTAATTCATTTTCCATTTTCTCTGCAGAGTTTTTAGCTATTGAGGTTGCCCTTAATTTTATTTCATCTCATCCAAGTCGTAAATTCATTATATATACAGACTCAAAGAGTGTTCTTGATTCTCTTTCATCTACCTTTTGTAATCCATCTTTCACTTCAATTTTAAAAACTTACAACGACCTATTGAAAAAGGGATTTGACATCTTGTTTTGCTGGGTTCCTGGTCATGTTGGCATAAAAGGCAATGAAGCAGCAGACAAAGCCGCAAGGCAGGCTTCTCTTCTTTTAAACTGTCCTGTACCATATGATGACATGAAGCACACAATTAAAAGCTATTTTAAAAATATTTGGCAAAGGGATTGGAATAACCAAACCAATAACAAATTGCAAGTAATAAAACCTCATATTTCAACCTGGCCTACACTCTCCCCTAGAAAATGTGATGTCATTATTACCAGACTAAGAATCGGGCATTCAAGACTCACACATAAATACTTATTGCTTGGAGAACAACAACCTGATTGTCCAAAATGCCATTTTAGTGCACTAACCATTCGCCATATTCTCACCGACTGCCCTTGCCTTCGTCGTCTTTATCGACATTATTTTAATTCATCTTCACCCAATCTGACAAGCCTTTTAGGTGCAAATCCTCATCATCACTTGACAAATTTTTTGAAAGAGGCTAGTTTTTAGGCGTTTTTTTTCTTTTACCTGTTTGTTTGGCACAGCATGTCCTACTTTGGACCTCTCGCTAGAAAAAGGCATTCAACCAACCAACCAACCAACTAAACCTCCATGAATTATAGTAATTTTACAATAAGAACTAAAAATTGTCTTTTAATAATTAAAATTCATACCGTATATTTCCGAATATAAGCCGAGAGTATGTTTTTCTCTTCAGAAATTTGCTCAAAATTGCAAACCCATGTATAAGCCTAATTGAAAAAATACTCTTTTAAAGTTCAAGTATATCGCCAAAGTGGCGAAAATATTGCCAATCCATAAAACTTTCAGGATAATTTGTCCAATGAAATTGCATGAAATACATGCTTATCCAATAGAATTCCTTACCTTGCTTAGCTATGACGTAAAACGATCGCCGCGTGTTCGCCAATGGCAATAGTTTTAACTCTGGTAACCCTATCAGAAGGGAGGCAAACACAGACGCACTCGCATTGCACATGCAAGTCCCGACAGCTGAAAACAATGATTACCGTAATACTGGGAGGCCGATGATGCAATGCAGCCGCTGGATGCTTACATACCGTAAAATCCCGAAGGTAACCCCTCCGATCGAATATAACCCTCCCTCCCTTTTCTCGCTGAAAGTGAAATGTCTCCGTTATCCTGAAAGTACCCCCCCCCTTTTTTTTTCTCTATCCAACAAAGCTACATCCAATCTTTGGGTGCACTAATGGTACGTCGGTATTGCAAGTTAAGTTTGGCATTGAATTACGTTTTAATATTTATATATTATTTCTAATTTAACTAATTTTTCATAAAGTGTCGGATGCATGTTATCATCGAAATCATTACACAGTTTTTTTTTTTTACCTACCTTTAATATGTCCTTTTATGTAAGTACTGTAAAATCCCGAAAGTACCCCCTCCATCAAATATAACCTCCCTTCCCTTTCTTCATTTTTTAAAAGAATCTTGATTATAACCCCACCCCCCACCCCTGAAATTTATCCGTTTTGCTTTTCAAAAAGAGGGGGGTTACTTTCGGGATTTTACGGTAAATAAGCCACAGGCATCGAACAGACGCTCTCACACAAGCAGTGAAGGACAAGTGCCGGCAGCTGAAAACGAGAGTCGCCGTAATACCAGGAGGCCTAATGTTGATGCTGTAGCCGCTGGATATAAACAAGCCGTTTAAAGACCGATTGTGTCTTTTTTTTTTTAATGACGTATCTAAATTATTTTGTATATTTCTACTTTTGAGTATTTTTATCAGTGCCTCAAGGCAATCTTCAATAACAACAATAAAAAAAAATACTTCTATAAAAACAAAGATTTGCCAATTCTTTTGATAGTGGTAGCCTAAAAACATTTTAAACAGAGATGATTTAATTGTATAAATTATGTGATACATCGTGACTACATCGAGCTGCTCTAGAAATAAATTAAAAATTGCTAATTTAAGAGTTTCAATGTGATAATTATTTAAAAATATGGTTTAATATCACTATTTTACTTTATATATAGTTTTTAAGCTTAAAATATATGCATTCAATCATTGTTTCTAATGTACGTTTTTTGCTAGAAATGTGGGCTATATAAGCCGATCCCTGTACTTCAGCTTCCAAAAAATTTCCAAAAATTCTCGGCTTATACATGGAAATATACAGTATGTATTATTTCAATGTTACTTATTACAGCATTTTGAAGAATACATTCCTTGAAATTGTTATGGAGATAAGTTATGAGGCATGTTTAATTTTGTAACTGTGCTGCAAGTGTGAAATCTTCGATAAACAGCAGTACCAGTCGGTTTGTTGTGCTTTAATTTCTTTTTCTGAGAAAAAAAATCCCAATCTAAATAATATATATTTTTTTAATGTGCATAAATGATATTTTTGGCTGCTGAGGTGATATTTTTCAGTTTATTAACCGGCGATGCTGATTTTATTAAGAGGCTGCTTTAAAAGTAGTTTGTATTAATTTGATTCTGGTTCTGGATATTTGATCAGATTAAGCAGCTGAGATTTTATTAACCAGTGAAATTAACCATTTTATTAAGCAGCAGTTACTGTATTTGCTTATTATAAAAAAGTGATTACTAAAAAAAAATATAAGGAATAAAAACTAGTGGCCAGTTGTTATCTTCGAAATAATTTCTTTTGCAATGCACAAACAAACAATTTACAATAACAAAACACAATTGATTTTTTTTCCCCTCAGCCCCAGCCATACTGGGTGCAAGAATGTGTGGGGCATCATTATCTGACAGAAAAGAAAAATATTAATTATTTTTAGGATGTTCAAAAGAGAGGAAGAGGTGCCAAATCCTCATCTTACATCTGCAATGAATTTCTCTCACACTAGCTCTAATTTAATTAAAATTCATTTTGTATATTCAAATAGAAACAAAAGAATATTTTTCAAGGGGTGGGAGATGGAAAAGAGAAACAGAAAGAAAGGAAAATCAAGGCAACATTAATATTAAACATAATTTTTTCTTGAAACGGTTTTGTAAATTGAAATGCTAATTGACATTGCTAATTGCTATTCAAATAATATGGAATTCTTATATACATCTATATTTATATACTGATATCTTCTATTTATATATTGATTAATAATTTTCATCTAGATTTTCAAATGATTAATATCCGAGAAAGATCTATTATTAATTCTTCTTAATTTAGTAAGAAATATTTTAAACAAAATCAAAAATAAACAGTGGTTTAAGTTTGGTTCAAAAGCAGAAGTAGCGTGAGTGCCACACCAGTTATTTTTTATAACTAAATTATTAAGAAACAATTCACAGGGAACTGAGTGAGAATAATTTAAAATTATTTAATAAAAATTTAAAAAACGGCTTATTTCCTTTAAAAAAATCTAACATTAATTCAAAAAATAAAAATAGATACTTGGCTTAAAAGTTTGACATTTTTATAACAGTAATTCGATATAAATTACACAAAATTTAGAAAACATATCTTGTAAAATACATATAAAAGCCTCATTATTATTAACATTTGCTTAATTTTATATTTACATATTCTCAACTGCAGAATAAATTTTGTATAGAATTATTTAATATTATACAGAGTTCAATGATTTGAAATAAAAAAATACTTTTAAAACACAATTATTTAAAGAAAAAAAAAAGAAAAGAAGAAGAAAAGAAAGGAAAAATGAAAATGATTACCATTTTTTCCCTCTGTAGCAGGTTTCGTTTGAAATGTACAACATCACTGAATATATATATATTTTCTTTTTGTTGCCATAACAAAAAATACTTCTAATTTTAATATGCACAATCAAATAAATCAAAATATGAGTATATATAAAATATAACTGTATCAACTCTTGAATACTTTGAAGTGTTTTTTTCTTCTCAAGAAACGAAAACTGCGTTGTCCGATAACAGGCATAAAGATATCTCTCCCTCTTCCCGAAAAATCATTTATGCTCTAGAGATTTAACACTAGAACCGCCAAGGTGCCTTTTTTGTCCCCTCGTAAAGTTAACACTAGAATTACGGCGATCTTTTTATACCTAGAAATACGGCAGGGGTCATTTTGACCCCTGTAAATAAAATCTGTATATTTCCCTATATAACATTATATATTTTTGAAAATCTAATAAAAATAAACTAAATTACAATGATTAAAGTATATTTTAAAGGGTATGGACAAATAGCTGGCTGAATATCATTGAATTTCTTATTATTCCCTTTTGAGCATATAGTACTAGTTCCAGCTTTGGCATTCTTAGTTATGTCAGAATATCAATTACTGGGAACTTATTCATTTTCACTTTCACATAAGCTAAAAGATGATATCACATGATCTCTCATTATAACAAATTCTGAATCACTAGAGGTTCCATTTTCATCTCTATTTGAAGAATTGTTATCCATTTCAGAACCAGAATCGCCATCAGTTAGTTCTTGCATCAATTTAACTGTTTCATCTTGCATTAGTCCTCTTCTACGAGCCATTAGTATATAATAAACTCACATAAATATAACAAAATAATTTATCAAAAATTGTTATTGTATGTAACAAACAAAATGCCTAACAAAATCTACAAACGTTTTCTCGAACATAAGCTCTTTTATCTGTTCTCATTTCGCAAGTGAATGCATTCCGAAAATTCAAATCACCTGATAGGCAGGTGAGAGATTACACAAACACATTTCTTTTTTTTTTGTTTAGCAGGTGAAAACAAAAATAGTTTACCACAGAAAAAATATTCAGATACCTTTCTTTCTCACAGGGGCCAAAATGACACCTGCCCGTATTTCTAGGTATAAACTTTTGTTAAGACTAAAAGTTAAATAAGGTTTTCTTCGAAACTTTATTTTTTTGAAAAGCACAATGATTTAGGAAAAGTCAAGAAAGGATTAAGATATTTGTGAAAAAATAGAATAAACATTGAAGAAAAAAGTTTGCTTGGGGTCAAAATGACACCTTCCGTAATTCTAGTGTTAAATGTTTCGCACATTCTATATTTTTTGTCATACCACTCCAAAACTCAATGACTTTTTTATTTTACACCCTGTACTTAACACGGAAAAAAAAATACCCGCTCGGTCGCGAATTTTAGAAAAAAATTCGGATTATACTAGAATCGCCAAGGAGACATTTTTGTCCCTTACATAAAACAGTGCTTTCACGCACCAGGCATGCCCATTTCTCCTCCCTTCCGCTTGCTAGACGTTTCCCTCCCTCGTTACACAGATTTGAACTCGCCGGTGCAGGTGCGACCACATTTCGTTATTATAGGCGGCTGTCAGTGTGCGTTGTGGATTGGAAAGCAGCAGCATGGCGCGTAACAGATGGCTTACACAGGCTGAGATTTTGCAAGCTATGAACGATATATTGGAAGGAGAGTCGGAAATTGAAGAAGATCCGAAATTTTGTGAAGAAGATAGTGATTATGAGCTCGGCGATAATGCAGATACATCATCTGAAAATTCATGTTCTGATGACGATGACACCGACTGTCTGACAACTGAGCAAGGTTAGTAATTTTATTCATACAGCATATGTTATATGCTATTGATATATATATATGATATCTATTATATTTAAATATGTTAATATCAATAAATACAAAAATGTCTTCTCTGTATTTTAGGAGGATCATCTAACGAGCCACTCTCCACTTTCATTGCAGTGAAACATAGTTTTTTGTCAAGAGAGGCCGGTGCTGGACCTGCGCGGAAAGAACGTCTGTTGCAACGTAAGCATAACTAATCTGATGGTAACCGTAAAATTAATGCTAATGTTTCTCGTGAGCCGGATGGAAATGTTAACGAAAAGGGAAAACAAGTTTCTGCAGAAAAAAGCAACCTAAAGGGTTTTTGAAAAAACAAAGTTTAGACTCGGAAGTTCAGTCGCTGGATGGGACAAAATGGAAAATAGTCTCCCCTGATAGCGCATCTTGTGGAAGACGTGGGGGACCGAAACATACTTACAGAAAACCCTGGGCCATCTCCAAATGCAAAATGGCACACTGTATGTGGTCTTGTCACTAGTGCCTGGCGTCTAATAATCGACAACCGTATGCTAAAGCATATACAAAAGTGTACCATGACAGAAGCTCATAGAGTGTTAGGAAATTATGACTGGTCTTTACCTCTTTGGGAACTCGAAGCATTCCTTGGTATCCTGTATGTGCGAGGGGTACTTGAGTCCAAAGGGATGGAAATCGACCTACTCTGGTCTGAGTAATACAGTGTGCAGTTGTGTAAAAACGCTATGTCGCGTTATCGGTTCAGAGAAATCAATACAAAAACCCTTAACGGGTTAAAAGTTTGTGACGCAGCTACTTTATGGTTATAAGAATTTTTGAAATATGGGTCTTAAAAATACTGATATCGAATTTTATGTGATTCTTTGCTATTAATTAAAATGTACATAATTTTGTTTTATTTGATCATTTGCTTTTTTCTTCTACATTTATAACTACAATGCAAACATAATATTTTTAACTTCAACATAGACGGATAATAAAATATACTTACTGATGCTTTTTCATTTGCATTTCAAATTCAAAATAAAGGTTTTAAAAGGAATGATATCAAAATTCCTGTGACGCCTCGATTTCACTTTAAAAGATTTGCTTTTAGATTGCATTAAAATTACATTTGTTTTGTCTAATAAATTATATTCACACATTGAAACAGTGCTTTTAATTTTCAAATATACTGTCAAACAGGGTATGACCTTGCGAAAAAATTTCTTTAGCATTTTAGTTAAAATGACCAATTAGTATTTTAGCTTTTTGAAAAGTACTTTAGCTTTTTCTTTTCGGGAAAGAAGAGGGGGGGGGGGTAAGGGGAAAAAAGAACTTGAATCTAAAATTATAATTTGCTACTTTTATTTTGACATACATAAATTTTACACACACTATTTTCCTCTGATGAGGGATATGATTGTTCTGCATAGAGGGAAAAAAATATTATTATTGAATTTTTTCAAAATAATTTTAACTAAAATACATGACTTCACCTCCAAATAAATATTGTGGTTTAAATCCAGTTAACTGCATTACAAATGTTAAAACTAAATAGGCTTATGGTACAATTCTCCTTGGCTTTGAAGAACATCAATTTTTGAAAGCTTTTTGAAAATTGAATTCTTTGCTTGGAAGTCTTTCTACATTTATCATAAGTAATCGACTTACAATTTCTGTTGTTAAACGATTTCTTATAATTGTTTTTATTAAATTCATTTGAGGAAAAGCTCTTTCAGAGTCTGCTATGTGTATAGGTAAGCTCGAAGCATATTCCACTATAGAGCATAAAGGATAATTCCACAAAGGATATTAATCATGCATTTCATTTTCATTTAGAAATTGTAAATTGTAAAAAGTGTTGTCTATACATCTGATTCTAATTACTTTTTGAATACGTTCCATTCAGACAACATTTGGTTTTCAATAAATGTATTTTTGTATACAGGACTATTTTTGAAATTTTCTTTATTTCATCTATTCCAGTCTATATCTATATTGCTATTATTTTCACAAATATTTTTGAAAGTAGCATATTAAATAGAATAGTTTATTTGATATCTCCAAACCATTCCCTTAATTCCTTCAATAAGGCATTTGAGAAATTCATTCAATAGTTTTTCCTAATCTGCTGCTGGTTTAAATGTTTTCTTCATTAATTCCAAATATGTGATTATTTCACGATTATTTGCCGAAATATGGGTTTACTGCTGTAAAAAAAAAAAAAAAAAAGAAAGAAAGAAAGAAAGAAAAATGCAGATTAATAGCATCTAATTACTGAATTATTTATATTTTCTGCCGCCAATTCCCAAATTCATTATTTATTCCAAATTCGTTCTATTTTCAAAGCTATAAATGTAAATCAACATTTCTTTTTTGATATAAAATTTCCGAAATACACATCATTTTCGTGATCTGCTGCCGAAATCTGGAACATTTCATTGTTTTTTGGGAAGAAAAAAAATTAATCATGGCTAATTACTCAAAATTCCTGCTTTTTTTCTTCTCTAAATGCCGAAATACGCAATATTTTCTGAAATGAAGGATTTTTATCAATGTCAATTCCAGAAAAATCGTGATTAATTTGCCGATAATCGACATTTTAAGATTGATTTCTAAAATATGCGATTACCTTTGTCACAAATCGAAAACAAAAAATGGCTTCTACTTATGTTTGATTGCCGAAATACTCAATATTTTTTTAAATAAAGAATTTTATCAACAACGATCCGCGAAAAATATAAATATTTTGCCGCTAATCGGCGAAATTCGCACTGTCTTCAAAGCTGACTTCCAAAAAGAAACCGGGGCCATGCGAGATTGCTCGTTCGTTTAAGCAGACGATAGCTGTTTGTTCTCGTGCGGCCCCATTAAAACTTAGCCCATTGAAAATCGAAATTAAATCAAAATATACTAAATAAATGAAACAATTTCCGATATTTTTTAGTAGTTTCATAATTTTTTGCCAGGGATTATTTTAATTAAATTAGAGATTTTTATGTTGAGAAATTTTGTGAAATCATCTTGTTTTCGCTTTTTAGCGAAATTCTCTCTGGCATATTTTCGCAAAATACGATATCTTTTCGCAAAATGCGAAAAAAGCGAACGGCAGTTTAAACCCTGCTGTCAAATAATCACACTTTCACAGAGTTTGCATTTTAAATTAAAATTTTTTTTTCAATAAATTGAATTGTCTTTTGTGTCACGCTATCGAAAACTACAAGTAAAATTTGTGCAAATGTTTTCTTTGCATCACACTATCTCTGCTCATATTTTCAGACAGTTGGATACTATGATACAAAGTAACATTTGCACAAATTTGACTTACAGTTTTGGATAGCGTGACGCAAAAGACAATTCAATTTATTGAAAAAAAATTTTTAATTTAAAATGCAAACTTTGTGAAAGTGTGATTATTTGACAGTATATTTGAAAATTAAAAGCACTGTTTCAATGTGTAAATATAATTTATTAGACAAAACAAATGTAATTTTAATGCAATCTAAAAGCAAATCTTTTAAAGTGAAATCGAGGCGTCACAGGAATTTTGATATCATTCCTTTTAAAACCTTTATTTTGAATTTGAAATGCAAATGAAAAAGCATCAGTAAGATTATTTTATTATCCGTCTATGTTGAAGTTAAAAATATTATGTTTGCATTGTAGTTATAAATAGAAGAAAAAAGCAAATGATCAAATAAAACAAAATTATGTACATTTTAATTAATAGCAAAGTGTGACATAAAATTCGATATCATTATTTTTAAGACCCATATTTCAAAAATTCTTATAACCATAAAGTAGCTGCGTCACAAACTTTTAACCCGTTAAGGGTTTTTGTATTGATATCATTACTTTTTAAGGGTTATTGATTAAAAGATCACACAAATGAGTTTATAGCACTATATAAAAAGTATTTTTGTATTAAATTTAACTTGAAAGTAAATTTTAAAATTATACAGCAAGTGATAAAACTTTAAAGAAAAACAGAACAATACAAAAACATACTACTTTGGGGTGGGAGAAGCTATTACATACAATAAAATTGCATAACATGTAACTATTAGAAATAAACTTTATAAACTTTTGAAAGCATTTTCACAAGAATTTTTTTTTTTTTTTTTTTTTACTCATACTGAAAAAGTATTATTAAAATAAAAAAAGATTTTAACAGCTAATTTTTTTTTTCCATTGGCAACTCCATATTATTACATAAATATATGAAACTTGTAACATTTATTTTTTTATATAATGAACATCTGAACATTCAATTGGTAATGTGGGTCTCCGGGAGAAGAAAAATATTTAAAAACAATTACTCCCTATTATCCACAGAACAAGGTGGGGGTATCACCATTACCAATGGAACGGCTCATTGTTGCCCACTTTTGTTCAGGCATTATGAATATAAATATTTAATTTTTATAAAGCTTTCTTTTTTTTTAAACAACAGATGGCAAATTTTTACTCAAAACTCCTGTGTAGTAATTCTTAATGGTTACCTGATGTATAAAAATTTTCTAAACTAAAAAGGTTATTCTGTTTTTTCAAAAAATAAAATGTAAATATTTTTGCTATTCCTTGGCCATGAACACTTATAAATTTCAGTATCATCTGCTTTGTACCAATGTTTGTTTTTTCGAACTATAGCTGTATAATGGCCGCTTGTTGCACTTTTACCATGATGAAATATTGCACCTTTTAATATGTAATTTTTATCACAAAATTTTATTTTACTCTGTGTAACTCCTGACAGTAACAAGTTTGTATTTTTCTGCATGTTTGAATTTATTAATTGCAATGAAAAAATTAAAACATTTTGTGTATTTTCAGTAATTAAAACATTAACGTTATTACAACTAGGGCATTTTGCTTCTTTACATAAATTTGAATTCCAGGCATTAAAATTATAGTCAAGTAACTCCTGAAATTGAAATTTTTTTTTTGTTATTGGTATTATTAATTTTCCTATTTGAGCTTCAATCGCTTCTTGGTTATCATATTCACAATTTTGACATCTATAATAATTTTTAATATCAAATGACATAAGAAATTTTAAATATCTATATTTATCAAGAAGTAACTGTAAAAATTTTGTGCTATCCTGCTGCTGTTTAATATCAAACATATCATCATCATGAAACTCTAATTGTAATTTATGTGAATCTAAAGCACTACTGGATATGGAACTTGAAAAATCTAAACATAGTTTTTTTAATTCTGAATGCGTGGATAACATTATTGCAGAGTTTATACACTTTATATTAAAAAGACATTGTAAGACAGAGTTAACGTAACAGGAAACACCATATGGATTATTAAAACCATGAAAATTACTTAATGATTCTATTATGTCTTCTCCGTGTTTCTTAATTTGTGCATTTTCTATATCAATTAATGGAGGTGTATGCAAGTGTGTTAAGTAATTGTTTTTATCAGGCACATTCTTATTAACAGTTTTGTCTAATGAGAACAGTTTTATGTCTGGTTTAAATGTAGATTTCAATCTATTAGATTCCAAAATTGCACTAGTCTGAGCTTGAATTTTATTTGGATTTAAATTAATTATGTGTAGACCATCTAAACATTTAACTCTGGTTAAAGCAACATACACCTGACCAGATGAAAATATCGAGCTACCTATATCTACTACACAAGTGTCTAAAGTTAAGCCTTGGCTTTTATGAATAGTTATTCCATACGCTAAACATATCGGAAACTGCTTTCAGAAAACAAATATGTTTGTAAATAATTGAAATTTTGCAGTTACAGGTTCTATGTCAAATTCTCCAGTCTCAAATTTTATTCTAAGTTTACTAATATTTTCAGTTGAAAAGTTATCTTTAAAAATTTTAACTATAAAACCTATTGCACCATTTACTAAACCGTTAGTTACATCTATATTTCTCAATAACATAACTTTTGCTCCTAATTTGACTTCTATTTCATCTTCTAACCCTGCAGTTCGTGTATTATCTTCCTTAATCTTATTTAAGGATTTCCGCGCTTTATCTTTTTGTGCATTAGTTTTTGCTTCAATTATATCAATAGCTTTGAGAATAACTTTTGGTTTACTTGAATAATCTAACATACAGGTGTTAAAGAGATGACACTGTTTTTTTGTTGGGAATAAACAAATAGTTTTACATTCTAATTTTTGTATGTATTCAACTAATTCTTTCATACAATCTGATGGATTATTGGATTTTAGAATAATTTCTCTTTTACGTAAAATTAACTCATCAGAACCTGTCAATACACCGATACGGATTGAATCTAATATGGATGCATATACTTTATCTGTTTGCTGCCTCATGTTAATAGACAATTCGTCATAGGTAAGTAATTCTTGCCAAATATTTATGAAATGTAATCCAGCAAAATGAGTAACGCTAGTTTCTTTAGAAATGCTTACAAAAGGGGAATGTCCCATTACAGGCGGAAGTTGTAATAAATCACCAAAAAATAAAATATTTATTCGCCCGAACCAACCGTCATCTTCATCCATGGTGTCAAAAATTTCCGATAACCTCATGTGGATATGCATCAACATTATATTAGAGACCATGGAGACTTCATCTAAAATAAGCAAAACTAAATTATTTAACTCAACACGGATAGAATTTAATTTGTCATCTGATAATTTACTGTACTTAGGTATATTGCCATGTTCTACTGGTAACTGCAGTAAACGATGAATAGTCAAACCATTTATATTAAAAGCAGCGATTCCAGTTGGTGCTGTTACAGCAACTTTGCTAAATTTATCTGAAATATAACACCGAATAACTTTAATCAAATATGATTTTCCTGCTCCTCCGATTCCAGACACAAATTTTCTCAAAATTAAGTTTGGAATTAAACGCTTATTAACATTATTGGATGTGCAAGTATTAGTTTCCGTAATATATTGTTCCAAACAATTTACAACTTCATCAAAAACACGTTTTTGATCTACATTTAAAATGTTTAATCATACTATCAATATCTTCCTTTGGCAATAATTTTTCAAAATCTTCTATTTCATTTCCTATTGGCTCTTCAAAATTAATAATATTAAAGTCATTTTTATCATCCTTACTATTTGAAAGCATTTGATTTTCTATAGTTTCAATTTCTGAATTCAAATCATTTTTAGCCTGCTGTATTTCTTCTAAACGTTCATGATACTTCATTGCCTCCAGCAAATTTTCCTTGCAATCAATAAAAGATTCACTATACGTTTCGAAACGACCTTTTAATTCCGAAATAGTTCTCCATGGTTTAAACAAAATTAATAAACAAAAATAATAGTTTTCTGGCTCTTGTTTACATTTATAATTGTAATGGTTAATTAAATACGGAAATTTTCTTTTACGTAAATATTTTTCCCCATACTCGTAAGAAATTACGGTTTTAGAAGAAGGTTTTTTATTTACAATATCATACCATCTTGAAAAATCAAATAAAGAAAGATTTTCAAGTTGTTTTGGCCTATGTGGATAATGTGTATCGATCCAACTTGCACAATAGATATCAGTTGCATTGTTACTTAATTTACTCAGTTCCTTTTCGGTTTTTAATTTACGCGATCTGTTAATTTTAACATCTAACCATCTGATAACGGTACCAGAATCAGTTCCAAATAATGAATGTGATAGTAAAGTGTCAGCAGCTTCTAAAGCTCCACATTCCCGATTCGATAATGATCGTAAACCGAAGTTCCATAAACGATTATATAATGGTTTTGCAGGAAATCATTAAAATCATCAGACGCCAATGATTTTTCAGCTTTGGTTTGATATTTTGTTACGTATGTAGTTAAAGATGCTGACTTTTCACCGATAAACTGAATATCTACATTCCCACACCAGGCTAGCATTATAACTGCATTATAATCATTAATGTAAACTTCGTCTTCATTTCGTGGCAAATTATACAAACGAGTTTTCGTTAGCTTTCTTCGACCTATTACTGCATTAGCAACTTCATTAACATGTAAATACTCTGAAATGTCACGTTTAAAACTAAACCTACAAACTCTAATAGTTTTATTTTTAACTTTTTTAGCACGCATACAATATGAATTATGTTTATGAATTTGGTATTTTGTAACGCGATCATGAAGTAGAGGAAAATTAGTTTTATTAGGAATTTTACATGTTATATATTTATTAATGAATCCAGCAATAGAATCTAAACTTGCTTTTCCTAAGACTGGGGCATTCTTAATCCATAGCAATAAATGAAAATGTTGTAATCCACGGGACTGATACTCACGGCGCCAAGCATAATGCTCAACTATACCTAATGGACCATTACTAGACGTAATAAAATCTAACATAGCTTGAAATTTGTTTTCGATAAAACAGGAAGTATTTACTGGATCTAAAGCTATTAAATGTGATAAAGGTTTATCTTTATCTTTTGAATTTGTTTGCCCTAGATACATATGTAAGTCTTCCCAATGATATTCACTTGGACTCAAAGTTAGAAAGAAAATAGCAGGGCCATAGTTTTTCACCATACAATTTAAATCATTACGTGGTTTTGACCAAAACTGCTCTGTATTTCGTAATCTACTAAAAATTGTGGATAAATTACCCTCCAATTCCTTGCTTGCAATCATATCTAAGCACTCCTTTGCAGTAATATTTGATGTAGAATTTGTAATATTTAATTTGTGAAAAATTCCCGCTTTTAATTGTCTGATATTAGCATTATTTAATAAATAAAACAAATATTGTAAGTTTAGTCGAAATTGTGAATGAGAAGATTTTAATAAACATTTAATAAACTCTGCTGTAGGTAAATCAATTGATCGTATTTGAGAATTACCATTTTCACCATAACAAAATAAGTCTGGAAAGCATTTTAAATCTAATTGCATATCTCGATCATCTAAACTTTTTTCCATAATTTGTAAAAATTGATATATTGTGCTAGAATCCATGTTAATTCTTTTTTCAAATAATGGATGTATTGTCATGTTGTTATAATAACCATCTGTTACATCTTTTTGCGTCAACATTGCACCCCCTATATCTGGATTTCTATTATCACAATCTAACTCAATATCACAATCTTTTATATTTTCTAACAATTTATCAGCTGAAGTTGGTATAATAATGTGGTGATACAAGGGATTATTTTTTTTTAACCAATGTAATGCTTCAAAAATTTTATTTACGTTAATTAATGTTTGCCAAATATGATTGTGTTTAGATGGCACACTACGAGCTAATACATAAAGTTCCTGATCTGTCATTAGAGCATCAGATGGATTTGGTAATATTTTAAGCGTTTGTTCTAATGATAATGATAAATGAAAAACTCTACCTATTATTTTCTTAACAAGACCTACTGGTGTTTTTTGTTTAAGACCTCCCTGAACTGTACCCATTCTAGTGATAACTTGACAAGCTTTTGCACGTTGAATTAAAATTTTTTCAAATTCATTTAAAGTGGAAATGCACTCTGGAACTGGTTTGAATGCCAAATTATTCAATATACATCTGGAAGGCATTTGATTAGTTTTAAATTTATTTATACAATACACACAAATGTATTTGAAATCACTAAATGTTCCTTCATAATAATCTACTAATTTTCTCCATTCTGTATTTGATTTGAAAGACACACTGATAATTGGACGGATGTTCCGTTGATGACAAAGTTGTAAGCAAGAAACACAAGTATGAACAGGCCAATCAGTATCTTTTACCTTGAAGCTGCGAAAAGCTTTGTTAAAATAATAGAAAATTTCTCCTTCTTTCTCAAATGGAAATGAATCAACAATGAAAGAACAACTTTTAATGCTAATTTGGTCACAAATATCTGCTAAATGTTCTAAATCAAAATTTAATAAAGAAAATTCATAGTAATTTATACTTTTTACAGAACATAAAATTTTATTGATTAATCTTATAATCTGACGAATATCTGGAAAATGTGGGGCGATTGAACGAAAAAATAGTAAAACAGAGTCACAGTTATCATCAACATAACAAAAGGATGGATGGCCTAGCTTACTTTTGTTATAATCAATATGTGATTCGCATTCATTGTTTTCATTAGAAATGTTTTCAGTGACGAATGTTTTTTTTGTGTCAGAATTACGACAATTATCAATAGTTTGAAAGAATTGTAAGATTTGTGAACATTGTAAGCTTAGAATAACATTTATAATGGTCAGAAGACGATCAAATATTTTTTGTTTGTTAAGCAAACATATATTAGTGTTGCAAATACAAGTGTTATTTTTTTCACCACATTGGAATAAATTCACAATTTGGCCCTCACTGTTGCATTCTAAATTCATTTTATAATTAGAAATGTTAGTGTAAGTGGAATCAGTAAAAAAATTTTCTGACGTTAAAGTATGAAGAGAATATCCAACTAATGCATTAAAATTTTGCTCTAAATCAGAATCTGGATTAACTTTTAATTTGCTATATCTTAATTTTTCTTTTAAAAAGATATATGTTTTACAAAATGTATTTATTAAACTCTCTCGATAATTAGATATTTTATTCACAACCTTTTCTGCCTGTAATCGCCTGTCAGTATTTTTATTACTTCCCCAGATTCTCAGAATTAAACTTTCTTTATTTTGAAGTAATTTAAACAAATTTTTAATTGCAGTAAATTCATTACTTATATTGTGACTCTGATTGGTTTGTGGTAATGAAATTTTTCTGCGAATTTTCTTTTCTGTCACTCTGTTTTGTTGTTGGACCGGTGTCTCTAAACTAATCAGTTGGTTTTTTTTAGTTTTAGTTTTATTTATTTGACATCAGGCTTGAGTCTGAACTTTTCAATTTCCTGTGTGTGCTAAATTTTCTTAACCTTTCTTCACGTTTATCTTGTGTTTCTAAACTAATGTGTTTCTTTCTTTGAATTTTTCTTTTATTTAAGTACACTTGATGTTGGACTTGTGTCTGTCGATTTCTATATAATTTTACGCGTTCTCTTAATTTTCTTAACCTTTCTTCACGTTTTATTTGTGTTTCTGAATTCATGTGCTGCTTTCTTTTCATTTTATCTGTGTACACTTGACGCTGGGCTTGTGTCTGTCGATTTCTACATAATTTCATGTATTCTCTTAATTTTCTTAACCTTTCTTCACGTTTTATTTGTGTTTCTGAATTCATGTGCTGCTTTCTTTTTCTAGTTTTTCTCAACCTTTTTTCATGTTTATTTTGCGATTCTGAATAGAGTTCTTTTCTCTGTATTTTAGTTTTGGGTACTTCTCTTGTTTTTGTTAAGTTGGATGTGTATTTAGATAAATTTACTTTAGTGCATTCATTTTCAACATTATGGTTATGTGTTACACGAACAGACATTAAACTAAATAGAGATTCTTTTTTTACAGTATAATTATGATCACTAGTATCAATTAAACAACAACTGTTCAGTAATTGGCTAGCTAAACATTCAATTGTTGCCATACAACATAAAATAGCAGCACCTTTTCCCTCCAAAGCTGGACATCCTTGAGAGTTTCGTTTGTGTGAATCAAAACAATAGTACTTAGATTTAAATTTCATAAGAGCAAATGTATAGCTATTGCATGTAAAAATTCCTGTTGTGTATTTATTTATTTCAAAAAAAGAAGTTAATGATGGAATTAAATTATTTAATGTACGAATGCCCTCCTGTATATGTTTTATACTTCCATTACCACTATGCATTTCAATGTTTTCATAAAAGCTAAATGTATCGCCATGAAAATTAACTGTGTTAAGAACTTCATCAAATGAAAGGTAATCTGAATTAGCATTAATTTCTTGATTAATTGTGCTTTTAGAAGTTCGGTATAACTCATCCCCAATACGTAATATATAGTCAATATCACTTGAATCCCATGTGTCAATATTTTTTTTAAAGAAATACGTGAGTGCAACATAAGACATAGGTGTACATTGTTTACCACGAGTCTCTAAAAATATTTTATCGCCTTGATCAATATTACCCATTATTATTGTGAACTCATTTTCATCTGGTCGATTTCTTAAATTTTTGCTAATACGTTTACGAGGCCGACCTCCATCACATAATTTTAAGTTTTTAATGTTAGATAGCATGGATTGTGTTGTTTTATCTGATACAGTATCAGTAACTGAATTTATTCCAGCCCCAAGTACACAATAATTCACTTGTTGAAAGTTTACTTTACATAATGAAATGTTATCTGATAATTTATCACCTAAACATAATACAACTCCCCAAAAAATACAAGTGATTCTTAATAGAAAAAACTAAACAAAATTTGTAATTTGATAAACACGATTATAAAAGAGGAAAAAGTTACATGGCAATGGATCAGAGGAAGGCGAATTGCAAAACATTGAGTTAGAGAAAGGGACGATGCTAGACGGTATGTTCAAATAACAGGAAGCCTGGGACAGCTGGTTAAAGCAAGGAGAAACACGGCGCAATGGGGAACGAGAACGACGCAGTGAGGAACGAGCAGGACGCTAGGGAGGAGGAGCACAAAGCAGCGGAGAACAAGCACGGGGCAAGGGGGAGGAGCCCGACGCAGCAGGGGACGAACAGGACGCAAGGGGGAACGAGCCCGATGCAAGGCGGGAGGAGCACCAAGCAGCGGAGAACGAGGCCGACGCAGCAGGGGACGAACAGGACGCAAGGGGGAGGAGCACAAAACAATGAAGAACGAGCCCGACGCAGCAGGGGACGAGCAGGACGCAAGGGGGAAGGAGCACGACACAGCGGAGAACGGGCAGGATGCAAGGGGGGGGCAGCAGGGGAGAAGAGAGAAAGTTTGAGTGCGGAGCGGAAAAGAGAACCTCAAGCCTAACCGGAGAGCCAAATGTAACTCCCGCAGAGACTGGTTCCAGTGATTTAGGTGCTGGAACCAACTTGACGGTATGTGTTGCTGGCTTAAACACACGAAAGGTGAAAGCCCACCGTCCACTGTTAGACGATTCTACACCATCAATCCCATGGTAAAACATTCTCTGGTCCCTAAACACATAAAAATCCCCACCTCCCAGCCATTCCCGTGCAACCTCCTGCCTTATTGTTCTCCAACACAAGAGTGGCTCCAGCACCATGGCACAAGGTAACAACCTGTTCAGAATCATGAGCAGGTTCATCATCCTTATGACTGCTAAGTCCTGAAAGTCCCACTTGGATAGTAGACCACTAGACAAGCATTTGGTTTACCTAGCCGCAAATCCCTAACAACCCCTGCACACAGATGCTCTACTTCTGAGAAGGCCCCAAATGGCTTAATTTTTCTACATAAATCATTCCCATACTCATACAACCTATCAGCAAAAAGCCACTCAAAACGATTCCCTTTACGACCCCTTGCAATTAAGCCATCATTAATGTTAAGCTTCCTAACAAATTTCTGCATTGCTGCCTTCTCAGAAACGCTAAGCCTGCCACGCTCCACACTCGGAAAAACAGTGCGCACAGGATGAGAACAAGAAGAAAATTCCAAGGAAGGAAAAGAGACAGAAGAGAGAGAAGGCAAAACACATGAAGACATAATAGGCAAATCCTTACCTTTAGTTTTACTTACAGTTAAGGCTTGTGGCACAACTTCATCTTGCATAGACAAGTTCCAGAAAATTCTTGATTGAATTCTGTTTGATGTAACTTCCGCATAACTCAGTCCACCTACATAATCTTCATACCTGAAATGAGAAAAAAAATACCCAGAAAAACATTGCGACAATGCAAGACCAGGCATTCTGAAAACCTAGAAAGAATCAGAAAGAAAAAAAATTATATTAGAAAGTAAATATAAATAATTATAAGATTAAACTTTTTATTTTCCATGTTTTTAAATTGTCTATTAAATGGTTGAACCATAGCTATACGCAAGCGAAGTGGTGACGTCACTAACAGTTAGTGGGGGCCCCAAAAAAATTTCTATATTAATTATCCATTGCATTTTTTGTAAAAAGTAATTAAAAATTAACAAAAAATATTTCCCTATTTGAATCCCTATATTCAGATATAGTCAGGGCCCGAAATTTCAACTTAGATTACACTCGCTGAAAAAAAAAGTTACTCGCCACAAAATATGACTTACTGTATTTTTTACGTATAAGGTGACCAGAATTTTTTATTGGAAAAAAGAGGAAAAATTACACATTGTCTTTTATTTTATAAGAAAATGGAAGACATTAAATTTTGAAAAAAAGGTCATTTTAGAGGACACAAAATTGAATGAAAATGATTATAAAAACAGATTCAAAAGCTACTTTACATAAATCGTGGGAACATTTTTATCTCAAATTATGAATTTATATCAGTACACCTTAATTTAAATTAATAATATACGGATACAAGAGGAAAAATCCATAAATTTTATAGGTGTCAATGGACAATATAGATTATTATTATTAATCTTAACTATAGACAAAAACTTTTTTTTTTTTTTTTTTTTTTTGCGGTACTTTGATACAGTTACATAAAATGTTAGTAGACACTTTTTTTTATTAAAACTATAATCGTAAAAGAAAAAATAAAATTTATATTCGGCAGATGAAACGATTTGTTTTAACGAAAAATTTATAGAAGTTCTCACAAGTATAACCTAAATTAGTCTTAGTAATTAATAAGTTTTTAAAGTATATAAAGGGGATTCTTTTCACATATCTATATTTTGTTGAACAGTTGCTTTGTGAGAGTGTTTTTGTCAGGAGGACATAAAATGAATTCAACTAACTTTTGCATATTTTTGTGAGGTGGTGGCAGTGTTATCATTAAGACCAATTGTTTGCACTAGGGCTCTCGGCTAAAGGGCAAAACTGGGAAAATTCATTAGTGGCCAGTGCCCGGTACTGCCAATTTTGTTAGTAGCCACTTTTTTAAGTTAGTGGCCACTTTTTACATGATGAGACTATTTCTTTCAGATTGCAAACAGCACACACTAAAAACCACTTTTAGAAGTAATTGGCAAATGGAGTGGAATAGTCAACAAAATAATAAATTATTTGAAATAAAACCTCAAATTGCAGTCTGGCCTACACTTAGTCCTAGAAAACATGATGTCATAATTACTCGGTTAAGAATTGGGCATTCAAGGATCACGCATAAATATTTACTTCTTGGACAACAGGAACCTGACTGTCCGAAATGTCATTCCTGTGTGCTTACCATTCGCCATTTGCTCACTGACTGTCCTTGTCTTCGTCATCTGTATAGACATTATTTCAACTCATCTTCACCCAATCTGACAAGCCTTTTAGGTGCAAATCCTCATCATCACTTGACAAATTTTTTGAAGGAGGCTGGCTTTTATTTCGATATTTGATTTTATTCTTTACAATGTTCATCCCATTTTACATCTGTTTTTTATTGTATACACTGTTTTTATTACCTTTGATTTTATGTTGTATGTAGTTTTACTTGTTTTTTCTACTGTGTTTTTTAATGATGTTCTGGATGGGTAAACCCATCCAGAAACTTGTTTTTCTTTTACTTGTTTGTTTGGCGCAGCATGTCCTACATTGGACCTTGCGCCAGTAAAAGCCATTCAATCAATCAATCAATCAGATTGCAAACAGCTTTGTCACCATTTTGTGGTATAATAAAACTAACACATGGACAATGGAATTGTAATTTGTAACTTCACTCTTTTTAAAAATTCTAAATTGCACATCCTAAATTAAAATCTGTTTAAGGCTGTATTAATAACAGCAAAAGTTTTTATTTTTTAATTAATTCAGTAGTACTTTTTTTATCTTAAAATTTATTTCAATGAAATAACCTGTTATCATTCACAATTCATATCAATATTTTCTAGTAAATGAATCAGCTGATTCATCACTATTACTATTACATGGTCATGTGTAAATACAGTTAGCAATTTTATTATTTTTCCTTATTTCTAAAAACACACCTTTTTAAATGATTTTATTTCACTAGAGTTAAAGTATTTCCTGTTAAGCAGCTAAGTTTTTATACTTATTCTTTTTAATTAAAAATAACCTACTTAGCTGCCAAATTTGCAGCTTTAAAAATAGGGAGATTTCTACTTGAAAATAAAAAGGAAAAATGAAGATTTCTACCCTAAAGAAAGCAAAAACGAAAATTTTTGAAAAATAGACATTTAAGCCAAATCAAATTTTGATGTACATTGCCAAACAGCTTAAATGGGTTAAATATACATTAAATACCATGGAAAAATATTGTTCTTTGATTGCTAGATGAAAATGGAGAGGGAGAGGAGTAAAAAAAAAATACATGAATGAGAGTAATTCTACCCCTTTATAGGTTCTGGAATCCATTTAAGCAAATTTAAAATGAATATTTACATTTATGTTATGGATAGAGAAAGATTGGAAATCACAAGGCATTGTTAGCTGGTGTGAAGTAGATCCAAGGCTAAGTGAATTAGCAGAGGAGCTACTCTAGACATAAACACCAGCTTAACAACATTTAAAGTTAATTAAATGAATTTGATAAAATGGAAGCTAGAGTAAGTAAATATGCTGAAAGATAAATATGTAGAAATTGTTAAATAAATGACCATAACAAATTTTAATTTAATTTGTGTTTTAATTGAAACAATAAATTCAACAAAAAGTTTATATAAATATAACAATAAGTTTATATGAATAACAATAAGATAATTGAAGTAGACAAATACTTTTTATATATAACAAACATACCAAAGCAGATGCTGGATGACAAACAAGGTGAGTACGAAGACAATATTTAACATCTTTTTATTTCCCATATAGGTTGCAGAAAAAAACTACTACGTGCCATTAGAAAGAAGCTGGTGACACTTATGTAGAAGACGTGACGTTCTTGTTTCCACTTGTTATTGTCGCGATATGAACACCTATAAATTTCATTTAAATTTCGAACTCACAAAAAAAGGATTAACGTGAGTTATAACTAACTAAAAATGAAAAGATTTTATTTGAATATAAAAAATAAACGCCACATATTACGGCGACATCTTATGAAGTCGGCATCGGCGAAAAATGAACAATGGCAGGGGCAAGAGCAACCGCAAAGGCAACCACGAACACCCACTACCATCGCCGTTCGCTATTTATAGTTTCGCGGGAGAAACGAAGTGATCTTCCGGACGTACGTCGCGGCGCGTGCGTAGACTTCGGCTATCGTTCTTAGAGATGTTTTATGCAAATTTTTGAAACTCGGCTCAGTCGGAACTTCCGGAAGGTTAGCTATTGTTTACGTTTCGCGTTTGAAAAATTAAGATGGATGATTTAAATTTGAAAACTCCTTAACATAGCATTTCATTGAACGATATATTTATTTTTCCTGGTAAGTAGAAAATATATTAAAAGGAAATTAGGATTTTTAATAAGTGTTTAATTTTATTTCAACTAACGTTTTTTTTCTTTAAGCTTTATTTTAAGAGTGATTAATTTTTAATATATTTAATTAGCATAACGATAAGAAAAAAACGGGAAACTATAGGTTTACTATTAACAAGGCCCCCCCTCTTATCGTTTGCACTTTTACGCTTAAAAAGTTAATAAAAAGAAAAAGCATCCAGCAAAACTTTGCACAAATTGTATAATCATACGACTGTGACTAAACAGTTTAACAGTTTCTTCAGAACTAAAAAAACAATTAGGTTTAATCTTCAGCTGCACAGCAACAGAGATCAATATCTGGATAGAGGTGATTTACAAAACAATTTGTTTTTGAAACACAAATAACATATACCTGTTTACTCAAACCTCTCTTCCAGTTTTGAAAAGATTTTTAACATGCTCTTTAAAAAAAAACTGTAGAAAAGAAATTCATAAAATGGATTATTTGTATAATAAGTTTAACAACAAATATAACATGAGTATAATCACATTCAATATTATAAATATATGTATAAACACAATTCTTCCTTACAATATAAAAGTATAAATTACATACAAATACTTAACAAAAAGAACAGAATGGATTATTTCGGGAATGGAGAGGAGAGAGAGAGATTAACAAAAAATTGCTGTGAGCAATTGAATAAAAAAAAAAAATTGACTTACTGTCAAAAGAAGAATGAGAATTAAAATTCTCAAAAAAAACTTCCAGCCTAAACCTGGAAAAATTTTGCTTAACTTGCAAAATTTGAAATTTTTTTTTTTTCCCGAATTCAAGGAAACATTTGAATTCATAGAAAAGTTTAAATTTTTGAATTCATAAATTTTGAATTCCTAAAAAAAAAGTTTGAATTCATTAAGGATTTAAATTCATAAAAAAAATTTTTTTTTTTAGAAAATTTACATTTTTAAATTTTATAAATTCATAGAAAAATTTGAAATTGAAAATTTAAGATTAACTTTTGAAACATTTTCGAAGAAAAGATTTTTCACAAATTTCTGTAATTCAAATTTAGTTTGTGGCTTAGTAAATATGTCAGCCAAATTTAATTTGCTACGAATAAAAACTAATTCAAAAATATTTTTGATAACAAGATCTCTAATAAAATATAGTTTGACCTCTATATGTTTGCTTCTATTATTCTCTATAGGAGATTTAATAAAGTCTATGGCAGCCATATTGTCAATTAGTAATTTTGAAATTTTCTTATTTTTTATAATCTTCATGTTTTGGCATTCTTCTAGAATTCGATCTAGCCAGACAATTTCTTTTGCTGCTTCTGTAGCGGCAATGAACTCAGATTCCATAGTGGATAAACTAACAGCCTTCTCTTTAAAGGTCCTCCAACTGATGGGGCTACTATCTAGAAATACTATTTGTCCACCTATGGATGTCCGATCATCACGATTTGAAGCAAAGTCGGCGTCTGTGTAGGCTACGATCTGTGAATCAGCACATGAAAGTTTTAATTTTAATTGGCTGGTTTTCTTTACATATCCCAGTAGTTTGATCAACCCATTCCAGTGATGAATTCCTGGATTCGATTGGAATTGGCTATAGATATTGACGGCATATGCTATATCAGGTCTTGTTCTGTTAGATAAATATGATAAACACCCTAGAATATTGCGATATGGATACTTTGTCATTTCTTTGGTTTCTTCTTCGGTTTGAGGACAGCTTGATTTTGAGTAAATACAGCCTTTGCTGATTGGTAAGGATGAAATTGGAGGGTTAAAACTATTAAAACGACTGCATATTTCTTGAATATAGCTTTCTTGATGAATGAATAGCTTTGAGTCAATTTCAACAAATTCTACTCCAAGTAGTTTCTTTGTCCTTCCCAAAATTTTTAATTTGAATTTTTGTTTTAAAACATTAATGGCTTCCTCTAAAAACATTTTACTTTTACCAAATAAAACCATGTCATCAACATATAATAATAGGATAACTTGAAATTTGAATGTATAAACACAGTTGCAAGAAGTAAATTTAATAAAACCGATATTTGATAAAACTCTGTCAATTTCGTAAAACCATGCTCGTCCACTTTGGTGAAGGCCATAGAGAGCTTTGTCGAGCTTGCAAACTAACTTCTCTTCTCCTTGTTTAATAAAACCAGGTGGTTGCTGCATGTATATTTCATCTTCTAGCGGAGCATATAGGTATGCGCCAGTGACATCACATTGTACGTGATTCCACTTGTGTTGCACTACCAAAAGTGAAAAGAAAAAACGAATTAGATCGAAGTTTATAACAGGACTAAAAGTTTCTTCATAACTCTCGCCTTTTACTTGAGCGTAACCTTGAGCTACAAGCCTTGCCTTGAATTTAGCAATTCGACCTTCTTCATCTCGTTTTATAGCATATACCCAGCGACATCCAATTATTTGCTTATTTTGAGGAGGTTTTACAAGATGCCAAACCTTTCGTTCTTGGATGGTTTTTATTTCGGTTTTCATTGCTTCTAGCCATTCTTGAAATTGGTCTGATTTTTGGGCTTGCTTGAAAGTTCTTGGTATAATTAATTCTAGTCAAGAGGAATTATGACAAAAATTGGCACTTGTGTCTGAGTCAGATTCTTCTATTGGAGTGAATGAAAATTTAGTGGGGTCATACTTGATTTTGTTTTCTTGGCAATATTTTCTAATGTCTCTATGGGATCTTAATCTTGTTCTTGTATTTTCGGGATAGTAGTATACGTCTGTTCTGGATTTATCTCTTCTTAAAACTTGTTTTCTTTCAAACTTTATGTTTTTTAATTGAGATGATTGAACAGGTTTTTCATCATCTGAGGATTCCTCAGTGTCAGATAATTCAGACGGTACGCTGGACCCTATTTCAGGAGTCTCGTCAACAGCCTCTTCATCAGAATCATCGTCACTATCCTTTGGAAATACATCTTGAATTGTGTAATGCTGGTTGATGGTGCCCAGCACTGCTCCACTTGCTTCTGTTTTGAACAAACGATCTTCTTTAAATGTCACATTTAAAGATTCTACTATTTTATTTTGCTCTGGGATCCAAATACGGTATCCTCTTGTATGGTGTGCATATCCAACTAGATAACCTTTCACAGCTTTTGGATCCAGTTTCTGTCTTCTTTGTTTTGCCAGTCCTACATAAGCTACACATCCAAATGGTTTAAGATGTCTGATTGATGGTTTTCTTCCACCGTACAATTCGAATGGTGATTTTTCAAAATCTTTATGGCATAGTCTGTTCCAGGCATAATTGAAATGTGAAACAGCTTCTGGCCAAAAACAAAAGTCTAAACCACTTTCATATAATGATGTACGGGCTCCATTAATAACAGTTTGGTTATAACGTTCAATAGCACCATTTTGTTCTGGAGTGAACGTGTTTGTTAGTTCATGTTTGATGCCTTTTTCCTGACAAAATGTTGAAAATTCTTTGTTGACAAACTCTGTTCCATTATCTGAGCGGATAGCTATTAAAGGTTTACCTATAAATCTTTCTGCCCTTTTGATGTGATTAATTAAGGTTTCAGCTACTTCAGATTTTTGGACTATAGGATAAATGAATACTTTACGGGAATAATCGTCCATGATTGATAGAAAATATCGTTCTCCATGTTTGCCTCTTACTTGACATGGTCCCCAAACATCTGTATATAACAGTTCTAAGGGTCTCTTGGATCGAACAAAGTTTCTGTATTTAAATGAAGTGCGTTTAAATTTATTCAACCTGCAATCTTCACAAAAAAATTCTGTATGTCCCTTTAAGAATGGTAATCCCTTTGCACCCCTCTTATTACTTGTATGCGTCAAAGTTTGAGGATTTACATGAGCGCATCTCTTATGCCACAGGTTTAGAACTTCCTGTTCTTTTGAAGATGTTGTGGAGGCTTCGAAAGTTACATGTTGTTTTATAGATTTTGGGATTTTTGCTTGGACACGATAAACACCACTTTTTAATTTTGCTCTGAACATTATATTATCATTAGACGTAATTTTGACTTCGCCTCTTCCCCCAATAAACTGTAGACCTTCTTTGTCAAGTTGTGGCCCTGATATAAGGTTTCTCCTAAGCTTTGATGAATACATCACTCCCTTTAAAGTAAAGTTTCTTTGGCCAAAACGCAATTTAATGTCTCCTTTTCCTTCGATTGGCAAAGTGATGCCTTCCATGGCTACAGCCATCTCTTCATTTTGTTGAGGTTTAAATGATGTGAAAAGTTCACGGTCTTTACTAAAATGATGAGACGCGGCAGAATCGAATACCCAATCTGATTCATTTGTTTGCTGAGCTAAACTGGCCTCAGTAATGTAGTAAGATGAATTTGAATCCCTACTACTATTACGGGTCTTAGAATTTGATCTAGATTGATATGAAGATTTTTTTCGACTCTGCCTACCTCTTGATTGGAAGGATTTCTTAGGATTGAAATTCTGAGAAGGTAAGTTTTGGTTTTGAAAAGAGGGTTTAAAGTCAACATTTCTACTTCTATTGAGAGAAAAACAATTTTGTCTAGCATGGCCGTTCTTATGACAAAATGTACAAATTAATTTTTGTTTTAGAAGCTTATTTTTACCTGTATCATTTAGATGAGAAAACTGAGCAGAAATTTTAGCTTTACTTAATTCATTATCTTTATTTCTTAAATTTAGCCTAGTTTCCTCGGCTACTAAGCAAGTTACAATTTCATTGAATGTAAATTTATCATCTTCCCATCTCAGTATGTTTTGAACGATACCGTCGAAATATGATGGGAGATAACGTAACAATTGATAAGATGCAAAAATTTCCATCAGTCCCCCCTTAGAATTTTCTATTTGTTTAAATATCCTCATGACCCGGGACGCAAAGACATTTACACCCTCACCAGGCAATATTTTGCAATCACACAGCTCAGAAAATAAACTCATGTGCTGTGCACGAGTATCTGGAACAAAACTTTTGTTAATTAAATTCCATGCCTTTACGGGGTCATCCTCGTTTTCTACAATTTTCCTATACTCAGTTTCTATATTTAAGTACAAGACAGCCAAAGCAGCATTAGCTCTAGACTTAAATTTATTAACAGCAGAAGCATTGCTTCTGTCATCAGCCAAAACTGGGGCTGTTTCCGTACCAACAACTATGTCCCAGAGTCCCCGGTCAAGAAGAACAAATTTAATGTCACTCCTCCATTCCTCGAAATTAATCGCATTCAGTTTGGGAATAGAATGTAAATTGTTGACAGCCATTTTGAGTAAATAAAATTGTATAATTATGGTTCAAACAATTTAAAAATATAATATATCAAAAATATCACAATTTTTCTTATAAAAACCTTTGCCCCCCCGAATTAAACATTCGGTAAATTCATTTATGACTTGAAAATTTATTCAAATATATATATATATGAAATTTCAAAAAGTTTTTTTTTCTACTTTACTGAAAAAATAAATTTTTACAATATTCCCTCAACAATATGCAAAAAAATGGTCATTATTACTTAAATTAAACAAAACATTCAAGATTTTCATTTATTAACATTAAACAACTTTTAATCTAAATTCAAACAATTTCTTGTTTCAAAAATTTACTATAAATGCAAAAAAAATTTAACTTTCAATTTATTTTTCAAACAAAACAGAAAAACATTAATTTATGAAAGGGCCAGCATATTTACATGCTGAAAAAGGAAAAGCCCATAACCACTTTTTATTTCTCTTGTTAGCTGGTGTGAAGTAGATCCAAGGCTAAGTGAATTAGCAGAGGAGCTACTCTAGACATAAACACCAGCTTAACAACATTTAAAGTTAATTAAATGAATTTGATAAAATGGAAGCTAGAGTAAGTAAATATGCTGAAAGATAAATATGTAGAAATTGTTAAATAAATGACCATAACAAATTTTAATTTAATTTGTGTTTTAATTGAAACAATAAATTCAACAAAAAGTTTATATAAATATAACAATAAGTTTATATGAATAACAATAAGATAATTGAAGTAGACAAATACTTTTTATATATAACAAACATACCAAAGCAGATGCTGGATGACAAACAAGGTGAGTACGAAGACAATATTTAACATCTTTTTATTTCCCATATAGGTTGCAGAAAAAAACTACTACGTGCCATTAGAAAGAAGCTGGTGACACTTATGTAGAAGACGTGACGTTCTTGTTTCCACTTGTTATTGTCGCGATATGAACACCTATAAATTTCATTTAAATTTCGAACTCACAAAAAAAGGATTAACGTGAGTTATAACTAACTAAAAATGAAAAGATTTTATTTGAATATAAAAAATAAACGCCACATATTACGGCGACATCTTATGAAGTCGGCATCGGCGAAAAATGAACAATGGCAGGGGCAAGAGCAACCGCAAAGGCAACCACGAACACCCACTACCATCGCCGTTCGCTATTTATAGTTTCGCGGGAGAAACGAAGTGATCTTCCGGACGTACGTCGCGGCGCGTGCGTAGACTTCGGCTATCGTTCTTAGAGATGTTTTATGCAAATTTTTGAAACTCGGCTCAGTCGGAACTTCCGGAAGGTTAGCTATTGTTTACGTTTCGCGTTTGAAAAATTAAGATGGATGATTTAAATTTGAAAACTCCTTAACATAGCATTTCATTGAACGATATATTTATTTTTCCTGGTAAGTAGAAAATATATTAAAAGGAAATTAGGATTTTTAATAAGTGTTTAATTTTATTTCAACTAACGTTTTTTTTCTTTAAGCTTTATTTTAAGAGTGATTAATTTTTAATATATTTAATTAGCATAACGATAAGAAAAAAACGGGAAACTATAGGTTTACTATTAACAGGCATCAGTAAAGTATGGGATTGCCAATCCTTAGCGGAGGAGGGAAGGGGGGGGGGATAACAAAAATTATGAGTAAAATATATTAAACAATTCTACTTCTTTATAGATTCTAGAATCTAAAAACCAAGTTTAAAATAGATATTTTATATTTATGCAGCAAATGGAAAAAGATTAGAAATTATAAAGCTTTCTGTAAGCTGTGTGATGACCAATCGTTAGGTGGAGGCGTGGAGGGAAAAGGGGTCCGAAAAATTATAATTCCACTTCTTTATAGGTTGTATGTAGAATATAATAAAGCAAGTTTAAAATGAACATTGACGTTTATGCCATGGATGGAGAAAGATTGGGAATCACAAGGCTTCGATTGCCAATTGTTGCTCGATTTTTAAAAACTTTTAATAATCACAAAAGGGGCGACTTTAGTGGCGATCGATGCATAATTTTTAATCGCCATCTTTTTATTTAGTCGCCATGTGGCCGGTGGCGACCGTTAATTTTGCCCTTTACTCTAGGCCTGAGTAATAGAGACCTCCATGGGGTCTTTCTAAGAAGTCCTCGCCTGTATTTATGCTTGTTTCAGAGAAAACCACAGAAAACTCCTAACAGTTAATCCAACGAGCGCGACTGGGTATCGAACCCAGTGCCTCACGTATACCAGTTTCGAGGACAGAACTTTCGATCACTGGTGGGCTTATTTTTATGAGGAATATTATTCATGTAAAAGTGAGAGCACACATCAGCCCACCGCGTACCACCCCCAGGGGGGTACCTTCTTCAGGTATTCAGGGGGAGTCACGCACCCCGGGCCCGAGTGATCTTTTTTTTCCTCTCCTTCGTTTGTATTATTCCCCTTCCCTTTTATTTCTTTCACTTTTGGTTTAGTTTATTTTGCTTTTGTTGCCAATAAGCTTTTGGTACATACTTGTTCCTGTTGTTTTGTTCTTTGAAAAAATAAAAAATCTTAAAAAAAAAATTATAAAATTTGAAAAACCAAAAAAATGAAACTACTCACTTTGTTCACTCACCTTTTTGGCTTCTACTCACCTTGTTTTTACTCACCATTTGTTCTCATTTGTTACGCTAAATACCTTAAAATTACTAATCTATTAATTAAGCTGAGTCCGGTGTAGATGTGGCGCTGGCTATTGGGTTTGCGATTTGGTGAGGGTCTCACGGTAGTCTAGCCTTGGGATCACACTGGGAGACTGATGCCCTTGGTGAAGGTGAGACAACGGTGACTACTCGAACGAGAAACACCGGACTAACACGACTACCACATGTGATTCCCAATCTGGGTCGACGGTCTGGTAGCTGGTGAGTGGTTATGGGTGTCCCAGGGAGCGATTCTGAAAACCCTTTGCTTTTCGTCTGTTCAAGAAACGGGCTGACTTGTGGGACTAAGGAAACCCTCGACCCTTTTTTCTTATCTCAATATGGCGACAAATAAAGGAAATACGAATAATGCGTCTGGCTCGGGCCATGCAAACTCAAATTCTTGGGCTGACAGAGTGGAGAAGTTTTCTTCTACCATAAATGAGAATATCTTCAATAGTAATGAAGCAAGATTTTTTGTGGTTAAAAGAGTAGAAGGAGATTTTTCCAAAACTTCTCCTTTTCTTATTCATAAGGCACTTCAATCGATGGTAGGGGAACCAAAATCTGTTAAAAAACTTCAGTCAGGAGAACTGTTAATCGAATTGTCAAATAGTGTACAAGTATCTAATTTAAAAAAATGTAAACAATTTGGAAATATACCAGTAACTATTAGCGCACATAGAACCCTAAATACAAGTCGTGGTGTAATATCAGAGCCTGATCTCCAATATATTCCAGAAAGCGAGATTCTCGAAAACCTGAAAGATCAAAGAGTCATTGCAGTCAGACGGATAACAATTTTCAAAGAAGATAAGCAGATCCCTACCAAACACATAATTTTGACAATTGATTCTCCCACTCTTCCACGTTCTATAAAAGCTGGTTACCTCGAATGCCCTCTAAGACCATATATCCCAAACCCCTTACGCTGTTTCAACTGCCAACGATTTGGACACTCTAAAACATCTTGCCGTGGGAATATGACATGTGCCCGCTGCGGGACAGTTGGTCATGATAACCAGAACTGTGAAGCCCCAATTTGCTGTGTAAACTGTAAAAAAGAACATCCTTCTTACTCAAAGTCTTGTGAAAAATGGAAATTAGAAAAGGAAATCCAGACAATCAGAACAAATCAGAATCTAACCTACATAGAAGCAAGGAAGATAATCCAGTCTCGAACTCCTACTGTTGGAAAAACATATGCCTCTGCAGCTTCATCACAAACTAATAAAACTTACAAAACCATAGCTACACAAACTGATAATAACAAAAGTACTTCTCCTGAAAATAATATAAAAAAGGACAGTTCTCTCAGTTTGCAGACAAACCCTAGTCAATCTTTGCATCCCTCACAGTCTTCACCTAAACCTGTCTTCCCCAAAAAAAATACCAAAGTTATAAAAAATCTCCAAAATGGGAAAAAACTTCTTCCCTTGTCACTGAAACATATAAAATCAACTTCTGCAAATAATGCTCCTAAAAAGAAAAAAATTGAAACTAAGCCTGTATCAAATAAAAAGGATGAATGTCTCCATCTACATCCATCTGACGAAGAGGGCATGTCAACTGCGTCTGAGGAAAACGGTGTAGATGTTTTAATCTAAAAAAAAAAAAATGACCAATTTTATTTGTTGGAACTGCCGTGGTTTAAATAACAAACGAGATGAAATTAAAGACATAGTCTCTGATCATCGGCCACTTTGCTTTGCTTTTCAAGAAACCTACCTTAAACAGAATGATAAATTTAAAATTTGTGGCTTTAATTGCATCAGAAAAGACTTCCTCCAAGCTGATAGAGCTACTGGTGGTGTAGCTCTTTTAATAGCAAATAATTCTCCCCATGCAAATATACCTTTAAACACAAATATTCAAGCTATAGCTGTCCAAATCCATATCAAACTGCTAATAACTGTCTGTACCATCTATTTACCACCCAATATGTCTGTACAAAAACAAGATCTCAATAATCTTATTTTGCAACTCCCTACCCCTTTTTTAATTTTTGGCGACTTTAATGGACATAACCCGCTTTGGGGCAGCCCAAATATTAATTCCCGTGGACAAATTATTGAAGAAGTTATCAATGATAACTCTTTATGTCTTTTGAACAATGGAGACAATACTTACTTTCACGAACCATCCAGGACCTTTCATGCTATAGACCTGGCAATCTGCTCACCAATTCTCTACCCGTACTTTAAGTTCTTTATTTGTGACAATCTCCATAATAGTGATCATTTTCCTCTGTTTTTATCTCTCTATGATTTTAACCAAGTTAACCATAATTATAATCCTCGTTTTATTCATGACAAAGCCAACTGGACTACCTTCTCTCGAAATGCATCCATTACATCTGACATGATTGAGGGCGATATAAACAGTGTAGTTTCACGAGTCTCCCAATGCATTATCAATTCTGCCAATGCTTCAATTCCAAAATCCTCTGGCTGCTCCAATAAACATCCACGACCTTGGTGGAATGAGGATTGCAGACTTGCAAAAAGGTGCCAACAGAAAGCATGGGGAATTTTTCGGAGGTACCCTACTACAGCAAATTATATAGCATATAAAAAAGCTAGAGCAAGTGCACGGAGAGTTCGTAGGAAATGCCAAAAAGAATCCTGGATTAATTTTGTCTCTAGCATTAATTCTAATACTAATAGCAAACAACTGTGGCATCATGTCAAGAAAGCTATGGGTATTTATCATAACCAAAGTATCTCCTTTCTTAAAGACAATAATCAAACCATCACTGCACCCAAAAACATAGCGAACACTATTGGTAAAACATTATCCCACATCTCTAGCTCCAACTCTTACTCTCAGCCCTTTTTGACCTACAAACTCAATTCTGAATGTTCTACAATTAACTTCAGGTCACGGTCTTTACATGACTACAATAACCCATTTACAGATAACGAACTTACCAATAGCCTAAAACACACCCATAACTCTGCTCCTGGACCTGATGGTATTACTTATATCATGATCAAACATCTATCTAAATCATCTCTCAAAAATCTGCTTCAACTTTTCAATAGAATATGGACTGAACATGTCTTTCCACTTGGCTTGGCATGATGCTATCGTTATACCCTTTCCAAAACCTGGTAAAGATACTAGTGACCCCAAAAATTACAGGCCGATCGCCCTCACTAGTTGCCTGTGTAAACTGCTCGAAAAAATGGTAAATACCAGGCTCGTTTTTATCCTCGAAAAAAACAATCAAATCTCTCCTTGGCAAAGTGGCTTTAGACACGGCCGTTCCACTATTGACAATATCTTATTGCTAGAGACTAGTATACGAAATGCTATTGTTAAACGTAACCATTTGGTTTCAGTTTTTTTCGACATTGAAAAAGCATATGACAAAACATGGCGTTATGGCATTTTAAGGGACCTTTTTAATTTGGATTTTAGAGGAAATCTTCCTATTTTCATAGAGAATTTCTTAACGGTCAGACGCTTCCAAGTTCGTATTGGATCAGTTTTTTCTGATTTTTACTTTCAGGAGGAGGGTGTTCCCCAAGGTAGTGTTTTAAGTGTAACACTTTTCTCCATAAAAATTAATGGTATACTCAATCAACTGCCTCCAAGTGTTCACGCTAGTCTGTATGTTGACGACCTGCAAATTTCTTGCCAGGGAAATGATATGCGTTTTATTGAGCGCCAGCTTCAACTAGCCATCAATAATATTACCAAATGGACAAATAAAAATGGTTTCACTTTCTCAATTGACAAAACACATTGTGTGCATTTTTGCCGCAGACGAGGTCTTCATCCCGATCCAGAGATTTTTATTAACAATAGAATTATTTCTGTAGTTGACACTGCCCGCTTTTTAGGCGTTATCTTTGACAAAAAGCTGAATTTTATGCCACATATTTTAAATTTAAGGACAAAGTGTGATAGAACATTAAATCTTTTAAAGGTACTTTCAAATACCTCTTGGGGAGCAGATCGCATTTCACTACTGAAAATCTACCGAGCTGTTATCCGTTCTAAATTAGATTATGCCTGTCAAGTTTATGGCTCAGCTCCTATATCCTATCTTAAGAAACTAGACACAGTTCATCACAGTGCGCTTAGATTTTGTTCAGGGGCTTTCCGCACTTCTCCAATCCTTAGTCTCTATGCTGACTGTGTGGAGCCTTCTCTTGCCAATATTAGACAACAACTATCGTTGGATCTCTACTATCGCATTCGTTCACATCCTAATCATCCACTTCACGCTCATTTAAATAACAACAATGAAAATCTTTTTCTGATTCGTCCATCTTGCATTCCACATTTTGGTCTTCGGATTAAAAACTTTCTTGCTGGCACCCCTCATCTTCACACAAAAGTTCGGCTTCGTTCCTTTTTAAATATGACTCCTTGGAACTTCCAAGTTATTTCTCACCTTCATCCTTTTAGTGCTTTTAGAAAATCTGACACAGATGCTTCAATTTTTAAGACACTTTATGCTGCTCATCGAAGCGTTTATCAGGATTATATTGAGATTTTTACTGATGGCTCTAAGACCTGCAATCAGGTTGGTTGTGGTGTTGTTTCAGGCGAATCCTTTTTTAGTTATCGACTTCCTTACTCATTCTCCATTTTCTCTGCAGAGTTCTTTGCAGTTGAAGTTGCACTTAATTTTATTTCATCTCATCCCAACAGGAATTTCATCATTTACACCAACTCTAAGAGTGTCCTAGATTCTCTTTCTTCTAACTCTTGTGCACTCTCTTTTATGTCAGTTTTTAAAACCTATAATGATCTTTTAAAAAGAGGCTTTGACATATTATTCTGTTGGGTTCCGGGTCACGTTGGCATCAAGGGCAATGAATTAGCAGATAAAGCAGCAAGACAGGCATTGGTAGATATTAACTGTCCAGTTCCATATGAGGATATTAAGCATTCCTTTAGGGGTTTCTTAAAAAATATGTGGCAAAGAGAGTGGAATTATCAGACCAATAATAAATTACAGGGCATCAAACCACACATTTCAGTCTGGCCTACACTTACTCCTAGGAGTTACGATGTGATAATTACTCGTCTCAGGATTGGGCATTCGAGGCTCACACACAAACATTTACTTCTTGGAGAACACGAACCTACCTGCCCCAAATGCCACTTCAGCTTACTCACCGTTAGCCATATCCTCACCGATTGCTCTTGCCTTCGTCATCTGTACAGGCACTATTTTAATTCATCGTCACCAAATTTGACTAACCTGTTGGGTATCAATCCTCATTGTCATCTCACTAACTTTTTAAAAGAGGCAGGTTTTTACTGCGATATATGATTTTATTATTTACTTTATCATTCTTCATCTCTGATTTTACCATTTACACTGTCATTTTCTACCTGTGATTTTATTATATACATTCTTTATAACTTTTACATCTTGTTTTATCTTATACACTGTTTGCTCTATTTTCTATCATATATATCTAATATTATATACATTTTTTACTATTGTTATTGTCTTTTTTTAGACTCTGGATGGGATCCCCCATCCAGACATTAAAGTTTGGCGCAGTATGTCCAATACTGGATCTTGCGCCACTAAAAACCAACCAACCAACCCACCGCGTACCAACTAGAGCATCACTTTCTTAATGATTTCTTAGTGATTCCGTGATCTGGATTAAAGAACCATAAAAATATAGGGAATACTTTTATTTCTTTGTGATTCAAAGAATCTGAATAGACATAAACCATAATATTCTTTGGCAAGTTTATTAGAAAGTTGTTCTTTTGCTAACCTAACGCAGAAAAAAGTTAGTGTTCACCGTTTGACACAGCCAACTGAGCTTCCCAGTTTTGTAATTATTTTTAAATTAATGACTAAATCCTTTTCCTTTGAAAAAGAGCACAGAGGACAAAAAACATAAAAAAGGAGTTTTTTTGGAGGGGGTAGGGGGGGTAGCACCATACACTGTAAGAATTCTATATACATTTAGACCAAAGTTTTACTCGCCGTGGCGAGTGGAAATTTAGCATCCTGGATATAGTTATATATAAGTTATTTTCTCCATGCGTTAAATCGAGTTACTTTTGCTGTAAAATTGATAAGCTTTTAATTTTAAATTTCAAAATTGTGTCGTCCTTAGAATTTTTTTTTGTATTTGGCAATTTCAGCAGTGGACACGTTGAGTTAGCACTTGTGCAGATGCTTCCATGGTTTTATGAAATGTGGTCGAAGAATATTAAATAGAGCTGTACCGAGTACTCGGTATATACTCGGCCTATTTGCCAAGTACTCGCTACTCGGCCAAATTTAGGCTATGTATTCGGCCAATACCAAGTAGTTGTAGGTTGGTTGGTTGGTTGAATGCCTTTTTCTGGCGCAAGGTCCAAAGTAGGACATGCTGCGCCAAACAAACAGGTAAAAGAATAAAAAGAGCCTCTGGATGGGTTTACCCATCCAGAAAGTCATTAAAAAGTCACAGGACAAAAAGGAAACAAGACAAGATACAAGATAAAATTAAATATAATAAAAACAGTGTATACAATAAAAAACAGATGTAACCAAGTAGTTGTAGGAATTTCACTATTTTTATGCATTATTGAAAGAAATGTGTTAATGAGAGATATTTATTTTATAACTAAACTAAAAAAATATGAAAATATAAATATACAGAGTCATTATAATTAAAATTTTTGCTATAACAGCTTTCTGCAGTTAAAACGGGCTGTTACCAAAACTTAGTATAGAGATGATTCATGATATGAGCTTTTAATTATAACTATCTTGTATGAATGCAATATGAATGTGCATTATTTTATAAAAATTTAGTGCATAAAATTGTATCTATAAATCAGACAAAAATAAAATATTTTAGAAAAAAAAAAAAGAACCTCTATATAATATTAACACAAAAATTTTATAATACATTTGTGCATATAAAAGTATGACACTTTCAAATCGGCAAGAAATGATTGATTTTGAATTTTATACTATAAAATAGCATAAAAATCTCTCACCTATTCGGATACAGTCTACTCTTGAGCAAAAGGTGCGTTTATTTAGTATTTTAAGAACAAAAAAAAAAAAAAAAAGTGAAAAGAGGAGGGGGCATTTAACCAAGTAAATTATAAAGGGCAAAACTGGGAAAATTCATTAGTGGCCAGTGGCCGGTACTGTCAGTTTCATTAGTAGCCACTTTTCATATGATAAGTAAGACTATTTCTTTCAGAAGATTGTAAATCACAAGGCTTCAGTGGAGCATGTGAACACACTTATAGTGTTCATACTCAAATATGGAGAAAAAACTTCTAATTTTCAAAAAATTTTAGCAACATATACAAGAAATACTCCTCTAGAAATAAGAAAATTTGTCAATCAACATAGAAATTCATATAGAAATCATTGTTTAAATGCATATTTTTACAATACTTAATCATTTGAAACTTGGTATGAAGCTAAATAAGAAAAATGTATTACAAGAGAAAGAAAGTATTCATTTTCCCAGACTTAATAATCAACTTTTCAAGAATTTCAATTAAAAAAAAAAATTTCCCATTCCCTCTTCCCACCCTCACACACAATATTTAAATTTCCTAAGTATTTCATGTTTTCTTTAATAAATATCAACCCTGATTATTTTAAGGAACTGGTGTGCATAATTTAAATATAAAATTATTTTTAAAACATATTTTAATCAATTAACCCACAAAGTAATACCCAAACAGGGTTTGAAAACAGCAGTCGTTAGGCGTATTTTGCACCTAGAAATTTAAATTTGGCAACCATAAAATTACACAGTCATAATTTTTTACCAAATTCATAAAAAAATTCAAATATTTTTTCACTACACTTAGATTGTAAACAGAAATTTTCCATCATGATAATTTACGAACAACTGAATTTAACCAATTTTTATTTATGAAACCTGAAAGTATAAATAATTTATAAATAGTTTAAATGAATATTTTCTGGTAGATCTCATTTTGCAGGAAGGTATTGAAGTAATACATGGGATTTTGCTGGTACCAGGGCATGATCAGGCACAAATTGGGACCCTTTTGCTGCCCCTTCACAAAATCCAAATCTCTAAAATGGGCCCTTTCACAAAATTCAAATTCATAAAAATAGCCCTTTGAAAAAATTTCTTTTTATAAAAATGATAATTTTGTAAATTTTTTCTATGTTTACAGTATTATTTTTAATGAGTGTCAATATTTGATTCAATACAGTGCCATTAACATGATTGATAGGTTTGAGGTGATAATTCTTTTTATCGTAAAAAGATATAGATTTTCACAAAAATGGGTGCTAAAAATAAAAACCTGGATGAACCCATGGGTACACAGTAGTTGAACAGCAGATAATTAAAAAGTTTCTTCTACTAGAGAGGGGTCTATAATGCCAATGGCCGTTATTCTTTTCCTTCAAGGTTTAACACAGTTTAAATGGCTAAAATATTAATATCAGAAAAAGAAAGAAAGAGAAATTTGGGAATTTAGTCACAAAATGCTAAAAGAACTGTTGCACATCAGCTAAACAAGTTACAAATTAAAATTCAGTAGCAATGCATTCAGTATGAGGATGCAATAAAAATATAAATATTTCTAGAAAAATCTGCAGTAAGTATCAAATTTTTGTAGCACTTTTTTTTCAAATATAGATCAGCAAATTAACCCTCAATTTTTTGAATTATGTGAAATCGTAAAATTATTATCAGATGGATTATAGAGAAAAGGAACCATTTTTATTAACACTTGTGTTTAACTAGGAAAAATCTATTTTCATCATTTAAGGCTAAATTTAAAATATAGAATTAAGGCTTAATCCGAAATCCAAAATTTAGATCCACCACAACGGTTTAAAAAAAAAAAAAAACTAGTATGTTGTGGCCACCACAAGACTTTCTTCTATATTTTCCTATACAAATTCACGCAGTAACAATATTTAAAAAAAAAAAAAAAAAAAAAAAAAAAAAAGATTTTTTTTTTCATTTTTTTTTTTTCGTTAAAAGTAAAAAAAATCGATAACTTTGTTTTAAATTACCACATATTTATAGTTCAACCATTCGTTTTAAAGGTATTGACGAGACCTTTCGAAAGATACCGATCTTGAAAATTTACACCCCCCCGGGGGGGGGGTACTTCCCCCTATGGGGGGGGGAAGCGATGCCCCAAATTTTTTCCCTAATTAACTACTACTATTATCAATAATTCATATTAATTTCACAATCACAGGTTAAGAATAACTCTCATTATGTACATTTATACGAAATTTTTTCCTATACTGCCATGTTTAAAATTTAGAAAAAATACGATCACAGCGCCACCTGTTGAGCGATTGATCCCCAAATCTAATCAGCCTCAGTTTATGTCAGGGGCCAACTAAATACCAAGTCTGGTTAAATTTCGCTTTAAAAAAAAAAAAAAAAAAAAAAAAAAAAAAAAAAAAAAACGATTTTTTTCTAAGTTTTTTTTTTTGTTAAAAGTAAAAAAAATCGATAACTTTGTTTTAAATTATCACAGATTTATAGTTCAACCATTCGTTTTAAAGGTATTGACAAGACCTTTCGAAAGATACCCATCTTGAAAATTTACTCCCCTCGAGGGGGGACTTCCCCCCCACGGGGGGTGGCGAGGCTCCTACGCATACAAAATTTTTTTCCCAGTTGACTATCTCTATTTTAAATAATTCTTGTAAATTTCATAATGATTACTAAAAAATAATTCTCTGTATGCACATTTATACAAAATTTTGTCCTATATCACCATGTTAAAAATTTAGAAAAAGCGGGATGGCAACGCAACCTGTAAGACAATTTTTACCAAAAGTTGATAGGCACTAATTTATGTCAAGGTACAACTACATACCAATTTGTATGAAATTCTGTGCAGTAGTTCTTGAGATACAGTTGCCACAAAATTTTGTCACACACACACACACACACACACAGACAGACAGACATTTTCTAAAAATGGTCAAATCGTGTTCTACAGCTCTCAAAACGTGTAGATTCATCAAAAACCCGAGGTCGAAAATTTTTACGAATCCAATACTTTCTCTATATTACATATAGAAGAAAGTAAAAATAGATTTCATATGTACTCCGTGTAGGCTTAACGTGGCGCTGTTGATTTTAGTTATCAACAAATAAAAAAAATTCGCAGATTTATCGCTGGGTTCATCGAAACAGAAAGCAAAATATAATAAAATCTGCTCACACATTAAAAAAAATTATTGAGTAGGAATGTATTAGACTAAGAAAGAAGAAAGCGAGTTAATAAAAACATGGTGTAAAATACAGTAAAATGTAATGAAACATAAAACCTCTTACCTGAAATATAATCCAAAAAGTTATCAATAAATAAAAAAAATTTGTTTGCAATTATGTTTGCAAATAAAAAAATAAATAATCACAAATATAAATTTAAAATCGACAAATATAGAGCAAGCAGCAATAGCAAGCACTATGAAATGCGTAAGATTAAGATTCGATTCGATTTGTGTTTGTAGCATGAAATACCTGGGCGCATGAACACAGAAGAGTTCAGCATCAGCATTATAACAAAATAAATATAAACTATTTTCGTCCTAAAAAATTATAAAATCATCTCGAATAACGATTAAATAGAGTAATTTAAATTTTAAAACAATTTCTTAATTTAAAACTGAATAAAAGTATTTTTTTTAATAAATCCATAAATCTAAAATAATGAATTCTCTTCATAAACAAATAGGAAAAATATATAAATAAAAAATTGATTAAATATATGTATAATAAAAATTTTAAACATATAATAAAGTATTTTTGCATTAAAAAAAAAAAAAAACTAATTAATTCATTGGCTGCATTCACGTCGGTCAACCAACCAACCCATATGCCTCACAGTAAGAACCGAATAGCAGCGTTTCCATCGAAGAAACACATGTAATTGGCGGAGTAATATAGTTCCGTATTTAAAACAATTTATATAAAAAAGAAGAGTTTTCCTGGAAAAAACAAAAACGTTACTCGATTCAGAAAGATCCCATTAACAACATATATTAATTAAATTAAAATCGTTCGTGCGGTTTTAGAGATATTTTTCATTACACCTTACAGCGTTACACCACACATTTTCCCTTTTTCGCTTTAAATTGAGATTTAGATCTCAAAACATACTGCATGTAGAAATGTAAAATTTTCAGGATAGATTAAGACCGAAGATAAAAGTTTTTTTTGAAAAAATCAGAACAAAATATGGCTTATTTGCTGAGATATTAAGTGTCGGCTTTTACAAATCTCTTTGATGTCAAACTAGCCGTATATATGAGTTCGCAGCTTTCCGTCCGTTTGTCCTTCCGCTTGCGTCACTCGAAAAACTGCCGTTTTTCATGATTATGTGATTTTTACGATTTGACGTTAAATCCACTAGGTCTCAAAGACTAGGAAGACAAGTTTGCTTTTATTTTGCAGGCGTGGGACAATTTTGTATCTGTCAAAGCAACTACCTACCTGGACCCTATATTGTAGTAGATGAGCAGCTCTTTCCGTCTAAAGCTCGATGCCGTTTCACTCAGTTTATGGCCTCCAAACCAGATAAGTATGGCCAAAAATTTGGGATGGCCGTTGACAATGAAACAAAATACTTGATCAATGCTTTTCCTTACCATGGAAAAAATGAGCAGCGTCATGATGACCACCATCTTGGTGACTATGTAATAAAGAAACTTGTTGCGCCATACTTAAACAAGGGGAGAAACGTTACATGTGATAATTACTTTACGTCAATGCACCTAGCTAAGTACCTTGTATCAAAGAAAACTACCTTAGTTGGCACTGTCAACAAAGCTAGAAGAGAAACTCTCCACTACGTGAAGAAAGCTCGCGAGAATCATTACGATTCTAGGATTTTAAAAACAATGACATAACTCTCACTGTGTATCAGAGAAAGGCAAACAAAAATGTAGTTATGATGAGTTCGCTACATCCTGACGTGCAAATAAGCAGTGATAGCAAGTCTAAACCCGAAAGTGTTGCATTTTATAACAAAACAATGTCTGGGGTAGACGTTGCTGACGCCATGGCTCGCAAGTATTCTGGGAAAAGTGCATGAAGGAGATGGTTTCATACGTTTTGGTTGGTTGGTTGGTTGAATAACTTTTACTGGCGCAAGGTCCATATTTGGACATGCTGCGCCACACAAAAAGTCATACGTTTTGGACTTGGCAGGAATTAATAGTTGGGTGTTGTATAAAGAAGTAATGAAAATAAAGATATCAAGGCAAGATTTCCTTCTCACTTTAGGAGAGGAACTTACCACAGAAATCATTGATAGAAAGAGCAGAAAGCTGATCACGATGATCCATCTGAAATCAGTCAATCCCGTCGAAAATGCCAAGTACACGTAACTTGTAACAATGGAAAAAGTGCTTACAAATGTGCAACATGTAAGAAATCAGTGTGCAAAAAGTGTACTGGTCATGTAACGTACACTTGCGTGTCTTGCAAGGCCGATGTATCTGGAGAAGACCTGTAGTTTCTTAAAGTTGTTTTGTCCAAGACTGTATTGGTCTTTATATGGCCTTTTTCAGTTATTTTTCGCTTTATTGAATTAGTTGTAAACAATTGTTTAATTTAACTAGTAATAAAGTTTTTTCAGTAATAAAACTTTCTTGTGTCTAAATAATACAATTTTATCCGACCTTTTTTTTACCAAAACTCCAGTTCTATGACAGGGGACATTTTTGCCGCCCTTTCTAAAAGAGTTCTCCTTCCACCTAATTCTACCCCCAGGGGGGTACCTTCTTCAGGTATTTAGGGGGAGTCATGGTTTTTTTCTTGCTTTTTTGTCCTTGTTTGTTTTTTTGGTTTTTACTGCCAATAAGCTCTTGGTACTTGTTCTTGTTTGTTGTTCTTGTGAAAAAAGAAAAATTGAAGAAAAAAAATAAAAAATTTGAAAAATCAACAAAAAAATGAAACAGTTTACCTTGTTTTACTCACCTTTTTGGTTTCTACTTACCTTGTTTGTTTTTACTCACTTTTATTTTTTGGTCTTGTTCTTGTTGGTAATAATAAAATTAGTTAATTTCTAAAACATTAACCAAGCTGAAACCGGTGTAGATGTGGCGCTGGTTATTGGGTTGGCGATTTGGTGAGGGTCTCACGGTAGTCTAGCCTTGGGATCACACTGGGAGACTGGTGCCCTTGGTGAAGGTGAGACAACGGTGACTACTCGAATGAAAACACCGGACTAACACAACTACCACATGTGATTCCTGAGCTGGGTCACTAATCTGGTAGCTGGTGAGTGGTTATGGGTGTCCCAGGGAGCGATTCTAAAAACCCTTTGCTTTTCCGTCTGTTCAAGAAACGGGCTGACTTGTGGGACTAAGGAAACCCTCGACCTTTTCTCTTTTATTCTAATTATGGCGACAAATTTAGGAATTTCGGATAAGGCGACTGGCTCGGGCCAAGCTAATAATACACAAGCGAAATCTTGGGGCGACAGATGTGATGAATTCTCTTCAACGCTGAATGAAAATAATGTTTTTGAAAATTGTGAAGCCAGATTCTTTGTAGTAAAGCGAAATGAAGGAGATTTTTCAAAAACTTCTCCATTTTTAATTCAAAAGGCTGTACAGTCCATCGTAGGCGAACATAAATCTGTAAAAAAACTTTAAACAGGAGAATTACTGATCGAACTTGAGAACAATAAGCAAGCAAAAAATTTAAAAAAATGTACTTTATTCGGAAATATGCCTGTTACTGTTACTGCTCATAGAAGCCTAAACACTGGCCGCGGAGTCATTTCAGAATCAGATCTCCAATATATCCCAGAAAGTGAAATACTAGAAAATTTAAAACCACAAAATGTCATTGCTGTTCGTCGCATTAATATCTATAGAGACAATAAACAAGTACCTACTAAACATATTATTCTTACAATAGACTCACCTAAACTCCCACGTTCAATCAAAGCTGGCTAACTTGACTGCCCTATAAGACCTTACATCCCAAATCCACTGCGTTGCTATAACTGTCAACGATTTGGCCATTCAAAACAATCTTGCAGAGGGAACCTTACTTGTCCACGTTGCAGTGCCATGGGCCATGATTATAAAAACTGTGAAGCACCTGTCTCCTGTATAAACTGCAAAAAAGATCACCCTGTCTATTCTAAAGCCTGTGAAAAGTTTAAATATGAAAAAGAAATTCAAACGATCCGTACAAAACAAAATATTCCTTATCCTGAAGCAAAAAAAAAATAGTCGATTCTAGAACCCCAACTATAGGTAAATCTTATCCAGCTGCCACTGCAAGCAAAACTCAGAAATCATATCAAACAATAGGCACCCAAACTGAAAATCCTACCTGTTACCTATATGATAAAACTGTTAAAGATAACTCTCAAAAAGCTCCAGTTCACCCTAATCAGGCTTCTTCCTCTTCACAATCATCTTCCACTAACACTACTATTAAGAACTCTCTTAAAAATGCAACTTCTGTACAACCTGATAAGAAACTACACTCTATCTCAAAAAAGCTTACCACTGCTAATTTAATGAAAAAGAAAAAACTTGTAACAAAGCCTACGCCAAATTTAAAAAAACCAAAGAAATCTGATTCTGCAAAACAAGAGGACACTCTTAAAATCTATCCTTCAGATGAGGATAATATGTCGACCGCTTCTGAAGATAATAACGTAGATACTTTTATCTAAAAAGAATTAAAATGACTAATTTCATTTCTTGGAACTGTAGAGGTTGTAATAACAAACGGGATGAAATAAAAGATATTGTCTTTGATCATCGACCTATCTGCATCGCTTTTCAAGAGACATACTTAAAACAAAGTGATATTGTGAATATTCGCGGGTACAACTGCTTCAGGAAGGATTTCCACCAGAATAACAGGGCTACTGGTGGTGTTGCTTTACTTATCTCTAATAGTGTTCCACACTCCAATATTCCATTAAACACTAATATTCAAGCCGTTGCTGTCCAAATTCATATTCACTTCTTAGTAACTTTTTGCACAATTTATTTACCACCAAACATGCCTCTTCAACACCATGAACTCAATAGCTTTAATCTGCAACTGCCAACCCCTTTTATCATTCTTGGAGATTTTAATGGTCATAATCCACTGTGGGGTAGTCCTGACATAAATTCACGTGGCCAAATAATTGAAGACTTTGTTACTGACAATAATTTATGTATTTTAAACAATGGTGACAATACTTATTTCCATGAACCTTCCAGGACATTCCATGCAATTGACCTTGCCATCTGCTCACCTATTCTTTACCCATATCTTAATTTCTTTATCAGCAATGACTTACACAATAGTGACCACTTCCCATTATTCTTAACTCTATGATTTTAATCACTCTCTTACTCATAATCCTCATTTTATCTATGACAAAGCTGATTGGGCTGCCTTTTATTTAAATGCAACTATTACAAATGACATAGGGCAGTTACTGAGGTTAACAATACTATAATTAATTCTGCAAATACATCTATTCCTAAGTCTACTGGCCATCTCATTAAGCACTCAAAACCATGGTGGAACGAGGACTGCAAATTAGCTGAAAAACTTAAACAAAAAACCTGGGAATTTTTCGCAGATATCCTACCACTTCCAATTACATAGCATATAAGCGTGCAAGGGCAAATGCACGTAAAGTCCAGAGGAAATCCCAAAGAGAGTCTTGGATCAGCTATGTATCCAGTATAACATCAAACATTAGCAGTAAACAACTATGACAGCGTGTCAGAAAAACAATGGGAATTCAAACTAATCACAGTATTTCATTCCTTAAACTTAATGGTCAGACTATTACCTCTATGAAAAATATTGCAAATACCATTGGCAGTTGTTTCTCTAGTACATCAAACTCAAATTCCTATTCTGAACCATTTCTTTTATATAAAAATAGAACTGAACGCTCTATTATCAACTTTAATTCTAACTCTTTTGAAGACTACAATAAGCCTTTTACTGAAAATGAATTAACCAATAGTCTGAAGAATACTCACTCCTCTGCTCCTGGGCCTGACGGCATAACATACACCATGATTACTTATCCGGATATTCCCTTAAAAATCTGCTTAAACTTTATAATAGAATCTGGACGGAGCATGTTTTTCCCATTGCCTGGCGAGATGCTATCGTTATACCATTTCCGAAACCTGGTAAAGATGCATCTGATCCAAAGAACTATCGACCAATTGCCTTAACTAGCTGCCTGTGTAAACTTTTAGAGAAAATGATCAACAACCGGCTTGTTTTTATGTTAGAGAAGAATAATTTAATTTCACCATGGCAAAGTGGATTTCGTAAAGGTCGTTCGACAATCGACAATATTCTTTTATTAGAGACGAATATTCGTAATTCTATTGTTAGACGTAGCCATCTGGTGTCAGTTTTCTTTGATATCGAAAAAGCATACGACAAAACCTGGCGTTACGGTATTTTAAGAGATCTTTTTAATTTAGATTTTAGAGGAAACCTTCCTATTTTTATTCAAAACTTTCTAAATGTCAGACGTTTCCGTGTTCACATTGGTTCAACTTACTCAGATTTTTATTTTCAGGAAGAAGGTGTACCTCAAGGCAGTGTCTTGAGTGTCACACTTTTCTCATTAAAAATTAATGATATTCTAAAACAGTTGCCACCTAATGTACAGGGCAGTCTTTATGTTGATGACCTACAAATTTCTTGCAAGGGAAACGACATGCGTTTTATCGAACGTCAATTACAACTTGCTATAAATCGCATTACAAAATGGACAAAAGAAAATGGCTTTACGATTTCTAATGACAAAACACAGTGTGTGCATTTTTGTCGTAAACGTGGTCTTCATCCTGACCCAGAGATTTTTATGAATGGTAACAAAATTTCTGTTGTTGACACAGCTCGTTTTTTGGGTGTTCTTTTTGATAAAAAACTTACTTTTATTCCACATATTTTATATTTACGGACAAAATGTGATAAATCATTAAATATTTTAAAAGTTCTTTCAAACACTTCCTGGGGTGCGGATCGTACTTCTCTCCTGAAAGTTTACTGTGCTCTTATACGCTCCAAGTTAGATTATGCATGCCAAGTTTATGGCTCTACTTGTGTTTCTTATCTGAAAAAACTTGATACGGTGCACCATTCTGCTCTCAGAATTTGTTCCGGTGCTTTCCGTACATCTCCCGTTCAGAGTTTATATGTTGACTGTGTGGAACCTTCCCTCACTAGCATCAGACAAAAGCTCTCCTTGGAGTTGTATTATCGCATACTTTCTCATTCTCATCACCCACTTCAACCTCATATTGGCAGCATAGATCATTCTTTTTTCAAAATCGCCCTTCTTGCATCCCACCATTTGGTCTGAGAATAAAAAACATTCTTTCCGGTACATCACTCAGTGACATTAATGTTCGCCCTCGCTCCTTTTCATATATGACTCCTTGGCATTCCAAGACTGTCACTTGTTTACACCTGTTCAATAGTTTCGACAAATCCAGTACTGATGCAACCGTTTTTCAGACACTTTTCGCATATCATCGCCAGACATAAATGACTACATTGATATTTATACAGATGGGTCAAAAATGAGTGGACTTGTTGGCTGTGGTGTCGTTCTGGATAACACTGTTATTAGCTATCGGCTCCCGAGTACATTTTCCATTTTTTCTGCAGAGTTCATTGCTGTTGATGTTGCTCTCAAACAAATTTCATCCCATAGTCATAGAAAATTCATCATCTATACTGACTCAAAGAGTGTCTTGGATTCCTTGACTTCTAGCTCTTGCTCTACCTCTTTTACTTCAGTTTTAAAAATTCATAACGAACTTCTTAGAAAGGGATACAAAATTTTATTTTGCTCGGTTCCTTCTCACATTGGCATTAAAGGTAATGAAGTTGCAGATATAGCTGCAAAGCAGGGATTGACTCCTCTTGAATGTCCAATTCCATATGAAGATATAAAACTTGCATTAAGAAGTTCTTTAAGAAATATCTGGCAACGAGAGTGGGAATGGGAAATTAATAATAAATTACAGGGGATTAAATCTAACATTGAAATATGGCCTACATTAACTGCACGAAAGCATGTTATTATTACTAGACTTAGAATTGGGCATTCAAGATTTACACACCGGCATTTACTCCTAGGGGAAAGTGAACCTTCTTGTCCCAAATGTCACTTTAGTCAACTTACCATTCGCCATATCCTGACCGACTGTCCCCCCAGGGGGGTACCTTCTTCAGGTATTCAGGGGGAGTCACGCCCCCCGGGCCCGAGTGATCTTCTTTTCTCTTCTTTTTTTTTTTTTTTTTTTTTTTTTTTTTTTAAACCTTCTTTTCTTTTTTTCACTTTTGGTTTTTTTTTTTTTTTTTTCTCTAAGTTTTAGGCATTTTTCTTGCGTTTTCGTCCTTGTTTATGTTTTTGGTTTTTGCTGCCAATAAGGTTTTGGTACTTGTTCTTGTTCATTGTTCTTAAAAAAAAAAAGTAAAAAAAAAAAAATAAAAAATTTGAAAAGCTTAAAAAAAAAATGCAACAACTAACCTTGTTTTACTCACCTTTTTGTGTTCTACTTACCTTATTTGTTTTCACTCATCTTTATCTTTTGGTCTTGTTCTTGTTGAATTTACTAAAATTACTTAACTTCTAAAACATTAACCAAGCTGTAAACGGTGTTGATGTGGCGCTGGTTATTGGGTTGGCGATTTGGTGATGGTCTCACGGTAGTCTAGCCTTGGGAGCACACTGGGAGACTGGTGCCCTTGGTGAAGGTGAGACAACGGTGACTACTCGAACGAGAAACACCGGACTAACACGACTACCACATGTGATTCCCGATCTGGGTCGACGGTCTGGTAGCTGGTGAGTGGTTATGGGTGTCCCAGGGAGCGATTCTGAAAACCCTTTGCTTTCCGTCCGTTCAAGAAATGGGCTGACTTGTGGGACTAAGGAAACCCTCGACCCTTTTTTCTTATCTCAATATGGTGACAAACAAAGGAAATACGAATAATGCGCTTGGCTCGGGCCTATCCCTCAATGCTAACTCCAATAATACTGCATGGGCAGATAGAATGGAAGAATTCTCTTCCACCTTACCTGAAAAAGTAATTTCCGCATACGACGAGGCAAGATTTTTTGTAATCAAGCGTAATGAAGGTGATTTTTTTAAAACGTCACCATTTCTAATTCATAAAGCTATTCAATCAGTTGTGGGTGAACCAAAGTCAATTAAGAAAATCAAATCAGGAGAACTTTTAATCGAAGTAGAAAACATCAAGCAAGCAAGTAACCTCAAAAAATGCACACTTTTTGCTGATATTCCCGTTACTGTTACTACTCACCGAACATTAAATACCAGTCGTGGAGTTATTTCAGAGCCTGACCTTCAATGCATACCAGAAGCAGAAATACTTGAGAATTTAAAAGATCAGAAAGTTACAGCAGTAAGGCGCATTTCAATTTTCCGTGAAAATAAACAAATCCCAACTAAGCACATAATACTTACTTTTGATTCTCCGAAACTCCCACGCTCTATAAAAGCTGGATACCTGGAATGCCCTTTAAGACCATACATCCCAAATCCTCTGCGCTGCTTCAAATGCCAACGTTTTGGTCACTCAAAAAATTCTTGCCGTGGTAATCTCACGTGTGCCCGGTGTGGGGTAGTGGGCCATGATAATGAAAACTGTGAAGCTCCCGTATGTTGTGTAAACTGTAAAAAAGACCACCCATCTTATGCTAAAATATGTGAAAAATGGAAATTCGAAAAAGAGATTCAAACTGTGCGTACCAAAGAAAATATATCATATTTTGAAGCCAGGAAAATTGTTGAAGCCAGAACACCCACAATTGGAAAATCCTTTGCTGCTGCTGTTGCTTCTATTAAAATACCCAAAAACTACAAAACAATCTCCACACAAACAGATAGTAATACTAAGAGCATCCCCCCTGTAGAAACCAAAAATAATTTGCAAAAAGATCAAGAAAAGCCTACTCAAACACCTAATTTATCACAACAAACACCTAATTCTTCTAAGCCAACATATCCTAGAAAAAGCTCACAAATTCTGAAAAAACCCATGTCTCATAAAAATCGCAGCTCTGAACCTCTAAAGCATGGAAATTCTCAACACAACTTGGTTAAAAGGAAAAAAATACCTAAGCTAACAGAGTCTATAAAATCAAAAGAAAATAATATAGCTAAACAAGCGGACTCAATAAGCCTTCATCCTTCTGATGGAGAAGGTATGTCTACTGCATCAGAAGATGGCGACGTAGATGTGTTAATCTAAAAACCAAATCATAATGACTAATTTCATTTGCTGGAATTGCAGAGGTTTTAACAATAAACGGGATGAAATAAAAGACATTGTCTTTGATCATCGACCAATTTGCTTTGCTTTCCAAGAAACGTATCTAAAGCAAAATCATAATATTAAAATTCGTGGCTACAACTGTCTAAGGAAAGATTACATTCAATCTGACAGAGCTACAGGTGGTGTGGCTCTATTAATCTCCAATAATGTTCCTCACACAAATATACCTTTAAACACAAATATTCAAGCCATAGCTGCCCAAATCCACATCAATATGCTAATAACCATCTGTACTGTCTATTTAACACCTAATATGTCTGTACGAAAACAAGATCTGAATAATTTAATTTTGCAACTCCCTACCCCATTCTTAATTTTCGGTGATTTCAATGGACATAACCCGCTTTGGGGGAGCCCCGATGTTAATTCCCGTGGACAAGTCATTGAAGACTTCATCAATGATAATTCCTTATGTCTCTTAAACAATGGGGACAATACTTATTTCCACGAACCATCTAGGACTTTTCACGCAATAGACCTCGCAATCTGTTCTCCAATTCTTTACCCATATTTTAATTTTTTTGTTTCTGACAATCTGCATAACAGTGATCATTTTCCTTTATTTCTATCTCTCTATAATTTCAATCAAGTTAATCATAGTAATCCTCATTACATTTATGACAAAGCCAATTGGACTACTTTCTCTTATAATGCCTCCATTACTTCTACCATGATTGAGGGTGATATTAATAGTGCAGTTTCAAATGTCAGCCATTGTATCATTAATGCAGCTAACATTTCGATTCCAAAATCATCTGGATATTCTTTTAAACACTCTCGACCTTGGTGGAATGAAGACTGTAAAATTGCAAAAAGGCGCCAACAAAAAGCGTGGGGGATTTTTCGGAGATATCCCACTACAGCAAATTATATTGCATATAAACAAGCTAGAGCAAGTGCACGAAGGATTCGAAGAAAATCCCAAAAGGAATCATGGATTAACTATGTATCCAGCATTACCTCGAATACCAGTAGCAAACAATTGTGGCATCGTGTCAAGAAGGCCATGGGTATATATTCTAATGACAGTATCTCTTTTCTTAAAGATAATGGTCAGACAATCACTTCCACCCTAAACATTGCAAACACTATTGGTAAAACTTTATCCCACATTTCTAGCTCAAACTCATACTCGGAGCCCTTTCTATCATACAAACTACATTCTGAATGCACTACAATTAACTTCAGATCTCGCTCATTATATGAATACAATAGCCCATTTACAGAAAATGAACTGAACAATAGCCTGAAAAACACTCATAACTCCGCTCCCGGTCCTGATGGTATCAGTTACCTTATGATCAAACATCTTTCCAAAGCTTCCCTCAAAAATCTACTTCATCTCTTCAATAGAATCTGGACCGAAAATATCTTCCCCATTGCTTGGCACGATGCTATTGTTATACCCTTCCCAAAACCTGGTAAAGATACTACTGACCCAAAAAATTATAGACCTATTGCCCTCACTAGCTGCCTTTGTAAATTGCTTGAGAAAATGATAAATACTAGACTTGTTTTCACTCTTGAAAAAAATAATCTAATTTCTCCATGGCAAAGTGGTTTTAGACAAGGCCGTTCTACTATTGACAATATTCTCTTGCTTGAGACTAATATACGGAATGCTATTGTTAGACGTAACCATTTGGTGTCAGTTTTCTTCGACATTGAAAAAGCGTATGACAAAACCTGGCGTTATGGCATTTTAAGGGACATTTTTAATTTGGGTTTAAGGGCCAATCTTCCTATATTCATTGAGAATTTTTTAAAGGTGAGACGCTTTCAAGTTCGAATTAGATCAGTATACTCAGACTTTTACTTCCAGGAAGAGGGTGTTCCTCAAGGTAGTGTCTTAAGTGTAACACTCTTCTCTATAAAAATTAATAATATACTAAAACAACTACCTCAAAATGTTTATGGGAACCTGTATGTTGACGACCTGCAGATTTCTTGCCAGGGAAATGATATGCGTTTTATTGAGCGCCAGCTTCAACTAGCCATCAATAATATTACCAAATGGACAGATAAAAATGGTTTCACTTTCTCAATTGACAAAACACATTGTGTGCATTTTTGCCGCAGACGAGGTCTTCATCCCGATCCAGAGATTTTTATTAACAATAGAATTATATCTGTAGTTGACACTGCCCGCTTTTTAGGCGTTATCTTTGACAAAAAACTGAATTTTATGCCACATATTTTAAATTTAAGGACAAAATGTGACAAAACATGAAATCTTTTAAAGGTACTTTCAAATACCTGTTGGGGAGCAGATCGCAGTTCTTTACTGAAAATCTACCGTGCTGTTATCCGTTCTAAATTAGATTATGCCTGTCAAGTTTATGGCTCAGCTCCCATTTCCTATCTTAAGAAATTAGACACAGTACATCATAGTGCGCTTAGATTTTGTTCAGGGGCTTTCCGCACTTCTCCAATCCTTAGTCTTTATGCTGACTGTGTGGAGCCTTCTCTTGCCAATATTAGACAACAACTATCGTTGGATCTCTACTATCGCATTCGTTCACATCCTAATCATCCACTTCATCCCCATTTAAATAACAACAATGAAAATCTTTTTCTGATTCGTCCATCTTGCATTCCACATTTTGGTCTTCGGATTAAAAACTTTCTTGCTGGCACCCCTCATCTTCACACAAAAGTTCGTCCTCGTTCCTTTTTAAATGTGACTCCTTGGAATTTCCAGGTTATTTCTCACCTTCATCCTTTTAGTGGTTTTAGAAAATCTGACACAGATGCTTCAATTTTTGGGGCACTTTATGCTGCTCATCGAAGCGTTTATCAGGATTATATTGAGATTTTTACTGATGGCTCTAAGACTTGCAATCAGGTTGGTTGTGGTGTTGTTTCAGGTGAAACCATTTTTAGTTATCGACTTCCTTGCTCATTCTCCATTTTCTCTGCAGAGTTTTTTGCAGTTGAAGTTGCACTTAATTTTATTTCGTCTCATCCCAACAGGAAATTCATCATTTACACTGACTCTAAGAGTGTCCTAGATTCTCTTTCTTCTAGTGCTTGTGCGCTTTCTTTTATGTCAGTTTTAAAAACTTATAATGATCTTTTAAGAAAAGGCTTTGACATATTATTCTGTTGGGTTCCTGGTCACGTTGGCATCAAGGGCAATGAATTAGCAGATAAAGCAGCAAGACAGGCATTGATTGATATTAACTGTCCAGTTCCATATGAGGATGTTAAGCACTCCTTTAAAGTTTTCTTAAAAAATATGTGGCAAAGAGAGTGGAATTGTCAGACAAATAATAAATTACAGGGAATCAAACCACACATTTCAGTCTGGCAGACACATACTCTTAGGAGTTATGATGTGATAATCACTCGTCTCAGGATTGGGCATTCGAGACTTACACACAAACATTTACTTCTTGGAGAACAGGAACCTACCTGCCCCAAATGCCACTTCAGCTTACTAACCATTAGCCATATCCTCACCGATTGCTCTGGCCTTCGTCATCTGTATAGGCACTATTTTAATTCATCATCACCAGATTTGACTAACCTGTTGGGTATTAATCCTCATTATCATCTGACCAACTTTTTAAAAGAGGCAGGTTTTTACTACGATATATGATTTTATTATTTACTTTATCATTCTTCATCGCTGATTTTATCATTTACACTGCCATTTTCTACATCTCATTTTATTATATACATTGGTTATAATCTTTACATATTGTTTTATCTTATACACTGTTTACTCTATTTTTTATTATATTTATCTATTATTATATACATCTTTTCTATTCTTTTTCTTTTTTAGACTATGGATGGGATCCCCCATCCAGAGTATAAAGTTTGGCGCAGCATATCCAATTCTGGATCTTGTGCCACAAAAAACCAACCAACCAACCAACCAACCTGACCGACTGTCCTTGTCTCCGTCATCTTTATCGGCAGTTTTTTAAATCATCCTCACCAAATTTGACAAGCCTTCTGGGTAGCAATCCTCATTCAGAACTGATAAATTTTTTAAAACATTCGGGTATTTATTGTGAAATTTGATTTTACTCTATTTTTTATCTTGTGCTGTTTGGTTTTAATTGTTATGTAGCTGCTTTAATTTTGTAAAGTATCTTTTTCCTTGAGTTTGTAGATGGGGGTAGTCCCCCCATCCATGTGCTTACCTTTGGATATTTTTTTTAGCATCTCTGTTTGGCGCAGTATGTCCTTCCTGGGACCTTGCGCCATAAAAAGACACCAACCAACCACCTAATTCTAAGAAAAGATCATTAAACAAATTTAACAAAAAACTTTCGATGGAAATGGAAAGAAGGAAATAAAAAAAAGAAAGAAAGAAAGAAACTTTTTTCTTTTTTAATAGAAACTATGTGCTGCTTATAAAACAAATATGAAATCAATTTTTTGAAAAAAAAAAAAAAAGTAAAGCTTCTAGATTTTGTACATTTTGACTTAAAAACACATTTGAGCTAAGTCGGGGGGGGGGGGGGGGGGGGCTTGGCTTGAACCCACCACTGTTCAGCATTGTTTCGCTCATTCATCTAATCAGGAATTTTCTACATCTTTAACTTGCAAACTTATCTTTTATTTTTCAGGACTTTCATTATATTTCCTTTTTTTGTTGTTTCATAACAAACATAATATAACAAGGGACTACTGTATAGCTATAAATTTCATGTGTTTAATTTCGAAAACAATTTCGAAACCATATGAGAAAATACGGTGATAGCGATGAGTTTAAATTACAGATTATCATATATTACATACATATAAACCTGTATAAAATTTAATAAGTAAGGCTTCTAAAACTGAACATTTCTGGAATGAAAACAGTCGCCTTAAAAAATAAGCAGCATGATAAAAAATAAAGATATTTTAATTTAGTAAACTTTTTATTATTATTATACTAAAATAAGCATTTGCATAATAAAAGATTCCCCCTAGTTTTTTTGACAACCAATGTCTTGTTACAGTTTATAACAAAACACATTCTTGTAAGAAAATTTGCAAAAAAAAAAAAAAAAAAGCTTCTAATTTTCTCTTTCATTGCGATAGCAGCCAGTACCTAATATAATTCTTAATATAAGTTAAGGTTTTGAAAATTTAATTTCAGTATAAAGATATTTCATATAATAAAAACAATTCCAATAGAAAAAAGTTATTTATTTTCAAGATAAAAACATACAAAAAGAAGAAAAAAAAAGAAAAATTACTCATGAAATACTAAGACAAGTTCTTTAAATTTCATGTTTTAATAAAAGTATAATTTTACAAGTGTTCATGACTTGATTAACATCGTTCAAAAGAGTAAGCATAAACTACTTTAAATAGTATTTTATTATTGGCAAAATCTCCTATGACTTCTGCAGAAGACATACCACTTGAGAATTTTATCAACACCATCTTATTTAAGCAAGAAGCTTCAAAGTACTTGCAGCAGTACCTTTTTTTTTAAGTAAATACAGAGAGTAGCAAATGTTTATTTTTAAAGTATTTAACTAATATCTTTTGCTTTGGATATCAATAACTGAAAAGTTCCAATTTTGGCAATGTCTGGTCTCCATGCAAAAGGTTAAGACCATGGACACAGCAACCAACAGTGCATGAGTTAGGATATTTTGATTGTGAAATTTTCCATGCAGCTTCCATGTGATTTGCATCATCTGTGACTTAGAAATGATTCACCGCAAACTAACAAAGCGGCAGGAGGTGTAGCACTTCTTATTTCAAACAATATCCCACATGCAAACATCTTTTTGAATACTAACATCCAAGCTGCTGCTGTTCAGATTAACATACACCTGTTGATTACTGTGTGCACACTCTACCTACCACCAAAATTATCTTTACAAAAACACGACCTGAATAATTTAATCTCACAACTTCCTACACCATTTCTGAATCTCGGTGACTTTAATGGACATAACCCTCTTTGGGGAAGTCCAGACCTTAATATTCGTGGAAAAATCATTGAAGAATTTATTACAGACAACTGCTTGTGCATCTTAAATAACGGAGACAATACTTATTTCGATGAACCTACCAGAACATTTCATGCAATAGACCTTGCCCTCTGCTCTCCTATTCTTTACCCATATTTTAATTTCTTTGTTAGCAGTGACTTATACAATAGTGACCACTTCCCATTGTTTTTAACTTTTTATGATTTTAATCAAACTCTTCTTCGTAATCCTCATTTTATTTATGACAAAGCTGACTGGGCTGCTTTTTCTTTAAATGCAACAATCACAAGTGATAAAATTCAGGGTGACATTAATAGGGCAGTGAGTGAAGTTACCAATATCATTATTAGTTCAGCAAATCTATGTATTCCTAAATCGTCTGGTCATTCTATTAAACACTCAAAACCGTGGTGGAATGAGGATTGCAAAATAGCTAAAAAGCTTCAACAAAAAGCATGGGGGATATTTCGCAGATATCCGACCACATCAAATTACATAGCATTCAAGCAATCGAGGGCCAATGCACGTAAAATTCGGAGAAAGTCTCAGAGAGAATCATGGATCAGATATGTATCCAGTATAACTTCAAATATTAGCAGCAAGCAGTCATGGCAACGTGTAAAAAAAACTATGGGTATCCAATCAAATAGCTGATCACTTTTCTAAAAATTAATAATCAGACCATTACCTCAACCAAAAATATTGCAGATACCATTGCTAGTACTTTATCTACCACCTGAAATTCAAATTCCTATTCTGAACCATTTCTGTCATACAAATATAAAATTGAACGTTTTACTATCAACTTTAATTCTAACTCCTCCGAAGATTACAATAGGCCTTTTACTGAAAACGAATTAACCAATAGTCTGAAGAGTACTCGTACCTCTGCTCCTGGGCCTGATGGCATTACCTACCCCATGATTAAACATTTATCAAAACATTCCCTTAAAAACCTGCTTAAACTTTATAATAGAATCTGGTGGGAGCATGTTTTTCCTATTGTGTGGCATGATGCTATCGATATTCCATTCCCCAAACCTGGTAAGGATGCTTCTGATCCAAAAAACTATCGGCCAATCGCCTTGACAACCTGCTTGTGCAAACTGCTAGAGAAAATGGTCAATAATCGTCTTATTTTCATTCTCGAGAAAGAAAAGTTAATTTCTCCATGGCAAAGTGGGTTTCGAAAAGGCCGCTCGCAATTGACAACATCCTTTTTCTGGAGACCAATATTCGCAATTCTATTATTAGACGTAGCCACCTGGTATCGGTATTTTTTGATATTGAAAAAGCTTATGACAAAACCTGGCGTTATGGTATTTTACAAGATCTCTTTAATTTAGACTTTCGAGGTAACCTTCCTATTTTTATTCAAAATTTTCTAAAAGTTAGATGATTCCGTGTTCGCGTTGGTACGGTGTATTCAAATTTTTACTTTTAGGAGGAGGGTGTACCTCAAGGCAGTGTCTTGAGTGTCACACTCTTCTCATTAAAGATAAATGATATTCTTAAACAATTACCACCTACTGTACAAGGCACTTTGTATGTTGACGACCTGCAGATTTCTTGCAAGGGAAATGACATGCGCTTCATTGAACGCCAATTACAACTTGCTGTCAATCGCATTACAAAATGGACAAAAGTAAATGGCTTTACATTTTCTACTGACAACAATGCACAATGTGTGCATTTTTGTCGTAAACGTGCTCTCCATCCTGACCCAGAGATTTTTATGAATGGAAATCTAATTTCTGTTGTAGACACTGCTTGTTTCTTGGGTGTAATTTTTGACAAAAAACTTAATTTTATTCCACATATTAGAGTCCTGCAACCCGACAGATGAATTTTAAATCAACCTGAAACCCGACCCGAACCTGACAAAAAAATTTTCATCAACCCGAAAACCGACCCGAACCCGCAACAGAGAGTTTTTTGCGACCTGAACCCAACTTATCTAACCCGAACCGAACCCGAAACCCGAAAAATAAATCAACATTACTTATTCATATAAAAATCATGCAAAACATGGTAAAATGATATAACATAATATAAAATAAAGTAAATTTTCATTGTCACACAGTTGGTAAATTATAAAAAAAACTAGTATGTTGTAGTCACCACAAGACATTCTTCTACATTTTTCTGTCAAATTCACTAAGTGCGAATAATTTATTAAAACTATTATTAAAAAGTTTAACGTGATGAATGCAAATAATTTTCATCTTAGGGAAATCGAACGCTAAACATCCAAAGAGAAACAGTTTTATTGTCTATAAATAACTTCTTAAACAATGCGATTTTATAATGGTTATCTCACATATCGTGGTTCGTACAGTTATATGGCATAGAGATATAGCTATCCTGTTATCGATGAAATTTGCTGTATAACAACGCTATCTATTGGCCGACAAGCATTCAAACTGAGTCAGCATAATGTCTCATAATATCGCCTTCGCACATAAGTTTTGTTTGATGATACACAATAGAACATGAGATATAGCTTTCCTTGTAATTGTAGAAATTGCTGTGTAGCAGCGCCACCTGTTGAGCGGTGTCAAGAAGATGACTTGGCCCTCGTAAAAAGAATATTTTCGTTGATGAAGTTGGCTGAAAAGTAAAAACATCATTAGAACTTAATTTCTATTCAAAGTCCAGGCTTGGAATTAACTCAGAGACATATTTTGTTCTCTTGCAAGTTTATTGAAAATTTTCCAATGCACGTGACCATAGTCTATTAAAAAATAAGCCTTTTAACGAAAAACATTCTGGAGTGGGGGAAACAGTACCGAGGATGAAGCCGGGCCCCAGGCCCGAATCGCTCTTGAGATTTTACTTGTTACATGGGCAGTAAACAGTACCAAAGTGTCAGCTCCTAAACTGAAGCAAAACGATGACAATGCATTTGGCGTTGAATCATACATGCCAAGTTCAAAGTTTAGGATAGAGAATGGTTGCATTACGTTAGGAATATTCATATGTATATTTTTAAAAAGCGACGAGTAATTTATTGACCGTTGTTAGTGAATGTTGGCATGATTTCGCCAAGATTTTTGGACCCTGGGAAAATAACTAGCTAAGCAAATATTTTCTCTAACCGTTGATGTAAATTAGCGACAAGAGGGTGCATGAGTTACATTTCGATGTAAGATTAAAAGAGACCAAATTAATTATTTTCTAGTTTCACAAAACAAACTGATAGAAATAAGTCAAAACATTATCATTTACAGCGCGAAAAGAATTTCCAGTACGTTAAGCTTATTAATAGAATACTGGGAATTGATCAAAAATGTTTGTTACATTGAGAAAGATATGAAAGGGAAGATATAAAAATTAGAAGATGCATATTGTAAATTTATTACTTATAGGATAAAATCGTTATATCGTTATATTTTAAGTAATTGTTTAAGATTAAAGAATCTAATTTATAATTTAATTTATTTAGAGAATTTACCTATCCGTTAAAGAGAAAAATATAAATTTTATAATATTTGATAATCTATATCACAAGCGGTTTACACCAAAAGTTGGCAGGCACTAATATATATTAAATGGTACCTACATACAAATTTATATGAAATTATGTGCAGTAGTTCATGAGATATAGCGTTTCCTTAAATTGCGGAAATTGCTGTGTAGCAGCGCCACCTGTTGGCTGATAGGCATTCAAATTGAATCAACATAATATCTCATAATGTTCTTCTTCTTCTTCCCCCCCAGGGGGGTACCTTCTTCAGGTACTCAGGGGGAGTCACGCACCCCCGGCCCGAGTGATCTTTTTTTCTCTTCTTCTTTTTTTTTTTCTTTAACCTTTTACCTTCTTTTCTCTTATTTTTTATTTTATTTTATTTTTTTATTTTTATTTATTTATTTATTTTATTTTATTTTATTTTATTTTATTTTTTTTTTTTCTTGCTTTTTCGCCCTTGTTTGTTTTTTTTGTTTTTTAATGCCAATAAGGTTTTGGTTCTTGTTCTTGTTCATTGTTCTTGAAAAAAAAAAAAAATTTGAAAAAAATTAAAAATTTGAAAAACTTACCAAAAAATGAAACTACTTACCTTGTTATACTCACCTTTTTGGTTTCTACTTACCCTGTTTATTTTCACTCACCTTTATTTTTTGGTCTTGTTCTTGTTGTTTATACTAATATTATTTAACTTCTAAAACATTAACCAAGCTGACACCGGTGTAGATGTGGCGCTGGTTATTGGGTTGGCGGTTTGGTGAGGGTCTCACGGTAGTCTAGCCTTGGGAGCACACTGGGAGACTGGTGCCCTTGGTGAAGGTGAGACAACGGTGACTACTCGAACGAGAAACACCGGACTAACACGACTACCACATGTGATTCCCAATCTGGGTCGACGGTCTGGTAGCTGGTGAGTGGTTATGGGTGTCCCAGGGAGCGATTCTGAAAACCCTTTGCTTTCCGTCCGTTCAAGAAATGGGCTGACTTGTGGGACTAAGGAAACCCTCGACCCTCTTTATTTAATTTAATTATGGCGACAAACAAAGGAAATACGAATAATGCGTCTGGCTCGGGCCAAGCTATTAAAAATTCAAATGAGAAATCTTGGGCTGAAAGAATGGAAGAGTTTTCTTCCACCCTTAATGAGAGTAATGTTTTCATAAATTGCGAAGCTCGATTTTTTGTAGTGAAGAGAAATGAAGGAGATTTTTTTAAGACTTCTCCTTTTCTAATTCAGAAATCAATTCAATCAATAATGGGTGATCCAAAATCTGTTAAAAAGCTTAGATCAGGTGAATTGCTAATTGAGGTCGAAAATAACAAGCAAGCTAATAACTTAAAAAAATGTACACACTTTGCCAATATACCAGTCACTGTAAGTATGCATAGAACATTAAATGTCTGTCGTGGTGTGATTTCTGAACCAGATCTACAATATATTCCAGAAAGTGAAATACTCGATAATTTGAAAGACCAAAAAGTTATTGCCGTTAAACGAATTTCAATCTTTCGTGATAAGAAGCCTGTTCCCACCAAACACATTATTTTGACAATAGATTCTCCTAAACTTCCCCAGTCAATCAAAGCTGGTTACCTTGAATGCCCTATAAGGCCATACATCCCTAACCCTCTACGATGTTTCAATTGCCAACGTTTTGGCCACTCAAAGACGTCTTGCCGTGGTAAACTAACATGTGCCCGTTGCAGTGCAATTGGCCATGACAGTGAAAATTGTGAAGCCCCAGTCTGTTGTGTTAACTGCAAAAAGGATCACCCATCTTACTCGAAATCATGTGAAAAATGGAAAATTGAAAAGGAGATACAAACTACTAAAACAAAACAAAACATATCATATCCCGAAGCACGGAAAATTGTGGAATCAAGGACACCCATTGTTGGAAAATCATATGCTGCTGCCATAGTTACCAAAAAAATATATCAGTCTATCGCAATCCAAACTGACACTGTTCATAATACTAGCTCTCCAGTTGTAACTGCATTAAAGAATTCCCCAAGCTTACAATCCAATCCAAATCAGGCTTCTAACTCTTCACAGTCATCTTCATCCAAATCAAGAAACTTAAAGAAAATGCCACAAACTCCTAAAACCTTATTGTCTGGAAAAAGTCTTAACTCTATCTCTCTTAAACATTCAAATTCTCCCTCTCGTCTCAATATCAAGAAAAAGAAACTAACAAAATTGCCCACTCCAACAACAAATAAAAATAATAAAGTAAATGTTCCAAAACAAGATGATTTGATCAGCCTCCATCCTTCTGATGGAGAGGACGGAATGTCCACTGCATCAGAGGACAATGACGTGGATGTTATAATCTAAAAAAAAAAAAAAATAATAATAATGACCAATTTCATTTCATGGAATTGCCGAGGTTTTATTAATAAACGTGATGAAATCAGAGATATCATCTCTGATCATCGGCCTATATGCTTCGCTTTCCAAGAAACATACTTAAGACAACACGATAAAGTCAAAATTCGTGGCTATACCTGTTTCAGGAAAGATTTTACACAGTCTGACCGAGCTACAGGTGGGGTAGCCCTTCTGATTTCTAATAATGTACCACACTCCAATATCCCTTTAAATACAAACATTCAAGCTGTTGCCATTCAGGTACACTCTCATTTATTAATGACCATCTGCACCCTCTATCTTCCACCAAATGCATCCATAAACCAGCATGACCTCAATAGCCTCATTTCTCAACTTCCAACTCCCTTCTTAATTTTTGGAGATTTCAATGGACATAATTTGCTGTGGGGAAGCCCTAATAATAACCCCCGTGGTCAAATCATTGAAAATGTTATTTCTGACAACAACTTGTGTATCTTAAATAATGGGGACAATACTTACTTTCACGAACCTTCTAGGACTTTCCATGCAATTGACCTCGCCATCTGTTCTCCCAATCTTTACCCATATTTTAATTTTTTTGTGAGTAACGATCTACATAGTAGTGATCACTTTCCTTTATTTTTATCTTTTTATAATTTCAATGAACATCATCCGGGTAATCCACATTATATATATGACAAGGCCAACTGGACTGTGTTCACTATCAATGCAACTATAACCCATGATATGACTGAAGGTGATATCAACAAAGCAATCACTGATGTCACTAATTGTATAATAAATGCAGCTAATCTTACGATTCCAAAATCATCTGGGCGTCTCCATAAACATTCAAAGCCATGGTGGAATGATGAATGCAGTATTGCAAAAAGACAGCAGCAAAAAGCATGGGGAATTTTTAGGAGGTACCCAACCACTGCTAATTATATCACATTCAAAAAAGCAAGGGCAGCCGCACGCAGAATTCGCAGAAAATCCCAAAAGGATTCCTGGATTAAATATGTGTCCAGCATTACCTCCAATTTAAGCAGCAAACAGCTTTGGCATCGCGTTAAAAAAGCAATGGGAATTTACTCTAATCATAGTATTTCTTTTTTGAAGGATAATGGCCAAACAATTACTTCAATGAAAAATATTGCAGATACCATTGGTAGAACTTTATCTAACGTCTCTAGCTCGAACTCCTACTGTGAACCTTTTCTATCTTATAAATATAATTCTGAACGCTCAACAATAAATTTTAGGTCCTGCTCATCACAAGATTACAATAGCCCATTTACTGAAAATGAATTAAACAATAGTTTGAAACATAGTCATAACTCTGCCCCTGGTCCTGATGGCATTACTTACCTCATGATCAAACATTTATCAATACAGTCTCTTAAAAATCTCCTTCGTCTTTACAATAGAATCTGGACCGAAAATACTTTTCCTATTGCTTGGCATGATGCCATTATCATTCCTTTTCCTAAGCCCGGCAAAGATGCAACTGATCCAAAAAACTACAGGCCAATTGCTTTGACTAGCTGCTTATGCAAACTGCTCGAGAAAATGGTAAATACTAGGCTGGTTTATATTCTTGAAAAGAAAAGGTTAATATCCGCTTGGCAAAGTGGTTTTAGGCGTGGCCGCTCTACTATTGACAACGTTTTATTTCTAGAGACCAATATTCGAAAAGCTAATGTTAGACGTAACCATTTGGTGTCAATCTTTTTTGATATGGAAAAGGCATATGACAGGACATGGCGCCATGGCATTTTGAAGGATCTATTTAATTTGGACTTTCGTGGTAACCTTCCCATTTTTATTAAAAATTTTTTGAGAGTCAGACGCTTCCAAGTTCGGATTGGTTCTGTTTATTCAGACTTTTACTTTCAGGACGAAGGTGTACCTCAAGGCAGTGTCTTGAGTGTTACACTCTTCTCTTTAAAAATCAATGATATAATAAAACAACTTCCACAAACCGTTCACGGCTGTCTATACGTTGACGACCTGCAGATTTCTTGCCAGGGAAATGATATACGCTTCATTGAACGACAGTTGCAACTTGCTGTTAAAAACATTCTTAAATGGACTAATGAAAATGGTTTTACTTTTTCCAGTGACAAAACACAGTGTGTGCATTTTTGCCGCAAACGTGGTCTTCATCCTGATCCACAAATTTTTATTAATGACATACCTATTTCGGTAATTGACTCTGCCCGTTTTTTGGGTGTTATTTTTGACAAAAAACTCAATTTTAAAGACCATATTTCTTATTTAAGGACGAAATGTGAAAAAACTTTAAATATTTTAAAAGTACTTGCAAACACATCTTGGGGTGCTGATCGCATTTCTCTACTAAAAATCTATCGCTCCTTAATTCGTTCAAAATTAGACTACGCCTGTGAAATTTATGGGTCTGCTCCTAATTCTTACCTTAAAAAACTTGACACAGTTCATCACAGTGCACTTAGGATCTGCTCAGGGGCCTTTCGGACTTCTCCAGTCATCAGCTTATATGCTGACTGTGTAGAGCCTTCCCTTACTAATATTAGACAGCAGTTATCTGTACAACTGTACCATAGGATACTTTCTCATCCTAATCATCCAATTCATCCTCATATCAATAACAGTAATGACAATCTCTTTTTAAACCGTCCATCCTGCATCCCACATTTTGGTCTCAGAATCAAGAATATTCTTGCCGGCAATCCTCATCTTCATACCAAAATTCGTCCTAGGGGTTTTTTAAATATGACTCCGTGGAACTTCCAGGGTATTTCATGTCTTCATCCTTTTAAAGGTTTTGACAAAGGTAACACTGATGCCTCTATCTTTCAGACCCTCTACAAAGCTCATCGGAGCAAGTATAAAGACTATACCGAAATTTTTACTGACGGTTCTAAAACAAGCAATAAGGTTGGTTGTGCGATTATCTCTGACAATACTACTCTAAGCTATGAACTTCCTAACGCTTTTTCTATTTTCTCTGCAGAGTTTTTAGCTATTGAAGTTGCCCTTGATTTTATTTCATCTCATCCAAATCGTAAATTCATTATATATACAGACTCAAAGAGTGTTCTTGATTCTCTTTCATCTACCTTTTGTAACCCATCTTTCACCTCTATTTTAAAAACTTACCATGACCTTCTGAAAAAGGGATTTGACATCTTGTTTTGCTGGGTTCCTGGTCATGTTGGCATCAAAGGCAATGAAGCAGCAGACAAAGCCGCAAGGCAGGCTTCTATTATTTTAAACTGTCCTATACCTTATGATGACATGAAGCACACACTAAAAAGCACTTTCAGAAGTAATTGGCAAATGGAGTGGAATAATCAACAAAATAATAAATTACTTGAAATAAAACCTCAAATTGCAGTCTGGCCTACACTGAGTCCTAGAAAACATGATGTCATAATTACTCGTTTAAGAATTGGGCATTCAAGGATCACGCATAAATACTTACTACTTGGACAACAGGAACCTGACTGTCCGAAATGTCATTTCTCTGTGCTTACCATCCGCCATCTGCTCACTGACTGTCCTTGTCTTCGTCATCTGTATAGGCATTATTTTAATTCATCTTCACCCAATCTGACAAGCCTTTTAGGTGCAAATCCTCATCATCAGTTGACAAATTTTTTAAAGGAGGCTGGGTTTTACTTCGACATCTGATTTTATTGTTTACAATGTTCATCCCATTTTACATCTGTTTTTTATTGTATACTGTTTTTACTATTTTTGATTTTATCTTGTATGTAGTTTTACTTCCTTTTCTACTGTGTTTTCTTAATGACTTTCTGAGGCTCCTTTTTTCTTTTACCTTTTTGTTTGGCGCATCATGTCCTACTTTGGACCTTGCGCCAGGAAAAGTCATTCAACCAACCAACCATATTGTTCTTCTCACATATCTAGTCAAAAGTTGATAGAATTAAATACTTTCTTCTACTAAATATAGAAAAAAGTAAAAAAAAAAAAAACTTGTAAACTGTGAAATCTTTTCAATTTCCAGAATGCAAATGCGAGGTTATACTGTATTTGTATTTCTTTAATTTATATATTAACAACAGTCGAGAAAGATTTATAATACTTTTCTAATTTTCATACAATTTCTACAAAAAAAAACATATTAGTTCCGTTGAAGAAAAGAAAACAGATCCAGATACAAATACTGATCTATTTTTCTGGCGGATATCCGCGGATACGAATAGGGAGCTCCGGTACATGTCTGCCCACCAGCAGCCGAGCGGTTCTGCACTCGAAGCTGGTAGATGGGAGGTGTCGGGTTCGATCCCAGGTCGTGCTCATCGACCTAGCCGTTCGGAGTTTTCCATGGTTTCCTACGAAACACGCGTAAATACGGGCTAGGACCCCTTAGAAAGACTCACGGAGGGCAATCCCCCTATAGGCCTAGCACACATCTGGAGTCAATCGACCTTAAATCCTCCAACCAACCGATACATGTCTAGTATGTGCAGAATGTTTAAATTAGCTACATAGCTGTAAACATGACTATAAATTTATGTTTATAATTGTAAAAAATATTTTGAAAGGTGTTCTCAAGTCGACCCGACTTGTTGAAAACCAAACCCGACCCGCGGGTTGGGTCGGGTTCGGGTAAAATCAGGTTACCCGACCCGATACAGGACTCTACCACATATTTTACATTTACGGACAAAACGTGATTAAACATTTTAAAAGTGCTTTCCAGCACTTCTTGGGGTGCTGATCGTATGTCTTTGCTTAAAATTTATCGAGCTCTGATCCATTCCAAAATAGATTATGCTTGTCAGGTTTATGGCTCTACTTGCACATCTTATCTGAAAAAACTGGACACAGTGCACAATACTGCTCGGTGAATTTGTTCTGGTGCCTTTCGCACCTCTCCTGTTGTCAGCCTTATATGCTGACTGTGTGGAACCTCCTTTATCTCATATCAGACAACAACGTTCTTTGGAGTTCATCATCCGCTTCATCCTTATATAGGCAGCATAGATCATCAACTCTTATCAGAATCACCCCTCATGCATTCCTCATTTTGGACTGAGAATTAAAAACATTATTTCAGGCACATCTCATAGCGATACCAATATTCGCCCTCGCTCTTTTTTCAATAGGACTCCTTGGAACTCTGAGAGTATCACTTGTATACACCTTTTTAAAGGTTTCGACAAATCATGTACTGATGCATCTGTATTTCAGACACTTTTCACATCTCATCGCTATACATACAGGGACTATATTGATATTTACACAGATGGCTCAAAGGCAGATCATCTTGTTGGCTGTGGTGTTGTCTCAAATAATACTGCTTATAGCTATCGTCTCCCTAGCTCATTTTCCATTTTTTCTGCTGAGTTTTGTGCTGTTGAAATTGCTCTCAAATTCATTTCATCTCATAGTCATAAAAAATTCATTATCTACACTGATATTCAGTGTAAAGTCAGCAATGAAGATAATGCTACCTGGATTAGACTACCTCAAAGAATAATATGTATCAGTGATGTGATCCGTGAGGCTAAAAGTCTGCGTCGAAAAAGTAAAAAAATGGGCGCAGGCTTCTCTTTGAATCTCCTTCCTCAGAGTTTTCTTTCGGCTTTAGCTAGAAGAGTCTCTCTTTGTTTTTGTAAAATTTCAATCTGCTTGATGTGTTGTGCAAAAATTCTTCAATAGGTGCAATGCTCATGACTTCCTGATGTTACCCATCGAAGTTTGTCTTTTCTGCTATTTCTTCTTAAGCAATTTTCTGGTGTCTTATACGGAGTATCCTGTCTGCGTCTAAAGTAAATAAATAAACAAACAAGAAAAAGTAATGAGTAAAATGAAAAATAAACAAAAAAAAAAAAGTAAGATCTATACTAACATTTTATCCGAAGATCTGTCTTCTAAGGGTGCAACATCTGCACTTGTCGAGGTGTCTCTTATCAAAAGCCCTCCACTCGCATTGGTAGTCGTCAGCTGTGTATGGTATTTCAAATTTTATATCTAATAGTCGGCAAACTAATAAAAATGAGAAAGAAAAAATACATACACGATTACTAATAGTGTTCAAGTCCAAATTGACTTTTGTCCAAATGTATTAAAAAATACTTATAATAAGCACATGTTTATCCAACCGGCAGGCACTGAAAAATCGGCAGGCACTGATCGCGATTTTTTTTCTAATATTACAGTGAGTTGACCGTCAATGTAATCTCTCATATTATTATCTTTATTTTTTATCCCCACATCCCTTAAATCATCTAATACTACGTAGCGATGGCCGATCGCCATTCCAAGTTGAAATGTCCTACGTGTATCATCTTCTAAATTTATGTTAATAGAGACCCCTCACAAACAATTCTTTAAATGCGTTTGCCAATGTTGATTTACCTGAATCATATTTTCCTTGTAAACACACCCACCTTCTTTTTGGCTTCCCCACTAGAAAACTATTAAAAGTATATTCAAACATAAGTTTAAGTTTAGCTTTTCCGTGTAAAAAAAAAAAAAAAACGAAAAGACGCGCGTAAGCAAATTGAGCATCCAATAAATCAGAATTTTGAGGTAGAATTGAAAATTTATTAATTTTCTCTGTTTCGTTATTTAAATATTGTGTATTACTAGTTCTTTTAATTTTTTCTGTTGCGTAGGACATTACAACTTTCTGGGCAGCTTGAGAATGCCGGTGGCAGTCGGCAAGGGCTACAAAGCTTAACGCGGTTTTGTGATGTTTGTCTCCATAAGTTTTAAATAAATCTGATGAAGGGTTCTTGACTATTTCTGAATATTCATATGTCAGTGTGGATGGGTCCCTAATATCGTGCTCTGTCGCATAATCTGTAAAAATTTCATAATTAAAAGTAGCCCTCCCAAAATTTTCAAATACAGTTTCGTCAGTTAAATTCCTATTGGTGTATAGGGGTTTTATTAATAAACGTGATGAAATCAGAGATATCATCTCTGATCATCGACCTATGTGCTTCGCTTTCCAAGAAACATACTTAAGACAACACGATAAAGTGAAAATTCGTGGCTATACCTGTTTCAGGAAAGATTTTACACAGTCTGACCAAGCTACAGGTGGGGTACCCTTTCTGATTTCTAATAATGTACCACACTCCAATATACCTTTAAATACGAACATTCAGGCTCTTGCCATTCAGGTACACTCTCATCTATTAATGACCATTTGCAATCTCTATCTTCCACCAAATACATCCATAAACCAGCATGACCTCAATAGCCTTATTTCTCAACTTCCAACTCCATTCTTAATTTTTGGAGATTTCAATGGACATAATTTGCTGTGGGGAAGCCCTAATAATAACTCCCGTGGTCAAATGATTGAAAATATTATTTCTGACAATTCTTTGTGTATTTTAAATAATGGGGACAATACTTACTTTCACGAACCTTCTAGGACTTTCCATGCCATTGACCTTGCCATCTGCTCTCCCAATCTATATCCATATTTTAATTTTTTTGTGAGTAACGATCTACATAGTAGTGACCACTTTCCTTTATTTTTATCTTTTTATAATTTTAATGAACATCATCCGGGTAATCCACATTATATATATGACAAGGCCAACTGGAATACTTTCACTATCAATGCAACTATAACCCATGATATGATTGAAGGTGATATCAACAAAGCAATCACTGATGTCACTAATTGTATAATAAATGCAGCTAATCTTACTATTCCAAAATCTTCTGGGCGTCTCCATAAACATTCAAAGCGATGGTGGAATGATGAATGCAATATTGCAAAAAGACAGCAGCAAAAAGCATGGGGAATTTTTAGGAGGTACCCAACTACTGCTAATTATATCGCATTCAAAAAAGCAAGGGCAGCCGCACGGAGAATTCGCAGAAAATCCCAAAAGGATTCCTGGATTGAATATGTGTCCAGCATTACCTCCAATATAAGTAGCAAACAGCTTTGGCATCGTGTAAAAAAAGCAATGGGAATTTACTCTAATCATAGTATTTCTTTTTTGAAGGATAATGGCCAAACGATCACTTCAATGAAAAATATTGCAGATACCATTGGTAGAACTTTATCTAATGTCTCTAGTTCGAACTCCTACAGTGAGCCTTTTCTATCTTATAAATACAATTCTGAACGCTCAAATATAAATTTTAGGTCCAGCTCATCACACGATTACAATAGCCCATTTACTGAAAATGAATTAAACAATAGTTTGAAACATAGTCATAACTCTGCCCCTGGTCCTGACGGCATTACTTACCTCATAATTAAACACTTATCGATACAGACTCTTAAAAATCTCCTTCATCTTTATAATAGAATCTGGACCGAAAATACCTTTCCTATTACTTGGCATGATGCTATTATCATTCCTTTTCCTAAGCCCGGCAAAGATGCAACTGATCCAAAAAACTACAGGCCAATTGCTTTAACTAGCTGCTTATGTAAACTGCTCGAGAAAATGGTAAATACTAGGCTGGTTTATATTCTTGAAAAGAAAAGGTTAATCTCCCCATGGCAAAGTGGTTTTAGGCGTGGCCGCTCTACTATTGACAATGTTTTACTTCTATAGACAAATATTCGGAAAGCTAATGTTAGACGTAACCATTTGGTGTCAATCTTTTTTGATATGGAAAAGGCATATGACACAACATGGCGCCATGGCATCTTGAAGGATCTATTTAATTTGGACTTTCGTGGTAACCTTCCCATTTTTATTAAAAATTTTTTGAGAGTCGGACGCTTCCAAGTTCGAATTGGTTCAGTTTATTCAGACTTTTACTTTCAGGACAAAGGTGTACCTCAAGGCAGTGTCTTGAGTGTTACACTCTTGTTACAACTTGCTGTTAAAAACATTCTTAAATGGACTAATAAAAATGGTTTTACTTTTTCCAGCGCAAAAGACAGTGTGTGCATTTTTGCTGCAAACGTGGTCTTCATCCTGATCCACAAATCTTTATTAATGACATACCTATTTCGGTAATTGACTCTGCCCGTTTTTTGGGTGTAATTTTTGACAAAAAACTCAATTTTAAAGACCATATTTCTTATTTAAGGACGAAATGTGAAAAAACATTAAATATTTTAAAAGTACTTGCAAACACATCTTGGGGTGCTGATCGCATTTCTCTACTAAAAATCTACCGCTCCTTAATACGATCAAAATTAGACTATACCTGTGAAATTTATGGGTCTGCTTCAAACTCTTACGTTAAAAAACTTGACACAGTTCATCACAGTGCGCTCAGGATCTGCTCAGGAGCCTTTCGAACTTCTCCAGTCATCAGTTTATATGCTGACTGCGTAGAGCCTTCCCTTACTAATATTATCTTTACAACTGTACCATAGGATACTTCCTCATCCGAATCATCCAATTCATCCTCATATCAATAACAGTAATGAAAATCTCTTTTTAAACCGTCCATCTTGCATCCCACATTTTGGTCTCAGAATCAAGAATAATCTTGCCGGCATCCCTCATCTTCATACCAAAATTCGTCCTAGTGTGTTTTTAAATATGACTCCATGGAACTTCCAGGGTATTTCATGTCTTCATCCTTTCAAAGGTTTTGACAAAGGTAACACTGATGCCTCTATCTTTCAGACCCTCTACAAAGCTCATCAGAGCAGTTATAAAGACTATACCGAAATTTTTACTGACGGTTCTAAAACAAGCAATAAGGTTGGTTGTGCGATTATCTCTGACAATACTACTCTAAGCTATGAACTTCCAAACGCTTTTTCTATTTTCTCTGCAGAGTTTTTAGCTATTGAGGTTGCCCTTAATTTTATTTCATCTCATCCAAATCGTAAATTCATTATATATACAGACTCAAAGATTGTTCTTGATTCTCTTTCATCTACCTCTTGTAATCCATCTTTCACTTCAATTTTAAAAACTTACCACGACCTTCTGAAAAAGGGATTTGACATCTTGTTTAGCTGGGTTCCTGGTCATGTTGGCATCAAAGGCAATGAAGCAGCAGACAAAGCCGCAAAGCAGGCTTCTATTATATTAAACTGTCCTATACCTTATGATGACATCAAGCACACACTAAAAAATATTTTCAGAAATAATTGGCAAATGGAGTGGAATAATCAGCAAAATAATAAATTACTTGAAATAAAACCTCAAATTGCAATCTGGCCTACACTGAGTCCTAGAAAACATGATGTCATAATTACTCGTTTAAGAATTGAGCATTCAAGGATTACGCATAAATACTTACTACTTGGACAACAGGAACCTGACTGTCCGAAATGTCATTTCTGTGTGCTTACCGTTCACCATCTGCTCACTGACTGTCCTTGTCTTCGTCATCTGTATAGGCATTATTTTAATTCATCTTCACCCAATCTGACAAGCCTTTTAGGTGCAAATCCTCATCATCAGTTGACAAATTTTTTAAAGGAGGCTGGGTTTTACTTCGACATCTGATTTTATTGTTTACAATGTTAATCCTATTTTACATCTGTTTTTTATTGTATACTGTTTTTATTTTTTTTCATTTTATCTTGTATGTAGTTTTACTTCTTTTTTCTACTGTATTTTCTTAATGACTTTCTGGATGGGTAAACCCATCCAGAGGCTCCTTTTTTCTTTTACCCCCAGGTAACACAAAAATATCGGCCAATATAAAAATTTGATATTGGTCAACGTAAAATGAACCCCCCGTAAAAGATATCCAGGAATATTATTTTTTGATATTTATTAATGTTGGCCAATATTTACAAACATCTGTAAATATTATATTTTGACATTAGTAAATATCATTTTCAGATGCTGCCCAATATTATATTTTGTTATTCCTGAATATTTTTTTTCAATATTTAGCAATATCTATTTTAAAGGTTTTTGTATATTTAGAAATATTTTTTTCAAATATTTCTTAATAACATATTTAGATATTCAGCTATATCTATTTTTGTTGTCTTTGAATGTTGTTTTTGGATATTTAGAAATGTTTTTTTTCTAATATTTCTGAATAACATTTTTAGATATTCAGCTATATCTACTTTTGTGGTCTTTGAATGTTGTTTTTGGATATTTAGAAATGTTTTTTTCTAATATTTCTGAATAACCTTTTTAGATATTCAGCTATATCTATTTTTGTTGCCTTTAAATATTATTTCAAGATATTCTAAAATATTTTTTTCAAATATTTCTGAATAACACTTTTAGATATTCAGCTATATCTATTTTTGTTGCCTTTAAATATTATTTCATGATATTATAAAATATTTTCTTTCGAATATTTCTGAATAACATTTTTAGTTACTTTTCAATATCAATTTCTGAGATTCGTCAATATTGTTTCCCAATACTGATATACAGTTTTTGGCAATATATAGTTGACAGCAAAAATATCAGAGCATTAGCAATAAACCATTTTAAAAAGTATACTTTTAATACAGCTTTCTTTAATAAATCCTTGTTGAGTCATGTTCTTAGTCAAAGAATATGATTCGCCAAGAATTTATTCAAGAAAGCGGTATTAAAAGTATACTTTTTTTTAAACAGGTTATTGCTATAGCTCGGATATTTTTGCTGCCGACTGTATATTACCAAAAAATGTACATCAATTTTGGGAAAACTGATTGTATCTAATGCACATATTCAGGGAAACGATTAATTACCTTTTTTTTTTTCCCGTAATACTATTTCTGAACATCAGTACTAATTGATGTACATCAGTACTAATTGATGTACATCAGTCAGTTTCAACCTTTCTTCCCCATATTATTCAATGGGACTTTCGTTGCTTAAGGATATCTGATTCAAAAATTAAGTTTTTCGTATTCTGTTCAATATTCAATAATTACTGAAATGAGTAATATTCAATAATTATTGAATATTACTCTAAACATCAGTGACCACTTTTTCTTTCTTTTCAATTAATTTTTTTTTTTTTTTTTTAAGCTCCATAAGCAGCTAAACAAGAGATGTTCAAAGAATTACTTTGAAAGAGCAGAATTCAAAAAACTTACTTTTATAACAATTTGTGATTGAAAAATAAAGTAACAAAAATCCCATAGAATAACATGAGAAGGAAGAAACGGGGAATCTGATGTGCAGCCATAATGAGCCACATTTGCTTCTAGAACATACACTAGTATTGTAATCATGAAAAATACTAAAGTTAGATTTTGCTGTATCAATATGTTTTGATGTCTCCTTAATTCATCATTATTTGCTGCTTTTATGTTAAAGTATGTGTTTGTACGAACACAATAGCTGTACACACAGGGCTTATAAAAAACTATTCCGATATATGAGACTAGCTATCATACCGTTCACAGAAACTAAAAATTTGGTGAAACGTATTTTCAGGTATGCCTCTCAAGAATCAAGAGACATCAGTTAAACTAACAGTTACTGTTACAATGACAAAATTTCGAATGGCAACACCTACTTTTTTTTTTTTATTATTATTACTGGAATGGGATCTACATAGCAAAAAACCATAACTAGCTTTGGAATGATACCTCTAGCATGAAAATCACTAACGCTAGACATACTAAGAAAAGGACTTACCAGAGCACAACTTTCATTTTCTTAATGACATCACATTTCACAAGACGGCTCTCACTAAAGTCTACTGATTCTGTTTCGAAATGAGAAGAGATCATGGTATCCTTAATTTCGTTGTTAGTCTTAAGACACAGTCATAACTGATGTCATCACACTAACTGAAAAATAAGTCATTTTGAAATGCATGGTGTGTATCTTGCTTTTTTGCTATGTGAACATTTCGCTTACTGAGAAACATCAAAATCTATTTTAATTGTGATTTCTTAATGCCTTATTTTTCACATAGTGCTATAACATCAGTCATTACGGTGCCTTGCGGTTAATAACTAATTAAAGCCCTTATTCAGTAGCCTTACAGGAAATTAGGGATACCGTGGCCTTTTTTCATTTGAAAGTAGACTTTAGTCTAAGCCAAAGATTCAGAGGGAAATGTGATGCCATCAAGAAAATGAGTCATATTCTGGTAAGCACATTACAGTTGTTTCTCTTTCCTTTTTAACATGCCTAGCGTTGGTGATTTTCGTGCCAGAGGTACTGTTCCAACCCTATTTATGGTTTTTTGCTATGGAGATACCATTCCATTTCTAAAAAAAAAAATTAGGTGTTGCCATTTGAAATTTTGTCACTGCAACCGTAACTGTTAAGCATTTAACTGATGTTTATTTTTTGATTCTTGAGCACATACCTCAAAATACCTTCCACAAAATATTTAGTTTCTGTGAACAATATGATAGTTATGGTCACATAATTATATTAGTTTCTAAATCACCCTGTATATATGTGTGAGAGCACATATACTGTATGTATGTTTAGATTATTTTGAATACAAGCTATAAATTAAAATGCATTTTTAGGCATTGACATACTATTTCCAATAACATAAAAGCAATAATGATTTCTTTTCCATCGAACAAACAGCCTTAAAGTTTTTGAACAAAATCCTCCCTGCAATAACAAATAAACACTTCATTTGATTTAGCAATAAATTGATAGATAAGTTAAAGTTTTGTAAGCCCTGCTACCATCTAAACTCTACATTTGATTAAGGTAAAATTAGGTAGGCACGTTATAGATCACCGTTGCAAAACTTATACATATTTACATGAGAGTAAGGGATAAAACAAATGCTATGGACTAACTTTTTTTATTTTTAAAATTGGATTTAATAATGAATGTAAAATTGTTTAAAAACAAAAAACTTCATATGTTACATTTTTTTGCTGCTGTACGATTATGAGAAACGGTATGATATTTACTAAAGTTTTTTTTTTTCAGGGAAGCATGAATTTTATATGTTTCACCTTTATTAAACAACAGGGGTCAGTCCCATGGGTGAAAGTAAAAAATTTTCGCGGGACTGAAATATGTATATTTTTTTTGTAATATTGGTAAAATATAATAAACTCATACATAATGTATGTAGATATTCAAAATATACATTTCCAAGAGTTACATTAATAAGCGTAAGTATGAAAACTTAAGAAAATTATTTATTAATATAATTGAATTAACATTAATACGGGCTGATTCAGAAAAAAATTGGGACCTTTATTTGCCCCTAACAAAGATTAATTCCATAAAATTGGCCTATCTGTATTATAACACATAAAAAAAAGACTGAATTCAGTCAACAGACTGAAAACTTTCACCCATGGTCAGTCCACACTTTTCAGATAGGGTCCTGTTTTTGTGAAAAATCTACACAATTTTGTAATTCTATATTTAATGGGAAAATAAAGTTTCTCTGAACTTTACGGCTAAGGTCCTCTTTTGTGAATTTTATATTTTATTATTTTACCTATTGTTTAACTTTTATTGTGTTGTTTACTGACCATCTGGATGGGTAAAACCCATCCAGTAGCTAGTCTTTATTTTTATACCTTTGTTTGGCGCAGTATGTCCCATTGTGGACCTTGCGCCACTAAACGGCAACCAACCAACCAACCAACCTCTTTTGTGAAAAATGTAGTTTTGCAAAATAAAATTACAATTAAAAAGGTTTCATTTAGATAATGATGGTTCACTTTTATAGAGATAAGCACACACATATGCATAGAAACCTTTTATAAATTAGAAATTGAATATCAGATTTTCGGGGGAAATACAGCATAGCACATCCGATTGTTGAGGCGGCCTATTCATACCACAGAAGATTAGCTTTCAAAATGACACATTTATTAATCATGGGTTAAAATAAAAAAATTTTGCTGGACTGAAGTATATATATATATATATATTTTTTTTTTTTTTGTAATTTTGGGTAAAATATAATAAACTCATAATGTATGTAGATATTCAAAACATACATTTCCAAGGGTTACATTAATAAGCATAAGTATGAAAACTTAGGAAAATTATTTATTAATATAATTAAATTAACATTAATAGGGGCTGATTCAGAAAAAAATTCGGATCTTTATTTGCCCCTAACAAAGATCCCTGAACAGTGATGTTAATGATAGGACATGTGCTTGCCATATATTTTTACAGGGAGATATATAGAATTCAGATATAGTACATTCTATGAATATATGAACTTCAGGTGAAATATTCAAAAATCTTTAAATATCTTTTATTTACTGAATTAGATTCAAATTTGTTTAAACACTAGATAATTCTAACTCTTAAAGCTAAATATACAAATATTGACAGGGTACCGAAATGTGTATTGCAGATTCCTCCACACCCCCAAACAGTTTTCATTACCCTGTTAGTGAAACTAGCAATTACAACTGGTGTCAATTTAAAATTTTAAAACAAAATTTTCACAAATTTTACGGCAACTATGAAAAGAAACTGTCACTAGAGTAAATAGATATGAAATTAATGAAGAATTCTGCATCTAATAGCCAATAATTTAATGTGAAAGTTTCTTTTAACCATGTGCACATGTTTTTTCATCAAGTACTTTCCATGTATGCAATGATCATTACGTAATGATTTTACATTTTTAAATGTGTAGTATATTATGAGGAAAAAAAAAATAATTTTAAAACAATTTTTTCAATAGAAACTATAGTGACTACTATGTATAATTTATCAATGCCAGATGGCATAATCATTTAAATATAGAGGGCAGGCAACAGTAGTGAAAATCTTTCAGAATGAAGTTAGGTTCTATTTATTAAAAAAACTTAATAAAAATTAAGAAATTGATTTGAACTGCTTGATTAATTAGTATAAAACTAAAATAACAGAACAAGATTTTATTCCACTTTTCTAATTCACTTTTGTGGTAGTTTTTACATGGATAAATTATATAACCCAAGAAATTTTTTTTTTTTTTTTTAATAAAAAGACATTAACAATAAGTGTTATAGAAATGTCCTATTAAAATTTATTTTTTATTTGATTACAAGATATTTATTTATTTTCATCAATGCCTGTTTCACTGAAATCCAATGAACAGTCGTCTGATGGCCGGCTTTTTCTTTTGTCCCAATCGCCTGCTCCGGCTAAAGACCTGCCGAACATATCGGAAAGGACTTCTCTTTCAGCATCCTTGAATTTTAAAGTAGCTGCAGCTATATATACATATAAAAAAAACTTATTAGAGACTAAATAACATTTTCAATTTTAACAGTAATATACTTAATTTCTGACAAGCTAAATACAGAATCTCTAAAAAAAATTAATGAATGTTTACCCAGCAAATAAATTTTTGTAGATATATAATAGTTACACACAATACAATTAACAGATATATTTAAGTAGAAGAAAAACGTCAGAGATAATATTTATTAACTTCACTAAAAGTAGCTGAAAATATAATAAAAATTTTGGTAAAAAATGACAGATCACTGAATAAAGCTGTTCCAAATAAAATTTTGTAATTAAATTGTACATTCATAATGCAATTTTTAAAAGTTATCCACAGCAAAAGTTAAAATACTCAAGAAAAATTACATTTTATTTTCATATGTTTTAGTATCAAAAATTCTTTACATGTGGATCAATCCATTTGTTTTTATATAATTTTGGATAAAAAGCATAAATATCAACAGCAAAATTAGTCTTTGTAAAAAAAAAGCGGATTTCATTGATTAACATAGAGATAAAGCCTATTTCAGCAAACAATTAGGATTAAAGTAACCTTATTAAGCAACAGCGAAATGATTGCGTGTTTCAACAATTAGCCACATTGTGAATTTCGGAAATCACCTTTGAAAAGATTTCAAATTTTATGGATTAACACCGAAATGATATAGTATTTTAGCAATAAGTTCCGTTTAAGCCTAAATTTTTGACAGTTAATAGTAAAACATAAAACAATCCTCTATTTCTGAATTAGTTTGCATAATTATTGCATTTTGAGATTCAGCTTTGAAAAAGGTGTAAATTTTATAGATCAGCGGCAAAATAATTCAATATTTAGAGATTGAACTTTATAAAGAACGTGAATTTCATAGATTAAGCACTAAATAATGCAAGATTTCGGCAATCGACTGCAAAAATATTGTGAATTTCAGAAACAGCTGTGGAAAAAAAAAAAAATCATCTTGAATTTTACTGGTTAGCAGCGAAATAGCGGTATTTGGGAATTAAATGTAAATTTTGATTATAAAAATTGACACCACAGTTGGCGGTGAAAATAGTATTTTCAAAATCAGCTGCAAAATTATTGGGTATTTTGGCATTCAGCTTTGAGAAAAAAGTGCAAATTACATCTATTATCAATGAAATAATTGAGTATTTGACTTAAACCCACAGAAATTTCATTGATTAGTGACGAAAATACTATGCATTTCGGCGATGGATGAAATCAGTCTTGAAAAAAGACTAATTTTATCGATAACTGGAGAAATTATAGCATATTTTAACAATTGAGACTATAAATATTGTTAATTTCACATTTATCTTGCATATACTGTGCATTTTTAAGTCTAAAAAAAACTAGGTGCATTTATTAATAATGTATAGACCTTTGAAAAAAAAAAAATATATATATATATATAACCTTTATCTGTCTGATGGAGTAAATATTGGAGAGAGAAAAATAGATACCTACCATTCCTTATAGAATTATGTAATTTAATTATTTATGGGAAAAAATGCTTAAGGAATCTACATATTTAAAACCCGCAATAACATAAAAATATTTGTAGATTACAATTTAAAAATTTAAACAAAATTATCTAAAAAATAAATATTTAGAAATTTTAAGTAAAAATTATTGAATTGTAAATAAGAAATTTTACGACAAATATTTTACTGGCTCCTAATTATTTTAATTACACATTTATGAAAGTTCAGTTCTTTTGGTCAAGTAGATTTTGAGCTACACCTAAAAAACTAATACAGGGGTGAAACTACTTAGCCCGCAAAAACCCTGAAATCTGATACTTGCATGCAGATAGGAAAGACTTAATAATGAAATATCAAATGGCTATTTTTAATAAATGATATTTGGAGAGTTCTTCGTACATTATAAGGCAAATTAAACATTCCAAATAAGAAATTTCTGTAAAAACAAAATAATTTAATATGAAATTCAGAAAATAAACCTAATAAATTAAGCAATTTTTTGTTTAATAACTTAAGAAATAAAAATATTAATAAATAAAATAATTTACCTAATAAAACATTTAGTGTTTCTTTGTAAGTTTGGAATGACTTTTTTCCTTTTCTTCCAAATCTGCTAAACTATTGCAATTTGTTGATCGAGTATTCTCTTGGTTAAACTTAAAACAAATGAGCGCTGTGTCTTTCCTGATCCAGCATTATACAGAAAACGGACCTGCAGAGAAAAAAAAAAAAAAAAAAAAAAAAAATTGTTTTGTTTTGCTTTAAGAGAAAATATATTAAGAGTTTTTATTTATTTATTTTTTTACCAGAATAGCAGCAAACTCCCGATCATTCTTTATTCTTTCATTCAATTCTTCTAGTTCCTCCATTGATGTAACAGGTAACTTTGTGTTCTCCGGTAAATACTCTAAACCTGAGTTTGTGGAATTGTTAGTTAACTTATCAACTTTATCTACAAGGCGATCCAATTTTTTATTCATTTCCACTATTGTCTTATTCATTTTTTCCAGTTTTAGAAAAAGACGATTACCTGTTTTGAAAACAAAAATTCATAATCAAAAAAGTAAATATTAAAATAATTATATGCTAATAAACAACTTTACGTATCAAGTAGTATGCAATGAACAGTTATTTCTCTGAATAACAAATATTCAACTAATATTTAAACTGATTATTTCGTTGCAGAATAATTCAATTTTTTCCAAAAAATAGTATGCACAATATTCTAGGGTTTGAAAATAGCAGTTAACCTTATTTTGCACCTAAAAGTTTAAGTTACAAAAGTAACTCTGGTTCAATATATTATTGGATTGCAAAAAAAAATTTGTTTACTGCATATTATTACATTCAATATCAGACTTTGTCTGGAATTTCTGGATTGCAGAGAAATTTTGTTTCGTTGCAGATGTACAGAAAATTCTGCTACTGGGAAGTGTACTAATTACAGGTGAAACCGATTTCAGGGCTCCCAACATATTTTAGCTACCGAAAAGGGTAAAAGAGGACCATTTACAGTTCAAAAGAGGATGGATGGATGGATGGCTTTTTATGGCACAAAGTCCACAATGGGACATGCTGCGCCAAACAAAAAAGGGTTAAACAAAATTTAGCCTCTGGATGGGTTTACCCATCCAGTTTGTCATTAACACAAATTAAAAACGAATAGGTAAAAGGTAAAATCAAAGTCATAAAAAACATTGTGGATAATAAAAACAGATTTAAAATGTAATGAACAGTGTAGATAATAAAAACTAATGTAAAATGTAATGAACAAGGTAGATAATAAAAACTGATGTAGAATGAGATGAAGAGTGTAAATAATAAAATCAAATGTCATAGTAAAAACCAGCGTCTTTTAAAAAATTTGTCAAATGATAATGAGGTGAACTACCTAAAAGGTTCGTCAGGTTTGGTGAGGATGAATTAAAATATTGCCGATACATATGACGAAGGCAAGGACAGTCAGTGAGAATATGGCGAATGGTAAGTGTATGGTAGTGACATTTGGGACAGGTCGGCTCCGCCTGTCGAAGTAATAAGTACTTATGAGTAAGCCTAGTGTGCCCAATTCGTAGACGGGTAATAAGTACATCATATTTCCTAGGAGTAAACGTTGGCCAGATTGCAATTTGAGGTTTAATATCATGTAATTTGTTATTAATTTGACTGTTCCACTCCCTTTGCCAAATATCTCTGAAATAGCTCCTGAGGCTATGCTTAACATCGTCATAAGGAATAGGACAGTTTAAAAAAATGGAAGCTTGCTTTGCGGCCTTGTCTGCTATTTCATTGCCTTTAATACCAACATGTCCAGGAACCCAACAAAATAAAATACTGAATCCCCTTTTTAGAAGGTCGTTATATGTTTTTAAAACAGACATAAAAGAAAGAGTGCAAGAGATAGAAGAAAGAGAGTCAAGAACACTCTTTGAGTCCGTATAGATAATGAATTTTTTGCTGCAGTGAGACGAAATAATGTTTAAAGCTACCTCAACTGCAAAAAACTCTGCAGAAAAAATGGAAAAAGAGCTTGGGAGTTCATAGCTATACGTGGTGTTGCCAGTGACGACACCACAGCCAACTTTATTACTTGTCTTGGAGCCGTCAGTAAAAATCTCGACATAGTCCTTATATTCAGAGCGATGAGATGAGAAAAGTGCTTGAAACATGGAAGCATCTGTGTTAGATTTGTCAAACCCCTTAAATGGATGAAGACAGGAAATTGGCTGGAAATTCCAAGATGTCATGTTTAAAAGAGACCGAGGACGAACTTTGGTATGAATGTGAGAGGTGCCAGCAAGAAAGTTCTTAATTCTAAGAGCGAAATGTGGGATGCAAGACGGGCGATTCACATAAAGATTATGATCGTTGGTATTTAAAAGTGAATGAAGAGGATGATTAGGATGTGAGAGGATGCGAAAGTACAATTCACATGAAAGTCTTTGTCTGATGTCAGTGAGAGAAGGCTCCACACAGTCAGCATACAAACTAAGCACAGGAGAGGTGCGAAAGGCCCCTGAGCATATCCTAAGAGCACTGTGATGGGTTGTGTCTAGTTTTTTAAGATAAGAACTAGGAGCAGACCCATATACTTCACAGGCATAGTCTAATTTTGAACGGATAACAGAGTGGTAGATTCTCAATAAAGAAATGCGATCTGCACCCCAAGAAGTGTTTGATAGTACTTTTAAAAGATTTAATGTTTTTTCGCATTTTGTCCTTAAATATGATATATGAGATTTAAAATTGAGTTTTCTGTCAAAAATTACACCCAAGAATCGAGCAGAGTCAACAACAGAAATAGGATTGTCATTCATAAAAATCTCTGGATCAGGATGTAGACCTCGTTTACGACAAAAATGCACACATTGTGTTTTGTCAGTAGAAAAGTTAAAACCATTTTTATTAGTCCATTTAATGATATTCTTGATGGCAAGTTGTAATTGGCGTTCAATGAAGCACATGTCATTTCCCTGGCAAGATATCTGCAGGTCGTCAACATATAGACTGCCGTGGACACTCTGTGGAATTTCTTTGAGGATGTCATTAATTTTTAAAGAGAAGAGTGTAACACTCAAGACACTGCCTTGAGGTACACCTTCTTCCTGAAAATAAAAATCTGAAAGAACTGATCCAATACGAACTTGGAAGCGTCTGACCCTTAAGAAATTTTCAATAAAAATAGGAAGATTCCCCCTGAAGTCCAAATTAAAAAGATCTTTTAAAATACCATAGCGCCATGTCTTGTCATAAGCTTTTTCTATATCGAAAAAAATTGACACCAAATGGTTACGTCTCACATTAGCTTTGCGGATATATGTCTCTAATAATAAAATATTGTCAACCGTACAACGGCCTCGTCGGAAACCACTTTGCCATGGAGAAATAAAATTATTTTTTTCAAGAATAAAAACCAATCTAGTATTTACCATTTTTTCGAGTAGTTTACAAAGACAGCTTGTAAGAGCAATGGGCCTGTAATTTTTTGGATCAGTAGCATCTTTACCTGGTTTTGGAAAAGGAATAACAATAGCATCGTGCCAAGCAACAGGGAAAATATTTTCAGTCCAGATCCTATTGTAAAGATGAAGGAGATTTTTAAGAGACAGTTTTGATAAATGTTTAATCATAATGTAGGTAACACCGTCGGGTCCAGGAGCAGAGTTACGACAATTTTTCAAACTATTTTGCAATTCATTTTCAGTAAAAGGACTATTGTACTCTGGTGAAGAACGGGAGTGAAAATTAATTGATGAACGCTCAGAATTATGTTTGTATGACAAAAAAGGTTCAGAATAGGAATTAGAGCTGGATATGTCAGATAAAGACCTACCAATGGTGTTTGCTATATTTTTAGTTGATGTTATGGTTTGGCCATTATATTTTAAAAAGGAAATACTTTGATTAGAATAAATTCCCATTGCTTTCTTGACACGATGCCAAAGTTGTTTGCTGCTTATATTGGAGGTAATGCTGGAAACATATTTAACCCAGGACTCCTTTTGTGATTTTCTGCGGATTCTTCGAGCATTTGCTTTTGCTTTCTTGAATGCCATGTAGTTGGCAGTCGTTGGGTACCGCCTAAAAATCCCCCATGCTTTTTGTTGCTTTTTTTTTGCAGCATTACATTCTTCATCCCACCAGGGCTTTGAGTGTTTATTGTGGCGGCCAGAAGATTTTGGGATAGAGATGTTAGCAGAGTTCATGATACAATTAGTCACATCGGTAACAGCCTTGTTAATATCACCTCCAATCATGTCATGTGTAATTACAGCATTAATGGTGAAGGCAGCCCAATCGGCTTTGTCATAAATATAATGTGGGTTTCCGGGTCGATGTTCATTAAAATTATGAAATGATAAAAATAAAGGAAAATGATCACTATTATGTAGATTGTTACTTACGAAGAAATTAAAATATGGATACAGAGTGGGTGAGCAAATGGCTAGGTCTATTGCATGGAATGTTCTGGAAGGTTCATGAAAATATGTATTGTCCCCATTATTTAGAATACATAGATTATTATCTGTGACACAATCCTCAATAACTTGACCACGCTGATTAGTGTCGGGACTACCCCAAAGTGGGTTGTGCCCATTAAAGTCTCCAAGAAAGACAAAAGGAGTTGGCAACTGCAAAACAAGATTATTGAGATCATGAGGGCTGAGAGTCATATTTGGGGGTATATAGATATTGCAAATAGTGACAAGCATGTGAATATGGACCTGGACTGCTACAGCTTGGATATTAGTATTTAAAGAAATATTAATGTGAGGTACATTATTAGAAATAAGAAGAGCTACACCACCTGTAGCCCTGTCAGAATGAATAGAGTCTTTTCTAAAACAGTTATAGCCACGAATTTTTACAATATCATTTTGTTTTAAGTAGGTCTCTTGAAAGGCAAAGCAAATGGGTCGATGATCAGAAATGATCTCTCTGATTTCATCTCGTTTATTTGTAAAACCTCGGCAATTCCAAGAAATGAAATTAGTCATTATGATTTTTTTTTTTTTTTTTTAGATTAAAACATCCACGTCATTATCCTCTGATGCGGTAGACATACCTTCCCCATCAGAAGGATGAAGGGTTATTAAGTCCTGTTGTTTAGTAAGATTTATCTTTTTTGTTTTGTTTGAATTTGGAGTGGGCAATTTTGCAATTCTCTTTTTCTTTATGATATGGGAACGCAAGGGTGAATTAGAATTTTTTAGGGAGACTGAGGAATGTCCCCTGTCAGACGAAACATTTTTTGGTATTAATGGAGATTTTTTTGAAGTTGTTGGTTTAGGTAAAGAAGACTGTGTGGAGGTAGCTGTCTGACTTGGTTTGGTTTGTATATTTGAGGGATTGATTCGTAAGTTTTCCATAGGAGTACCATTGGAGGACTGTGTGGAATTTGAGGCCTGATTAGGCTTAGGTTGCAATTTTTGAGAATTAAGTAAAGCAGTTTCAACTGGAGAGCTGGTTTGTGTAGCTATTGTTCTAGAAGTTTTTTTGATGGAAGTAGCAGAAGCATATGATTTTCCAATGATGGGTGTTCTTGATTCAACTATTTTTCTTGCCTCAGGGTATGATATATTTCCTTTAGTTTTAATCGTCTGAATCTCTTTTTCTATTTTCCACTTTTCACAAGACTTGGAGTACGATGGGTGATCATTTTTACAATTAATGCAACGGGCTGGGGCTTCGCAATTTTGACTGTCATGGCCGATGGCACTGCAACGGGCACACGTCAGTTTTCCTCTGCATGAAGTTTTAGAGTGTCCAAAGCGTTGGCAGTTGAAGCAGCGTAGTGGATTCGGAATATATGGCCTAATGGGGCATTCGAGATAACCGGCTTTTATAGAGCGTGGAAGTTTAGGAGAGTCTATCGTTAAAATAATATGCTTGGTAGGTATTTGTTTGTCATCTCGAAAAACGGAAATGCGTCTAACTGCTATAACATTTTGTTCTTTAAGGTTCTCAAGGATTTCTGATTCTGGTATGAACTGTAAGTCAGATTCGGAGATAACACCACGACAAATATTCAAAGTTCTATGAGGAGTAACAATGGCAGGTATGTCTGCAAAAAAGGAACATCTTTTTAAACTCTGAGCTTGCTTGTTATTTTCAACTTCTATTAGTAATTCCCCTGATCTAAGTTTTTTGACTGATTTTGGATCACCCATTATAGATTGCAGTGCCTTTTGTATTAAGAAAGGAGATGTTTTTGAGAAATCTCCTTCTTTCCTCTTTACAACAAAAAATGTAGCTTCACAATTTACAAACACATTCGTCTCATTAAGGGTGGAAGAAAACTCTTCCACTCTATCTCCCCAAGATTTCTCATTTGAATTTTTGATAGCTTGGCTCGAGCCAGACGCATTATTCGTATTTCCTTTAGTTGTCGCCATATTGAGATAAGAAAAAAGGGTCGAGGGTTTCCTTAGTCCCACAAGTCAGCCCGTTTCTTGAACAGACGTAAAAGCAAAGGGTTTTCAGAATCGCTCCCTGGGACACCCATAACCACTCACCAGCTACCAGACCGTCGACCCAGATTGGGAATCACATGTGGTAGTCGTGTTAGTCCGGTGTTTCTCGTTCGAGTAGTCACCGTTGTCTCACCTTCACCAAGGGCACCAGTCTCCCAGTGTGCTCCCAAGGCTAGACTACCGTGAGACCCTCACCAAATCGCCAACCCAATAACCAGCGCCACATCTACACCGGACATAGCTTGGTTAATGTTTTAGAAGTTAATTATTTTTAGTAGAACCAACAAGAAAAAGACCAAAAAAATAAAGGTGAGTGAAAAATAAACAAGGTAAGTAGAACCCAACAAGGTGAGTAAAACAAGGTAAGTAGTTTCATTTTTTTTTTTGTAAGTTTTTCAAATTTTTATTTTTTTTTTTTCCATTTTATTTTTTTTTTTTTACAAGAACAATAAACAGGAACAAGTACCAAAACCTTATTGGCAGTAAAAACCAAAAAACTAACAAGGACAAAAAAGCAAGACAAAAAGCCAAAATCTTATTAGCAAAAAAAAAAAAAATAATAATAATAATAAAGAATAAAAAAATAAAATAAAAATAAAATAAATAAATAAAATAAATAACAAGTAAAAGAAAGGAAGGTAGAAGGAAAAAAAAAAAAAAAAAGAAGAAGAAGAGAAAAAAAAGATCACTCGGGCCCGGGGTGCGTGACTCCCCCTGAATACCTGAAGAAGGTACCCCCCTGGGGGGCAGTTCAAAAGAGGACTTAGGAGGACCATTTATAATAATAAAAAGAAAAAGGAGGACTTCAGAGGGATTTTTTTTTATCCAAAAATTATAACAAATGTAAACATTTTACACTATCATCATTTTAAACACCTCGTTAAACAATCATTTAATCATAAAACATATTAAATATAACATAACAATAGCTAATACCAACGAGGAAAAAATATCCAATAATTTTTATTTACCATTTATAAAGGCATCTATACTGCTGCATTGGAAACTTCTTAAATTTACGGGGGGGGGGGGGGGGCAGGAAACATATTAGTAGTAGTAGTTATTTGAAGAAAAAGTAAGGCAGTTTAATTCCTAAGTAATTTTTCTAAACTTATTTAATTATTAAAGATTTATTCTTACAATTCTACAATGATACACTGGGAGAAAAAACGAAAATTACGCAGCAGATTGTGAGATTATTTGGAAATTACACAGATTATAAAATAACACATTTGATTTTCTAAATGATATAACGAAATTCCAAAAAGAAAAAAAAATATATATATATATACAAGATTATTTGGACGTTACACAGATTATGAAATAACACTTTTACTAAATGATATAAATAAATAAGATGGAAGATTGTGAGATTATTTGGAAATAATTTTAAATATTTGTAGTCCCTGAAAAAAATCCCTTCTTATAGGTTCTGAGGTTATAATAAACTAAATTTAAAAGTAGCATTTACATTGTGGGTGGAGAAAAATTATTCTACACTCATCATCATCATCATCAAAATTAACTTTTCAGAGTCCCTAGGAACGGGGTTCCGTCACCTCTAATAGTAGTATGTAGAATAAATAATATAGTAGAATATACGGCCAGGTAGGTCTTTCTAGATTCAGGCATGAGAGTGCAGAAAACAAAAAAAAAGAGGAAACACGCGTGTTCATAAAATTAATTTTTAAAAAAAAGTAACGCGCGCTGCAGAAAACTATACAAATGTACGTTCATAAAATTTATTTTAAATGAAAAATAATGCTCACAGGAAAAACTATACAAAATATTTTGAAAGTGACAAATTAAACTAAAAGAATAATACACATCAACACAATAAATTATGTGTTAAAAAAAAAAAAAAAAAAAAACGTAAGCTAGCAATCAACATTTAATCATTGGCTGGTGGTGGAAAATGGGAAAGAAGGGGGGGGGGGGGGGGGTAAAAAGTAGTTCATGAGAGAAATATTAAACACAATTCTACTTCTTTATGGGTTCTAAAATATCATAAAGTAAGTTTAAAATTAATATTGTGGATGGATAAATATACAAAAATAAAAGGCTTTCTACAGAATGTTTGATCGGCAATGGTTATAGATGAAAAGGGGGGGGGGAGGACAAAAAAATATTTCATTAGTGAGAAATATTTTATAATTCTGTTCTTTTATATGTTATAGAATCTGATAAAGCATGTTTAAAATGAATATTGACATTTATATTTGGATGGAAAAAGATTGAGAATCTAAAGTTTTTCATGGAGCGTTTGAACACTGATCGTTATTGGAGTTTGATTTTAACAAAATAAAAAACAGCGGAATTAACGAAAATCGCAAAAAAGCGGAAAATCTCAGATCCGCGGAAAATTCTCATGCCTGTAGATTCTAGAACATAATAAAGCAAGCTCAGGGGTCGATCCAGGCAGAAATTGGGAACCTTTTTGCTGCCCCTTCACAAATTTCAAATCTCTAAAATGGGCCCCTTTACAAAAATCAAGTTCAGAAAATGGGTCTCATCACAAAATTCAGATCAATAAAATTGCAGCCCTACACAAAACTACTACAGCCCTTTCACAAAATTTTATTTTATAAAAATAATACTTTTGTAAAATTTTTCCATGTTTATAGTATTATTTTTAATGAGGATCTATACTTGGTTCAGTGAAATGCTATTGACTTGATATTAAACATCAGATAGGCAACTGCTAAAATGAAAGGTTTCTAGCAACAATTCTTTTTTTCACAAAAATAAATAAAAATTTCACAAAATGGTCCCCAAAAATTAAAACCTGGATCAACCCCTGAAGCTTAAAATAAATATTAACATTTATGGCAGACTGACAAAAAAAATTTCATGTATTTACAATATTTTTTATGTATATTTTTGTTTTGCCTCCCACCTTCTTGTCTTGGTATAAAAGACGACATTGCTGATGTATTGAAAGCATAGTATGAGTTTAATGTTTTCTGAAAAATTTAACAATTATTTCTGTTTTTGAAAGATGTTTTTCCATGAAAGATAATTTCCCTTATTTGATAAATCTTACTACTATACTGGTACTTTCCATGTCAACATCTTTGTGTTAAACAAGATTCAAGCATTATAAGCACTATGTTCGAATTTACAATGAGAAAGTTTAAATAGTATGATATTTATCAAATGGATTCTCTTTAAAGGAATTCTGTCCTGAAAAATTAATAGACAAATTGCATTTTAAAGCCAAAACTTAAAAAATCTCAATATATTTGATGATTATATTAAAGGAAAAAATATTTATTTCTGCAGATTTTATTTTCTTCTAATAGTTTCTTTTTATCTTTATAAAAGATAGTTATTTTCTTAAAATTTTACTTAGTTCACATTTTTAACTAAATAGTTCATTTATTCTATGTAAAATAATACATGAATGACCTGCATTAATTATATAATTATGAAATATTACCCTTAAATTCTATTGGGTTGGCAAGAAAGTAATTTCGGTTTTTTTCATGAAATAAAACACGAATTTTAGAATACAAAGAATAAACTTTAATCAATGATATATTTTCCATTTTGGTCGATGACCTTTCGCCATCTTTCTGGCAACATCATGATTCCACGTTCATAGAACTTCTGGTCTCTATCGGCGAAAAACTGAACCAAGTGCGATTTTACAGCGTCATCATCATTGAAAGTTTTACCATTCATGTAGTTCTGCAGAGATCGAAATAAATGGTAATCTGATGGTGCAAGGTCCGGACTATATGGTGGATGTAACATCAATTCCCAACCAAGTTCCATCAGTTTTTGGCGAGTGACTAAAGATGTGTGTGGTCTAGCGTTGTCCTGATGAAAAATTACACCTTTGCGATTGACCAATTCTGGCCGTTTTTCTGCAATTGCTGCATTTAATTTGTCCAGTTGGTGACAGTAGACGTCCGAATTGATCGTTTGGTTCCTTGGGAGCAACTCAAAATATACCACACCTTTCCAATCCCACCAAATTGAAAGCAACATCTTCTTTTGGTGAATATCAGCCTTTGAAGTGGTTTGTGGTGGTTCATCATGCTTAGACCATGATCGTTTTCGACTGACGTTATCATAAACAATCCATTTTTCATCACCAGTGATGATTCGTTTCAGAAAAGGATCGATTTCATTGCGTTTCAGGTGTAAATCGCAAGCACTAATGCGCTGTGTTAAATGAATTTCTTTCAATTCATGAGGAACCCAAGTATCAAGCTTTTTGACTAGTCCAAGACGCTTCAAATGATTTTCAATTGTTGTGTGTGATACTTTTAACTTCTCTCCAAGCTCTCTCACAGTTGCATGACGATCTGATTCAATTATGGCTTTGATTTCGTCATCTTCAACTTCATTTGGACGACCCGAACGTTGCTCATCTTTCAGCGAAAAATCTCCAGAACGGAATTTGGTAAACCACTTCTGACATGTGCGTTCTGTTATGCAATTGTCACCATAAACTTCGCATATCTTTTTATGAACTTGCGCTGCCTTTTTCCCTTTACGGAAATAATACAACAAAATATGACGAAAATGTTCGTTTTTACACTCCATGTTAAAACTGATGCTAAACTAACAATTGTTGATGAAATTGCGTGGGATGTTTTTCTAAAGCAAGCTAAGAGTGACGGCTAACAAATGTCAAAAGATCAAAAACATGGCGTTGACAGAAGTCATTCAAAAGTATGGTCAACGCCATCTATGCGTGAAAACCGAAATTACTTTCTTGCCAACCCGATATAAGTTTTGCTGTGAGCATTGTCATAGAAATAATTCGTTATTTCTGGCTCCTAAGATACTGAAACTTTGTCAGTCCCTGAACATAACCATAAAAATAAAACTACAAAATTATATTTTTCTTTTATTGAAGTAAAAAAATCTTAAGTAAGACATTTTCAGAGAGAGTTTACTTGCGATTTACATTTCAATTCCGAAATGCATGATCAGTGACTGACTGTCAAATTTTAGACCAGATAGTAGACTATATTCGGCATACAAGTTCAATATGGAAAAAGTCTGCAGCAAAAAACTGATGTATAAAGTAAATTAACTTAGATTAATCTAACATTTTAACTAGAAGAGTCAAAATTACTTACATAAAGCATTTGAAGTAAGATCTTGATCCTGTGAATCTAAAAAAGTAAATTTTGAAACATGTATACATTATTACTACATAAAACATGTTTGTGCTTCACAGATATTTATTACAGTGAACCTTGAATAATTCGAACTTGTTTAATTCGAAATTCTGGATAATTCGAACTTTTTACTCAGTCCCCTGAATTTTATTTTGGATAATACGAATTTTTCATACGATTACCTTTAAAATATTACAGTAAAATTAGTTCCCGGGATTTTTTCTCAGCTAAAGTGCATTATATATCTTAACAGTCTTTCAAAAGAAGGATAAGGAAATACAAGAGAAGTCCCTAGCTAGTGCATCTCAGAAGATATGGTGAATGTGCATGAACTTCCGAGGTTTTTTTTAATTGAAAGTCATGCTCAGAGCTGCCAACCTAATCCAGCAAATTGTTAGTACCGCTCTTTTTTCTACACCACATAATTTTTAGAGCATTTTTCTTCTTAATTCATCATAGCTACATTTCAAGAGAATTACTCTAAAAATTAACCGGTGTAGAAAAAGAGGCGGTATTAACAATTTGCCGGACTAGATTGGCAGCTCTGCATGCCTAATGTAGTAAGTAGATTCTATTTTTGTATCAAGTCATATGCTATGACGCAAAGATTGTACTTAAAGGAGAAATAAAAAATCTGACTATTTTTTAAAAAGTGTTGAATAATTAAGCTCGTAAAAAATATTGATTTAAAGGGGGAGGGGTGGATGTAGCAGTATTCTTAGGTATAAAGTTTGTGTTAAATTTTGATCGTAGAGTTTTAATATTTTAATATATCTTTTTTGTTTTGGCAAAATAGTATATGTAATTCGAATTTTTGGATATTTCGAATTTTTCTCTGGTCTCTTCAACTTCGAATTATCCAAGTTCTACTGTATATAAAAATTTATCTTAGGCAAAGTCAACACAACTCTACAAATTCATAAGTAAGACAGAAAAAGTATGTATAAGCTTTTATGAATATCTATAATAAAAGGAAAAGTTTGTTATTCTATACGTTCAGCTCCTATTGATCGCAGAAGTAGAAAAATTGACATCAGATGCCAGGGGTTAATACAGGTCGATTTTACTACCATTTATGGGTACCTTCACAAAAATTGACCTGGAATAAAAGGTATCTTCACAAAAATCATAGCTAAAATCAGTACTTTCACAAAAATCTTAGTCATTCTAGCAAAATCTGACATTTAAATGAACACATTTTCAAAGAAAAGTAACTTATTTGTGCATTTTTGTTGATGCGATTCATGAAAAAAAGAATCATACAAATTATTTTAATATCTACATACAATGTTTTGATGACTGTATGGTAATGTGTCTATACTTTCTGGTACAATTCAGGTCTGCAGTGATACTAGCACGAATAAAAACTTCTACTTAGTCTTTCTACTGAACTGTTTACTTAGAGAAAAGCGAGCTTTGGAGTTTCTGTTCTGTTACAAGCCTCATACTAACTGCTGAGCATTATTTTTATTATATTACTTAGATTAAATCCCCCCCCCCCCCCCACAAACACAGAGAAAAAGAGTGCTACAATTTTTCAGAGAAATAAACAGGGTTCATACTCAAATATGGGGAAAAAATTCCGAGTTTTCCCTGAGTTCCCAGACAATTTTCAAGAAAATATTAGCGACGTTTTACACAGGGGTGAAATTACCTAACATACAAAAACCCTGAAAACTGATATTTGCATGCAGAGACTTATTAATGATATATCATATCGTAACCTGTATTAAGTGATATTTGGAGAGTTCTTAATACATTGTAAGCCAGTTTAAACATTCAATTTAAGAAATTTCTATAAAAACGAAATAATTTAACATGAAATAGAAAGAACAGCAAAACTTTCAAAAACCCTGAATTCAGGGGTAGCCCCTGAAAAGTTTCACCCCTGATTACAAGAAACGTTTCTCTAGACAGGACAAATGGTAATCCTGAAATATTTAAGTATTATAATGACCTCCCTCTTCATTACATGCATTTGAAACTACTCTTTCCGAGTTCATTTATATTTCTTTTTACTTGAAAATATATCCTTAGACTTGTTTAACTGTGTTATTTTAATGTGCGTGTTTATATACTGAAAACATTGAAGAATCAAAATAACTGAGATTTTTTTATAAGTGGCATTTTCAGGCCTAGAAAACACTGATGTTATATAGAGTATAACTTTACATTCAAATAAAGTGAGTATTTTGAATTTTTAGTGAAAATTATGCATTAAAAATATTTAAATGTTATTTTTCAGCTCTTCATGTACTTTTGGTTTAAGAGCCGCCACTGTTCAACCTGCTTTTAGTCAGTTTTGAACAGCTTATAGCTGTTTTGCAATGACGTTACATGCATATAATACGTTTCATTTCGTTGCTTGATGACGGATATTTCCAACATACTATTATTTAATTATTTTATATTATATATTTATACTAGAATTTTAAATATTTTTCTTTTAATCTAGAACATGAATTATATCACCCTGATTTATTTCACAAAAAAAAAAAAAAAAAATGCGAAGGGGGGGCTAAATTTGGTACCCAATGATTACCAGTTATAAAAGCAGAATGTTTAGTGGATAAAATTTTATCATTATTAGAACTATAACTAGGAACTTGGACACAGGGCAACATATGATAATGATGCCCCCATCTTTAATGTGTATTCCAAAATTAATAATTTCTATATAAGCAAGTATGATAATTTCTTCTGTAACTATCTCTGCTGCCTAATTCTCGATTTATACACACATTTTTAAATCTATTTTACCTTGCCAATTCAAACTACTAGACATTGGTTTAAATGATATTGAAAACAAAGGTTCCTTTGATTTATTACATGATTCTTATATGTTTTTTGTAGTCCAAACGTCTAACAAATTAAGAGTAACATGATAATCCTTTAACTATAATTTTATAACCCCATATGCATTTATTTGTTTTTCATATTTTTAAATTTTTTGTTATGTAGTTGATCTTTGCATGTTTAATTTGAATTTCATATGTTTAATTTATTATTTGAATCAATAAACAAATCTTCCAAAAACATGCAAACAATAAACACTTTTAAGTATACTACATAGTCTCGACTGTGATGTAAGTTTGCCTGTTAAATCATTCTTTTCCATTTTTTTTTTATTCAGTTTAAATGCATGCAGGGAAATCATGGATATGAGAAATAATAAATATCATCATCTGCTTTTCCTTATTATTTATCATTTAATCATACACAAAAGGGATAAAATGTATTTTGAGATATTTTAGCTATTTATGATCAACTATCTAAATAAAATAATTTTGAAATTGTTTATTTTGCACTTTACCTAGTTATTCTGTGAAATGACTAATGATATGTCATTAAAGTATGAAAATTTTCATCTATTATATACTTTAACTTTCTCTTAGTTATTTCTATGACATAACTGAATTATACACTTTAACGGTAACACAGTTATAAATAAACATACTATATATTCCCATGATTAAATATACATACACAAGTTATTACATACACATTAGAGGAAGGCAAAGAAAATATATTATATACACTAAACTTCAAGCATATTTTTGTACTCTTGATGTACACAACACATAAATTGTTAAAAATTAATCCATTTTTCAGATTTTTAAATTTTTAACTTAGTGTAACTGCAATTTTAATTTTTTTTTAATTATTTACCAACCCTATGTGACAAGAAAAATTAATTTTATTTTATAACTTATAAAAAGCATTTCGCATGATATTCAGATAAAGTATTAAATTTCCGTAGTTTTTGGATTTTAAAAAATCTGGTTTGGATTATGAAAATTTTTTGGGGGCTGCCCACCCAATGCAAAATTAATGGTTGAATGATTTGACTAGTTATTGGCATTTTGTACAACAGGTATAATAGGCAGTTAAAAAAAACTTACCTTTTTATAGTTTTTTTAAATATTTCTTTTAAGAAAAAATATGGACTGCATGTAATTTTAAATGTTTAACGCTTTATATTTTCTTAGATATAACTATTAAGAAACCCTATTTTTATCTGTAAAAATTCAAATTTTCGCATTTCTTTCAAAAAAAAAAAAAAAAAAAAAACTGCTCCCATAAAATTTCTGGAAATTTTATATCTCTATCATTAACAGCTTTCTTTTCTAAATGAAATTTATTTTATTTAAATTTATGAAATACATGCGGTCCATATAAGTTATGTTTAATAAGATACAAAATAAAGGTAAGATACTTAACATAATTTGATTTATAATAAAATGACATGTGCGATTGAGGAAACTGCACAGAAAATAGAAAATTTCAACTACAGACTTCTTTAATCCTATTTTATTAAAAAGTTTGCTCAAAAAAAATTTAAAAAAAAAATTAATCTTAATAACCTTTGATATTACTTACTTATAAATTTAAATTATGTTTGATTTCAAAATAGTTTCAATTCCACAATTTTAGTATTTTAAAATATTTAGTTTAACTTACTTTTAAAAGTGTTTGATGCACTCTCATATTCTGGCAGACTCGGAATGTTGTATTTTTTGCTTATAATAGATTCACTTTCAGAATCTGAATCAGATAACTGGAATCTAGCCGGCTTTTGACGCTTCCGTGGTCTGTTTTTAGATGTATCATCCGATGAGTCACTGCTCAAATGAGATGTTTCTAAAGCCTTTTCAGCTTTACCCTGGGCCTTCAAAAAAGAATCTGAAAACACAATTTCTCTTTGTATTTTCATTACTAATAACTTAAATGGATAAAAATAAGATTAAAAAGAAAATTACTTGTGAAGCTGTTAACTTTTATCTTTACTGATATCCAGTCACTGGATGGAGAAACACAATCTCTAATGAACTTTGCTATTAATGAAGATGATGAAGTGTTGGGCCACTTTGTCTCTGTCTTGCTTACTAGCCATATTGAGGGTACAATTTCTACGCTATTTTCCTCAACAAATGTAACAATGGCATATTTCTTTTGAGGCTGTGAATCTTAAAATTAAATATTTTTCAAGCAAACAATTTGAAAATTTAATTTACTGAAGAAAAATATTACAACTTCAAACATTAAATGTATAATTCTTTTTAAAAGTGGTTTATATCAACACAAGGTTTAAAAAGCTGCTTCAGTAGAATTACCAAACATTGGTAAGCATATGCAAATGTTGTTTAAAGTTAGCGAACTTGTGGAAGATTTCAAATAGTAAAAAAAAAGCAAAGTTATCACCCTACACAAAATTTTAAACATGACTAACATACCAGTTCTATTTATTAATACAAAAATATATTGTTCTGGAAGTGCACATTTTCTAATGGAAATTTAATTTTAGAACTAAAAGCTCAGTAAAAAAAATTAACCCTACATTAAATTGAACGATAATATAAATACATATAGTTTATTTGCTTGTTCAGCCAAGCTATTTGCAAAACACTTATTTCATTTACAAATTGTCCAGTAATTCAATGCTATAGAAGTAACTGATGCTGATTAGAGGTCAAGACTCGCGGTCACCACTCGCCACCTAATTTGAAAAAGTGGCGACCCAAAAAATTGCTGTAATCGCCAATCAGACATGTGTTTTTTTTTTTTTTTTTGCGATTTTGCGGAAATCTGCGATCCCCCCCCCCCTAATTCCCAGAATTTTGCAAATTAACTTCTGCTTAAAAAAAAAAAAAAAAATCGCGGATATCGTCTGTTTTAAAAAAAGAAACCCCATTAACGATCAGCGATTAAATTTGCTACGAAAATTACCCAATTCATAATCTTTCTCCATCCACAACATAAATGACAATATTAATTTTAAACTTGCTTAATGAGATTCGAGAGCCTATAAGAAATAGAATAGTTAAATATTTCTTGCTCATGTAATTAATTTTTATTCCTTCCCCCCCCCTCCCCCCCAACATCTCCAGATAGTGATCAGTGATTAATTCTAGAAACAATAAAGAGATAGAAGTGCTCAATGTTTCTCACATATGTAATTATTTTTAAACTTCATTACTGAACTTTATAATTCTACTTATTTTTTCTCAAATAAATTAAATATTTATATTTAATATCCATTCCAAATGTTTAAATAAACAAGGGAAAAAATGTAGACTAAATTATTCAGGTAGGAAAATTTTTTCTAAATCAATTTAAGAAAATTAATACTCAGTTGGTTTTATGCATATTAGAAACTGATAATTAACTACTGTAGCTTTTTTAAATATGTATGATTAATGTACATAAATAAAAATCACATTACATATTTGTTTGATTTTTTCCCCCCTTGTTGACATGGAATTTTAATAAGGTTTTATGTGGATATAAAACTTATTGCACAGGATTGTAGTATACTATGAGGGTAACAACATATTAAAGCAGTAGGACCTACTATCCACAAAATTTCGAGAAAAAAGCATTTAAAGTTTCAGTAATCTTTAAATACAAGTTATTTCGCAAGCCAGCAAACGCTCCAGTGGTGTGATCCTAAAGCGCGAGTCTGCTAGCCAGACGACTTGGGTTCGAGGCTACCTCCAGACAGCTTTCTTTTCTTTTTTTTTTCTTTAACTTTTTACGTAATTTAAACTTTTTATTTTTCTTTATTTTACAATTCAAAATTTGAAATTTTAATAAATTTAATTTTCTTGAGTATAAAATAACTTTTTCTATTTTTAATATTTTTAACTTAAAAATACGATAAATTTCTATAACTTAAAAAATAAAGTTCAGTTTTACAAAACCCTAAATAAGAAACAAAGAAAAACAGACAAATATTTAAATAATTAAAAAATAAGCAAGCTGTAAACAAACTGTAAAATAGTTAGCAGATGCACGGCCTAACTCGATCTTCTCCTCTCTTTCTCCCCTACTTACGGCCTTAACAAAAATCCGAAACCCTATTGTTATTGCGGAATCCAGTTCTTCCTTCTCAGAAATGTAGACGGCGCTTTTACTTACTGCTTTAAAGGGAATTTTTTGTTTCTTTACATTATGTTAGAGGCGCTTTTTTCGAATGTTTCCGTAGATGTAATTGAACTTTATTTCATTTTAATGTAAATGTAAATATGGTAAACTGCTGTGTACCATACTGTACTTCCGATTCACTGAAAAAATGTACTGATATTTCATTTCATGAATTTCCTTCTAAAATAGACTTAAGAGATAAATGGTTGAAAGCTATATCTAGAAAAGATTTCGTGATTAATGATAAGTCAGCTTCCTCCGTTGTCTGCTCTAAGCATTTTAGGGAAGAGGATTTTCTGAAAACCTTAAAACGAAAACGTTTAGCACCGGATGCTGTACCGAGTATATTTGTAAATTACCCGTCTTATATGGTATCCTCTTCAAAAAATAAAAGAAAATACATTTCTAAAAGACAAGCTAAAGATATTCTACCAGAAAAATTGGTAAAACGGAAAAGAATTAGCATAAATGATGCCAATCAAAATTTATCTTTGAGTGAGAGCTGCCAAACTCAGCCTGTGTTTTCTGCAGGAAATAATGGAATTTCTTCAAAAGACAATTTTATTAGAAATACTCTGAACGAAAAGAAGAATGAAGTAAAGCTTTTAAAAAGCAATTTGTGGAAAAAAAACAGGGAAATTGAAAATTTAAAAGAGAAATTAAGAAAAGTAGAAGAAAAATTGATGTATTATGAAAAAAATAATTATCACTGCGCATTAGAAAAGATGATAATTTTAAGCGAAGAAGTAGGTAGTCGAAAAGCTTCTTTTGTTCTGCAGCAGATCGAAAACTTTTTTTCTAGCAGGCCTACATGGAAAGAAGAAGTCATACGGGATTGTGTATTATGGAATTCCAGCTCTCCCAAGGGATATCACTTTGTGCGAGAAAGAAATATTTTAACTCTGCCGTCTAAAATGACTTTAGCAAGATTCATTGGACCATTCACTGGAGAAATGGGGATCACAAATTTAATAAAGGAGAGACTGACAGAAGAAGCAAATAATTTAAATAATTACGAAAGATTTTGCTCCTTAATTATTGACGAAATGTCTATAAAACAAAATTTGCAATATGATTCAAAAGTCGACAGTTTTTTCGGTTTTCAGACTAATACCGAAAATAAAGTCTCGTGTAATTTAGCCAATAGATTATTATGTTTTATAATTAATGGCTTATCCTCAAATTATAGAATCCCTTGCGGATACTTTTTTCCCAAGCAACTTACTGGGAAGGAACTGTACAATTTGACCCTTAAAGTCATCTCAGAAGTTGAAAAGTGCGGATTTGTAATAATTAGAATTGTTACTGACAATCATAAAACAAATGTCTGCATGTTTAGAATGCTTGGAAATGGTAAATTGAATTTTAAAGTTACGCATCCAAATGATGATAGTAGGTATCTCTTTCTAAGCTTTGATCAAAACCATTTGATAAAAAATCTAAGATCTCAATTTTTAGAAAAAGAGATGGCATATAATGAGGATATTATATCCGGAGTATATGTAAAAAAACTCCAAGATTTTCAACAGAAAGAAAATATTAAGGCTGTTAGAAATCTCACAAAACGTCACGTAGAACCCACTAATATCGATAAAATGAATGTAGGTCGAGCAGTTTTGATATTTTCCCCTCCTGTAACTGCTGCACTATCCTTTCTATCTGAAAACTCTACAAGCCATCCGAAAGCATATGAATTCAAAAATGCTTCATCTACTATTCTTTTCATGCAAAATATTTATAAATGGTTTACTATCCATGACATATCTAACCGCCATCAACATATTGCTGCAAGAGATAAAAATAGAATTCATTTCTTTTCTTTAGATGATGAAAGACTTAAATGGCTCGAAAATGATTTCCTTCACTTTATGGAATGTATAAAGTTATCATCAGCCGAAAAAAAGATGCAGTATTTGACTAGAGAGACTCATGAAGCTCTAACTCTAACAACATTATCTACTACAAACTGTATAAAATACTTGTTAGAGACTGGATACCATTATGTTTTGACAAGAACATTTAATAGTGATCCTATAGAATCCTTATTTTCTGCAATAAGACAAATGAACGGCGGCAATGATTTGATGGATGTAAAAAGCACCATATTAAGTATGGAAAAAATTTTGAAAACTGGACAACTCCTTAAATCAAAATATACAAATGCTAGGGAGAGTTTTAATGCCATCTCCACAAAAAATATTAGAATAATAAAAGGAAGTTTGCCTCAAACATCAGCAGAAAATATAAATCCTTTTCCAGAAGACATTCTTGAAATTCTAGATGATCTGATGTTGGAACAAGGTAAGTTATTAAATATAAATTTTTAATAAAATTTAGCATAAGTTTCGGCTAAAATTTATTAACAGTAGTCATAATTTATTTATTTATTTATTTATTTTTGTATTCCTAGACTTACCAAGAGTTAATTTAAAGTTTGCAAGTATTGCCATAGTTACAGGATATCTTGTAAGGACATTTAAAGAGAATTTCGAGTGTTTATCCTGCCTATCAAGTATACAAACAGCTGATTGTAATGCACCCATACTTCAACTCATTGCATGTCAGGATAGAGGTGGTTTATGCTATCCTAAACCTGAATTTGTCCGTATAATTTCTATATTGTTAGACTTCATGGAGCAAATAGTACCCATTTTAAATTCTAACGGGATTGTAAAAACTATATATGAACTGATATACCCAAAGCTTATAAAATGCCCATTATGGAAATGCGATATAATTCAGCATAAGAAAAATATATGCTCTTTAATATGCGCGAAATTTTTGCCATTGGTTTTAAAAAATATGGCAAAAAAATTTACTAACGAAGCCAATTCAACTGCAAAACATAATTTTTTATCTAGAAAATATCTTAAATTTACTTAAAATTCAGATAATAATAAAGAAGTACTAAAATAAAATCATAATTGCCGACTTCTCAACTTTTTAAATAACACTTTTTTTTTAGTGCTTTATCTAAAGACTGAAATTCTATTGTTAAACAAGGATCCTTATATATAAAGTTAATTCATATATCATTTATATTATTAACTTATAAATACACTTCCTCGCTAAATCCGTTGAATGGTTTCGTAAATAAATGTGATTTAAAATCTTGGTATTTTTAAGTACTTATATTTATTTTTTAATAAAAATTATGAGTTTGAGTTTTACTAGCGCCAAACTTATCCGAAAATCTCTACAAAAGCATATGATTAGGGGAGGGGGGGGGACTTATTTATTATTATTATTATTAAGTGAGAATATATATATTTCTAATTCTTTATGTGATACTTGGTATCATCTTCTACAATGTTTGAAAAGGTATTTAATATATATATATATATCTTTTATCTTATATTTATCTTATATATATATCTTTTATCTTTAAAATTATTTTGTCTTCATCTATTAACTTTTTTAATATTTCTTAATTTCTATATTTCTTTATTTCAAATGTAATATTTTATTTGTCTATTGCTAAAGAAAAATTTATCTTCTTGTTTTTTTATCCTTATAATGTTGAAATATTAAAATTTATTTATATGGCAGAGAGCGGTTAAACAAAATCATTAATTCTCTGTAAAATAATTTTGACATAACTGAATCTTGTGCATTGGGAGAAAATGCAATGTAACTTTTTTAATATGAAATCAAACAAATGGCATTTTAAAAAATTTCATAACTATTTCAAATATTATTTGGTTATTTATTGTACGAAAAAATGTGCAAAATTCTGATATAACTACATTTTTTTTTATGTATTTATTAAATCTATTAGACTCCTTTTTACATTAACACTTTTTAAAGAATTTTCAAATAAGGAGACACCTTTTTAAGAATATGCAAATTCTATATGTGATTAATATTTCTATTACTGTAGCATCTTTTAACAATTTCGAGACAAAGAATTTATTTTTGAAATACAGTGAAATTTTTAGATATTATTCTTTTATCATTATCTTAATAACAATTCTATCATTGTATCTAATAATAAATACTCGATGTATGTAAAATGGTCTAAAATGTGTGCGATTTATTTCTTAAAATATAAAACTGAACATCGTGTAATGTAATCAACTGTCTGTATTTTTTATTTTGTAATAATTAAAATGCCTATTTTAGTGGGAAAATTTTGCAATTTCCCCTCTAAAATATTAAAAACCTTATAGATATCAATGTTTCGAATGAATGTTTTACATATTTTAATTGTTAAAAATGATCAAAAGATTGTGTATAATGAATAAATGATGAATAAATATTCATAAATAAATTGATTCAATTTGATATATTATTATTATTATTATTAACTTCTTCAACGTTGCTTCAATCTAAATATTTTGATTTTATCATAATAATTGAATTAATTTCTTTACTACTATGAATCTTCTTTCTGTAAAATTTTTTCTTCTATATTTAAGTACAAGGGCTAAAAAATAAGAAGGGGGGAAAAAAACTGAAAGAAAAGAAATATAAATCGTTTATTTTGCACCTTTATGTATCGAAAATAACCTCTAATAAGCATTATTTACAGTGGGAAAACACGCCATCTGGTGGGGAAAAGAGTTCTTTAGTGATTCCGAAACTAACGGTGATTGTGAAGGCCGCAAAGGAGGGAGAAAAAAGAGATCCAGTTCGGCCGTGGCAGATGTTACTTAAATCTTGGTTTGAGCTTCCTGATTTTGTTTGAATGTGTATAAATTATGTAAACACTTCTAGCTTGTTAATAATAAAGGGCAGGTGGAATTATTTTGCGCAAGGAAGGATAAAAAAAAAAAAAAAAAGGAAGTCATCGAAAAAGAAATGATGTTCATTAACATTTAAAATCTACATTTAAAGATAACATTTCTTTACCTGTAATAATTTAATAGCATCTTAACCTATACTATAATTTTTCAAGAAACTGTATTGATTGGGGAAGTAATTATTTAATTTGGATAGTAATTATATATGCAATTAAAATGATCATTTCTCTGTATTATTATTTTTTTAAATTTAAAAACAAAATTTAGTATTGTTTCAAGCATACCTAAAATAAAATAAAATATTTCGATAAATAATCAAAAACAGTTTCTTTAGTTTTACCTTATTTTACAGTTAAAATAAAACTAAAATTTATATTTTAAGTTATAGAAATGACTCGTGCTTTAGGATCACACCACTGGGGCGCTTGCTCGCTTGCGAAATAACTTGTATTTAAAGATTACTCAAACTTTAAATGCTTTTTTCTCAACATTTTGTGGATAGTGGGTCCTACTGATTTAATATGTTGTTACCCTCATAGTATACTACAATCCTGCAGAATTTCGTCCTGATCTGAATTTTCCATGTCGTGACCTCTCCTTGTGAGTTAATCATGTTCAGTGGCCACTGGCCGCTTACAAAAATTGTAAGTCTTGACCTCTAACGCTGATCACCTATGTCATCGAACAGCTTTACTGCGAGGTTTTGCCATTATGAATTACTATTTGACATGTCTTATTGTAAAAACAAACACAAAGATATAATTTATAACTCTTATTTAAGTTATCCTATAATAAATATAGTAACCATAAAGCTAAGTTATTTCATGCAAATAAAAAAAGACTAATACAAAAAATTTAAATTTTCAAAAACATAGTTGTGTTTACATTTACTTTCATTACAATTAACTTCATCTCACTTCTAAATTCATTCTGTAGGAACTAATGAAACAACAACTTTATACAGGCACAAAAGTAGGAACTTCGTGCAGAATATTAAATAAAGACACTACATTTGAGTCACATGGATTGGAAAAATAGCTCCCACTGCATATAACTTCATGACACAGTAAAACAACTTTTTTATTTTTAACTATATGCTTTACTATCATAATCCTTTTGTCTTTCAGTAATATGCAGTTATCGCTTTCTCTAACTGATGATATTCTATAATTTTGTGTAATTACATCAGAATATTCTTCTCCAGTATGTACACCAAAATTAAATGAGCCTACATGATGCAAGAGTTTGATATCTGCAATTTTTTCGCCACTAAGAGGTACCTGCTCTGAAAATCTGTTACTCAGTTGTGACAATTGTTTAGTGTGAGAGCGCAACATTCCTTTAATTTGCCCCAAGTAATTTTCAAACACATAACATGAAAAGTTAGGAATACTACCAAATAACCTCACATCATTTGATATATGGACAAGATTATGGACATTATAAACTATAGAACTTTCTCCATATATAATTTTCATGTCCTCCACAAATGACTGCAAGAGCTTTTCAGCAAAATCAATATAAGATTCTTGTTTGCAGTACACTGGATAAGATAGAACATTAATAGCAACATGCAAACATAAAAAGTGAATATATAATTTTTTAGGTAAAACATCCCTCAAAACAATAGGACCCAAATATAAGAGAAACTGCCGAAATTCAGTAGCTTTCCACTGATCAATGTACTTTAAAGACCTAGGTTTTCTACTGAATTCAGCAGGCATTAAATTAGCCAAAATACTCAGTTTTTGAGAAATTAGCTCAACATTTTTCTGCCCAATTCGCACACTGTCAGTTTTTCGCATTTCTCCATTACGGATCCAATAAAGTAACAACTTTCTCACTACACCTAAATCAACTAAATGCATACAATCCGGTGGAAATTTTGTAACTAATCCCAAATCTAAATCCATTAGTGGTGTTTTACTAACATGATGCTCTTTATATAGTAAGGAAGAAAAATCATCATCTGATCGCAAAGGACTCTCAATTTCTAAAAATTTAACATGGCCATTAACAGGGACCCCTTTCTGTACACATTTTTCACAACCATAGTACGAGTTATGATTTTTAATACATTTGATGTATGATCTTGCTGGTGCATCGCAATTAAAATGTAAAATGTCAAAAAAATATAGCACAGAGTCCTGGATGAAGCCTTTTTGTTTTAAATCATTAGCTTCCAAAATAAAATCTTAAACAACTGCCTCCAAGTGTCCATGGGAGTTTATATGTAGACGACCTGCAAATTTCTTGCCAGGGAAATGACATGCGTTTCATAGAACGTCAATTACAACTTGCTATAAAAAACATAATTAATTGGACAAATAAAAATGGTTTTAAATTTTCTACTGACAAAACACTGTGTGTGCTTTTTTGCCGCAAACGAGGACTTCATCCTGACCCAGAAATTTTAATAAACAACAGGCCAATTTCAGTTGTTGACACTGCTCGCTTTCTGGGTGTTATTTTTGACAGAAAACTGAACTTTTTGCCACATATTTTACACTTGAGAACTAAATGTGACAGAGCACTTAATATTTTAAAAGTGCTTTCTAATACTTCTTGGGGAGCAGACCGCCCATCTTTACTTAAAATTTATCGTGCTACTATTCGCTCCAAACTTGATTATGCATGTCAGGTTTATGGTTCAGCCCCTCACTCCTATATTAAAAAACTTGACACAACACATCACAGTGCACTCAGAATTTCCTCAGGTGCTTTCCGCACGACTCCAGTCGTTAGTTTATATGCTGACTGTGTGGAGCCTTCTCTCACTGACATCAGACAAAGACTTTCTTGTGAATTGTACTTTCGCATCCTTTCACATCCTAATCATCCACTTCATTCACTTTTAAATTGTAACGATCATAATCTTTATGTGAATCGCCCATCTTGCATCCCACATTTCGCTCTTAGAATTAAGAGCTTTCTTGCTAACACCTCTCACATTCATACCAAAATTCGTCCTCGGTCACTTTTAAACATGACGCCTTGGAATTTCCAAGTTATTTCTTGTCTTCATCCATTTAAGGGGTTTGACAAATCTAACACAGATGCTTCCATTTTTCAAGCACTTTTCTCTTCTCATCGTTCTGAGTATAAGGACTATGTCGAGATTTTTACTGACGGCTCCAAGACAACTAATAAAGTCGGTTGTGGTATCATCATTGATAACACTACATTTAGCTATCAACTCCCTAATTCATTTTCCATTTTCTCTGCCCCCCAGGGGGATACCTTCTTTAGGTATTCAGGGGGGGTCACGTCCCCCGAGCCCGAGTGATCTTTTCTTTACCCTCTTTTTTTTTTTTTTTTTTTTTTTTTTTTTCCCCAAAGGGTTGGTTGGTTGGTTGGTTGGTTGCCTTTTATTGGCACAAGGTCCACAAGGTATTCAGGGGGGTCACAACCCCGGGCCTGAGTGATCTTTTCTTTTCCCCTTTTTTCCTTTTATTTCTTTTTATTTTATTTTTTATTTTTTTGCCAATAAGATATTGGTCTTTTGATTTTGCGTTTTTTTTTTTTTTTTTTTTGCCAATCAGTTTTTGGTCTTTTCTGTTTTGTTGTTCAAAAAAAATTAAAAAAAAAAAAAAAAAATTAAACATCTTTGAAAAGCTAAAAAAAAAAAAAAAAAAACCACTCACCTCTTACTACTTACGTTTTTTTTTGTTCTGTTCTGACTTACCTCATTTTTTCTGTGTTGGCTGTTATATATAAAAAAAAAAACTGTAAAAAAAAAAAAAATCATAAAATTATAAAAAGCTACAAAAAAAATCAATATAATAACAATTAACATATTAACCAAGAAAAGTCCGGTGTTGGTGTGGCGCTGGCTATTGGGGCAATGATTTTGGTGATGGGGCCACGGCAGTCTAGCCTTGGGATCACACTGGGAGACTGGTGCCCTTGGTGAAGGTGAGACAACGGTGACTACTCGAACGAGAAACACCGGACTAACACGACTGCCACATGTGGTTCCTGAGCTGGGTCGACCACCTGGTAGCTGGTGAGTGGTTATGGGTGTCCCAGAGAGGATTCTTAAAAACCCTTTGCGTTTGTGTGTTGGAAGAAACACTCACCCCTTTTTGCCTCTTATCTCTTATTATGGCTACAAACTTAGGAAAATCGATTAATGCGTCTGGCTCGAGCCAAGCTAATCAAATCGCAAGTGATAAATCATGGGCGGATAGGATGGAGGAATTTTCTTCATCTTTAAATGAAAAAAATATCTTTGATAGTGACATGGCACGTTTTTTTGTCATAAAGCGAAATGAGGGAGACTTTGCACGAACTTCACCATTTTTAATCGAGAAAGCAATACAGTCAGTAGTGGGTGAAGCAAAATCTATAAAGAAACTTCGTACTGGGGAGCTCTTAATAGAAGTTCAAAACAATAATCAAGCTAAAAATTTGAAAACCTGTAAAAAACTTGCTAATATCCCTGTAACAGTAAGCTTTCATAGAACACTTAATTCTAGCCGTGGTGTAATCTCTGAACCCGACTTACAATACTATTCCCGATTCTGAAATATTAGAAAACCTTAGAGAACAAAAAGTCATAGCAGTTCGTCACATTTCAATATACCGAGACAATAAACAAATTCCAACTAAACACTTGATATTAACAATTGATTCACCAACTCTCCCATGTTCCATAAAAGCAGGTTATCTAGAATGCCCAATCAGACCGTACATCCCAAACCCTCTACGTTGTTTCAATTGCCAACGCTTCGGACATTCCAAAACCTCATGCCGTGGAAATCTGACATGTGCCTGCTGCAGTGCAGTGGGCCATGACAGTCAAAATTGTGAGGCCCCCATCTGCTGTGTTAATTGTAAAAAAGACCACCCAGCCTATTCTAAATCTTGTGAGAAATGGAGAAATGAAAAAGAGATTCAAACTGTCAGAACGAAGCAAAATATCTCATATTATGAAGCAAAAAAAATTGTAGAATCCAGAACACCCACTATTGGTAGATCATTTGCGTCCGTTACCGCAACAAAAACTCAAAAAACATACAATACAATATCAACTCAAACTGATAACTTTAGTAACATATCATCCTCTGCAAATATTAAGAATGTAACTCCGCAAAAACAGCAAATTAAACATAGTGAGAATGCCCAATCTTCTCAAATATCCTCAAAACCAATATATCCAAAAAAGAATTCTCAGTCTCTCAAAAACCTGCCATTAATTAAACATCAGAATTCCACTCTCCAACACAATCTGGTTAAAAGAAAAAAAATACCTGTCAAATCAAAAATAAGTGAAAATAAAATTGAAAAAACAAACCCATCAAAACAGAATGATTGTCTCCAACTTTACCCTTCAGACGTAGAAGATAACATGTCTGCTATCTCTGAAAATGACGTAGATACTTTCATCTAAAAAAAAAAAAAAATATGACTAATTTTATTAGCTGGAACTGTCGAGCTTTTAATAACAAACGAGATGAAATCAAAGAATTAATTTTTGATCATCGACCCATTTGCATTTCTCTACAAGAAACTCACTTAAAACCTAACAATACTGTCAACATCCGTGGTTACAGTTGCTTTCGAAAAGATTTTATACAAAATAACAGAGCTGCAGGTGGTGTGGCTATTCTCATTTCTAATAGTGTTCCTTTCACCAATATCACTTTACACACTAACATCCAGGCAATTGCGGTACAGATTCACTTTCATATGTTATTCACTATCTGCTCTATCTATTTACCACCTAATATGCCTGTTCAACAGCATGAACTCAATAACCTTATTTCACAACTCCCATCCCCATTTTTAATACTTGGTGACTTTAACGGACATAATCCTCTTTGGGGGAGCCCTGATCTGAATCCTCGGGGACAACTTATTGAAAACTTCGTAACTGACAATAACTTATGCTTGCTGAATAATGGAGACAATACTTACTTTCATGAACCTTCTAGAACATTCCATGCCATTGACCTTGCCATCTGTTCACCAATCATCTATCCTTATATAAATTTTTTTGTTAGTGGCGATTTACATAATAGTGATCATTTTCCTCTTTTTTTATCATTTCATAATTTTAATCACAGACATCAAAGAAATCCTCGCTTTATTTATGACAAGGTAACTGGGCCAAATTTACATTAAACTCAAATATTACTCCAAGCATGGTTAATGGGGATATAAACAGGGCAGTCTCAGATGTCAGCGATTGTATTATAAATGCTGCTAATATTTCTATCCCAAAATCTTCTGGCTGTCTCAAAAAATATTCAAAGCCTTGGTGGAACGACGAATGTAACATTGCTAAAAGAAAACAACAAAAAGCATGGAGAATTTTCAGAAGATATCCATCTACTAGTAATTACATTCTTTTTAAACAGGCTAAGGCCTATGCACGAAAAATTCGAAGAAAAGCACAAAAAGACTCATGAATTAAATATGTCTCCAGTATTACATCTAACACTAGCAGCAAAGAGCTCTGGCATCGTGTCAAAGGAACAATGGGAATTTACCCTGATCAGCATATCTCTTTCCTAAATGACAATGGTCAAACCATTACTTCCACTAAAAACATAGCCAATACCATCGGTAAAACTCTATCCAATACTTCCAGCTCTATTTCCTATAAAGAACCTTTTTTATCCTATAAACAAAAGTGTGAACGTTCTATTATCAATTTCACTTCCCATTCTTCACAAGATTACAATAGTCCCTTTACAGAAAATGAATTAAAAAATAGTTTGAAATGCTGTCATAACTCTTCTCCTGGACCTGATGGTATTACTTACCTTATGATTAAACACTTATCCAAAAACTCACTCAAAAACTTGCTTCAACTTTACAATAGAATCTGGTTTGAACGTATTTTCCCTATTGCTTGGCAGGATGCAATCATCATCCCATTCCCGAAACCCGGTAAAGATTCCAGTGATCCTCAAAATTACAGGCCTATTGCTCTCACAAGTTGCCTGTGTAAACTTCTCGAAAAATTGGTGAACACCCGCCTAGTTTATATTCTAGAAAATAATAGTCTGATTTCTCCCTGGCAAAGTGGGTTTCGGTGTGGTCGTTCTACTATTGATAATATCCTTTTGCTGGAGACGAATATTCGAAAAGCTTTTGTTAGACGTAACCATTTGGTGGCAATTTTTTTCGACATTGAAAAAGCTTATGATAAGACCTGGCGCTATGGCATTCTCAGAGACCTTTTTAATTTGGATTTGCGCGGCAATCTCCCCATTTTTATTCAGAATTTCTTAAAAATTAGACGCTTTCAAGTACGCATTGGATCAGCTTACTCGGATTTTTATTTCCAAGAGGAAGGAGTTCCCCAAGGTAGCGTTTTGAGTGTCACACTTTTTTCTATTAAAATCAACGGTATACTGGGGCAGCTGCCACCTAATGTTCATGGCAGTCTTTATGTTGACGACCTGCATATTTCTTGCCAGGGATGTGATATGCGTTTTATTGAACGACAACTACAACTTGCCATCAGGCATATTACCAAATGGACTGATGAAAATGGTTTTACCTTTTCTGCTGACAAAACTCAGTGTGTGCATTTCTGCCATAAACGTGGTCCTCATTTGGATCCAGATATTTTAATTAATAACTGCCCAATCAAGATTGTAGACACTGCCCGTTTTTTGGGTGTCATTTTCGACAAGAAACTTAATTTCATTCCACATATCCTTAGATTAAAGACTAATTGTAATAAAAAATTAAACATTCTCAAAGTCCTCTCAAACACTTCTTGGGGTGCAGATCGTATTTCCCTTCTTAAAATTTACCGTGCAGTTATCCGTTCTAAAATGGACTATGCTTGTCAGATCTATGGTTCAACCTGCATTTCTTACCTCAAGAAGCTTGACACTGTGCACCACTCTGCCTTAAGAGTTTGTTCTGGTGCCTTTCGAACTTCTCCCATTCTAAGTTTATATGCTGACTGTGTTGAGCCCTCTCTCACTGTAATCAGACAACAACTCTCTCTGGAGTTGTATTTTCGTATTCTGTCTCATCCTCGTCATCCACTTCATCCTCATTTCGACATTAAAGATTTTAATTTATTTCACAATCGCTCCAGGTCCATTCCACACTTCAGCTTGAGAGTAAGAAATATTCTTGCTGGCACATCTCATGTCGACAATAAAATTCGTCCCCAGACACTTTTAAATATGACTCCTTGGAACTACAAGGTAATCTCATGTATTCATCCCTTCAATGGCTTTGACAAATCTAACACAGATGCTATCATTTTTCAGACTCTCTTCACCTCTCATTCTTTGACTTATAATAATTTCATTAAAGTTTTTACAGACGGTTCCAAGTCAGGTGATAAGGTTGGATGTGGTGTTGTGTCTGACAACGTGACCCTTAGTTATAGTCTGCCGGGCTCGTTTTCTGTATTCTCTGCGGAATTTTTAGCTGTTGAACTTGCTCTTGATCTAATTTCATCTCATTCTAATCGGAAATTTATCATCTACACAGACTCAAAGAGTGTTCTTGATTCACTGTCATCTAGTTCTTGTAATCTCTCTTTCACCTCTGTTTTAAAAAAATATAACGAACTTCTGAATAAGGGATTTGACATTTTATTTTGTTGGGTACCAGGCATGTAGGCATCAAGGGAAACGAGGCTGCTGATAAGGCGGCAAAGGAAGCTTTAGTTCCATTTAACTGTGCAATCCCATATGTGGATATTAAAAATACTCTAAAATATTATCTGAGAGGCAATTGGCAAAGAGCATGGGATTACCAAATTAATAACAAGCTAAAGGAAATTAAACCACATATTACAGTATGGCCAACACTCGCACCACGGAAACTAGATGTTATTATTACCAGACTAAGAATTGGGCACTCTAGAATAACCCACAGGCATCTTCTCTTAAAGGAACAGGAGCCTTCATGTCCGAAATGTCATTATTGCTCACTCACCATTCGCCATATTTTAACCGACTGTCCATGCTTACGCCATCTCTACAGGCATTACTTCAACTCATCATCACCAAATCTGACAAGCCTTTTAGGTATTAATCCTCATTACAATTTGACTAACTTCTTAAAAGAGGCTGGGTTTTACTATGATATTTGATTTTATTTTTTACTGTTTATCTATTTTTACTTCTGTTTTTACTATTTATACACTGCTCATAACTCTTTATATTGCTTTTACTTTATACACTCTTTACTCTGTTTTGTACTATTTTTATACTTTTGTGATCTTTTATATGTTTACCATGTCTTTTTTTACTATTTTTTTCTCATATGACCATCTGGATGGGTAAACCCATCCAGAAGCTATCTTTGTTTTTTCTGTCATCACAGTTTGGCGCAGCTTGTCCCATTGTGGACCTTGTGCCAATAAAAGGCAACCAACCAACCAACCATTTTCTCTGCAGAGTTTTTTGCGGTTGACGTTGCTCTTAACATTATTTCATCTCATCGGAGGAGGAAATTCATTATCTATACCGACTCGAACAGTGTTCTTGACTCTCTCTCTTCTAACTCTTGTAACCTGTCCTTCATTTCAATTCTCAAAACTTACAACGACCTTCTTAAAAAGGGATTCAACATTTTGTTTTGCTGGGTTCCTGGCCATGTTGGCATGAAAGGAAATGAAGCAGCAGACAAGGCCGCCAAGGCAGGCTTCTACACTTAAAAGCTATTTTAAAAATATTTGGCAAAGGGAGTGGAATAACCAAAACAATAATAAATTGCAAGAAATAAAACCTGAAATTTCAATCTGGCCAACACTCACCCCTAGAAAATATGATGTCATTATTACTAGACTAAGAATTGGGCATTCAAGACTCACACATAAATACTTATTGCTTGGAGAACAACAACCTGATTGTCCAAAATGTCATTTTTGTGCACTAACCATTCGCCATATTCTCACCGACTGCCCTTGCCTTCGTCATTTGTATAGACATTATTTCAATTCATCTTCACCCAATTTGACAAGCCTTTTAGGTGCAAATTCTCATCATCACGTGACAAATTTTTTGAAAGAGGCTGGTTTTTATTTCGACATTTGATTTTATTCTTTACAATGTTCATCCCATTTTACATCTGTTTTTACTTTGAGATCTGATTTTATTGTTTACAAATTCATCCTAATTTACATCTGTTTTTTATTGTATACACTGTTTTTATTATATTTAATTTTATCTTGTATCTTGTCTTGTTTCTTTTTTGGCCTGTGACTTTTTAATGACTTTCTGGATGGTTAAACCCATCCAGAGGCTCTTTTTATTCTTTTACCTGTTTGTTTGGCGCAGCATGTCCTACTTTGGACCTTGCGCCAGAAAAAGGCATTCAACCAACCAACCAACCAACCAAAATAAAATCTGATAAAAAATTAGTTAAAGATGCCGGTTTAGCCTTGCCATAATGACAACCAATAATAAAAGGTGATAACTTTGCTTTAGAAACTATCAGACCTAAAATTGGCCAGAATTGAGACCTTCTGCTAAGTGGCAAACCATCAATATTGACTCTAAGCATAATTTTTTTCTCTGGGCAAATTTCTTTTAAATTTAGTTTTTCAAGATATGGCTTAATTCCAAAATAGTAAAATTCTTCTTCTTCAAACTTTTGTATTTCACTTTTTCTATTTGTCTGCAACAAAGTCCTACCATCAATTGGCAAATTAGGATGGTAGTCCTTTAACAGCCTCAATAAAGCAATTAATGCATTATGCTTAATTTTATATTTTACTGACCAATACCTCAATTTATCTCGTAAAGATTCATTTGATGAAGCTGATGATACATCCATTTTATCATTGTCAGAAAGTGCATCATCCTGTATTCAGAAAATGAGCCATAAAAATCATTTTCCAAATCTTCAGGTGAAGAGTAATTCAGACCATCATCAGAGCTGTTAATTAAAAAACTTAATTTCAGTTGGAAAAAAAAAAAAAAACTTATTTTTATGTTATACAGGCATGAGAGTGCAGAAAATTAAAAAAAGAGGAAACACACATGTTCATAAAATTAATTTTAAAAGAAAAGTAATGCGCACAGGGAAAACTATACAAAATATTTTGAAAGTGACAAATTAAACTAAAAGAATAATACACATCAACACAATAAATTATGTGTTAAAAAAAAAAACGTAAGCTAGCAATCAACATTTAATCATTGGCTGGTGGTGGAAAATGGGAAAGAAGGGGGGGGGGTAAAAAGTAGTTCATGAGAGAAATATTAAACACAATTCTACTTCTTTATGGGTTCTAAAATATCATAAAGTAAGTTTAAAATTAATATTGTGGATGGATAAATATTCAAAAATAAAAGGCTTCCTAGAATGTTTGATCGGCAATGGTTAGAGACGAAAAAGGGTAAAGGGGACAAAAAAATTTAAGAGTGTGAAATATTGAATAATTCTGTTCTTTTATATGTTATAGAATCTGATAAAGCATGTTTAAAATGAATATTGACATTTATATTTTGGATGGAAAAAGATTGAGAATATAAGCTTTTTCGTGAAGCATTTGAACACTGATCGTTATTGGAGTTTGATTTTAACAAAATAAAAAACCGAGGAATTAACGAAAATCGCAAAAAAGGGAAAAATTCTCATGCCTGAAGTTATATATCTTTAATTTTCGAAATTGAGATTTTACATGTAATATTTCAGAATACGATGCTAACTGGAGCAATTTTTTTACAAGGCAATATAATGCAACAGCACAATGAGAATTACAAAGCTTATTAAAGATTGAAAAATATATTACCCACAATGTTTTTTGCTGTACATTTTTATTTTTATAAAAGCCTGGTATGGGGAAAAAAACAATTTTTTCACTGAAAAAAAAAAAGCAAAAAAGTTTAAAATTATTATCAAAGTTTAAAAATTCGATTAAAAATTTTTCAGAATGATTTTCTTACAATTATAATGTGTGCAATATTATTTACATATGACGAAGTGTGAATAATATCTTTAATCCCATCAGCAGAATGAACGCTTAAAAAAAAAAAAAAAGTTATTTTCGCTATGCACAGCGAAAATAATGATGGTATTTTGGAAAGATACGCGAATGTCTATTACGTAAAGCCGAAAATAAAGGAGATATTCAAATGAATATGTAGAATAAAGGAAAAACAAAAATCTAACACTAAACTCTGTTTTAAAAATTATATACGAAGTCTTTAAGAGAGAATTCAATGTAAATAATAATAATAAGATGCATTATAGCATTTTTCATAAGAATAACATTTAAAAATTAAAGAAACCACGTGAACAAATTTAAGGTACCTAACAGGACTTGCACTTTCTAGGATATCATCAACTTCATCTCGAGGTAATCTTGCGAATTTGACCAAACTATCGACTTCTTCTTGGAGTAATGCTGAATTAATTTCTTTTGATACTTTATGTTTTAAAATTTTATTACCTGGCATGCTGGAACAAATCGATAACGTGCTTCCTAGCAGCAAAATAAAAAACGAACAGGAACAAATTTGAGTATATTCGGCCACACGAATAAAAGCACAAGCCACAAAGACGTACGGGGTTGACCAAACAAAAGCAAAGAAATGATTCTGATTGGACGTTGCCACTTCAATTCATGTATTTCATATTCATAAGATATTGATAGATATCTTTGAATATTTAAAATGTAATATTTTTATTGCAGTTATGTTAATGAAATTCAGAAGTTCTTTGAAAGTGAAAAATTTATTAAATTTAAATTTTTAGAATATTTTTTTAGGCTTTAATAATATTATACGTAAGGGGACCAAACATCCTCGAATATCTTGAAGACATATCATTTTACGAATATCAAGAAATATTTCTTGATGTCTGAAAATGATATCGTATTCAAGAATATCAGGAGATATCTCTGGATGTCCGCAAAGTGATATTGTTTCCACGAATGTCAACAAATATCTATGAATGTCGTACAAATGATCTCATTTTTGTCACATTGGCCAAAATAAATCAGACATATAAAAAAAAGATGTGAAATATTGTATTTCTTAAAAAGGGACAAACTTCTAAAATTAAATACTTTTGTATACTTATTTTTATAAGAAAAAGTTATAAGTAATATAGAAAACTTTCTTAAGTGATTTCTTTAAATGATAATTTTGAATTACATTTTTGAACATCAGCAGATATCATAAATTCGATGTTTGATATTCAGAGGTATTCAAAATATTGGCCAATATTAGTAGGATATTGGCCAATATTTTTGTCCGCCTGCATTTCGTCAAAGGCCATATACGATCGCTTGACGAAATTGTCAAAATTAACGAAACAGAGCTCGAGGATTGCTGAATCGTCAAAAATGTGTGTTTTATTTCTGATAGTGTTACATAAAAATATTGGTCAATATCCTACGAACATCGGCCAATATTTTTTAATATATATTAAAAAATATTGTTTTACAAATATTAAGAAATATTTCTGGATATCGGAAAATGATATCATTTTCAAGAATATCAAGAGATATCGCTAGATGTCAGCAAAGTGATATTGTTTCAACGAATGTCAACAAATATTGCTGAATGTCGTACAAATGATATCATTTTTGCTACATTGGCCAATGTAAACCAGACATTTAAAAAAAAGATGTGAATTATTGAATTTCTTAAAAAGGGACAAACTTCTAAAATTAAATACTTAAATATACTTATTTCTAGATGAAAAATATATAAGAAATATAAAATACTTTGTTAAACGCTTTTTTTAAATAATAATTTTGAATTACATCTGGGAATATCAGCAGATATCATAAATTCGACGTTTGACATTCACAGGTATTTAAAATATTAACAGAATATTGGCCAATATTTTTGTGCTACCTGGGCCTTTTTGTTTGGCGCATCATGTCCTACTTTGGACCTTGCTCCAGAAAAAGTCATTCAACCAACCAATCAACCAACCTATTGGTGTATAAAAAATTAAACAAATCCCCACATTCTTTTAAATATTCTACAATTATAGGTGAATTTACAATATAATTATTCCGCACGAGCTCATCACGAATTTCTTCAGTTTTTAACTGTTGCTGCAGCTCTACGATGGCAAATCCAAACTCATTTTCGTCGCTAGTGTAACTACCATAGTGGCTTTTTTTCACAATCTTCGAAGCAAAGAATAGTTTTATAAGGTTTAATTTCATTAGTAAGAAGGCTAGGAAAAAAACCTACCGGGCCGCTCATTCGTTCAAATAATTTAACAAATTGAGGTTTTTTAATTGAAATTTTTTTAGGGGAGTAAGATCCACTTACTTGGGAAAGGTTACTCTGCGACGATAAACAACTTGCAGTTTCAGAAAATACTCCAGAAGAGTTTAAGGATGGGTTGGATGCCATCGTAGAGCTTAGCTGTAAAAAATCGTAAAGATTGTAATCCAAAAGAGAGCAAGCAACTTGCAAGACGAAAGGCGAAGAGCGAGTGAAATGATATTACCCAAAAATCCCTATATAAACATAAACTGAAAAGCGCGCGCTAAAATGTAAACACTTTCTCCCATTCGCCCGTATAATAATTACCCTTCCCTCAGGTCAATCAAGCAAACGTGAGCCTCTGATACAATACTAACTTTCACCTCACGTCAATCAAGCAAGCGCAAACCTCTGATTCGATGCTTACCCTCCGTGACGTAAAAAAGGCGTGGTCTGGTATCTGTTAGATTATTGTATGAACGACGACGGCAAACACCATCCTGGATACAAAGTAGGAAAAAGCATTATGTGATGTCACAAGCGTTACGTCACTTTTCCCGCACGTGGTTGAACCGGTTCACGCATGAGTGGGCACGCTTCATTCATTGCGGCCAGCGGCTGATCAAGGTGTTGTCCTAAAAATCTTTTCATATCATTTTTCAAAGTTTAAAAACATTTATATTGCCTATTAATTACGAGGAGAGCTTATTTTTTGTTTTAAATGAATAGCGTTTAGTGCTATGTAGAAGTTAAGTTTAATTTGAAAATATAAACAATACAATGCATTGGTTTAGTATAATATTTAAGTTTTATTAAAACAACTTTATTTAAAGATATAACTTACCTTTCTTCTTTATTCAGGCAAATAACTTATCTTTTCCTATTTTTAAATACTTTTTAAATTATATATCTTCATTTAATTCATATAGGATAAAATTGTAATTTTTGTTCACATTCTTTGAACACATCATTCAGGCCAGTTGAATTCCAATATGGCGATACTTACTTTTGCGGCCCATAGATGGCGTACGTATTCAGCGTCGTCCGTTGTCACGGTAACGAATTACGTACGATGGGCGTGTTTTGGATCGCCTGGAAGGGAGAAATGTGTAGCCTGGTGATTGGTTGTTCTGGAATCCAGTGATAAAAGTATATAAGGATGTATTGAACAGCTTTACTCTCTCTTGCTTATAATTTTCGTTTGTATTTACGATGATTTGAAAAAGTTTAAATACGTTTTAAGTATTTTTTAGTTTGCCTCAAAGTATGAGGGCATTTTTATTTTCTCTTTATTTAAGTTGCAGTATATATTAATGTTATTTGAAGGCCAGCATCCTTTTTTGTGCTAATTCTGAGCAATGAAAACATTAATTCTACTTATAAGCAGTTAGTTTTTGGTAAATAGTTTTTCCTCATGGCAAGTTTAAATATCGTTCTTCTAACTATCACTAGCAAAGTCTATATTTCTGTTAAGTTTTTAAATTTCTTATTAAGTTTTAAATAAATATTGTTATGGATATTAAACTCTGTTTTTATTTAAAAACTGCACACTATGCCTTGTTACATAAAATATGAGCCAAATATTTCACTGCAATCTGCTAGTTACATTTTTAACATGTTATGACAGTTAATCTAGTCTACATGATAACAATGGTTATGGGCATGTCATTTGGCCTTACCTTGTTTACAGTTTAGATGTGCAGCATATTTTTACAATGGCTACGAGTTTAACTCCTTCTATAGAAAAATTAAACACCAGTAATTATATTACTTGGCAGAAAGATATTCGTTTTATTCTTATAAGAGATAACTGCTGGTTGCTAAGAAAGAAACTTTGCCAGAGGAGGATGGAAAACCGGAAACAACTAAGCTTATCACAGATTTTAAGCATAGGTCAAGACTTGCACTGTCTACTATATACTTGCATATATCTCCTGAAGTTCGATGTATATAGAAAATTGTAATGACCCGGTTGAAGCATGGGAGGCTTTAAAGAAAAATTTCTTGTCAGACTCACGAGCAAGACATATTCAATTATTTACTGAATTTGTAAAATGTGACATGCTTGATAATGCGTGCTTGTTTCATTTATGATTGTTAATTATTGAAGAGTTTATTTTCATAATGAACGACTCGTCAATGTGTTAATATCATCACGAAGACCTATAAATGGTGACTTTGGACTTAGAAAACTTTCATCCTTCTGTGTAATGTTTACGTGCAGCTAGAGTTTTGGTTTCAAATCGAAACCAATCTTAACTTTTTATTGCTTCTGTTTTGAATCTCTTCTGCTACGGAATCACTATGAGTGATGTTTTTGCGGTCAAAATTCCTAACTTTATTCCAGCAGACCCCTCGTTGTGGTTCACCATGATCGAATCTACATTTGAATTAGCTATTCCAAAGGCCATAACAGAATCCAAAACTAAATATAATTACTGTGTAGCAAATCTTCCACCAGCTGTTGCAATGACTGTTCGGGACATAATTATTTCCCCTGACAGTAATGACCCCCTACGGAAAGCTAAAAGAGGAAGTGATATCTCGGTGTGGAGAGAGTAAATCTCAAGAAATTAGACGGTTGCTTACAGGAGAACAGCTGGGAGATCGGAAGCCCTCTGACCTGCTTCGTCTTATGCAACGGCGTGCAGAGAACCATAACGTCACAGATGCCCTGCTACTTGAGCTTTTCCTGCAACAACTGCCTTTAAACGTGCAATCAGTTTTGGTGTCTATAACTCCTCTTACTTCCCAAAAAGCTGCTGAAATAGCCGACAAAATTCTGGACATCACACCTGCACAGGTGAGTGCAATAGAGACTAGTTCCATTTCGAACGCTTCCTGCAACAATGACTCAGAACTGCTGAAAGAGATTAAACTTCTGCGTAAAGAAGTAGCATCGCTAAGACATTTGAGAAGTATTTCTCGTAGTCGTCGGTTTTTTCGACCAAGGAGCCCGTCTCTAAAGAATGATGCCATATGCTGGTATCATAAAAAATTTGGCTGTAAAGCCAATAAATGTTCACCACCGTGCACCTTCCAGGAAAACAACTCACCCCAGGAGTAGCGGCGACATACGCCTGGTATACTAATAGTTCTCATCGCCTTTTTGTGCGAGATCGTCGGTCTAATGTTAATTTTCTCATCGATACTGGTGGCGATTGTTCTATTATACCAGCTGCCACAGTTGAAAAGGTAAGCACTCCTATACAAACTTTAAAAGCTGCTAACGGCACTTCTATTAATGTATAGAAACAGAAACTTTTATCACTCAATTTAGGTTTAAGAAAAACTTTTATTTATCCTTTTTATGTATGCAATGTGTCTACAGCTATAATTGGTGCAGATTTTTTACACTATTTTAACTTACAGCCAGATCTTAGAAATCGTCGATTAATCGACGCCAATACAAAATTAAAGTCTAATGGTACGATGAAGATTGCTCATATTTATTCTATAAAATCTGTATTTAATGATAATAATTTCTCTCAATTGTTAAGTGAATTTCCTAGTATTACTAAATCTACATGTGCAGACCAAATTATTAAACATTCTGTTAAGCATCATATTGAAACATTTGGCTTTCCCGTTTTTACTAAACCACGTCGGCTTGCTCCTGATCGTTTAAAAATTGCAAAATTAGAATTTCAGCACATGTTGGATTTAGGCTATATTCGCCCATCCAAAAGTAATTATGCTTCCCCTTTACATATGGTCCCTAAAAAAAGGAAGCGATGATTGGCGTCCCGTTGGTGACTATCGAGCTCTTAATGCCCAAACCAAAAAGGACAAGTATCCAATCCCTAATATCGTTGATTTTAAGCTTCATGGGACAACAATATTTTCTCGCATTGATTTAGTTAAAGCTTATCATCAAATTCAGATTGCTCCCGAAGACATCCATAAAACTGCAATTTGTACACCTTTCAGACTCTTCGAGAGCACTCGGATGCAATTTGGTCTGTGCAATGCGTCTAGTACTTTTCAAAGATTCATTGATGAAGTGACTCGAGGTTTAGATGGTGTTTACGCATTTGTTGATGATATTGCATCTAAAGATAAACAAGAGCATTTTAAACATCTCAGAGCCCTTTTTGAACGATTAAGTCACTATGGCTTACTATTAAACCCTCTAAGTGTACTCTAGGTGTACTTAATATAAAATTTCTCGGATATAATATGAAGGACTTTTACCCCTCCCTGACAGAGTTGAAGCAATAAACAAATTTCCCTGACCTACAACTATTACCCAATTGCAGCACTTTCTTGGCATGTACAATTTTTATCTAAGATTTATACCGAAAGCTGCCCACATTTTAGCACCCCTAGTAAAACTTTTGGAAGGCCATTAAAAAAGAAAAAAAAATCTTCACGTTCAAAAACATCTGAAGCACCTCTTGACTGGTCTGTCGAAGCAGAAACTGCCTTTTCCACCGCTAAAACGGCACTTGCAGATGCCACCTTGTTAAAACATCCCATTCCTGGTGCTCGTTTACGTTTATGGTGTGACGCCTCGGATTTTGCTGTCGGCAGTATGCTCATGCAATATAATAATTCTTCATGTGTACCAATAGCATTTTTATCTGTAAGACTTACTAAAAGTCAGCGCACTTGGTCCACTTATGACCGCGAACTTTTAGCTATATATACTTCAATTAAACGTTTTTGGCACGTGCTTTTTCCATCTACATTGACCAAAAACCTCTAATTTATGCCTTTAAGCAAAAGCCAGATAAATGTTTGATAGATGAGACTTATAAAAAGTCAAACTTTTATTTCCATTATATTTAAGCAGACATACAGTGAAAGTTTAATAAATTTAATGACTAGTGTAACTTAAAAGAAAAAATTTGACAAGTAAAACAAAGTCAAATTCAGTTTAAACATTTTTATTAAAAACTTTTAAAGATTCAAAAAGCCAACAACAACAAATAGAAAAAATATTTAACAATTAGTTTTAGCTATAAAACTTAACAAATGTAGATGAAAAAACAATGTTTATATTCAAAAGGTTATCAAAAAGTTAATTTCAAAAAACAACTGAACTGACCAATAAATTAAATCTAGCATTTTTAATTTATAAGAAGGCTTTACCTTTAAAAAATTTCCTGACTCCCAGATTTTCTAACTGAGACATCACATATAACGATAAAACGATTGCAAGAAACAACTGATGACAACCAATAATTGATGAAACTGCAACTTGAAGAAGCTATGGTCGCCAGGTTGACACATAGCATGGAAAATGGAAAAATCAAAGATGACATTCAAAAAATACAGTTCAAACAAACGCTGTAATCTTCAAGAAAAATTCACAGCCGAAAACGAACTTGCTTTTTAAATTTTTAGCCGTCATTTAAACATACATAATTTAACAATTGATAACTTCAAAACAATTATGGCTGCTAACTTGAAAATGAACTTTACATATTTTAACATTTTTAAACGACTGCATCCTTGAAATGATAAACTGCTAATTGAATAAATAAATTTACGAGGACCAGCCTCAGACAGAACATAAAATCTTACAATAGCATCTTTACCAGTCGAATTCACCAACAACTCAAAATAAAACACCTCTATTTATATGATAGTGTCTAAAACATGCAGCATGATCAAAGAGCAAACAGCCAATCACGGCTCAACACGGTATAAATATTCAACCGCCGTCAACACCATTCAGTGGTGAAAACATGCAATCTCTGAACAAACTCTTGATAGTAATGGATCTGGCAACAAGATTGTACCGCGATGTCTAAAGAATGTAAACAAAACGAACATATTAAATAAAGTTTAACGAGTGTTTTAAAAGCACTCAAAAGGGTTTTTAAATAATTTAAACAGTCATTTATTATATTCTATTTATATTATGTTCTATAAAAAAATGTTTCGAGTAATTTGTGAGGACAAGTGATAGAAACAATAAGTAAAGTTTTTAAGCTTTCTATCAATGTTCTCCTCGTCAATTGCGCCATTTCGACTTTATTTCTCAATTTTCGACAGATATACGTCATATTGATGGTACAGAAAACTCCATTGCTGATGCCTTATCTAGAATTGATTCAATTTCAACAGAAATTTTAGATTTCAAACATATCTCTTGCACAACTCGAGGATTCTGATATAAAAAACATTTTAAATTCTACTGATAATGCATGTAAATATTCAAAAGCATTATTTTTCTTTGGAGGATGTAACATTATACTGTGACATGTTAACAAACATACCATGTCCTTTCATCCCAAAATCTTTTCGATCTAACATATTCATAATCTTTCTCATCCCGGAATTTCTGCCACAACTAAATTAATAACTAAGCGATATTATTGGCCAAACATGAAAAGATTCATTAAAAATTCCGTCCAGTCATGTGATAAATGTCAACGTTGCAAAATACATCGGCATACGAAAGCTCCACTTGGGACTTTTGCCCTTCCAGATGCAAGATTTTCACACATACATATCGATTTCATTGGTCCACTCCCTCCATCTGAAGGTTATCAATATTGCATGACTATTGTCGATCGTTTCACTCGATGGCCCGAAGTAATCCCAACAGCTGACATGACAGCTCTAACAACAGCTAAATCACTTGTAAGTGGTTGGATTTCGTGTTTCGGATGTCCGGTTACCATCACAACAGACCAAGGTTGAAACTTTGAATCCACACTTATCCGTAAATTAACAAATATTCTTGGAACCACGCGTACACGCACAACAGCGTACCATCCAATATCAAACGGAATTTGTGAAAGATTCCATTGCTGGCTCAAAACTGCATTAAAAAACTCATGACAATATGAAATGGACTGAAGCACTGCCAATTGTCTTATTAGGTCTTCGAACTGCTATTAAAAATGACATTATGGCGAGTAGTGCTGAACTAGTCTATGGTACTACACTTCGACTTCCATCTGATTTTTTCACAATAGATAACTACAAAACATCACCTGACTTAACATATGTCTCACAACTCTGTGAATCCATGAGAAAACTTTCTCCCATTAATCCCCTTAGTCATGGTACTTCTAATGTTTACATAAATCCATCCTTGCAGACATGTACTCATGTATTTTTGCGCATAGATAGTATTCAACCACCATTAACTCCTCCTTACACAGGACCTCATATTGTAATTAAAAGAAATAATAAAAATTTTGTTATTAAAGTTAATGGAAAACCTACAGTAGTATCTATAGACAGGTTAAAGCCTGCATTTCTGTTCTCAGATAACACCAACTTATCTTCACCACCTGATTGTCATAACAACACAAATTTTGACTTAAATGAACTTAGATCTAATACTTCTGCTGCACAAGAAAATTCACAACAGCAGAAAATAATTACAACTAGATCTGGTCGAAAAGTTCATTTTCCAAAGCATTTAGTAACAGATTATCACTGCAAATCTTGTATTTGTTTATATTATCATTTATTCTTTTATATATTGCACTTATTCCTTGTTTATTTACTGTAATATAACTTTTCATGTGCACATGTGTATGTATGTATATATATTTTAAACATTTCTGTTCTCAGCAATACTTTTTCATATATTTTATTCTATTATTGCATATGTGTACCTGTATATATTTTAAGTGTATTAGCATCCATATTCTATTGTATTAACATTGTATTATTATTATTTTATATACATAATTGTATTTGTATTTTGTAAATTTTTATTGTTCTCCTTGTTCACTGGGGGGATACGATACTCCTGTAGTGATCGTAGCGACATCTATAATTTATGTACAACAACCGCTACTTTCACTTTAAGAATATGTACTTCTAGTTTCACTTTCAGAATATGTACTTCTAGTTTCACTTACAAAATATGTACTTCAACTTCAACTCACAGAACATTCTGTAGTATGTCAATATCAGTGAGTAGTACGCCGCGCGCTAAGTAATGCGTGCTTGTTTCATTTATGGTTGTTAATTATTAAAGAGTTTATTTTCGTAATGAACGACTCGTCAATGTGTTAATCATCACGAAGACCTATAATGTAATACTTGTAAAATAACTTTTGTTTTGCAACTACCCTATGTTAAGTGAAATTATTTCAACATTATTATTATTTTTAATCTGCATCATAAAATATTGCTGATTGTGGAAGGTGGGGGAAAGGCTGCCATGTTATGCATTTTCTTTCTTTCTTTTCTTTTTTTTAAGACACAAACTTTTTAAAAGAAAAGGCCTTGCTGCTTATTAAAAAACGGGGTTCCCACGGGTCAGGAAGAACAAGGAAAACCTTGAAAAGTCAGGGAATTTAAATATACTAAAAAAAGTCAGGGAAATATCAGGGAAAATTTTAAATATTGCTCAAAAACCGGGAAAAATGTTTATATAAATCTGGACAATGCTTTTTGAGCATTCAATTTATACCGCAAGTCACGTTACTTATGTTGTCTTTTATGTCGCAAGCTATGTTCTGTCTTATACCGTGAGCTATTTTTTATGTTACGAACAAAATTTTATCACTGGAATTTTCTAAAAATAGACCTGGAAAAGTCAGGGAATTTTATTTTTGAAATTGAGTGGGAACCCTGAAAAAAAAAAAAAAAAAAAAAAAAAAAAAAAAAAAGCGAATTTTCAATATTTTCCTGTGATTGATTAATGAATTTATTTTGCTATATTGTCCTGCGACAAATTTTGTAATATTTTATATGAAAATCTTGTTCATACTAGGAATCGACATAAGACAAAATTGGGAAAATCCATTAGTGGCAGGATTGGAAAAAACCCTGGTTTAATCGTTTTTTTTTTTTAAGAATATTTTTGGGTTTTATCAGAGTTTTCAGGAGCATTTTCTTTCTTTCTTTCTTTTTATATTAAGTATATCATTCATAATATGATAATTAAAAAAATAAATATTAATTATTAATTAAAATCAAAATTTCTAATGTCTTTAAATTTAATTTTAAAATTCTAAAGTATTTTTATAATTAATAGTTGTTCTTTAAATATTCTAAAATTCTGTTTATCTGCCCCTTACAACAAAAACTGCATTTTAATAATTTAGTTCAGTGTTTCTTTATTAAACTTTTCGTAGTCATTAGATTCTCATAAAATGTTTTTATTTATTGTCTCTACATTAACAGTGGAAATGTAGGTAATTGTAAGGTAAAGTTTTCAGAATTTTTGTTAAATTTGATTTTTATTTTATACATTCATTGAGTCCAACAGTTTTCATTGTATTAATAAACAACTCTTATTTTGCTTATATTATATATATATATATATATATATAGCTTTAGTAAGATAATTGTAATTTTTTCCCATAGGGGATTTTTCTGCAGTTTTTTTCTACAGAGCAGTTTGAGAACCTCCAATATTTCTAAAAAAATTTTGTTCATATTCTAATAATGTATGTAATATTTGTTTTATATTTATATGTTTATTATAAGTTAGATAAAAGTGGAATTTTCAATAAGGATTTTGAAAAAACCCACCCGGTTTTTTTCGGGTCGCGCAAAATCAAGCCAACCCTGATTAGTAGCCAGTAGCTATCAGAAGCAGTTTTTTACTGGCCACTTAAGGGGGAAAAAAAATTAGAAATGAAATGATAAAGACAATGATATGCTTACAAAAACTCCTGTATGAATTAGTGGCAAAATTGTATGATCAAAATAAATATGCTAGTATTAATTAGTATTAATGAGATTATAAATACTGTTACAAAATTATTAAGGGGCAATTTCTCTGGTAACTGACAACTCATAAAACTATAAATATTTTGTTAAGTACTACACACACACACAAAAAAAAAAAAATACAACTTTCAAAATAACTTTTTTTTTTTTTTTTTTGCTGAATTGGATTTAAAAAATACTTTTTTAATAAAAAAAAAAAAAAAAAAAAAAAAACTTATTAAGCAGCGCTTCTCTTCTGAAATTATAAATACTTTTACAAAATTATTGAGGGGCAATTTCTCTGGTAACTAACTCATAAAGCAAAATAAATATTTTGTTAAGTACTACACACACACACACACAAAAAAAAAAAAAAAAAAAAAAAATACAACTTTCAAAATAACTTTTTTTTTTAATTAATTGTTTTTTTCTGCTGAATTGAATTTAAAAAATACTTTTTAAATTAAAGAGAAAAAAAAAAAATATCAAGCAGGGCTTCTCAAAATTCTGAAAAGTGGGGTAAAGTAATTCAAGGGCGAAGCAATTCAAAAATCATGAGAAGGGCTCAAAAAATTTCTTTTTAAAAATCACTCAAAATTAACAGTATGAATTAATAATTAGATGTTAATTAGTAGTAGGTATTAATTATAAAATATTACCAATTATAACTCCTCAATGAAAGTTCTAGCTCTTTTCTCTCTATTTATTAAGAAGTTTCACAATAATTTACTTCTGTCAATAGTTAATTTAAAAAAAAAATTTATAGGTTGCGTCAGACTGAAAATGTTTTTAGCATGTCGCAAAATTGTCATTTAAGATCACGGTTGGTGTTCCTATTCAAAATGGTATGCATTGCTCTATGTCCTATAATTTGTAGAGTGTAGTGACTAAGGAAGGATATTTTTTAAGCACTTTTTCTCTTCTTTCCAAAGCACTAAATGTAATAAAATTAGCATTTTTCAGCTGTGCAAAAACATCTTTATAGTTTATGATTTGTTTGATGATTCGTTTAGGAATGTACCGAATAGCAGTTTTGGCTGAATACCGAATATTAACTACTTGGCCGGCTGATTTATTATATTCAGGTGTCAATCACTTAATTTTTGTGTTAACTTTTTCAGTAATACCATTTACATTTAGTAATATTTTATTTTTTTAATTATTGAAAAAACTACTATTCAGAAACAATGGTTTATAAAAAGTAGAAAAATATTAAGAAATATTACTGTACATAAGTAGTAGTGTAAGGGATGAGATTTTTCTGACTTTAGTCGGAATTTCCGACTTTTTTAAATTTTTCCCAAGAATTCCTGATTTTTATCATGAAAAAATAAAAAATTCTAAAACCTAAAATTCTACGAGCAGTATACCGGCAATAGCAATCGATGCCTAAAATTAAAACAGTTCCAGAAACTGAAAGAGATAATAGAATAATTGATGATAATTTTTATTTAAATTTTAATTTGTTATGTACCAGTATTGTAACAAATTGGTCAGTATTAGTTCTAAATTATTAGTTTTAAAGTTAAAGTCCTAATTAAGGTTCTAAAGTATTAGGTCAGTATTTGAACTAAATTGGTCAGTTCAAAATACTGACCAATGGTCAGTATTTTGAACTAAAACAGTACTGAAAACGGATTTTTTTTTTTTTCCCCAACCTGCTCTGGCTTACATTGATTGTTTTTTTTTTTAAAAAAAAAGGGGGGGGGCTTTTTGAAAATAAAGAAAAGAGGATAATAAATTTGGCAAATCAATTAACATAGTTGCAGACTGAAATGCCCCACCTAGTAGGCTGTCCATCATTCAGTTTGAACCATTTACCTTATCTTATTTTGTTTATTATTTTTCTTAAGGCCAGTTCCATATTTTAGTTTTCATGCAATTTTATACCTTTTCCAATTCAGCAATCACCATATTGCAAGTTTACCTATCAACATTGTCTAATATTTTGAACTAAAATGAAGAAAATGAATATTCTTTTTTTTTTTTTAAATGACAGCCATTTCATGTCAAATAATACAATAACTAGGCTTGAGTATTTCAAATAGTGATAATCAGATTCTTGTTTGTATAAATTTACATGACAATAAATAAGTCTTTACAGTTCTAGTACTGTATATATGATTTAGAAAACTTTAAATAAGTAAGTAAATAAATTTGTTGTTGCTATAACATTATTTTAATGTATTGTTGAATTTTTATCGGACATTATTTGTATTATTTTATTTTTAAAACTGATTTGTAATTTACCCGAATGATATAGTTCTTAAATATTTTTCTTTTTAATGCGAAATATGTTGGTTTCGTGTCAATTTCCTCCTTTTTTTGTGTGTGTGTGAAATTTGAGTTTACGCATATTTTCAGATTTTTTGTCCTTTCCCCCACTCATGCCTAACTAATGCTGAATTTACAGCGAAAGAAAATTATTAACTTTTACGCTTCTCAATAAACACATAAAATTTTTTAAATAACAATATCTTGTGCCCACCCACCCCCCAATAAATAAATAAAATGATAATAATAATAACGCAATCCAGAAATGCAGCATTTGAGAAAAATCAATTTAAAAGCAGCAACATATTGTCTAACCTATATTAAACTGACAGAAATGCTTCTCACTCTTATGTGAATAAATTGTAAGATAGAGATGATGCTTTTCTTGCATGTTGGGACACTTCAAAAAAATTTTAATCATTTTTACAGCATCTTGGCTATCCCTGATTTAGGTTTTTTAAATATGTATAAACTACACAAATACTTCATTAGAGAAGAGAATACATTTGATTGGTCAGACAGCATTCTTTGAAAAATGTGTGATATTTTTCAATTCCAAATTGCCGTTGTTGCTATACTGGTCAAGAATAAAACTTAAATTTTCCTTCACTTTATTTTGTAGGTGGGGCATAATATACAAAGTTAATAATATGTAACTAATTTATATACATATAACAATGCATAAACCAAATCTTTTCCGATAAATTATTGTAAGGTATCATGAAGTAAACATTAAACAATTTTAGTCGCACTTACCAGTTTTGGTCAGTTTTATTCTTTGAATCTCTACAATTTGTTTTATATTTCTATGAAAATATAGTTTTTTAATTAAAATATATTTATAAAAGTAATTTTTGAAGACTAAAGCATCCTTAAAATAATAATCCCCCCTCTCCACAAAAAAATAAATAAATAGAAAAAGTAATATATAAACTCTAAATGATTAACCTTTTGACTATGACGGTAGTTAAGAAGTGATTTAATAAGTCTCCATTGCATTCCATAGGGTATTACTGAAAAAAATCAAAGTTGGTGTGTGTTTTAATATGTAGACAACCCCTAATGCAAAATTTCACTTCATTTTCTATAAGTATTTACACTTCCCAATCGAATGATACCTATTACATTTTTGGGCATCAGTTAACAACAAAGTTCCATAGAAATAGAATATTGCTTTTTTCTTTCCAACTGTACATATAAATATATGAGGAGCAAACATTCAAACCGTGTTTTCTCCACAAATAAAAAAAAATGAGTTAGTGATTTTTCTGTGAACTCAACATTAAATAGCACAAAACTGTACCATAATTTTAAACCAAAATTTTTTTTATCACATTATAAACGCTCTTAGAAAGTTGGGGTTTCAATCAAACAGTGTTTCCTCCAGAGCCTGTTTTCAGTCAAACTGTGATTTCTCCAGCTGACCAGTCAGAACTGTTCTTTCTGGTCGCGTGACTCGTACATATGCCAGCTTTTTATGTTTGTTTATTTCGTTAGTTCTATCTTGTTTCCTTCAATTTAGAGGAGTATGTTTTTTTAATTTCAAATGGAAGAATTAATAGGTGCTGTATTAGTGAGTACATCTAATTATGGAACTAGAAAAAGACAGAGAACTGGTCAGAAAAGAAAAGAAATGGAAAAGAAACGATATTCAGCATCTTCTGATAACGTTTATGCTCCATGCAAACATTCTAGTAATACTTTTTCATGCACTGATGTTAGACCTAATGACGTTAAGAAGTTTCGGGATAGACTTTATGAAATTGCGGACAAACAGCGACAAGATTCTATTACAGCCTCATTGGTTGTTACAAAAAATGTAAATCGACGTAGACCTAATAACCCAATCCAAAATAAATCGCAATCATCTGACTCACAGCATGCATTTTCTGTTTCTTATTTTATTACTAATAGCAGTGGTAGGAGAATTCTTGTGTGTAAAAACACTTTCATGGCTATAACTAAAATAGGTCGTACAAGGCTAGCCAATATTGTTACTAAAGTACGTGTTGGTGAACCTATTGAGGAAAAGAAAGGGGGCGATAGAAAGCCACTTAAGCATTAATAAAAAAAAAACAAGGTAAGAGAATTCATCTCAAACTTAAAGGCATCAGAAAGTCATTATGGAAGACAAAAATCGAAGCGATTGTACTTGCACTGTACATTAAGTATAAGCAGTTCCGTCGCCAGAAAAAAATTCAGGGGGGGGGGGGGGGGCAACCTGAATTTTTCTTTTTTTTAAATAAAATTCTGATAGCATAGTTTTAAATTTAAAGAGAAAATGCTTAGTAGAATTTTCCAGGGGGGGGGGGGGGGGGTCAAGTGCCCCGACCCCCCCCCCCCCTCCTTGCCCCATTCTGCCGACGCCCATGAGTATAAGGAAGTTGCATGAAGTTTACAACAAGAACTGCAACGACGACCTGGATAAAGTTAATTTCGCTATGTTCAGGAGAATATTCATAAATGAATTTAATATAGGCTTTAAGTCTCCTTTTAGTGATGTTTGCAGCACGTGTTCTTTACTTGACCAAAAAATAAAGTCGAAATCATATACTAAGAGCCAATGCATTTTAGTCCATTATGAAAGAAAATACAGATGAACCAATCGTTAGTTTATGTTTTGATTTACAACAGATTCAACAGTTGCCAAAATCAAATATTCAAGATGCCTATTACTTAAGGCAATTCAACTTTTACAGCTTATGCATAATGAGTTTGGATGGTCTAAATACAGCATTTTATACTTGGTCTGAGGAGTCAGCAGACAAAGGCAGCACTGAAATGCCGTCGGCTTTATATTGTCACCTAAACAAAATGGACCTTGAAGGTAAAAAATCATTGCGGCTCTTTAGTGATGGGTGTATTGTCCAAAATAAGAATAACATAATTCTTCAAATGCTATTGCACTTTTTCTACACTACAACGTCAAGCATTGAAAAATAGTATTGTATTTTCCTGTCAGAGGACATAGTTTCTTTCCAGCAGGTCGTATATTCGGTCGTGTTGAGAAGATCCTCAGAAAAAATGTAAACATGACATCAAAGAACAATACTATGAATTGTATCAGAAAGTTGGTGATGTAATAATATTGAGGATTGATTGGAAACTTTATAATACGAAATCACTTAATGCTTATTTAAAAAATTTACCTTACATATTAGAACTGAAAAGAATAGTTTTAGAAAAAAAAGAGAAAGTGCGATGGTCAAAGGATTCAAAAACTGCAAATTCGAAGATTAAAAGAACAATCTGGAGCAAAACTTTTTAGGAAGGGGATTAATACTGCTATTATACGAAATGTTGTCTTACAATGTCTTCCTCTGTGTCATGGAATATCACTTGAAAAGAAAAATGACGCAGACAAACTTTTAAAATTGATGCATGGTGAAGAGTGGAAAAATCAACCTGATTTTAAATGATATAAGGATATCATTACTAATAACTTTCATGTATTATATGAAGAAACAGAGGAACCATGCAATTGCTTATGTGAAGATATTGGTTTAAAAATTTAAATTTCAAATTGGCTTAAAAATTTTAGTTCTTCCCTACAATATGCAGGATGATTTTTCACGTGTAAATACTTAATTTTATTTTATAATTACATAACAAAGTCTGTTCTGTTAATTAGTTTTATTTCATTAAGAATGTTATTTCATCAATACGCGAGTTACATACTTTTTCATTCAAAAAATGTTTTGTCCACATTGGAAACATTCAAAACATGTTTTCTCCTCTGTGTTTCGGTCAAAACATGCTTTCTCCAAATTTCAAATGCATTTCTCTAATTAACTCTAAGTTTGTTAGGTAAAGTATGCCTACAGATCTTCCTAGTAACCAGTAATACAACTAAACAAACGATAATTAGGGTCTAAGAAGGGTTATTTTTTAATTTATCGGTTTTTTGTGTTTTCTGAAAAATTGTATTCGAAGGAGAAAACACGGTTTGAATGTTTGCTCCTCATATATGCAATTCTGTGCAGTAGTTTCTGAGATATAACCTTCCATGGAATTTCGGAAATCGATGTAAAGCAGTGTCACCTGTAGGGGGATTAGCACTAAACGTTGATAGGCATTAACTTATGTCAAGGTACATCTGCATGTAAAATTATATACTATTTCATGCAGTTGTTCTTGAGATATACACTTCCCTGAAATTGAAAAAAATGTTGCATAGCAGCACTACCTGTTGAGTGATTGGTACCAAAAGTTGATAAATATTAATTTATGTTAAGGTGCATTTGCATATAAATTTATATGCATACAGTAATTCTTAAGATACAGTCACCACAAAATGTTTGTCTTGCACACAGACATTTTCTAAAAATGGCCAAATCATTTTCTGCACTTCTTTTTAAAACATCATTCTCTGAAAAAAGAAAGAAAAAAGTCCTTTAAAACCCCATTTTACCACTTCTATTTTGGGGAGAATAGAGAAGCTCTTAATGTGGTGTATAATTGAAAAATATTGTTTTCAAATAATATAATATTAATTTTGAACATTGCTGTTACATGTACAAGCTGAAACTTACCTAGGAAAAAGATTATGAGAAAATTTCAAGAGATTCATTATCCTGTTTGAAAAGTAATTCTTATTTATATTGTAGCTTTTTTTTTTTTCCAGATGATGAAAATACTTTTGATGTATCAGTCATCTTCAAAAGTTGTTCACTTGGATGATGGCAAAGAAATTTTTGATATTATAGAGAAGACTTATAATCTCCAGCATAATTCTTACAGATTAAAAAAATTTGATAATGATTTTCAAGAATATTGAAATAGTAGCCGAAGTAGAACCTACTGACACAGCTAGTTTTTTTTCATTCCTTTCTCAGAATAATGAAGATGTTAGTGTTGAAGTAGTACTTAATTTGAAGAACAAGCCATGGCCCCAAAATATTATTTTGCCCTTTGATGATTTTTCAAGACCATTAAAAGATGCATTAGAAGAAGAAAAAAGAATTGAATTGGGAGCTTTCGAAAGAACTCATTGGCCATCTTGCAACGTATGCTTACCAGTTTAATAAATACCCTAGCAAACTACAAAGACAACAGATTTGCCTATCACTTGTACAAATGCCAACAGGATTTTTGGATTAAGTATGTGTCCAGCATTACCTCCAATGTAAGTAGCAAACAGCTTTGGCATCGTGTAAAGAAAGGAATGGGAATATATTCTAATCACAGTATTTCGTTTTTAAAAGATAATGGCCAAACTATAACTTCTACTAAAAATATTGCAGACACCATTGGAAGAACTTTATCCGACATCTCCAGCTCTAATTCCTATTCTGAACATTTTTTGTCTTATAAACGTAATTCTGAATGCTCATTAATCAATTTTCACTCCCGTTCCCTCACAGAAGTACAATAGTCATTTAACTGAAAGTGAATTAAAAAATAGTTTGAAAAATTGTCAGAACTCTGCTCCCGAACCCGATGGTGTTACTTACATTATGATTAAGCATTTATCAAAACAGTCTCTTAAAAATCTCCTTCAACTCTACAATAGAATCTGGACTGAACATATTTTCCTTACCCCTTGGCACGATGCTATTGTCATTCCTTTTCCTAAACCTGGCAAAAATGCTACTGATCCCAAGAATTACAGACCCATTGCCTACACAAGCTGCCTCTGTAAGCTGCTGGAAAAAATTGTAAATACTAGGCTTGTCTATATATTAGAAAAAAGCAATTTGATTTCACCATGGCAGAGTGGTTTCCGACGAGGCTGTTAAACGGTTGATAATATTTTATTAGTGGAGACTAATATTCGAAGAGCTTATGTGAGACGTAACCATTTGGTTTCAATTTTTTTTGACATGGAAAAAGCCTATGACAAGACTTCGTGCTATGGAATTTTAAGAGATTTATGTAATTTGAACTTTCGAGGAAATCTCCCTATTTTTATTGAAAACTTCTTAAGAGTCAGACGCTTTCAAACTCATGTTGAATCAACTTATTCAGATTTTTATTTTCAAGAGGAAGGTGTGCGTCAAGGCAGTGTTTTGAACTTTACGCTTTTTTCCTTAAAAATAAATGATATTCTAAAACAGCTGCTACAAAGTGTCCATGGGAGTTTATATGTTGACGACCTGCAAATTTCTTGCCAGGGAAATGACATGCGCTTCATAGAACGCCAATTACAACTTGCTGTAAACAGTATAATTAAATGGACAAATAAAAATGGTTTTAACTTTTTGCTGACAAAACGCAGTGTGTGCATTTTTGCCGAAAACGAGGTCTTCATCCTGATCCAGAGATTTGAATGAACAGCAGACCAATTTCAGTTGTTCACACTGCTCGCTTTCTGGGTGTTATCTTTGACAGAAAACTAACTTTTAAACCTCATATTTTAAACTTAAGAACTAAATGTGACAAAGCACTTAATATTCTAAAAGTCCTTTCTAACACTTGTTGGGGTGCTGATCGTCCATCTCTGCTGAAAATCTATCGAGCTGCTATTCGCTCTAAACTTGATTATGCTTGCCAGGTTTATGGTTCAGCCCCTCATTCTTACATTAACAAACTTGACACAACACATCATAGTGCGCTTAGAATTTGCTCAGGAGCTTTCCGCACTACTCCTGTCCTTAGTTTATATGCTGACTGTGTGGAGCCTTCTCTCACTGATATTAGACTAAGACTTTCACTTGAATTGTACTATCGCATCCTCTCACATCCTAATCATCCACTTCTTCCACTTTTAAATAGTAACGATCATAATCTTTTTGTGAATCGCCCATCTGGCATCCCATATTTTGCTCTTAGAATTAAGAACTTTCTTGCTGGCATCACTCATATTCATACCAAAGTTCATCCTCGGTCTCTTATAAACATGACACCTTGGAATTTCCAGGTAATTTCTTCTCTTCATCCGTTTAAAGGATTTGACAAACCTAACACAGATGATTCTATTTTTCAGGCCCTTTACTCATCTCATCGCTCTCATTACAAGGACTACGTCGAGATTTTTACAGATGGCTCTAAGACAAGCAATAAAGTCGGTTGTGGTATTTTCATTGGTAACACTTGTTTTAGCTGTCAACTCCCTAATTCATTTTCCATCTTCTCTGCAGAGTTTTCTGCTGTTGAGGTTGCCCTTAACATTATTGCATCTCAGCACAGTAGAAAATTCATTATACAGTTTCTCACAAATGTGATGGTACACTTGTACTTTACAAAAGGAAACTAATAAAATAAATAAACATGTACAAAAAATTTTGGGGTGTGTTTTATATTTAAAGTTAATAACGATTATTACATTATATACATTTTGTCAAAATATTAAAATATTAATTTAATAAATATACAGTTGTTTAGAAAGGAGCAAAAAATGGCTCACATAAGTGATGGGACACTTACTTTTCCATCAAATATTTATCCAAAAATTTTACTTTTTAAAAGGTTTTAATATTTTGTTGGATCTCCTTTTACTTTTAAAACATGATTTAATCTTCTTGGGATGGATTTGACTAATTTTTCTGTGATTTCTGGATTGATTTTACCCCATTCTTCTTGAAGCACCGATTTTAATTGTTGTTTTGAAGAAATGGTGTGTTTGCGAATTCTTGATTCCAATTCTTGCGAAATATTCTCTATGGGATTTAAGTCTAGAGATTGTGGTGGTGTTTTTATTATTTCAGGACAGTTATACAGCAGCCAGAGTCTAATGTTCAAAGCAATGTGCTTGGGGTCATTATCCTGGTAGAATTTAAAATCGTTATGAAGGTTCAATTTTCGTGCTGAAGATTTCAAATTTTGCTTTAAAATGTCAATATACTTGTACTGATCCATTATACTGTCAATAAAAACAAGATTACCAATTCCAGCGGACGACATACACCCCCATACCATAACTCCTCCTCCACCATGTTTTATTGTTGGCACCAAGTCCTCATTACGAAATTCTTCCCTGGGTTTTCTCCACACCAAGATTCTATCGTCAGAACCAAATATATTAAATTTACCGTCATCAGCAAATATAACTCCAGAAATCAGAATTCTTATTTATGTTGGATTTTGTGAATGCCAGTCTGAGTTTTCTATTCTTTTCACTTACGAAGAATTTTTTCCTGGCTACTCTACCGTGATATCCAGCAGATCGAATTACTCTTCTAATAATCTCAGGATTAACAATTACTCCATATAATGCTTGTAAATCAGCAGCAACTTTAGGAGCACTCATTCTTGGACTTTTTTTAATAATTCGAACGATAATTCGCTTTATTCCATTACATAGCTTTGATGGTCGGCCAGGTCTTCTTTTATCCTGAATCATATGATTCTTTTTATATCGTTTAATGATGTTGAAAACTGTTGAATGACTCAAGTTAACTGTTTCAGCAGTTTCTCTAATAGATTTTCCACGTTCAATATGCAAATTAATAATTAATTTTCGAATTTCAGGCGAAGTTTCTTTTCGTTTAGCATTCATGGCTGCACAGAGCTAAAAAACACAAAAATTCCAAAGCAGTCTGGAGAGAAATACTACAGACGATTTTATAAATTATTGCCAATTGCTTTTGAGTAAAAATAAAACCCCCAAAAAATATTTTTAGACTTATTTCAGACGATTTTTGTTGCATATCTAATGGTGTCCCATCACTTATGTGAGCTAATTTTTGCTCCGTTCTAAACAATTATATTTTTACTAAATTAATATTTTAATATTTTGACATAAATTTTGTAACAATTATTACATAACATACATTAAGTATGAAATACACCCACAAAAAATTTGTACATGTTTTTTTTAATTTATTTTATTACAGTTTCCTTTTGTAAAGCACAGGTGTCCCATCACTTTTGTGAGACACTGTATATACAGATTCAAAGAATGTTCTTGATTCATTCTCTTCTAGCTCTTGTAACCTGACTTTCATTTCAGTTTTAAAAACTTACAAGGACCTTTTGAAAAAGGGATTTGACATTTTGTTTTGCTGGGTTCCTGGTCATGTTGGCATCAAAGGCAATGAAGCAGCAGACAAAGCCGCAAGGCAGGCTTCTCTTCTTTTAAACTGTCCTGTTCCTTATGATGACATTAAGCACACACTTAAAAGCTACCGTAAGAATATGTGGTAAAGGGTTGGTTGGTTGGTTGAATGCCTTTTTTTGGCGCAAGGTCCAAAGTAGGACATGCTGCGCCAAACAAACAGGTAAAAGAATAAAAAGAGCCTCTGGATGGGTTTACCCATCCAGAAAGTCATTAAAAAGTCACAGGACAAAAACGAAACAAGACAAGATACAAGATAAAATTAAATATAATAAAAACAGTGTATACAATAAAAAACAGATGTAAAATAGGATGAATTTGTAAACAATAAAATCAGATCTCAAAGTAAAAACAGATGTAAAATGGGATGAACAGTGTAAAGAATAAAATCAAATGTCGAAATAAAAACCAGCCTCTTTCAAAAAATTTGTCACGTGATGATGAGAATTTGCACCTAAAAGGCTTGTCAAATTGGGTGAAGATGAATTAAAATAATGTCTATACAAATGACGAAGGCAAGGGCAGTCGGTGAGAATATGGCGAATGGTTAGTGCACTAAAATGACATTTTGGACAATCAGGTTGTTGTTCTCCAAGCAATAAGTATTTATGTGTGAGTCTTGAATGCCCAATTCTTAGTCTAGTAACAATGACATCATATTTTCTAGGGGTGAGTGTTGGCCAGATTGAAATTTCAGGTTTTATTTCTTGCAATTTATTATTGTTTTGGTTATTCCACTCCCTTTGCCAAATATTTTTAAATGTGGTAAAGGGAGTGGAATAACCAAAACAATAATAAATTGCAAGAAATAAAACCTCAAATTTCAATCTGGCCTAAACTCACCCCCTAGAAAATACGGGAGGAGTTACTTGGAGAACAACAGCCTGTGTGTCCGAAATGTCATTTCAGCGCATTAACCATTCGTCATGTCCTCACAGATTGCCCTTGTCTTAGTCATCTCTATCGAACACATTTTAATTCATCTTTACCCAATCTGATGAGCCTTTTAGGTGTAAATCCTCATTATTTGACAAACTTTTTGAAAATGACTGGTCTTTAGTTCAACATCTGATTTTATTACAGTACACTCTCAAAAATCCGCACAGCTTATAACGAAGTGTTTTGCGGATATCTGAATTTTGCAGATTTTAGAATAATTCCTTTAATTCACATCTTAGAACCTTATTTGAGTAGCAAATCTTTAAGAAACAATTTATATGTTATACATACAATGCTGAATTAAAGTATGCCTATTTAAAGTACAAATATTTTATGAAATTTTAATTTAAAGAACAAATTTTATATATCATATTATAGTTGCAAATTAACTAGATTTTTGAAAAGTCTGATCAATAGTAGTTTAAATAAGAATATTAATACATTATTTTCCTATAACCTGCAAAAAAATCAGCAATTCTTGGTCAATCACATAAGTTTGTGCTAAAATAAAGTTTGAATATTTATCTTCATGAGAAAAAATCTTTCATGAAAACTGTCTTTCTCCTTCTTCCTCTAAATTAATATGATTTATTTTTTGATAAATATATATAATTACACTTATCATTTCCTCCTCTGTAACATGTTGAGTGATTGGTGATTCACCAGCACAAGTTAATAATTGATTTATTTCCTAATACAACTGAATTTTTGCAATCCACTAATCAACAAATTAGTTGTGATAATGTTTGTTTACATTGCAAATGATATGCGGATTTTAGAGAATTGTGGATTTTAGGGTTGCGGATTTTTGAGAGTTGACTGTATTTACTATGTTCATCCTGTTTTACATTGGTTTTTAGTGTCTACACTGTTTTTTTTTTTATTATTTTTTTATTTTATCTTTTGCATATTTTTGTTTTTTTATTTTTACTGTGTTTTTTTTAATGCAATCTGGTTGGGTGAACCCATTCAGAAGCTGCTTTTTATTCTTTTACCTTTTTGTGTGGCGCAGCATGTGCAAATATGGACCTTGCGCCAATAAAAGTTATTCAACCAACCAACCAATCACCCAGCCCCCAAAAGGGGATTTCTTATTTTATTTTATTTTATTTTTGTAAGGGGACCCACCATCCACCTGCCGCATTTGTGCAACACCCCAATTTTTTATGATCTTCAGTCATCATTTCTTCTAATTTTCATTCTTCCAATTTTCAGATCTTCTGATCTAATTTTCATTCTTCTAAGTTTCAGATCTTCCTTTTTTTTTTTTTCCAATTTTTCATTTTTATGTTATCTGATAATGTCCATATGCTAAAGAGTGTATTCCATCTTCTAATAAATATCATTTATCATCAAATGACGATAATGAAATTTTATTAACTTGTATAGTAAATAGTCTATGATTCTCCTGTGCAATTCTTTTATGTTCTATTAGATTTCTTGATCTGTTTTTTAAGCATTCTATGTAATTTTCATTTTTGATTTTTTTTTTTTTTTTACTGCTATTGATGATACACCCTTTGCTGTCTTTTTTTCCCTGTCTTCAGACTTTATGCTGTACATCTTTGATTTCAATCCTATGAATTCATAGATGAATTTTCCACGTAGTTCATCCTTTAACTTTCCGACAACTTTTTTGTTTTGTTGAGAATGTAGTGAATGGTCTGTGGGATATTCTGAAATGTCAAAAAGACAGGTGATGTTTGATGTCTGGCTAGATGTCTGGAGTTGTGATGTGATATGTGAGTGAGTCTGTGTCTGTGAAAAGTAACTTGGCTTTATCTTGATATGTTTTCTTGATGAAATTGTAGTGAAAGTCGTACATTAGAAGTTTGGAAAGTTCAAGGATGGTGAAACAAACATACACGGGGCGATTCGTGAATATGGTACTCTTCACCCTCTCCACTGCTGCTAAATTTTCATCGAATATCCTGAAATTTTTGTAGTAAGGGGAGAGGACGATTTTCTCTGCTCTTATAGAAGTGTTACATAAATAAATTTTTATTCATTTTCCTGAAGACTGCATTATTGAGTAACTTGAAGAAATTTTTTTCGAAGGTGGACTTAGACTGCTTGTGTTTTTTAGTGTTAAAGTAAATGTAGGGTGCCAACCAGGGTGCTTGATTAAATTGAAGAACTTTATGTACTTTGTTTAAGATGAGACCTTGTCATAAATAGAACTGTAAAATTCTATAATGAACTACATAGTTTTTCTTTGACAGTAGATTGAGGATTAATTTTGTCAATGGGGTGAACATTCTATTGTTTAAAGTCTGTTTAGCATACTGGGATAGCATAGATTCTCGAATTGTAAAATGCTCAGGTGCTAACGGGTATTCATTGTATAAATCATGTAAATGTTGAGTGTAGTCTAAATCTACCTCGAAAATAAATCTGATCGGTGCATCTGCTTGTAAATGTAGTATGGTTTCGGAATTGAAGTGTTGTGGGTCTATCCACTCGAAGCTACCATAGGGTAGGGGTTCGGAAGCAGCCCATCCATATAAATTGTTACTATCCCAGTACATAATGTACTGAGATGGATAAGATGAATCATACTCAGCAGTCTCGGGAATATTTGATTTTGCATATATCTGTGATATTTGAGAGATACTCCTATTCATAGAAAAGGATGTGAGAGGGGGTATGTTTATATCAGTTAACAGCTCTAATTGAATATTTGTCATTTTTAAGAGAGCTTGCCATGATAATCCAGGCTCAGTGAAACAACGAGTAGGATCTAATTGATAATATCGTTGAGAGAGCTTGCGAAAACTTTCAAAAACATCTGCCAATAATAACACATCTGTTTTAACATATAAATTATGGTAGTCACCTAAATTATTCATTTTAAAAAAATTCCAAAATTTTTGAGCGTGATTATAATCTATTGAAATAGCTTCATCTGTTAAATCATTATGAAATGCTGTTGGAGGAAGGAGTTGCTTTTCTTCAAATACATTAAAATTAGATATATAAGAATAAGGATAAACACACTTTCTTATTAATAAACTTATATCACTCAAATTAATAAAATTGTCTTAAAAGTTTAAAATCACCTTGTTGTAAATTTTGAACTAGTTTTTCTAAAGAGGAAGGTAAAAACTGAAATGAGTCTAAGAATATTAATTGAACAGGGCAAGTGTTTTTTTATAAGTTGGAAGGAAATATATTTCTCCATCGTATTTGGAATAACTTCAATTCGATGATTTTGTATTTTACCAAGTTCTGTCATTATATGATGAGCGTCGTAGTTTTTAAGATTGTGAAAAATGATGGGGATACTTTTTGGTTGTTTGAAATTGGCGATTATTTTTTTTTCTCGAATGATTGATTCTATAAAATGTTGCACTGCATTTTCATCTCTGAATACTTGGATAGGTTTGTAAGAATTTCCATCTGGGCCAACTATTAAATAAGCGCATCCACATGGAATGTGCTGTGCTATTTTGAATGTATATGAGTTATTATCATTAGCATTTGCAGTGGAGAGGGGACTTATTAGACTTTCGAAATCAGCATATATGACATAGGATTTAGGATGCTGCATGTGTATTGAAGTAAATGATAAAATTTTGTTAGTTTCATTAGGCATTTTAATAGCTTGAATGGGGTGTTTTTTACAATAATTTTGATGATCTTTTAAAAGATCTTCTCTTGTAAATCTGTGTAGACAGCGGAAACAATAAAACGATGATTTATGATTTGATAAATGACTGAATAAGCGAGAAAAATTCTTTATGTATGCATAATGTTGGTTACCCTCTAAAATTTATAACGTTCTCATCTTCACGGTTTGAAATGTAAAGAGGGCAGATTTCATTATCTTCATCGTATATGAAAACATTTATGCTTAGATTATTGTATAGCTCTATTTTTGAAATTTGAGTATGAGGAACTGGACAAATCACATAATTTAAAATTATTTCATTTTCATAAGGATGATATTTATTAACCCTTTCTGCATTTTTATCAAAGTTTAATTTATGAGCTAAAAGTGACCATACACTCTTAAAACTGTGCCTCTTATTTCAGAGGCACATTTTTCATTTTTGTGCCTTTTGAAATTAAGAGGTGCAACATTATATTTTTGTGCCTCTAAATAGTAAAAAGCTTATATGCACTTACTCTCTGAAGAGGCATAATGCGCTTTTAAATAAAAAATCTTATTCTAAATTAATTTTCATGACTTTTATTAAGAGCCAGTGTTTCACAGTGTGTTAAATGTCGTAAACATGAAGAAACAATCATTATTCATTCTTTTTAAAACTTTGTTTACACATTCACACACATTTTTATTTTTAAACAAGTTCCTGTTTTCAGACAAAACTAAAAAAAGAAGAAAAAGTGTATCTTTTCAATTTTTTAAATTTCTTTTAAGGTGGTAAAAATCCAAAATTTTACATTTTACAGTTTAGAAATAAAATATTAAAAAATTAGTTTTTGGAAAACAAAGGATTAAAACTGGTGGATATTTTTGAATGGGAAAATGGAGATACAATATTTAATGGATAACAAGTGATTATTTTTCATATATTAATACGTGATTTGGTTGGCTGACGAGTCTTCTTGAGAATGGGGTACATTACTCAATATTTTTTATGGAAAAAATGACCAACATTTATACATGAAAGAGAGAAAGAAAGATTTGCAACATAAAAAGCAGCAACCTAGTGCTGCATCTTTCATGCTGCATTGGTGCCTTTCTGCCCCTCATATTATTTCCACAATTTATAAGGCTAAGTTTAAGTGTTAGTTTGCATGGATCAGATACAAAAAATACATGCTTAAGACAGGGCAATACTGTTCCCACCAACAGCCAAGCCCATGGTATTTTAGGTTGTTTCTTAATTACTCATTATCTAATGTATTTTTTAAAATTCAATTTTTACATTAAGAAAATTAATTACCATCAAAAATTAGCTCTCAATTTTGAAAAATTGATTTTTCAAAAATAATGATAATAATAATAATTTTGAGTTAATATTATTAAAAAAAAAAAAAAAAAAATACTATGGGCATTTTTTTTTTTTTTTTAAGCTACCAAATCAAAATATTAAAAATGTGAAAAATCAATTTATTTAAAAATACTATACTAATTTAATGATTTTGAATTTTCTCAATTTAAAAAATATATTAGGTAATGAGTAATGAAAACAAACTTTCCCATAGAACAACATGGGTTACAGCTGTTAGCAAGATGATATTGTTTACTCACTCTTCACCTAAAAATTGACCAGAAACGTAACTAATCTAACTTCATGTTATTCTAAAGAAAAATTTCATTTATAAATTACACATTATTTATATGGTGTATATTTTTTAAATTCTGTTTTCACATTTGGATAATTCACAATCATTATAATGTTTCTGTTTAAAAAATATAAATAAAAAAATAATATTTTTTAATATTTTGTTTTAAAATTGTAAAGTGAAAAAAAGAATTTTTTAAAAACAAGAAGTAGCTAAACATTCATGAATTTTCTGAATATGAAAATAGAATTTTGAAATATATACATTTGGTAATGAGTAATTTACAAAACAAATTTCTTCACAGAATAATAAAAATATGCTTAGACTGCTTAAGGAAAAAAAAAAAATAAAATAAGTGCAGCATGCAAGCTACAACATGTGCTGTAGCTTTCATGCCGTATAAAAAAATTATACTTCTTGAAACAATCCAGCCAACAATTTTCCTTTTTTTTTTTTTTGAGGGGTGGGGGGGGGGGGGATGTGGAAGGCTGATAATAGATAACGTTTAATAATTTTGATCTAAAACAATACTTGTGTCTTTGCCATTTATTGCATTTATTTATGAGTTAGCTTGTTTCATTTTTTGTAATATAGTATAATAAACTGTTAGACATGGCAACATTTTAATTTGTTCTGGTTTTGTTAGTACCTTATTTCTTTTTTACCATGTTTTTATTAACTTCTATTCTTGTTTGTTTGTGTGTTTGTTTGTCCGATACAAATCTTGCAATCTATTTTTAACTAACTCTACTAGCTAGACATTTGAAACTTTCACAATAGCTCAGAACATGGTGACAACACAATACTTCGAAGTCAAATTTTCGAATAGTTTTCTTTTAATTAATTAAAATATTAGCTATAATTTAATTGTTGCCAAAAAAAATTTACGGGTTCATTTTCTTTCGACATAAAATAAATACATTTAATTAAACGTGAACCTTAAAAAATTAGACTTTTTTTCCCCCATCATTATTATTATTAGTTCACTGAACTGAGTTCATGTGCTTAAATATTATTTTTTATTCTCGCATATTTTATTAATGATTCATCAGACAATTTAAGAACGTAAGTACATAAAGTTTTTTTATCTTATAATTATTACACCTCTCTTCCTGAAATGTATATTATTTTTCTTATTTAATTGTAATTACATTTTGGAAAAAATTTCACTACATAGTGGTATGAAGAAATTGCAAGAATTTATAATGCTGCGAAATAAATTAAAATGTTGGCATGGCTGTGATAAAATTAGTTAGTGGTTAATTAATGCATTAATTATTTTACAGATTGTACCTTGGCTTCATCGTAAGTACACTTTTGTGTACATATTTTTTTAGTATCCTAGAATACATAAAAATACAAATATTTATATTGTTTGTATTGCATTTTATATACAATGCAATTGTGTTTAAGAGCTAGGATATTTTTTTATCTCATTTACCATGAAACCTCATGCCACTCAATTCTGCAAATAAGTAGATTGTATAAATAAATAAAATTTAAGTCTAATTTCTCACTATTATTTGGATTAAAAAAAAAAAAAAAAAAAAAAGCTCAATATTATCATCTTTATGAAATTGGTTATCATTAAATTAAAAATATTTGCAAATGACCGTTAAAGCAATACTTTAAAAACACCTTTAATTGTACAACCCTTTTCTTTATTACTGATGGAAAATGGAAGATGGGTCGTGTTGTTTGGCTGAATGGGAATGTGGAATAAAATATGAAAAAAAAAAAAGCAGGCCTCTTGCAGTAGTATTAATATGCATTATTTCTTATTCCTTTAAATGTTCAATTTCTTCATTTGAGTAGTCAACTATTCTTAAAATTAGTAATAATACTCTTACATAATATCCATATTGCTATAAAGTTTAATTATTCTTTATCAGTTATAAACCACTAAACCTTGAATTTTGCTTGTTTTACTCCATAAAGAAATAAACTCCTGAATTAATATACTTTTTAGATATTGCTACAGGTTTTTAGGTTTGGGGAGACATTAAAAAGGAATCACATCCCAGGTGTCAGTTATGCTCACTCGACCACTGTTTATTATTCGTATAAGCATTAAGAATACACAATAGAAATAAAATACAAACCAATCAAATGTACTTATATTTTATTTACTTTCACATTAACATTTTTGTTACTTGGAGTAAATTATTTGAGGAAAATTACTTGGGAAAATTTCCCCCTTAACAATAATGTTCTGTATTAATCCTAAAAACTGCCCATACGCAGCAGGGAAGTTCAATTTTAGAACAAAATATACTCCTACAAGCAAAACTGTTGGAAGTTCTAGTGTACAATTGTTGTCTAAACTTCGTTATCTCGCCACACAGTAGTGGTTTTTTTTTTTTTTTTTACTGCCAAAGATATTAGGTCTAGAAGTTAATTTCCGCGTTTTTTTACGTTTTTTAAACTATTGAAAACTGGACAAACTTAAACAAAGCTTTCATTCAAAATAATTTCCGTCATTAATAACAACATTTTCCCAGAGTTTGGGCAACTTATGGATTCCATCATAATAAAATTTTTCTGGTTTGGCCGCCATCCATTCATCGAGCCATTTTTTGATGTCTTGACGATCTTGAAAGCGCTGCTTCGCTAGACCACGAGCCATTGACCGGAAAAGATGATAATCCGACGGGGCGATGTCTGGAGAGTACGGCGGGTGCGGTAAGACTTCCCATTTGAACTCTTTTAGGGTATCCTTTACCGTTTGAGCAACATGCGGCCTTGCGTTCTCATGAAGCAATATGGCTTTTTCGTGTCGACCCGCCCATTCTGGTCTTTTTACTGCGATTTCATGCCGCAACTGCGCTAGTTGATGTTGATAGCGATTCGCCAGGTTGAAGAAGCTCATAGTACAGTATGCCGCGTTGATCCCACCATATGCACAGTAAGACCTTCTTCCCGTGGATGTTTGGTTTTGCGGTCGAAGTTGTCGGTTCACCGGGACCGGCAGGTTCTTATGGATGGAGCAGCATCGCCGTAAGCTTGGGCAAGCATTTGGTGCGCGTCAGTGGCTTTCTTCTGATGAAAAAGGAAAAGAAGAGCTTCCCGCAAATGACGTTTTTCCGGCACAAAGGTTGACATATTCTGAAACTAAAATAATACTTTTTTTTATAAGGTACGTGAAGAAAGTTATATATCAATAGAAAGCTGATAATACAGAGAACATTATAACATAAAATTTGTTATATAAAAATAATTTTATTTTGACGAAATATCAACAACAACAAAAACGCGGAAACTAACTTCTAGACCTAATAATACTTGGTCCCGGTCGTTTACTTTCTTTAGAATATTCACCCTAAAAAGAAAATTAAGATCTTTAAATATTTTATATTTATTTATAACAAACTGAAATATGCAATATATATATATATTTAATAATAACTATTTTGACTATTAAATTACTGTTTTCACTAATATCAACATGTAAACCTTAAATTTAATAAGATGATGCAACAAAAATACACATAAGAAAATAAAATTTTTTATTTATAAAGCACGAAAATTGTTAGACTTATACCATTACAAGAATAATAAAAATAAATCTGTAGTGTATAAACATTGAATTCTCCTGAAAAGCTAAAAAAATCTCAAGCCCCTTAATTCTAAAATTAAATTTATATATATAAAAAAATAATAATAATTTAGAATAAACATGAATAATAAGAGAATTTTCTTTTTATGGATCTAATATTTTTTAAAGGGAGCTAGACGATGATAAATTTTAAATTACCATGGTTATCGCATTCCATGTAGCTCTTTTTGGCTGCATGAGCTTTTCCATTTCTATGACTGATGCATCTATATTGTATGCAACAGCCATTTAAAAAAAAAAAAAACTTTTGGTTTGGCGAGCAGGGACTCGAAAAAATTGGCTAAAAGTATTTAAAAAATGAATTTTCACAGTGTTCTGAACTATTCCGAAAGTTTCAAATGTCTAGCTCTAGCTAGTCGGAAAGTTAGTTAAATAAATTTTTTGTTGAACTATATAAAAGCTGCTGAAGGCAGCAGGGACTTGAAACAGTTGGCTAAAAGTATTAAAAAAATGCATTTTCACCATCTTCTGAACTATTCTGAAAGTTTCAAATATGCTAGTCGGGAAGATAGTTAAATAAATTTTCTGTTGAACAATATAAACTCTGCCGAAGCCAGCAGTGACTCGAAACAATTGGCTAAAAATATTTAAAAAATGCATTGTCACCGTGTTCTGAGCTTTTCTGAAAGTTTCAAATGTCTAGCTAGTCGGGAAGTTAGTTAAAAATCGATTGCAAGATTTGTACTGGTAACGCTGCCAAAGGCAGCAGGGTCCCTAAATAGTTGGCTAAAAGTATTTTAAAAATGCATTTTCACCATGTTCTGATCTATTCTGAAAATTTCAAATGTCTAACTAATCGGAAAGTTAGTTAAATAAATTTTCTGTTGAATCACATAAACGCTGCTGAAGGCAGCAGGTATCAGAAATAGTTGGCTAAATATGTTTAAAAAATGCAGTGTCAACATGTTTTGAGCTTTTCTGGAAGTTTCAAATGTCTAGCTACTCGGGAAGTCAGTTAAATTGCAAGATTTGTCCAAACCGTTTTTGAGTTACCGTTTTTTGATACATTATGGCCAAAATCTATGTATTTTTGTCATTATGAACCAAATTTTCCTAAGTTTCTCCAAAACGGAAAATCATACGAAGTTCAAAAAGGGAGGTGCACAACTAGATGTTATAACAAACCTATGTACCAATTTGTAACTTTCTACGTCCAACCATTTTTTAGTTATGCGACATACACACATACATACAGACATCACGAAAAATCGTATAAAGTCACTTATATCCCTAAAACGAGAGCTCGTGTTAAGACAAAACTTGGAGGTGTATAACTAGACATCATGACAGTCACACGTACAAATTGGCAACATTCAGCGATCATTCGTTTTCGAGCAATGTGAAATACAAAATCCATTTCGCAAATCTGGATTACTATACTTCCTTATACTTTGTATAAGGAATTAACAAAGTAAATATTACATTTTCTCCCTGTTTAGGAAAAAAATTATACCAATAAAAAACTAAAAATCAAAGAATCTGCGTTCAATGATCATTTCGGCAATAAGATTTACTTTTAATTGTACAAATTATGTGCTGAAATAAGCCGTTAGTTCACTACTAAAAAACATAATATTCTTGCGGTGCATTATCGAAATTCATCATAATGTCTTAACAAAATTTACCTTTATCATGGCTAATTGCTCAGATAAGCAATTGTTTCTCTTTTTCACTAAATAAAGATTGGCAACTATTTTTGCTGCTATAATCGACGAAATTCGTGCTACTTCTGAAAATTGATATCACAAATGTTAAATGCAAATATTGAGTCAAAAATCAGCGAGATTTCTGCCTTTATTTTATTATTATTATTTTTTTCTTTTGTTGTGTTTGCTGATACATAACTTTTGCGTCTAAATCCCGAAATAAATGCAATTTTCTCGTGCGAATATTCTGAAATTTTTGTGAAAAGTCTGTTTTACGTTCGCTGTTTAGTTTTTAAGTTAGTTAGTTTTAGCACAAAATTTAGAAAATAATAATCATAAAATGCCGATTTTATGCAAAAAATATTGTGCTTTAGCACAAAATAAGAAATATGCAGAATACTCGAAATCCTGCATACGAGAATTGGATGCCGATTTCAGTACTTTCACATAATTTCTGTGATTTTTTATTTTATTATTTACGTAATAGTCATTTCTACTCTTGGATACTCAGAAAAGATACCCAATATGCAGGTTTCAAGCAATGGCGTGAATAAAAACATCGAATTTAGCATCAGATAAAAATCTATTATAAGTATATATTTCTCAGCAAAAACGCTAATATCTTTAAAAAAATAGCGATATAGCAGATGGGAAAATACAGGGCACAATTTCAAGTGAAAGTGAAGGATGCATTTTCACTTGAAAAAAGAAGAAGAAGAAAAAAAAAAAAAAAGTGGGGGGGGGGGGGGGGTTAGGGAGGGTGCATTTTTCACTTTAAAAAAGGGCAGGGGACAACGGCATTAAAACGAACAAGGGCAGGCACCCTTTGAAAAATGCATAACATGAACACTATTAAAAATCCTTAATATGAAATTTGACAGAAAATCAAAATTTGAAACTATAAAATGTAAAAGGAAAAAAAAAAAATCTGGGTTTCCCATAGTTTTCTCTGAAAGTTTCAAAGGGAATTTTAATGGCTTTCATCACTTTAATAACCCATAATAAGCGTAATTAAAAAAAAAAAAATCTTTCGAATGATTTATAATATTAACGGATATCTTTGATATCCGTGAGACTCAAAATGGCTAATCTATCAAGGACGATTAGTGATTTCTGTTGAAATGTCTAAAATTTAAGAAATTACAAAAGTGCTTTTTTTACATCCCAGTTCAGAAAAAAAAAAGGCATTTTTCTGTTAAAATTAATTTTTGTCCCTTTATACAGTTGAAGATCTTTATAACGCCGATCTATATAATGCAATGATCTATAAAACGCACTACTGATTGGATGTAAACATTAAAAATTTTCTTTTGACAAACTTATTTATGTGACATGTAGATATATTCACACACAACTAAAATAAATGTTTGAAACATTCTTTTATCTTTATATTCCTAATTCATAGTTTTTAATTAATAAAGAAAGAATACAGTTATTACAATGAGCATCAAAAACTGTTATAATCACATGCATTAACCTAAATAAAAATAAAGGCATGTTGGAATTAAATATCAGATGAGAAATTTGAAATTTCTAATACATGTAGAATTAAGGAAGAATTTCTTCTCTTTTAAGTCCACAGGAGAACAGCCATGGTCGAACAAATTCATATGTGAAAAAGAGATTAAGAAGAGAGGGGGGAAGAAAAAATGAAAAAAAAAAATTAATGAATAAAATATTTTAAATTTATTAAAACAAGAAAACTAAAAAATTAAATTTCATAATCCTAAAAAATCAACAAAACTGAAAAAAAAATACTGGTAAATGATTCGATAAACAGTATTAAGTATAGTGTTAATGTATTTGCTGCTAATTTATTTAAATAATCATTTATGTAAATTTTAAATTTTATTGAATTCTATATTTCATTCTATGAAATAGTTTAACTTTTGAAATGGTTTTCAAATGTAAATATCATAATTTATTCCAGGCAATTTTTGACCATGATTACTTGATAAGTTTTACAATTTGTTAAATTATATAGATAATACAAAATTCTATAACATGCACTTCTGGTTCTAAGGTTTGCATTATAAAGATTATCTACTGTATTATGTTTTCTAGACTTGAATTAATTTGCATTTTAAAGTTAATATGCATTTTTAAATTAGTTGAATTTGTAAATGTATTCATTTATAATACAGTGTATAATATTTATGTGACCATGTTTAGAAGGTAAGTTTAATAGTCTATGATATGATCTATATAATGCAAAATTCTATATAACGCAAAACCTCTGGTCCTAAGGTGTGCATACATTTTTGTGTGGCGCAGCATGTCCAAATATGGACCTTGCGCCAATAAAAGTTAATCAACCAACCAACCTAAGGTGTGCATTACAAAGATCCTCTACTGTACAAACAGATAAAAAAAAAAAAAAAAAGTATTTTTTTTTTAGATTTTTTTAACCACATGATAGGTGAGCCCTAATGACAGGCAATTACAAATTTCTGTTTGAATTGATTTAAAATTAAAAGAAATTCAAATACTGCTTTTTTTTCCCCCAATACCTTGTCACGAAGTTAAAAAACAAATGTTCCTGACCTGAAGAATAGTTAGCCAATATCTCTGGCACTGGAGAATAAGTGAAAATAATGAAGTGTTGCCACCTCAGTTCATTTTTAAAAATCTAATTGTTGTATCAAAATTCACACCCTTTCATTTGGAACTGAATTTTTAAAGATTAGACCGATATTTCTAACTTATTGGGGGCATCTAATGCTGCTTAATCTCAGAATTGACTCATTTATAATTGACATAGGTTAACATAATTAATATCTCCATGACTAATTAAAATTTTTAAATTCGGTTTTCAAGGCCCCCCCCCCCCCCCTTGGGCATCCATATGTCAATTCCATGTACTTCAATGTTCAATAAAGGCTGAACATGTAGAAAGACAGGCAGACAAACCTTTCCTTTTATTATTAAATATTTGTTTAAACTATAAAATTCAATGCATAAAGATGAATTTTTTCATTGTAAAAACACATGCTAAATTGTGACAAGAGATTATAATAGTCGCTAGAGTAAATATTTCATCATTCGAAGCAAATATATAATAAAAACAGTAAATATATAATACAGTTGAACCTCGTTAATGTGAATTACTTTTAACATGAACTGTTTCCACAATCCCCATCAAAATGAAGATTAGTTTAGTTACATGAAGATTAGTTACTGATAGTATGAACTATTGATAACTTGAACAATTTTTTTCCCCCTTGAGATTCACGTTAACAAGGTTCGACTGTACTTTACTTAAAATTAAAAAAAAAAAAGAAATAATAATAACACTCATTTCTGAAAATGTTTATAAAATTTTCTGTTAATTATTTCTCTTTTCTATGCTTATTCTTTATTATTCAATATTTTATTCTGGAATTATTTCTTCGCACATCCAATAGTTAAGATAATGTTCTTGTAAGAAAGTTTTATAATAAACAACTTGATTAAAACACATTTTACAGATAATTACAATTTTACTTCTTTAACATTACAAAACAAATTTCTTCAACAAAAAGTATTATGATGCATTCTAAAGAGCAGCAACTTACGTAAATTGGAGTGTTTTCTTTTCGAACGTTCTTCTGCCGTTTACAGGTAAATCCCAAATCATTTTGGGATTTCTTCAGCAAGGGATTTTCCTAGATTCCGATATTCCCATCTTAAGGCACTAGCATTCCCATTGCAAATAAGGTTCTCCTGACTAAAAAAAGAAATTCAAATATTTATACATATATATGAATTTAAAAATTGCATTAATCAGGCACGAGAGTGCAGAAAATTTAAAAAAGAGGAAACATGTGTGTTCATAAAATTAATTTCAAACGAAAAATAACGCGCGTGGGGAAAAACTATACAAAATATTTTTAAAGTGACAAATTAAACTAAAAGAATAATGCACATGAACACAATAAAACATGTGTGTTAAAAAAAAAAAAAAAAAACATTAGCTTAAAATCAACATTTAATCATTGATTGGTGATAGAAAAAAAAAAGGGGGGGGGGTAAAAAGAAGTTCACGAGTGAGAAATATTGAACACAATTCTACTTCTTTATGGGTTCTAGAATATCATAAAGAAAGCTTAAAATTAATATTGATATTTTTATTGTGGATGGATAAATATTCAAAAATAAAAAGTTTCCTGCAGAATGTTTGATCTGATCGGCAAAAACTCATATTATAGCGCTTATGGTTATTCTACAAAAAATCATGCAAACTTCGTAATTCATTTATCCCTACTTTACTAATAATTTTTTTACAATGTGTAAAATATCATAAAAATATATTCTACTGTTAAAATATTAATCAACATTTATAATAACTTTCACTCCCTTGCACTTCTTGGCGGCTTTTGTTGACACAATCCCCGCCGGCTTTACTATTGTTTTAATTTTCAATGTGTTTCTTACTGACCATCTGGATGGGTAAAACCCATCCAGAAGCTAGTCTTTATTTTTTATAATTTTGTTTGGCGCAGTATGTCCCATTGCAGAACTTGCGCCATTAAACAACAATCAACCACCCAACCAGTTTATCGTTATGAGAGGATTGTTCGTTTTTTTCACTAGAAGACTGTCCACCATTATCAGGAGACGATTGTTCTAAATCCAATCTAGGTCTTTTCAAAGGTCGAGAAACACTAATAATATGGCAAAAAGTTACTTATTCTTTCTTGCATTCTTTATCGAAGGATCTACAGCAATACCGTGAGTGAAAAGTTCATTCGTAGGTTAGCCATAGTGTATAAAGAACCGTTGTCTAATTCAATAACTGTAGAAGGTGTGTTTGGCTTTTTAAATTCAATTTTCCTTTGTGCACCAAAACTGAGCACTGCAATAGGATCATCCAGACTGAATTTGTTATCTTTATGTTGGGAGATGTAACTTTGTCCATTGGCATACAAATTTAATAAAACATGGTTGTAGGCACATCCAACATGCTTTTCCACAATATTTCTAAGTTCCATCATGATTGGAGTCCACGGTTGGGCAGCAATTTGAGTACCGCTGAATGCATAGATCAGTCCGTCATCACCAAATGCTAACACTTGTCGTTTCGACATAACATATTTTCCCCAAATGTTGAAGGTGGGAGTGTAAAATGGTAAAGTTTTCAACTCGTTAAAATAGGCATAACTTTTTCCTTCTCGATAAAGTTAGGATAATAACTAACATTAAGACCGTTTTCATAAAAGTGGATACTCATTTTTAAACAAAGTTTAGTACGCTGAAAAAAATACAACTTGGAAAAGCGGGAACAGGAAGCAGAATGAATGCTACCCCCTCAACTCGTGACGTCAAACCCACGCTCACAATTGATAATAAATAACCAATGACCAATCTGTGACTTCAACCGCAGGAAACCAATAGTTGCCACACACCTTAAGTGGTTGTTAAAGGAATGTCGTCTGCCTGCACCTGGCACCTCCCAACCAACCTGTGGGGTCAACCGTGGGTTGGTTGGTTGGTTTGTAGCCTTTCACTGGCGCAAGGTCCAGAATGGGACATACTGTGCCAAACAAATGTGTACAATTAAAGTGTAGCTTCTGGATGGGTTTACCCATCCAGATGGTCACTAAAAAACAAACGTAAAGTTAAAACAAGAAAAGAAAACAGTGTATAAGATGAAATGATGTAAAACTAATGAGCAGTGTATACAATAAAACCAGAAGTAAAAAATGATTAAGAGTATATAAAATAAAAACACATGTAAAAAAAGATGAACAGTGTAAAAAAATAAAAACAGAAAACGCAATCAAATTTCACGGTAAAAACCTGCTTCAATTAAAAACCTAATGAGTCTAGAATGAGGATTTTCGCCCAAAAGGTTCGTTAGATTTGGTGAAGATGAATTGAAATAAAATCTATATAAATGACGTAAGCAGAGACAGTCAGTCAAAATATGCTGAATGGTAAGTGTGCTGAAATGACATTTTGTACATAATGGTTCCTGTTCCCCAAGGAGAATACGCTTGTGTGTAATCCTAGAGTGCCCAATTCTAAGTCCAGTAAGTATAACATCGAGTTTGCGTGGAGCAAGTGTTGGCCAAAGTGAAATATATGGTTTAATTTCCCATAATTTATTACTAGTTTGGAAATCCCACTCTCTCTGCCAACCGTGGGAAACCAATTGTTACCACATACCCTAAAGCTATTCAAGGAATGTCGTCTTCCCCTCCACCTGATCCCTCCCAGGTCTTGTTCAAACTTGCACGTGTCTACATATTTTAATGAAAGAATTAGGAGACAGAAAATAATATAAAAATAATTTTTATTTAAGACTAATCCAAAATGGGTTTACATGGGATTGTTTTTGAACATTATGTGTTGACATAGGACATGATAAATTTTTTTTATTTTTAATGAAACTTTGAAGTATGTGCATTTCTTTGAGAACTTGTAACAATTCACCCTGTGCAATAATAGGCACTTTTTTGTTTGTAGAAAAAATTAAATGAAAAAAGTCTGCAATGTTAGAGTTAGGTATTTTTTTTTATTTTTAAAAGACACTATCCCTTTTTCATTCCACTGTAATTTGTGGGGACTTGTCTTACGAAATTCGAGTAATTTCAAAGCTTGTTTTTTCATTCTTGTTTGATGATATGTTCAGGATTCACAGACTCTTGTGTTGGTTAGGGTGTTTGTTTCGTAGAATCTTGTTCGGGTTTTGCAGGCTGTTGTTCAACTTCATCAGAACGTTGAAATTGCTTTTGAGAAGGTGTGTGTTTGTTCAATGCCTCTTCAGGCACCAAAGCAAACTTTTTAGCGAATTCCATGGAAGAGTGTGCTGATGGCTGATATGGCGGCGGGAATTAAAACGTTTAAAAATCCACCTTGTTGAACAATCAGTTTCTTTTTAGTGAATAAGGACCCTTTTTTCGTTCCAATTTTTCTAAGAGTCGATTTATATTTCACCAACGATCGCTTCTGAGTAGTTGAAAGAGGCACGTTTCCTTTTAAAACATTCAACGTACACTCGCAGATAACTTTAACAGTACGATTAGGTAATTTTTTAAGAAAATGCTTACATAATGTCTTGGGGCAAGTGCGAATCAATTCCAAATCGCTAAGTTGTTGGCTTGTCAAAGTCATGTTAGCAACTGACTGTTCACACACACTAATACTTTATTTATACTTGTATAAAAACTGAATTTGATTGGGTAGAATTTGAGTTCGCAATCTCGTATCTTCATCCGTTTCATTTTTCAAATCGATAAACAAGTATGAAAAGGGTTTCTTTGTAGCATCTTCTTCACTTCTTGAAAAAATTTTGATTTTTTGGGATACAACTGCCTACCCAAATGCAGAATTTGACTCATGTCGCGACGATTTTTAAACAGGAAAATGTACTGAGCATTTAAAGACACTGTTCTAATTTCACTTCCTTTTTGAAAAAAATTTTGAGTTAAAAAAACAACACTTAGATTTAAATGGTGACTACCTTTTGTGAATAACGTAGTCAAACGTTTATTGTTATTGCATTCGGTCATTAAATCATCTATCGCCAACAAAGTATTACCATTCAAATAATCTTTATAATTCAATGGAAAACCTTCTACAAAAGTAACATCAGGTATTTCATCGTATAAAGTTTGATAAATACCGTAAAACCAAACCACTTTGTCGATGGTAGGATGAAACATTTGTTCTTTAAAATGTAACAAATCTCTCATAAAAAAGACTTGCCGCATCCTGTAGGATCAGCAAGAATCATTGTACAAGGATGTTGTAGACGTGGAAACTCCATGGTAAATGAACACAGACACAAAACGTATACAGTTTAAATAAGTATTTATTGATAAAAATTAGCATACACATGAAATCTTTTGGCAACAAAATTATAGACTCAATGGTCGTTACAGATATTCTTGGTTACAAACATAGACAAAAAATCTTTCAGGGTTTCTCCCCTACAGCTACAATATAAATAATAAACACAAAATTGGCCACAAACGGCAGTTATAGCACTCTGAAGCATCAGAGGATTATAGTTCACATGTGAAAATTGGGATGCAAAGTTCAAGATAGGTCCTTTAAAATAACTGGGGTCGTTTCCATATGAATCAAAGAATTCCACTTCATCATGAGATTGCTTGAAAATGGCTAACCAGTGGATTCCGGGTTCAGACAAGTCGTCTGTGTTACATACGAGGCAAGCGGGATTATGCACGGTCACCTTGGGTAGATGATCACTTGGGTAAACATCTAAAAAATATTTTTTCGTAATTGTATCATTGGAGAAAATATTCTTGATTTGTAGGGAATCCATTTTCATTAATTGGCAAAGTCACATAAAACGTGTCGGGACTTGGTGATTTCAATAATGTTTTCAAATTCTGCATACACAAACACAGAAATGGTGGATTGTAAAGCTGTGGAGAATTTTATCTCAATTCTAAAATTTCATAGTTGTTGTAAGTGTAGATGGGGGCCGTCACACAAATCAGGACTTGGATCGAAAGCATACAAAGTATGACCATTCACGGAATCTTCTCGTGAAATATAATTTCCAGCATCACAATTGAAACCAGAGAATAATCGATGATAAGCTATTATATAGTTTTTATCCTGGAAATTCAATTCCAAAGGTTTGCTAGGAACAGGTTGACCGTGCATATACACGCTTAAAAAGTTAACATTGTAGTGATGAAAGTAAAAAGGGTTTAATTCATATTTACCACTCATGGCAGTATTATCTAACAATCCAATTATGACACGTTTTGGCACAGCACCCAAAATTATATTATCTTGCATAAAATATATACAGTACACTCTCAAAAATCCGCACAGCTTAAAACGAAGTGTTTTGCGGATTTCTGAATTTTGCAGATTTTAGAGTAATTTCTTTTATTTACATCTTAGAACCTCATTTGAGTAGCAAATCTTTAAGATACAATTTATATGTTATATATACAATGCTGAAATATAGTGTGTCTATTAAAAGTACAAATATTCATGAAATTTTAATTTAAAGAACAATTTTTATATATCACATTATAGTTACAAATTACCTAGATTTTTGAAAAGTCTGATCAATACTAGTTTAAGTAAGAATATTCATACATATTTATTTTCGTATAACCTGCAAAAAAGTCAGCAATTCTTGGTCAATCACATAAGTTTGTGCTATGAGAAAATTTGAGTATTTATCTGCATGAGAGAAAATCTTTCATGAAAACTGTTTCTCTCCTTTTCCTCTAAATGATTATCATTTTTTTTTTTTTATAATTATGTATAATTACACTTATCATTTCCTCCTCTGCAATATGTTGAGTGATTGGTGATTCATCAGCATCAGTTAAAAACTGATTTGTGTCTTAATACAGCTGAATTTTTGCAATCCACTAATCAACAAATCAATTGTGACAATGTTTGTTTACATTGCAAATGATATGCGGATTTTAGAGAATTGCGGATTTTAGGGTTGCGGATTTTTTAGAGTTGACTGTACTTCCAGCAGGTATTGTGTAAGTCTTGCATAAAACTCGATCGATGGGATATTTTGCAGAATTTTTTTCCAAAGCTTTAGCATGTCCTAATAAAACTCCTGGGTTCACTTTCACTTTGCGAATAAACAGCGAGGCATGTTCTAACACAGCATTATTTTTATTTTTCCTGCCCAGCCACTTGCTTTGCCATTAAACAATACTGGGGAGTACTTCGAATCATTTTAATTTTCAAATCCACCATATTCAGTAAAAGTTGATTCTGTTGAAAAATGTCACAGTGTAAAGGTCTGATCATATCTAAAATTTTACTCGTCGTGGTGAGTTCATATCTTTTTAACAATCCAGGGTTTTGGGGAGTAGCTTGTCCTACTTTGGACCTTGCGCCAGAAAAAGGCATTCAACCAACCAACCAATCTATATTATGCACTACTTCTGGTTCCAGGGTATGCGTTATAAAGATCTCCTACTGTAAAATAAAATATATGTACATTCTGACTTCATCAAAATTTCTTCATTAAAAAGAGCCTGTTTCTGTGCATGTTTCTAAATTTTTGCTCTCTTCCTATGAAGTTCTTTTGCATTAATTTCTGCTTTTTTTTTTTTTTTTTTTTGGTGGGGGGGGGGCTAACTTTTCTTTTTTTTGTTATTAGCTTCTCCAAATTGTGATTGTGAATTTCTGGTAGCATGAATTAAAGATTTTTCAATTCTTAACACATTACCGATCAATAAAATTTTATCATTTTTTCCCTTGCTATCAGTTCTTTTTTGTTCTTAACAATGCATGTAGAATTTATCCTAAGCCCCTTCATATGTTTGCATTTCTGTGGAACAAACAGCCATACAAGTTTGACAATTGGCATAAATGCAATATATCTTTTATTACAACATTCATCCAAAATTTATCAAATTAATATTTTTCATCGTAGTTTTCTGAAGTTATAATCACATCTGGTTATTTCCATAAACTTTTGTAATCCAGTAGTGCAGCTAAAAATTTTCTGTTGTGGGGGTTAAAAAAAAAAAAGGCATAAAGCCATTTCTAAATGTATTATATGTTTGATGTATTGATCAGTGCCAAGGTACTTTGAAATGACTACTAGATCTCTGATTTTACTGTGTCCAAGCACCCTAAAGTTTTTACGCTTCGAAGATGAAGGAGGAGAGCCAGGCTCTCTGGCGAGCGGAAATTTTATCTGCAGCTGTTATGTTTTGAAAATCTATTCTCTTACATCATGTTTCTGAGTTTTATTTAACCCGCTAGTACACAGGTTGAGTCTGTGAGACCCATTTTATTTACTGGAATGCAATGTAAGAGAAACATTTTATATATTCTGTGAAAAAAAATTATACTAAATGTAAAATTTCATACTTCGTATTTTTGTGTTATTTTATTTTGTGGGTGTTATATTGTAACCATTCAAATATTAAAAGAAAATTGTGTCTTCCCCCCCTATTATCACATCTGATTTTATACACTGTTTTCTATTATTTTTTAAATATTTGTCTTTTTTATATTTTAACATTTTACCTATTCGTGTTTTAACTTTCAATGTGTTTTTTTTTTTAATGTCCATCATCCAGAAGCTACAATTTATTTTTATATGATTGTTTGGCGCAGTATGTCCCATTGTGGACCTCGCGCCATTAAAAAGCAACCAACCAACCTTGGAACATCATTAGCAGGTTATAGACTATTTTTACTCATTAATATCCTATAATGTATAATTCAGATTGTTAGGCTAATGTTAGCGATGATTTTTTTAATGTTTTATTTGTACCACTCTTTCTCATACAATGAATAAACATTTCCAGAAGATTCCCAGTACTATCACACCTCAGTTAAGTGTAGCTAGAATACCTCTCTCTGGGTTATTCCATGTCAAATCAACACAAAAAAGCTTTTTTTTTTTAACCTGACCCCCACAGATTTTTATGAAAATGGGTTCATTTATTTGTTGTATTGAGAAATGAATGTATACCAATTAATAAGTCCTTATCTGTTTTAGTTTTTGATATACAGGGCTGCAAAAATGGGTGAAAATGCAAATTTTCATAATTCTTCTACTACAAATGTACCCATATTTTGTTCTATAATTAGAGATATGAGATTGGTATCATTAGAAGGCTTATAATAATACAGCCTTTGAATGATAAAGGCAGGTGGGGTAAAATAGGTCAAAAACAGCATATTTTACGTTTGCACTTAAATAGCAGAAAATGTATTGGTTCCATTTGTTAAAAAATTGCACAAAATACGCAAATGAATATTCCTTATGACATTGTAAGAGAAATATCTCTGAAAAACCCAAAAAATTGTACTGAAAAATAACTTTTAAAATATGCTATTTGTGACCTATTTTACCCCATGGAGTGAGGTAAAATAAGTCATGCTTTAAAGCTGTTTTAAATTGTTATAAAATTTACTTCATGCAAATAAAATTACAAATACACATTCCTTTTTCTGATAAAAACTTGATTTTGTATTCTTTCAAGAAAAAAAAATGTATCTATGGTCCATCATTAGTTCGGGAAGAACATTTAGATTTTACGATGCATCTACATCTGGAAAATCCAGTAGGAACTTCAATTTCCACTTTTTTTTATCCCTTCGAAATTTTCAAAATATTCATGATTGTGTGAAAGATTGATGCTACGAAATATTTTCTTTGATCTTTTCTCAGGGAATTCTACTTTAACACATTTTCCAACTTTTATGAATTGTTTAGTATTAATGCTGTCCAAATTTTCTTTTTGAGAAAGACTTGGTTTTTTGTTTCTTTTAAAGTTAATGTTTCTGTAATTTTAGCATCTCTGTTGATTTTTTCATCATACGATCAATTTAAAAATAAGTTGGTTGTTAAAATTACTCCTAATAATAGCAGGAGACTTGGCGTTGGAATATTAAACAGGAATAAACTACTACGTCAGAAACGCCAAAGAAAAATTATTGAGGTGCATACAGCTGTTTCGGTAGCCTTAAGCGTACCATCTTCAGTGCAAAAGAATGACTTTTTGCACTGAAGACGGTACGCTTTAGGCTACCGAAACAGCTGTATGCACCTCAATAATTTTTCTTTGGCGTTTCTGACGTAGTAGTTTATTCCTGTTTAAAATTACTCCTGTTTTCTGTTGTGTACGGGTTCTTTTTCTGTGTGCATTTTTCAAAGCTTCTTTAGAAGACGATGTTTGAATGGGTGATAAAGTGTTTATGATAACAGATTTTTTGTACTTAAAAAGAGACTGTATAAGTATTATCCTGTTCCATGACTGTTGAAGTCGCACCAGAATTAATTTGTCAAATTGGTGATTGATGATCTAGATTCATCCACTCTTGCATTGTAAGTCGATGCTAAACTGTAGAGTTTCACTCAGAGAGTTCCAGGAGAATGTTGTGTCCTGCCTGCCTTTTGTATGAAAAATTGGCACATGTCTTAAATAAGATGGAATGAAACAACTTTTTGAATGACACCTACAAACTGAAGGTTTTGATTCAGCTTCAATATGTATTGTCTTTTTTTTTTCCTCTTAACATTAAATTATTTTATATCTATGTGTATGAAATAGCTCTAGAACAATATTATAGTTTAATTTTAAACTAATAATTAAAAGAATACATATGGAGTTATTTAAAACACAAAAAATGTAATTAGTTACTTTATGTTTGCTAAGCCTAACATGATTCAACACCTGACCTATTTTACCCCACATGTGTTTTTTTACTCCAAAATATTAATATTTTATTTTTTCTTACAAAAATTTAGGAAATTCATCTTAAGAATATGCTCTTTGGAATATCATAAGAAAATACTGTAAAATTTGCTTTTGAATTAGTTAAAAACCAAAGTTTTTCTTAGAAACACATTCAAGTTTCTAATACGAAACACACAAATAATTACTGGCTGTAACTAAAAAGTATCAGTTAGTCTTCATTTTGCATGCAAAATGAAGACTAACATAAATAATATATAAAACCAGCAAAATTGGAATTTCAAAACTGTTTGGATGTTTTTTTAAAGAGTTTTTTTTTAAACTGACCTACTTTACCCCGACTTATTTTACCCCACCTGACCCTATACCATATTTATATAATTTTAAAAATTTCATTTTAAGGTCAAACATTTTGACCTTCAATAACTCAAAAGTACATATTTAACCCGGCAGTGCACAGGTGGGTAAAAGGTGCAATTTTCTTTCAGTATTTGAATGGTTACCATGTAACACCCACAAAATAAAATCCCACAATAAAAATATGAAGCATAAAATTTTACATTTATTATAATTTGTTTTTCACAGAATGTATAAAATGTTTCTCTTACATTGCATTTCTAGTAAATAAAATTGGTCTCACAGACCCAATCCATGTACTAGCGGGTTAATTTTCTTTTAAAATTTATGTTATTTTTATGTTTACTATCCGTAATTGTTGAAAATTTCAACATGGGATGGCCATGTAAATTTTTATTTATGTAAATTTACATTTTTTCAGGCAATTATATATGATAATCTACTTACAGTAAATTAAACAAGACATGTAAATATATTTCATGTCATATATTTGACAAGAATCATGACAAGACATGTCATATATTCTGTCATTTTTTATGATTAATATATATATCAAATTTAAATATGTAATTTTGTAATAATAATAATAAAAACATTTTTTTTGGACAGTATCATTCATATCAAAATTATTCTTGGTCATGGATTAGAGACTATGCTTCATAGAAAATAAAACAGATATCTGATTAATAATTACAATGTTACTTTATTAACATGGAAAAAAAAAAAATTAAAGATAAAACTAATCACTTATGGATATAGCAATTCTATATCTTATATGTGAGCCCCTTGAATTGCTCCCATATGCTGAAGGAGGGTCTAAAGGATTCAAATCTTCATCTGGAGGAACCTCTACCTCTATCGGAATATTTTTCTTCACACAGATGTTATGTAGCACTGCACATCTATTGATGATATGGCTGGCTGCTATTGGAAAGTAATGTAATACCCTGTCCTTCAACAGACACTTGAACCTGGTTTTTTAAGACTCCATTGCATCGCTCAACTCAAACTGGAGCTGACGAAAGTGTGCAATTGAAATTTTCTTCAATTGAGACTGCAGATGGATTAAAAAGGAGTCATCAACCATGGCTCAAGAGGATATCTAGTGTGTCCTAAAATGAGGAAAAATTTTAGAAAACAAAAATAAATAAATAAATAAGTTATAGGTAAAGCAACCTGTATATATATATATATATATTATTCTGTTACTTTTTAAAATAATATGATAAATCTGTGACAGTGATCTTCAAGTGAAATATAGGCCTATGTTAATTTATTTTTACAACTTAATAAAAATGTACACCACTTCCTTTCCACAAGACTTATAAGAACTAAATCTGATATATTTCAGACTAACGGATATATAGCATATATTTTCTTACCAAATTATATAATAAAATTTTCTTTTTATAGAAATGTTTATATATACTGTAATTATATGTAAAATGTGAAAAGCCTAATGTAAAGATTAATGCAATTAGTAAAAATGTTTTAATTTATAAAAAGCAAACAAAAGACAGAAAATTTAGAAATAATTGACAGAAATGAAACAAATAGTAACTTTGCAAAATACCAAATACCCAGCTCAATTTCACATTGCACAACTATACTTGTAAAAAATTTTCATTTTGATTACAAATACCATTTTTTCCCTTCTGATTCGAAACTATACATAAATTAACAGAAAAATTACAACTACTTTTTTTATTTATTTGATAATATTGTGAAATAACTTCCTGAAAGCATGATATCAATAAGGCAACATGATTTCCTCAAATATAAGTTGGGGGTATTCATGGTTGGTTGTCTTAATGACGCAAGGTCCACAATGGGATAAGCTGCGCCAATAGATAAACTGTATATAATAAAATCAGATGTAAAATATTATAAACGTATATAATAAAAGCAGAGGTAAAGTGTGATGAAGTGTAAAAAAATAAAATCAGATATCATTGTAGAAGCCTATTTCTTTTAAGAAGTTGGTCAAATGATGATGTGGAATAGTACCCAAAAGGTCAGGCAGATTTGGAGATGACGAATGAAAATAATATCTGTATAAATGCCGAAGGCAAGGACAGTCGTGAGTATATGGCGAATTGTAAATGAATCGTAATGAAAATTTGGAGCAAGTCGGCTCCTGTTGTACAAGTAATGAGTGTTTATGTGTAAGTCTTGAATGCCAAATTCTCAGATGAATAACAATTACAGTATATTTTCTAGGAATAAGTATAGGCCAGATCTCTTGCAATTTATTATTATTTTGATTATTCCACTCCCTTTGCCAAAAAAAAAAAAAAAAAAGCTTTAAGAGTGTGCTTAATGTCATCATAAAGAAAAGGCAGTTTAAAATAACAGAGGCCTGCCTTGAGGCTTTGTCTGCTGAGACATTTAATGAGAATATCTACTACTACTACACTGTAAAAAATATGTGCTATTTGCTGCCAGAAATTCTCTGTAATTTAAAAAATATGTTCTGACAATGTAATTTTTTTCATAAATTACACTTATTTTCTCAAATTACAGAGAAATTCTGGAAGCAAATAGGATATATTTTTTACAGTGTACATGTCAAAAATTTTTCTACTTCTTCTAGTGAAATTTAATGATTAAATAAGAAAAAAGCAGTTACTAATAAATTACATTATTTTTGAATGCTATTAAATTAACAATAAATAGATTTCAGCTACTGATAAAGCACAAAACTATTTTTATGACATTTTTATGAACATAATAAGTTATTTCAACTGATTATGTAAACCAAGTAAAGAAATTTATAAAATAGCCTTTAACCTGTTTGATGGATATTTCAAGCTTCAGTATCTTCAACTTAAAAAACAAAACTTTTAGAAAGAATTTGCAATGTGTCTGTTAGCACTCAAAAAATGAGATTCCTAATATTCTCATAACATTTTACATGTTTTTTTTTTTTTTTTTTGAAACCCATCCAACCAACCAAACAACCGTCAACACTAAGCGGCTCCGGGTCCTGCTCACTCTTCTAACCCCAAAGGGTAGCTTCCTTGTTTGAACAGATTTTACGTTGTACTAGTGCCACGCTGTGGACAATTGGCAACGGTCCGGGACTCATCCCTAGGGTTGCTCTGAGATATGCCATCCTCTACAGGTTGAGAGTATTTTACATCGCACTAGTGCTGCAGTTAGATAGATTTGGCGTCTTCAACATTTATCGCCAAACGTGCCGGTACTCTATTCTAGGAATATGCATCCGCAAGTCCCTACACTAAGCCTAACCTTTAGCGGTCTCAGAGACCGATGTTCCGGTATAAGGGTTAAATATACATATAAAAAAATAAATAATAATATATTAAAACATAATAAAGGTAATCTATATTAATAAAATCAGAGTTTTGTCTGTAAATTTGTCGGAATCGAAAAATTTTGCGATATCTTCACGTTTCACACCCCATGAAAGCCGTAAATGACTTCAGAAAATTTTGCCTGTGTGTGTGTGTCATCGTGTCCGAATGTCGCTTTTTTTGTCCGGGCATCACTTGAGAACGGCTGGACGGAATTCAACGGCGCTTGGCAGGAATTTAGGTCTTCACCCAACTTAAAATTATATCTATCAACTTTTCAGAAATTCCTCCCCGAGGGGGTAAAAGACTAAAACACGTTTGTCCAGGCATCACTCGAGAACGGCTGGACGGAATTCAACGGCGCTTGGCAGAAACTTACGTCTTCACTCAACTTGAAATTATATCTATAGAAATTTTCAAAATTATGATTAGTGTTTAAATTGTGTGTAAAAAACGCCTGCGCATGCACCATAAATATTTTTTCACTAAAACGCTTTGAATGGAAAAATAAAATGCAAAAATAAATTTTTAAGATAAAGACTTTTGTATTCGCGTGATTTTCACTACAAATTATGAAAAGATTGAAATGAAGTGTTGCCATCTAAGTTTCATACTTTAGTTAATTTTATAAAATCTAATTGTATCGAAAAACTGTTTACACCCCAGAATTCAGAAAAATCACCTCTTTCATTTGGTACTGAATTTGTAACGATAGGTCTGATATTTCTAATTTATTTTGCCCTTTTTCCGTTTTTCCGTTGCCACTTAAATTTCACACTTTAGTTATTTTTTAAAAATCTAATTGTCGCATCGAAAAACTGTTTGCCCCCCTGGATTCAGAAAAATCACCCCTTTCATTTGGTATCAAATTTATAAATACAGATCTGATATTTCTAATTTATTTTACCCTTTTTCCGTTTTCAACTCAGATTCGATATGGAACAGTTTTAGTATTGGATCCCTTTGGCAAAATTTGAAATTCGGCACCGATAGCTCGGACGTTTCTCGCCAAGATCTTTAATTGCACAATTGAGATAGCCAATACAGTTCATCGCAAAAATGGCTTAAAATATTTAAAGCCACCAAAGGGTTCCGATACTTAAGCTGTGCTTTTTTTAGTGCTAGAGGCCTATTTCAGTCGGTACAGTTATCGAATTTTTATAGGTCACTCTTAATTAGTGCTATAGGCCTATTTCAGTCGGTTTATTGAATGGGGATTTATTGAATGAAGTCCCCCCCAGACCCAACTTTGACATGAGTCCCCCCCCCCCAGGCCCAACTTTGACATGAGTCCCCCCAAGGCCCAACTTTGACATGAGTCCCCCCAAGGTCCAACTTTGATATGAGTCCCCCCCAAGGCACACCTTTGACATGAGTCCCCCCCCAAGGCACACCTCCCCCTCATTGGGAAAAAGAGAAAAAACGTTGTTTTGCGGCTATAAGACAGTTTGGACTTCCAACTTTATTTGTTACAATATCTGCAGCTGAAACACATTGGTTTGATTTAATGAAAACTTTATCATGGAATTTAGATCACCACGAATTAACTAAAGAAGAATTTGTCGATATTAACAAATTTAGCAGTAGGCCTCTGGCACTAAATTAAAATCTGTCAATGTCAGATTTTCATGTTTTAAATAATGAAATAATGTCGTGTTTGTATAATTTTTATTTTTTTATTTATAATATTGCCTATTAAAGACTTCTGTGGTCACGAAATTTGGTGCGTAAATTGTTTGTATGCACCCGGCACTTATTGTAACTGCATTTCACGAACTTCGAAATCCCCCCCCCCCTTCCCCCCAGGGGGGTACCTTCTTCAGGTATTCAGGGGGAGTCATTCACCCCGGGCCCGAGTGTTCTTTTTCTTTCCCCTCCTCTTGCCTTGTTAGTTTCCCTTTGTTTCTTTTACGTTTCTTTTGTTTGTTTTTTTCGTTGCCAATAAGGTTTTTGGTACTTTCTTGTTACTGCTTTGTTTGTTTCTTTTACTTTTGGTTTCATAACTTTTCGTTGCCAATAAGTTCTTGGCCCATTCTTGTTTTGTTGATGAAAAAAAAAAAAAAAAAAACTCCAAAAAAATTATAAAATTTTTTGAAAAGCACAAAAAAAGAAACCACTCACCTCGTTCTACTAGCCTATTTTTGTTAAGTTCTGACTCACCCTGTTTTTTGTCTGTTATTAAAAATAAAAAAGAAAAACTGTAAAAAAAAAAATTTAAAAAACTGTAAAAGGAAACAAAAAAATAAATCTATTAACTATTAATCAATTAACGAAGTAAAGTCCGGTGTTGATGTGGCGCTGGCTATTGGGGCAATGATTTTGGTGATGGTGCCACGGCAGTCTAGCCTTGGGATCACACTGGGAGACTGGTGCCCTTGGTGAAGGTGAGACAACGGTGACTACTCGAACGAGAAACACCGGACTAACACGACTGCCACATGTGGTTCCTGAACTGGGTCGGCGACCTGGTAGCTGGTGAGTGGTTATGGGTGTCCCAAAGAGGATTCTTGAAAACCCTTTGCGTTTGTGTGTTGGAAGAAACACTCACCTCTTTTTCCTTCTCTCTCTAATTATGGCTACAACTAAAGGTGTTTCGAATAATGCGTCTGGCTCGGGCCAAGCTAATGCAAGTTTAAATGGTAAAACATGGGCGGATAGAGTAGAAGAATTCTCTTCAACTCTAAATGAGAATAATGTGTTTCTTAGGCATGAGGTTAGATTTTTTGTCGTGAAAAGAAAGGAGGGTGACTTCTCAAAGACATCTCCTTTTTTGATACAAAAAGCGCTGCAAAGTATAATGGGTGATCCAAAATCAGTTAAAAAACTTCGGTCAGGAGAACTTTTGATTGAGGTTGAGAATAATAAACAAGCCAACACTTTGAAAAACTGTAAACAATTTGCTAACATACCTGTTACCATTAGTCCTCACAGAACTCTAAATATATGCCGTGGTGTTATTTCAGAATCCGATTTGCAGTTCATACCTGAAGAAGAAATTCTTGACAATCTTAAAGACCAAGGTGTTATTGCAGTTAAACGCATCTCAATTTTCCGTGAGAATAAACCTATACCAACTAAACATATAATACTAACAATAGACTCCCCAAAGCTCCCACACTCAATAAAAGCTGGTTATCTCGAATGCCCCATTAGGCCATATATTCCGAATCCACTACGCTGCTTCAACTGCCAACGCTTTGGACACTCGAAAACTGCATGTCGTGGTAAACTCACATGTGCCCGATGCGGTGCAGTGGGCCATGACAATCAAAACTGTGAAGCTCCAGTCTCTTGCGTTAACTGCAAAAAGGATCACCCATCCTACTCGAAAACTTGTGAAAAATGGAAGTTTGAAAAAGAAGTACAAACTGTCAAAACAAAAGAAAATATATCATACACTGAAGCTAGAAAAATCATAGAATCTAGAACCCCTACCGTTGGAAAATCTTATGCTGCTGCTGCTACTTCCATTAAAAAAACTTATAAAACTATAGCTACCCAAACAGAATGCCAAAATGTTACCTGCCCTCCAAGTCAAACCATACAAATCTGTTCTTCAAAACCACAAACAACACCTAGTCAGACTTCCACCTCCACACAATCCTCACTATCTAAACCATCTACATCCAATAAATCCCCGCAAATAGCAAAAAGTATATTGTCTGAAAGGAGACAGACTTCTGGCTCTCTAAAACATTCAAACTCACCTTCCCGCTATAATATTAAAAAGAAGAAAATTTTAAAATTACCTGCAACTAATACAAATAAAACGTCTAAAATTACGCCTATCAAACAAGCTGACGTAATCAGTCTCCATCCCTCTGATGCGGAAGATAATATGTCTACTGTATCAGAAGATAACAACGTGGATGTTCTCATCTAAAAAAAACGATAATCATGACTAATTTTGCCGAGGTTTTATAAATAAACGAGATGAAATCAGAGAAATAATTTCTGATCATCGACCAATTTGTTTTGCATTTCAAGAGACATATTTAAGACAACATGATACCGTGGCTATACCTGTTTCAGAAGAGATTTTACCCACTCTGGCAGAGCTACAGGTGGTGTAGCTCTTCTTATTTCTAATAATACTCCTCACACCAATATTTCTTTAAATACTGATATCCAAGCTGTAGCTGTTCAGATTCATATCCACATGCTTGTCACCATCTGCACTATCTATTTACCACCAAATATGTCACTCCACCGTCGTCATCTTAATAACCTTGTTTTGCAGCTACCGACCCCTTATATAATTCTTGGGGATTTAAATGGACACAGTCCACTCTGGGGTAGTCCTGACATTAATCCTCGTGGTCAAATTATTGAAGACTTTATCACAGACAATAACTTATGTATTCTAAATAATGGGGATAATACATATTTCCATGAACCTTCCAGAACTTTTCATGCAATAGGCATGGCCATCTGCTCTTAAACTCTGTATCCATATTTTAATTTCTTTGTTAGTAACGACCTTCATAATAGTGACCATTTTCCTTTATTTTTATCTTTTTATGATTTTAATGATCATCATCCTATAAATCCACATTACATTTATGACAAGGCCAACTGGGCTACTTTCACTATAAATGCAACTATCACATACGATATGACTGAGGGTGATATCAACAGAGCAATCACTGATGTCACGAAGTGTATTATAAATGCAGCTGATATTAGTATTCCAAAATCCTCTGGACGTCTCAGTAAACATTCAAAGCCATGGTGGAATGATGAATGCAATAATGCAAAAAGACAGCAACAAAAAGCTTGGGGAATTTTTAGGAGGTACCCAACTACTGCGAATTATATCACATTCAAAAAAGCAAGGGCAGCCGCACGAAGAATCCGCAGAATCTCCCAAAGAAATTCCTGGATAAAATATGTGTCCAGTATTACCTCAAATGTAAGCAGTAAACAGCTTTGGCATCGTGTCAAGAAAGCAATGGGAATATATTCTAATCAAAGTATTTCATTTTTAAAAGATAATGGCCAAACTATAACTTCTACTAAAAATATTGCAAACACCATTGGTAAAACTTTATCTCACATCTCCAGTTCTAATTCATATTCCGAACCTTTTTTGTCTCATAAACGTAATTCTGAACGATCATCAATCAACTTTCACTCCCGCTCTTCACCAGACTACAATAGACCTTTTACAGAAAATGAATTAAAAAATAGTTTGAAACATTGCCATAACTCAGCTCCCGGGCCCGATGGTGTTACCTACATTATGATTAAACATTTATCAAAACAGTCTCTTAAAAATCTCCTCCATCTTTACAATAGGATCTGGACTGAAAATATTTTCCCTGTTGCTTGGCACGATGCTATTGTTATTCCTTTTCCTAAGCCAGGACGCTTTCAAATTCGCATTGGATCAGTTTATTCAGATTTTTATTTCCAAGAGGAAGGTGTGCCTCAAGGCAGTGTCTTGAGTGTTACTCTTTTTTCTTTAAAAATTAACGATGTTCTAAAACAACTGTCTCAAAGTGTCTATGGAACTTTATATGTTGACGACCTGCAAATTTCTTGCCAGGGAAATGACATGCGCTTTATAGAACGTCAATTACAACTTGCTATAAAAAACATAATTAAATGGACAAATAAAAATGGATTTAAATTTTCTACTGACAAAACACAATGTGTGCATTTTTGTCGTAAACGAGGTCTTCATTCTGATCCTGAGATTCTGATGAATAACAGGCCAATTTCCGTTGTTGACACTGCTCGCTTTCTGGGTGTTTTTTTTGACAGAAAACTGACTTTTATTCCTCATATTTCATATTTAAGAACTAAATGTGATAAAGCACTAAACATTTTAAAAGTCCTATCTAACACTTCTTGGGGAGCTGACCGGCCATCGTTACTCAAAATATATCGGGCTACTGTTCGCTCGAAACTTGATTATGCTTGCCAGGTTTATGGATCAGCACCTCAATCTTACCTTAAAAAACTTGACACACCACACCACAGTGCGCTTAGAATTTGCTCAGGAGCGTTCCGCACTAGTCCTGTTTTTAGTTTATATGCTGACTGTGTGGAGCCTTCTCTCACTGATATTAGACAAAGACTTTCACTTGACTTGTACTATCGCATTCTTTCACATCCCAATCATCCACATTTAAATAGCAACGATCATAACCTTTATGTGAATCGCCCATCATGCATCCCTCATTTTGCTCTTAGAATTAAGAACTTTCTTGCAGGCACCTCTCATATTCATACCAAAGTTCGTCCCCGGTCTCTTTTAAACATGACACCTTGGAACTTCCAGGTTATTTCTTGTCTTCATCCGTTTAAAGGATTTGACAAACCTAACACAGATGCTTCTATTTTTCAGGCCCTTTACTCATCTCATCGCTCTCATTACAAGGACTATGTCGAGATTTTTACTGACGGCTCTAAGACAAGCAATAAAGTCGGTTGTGGTATCATCATTGATAACACTACATTTAGCTATCAACTCCCTAATTCATTTTCCATTTTCTCTGCAGAGTTTTTTGCGGTTGAGGTTGCTCTTAACATTATTTCATCTCATCGGAGGAGGAAATTCATTATCTATACCGACTCGAACAGTGTTCTTGACTCTCTCTCTTCTAACTCTTGTAACCTCTCCTTCATTTCAATTCTTAAAACTTACAACGACCTTCTTAAAAAGGGATTCAACATTTTGTTTTGCTGGGTTCCTGGCCATGTTGGCATTAAAGGAAATGAAGCAGCAGACAAAGCCGCAAGGCAGGCTTCTCTACTTTAAAACTGTCCTGTACCTTAAGGTGACATGAAGCACACACTTAAAAGCTATTTTAAAAATATTTGGCAAAGGGAGTGGAATAACCAAAACAATAATAAATTGCAAGAAATAAAACCTGAAATTTCAATCTGGCCAACACTCACCCCTAGAAAATATGATGTCATTATTACTAGACTAAGAATTGGGCATTCAAGACTCACACATAAATACTTATTCCTTGGAGAACAACAACCTGATTGTCCAAAATCTCATTTTAGTGCACTAACCATTCGCCATATTCTCACCGACTGCCCTTGCCTTCGTCATTTGTACCGACATTATTTTAATTCATCTTCACCCAATTTGACAAGCCTTTTAGGTGCAAATTCTCATCATCACGTGACAAATTTTTTGAAAGAGGCTGGTTTTTATTTCAACTTTTGATTTTATTCTTTACAATGTTCATCCCATTTTACATCTGTTTTTACTTTGAGATCTGATTGTATTGTTTACAAATTCATCCCATTTTACATCTGTTTTTTATTGTATACACTGTTATTATATTTAATTTTATCATGTGTCTTGTTTTGTTTCTTTTTTCTCCTGTGACTTTTTAATGACTTTCTGGATGGGTAAACCCATCCAAAGGCTCTTTTTATTTTTTTACCTGTTTGTTTGGCGCAGCATATCCTACTTTGGACCTTGCGCCAGAAAAAGGCATTCAACCAACCAACCAACCTTGCTTACAGTTCGCTTTGACATCCACAGAATCTTTTACACGCATCACAGAAAATTTCTGCTCTTGGAAAAATGAATTAATGCAAAATAATTGCCATACTTTTTGTCTATTGAGTAACAGACATTTCTAATAACTTGGACTCAGTTTTAAGATGCAAAATGATCAAGATATTTCTCCTTGAAACTCACTGATTCATTTCCTAAATTAAGTTATTGTTAGGTTTAGCACTCACACATAACACAACAACACTTGCAGGTAATAATAAAATTTTTTTGTTAAATTAAAAATATAAATTTCAGTGCATTAATTTGCCATTTTCATAGCATAAACAATCAAAATTAATTCGTCAAAGTAATTTATGATCACAAACTCGATCTACTAAAATATGAAATCAAATCTCACCATTTTTTTTTTTTTTTTTTTTCACATAGTTGGCATAAAAATTCAGCCTTCCACTCCAAATTATCTAAAATGAATTAAGGTTGATGATTAAAGAATTTCTAAATTAGAATTTCGTGGTCTATTGGAGTTGTACCACGATTAATATTGTCACTTAATACAGCTGCGTTTGCAGACTCGGTGACCTTGCCAATGAATATTATGTGAGAAATGCTTACCTGGTTATCACCCAGGGTAGCTCAGTGGTAGAGCACCCGCGCGTTATGCGGAAGGCCCGGGTTCGGTTCCCGGCTCTGGTATTTTTCACATAGTTGGTATAAAAATTCTGCCTTCCACTCCAAATTATGTAAAATGAATTAAGGTTGATGATTAAAGAATTTCTAAATTAGAATTTCGTGGTCTATTGGAGTTGTGCCACGATTAATATTGTCACTTGATACAGCTGCGATTGCAGACTAGGTGACCTTGCCAATGAATATTATGTGAGAAATGCCTAGCTGGTTATCACCCAGGGTAGCTCAGTGGTAGAGCACCCGCACGTTATGCGGAAGGCCCGGGTTCGATTTCGGCTCTGGTATTTTTCACATAGTTGGCATAAAAATTCAGCCTTCCACTCCAAATTATCTAAAAAAGAATTTCTAAATCTCACCAAGTTTGATTATTTTGTTAAATAGATTTTGTAATATTACAAATCGGGTATAAATATATGCGTGTATATATATATGATTGAAAAAAGGTGACATATTTGCTACTGGAACTTTTACGAAAATTTCTAATATTATTAACTTGTTGTTATTTTGGAGTTAAGGAACTGTGGGTACTTGAAAACGCTCAACTAAACGACTCATCAATAGGAAAACAAAATAGCGGTATTCATAAACGATATTTCATCTCTATATTCTTCTAACTTCTTTTGATATTCATATGTTATGTTATTTAATTTCATATAACACGTTATTAACGTATTTTTTGGAAATATTTTTAGAAACATGAGAGATAATGCAGATCGTAAAAAACGAGGTACTTATAATAGATATCTTAGAACAGATGAATCTGTTCCAAAGTCAACTTTTTATGCTCAAAAGAAATTAAGGATAAATCAGTGTGATGTTCCTTATACTACAGAAAATAATATGACATCTATGCCGTCACTTTCTGATGCTGAAGAGGACAATGTTTTTTCTGAAGGACATCCCGAATATGACAAAGAAAACATAATTTAAGTAAAACATGTTTGCATGATGTACTTCAGCTTCTAACTTTGTTATTACCTCCATCCACCCTTCCAAGTACAAAGTATTTATTTTTTTCAAAATTGTCTTCATTATTTGATAATTCAACGGAAGCTTATATGTATTGCAAAAATTGTTTTGCTAATGTTTGTTTACTATCTGATACAAATAAACCAGATGTTTGTTCAGAATGCTCAAAAAGTTTTGATTTCCAAGAGAATATAAAGGAAGGATATTTTTTTATGTACATGCCTCTTGAACCACAGTTGAAACTTAAATTCCAGTTTCAAAATTTAATGCAAAATATCAAGAAGTATACAAGCATGTTTGATCAGCCATCAAATACATATAGGGATATTCTTGATAGAGATAAATATTCAGAAAATCAAAAAATGAAATATGGTGATAATATTTCTATCCAGTTCAATATAGATGGCATTCCAATGTATAGGAAATCTAACTACCAAATTTGGCCAATTCAGTGTATGATTAATGAATTGCCACCATTGGAAAAAAAAAAACATATTTGATGTGCAGATTATGGTTAGGATCCAGGTAAACCTAATATGAACTCTTTTCTGAAACCCTTTGTAAAAAAATTATCGCAGTTATCAGAAGAAGGATTTAGATGGGTTCATGATTCAAGCGGCAAATCAAATATCACTTAAGTCATCCCCATTATTTGTACTAGCGATGCACCAGCTCGAGCAGCTATACAGAACTTTGTTCAATATAATGGCAGGTATAGCTGTGGATTTTGTCAGTATTCAGGAAAACATATTGAAAAAGGCAAAGGGTTTTGTCGCATCTATCCTTTGGAGGATCCAGTTCTTGAGGTTCGTTCATTTGAACAACGCATAGATTTTGCTGAAGAGGCATCTTTAACTGGTAAAACAGTATACGGTGTCAAAGGACCGTCAGAATTAATGGCATTATATCCAAATTTTGATTTAATTCAAAGTTTTGTGCCTGATTATATGCATGCTGTTTTACTAGGTATTGTAAAGCAAATCGTTTGCTTATGGATTAATACTTCTGGTGAAGAATTTTCGTTGAATCAGAAAGCCTTGAGGATTTTAGATAAACGTACTACAGAAATAAAGTTTTCTCAAGAAGCAACACGCAAACTTTGATGTACAAAGGATATATTATTTTAGAAGGCTACAGAATTTCGTTTTTTTCTTTTAGTTTCACCAATAGTAATTCAAAATTTGCTTGATAAAAATTTTTGTAACCATTGGTTGTTATTAGTTCATGGCATAACATTATTGCTAGGAAATGAAATAACACGCAGTGATTTAGAGGACGCAGAATTTGCATTGTGAAAATTTGTTTATGGTGTTAAGAAAATTTATGGTTTGCAAGAAGTGAGCTATAATATCCACTTGCTTCTTCATTTACCACAAGCTGTAAGGTCATGGGGTCCATTATGGGCTCACTCTTGTTTCATATCCTCCTGAGACCCAGCGTCCATTTTAATGGACATTTGTATTTTGCTTGTAAAAAATATCATTACAGTTTTAAGTCTTAAAAGCTGAGAGTCCATCATAATGGACCGTCTGGTGCTGCCATCTATACACCAAAATGTTTCAAAAAGCGGTGATTAGGTTGTTGAATTATCATTTGAAAATGGCTGCCAACACAAGGAAGACTGTAAAAGGTAAGTACACTCTTTTAGTTCATTTTTCTCATATTTTACTAGATTATTTTGATACTAAAACATTTCACATGTGATTTCAAATGTTTAAATAATAAATTGAAGTTCTTTTGTTAGTATTTGCATGAATAATTTTGAGACAATAGATATGATTTCATTCATGTCCATTCTATTGGACATTGGGTCTTCGTCAGTTGATTGTATTGGTACCGACTAATTTTTGGTGTACAGAAGTAATTTTAATTTAATTTTAACTTAACTTCATTAAATGCTTAAAAATTGAAATTTGATGGTTAAATTTGTTTGTAGACTTTCCTATGTTAACTAAACATATAAAAAAAATTTTTTTAAATGTATGTTTTTATAAAATTTATTGATAATGGGCCCAATTTATCAAAATTAAATGCAGAATGCACAGTTATGATTTCAGTAATGCAGCTACAGTAATTCTATAATAAGTCAGCTTACATATTATGTCGATTTTGTTAAAGTAAAATTTCTGAATTAAGTTAATTGTGCGCTTTTAATAACTATCTTTTACTAGTAATTAATTGCATGAATTCTTAAGTGTGTGTGGAAACAAAACTAATTCCTTTTCTTTTATTTTAATTTTTAGTTCAATGGTCAATTAGAAATAAATTTATATGATAATAATTTATTTAGAAATAAACTTATATACTAATAATTAAATCAGAATTTGTGGTTTTGGACATTGCCATACTCTTCTTTTTTTATTTCTATTAGAGATATTTGGAAGTCGACAGTATTAAGATGCCGATAAAGATGCAGAAAAAATTTTGGAAGCAATAATGAATGGTGAAGTGTCGGACATTGATATTAGTGATAAAGATGAGGAAAAAGAAAGTAGCAAAGAGCATGAAATTTTAGTATCTAATAACATAATAGATGAGTGTAGTTCAAGTGACAATGATGAGCCTTCTGATAGTAGTGCAAAAGAAACTTCTGAGCAAGAAGCACAGGCAAAAAATCAAACAAGTAGGCGGAAATTTTGGAAGAAAACTGAAAAGTAAATATATTTAAATAATTAGAATAAATTTTACATTATTTCTAGTGGTAAATATTCTATTAAATTATTCATTTTATGTTGCTTTAACAGAATCTTCAACATATTTTATTACAGATTTAATTGCCTTGAAGATATTGTCTGGGACAGTGATGATTCTGCAGCTAATAGACACAACTGGACACCACAGGAATATGTTTCTCTCTTTTGGGATGATACATTTTTAATGGAAATGTGCAAATTTACAAACATGAAGTTTCATAAAGAAACAGGTAATGTTTTAAATATTTGTTTAAATGACATGAAGGCTTATTTAGGAGCAACTTTGCTGATGTCATGCTTAGGGTATCCGAGAGTTCGCATGTACTGGCAGAAAACTATGCGTGTTCCTGCTATAGCTAACGCGATTACTAGGAACAAATATTTTCAAATAAGAAACCATTTGAAAGTACTTGATGATGCTCAAGTTACAGATGAGCAGAAACAGAGAGATAAGCTCTGGAAAGTAAGACCAATAATAGACAGAGTTAGAAAAGGTTGTCTTTTACTTCCTCGCAGTAAGAATCTTGCTGTAGATGAGCAGATGATACCATTTACCGGAGTCTGTTCTGTAAAACAATATGTACCTAGAAAGCCCAATCCAGAAGGACTAAAGAACTTCATTTTTGCAGCACCAAGTGCTTTAGTGTTAGATTTTGAAGTCTACCAAGGAAAAGATACACTATTTTCATGTGGAAGGGCCAAGAGCCTCGGTGTTGGTGGTGCAGCAGTAACAAGGTTGATAGAGACAGTGCCCAAGGGATCACCAAACTAAACATATTGATGTAAAGCTATTTTTTATTAGAGATTTAATTTATCAAGAGAAATTTTTATTAAGGTTTATAAGAAGTAAATTAAATTTATCTGATATTTTTACCAAGCCCATTACCAAAGTTGAACTTAAGAATTTTCTTGATTATATATATCTACTCGTAAATAGAATTGAGTTTTTTTACTGTGTAATGCTGACACTCCTGCTCCTATTTATTTATATGGTGTGCCGTTTTTGTGCATTATTGTCTGAATTGCTGATAATGGGTTGCAACCTGTATAGTACATTTTTAATGCATAGTAAATATATATTAAATCTTGTCTAGTATTGTATATAGTTAATATTGCTTTGTATCATATATATATATAGTCATTACTCATTTCATTGAATATAGCTTACATTATCATTGTGCATATATTAACTGTTTTTTCCTTTCTTGTAGATGCATAGTGTGAGTGCAGTTTGCATGGGCCCATGCGAAAAGTGGATGGATGTCTGAATTTTTTTTTTTTTTTTTGCATTGTTCATTAAACGTTTGTTCCATTATTCATATATCAGGGTAATATATTTTTTTTTCAAATTACTTAAGTAGCGTAATGTACTTTCGAGGGGCACACATATATATTGATAATGCTGAGGTCAATTTTTTTTTTTTTTTTGTAGGGTCATATGGCTCGAGGTTAAGGTATTAAGGGTACTGTAGAGTCATGTAATCTGAGGTAAGGTAACTTGTAGGGTCATGTGGCTTGAGGTTAAGGTATTGTAGAGTCACGTGATCTGAGGTATGAACTGTATTGTTAAAGGGACTTGAAGATTTTTGTTATAATACATATTTAAGTTTTACTTAAGGATTACAAATTTATTAAAAACATTTTAAGTTACCTTATTAAAAATCCTTAAAAGTTGGCTGATATATTTCAGCCTCATCCGAAGCCATCCTCAGAGCCCGATGACACAAACAAAGATCGTTGGTGATTCACTCCTTCTTTATAATTTCATTTCTCGTCATTCCTTCAGTTCTCTTCACTTTTTCCAGGGTTGGTTTCCATTCAGGTGGAACGATGCTGTGCTCAATATCGTTAATTGCGTCTTGTGTTGTTAGGATCTCTATTGCTTCTCTTTTTAGTGCGTATTTGTGCGAATTGAAATTAGAAACTTTTTGAAAATTAATGGAGTTGATATTAATAGGATTAGTTATGTTATTTCTAGAAAAGGCTGTGGATGGTTTATTATATTTAAGATCGCTAAGGTGTTCAGTTATTTTATCTTTTATTTTTCTTTTTGTCATGCCTATGTAGCTGGCTTTATTATGTTTATGGTCTTGAAATTTTATTTTATAGATACCGGCGGTTTGGTTGAAAGGGATGGGATCTTTTTCATTACGGATTCGTTGGAAAATGTTTTTATCGGGTTTGATAGGGATGTTAACGTTGTATTTTTTTGCTTCATTTTGGATTTTGATGGAGGCGCCGTTACAATAGGGAATAGCGGAGGTAAAAGAAGGTTTTGTTTTTTGTGCGTTTGAGATCTGGTTAAGTGATTTTAGTCGTTTTTTATAGAATTTGTCAACAAGTTTTGGATTGTAGTTAGCCTTTTTTGCGATACTTTTAATAAATTTTAATTCGGCATTTAAAAGGAATTTATTAGAACATATTAGGATTGCACGATTAGTATAGGATCTTAAACCGGCGTATTTATAAGGAAAGGGGGGTATTACATTTATTGTTTATAATTTCATTATTATTAGTAGCTTTACGGAATACAGTGGTATCAATTGTATGGTTTTGGTTTTTGGTGATGTTTACGTCAAGAAAGTTTAGGCTATTGTTGTTTTCAGTTTCATTGGTGAAATTAATGAGGGGATCGAGTTTGTTAAGATCTGAGAGGATATTTTCAGGGTTAGTATTTTGGGGGGTAACGGTAAATATGTCATCCACATAGCGGACCCAGAGTTTACAATTATTAATAATATTACAAGCGGATTGTTCAAAAAATCTCATTTTTAGTTCGGCTAGTATCCCTGAAATCGGAGACCCCATAGGCACGCCCTGAGTTTGTCTGTAAAAATTGCCGTTAAAAGAGAAAAAAGAATTATTGAGGATGAGGTTGCTTGTACGTATTAAGGTTTCACTTATTTTGTTGTCACCAAATTGTTTAATGATTCGATCGTGAATAATTTTACTAATTTCGGTAATGTTAATGGAAGGATACAGGTCTTTTACATCAAAGCTATTGAGGGTATCATGAAAATGGATTGTAGTTACGCAAATTTCTTGGATAAACATTTCGGTGGAATTAATGGAAAGATCTGAGGGGGGAAGAAGTGATTTATAAATATCTTTCATATAGACCTCCAAACAATATGTGGGACCTTCTGATTTGTTGACGATGGGCCGAAGTGAGGGGGGATTTTTATGATCTTTGTATTTACCGAATAATCGAGGGATAATAGAATAAAGACGGGAGGGATATTATTAGGCCAAGTTCCAGTTTTTATTAACGATTTAGTTTTTTCAATGGGGAGTGTGAAAGTTTAATTGCGTTTAATTTTAGAATTGTATCTTGCATCATTTTATTATAATTATCTCTATCCATAATTGTTAATAAGTTGGTTTTGTCGGACATTAGGCAAGTTAAGTTACTATCTTTTTTTAGATTGCGAATACTTTTAATATCACTGTAGTCATATTTATGTTCTGTATTGTTAAGAGAGTTGATAGCTACGTGCCTAATTGCCGGGCGGTTTTGAGGGAGGATAGATTCGAGAGCGGTTTCTATATGAGCTATTGTGTGTTTAATAGATTTATCGTTAAGGATGAATTTCGGTCCGAGTTTTAAGATAGCATCTTGATGAGTGTTAAGTTTGGTACTAGAAATATTTAAGTATGGGTAAGTAGTAGGCGGTTGTATGTTTTTTAGAAATGGTTTCCTTTTTGAAATCCAAAATTTTAATTTTTCTTTATGACGCTGCGTTAGTTGGGTAGAATTAATATCGGTGAAATGATTGATTTTATTTAAGAAAGTTTTAACATCTGTTTGAGGGTAATTGGATTCAATTTTATTAAGGAGGTTTTTGTACTGTTGTTTTAATTTATAAATTTCAATAGACTTTTGTTTTATACATTTCTTCAATAAGGACATTTCAAGTTTTTTAGCATCGTGTTTATAGTGTTGATTGATGAAAGGGGTTTTTATTCTAAGGAAATTGGGAGTAAGTTTAAATTGTAAGCAATCTTCTAGAAAAATTTTATTGTGTGTTTTCCGATTAAGTTTAAGAGCAGTTTTTTTGAGATTACGGTAATCATTATTTCCATCCATTATACGTGAGAAGATAAAGTAGAATGACGAGCGATAGAAATCCCTTACAGAAAGGACTAGCAACTGAACACCTTAGCGATCTTAAATATAATAAACCATCCACAGCCTTTTCTAGAAACAACATAACTAATCCTATTAATATCAACTCCATTAATTTTCAAAAAGTTTCTAATTTCAATTCGCACAAATACGCACTAAAAAGAGAAGCAATAGAGATCCTAACAACACAAGACGCAATTAACGATATCGAGCACAGCATCGTTCCACCTGAATGGAAACCAACCCTGGAAAAAGTGAAGAGAACTAAAGGAATGACGAGAAATGAAATTATAAAGGAGTGAATCACCAACGATCTTTGTTTGTGTCATCGGGCTCTGAGGATGGCTTCGGATGAGGCCGAAATATATCAGCCAACTTTTAAGGATTTTTAATAAGGTAACTTAAAATGTTTTTAATAGATTTTTGTTATATTGGATGACTTTGGATTGTTTAAACAGTTAACACATTTTTTTTTGTTCGTGTTAAATTATTGTAATACGATTTGATATATTGTAAAGGAAAGACCCTTGGGTTTTTTTTTTTTTGTCATGTGTTGAGAGGGGGGGAAATTGATGACAAAATGTTATTTTTTTTTTTATTAATAATCTCACCACATTTTATTCTGGCTATTTCTTCTTCTTAAATAATGGTTAAATATATGGATAAGTTATGTTTTGTCTATTATAAGTAATCTTTTTATTTTAAACACTACTAATTAGATAAAACTTTTTTTTAATTTTAATTTTATATTTAAATTATATACAGTGGACGCTCGTTAATTCGAACTCTGTTAATTCGAATTTTCGGTTAATTTGAACTAATCCAAAATCCCACAAAAGCTTGCATTGGAATAATGTTAAAAAAATATCATTCAAACTAAATTTTTGTCACTTCGGTTAATTCGAACAAAAATAATGATCCCCCAATTTTTTTTTTCTCATTTAATGGAGAAAATACACGCTGTGTTTGTTATTTTGTGTCATAAAATAATCAGGCTTTTTCTTTCTTTCTTTTTTTTTTCTTTTTGGTATTAGTATGTGTGTGTAAAGAGGCACATGACATTCCTATCTCCGCTAAATATTAATCGCTATTGTCCAATTCTTATCAGTACTTAAAACTCCCTGACACCTGCTTTCTTGGATTCCATCAAAACTCTTTATGAATGGATCATGGTTGGGGATGGGGGGGAGAATCATCTGTTTCTTTGTTATCGATTCTGTTTGTTATTGATTCTAGAGAGCTGCGTCAGTTATGCCTGCAGTTCAGACAAGTGTTTCTCCTTCAGTGTGTGTTGTAAACGTGTAAAAATTCGTTATGTCTACACGTGGAAAGTACAAAACCCTAACTTTAGAGACAAAGGTTGAAATTAAAAGAAAGTTGAGAATGGCGAATGTAAAACAAAGTTAGAAGCTGATTATGGAATAAAAAAGAATACATTGTCAACTTATTTGAAAAACAAGGCATCAATTTTAGATGGGTGGGAAAAATCTAAATTTTCTAAAGGAAGGAAACGCATTAGAAATGCGTCCCAAGAAGATCTAGAAAAAGCTTTACTAATATGGTTCAAGGATGCTAGATCTCGAAATTTTCCAATAAATGGACCCCTATTGCAGGCGAAAGCTGATGAATTGGCAAGTCGAATGGAAATTGAAGATTTTAAATGCAGTGATGGATGGCTCTCCCGATTTAAGTCAAGGCACAATATTTCTTATAAAAATGTATGTGGCCAAAGCTCTGATGTAAACGAAGATGTATGCAATACTTTCGGTAGGAGACTCCCAGAGCTTTTATCTACTTATCTGCCAAAAGATATTTTTAATGCGGACGAAACGGCACTTTTTTATAAACTTTTGCCTAAGAAAACATTGCATTTTAAAGGGAATGCTTGCGTAGGAGGTAAAAGCAGTAAACAAAGGATTACAGCTTTAGTTTGTGCTAATATGGCTGGGAGCGAAAAACTTAAATTATTAGTGATTGGAAAGTCCAAGAATCCAAGGTGTTTTACAGGAATCAAAACACTACCAGTTGATTATGTATCCAACACAAAAGCATGGATGACACGAGAAATATTCAGTAATTGGTTAAAAGGAATAGATAAGCAGTTTTCGAGGCAAAAACATAAAATTCTCCTATTTGTGGATTACGCATCCTGCCACAACAATCTTCCAGAACTGAGTTCCATACAGGTTGAATATTTGCCGCCAAATACAACTGCGAAGCTACAACCAATGGATCAAGGAATCATACAGAATCAAAGTAAATTACCGTAAGAGACTCTTAAAACAAATCCTTTTTTCTTTAGATTGTGGTGAAAATTACGACATTTCTCTGCGGACAGCTATAAATGATCTATATGCTGCATGGGATGCTGTTAAAGAAAGCACAATCAGAAATTCCTTTCGTCATGCTAAATTCATGCATGCCGAAGAGAGCAATCAAACAGAAGAATGTGATACTGTTGATACTGATTTTCCTGAATTCAAAAAATTTAAATGTGATAACGTTACTTTTACTGATTATGTAAGTGTAGATGAAGATGTAGAAATCTGTGGAAAACTGAACGATGATGAAATAATAAAAACTATCCGAGAAGATGAGAAAGAAGAAACCTTATCGGATTCAGATGAGACTGAAGAAACTTTTAAGTGTCCTAATGATCAATACATAATGGACTCGATAAAAACTCTCAAAACATTTATTCAGATGGAACCTTCCTCTGATAAGGAATTGAAATGCCTACTTCAAATAGAAAAGCTGGCTGAAAAATGTAGGCATAATAGGCAAAAACAAACATCCGTTTTACATTTTTTCCCGAAAGTGTAACTTACATTTTTAATTAAAATTTACTTTCTATGAAATATCTTCTGCCTCATTTCATGTTTAAGGTAAGTTTTTATTGCTCTTTCATAGTATATTTAATTTTAATTTATATTATACATATTAGGGGATTTTTCGTCTTTAACGATACTTTTAAAATTATTTTCTCTTAACATCGGATAATTCGAACTATTTTCTGAGAACCTTAGAGTTCGAATTAACGAGCGTCCACTGTAGTAACTTTCAAGTTTAAAAGTTTATCTGAAATAATTTATTGATAAATAAAACAACATATTTAAAATCAGTTTTATAATCTTTACTTACTGATAGTTTCCTAAGAGTTCAGTTCATTTTTCTTTTGTTTACTTTTTCAAACGTTACTACCGTTAAGACTTTCCACTAATGATGTTTTTTTTTTCCCAACAACACCTGTTTTGATGATGTTTTTCATCTCACTTCCGGTTAATATGAATGATCCAATTGTAGGTCAACATCCGTCAGTTATCTATCCAATCTGACAAGATATGTTTCCTATAAATAGTCAGAAATTTGAGGAGAACGTTGCTCATTTTGTTTTGGTGTTTTTCCTTCCATCAGCACCTGCTTCTGTTTTTCTAAGCAGGGTGTGTAGAGGAAATGTCTGTTTATTCAAAGTAACTGGTTTCATCCCCCAGGTCATGGCTCAGGTGTTATATTTATTTGATAGAGGTAATAGATTTATGATGTTTAGAATTTTTTGAAATGTTGGAAATTATTGAATAGTTTTTTTTAAAGGGTCTTTTCTATTAGTATGAAATATATTGGATGAACTGGAAATGTTGAAATGTTTTTTGTTAGAATAATATTCTGTTGTTCTTTTTTTTAGTTTGAAAATAAAGATGGATTTTATTGTACTTATGAGTTCTTATTGAATCATTTTAACACACTTGAATCGGGTATATTTTTTAGCCAAATACTTCCAGCTTGTTTAAAGGCTTCCAGCTACTCTGCAAATAACATTTTTAATGTCATTTACTTATCACTTTCCTTTTCTGGTTTGCCCGCATTTTTCATTATTGAAAGAGACTATTTAGTATTATTTTTCAACAGATGGCATGGCTTGTCCATGTAAAGGAAATGCTTTTCATCCGGGTTTTTCTATGTAGCGGGACCTTTTTTTTCAAATTTTTGTTCTACTGTATGCCACGCTTGTGAATCTTATGGAAATTATGGATGGAATAGACGATGAAAATACTTTCTTGTTAGATGATGAAATACATTCTGATACAGATACAGATATTTCTTCTAATTATTTGGATGATTCCTCACATGACTTGTGCAGTGAGCTCAGCTCTGATGAAGATTTGAGTTCTGCAAGAATTTTTACCGAGGTTGATGTGAAAAATCCACCTGTTCCGTGTCCTCAATTTAAATTTTCTGGTATTACCTCTGTGCACGTACAATTTGACGACACTTCTGATGTTCTACAATTTTATGAAACATTCATTGATTTTTCACTCATGAGTAAAATTGTGGAAGAGACAAATAAATATGCTAAACAGTGCATCCAATCCAGTGTTGCAAGACAATTCTCAAAGAGTAAATTTTGGGTAGAAACTACTGTGGAAGAGTTGCATGTATTTTTCGCTCTCAATATACTTCAAGGAATTGTAAAGAAACCTGGAATTGATCATTATTGGAGCAAAAGATATTCAACTAAATACACCTTTTTTCTCTAAAATAATGTCTCATCGCTGATTCTGCCTTTTGCAATGCTATTTCATTTTTCTGATAATGCAGCATTTTACCCACAAAATCACGAATGCCCAAAATTAGTAAAAGTTTGGCCAGTTCTGAAACATCTCAATGAGAAATTTAGTGAAACGGTGACACCAGAGAGAGATGTAACAATAGATGAGAGCCTTATGCTCTTCAAAGGACGACTAGGATGGAAACAATTTATTCCACTCAAAAGAGCTAGATTTGGAGTAAAATGTTTTATGTTGTATGAATCTATTTCTGGTTATGTCTGGTCAATAATAATATATACAGGTAAAGACACTATTCTGAAACCTGAGTATTCTAAACTCTTGCTTTTCATCACAAATTGTCCTGACAATGATGGAGCCTTTGCTTCATAAAGGATACTGTCTTACAATAGATAATTATTATTCTTCGCCGGAATTAGCAGACAAACTTGTTTCATGTCAAACGGACACATACGGCACACTAAACCTCAAGAGAAAAGAAGTCCTAAAGGAAATGCAGAAAAAAAAATTTAAAAAAGGAGAGATTATAGCTTTTCCGAGAGGAAAAGTTACTGTGATGAAGTGGATGGATAAGAAAACAGTTTCATTACTTTCCACAATTCACAATACTGAAATGGAACAAATTCAAGTCCGCTCTGAAATGAAAGAAAAACCGAAAATTGTCATGGACTATAATAATACTATGGGAGGAGTAGACCGCATGGACCAAAATTTGAAAAGTTTTGAAATTATAAAGAAAAGGAGTAAAAAATGTTACAGAAAGATTTTTTTCCATATTTTCGACATTGCTGTATGGAACTCATATGTTGTCTACCGTAAAAACAGAGGAAAAAACACGCAACTAGAATTTAGACTTTATCTCATTGACCATATAATTGAAAAATATCATTCGGGACTAAATTTCCACCGTGGACGATCAGGTTCGGAGCCTAATCCTCTGAGATTGACAGAGAGACACTTTTTGGAAATAATTGTTCCCACAGAAAAAAAACTGAGACCTGCAAGACAATGCACAGTGTGCTGCTCGAAAAGAAATGAGAATGGAAAGAGAATCCGAAAAGAAACACATTATTTCTGCCCTGATTGTGATGTCTTTGCATTACACCATGCTTCAAATTGTACCATACACAAAAAGACTTCTGAACTGTTTGGAAAATTGTAAACTTCAAAATTCACAGTAAGTATGAGAGAAATTTTTGCAGAACTTGTAAACCATTCTTTACTGCATGCAGAATGTACTTTAAAAAAGCAAACATTTAGGGGGTTTTGTGTCCAAAATTTTAAAATAAAAAATGTTGTAAAAGCATTAAAAGTGAAAAAAAAAAAAAAAAAAAAAAAAAAAAAAAATTCTTAATATTCTTATTCTATTAAGTATGGTACTTAATTATATGCAATAAAAAAATATGCCTTTTTTGGAAGCATTTCTGGTAAAATAATTGACCTCTTAAAGGGTTTAAAGCAATGGCATTTCCCCTGTACATTACGATACGAAAATGCATAATTTTTCGACGATTCTGGCAAATTTTCATGTTCAAGTGATAGATTAACCCGAAATAAATCTTAGCCATTAAAAAATTGATACCTGACCGACTACTTTTGGGGTATTTCAGACTCTTCCATAATCACCATTTCAAGATGATAATGCACCTTGTTTTATGGCGCTTGTGATTTTTATTTGATTCAGGTTGTTAAAATTACTTATCCATTCTCATGAGCATGTATAATTTTGTAAGTTATCATAACTTTTTTTACTTTAAATTAAATCCCACAAAGAATATCGCAGGATTTCTTCTTTATTAAACCTGAAAATTGTCTTAATCTCAATCCGGTCGAAAATGTTTAGTCTATAAAAGAGGGTGGGGATTAGAAATTTGTAGCCTACAACTTTGAAAAAACTAGAAAAAACTATTTATATTTGGAAAAATGAAATTTCTGAGTTTCATGTTAAGAAACTGTAAAATACTATGCCATTGTGCATTAAAGCAGTAATTCCATATAAAGGAGGAATTATCCAATCCAGAATGCATATTTTTATTAAATAATTGTTTAGATCTAACTAATAAATAGTTTTATTTCATATATTAAAATAGCACTTGTTTATTTCATATAATAAATCATGATAGAATACAAAGTACATGTTTATTCTATTATGTTTAAAAAGAAAATGTTATGTAGATTTTTATAAAATACTTAATAGAGTGTAATAAAATGAATTATTAAATCGAAAATGTACATAGGTATCATGTTATGACTTCCGTATTATACAAACATAACAATTTTATCTGTTGCAATCATTACTTTTAAAATTATTACAAACCCAAAAGGTATAAGTCAATTTTTCAGTAGTGCAGCTTTTTTTTTTGTAGCTTAGTGTATAATAAACAACGAAATTATTTTATCTATAATCTATACATTCTATTTTTTTTTTTTTTACAATTTATATTTACAATTTATAAAATGTAAACTTACATTTTATTGATTCTAAACACTTTCTCAGAGAATGGAAAAAAAAGATGTGATGTAAAATATAATGCACTGATATTTCACTTATTTTTATTCAAACCACTCCTCAGAAAATCCAGATGGTGTTGGATAATGTTTTTATAGATGGGTTATCACAAATTAGATGTACATTGTCTATCTGAGGAGTGGTGATGGTGGAAAGAGGAGGTGAAATGGAAGACGAAGCACCTTTTGTATCCATGTCCTCGTCGTCTTTCTGAAGAAAGGTGGTGGTGGTGAAAAGAGGAGGTGACATGGATGAAGAAGCACTGAGGATTACAATATCCTCGTTGTCTTTCTGAGGATGGGTGGTGGTGAAAAGAGGTGGTTTCGAGATGGATTTTTAAGCCGTCTTTAACTTTGTAGAGAAACAGTCCCTGTAGATTTTTTCCATAGATTCTGCCGGCCAGTCCCATTTCCTCACACTACCGTCAAATGTTTTGCAAGATTTTATGATATGAATAATATCATTGAACGATTTGGAGGGTCTACCTCGGGGTCGACCGATCACTGGGGGGTCTTGGGTCAAAACACTTTGAATTACGGATAATATCTTCTAAAGATTCTATAGGTTTGGAGGGTCTGCCTCTTCTCTCACAAGAGCAGCAGCTACGGTGGTGGTGATACGTACGTTTTGTTATTTCATCCACTTCATCGTCTGATATATCACTTACTTAAGGAACATACAGAGAAGAGGCAGTAGCAGTTTGAACCAATGGGTCCTGATGACTCACAAAACTGGTTGTTGCAAAAATCGGCATCTCTGTTGTTGGAAAGAAATCGTTCCACTTGAACAGAACATCACTACTATCCATTGCGAGCCTCACAACACTTTCGCATCCAAACCAAAATGAGACTGCTTCTTTTTGAACCCTTTCAGCTCTTTATATAGGGTTTTTAGCCTGTAAAAAAAAAAAAAACGAAACGAAGGTCAAAATCTCTTTATGGATTCATCCTCTACAAACGGTGCATGACGATCATGCCACGGAAAAAAACAAATATCCTGTTTTTCCCCGTGTGTCTCCACGTGTACCTGCCCATTACACCTCAACGACGACTTCTTTTGAAATAGTGTTTGCCTTTTTTTACCCATTGAATGAGAAGTGTCTATCTCGTGTCTCCACGCATGTCTGTCTGTCACGCCTCGACGATTTCTTTTCAAGGTTGTGTTTTTCCCATCGAAATGAAGTATCTATCTTGTGTCTCTACGCATGCCTGTCTGTTGCATCTTAAGGATTCTTTCGAAGATAGTCTTTTTCCCATCAAAATGAAAAGTATTTCGTGTATATCCATCCCGTCTCGACGATTCCTTTCAAGGTCTCTATTGAACACATTGCAATGGACATGCCCAGCAAGCATTTGGTGAAAGATAGAGAGTGCAAATGGTCATTAAAAGATGAGAGTAACTGAATGGCAACAGCTTGAATATTCGTATTTAAATGTATATTGGAGTGTGGTACATTATTAGAAATCAGAAGGGCTACCCCACCTGTAGCTCGGTCAGACTGTGTAAAATCTTTCCTAAAACAAGTATAGCCTCGAATTTTGACTTTATCGTGTTGTCTTAAGTATGTTTCTTGGAAAGCAAAGCATATAGGTCGATGATCAGAGATGATATCTCTGATTTCGTCACGTTTATTAATAAAACCTCGATAATTCCATGAAATGAAACTGGTCATTATTATTATTTTTTTTAGAATATAACATCCACTTGATTGTCCTCTGATGCAGTAGACATACTGTCTTCCCCATCCGAAGGATGGAGGCTGATCATATCATCTCATTTTAGAAGGTTTACTTTATTATTTTGCTTTGTAGTAGAAGTGGGCAATTTTGTTAGTTTCTTTTTCTTGATATTGAGACGAGAGGGTGAATTTGAATGTTTTAGAGAGGTAGAGTTAAGACTTTTCCCAGACAATAAGGTTTTAGTAGTTTGTGGCATTTTCTTTAAGTTTCTTGATTTGGATGAAGATGACTGAAGAGTTAGAAGCCTGGTTTGGATTGTAAGTTTGGGAATTGTTTAATGCAGTTACAACTGGAGAGCTAGTATTATGTACAGTGGCAGTTTGGATTGTGATAGACTGATATGTTTTTTTGGTAATTATGGCTGCAGCATATGGTTTCCCAACAATGGGTGTTCTTGATTCCACAATTTTCCGTGCTTCCGGATATGATATGTATGGTTTTGTTTTAATAGTTTGAATCTCCTTTTCACTTTACCATTTTTCAAATGATTTCAAGTAAGATGGGTGATCCTTTTTGCAATTAACACAACAGACAGGGGCTTCACAATTTTCACTGTCATGGCCAATTGCACTGCAACGGGCACATTAATATGAAAAAGTTTTCCGATACTTAAACCTGTATTATTAAAATTTTACGATTAAACCGACATCATAATAGCTTTGATTTATTAATTATTTAAATCAATCTAAATATCTTATGTTTTTTCTTGATTTTATCATTTGCAAAGTAAATGCATATTTAGTTTATTTTAAATTAACTGTGTTTCTAATCAATACCATAAAACAAACGTAATTTGTATTTCATAAACAGGTGTATGTAGAAGGATTTGGCTATGGTTTTGAATTACTGAAAATAGTCGACAATCAAAATGTATTTATTTAAACATTTGCAATTTTTGTGAAAATTTCTTTAAATATCTAAAATATTTTTAAAAGGACTGCTACATAGAACACCCTGCCAAATTAGCCTTGAATCAGCAATAATATAAAATTGCATACCTCTCCTAGTCGTGGCATTTTCTTAGACACAATTTTTAAAATTTAGACACACAATTATCAATGATTATTACAAAGCTGTGTGGATACATAACTACAATTCAATTTATAGAAATTGTGGTCTGAAGTACAATTTCCTGTACATCATTTATTTAAAAAGCAACCTGTCTAAATAGTGAAGAAAAAAAGAAATAATATGGTTATTTTCTCTGAGTCTTCTAATAATAAAAATCTTTTTACAAAGATACAGTATAGGACCAATCATGAACCCATGAGACCAGAAGTTTTTCGGTCTTCAGAATTTTTTTTCAGTTTTTGAGTGTTTTTTCATAATTGATTTTCTTAAATCTATAATAAAAGGAAAGAAGGTTTTGTCTGTCTGTTCTATATGTTCAGCCCCTATTGAATGCAGTACAAAAATTGACATATGGATGCTCAGGAGCCTTTCAAGGGGCTCCTGAAAGCAGAATTAAAAAAACTTAATTAGTTGCGGAGATATTAATTAAAACGCCCACATATGTCAACAGACCTTATGCACACTCACTGGGTTCAAGGCTAGATGTCATCTGCTGCACTGCAATTTTACTCATATGAAAGGAATTAGAATGTTTCAAGAAAATTTCATTACAGCCTGTTGTTCAAATTCCACACAAACTTTTGGAGAAAGCTATGGAAAACCCAGAACTTTTTTATGCACACATTTCATACTAAAGATTTTTAACATTATATAGCCTGGAATTATGCAAGTTTCAAAGAAAACCATGTTTAAGTCAGACAAATCTTTTTATAAAAATGTTTATATTACCTTTGTATCTCAGTTATTTGAATTGAAATTGAAGAGTATATGTTGTATAAGTCTCTGTCGCCAGAGGGCACTTTGATATTTTAATAATTCAGTATCTTCTAATTATGATTAAATTACTTATAATACATCACTTGAAGTATTGCAGACTTTGAAACTGATATAAGCTGTTAAATTCCGTATGGGAGTTTCAGAGAAAACCACAGAAAAGCCAGAACACCTTTATTACAATAACTCCAATTCTAATTATGATGAAGGCATTTGAATTCCGATACTCTGCTCACATTTTGTAATAAGGATTTTTAACACTATTCAGCCTGCAGTTACGTAAGTTTCAGAGAAAAACCACGAAAAAAATCTGACGATTTTTTTTAATAGCAATGTTTATATCACCTTTAAATCTCAGCGTCTATTTAACATAATTTCATATGTAAAATATCATTTTAAAAGTTATTTAAATCGAAATTGAAGAGTACATACTGCAAATCTCTGTTGCTAAAGAGTGCTTTGATATTTTAATAATTCAATATCTAGCCCCCCAGGGGGGTACCTTCTTCAGGTATTCAGGGGGAGTCACGCACCCCGGGCCCGAGTGATCTTTCTTTCTCTTTTTTTTTTTTTTTTTTTGGTCCTTCTCCCTTCCTTTATTTCTTTTAATTTTGTTTGTATTTTTCTTTATTATTATTATTATTATTATTATTATTATTATTTTCTTTCTTTATTTTTGCTTATAAGTTTTTGGCATTTTTTCTTGTTTGTATTTTTGGTTTTTACGGCCAACAAGGGTTTGGTACTTACTCTTGTTTATTGTTAATGAAAAAAAAAAAAAAATTGAAAAAAAAATAAAAATTTGAAAAACTTACAAAAAAATGAAACTTTACTTACCTTGTTTTACTCAACTTTTTGGTTTCTACTTACCTTGTTTATTTTCACTCACCTTTATTTTTTGGTCTTGTTCTTGTGTTGTTTATACTAATATTACTTAACTTCTAAAACATTAACCAAGCTGAAAACGGTGTAGTTGTGGCGCTGGTTATTGGGTTGGCGATTTGGTGAGGGTCTCACAGTAGTCTAGCCTTGGGAGCACACTGGGAGACTGGTGCCCTTGGTGAAGGTGAGACAACGGTGACTACTCGAATGAGAAACACCGGACTAACACGACTACCACATGTGATTCCTGATCTGGGTCGACGGTCTGGTAGCTGGTGAGTGGTTATGGGTGTCCCAGGGAGCGATTCTAAAAACCCTTTGCTTTTCTGTCTGTTCAAGAAACGGGCTGACTTGTGGGACTAAGGAAACCCTCGACCCTTTTTTCTTATCTCAATATGGCGACAAATAAAGGAAATACGAATAATGCGTCTGGCTCGGGCCAAGCTATCAAAAATTCAAATGAGAAATCTTGGGCGGAAAGAATGGAAGAGTTTTCTTCCACTCTTAACGAAAATAATGTTTTTCTAAATTGCGAGGCAAGATTTTTTGTGGTAAAGAGAAATGAAGGAGATTTCTTTAAGACCTCTCCATTTCTGATTCAGAAATCATTGCAATCGATAATGGGTGATCCAAAGTCTGTTAAAAAACTTAGATCCGGTGAACTACTAATTGAGGTCGAAAATAACAAGCAAGCTAATAACTTAAAAAAATGTACCCACTTTGCCAATATACCAGTCACTGTAAGTACACATAGAACATTAAATATCTGTCGTGGTGTGATTTCTGAACCAGATTTACAATATATTCCAGAAAGTGAAATACTCGATAATTTGAAAGACCAAAAAGTTATTGCTGTTAAACGAATTTCAATCTTCCGTGATAATAAGCCTGTTCCCACCAAACACATTATTTTGACAATAGACTCACCTAAACTTCCCCAATCAATAAAAGCTGGTTACCTTGAATGCCCAATGAGGCCATACATCCCTAACCCTCTAAGATGTTTTAATTGCCAACGTTTTGGCCACTCAAAGACCTCTTGCCGTGGTAAGCTAACATGTGCCCATTGCAGTGCAATTGGCCATGACAGTGAAAACTGTGAAGCCCCTGCCTGTTGTGTTAATTGCAAAAAAAATCACCCATCTTACTCAAAATCATGTGAAAAATGGAAAACTGAGAAGGAGATTCAAACTATTAAAACAAAACAAAATATATCACATCCCGAAGCACGGAAAATTGTGGAATCAAGAACACCCATTGTTGGGAAATGTTATGCTGCCGCCATAGTTACCAAAAAAACGTATCAGTCTATCGCAATCCAAACTGACACTGTTCCCAATACCAACTCTCCAGTTGTAACTGCATTAAACAAAACCCCAACCTTAGAATCCAATCAAAATCAGGCTTGTAACTCTTCACAGCCATCTTCATCCAAATCAAGAAACTTAAAAAAAACGCCACAAAATTCTAAAACCTTATTGTCTGGAAAAATTCTTAATTCTACCTCTCTAAAGCATTCTAATTCACCCTCTCGTCTCAATATCATCAAGAAAAAGAAACTAACAAAATTGCCCACTCCTACTACAAATAAAAATAATAAAGGAAATTTTCCAAAACAAGATGATACAATCAGCCTCCATCCCTCTGACCCCCAGGGGGATACCTTCTTTAGGTATTCAGGGGGTGTCACGTACCCCGGGCCCGAGTGATCTTTTCTTTTCCCTCTTTTTTCTTTTTTTTTTCCCCAAGGGGAATACCTCCTTTAGGTATTCAGGGGATGTCACGAACCCCGGACCTGAGTGCTCTTTTCTTTTCCCCTTCTTTTTATTTTTTATTATTATTATTTATTTTATTTTTTTATTTTATTTTTTTTTTTTTCTACTTTCATTTTATTTTATTTTATTTATTTTTATTTTGTATTTTTTTTTTTTTTTCTTTTCCCAATAAGTTATTGGTTTGTTTGGTTTTTTATTTTACGTTTTTCCGATGCTAGTTTGTTTTTGGTCTTGACTTGTTTAAAAAAAAAAAAAAAAAAGAAAAGAAAAAAAAAAAACCACTCACCTTGTTATATTTACTTGTTTTTCGTTCTGCTCTCACTCACTTTGTTTCTTTGTTGGCTGTTATAAAAAAAAAAAAAAAAAAAAAAAAAAAAACTGTAAAAAAAAATATATGAAATTGTAAAATGCAACAAAAAAATATATATATACTAACAATTAATACACTAACCAAGTTAAGTCAGGTGTAGATGTGGCGCTGGCTATCGGGGCAAAGATTTTGGTGAGGGTGCCACGGCAGTCTAGCCTTGGGGTCACACTGGGAGACTGGTGCCCTTGGTGAAGGTGAGACAACGGTGACTACTCGAACAAGAAACACCGGACTAACACGACTGCCACATGTGTTGCCTGAACTGGGTCGGCGACCTGGTAGCTGGTGAGTGGTTATGGGTGTCCCAGAGAGGATTCTTAAAAACCCTTTGCGTTTGTGTGTTGGAAGAAACACTCACCCTTTTCTCTTATATTTCTTATTATGGCTACAATTTTGGAAAATTCGATTAATGCGTCTGGCTCAGGCCAAGCTAATTCTAAATCTTGGGGAGAGAGAATGGAGGAATTTTCATCTAGCTTATCTGAAGCTAATGTTTTTGCTTTAAATGAAGAGAGATTTTTTGTGATTAAAAGAAATGAAGGTGACTTCAATAAAACATCACCGTTTTTGATTCAGAAATCGATCCAGTCCATTGTAGGTGAACCAAAGGGAGTAAAAAAGTTGAAATCAGGAGAACTTTTGATAGAATTAGAAAATAGCACACAAGCAAGGAACTTAAAAAAATGTACACTGTTTGGAACTATCCCTGTCACAATTAGTGCTCACCGTACTCTGAATACCAGTAGAGGTGTTATATCGGAATCTGACCTCCAGTACATACCAGAAGCAGAAATTCTTGATAATCTTAAAAGCCAAAAAGTAATAGCTGTGCGCCGTATTACTATTTTCCGTGATAATAAACAAATACCCACAAAACACATAATTCTAACCATTGACTCTCCTACTCTCCCACGTTCAATTAAAGCAGGTTCCCTCGAATGTCCAATAAGGCCTTATATACCTAACCCTTTATGATGCTTCAACTGTCAACATTATGGGCACTCAAAAACATCATGGCGTGGAAATCTCACATGTGCCCGCTGCAGTGCAGTGGGTCACGATAGTCAAAAGTGTGAAGCCCCTGTCTGTTGTACTAACTGTAAAAAAGACCACCCTGCTTATTCTAAATCCTGTGAGAAATGGAGAAGTGAAAAGGAGATTCAAACCATAAAAACAAAACAAAACATCTCATATTTTGAAGCCCGGAAAATTGTTGAATCAAGGACACCCACAGTTGGTAAATCTTTTGCGGCCGCTGCTTCAGCCAGTAACAAAAAGACTTATATAACCATAGTGATACAAACAGATGATATTAACAATAGTACTCCCTCTGATAAAATAGTGAAAGTTAATCCTCAAAAACAGCAATCTAAACATAATCAGATCTCCCAACCATCACAATCATCTTCAAAACCATCCTTCCCCAAAAGAAATTCACAAACGCTAAAAAATATGATCTCTGTAAAACATCAAAATGCACCTTCAAAAACTAGTTCACTGAAAAAGAAAAAGGTTTCATCAAATTCCATATCTCTGGTAGTGAAACCAAATAAAAATATTTCAAAAAATCAAGGACTGTATCTCTCTTCATCCATCCGACAAGGAAGACAAAATGTTTACCCTATCTGAACATAGTGACGTAGATACTTTTATCTAAGAAAAAAAAAAAAAACTTTAATGACTAATTTCATCAGTTGGAATTGCCGCTCTTTTAACAATAAACGGGATGAAATCAAAGATTTAATCTTTGATCATCGACCAATCTGCCTTGCTCTTCAAGAAACCCACTTAAAAATTAAAAATATTGTTAATATTTAAGGATATAGTTGTTTTCGGGAAGATTTCACTCAGAGTGACAGAGCTACAGGTGGTGTAGCTCTTCTTATTGCGAATAATGTTCCTCACATTAATATTCCATTGAACACATCCATTCAAGCTGTCGCCATTCAAATGCATTCGCATATGCTGTTAACTGTCTGCAACATCTATTTACCACCAAATATTTCTATCCTCAAACAAGATCTCAATAATCTCATCTTACAGCTTCCTTCCCCTTTCCTTATTCTTGGAGACTTTAATGGACATAACCCGCTTTGGGGGAGCCATGACGTCAATCCTCGTGGACAAGTCATTGAAGACTTTATTACTGACAATTCATTGTGTATTTTAAATAACGGTGAGAATACTTATTTCCATGAACCTTCCACAACATTTCATGCAATAGACCTTGCCATTTGTTCTCCTACTCTCTATCCATATCTTAATTTATTTGTTAGCAGTGACTTATACAATAGCGACCATTTCCCATTGTTCTTAACTTTGTATGATTTTAATCAGACTCTTATTCATAATCCTCATTTTATTTACGACAAAGCTGATTGGGCCGCTTTTTCCTTAAATGCAACTATTACAAGTGCCATGGTTGAAGGTGACATTAATAGGGCAGTCACTGAGGTTAACAATGTCATTATTAATTCTGCAAATATATCCATTCCTAAATCTGCTGGCCATCCTATTAAACAATCAAAACCGTGGTGGAATGAAGACTGCAAAATAGCAAAAAAACTTCAACAAAAAGCATGGGGAATATTTTGCAGATATCCTACCACTTCCAATTATTTAGCATATAAGCGAGCTAGGGCGAATGCACGTAAAATCCGGAGAAAATCTCAAAGAGATTCTTGGATCAGCTATGTGTCCAGTATCACATCAAATACTAGCAGCAAGCAACTGTGGCAGCGTGTCAGAAAAACAATGGGCATTCAAAATAATCATAGTAGTATCTCATTCCTTAAACTCAATGGTCAAACTATTACCTCCACCAAAAATATTGCAGATGCTATTGGCAGTACTCTGTCTGACATCTCTAATTCAAATTCCTACTCCGAGCCTTTTCTGTCTTACAAACATAGAGCTGAATGCTCTATTATCAATTTCAGTTCTAACTCATCTGCAGATTACAATAGGCCTTTTACTGAAAATGAATTAACTAACACTCTCAGAAGTACACGTACCTCTGCTCCTGGCCCTGATGGCATTACATACCCTATGATTAAACATCTATCAAAATATTCCCTTAAAAACCTGCCTAAACTGTATAATAGAATCTGGTCAGAACATACTTTTCCTATTATTTGGCATGATGCTGTTGTTATCCCTTTCCCCAAACCTGGTAAAGATGCATCTGATCCAAAAAACTACCGACCAATTGCCCTGACAAGCTGCTTGTGCAAACTTCTTGAAAAAATGATTAATAACCGGCTTGTATATGTACTAGAAAAGAATAATTTAATCTCTCCATGGCAAAGTGGATTTCGAAAAGGTCGTTCGACAATTGACAATATTCTTCTGCTTGAAACCAATATACGCGATTCCATTGTTAGACGTTGTCATCTAGTGTCAGTTTTTTTCGACATTGAAAAAGCATATGACAAAACCTGGCGTTATGGTGTTTTACGAGATCTTTTTAATCTGGACTTTAGAGGAAATCTGCCTATTTTTATTCAAAATTTTTTAAATGTCAGACGCTTCCGTGTACGAATTGGATCAATTTATTCAAATTTTTACTTTCAGGAAGAAGGTGTACCTCAGGGCAGTGTCTTGAGTGTCACACTCTTCTCATTAAAAATAAATGATATTCTTAAACAGTTGCCACCTAATGTACAGGGCAGTTTGTATGTTGACGACCTACAAATTTCTTGCAAGGGTTATGACATGCGCTTTATTGAACGTCAGCTACAGCTTGCAATCAACCGCATTACAAATTGGACAAAAATTAATGGCTTTACATTTTCGAATGACAAAACACAATGTGTGCATTTTTGTCGTAAACGGGGTCTTCATCCTGACCCAGAGATTTATATGAACGGTAATCTTATTTTTGTTGTTGACACTGCTCGTTTTTTGGGTGTTATCTTTGACAAAAAGCTTACTTTTATTCCACACATTTCACAATTACGGACAAAATGTGATAAAACATTAAATATTTTAAAAGTTCTTTCAAACACTTCCTGGGGTGCTGATCGTATATCTCTCCTGAAAATTTACCGTGCTCTTATATGCTCCAAGTTAGATTATGCATGTCAGGTTTATGGCTCTACTTGCACATCTTATCTGAAAAAACTTGACACGGTGCATAATTCTGCTCTGCGAATTTGCTCCGGTGCTTTCCGTACCTCTCCTGTTAACAGTTTATATGTTGACTGTGTGGAACCTTCCCTCACTAACATCAGACAAAAGCTCTCCTTGGAGTTGTATTATCGCATACTTTCTCATTCTCATCACCCACTCCAACCTCATATTGGCAGCACAGATCATTCTCTTTTTCAGAATCGCCCTTCTTGCATCGCACCATTTGGACTGAGAGTAAAAAACATTATTTCTTGTACATCACTCAGTGACATTCATGTTCGCTCTCGTTCTTTTTCAAATATGACTCCCTGGAACTCCAAGACTGTCACTCTCATACACCTGTTCAATGGTTTCGAAAAATCGAGTACTGATATAACCGTTTTTCAGACACTTTTCGCATCTCATCGACACACATACAATGACTACAGTACACTCTCAAAAATCCGCACAGCTTAAAACGAAGTGTTTTGCGGATTTCTGAATTTTGCAGATTTTAGAGTAATTTCTTTTATTTACATCTTAGAACCTCATTTGAGTAGCAAATCTTTAAGATACAATTTATATGTTATATATACAATGCTGAAATATAGTGTGTCTATTAAAAGTACAAATATTCATGAAATTTTAATTTAAAGAACAATTTTTATATATCACATTATAGTTACAAATTACCTAGATTTTTGAAAAGTCTGATCAATACTAGTTTAAGTAAGAATATTCATACATATTTATTTTCGTATAACCTGCAAAAAAGTCAGCAATTCTTGGTCAATCACATAAGTTTTTGCTATGAGAAAATTTGAGTATTTATCTGCATGAGAGAAAATCTTGCATGAAAACTGTCTTTCTCCATTTCCTCTAAATGATTATCATTTATTTTTTAATAATTATGTATAATTACACTTATCTTTTCCTCCTCTGCAATACGTTGAGTGATTGGTTATTCATCAGCATCAGTTAAAAACTGATTTGTGTCTTAATACAGCTGAATTTTTTCACTCCACTAATCAACAAATCAATTGTGACAATGTTTGTTTACATTGCAAATGATATGTGGATTTTAGAGAATTGCGGATTTTAGGGTTGCGGATTTTTGAGAGTTGACTGTATATTGATATTTATACAGATGGGTCAAAAATGAGTGGACTTGTTGGCTGTGGTGTCGTTCTGGATAACACTGTTGTTAGCTATCGCCTCCCTAGTACATTTTCCATTTTTTCTGCAGAATTCATTGCTGTAGAAGCTGCTCTCAAACTCATTTCATCCCATAGTCATAGAAAATTCATCATCTATACTGACTCAAAGAGTGTCTTGGATTCCTTGACTTCTAGCTCTTGCTCTACCTCTTTTACTTCAGTTTTAAAAATTCATAACGAACTTCTTAGAAAGGGATACAAAATTTTATTTTGCTGGGTTCCTTCTCACGTTGGCATTAAAGGTAATGAAGCTGCAGATAGAGCTGCAAAGCAGGGATTGACTCCTCTTGAATGTCCAATTCCATATGAAGATATAAAACTTGCACTAAGAGGTTCTTTAAGAAATATCTGGCAACGAGAGTGGGAATGTGAAATTAATAATAAATTACAGGGGATTAAATCAAACATTGAAATATGGCCTACATTAACTCCACGAAAGCATGATGTTATTATTACTAGACTTAGAATTGGGCATTCACGATTTACACACCGGCATTTACTCCTAGGGGAAAGTGAACCTTCTTGTCCCAAATGCCACTTTAGTCAGCTTACCATTCGCCATATCCTCACCGACTGTCCTTGTCTCCGTCATCTTTATCGGCAGTTTTTTAACTCATCCTCACCAAATTTGACAAGCCTTCTCGGTAGCAAACCTCATTCGGAACTGATAAATTTTTTAAAACATTCTGGTATTTATAGTGAAATTTGATTTTACTCTATTTTTTATCTTGTGCTGTTTTGTTTTAATTGTTATGTAACTGCATTAATTTTTTAAAGTATCTTTTTTCTTGACTTTGTGGATGGGGGTAGACCCCCATCCATGTGCTTATCTTTGGATTTTTTTAACTTCTGTTTGGCGCAGTATGTCCTTCTTGGGACCTTGCGCCATAAAAAGACACCAACCAACCAACCATCCCTCTGATGGGGAGGACGGTATGTCCACTGCATCAGAGGACAATGACGTGGATGTTATAATCTAAAAAAAAAAAAGAATAAGTATGACCAATTTCCGAATTGCTGAGGTTTTATTAATAAACGAGATGAAATCAGAGATATTATCTCTGATCATCGACCTATCTGCTTTGCCTTCCAAGAAACATACTTAAGGCAACACAACAATGTTAAAATCCGTAGCTACCAGAGTTTCAGAAAAGATTTTACACATTCTGACAGAGCTACAGGTGGTGTAGCTCTTTTAATTCCTAATAATGTTCCACACTCTAATATCATTTTAAATACAGACATCCAGGCTATTGCTGTTCAGATCCATATACACATACTTATCACCATCTGCACTGTCTACTTACCGCCAAATATGACTGTTCGACAATGTGACCTCAATAGGCTTATTTTGCAGTTACCGACTCCCTTTTTAATTCTTGGTGATTTTAATGGACACAACCAACTTTGGGGTAGTCCTGATATTAATCCTCGAGGACAAATTATTGAAGACCTAATCACTGATAATAATTTATGTATTTTAAATAACGGTGACAATACATATTTTCATGAACCTTCTAGAACTTTTCATGCAATAGACCTGGCCATTTGCTCTCCTATTCTTTATCCATATTTTAATTTCTTTGTTGGTAACGACCTTCATAATAGTGACCATTTTCCTCTATTTTTATCTTTTTATAATTTTAATGATCATCATCCTACAAATCCACATTATATTTATGACAAGGCCAACTGGGCTACTTTCACTATAAATGCAACTATCACATACGAAATGACTGAGGGTGATATCAACAGAGCAATCACTGATGTCACAAAGAGCATTATACATGCAGCTGATATTACTATTCCAAAATCCTCTGGACGTCTCAGTAAACATTCAAAGCCATGGTGGAATGATGAATGCAATAATGCAAAAAGACAGCAACAAAAAGCTTGGGGAATTTTTAGGAGGTACCCGACTACTGCTAATTATATCGCATTCAAAAAAGCAAGGGCAGCCGCACGAAGAATCCGCAGAATCTCCCAAAAAAATTCCTGGATTAATTATGTGTCCTGCATTACCTCCAATGTAAGCAGTAAACAGCTTTGGCATCGTGTCAAGAAAACAATGGGAATATATTCTAATCAAAGTATTTCGTTTTTAAAAGATAATGGACAAACTATAACTTCTACTAAAAATATTGCAAACACCATTGGTAAAACTTTATCTCACATCTCCAATTCTAATTCCTATTCTGAACCTTTTTTGTCTCATAAACGTAATTCTGAACGTTCTTCAATCAACTTTCACTCCCGCTCTTCACCAGACTACAATAGACCTTTTACAGAAAATGAATTAAAAAATAGTTTGAAACATTGCCATAACTCTGCTCCCGGACCCGATGGTGTTACCTACATTATGATTAAACATTTATCAAAACAGTCTCTTAAAAACCTCCTTCATCTTTACAATAGGATCTGGACTGAAAATACTTTCCCTGTTGCTTGGCACGATGCTATTGTTATTCCTTTTCCTAAGCCAGGCAAAGATGCTACTGACCCCAATAATTACAGACCCATTGCTCTTACAAGCTGTCTATGTAAGCTGCTAGAAAAGATGGTAAATACTAGGCTTGTTTACATTTTAGAAAAAAGTAATTTGATTTCTCCATGGCAAAGTGGTTTCCGACGAGGCCATTCAACGGTTGACAATATTTTATTATTAGAGACAAATATCCGCAAAGCTAATGTGAGACGTAACCATTTGGTTTCAATTTTTTTCGATATAGAAAAAGCTTATGACAAGACATGGCGCTATGGTATTTTAAAAGATCTTTTTAATTTGGACTTTAGAGGTAATCTCCCCATTTTCATTCAAAACGTTTTAAGAGTCGGACGCGTTCAAGTTCGTATAGGATCAGTTTATTCAGATTTTTATTTTCAAGAGGAAGGTGTGCCTCAAGGCAGTGTTTTGAGCGTTACGCTTTTTTCTTTAAAAATAAACAATATTCTTAAACAATTGCCTCCAACTGTCCATGGGAGTTTATATGTTGACGACCTGCAAATTTCTTGCCAGGGAAATGACATGCGTTTCATTGAACGTCAGTTACAACTTGCTATAAAAAACATAATTAATTGGACAAATAAATGGTTTTAAATTTTCTACTGACAAAACACAATGTGTGCATTTTTGTCGTAAACGAGGTCTTCATCCTGATCCAGAGATTTTAATAACCAACAGGCCAATTTCAGTTGTTGACACTTCTCGCTTTCTGGGTGTTATTTTTGACAGAAAACTGAACTTTTTGCCACATATTTTACACTTGAGAACTAAATGTGACAGAATACTTAATATTTTAAAAGTGCTTTCTAATACTTCTTGGGGAGCAGACCGCCCATCTTTACTTAAAATTTATCGTGCTACTATTCGCTCCAAACTTGATTATGCATGTCAGGTTTATGGTTCAGCCCCTCACTCCTATATTAAAAAACTTGACACAACACATCACAGTGCACTCAGAATTTGCTCAGGTGCTTTCCGCACGACTCCAGTCGTTAGTTTATATGCTGACTGTGTGGAGCCTTCTCTCACTGACATCAGACAAAGACTTTCTTGTGAATTGTACTTTCGCACCCTTTCACATCCTAATCATCCACTTCATTCACTTTTAAATTGTAACGATCATAATCTTTATGTGAATCGCCCATCTTGCATCCCACATTTCGCTCTTAGAATTAAGAGCTTTCTGGCTGGCACCTCTCACATTCATACCAAAATTCGTCCTCAGTCACTTTTAAACATGACGCCTTGGAATTTCCAAGTTATTTCTTGTCTTCATCCATTTAAGGGGTTTGACAAATCTAACACAGATGCTTCCATTTTTCAAGCACTTTTCTCTTCTCATCGTTCTGAGTATAAGGACTATGTCGAGATTTTTACTGACGGCTCCAAGACAACTAATAAAGTCGGTTGTGGTATCATCATTGATAACACTACATTTAGCTATCAACTCCCTAATTCATTTTCCATTTTCTCTGCAGAGTTTTTTGCGGTTGAGGTTGCTCTTAACATTATTTCATCTCATCGGAGGAGGAAATTCATTATCTATACCGACTTGAAGAGTGTTCTTGACTCTCTCTCTTCTAACTCTTGTTACCTGTCCTTCATGTCAATTCTCAAAACTTACAATGACCTTCTTAAAAAGGGATTCAACATTTTGTTTTGCTGGGTTCCTGGCCATGTTGGCATTAAAGGAAATGAAGCAGCAGACAAGGCCGCAAGGCAGGCTTCTCTACTTTTAAACTGTCCTGTACCTTACGATGACATGAAGCACACACTTAAAAGCTATTTTAAAAATATTTGGCAAAGGGAGTGGAATAACCAAAACAATAATAAATTGCAAGAAATAAAACCTGAAATTTATATCTGGCCAACACTCACCCCTAGAAAATATGATGTCATGATTACTAGACTAAGAATTGGGCATTCAAGACTCACACATAAATACTTATTGCTTGGAGAACAACAACCTGATTGTCCAAAATGTCATTTTAGTGCACTAACCATTCGCCATATTCTCACCGACTGCCCTTGCCTTCGTCATTTGTATAGACATTATTTTAATTCATCTTCACCCAATTTGTGCAAATTCTTATCATCACGTGACAAATTTTTTGAAAGAGGCTGGTTTTTATTTCGACATTTGATTTTGTTCTTTACAATGTTCATCCCATTTTACATCTGTTTTTACTTTGAGATCTGATTTTATTGTTTACAAATTCATCCTATTTTACATCTGTTTCTTATTGTATACACTGTTTTTATTATATTTAATTTTATCTTGTATCTTGTCTTGTTTCTTTTTTGTCCTGTGACTTTTTAATGACTTTCTGGATGGGTAAACCCATCCAGAGGCTCTTTTTATTCTTTTACCTGTTTGTTTGGCGCAGCATGTCCTACTTTGGACCTTGCGCCAGAAAAAGGCATTCAACCAACCAATATCTAGAATTCTAATTACGATTAAATTACTTATAATTCATCACTTAAAATATTGCAGACTTTTAAACTGGTATAAACTGTTAAATTTCGTACGGGAGTTTCAGAGAAAATAACAGAAAAGCCAGAACATCTTTAATTACAATAACTCCAATTATGATGCAGGCATTTAAATTCCGATACTCTGCTCACATTTTGTATTACAGATTTTTAACACTATTCAGCCTGCAGTTACGCAAATTTCAGAGAAAAAACATGAAAAAAAATCATACATTTTTAAAAAATAACAATGTTTATATTACCTTTAAATCACAGCGTCTAATTAACGTAATTTCATAGGTAAAATATCATTTTAAAAATTCAATAACTCCAATTCGGATTAAATTACTTATAGGGGAAAAGATTAGGAGACTGTAGGCTAGGATGGAGTGAAAAAGATCAAAATTTTTAAAATGTTATCCAATTAAATGGCAATAGCTGCCAAAAGTTGTGTATTGATCCGTATATAATGTGATTTTTTTTAAAAAAGAATTTTCCTAATTCCTCTTCATTTGCTGCACAGGCCTTGAAGTTTGGGCTTCAAGGCTCATGCGGCAAATGAAGATAAATTAGGAATATTCTAAAAAATATATCACATTATATACGGATCAATACACAACTTTTGGCAGCTAGTGCTATTTAATTGGATAACATTTTTCAAATTTCGATCTTTTTCACTCAACCCTACTGTAGACCCCACTGGGTTGGGGATTTGCCACAATTAGAATTTTCAAAAGTCCTTTACATGGTGAGCAAATAGGCTGTTTCACATCATGAAAGATAAAGTGGCACCTTAGTCGCCACAGATTGGAAATTTGCTATAGTTAAAATTTTCAAAGCTATTTCTGCTACCAACGAGCAAGCTGTTGTATGTTCTGAGTGAGATTTCGTTAAAATCATAATTTTCAAAGATCATAACACGGTGAGTGAACAGTCTGTTTCAGATACTGAAACAGGAAGAAGGTGTGGCAGACGGTACCGAGCAGTAATTTACTGCGGTTAAAATTTCCAAAGCTATTTCTGCTATCAGCGAGCAAGCTGTTGTATGTTCTGTGGGAGATTTTGTTAAAGCCATAATTTTCAAACATCATAAAATGATGAGTGAACAGTCAGTTTCAGATACTGAAATGGGAAGAAGGCGCAACAGATGGTACCGAGCAGTAATTTACTGCGTTTAAATTTTTTAATAAAGCTATTTGCATTATATGTCAATAAAACTGCTGTAGGACCTGAAATGGGAAAAATGTGCTGTAGGCACCACCAGTAGGACCTGAAATGGGAAAAATGTGCTGTAGGCACCACCAAGTGGGAGTTTCGTGAAGTTAGATTTTTCAAGGATTGCGACCCGGCTGGTGACCATTCCAGAGAAAAATAAATTGTGCATTAATTTCAAATTTTCAGAATACCTGATAAAGCAAACAATAACTCATTTAAAAGTGATTTTTATTTTGTTTATTTTCTGGTTTTAGATATAAAATGTTTTAAATCGTTGGGGGGAAAAAAAATCTAAAACTATTTTGGGTCTTCTAGATTTTAGAATTGAGGAAATGGGTCCTATACTATATTTGCTACAATAAAATTAATAAATAGTACATAAAAATGGTAAATAGTATGTAAAATAAAACTCTCTAAGCTTATTTAACATTCTATTCTAGACATCTTGGTCAAAATAATTTTTTTTTATAAACATATCCTTTGTTTTCAAGAAATGTAGGACAAAAAGGCAAACATTCAAATTTGTTACACCTAATTGTCTTTGGATTTGAGAATAGTATTTGTGCGAGTGTTTTAATTCAAACTCATCTTTGTACAAACAGAAGTCCATCCGACTGTTACAAAGTTCTTCCAAAGAAAGATTTTTGGGATTGTAAACAGTATTAATTTCAATTAATTGTGGTTCATCTGACTCTGACATCATTAAACCATCAGGTAATGCCCCAAGATAGGAGAAATTTGGGTTTATGACTAACCCATATTTTCTTATCAGATTTTTGTTGTACAGTTTCTGCAGTTTATTTCTAATGACAGATTCCATTTCCATGCCATGTTTTACTGCTGGAAGATGAACTAATGATTGATTCTGCAGCTGTTTGATATTGTTACATAACTCTGCAGAGTTATTTTTTCTTTGTACTACATTATGGAACAAGGAGGCTGTAATTCTAAATCGTCTTTCTCTATGCCACATTTCGCTTCCTGCTTGTAACATAGTTTCTTTTTCAGTTTGCCAACAATCATTAAATTCTTTTAGTATATGCTCATTCATAAAAACAAGCTCATATACAGATTCTTTTCCTGTCAAACAGTCAGATTTTCGCCCTGAATACACTACAGCTGGTAAAGGAATGGTATTGTTGATGAATAACTCTGTGCGATTTAGAGCAGTGAAAATTTGCTTGGTTTTAGAAAGTTTCATAAGAGCTTGCATGTTTACAGGTCTCTGTGGAAGTGAATCTGAAAAATAATAAAATGTAATCAAGAAATGCCACAACATAATAAAAATACAAAGTATACAAAAAAAAAAAAAAAAAAAAGTTGCTTTAGATATTGTATTATTGATTGAAATGAAAGAGATTTTACTTCCATTGAAGTTGAAAAAATAATTACATAATATTAAACTGGCATATGTATCTCTAATATGATCCACTATGTTATTTAGGTAGAGTTAGACGCATAATAATGACAAGTAAAAAACAAATGATTTAAAAAATAGTCTGTTAGTAAAAATTATATTATTAATATATATTGTTCTTTTCTGCACATTTAATTGAAATCAACATAGTATTATGGTTAGTATTTTTTAAATAAATATACATTTTTTTATTTTTTGGATAACCCAGAATTTATAGGATTAAATTTTATAAAATTGATGCACAAAACTAACAAGAACTTATCTATAGACAAAAAGACGCCATCCAATCAATTTTTGTTTTAAAAACAAGGTTTCATTTTATAGCTATAACATGCAAAAAAAAAAATAAAAAATTACAATAGTTCATGTTCTAAATTTATAGCATCAAAATGAAATATAAAAAATTAGTTTTTGAAAAAAATAATTTAGCTGTTTTGAATTTTTTACAAATAGAATTTAAATATGCATTAGGCAATGAGTAATTCTCTTAAGTTCCCCCATAAAATAACACGAAATTTCGCTGTTAGCAATCCAGAAATTCTAAAAGGTTGAGAAGAATCTTAATTTACAAAAAATAAAAAATCTGGTGTGAAACAACCACACGACTTCCATTACCCACTGTTACACATATTGATATTATACGCATTTTCTGGAGATATATGCATTTTTTTGGAATTTTCCAATAAGAGACACAATAGAGAAGGCTACAAATTATGCAAATAATGCCCTTTTTATTAAATTCCCCCAGGGTTCCTTTTATTCTAGATTTAGCACTAATCTTATTTCTACTTTCTTCTGTGTATGTAAGAAAAAGTATTGGATTTGTGAAAGTTCTTGGCCTCTGATTTTCAATGGCTTTATTTGTTTTGAGATGTCCTGAACACCATTTGATCATGTTATGACAATGTCTAACTACATAGTAGTGTGCAATAAAAAAAAAAAAAGTTTCTTTAGATTTCATTTTTTTTCCATTTTAAAGAAAAATCCATAAAAATATTGTATTGTAATTAAAAAATACATAATTCAAATGTCTTGGATGATAATATATATTCTTATTCAACAATTCCAGTTTAATTTTGGAATGTTAATCAAAAAAAGATTCTACTTGAAAATTTTTATTGACTCTTAAAGAAGTTAAGGTAAATGTCAAATTATTTGAAAACTCATTGTAAATGTTGATTCTTTTAAATTTCACTTCGTTTCTCGGTTGAATACTAAAAAGATTTTTGTACCAAAGATACAAGAGGATTTGATGTTTTTTTTTTTACAGATGTTTATTTTGGTTAAATAACATTCACAAATACAAATATTTTATTTAAAACAATTTACAATATTTACAGCAAATAATAATACTAATCAGAATAATTTAGCAATTAACAATGCCAAAACCAGAGCTAGATTTTGGCACAGGCCACGGGGCATTGGCCTAGGGCCTCCAAATTTAGTGGGCCTTTTCAAAATCTGGTGTGTAACACAGGCAAGAGAGTGCAGAAAATTGAAAAAAGAGAAAACACGCGTGTTCATAAAATTATTTTCAAATGAAAAATAATGCGCGCGGGGAAAACTTTACAAATGTGTGTATAAAATTTATTTCAAATGAAAAATAATACTCACAGAAAAAAACTATACAAAATATTTTAAAAGTGACAAATTAAACTAAAGGAATAACACATCAACACAATAAAACATGTGTTTAGAAAAAAAAAAACATTAGCTAGTAATCAACATTTAATAACATAGACTGGTGGTGGAAAATGAGAAAAGGGGTGTGTGTGTTAAAAAGTAGTTCATGAGTGAGAAATATTAAACACAATTCTTCTACTTTATGGGTTCTAGAATATCATAAAGTAAGCTTAAAATGAATAATAATGCTTAAAATAAAAATAATAAATGAATGCTAAGATAATATTATAGGAAAATTTTACAGCTTTTTCTTTTTAATTTGTGCAATCATTTGTTCTAATTTTCTTTTGCGTGCTAGTCTAAGTTTTTTCTCAGCAGCTTTGAAAGAATACAATGCTTTTTGCTTGGATAGTTCGTTGTTCCTTACAATTTTAAGTTTTTCCTGTCTAGCTTCTCTCTCTTTTTTTAAATTCGATTCATCTTTATAGAGTTTAAAAGAACCTTTTAAATTAGTGCACAAAGTTCTGTGCACTGGAGATTGTAAGTAGTCATTTCGTTTAAAAAATTCTACGGCAGATTTTTTACTTTTCATAAGCTTATACTTTACAGTCTGTATCGAAGACAAAGTCTCTATATTCATCCGGCCACATTCTTCGTCAAGTGTGCTGTTCATTACACTAAAAGCACTCTCCACTTGTGGCCCATGAAAACAGCTTAAAATAGCCTTCACCATTTCAGATAATGTTGGATATCTTTGACATTCAAAAACCTGAGACCACCACTCATCAATCCTAACAGGTTTCCCATCATTTACTGGATGTGGTAGTAAATTGTCCAGTTGGTATTTATGAATTTCTAACCCATAAGATAAAATTTCGCTATCAGAAAGAACATTTTTTATTAAATCAGGAAGTTTTTTCAGCCTGGCCAATGTTATATGGTGGCTTCTTGAAGTGGGATCAATTGCTGAAAGACATTTTAATAAATGACTTTTTAACGGTAAGTCTTTTGCATATATTGGGTGCAAGTAACAAATGCCGTTTTAGCCTTTCTTAAAAAATCTTTTACATGAGGATCATTGTATTTTTTTGCAATGATAGCAGATGTGGTACTTCCCACGTATATCTGGGTTTTGGATAACATGTTGTTTTCATCAAATTGAAAATCCAAAAGTTCTGTCATGGATTTCTCAACTACATATTCAGGCTTGACAAGTAAAGAAAGAAAGTCTTTAAAAAGTTGATGTTGTTCGTCAAAGAGTTTATGAATAAGAGGTTCTTTCATCTGAAATAGACAAACATACCTTTTTAACAAAGGAAGAGTAGACACATAAAAATGCATAATTAACTGCAATTAGTCAGGCTCCGAATAAAATCAAATATTTTCTCATTTTAATAGTCTAATCATTTGTCCAGCCCTTGAACCTAATTTATAATAATCGTGATTTAATACAATTTTGGCCAATGCCCCCATACATTGCCTATAACATTTTGGATACTCTAGCTCTAAAATATAATATAGAGCTAGAAGTATTGTAATTAAGGAAATCATGCTCAATTGGTCCATTTTGATAAAATCATTTCCTTGCACAACTGAGCAATCTTTAATTGCGTTCTGTTGTAGCAGCAAAATAGCAGTGGGATAGGTGTGATGCTGCAATATTTTTGCTGCATATTCTGCATGATCCTAAATAGAAGGAAAAAAAAGATAAAATAGAGATTATAATTCCAGAATTAACAATTATTGTTAATAATTACTGCTCTTTTAATATTTGTTAAATTTTGTTAATTTATTGAACTACTATTAAAATATTTAACAGTTAAAACTTCATACCAAAACAACTTTAATAATGGGTTCCGATTTTTCCCCCTTTGTTTGAAAGATGACACATTTCTTCTCGAACCACAAAAAATCACCAAGCATAAAGTCACCCTAAATTAAAAAAAAGAAAAGCAATTATCAGATAATAATTCAAATTTGTGAATAAATTATTAACACATTTTGATAAGATGTGCGATTGTACCCTTAATCAATATATCATAATACTATTTGAAAATGTAATGCTGCATAAATTAACATTAACCCGCGAGAACGCGCACAGGGTATCTCATACCCGAGACCTTATTCATTTCTGTCTCTTTCCCTCCGCTTTTCCTAGAAGTGGATGAAACCTTTTGTAGCTGATTATTTTATTTTTATTTAAAATGTGTTCATATTATTAAATTTGTCTCATAATTTAGTTTTATTTATGATACTAGTAAATATCTGCATGTATAACCCTTTAAAATGCGACAAATAGTTGTCGGGTATCACATACCCGGTGCGCCTGCTCGCGTTCGTTTGTTCGGCGCGCATTCTCCCGGTTTAAGGGAAATTGATGTTTAGAAAAATACCTCGGTCAAAGCAGCTGTACTGTGGTCCCGTAGTTTTCCAAAAAACTCCTCCATCTTTTCACTGAATTCCAACATCTTGATGCATCCAAGCATATAGAACCTATGAAATATTAAAAAGAGAATTTCAATATACAGTGCTCATCAAATATCCTATTACTTTTTAAAAATTTAAAATTATATAAGTCATAAAATTGGCTTTAGTTTTTCATTGTTATATACAGTCAAACTCAGTAATTGAAAAATTTCAAAAACATCTCATTATCATCCATCGATAGGCTACAGCTTCGTATAATTAACAAATATACTTGTGATTTGTTGTAAGCTAAGTTTTATTTAAGATGTTGGCTTTTATAAAATACCGTTTTAAAAATTTTTAAACTTTAAATCTTTAAGCCCAATATAACCACACAGTCCAAATATTTATATACTCCCTTAAAGCCTGATCACAATATCTGCTTTCATATAGAAATCAACTGAATTTATGATTTTCATAAAAATCGTTGCAGTAATGTCAATTTTGATATAATTAATTTATCTCTAAATCTTTAATCTACTAGCAATTTAAAAATAAGCTACAGTGAAGCATTGCCAATCCAGAATTTGCAGGAAGAGATACCAGATTACTGATTTTTCTGCATTATAGGTATTTTGAAAATATATTGAAATAGTCCATCAACCATACCATCCAAAAAAATATTTTTTAAGGAACACAGAGACTCCAAGTACTACGGATTCTCCGTACTTTCTAAGGATTTTCATGTTCAACTACGGATTACGGAAACTACTCCAAAAATTACGGAAAAGCTTTTTAATTTTTTTTACCGATTCTCAGCATTTTTTACTGCAGATTTCGCCTCCCGGAATGCTGCCAGCGCGAACGGCGTTCACGGAAAATTTTCTGCGGATGGCGATCGCAAAAAATTTGCTTACTATTCAGTTTTGGTTTCTATATGTGCAATACATTATTAGTGAGCGCCGTTTGTCTGCGCTTCTAAGCCAGAAACAAACACAACTGATAAGAGTAGTGGTTCTGTTTTCTTACAGCTCATTCCAAAGTCTGGGCTTTCGCGGTCGCAGCGGCTGTCGCTTGAAAGGAGGGGGAGGAAAAAGAAGCGGTCAGCTTTCTCTTTCTTTAATCACGGGAGGTTTTTAATCGGCGCTCGCTATTTGTTGCGCATCACACCCTGTTTGGATGCGAAGGGAACCTTTTGAATGGAAAAGCTAGAGTGAGGAGAGGGTGAATCATTAGCGGAGATCATCATACATACTGCATTCTAACCGGCAGGCGGCATGGGACCCTTGAGAAAAGGAAATACTTTGCTGTTTGTTTAGTTTACACTTGCGCTTCGACATTCTCGTCGATTTTTTTTTCTTTTTTTAATGTAGCTTATTTATTTATTATAAACTTAATTTTGTTAGAAAGCGAACATAATTTCCGATAATGCTAGATTCCTTGAAAGACTAAAAAATAAATAAATTTCTATGTGATTGGCTTTCAAGAAATGTCAAATTAATTATTAGTTAACTGATTAAGTTTTAATTCTTTTTTTTTTTTATAAAACATTTATTTTCTTTTTCTCTGAGTAAAAATTATTTTTATTATTATTATTCAATATTGTTCTGATTTTTTAAAAATGTGTTCCGATTTTTCCGATGTTTTTCCTAAAATGTTTTGATTTTTACCAGTATTAAGTTGGCAGGTATAAAATAGGAGCAATTTCTTTTATTATTATTATTTTCTTTTATTTATTTATTGCAGAAAACTTTTGATTTAGATTTTGTGTTCGCAGAAAGTTTTTCATTTTATCCGAGTCTCACGGTAGGGTGGTAACTTTCAAGGGCGTGGCTTACTTTGAGAACAAGCAAATAGAACAAGTGACGGTTGCTTGTTGAAGTGGAAGCAGAATTAAGTTCATCTGGAATTGCAATATTCATTTTTGTTAGAGAACGTGTTTGCTAAACCTCTCTTTACAGCAATGTTCCCAGACTCCGCAATAGCAAAGAAATATTGCAGCGGCCACACCAAAAGTACTGCCATTGTTAAAACCATGGCAGATATGACCGTGAGCAGCATTACGTCTCGTTTGGATTCTGCACCGTTTTCACTGAGCACTGATGGAAGCAATGACTCCAACGATCAGAAACTTTACCCTGTGTTGGTAACATATTTTGATAAAGAAAAAATTGTGACATCCTTGATAGCTCTGCTGAAATGCTCAGATAATACAGGAGAGGGCATTTTCAAGGTTTTGAATAGTTTTTTTTTTTGAAGAAAAAGGCCTGGAGTGGAAAAACTGCATTTCTTTTGGGAGTGATAATGCAAGCACAATGCTTGGCAAATTTAAGAGTACTGTTTTTTTTTTTTTGCAAAAAGAACAACCAGCTCTTATTATTAGAGGTTGTCGTTGTCATCTGATAAATTTGGCTGCAAAAGCAGGAGCTACTAAGTTGATTAAGAGTATGAATGTGGAAATGCTCTTAACTGATATATACTATTTTTTCGAGAAGAGCTCAAAGAGAAAGAAACATTTAAAATTAATACAAGAACTGAATGGACAAGGTGATTAACCCCACAAGATTCTCAAGTATTGCAGTACTAGGTGGCTATCTCTTCTTGATTGCATAAACAGAGTTTTGGAACAATGGGATTCACTGAAAATGCTTTTTTGCACAGATGAGCTTGAAAAAGATAGTGTGAAGCCAAGGTTTAGGTAAAGAAACAGTTGGAAAGTCCAGTAACAAAATTATATTTGTTGTTTCTCAAAAGTGTTCTCCCTCTTTTCAACAAAGCAAATGTTTTACTGCAACAAGAGAAACCTTATGTTCATAAATTAAGAAGAGAATTGGTTGAGCTCTATATGAACCTATTGGTCAGGTTTGTTAAGCCAAATCTGATGTGTGAAAACAAGGAAAGCTCCTTACTTGATTTAGAATTTTCAAAATCTAGAAAGCAGAAGGAGGATGCAAATTTAGTAATAGGAGCTGAAACCAGAATGTACTTAAACTGTCCCGAGTTGAGTGACAATGCGAAAGAAGAATTTTTTCAGTGTGTTTGTAAGTTTTTTGTGGCCTCCTGTTCCTATATTGTGAAAAAATTTCCCTTGGAAGATGCTTTCCTGAAAAGTGCAGAGATTGCAGATATTTCCTTAAGGGCTAAAGCATCTTTACCATCCCTTTTATACATGGTGGAAAGATTTCCAGCAATTAAACAACAACTGGATCTGGACAAATTGGAAGAGGAATTCGCCAAATACCAAACAGAAGATTTAAAGCATATCTCACAGGAAAGCAGTGCCAATTCAGCATGGGTAGAGATATCCAAACTTAAAGATACCTGTGGAGGGCCAAAGTATAAAGTTTTGCCTAAGCTTATGCTGTCAATTTTAGTTGTACCACACTCAAATGCTTGCAGTGAAAGGATTTTTAGCCTTGTAAGGAAAAATCAAACTGAATTTAGACCAAATTTGGGTACTGCATCTCTTCAATCTCTTTTGATAGAGAAATCAAAGATGTTTTCTTCAAATGAAATGTGCTATTCAAAGCAATTTACCCACAGTGAACTCAAGGCTGCTAAACAAGCAACTCTGAAAGTTAATTCAAAGTAAATGAATAAACCTGAATCTAAATAAGAAATCCTTTTTTTTTTTTTTTTTTTTTTTTAAATACCATAGTTATTGAATTGAATCACTTTTTCATTACACCTTTTCAAACTGATAAATACATATATTTTGATTTTAAAATATATGTTGCTCACTAATTTTATAAATATATTTTAGTAACCAGCATCACAGATAACTAATTTTTTAAACTAAAACCTGTTTAAAAATATATTTTATATGTAAAAAAGCAATTTTGGGCATTTTAGCTTATTCTCTCAAAGTTATTTTGTATAGTCTTTGTCTTAAGCAACAAAATAAATTTTTGTTAGTCATTGAGTAATTATTTGGTAGTATATTTCTTTTAGTTAAGAATAATTAAGTAACACATTTTTGCATAACTAATTTTTGTTTTTAGTTCAATCACTTAAATTATTGTGTTTATTTAGAACTGCTTAAGACCTGTCTAAATAGTTTTTTAGGAAAACAGTAAGCTTCGCGCCTGGGGCAAGCGCACCCCTTGATCCCGACTATTGCAGATTTCAGAGAGTCAACTGCATTATAGATGCATCAAAAAATAAATATTCACCATTGATAAACTAAATACAGAATACTGGAATTTTGGTATTGAAAATGAAAAAAATACTACAAATCAGGTAAATTACTTGAATACAATCGCCCCTGGCACATGCATTCAAAGGTTTTTATAGTCATTTAGACACCAATAGACAGAATCAAACAGATTTTAATATACATAAATAAACGAGATAAAGTATAATTTGTACTATAGAATAAAATAACGTTTTTTTTTTTTTTTCTTCAGTCACATTTCTAGAGGTTCCACTTTCCTCAGTATTCTTATTGGTTAGGTTACCAAAATTTTTCCTTGCAAATGATGCTTTCATACTTTTAAGCTTAAAGCGCTCACTCCTTATCTTCTGACTTAAACATTTAGTTAATTGAGACTACAAGGAAAATATATCAAATATTAAAAGCCTCAAAAATAATTGTACACTTCAACAAAAATGCTTATCTACAATAAATTTATAATTTGTCGCAATCTATTGCTAAATTTAAAATCCATAAAGTTTCAAAGCTTTTTTTTTTTTTCTCTCTTTTTTTAAGACAACTGCCAAAAAAAAAATACAGCATAAATTTACTAGTTTTTGGTCTTAAACGAAAGATTTAAGTTCGTAGATGCGTCAAGTTTAGTTTTTATTACCAGAAATTAATGTATTTAAAATTTTTAATTGTTTTATGCACATCCATATCCTCCCCCCTCCCCCTCCAGAAGGAAAAGGTGTCTTTCCTGCACATTTTGATTGACTGTATTACTGTTGCTGCTAGTGAAATTAAACTATTTTGATAAACAGAAGATATAAACTAATAGCTCAGCTACTATAACAATTCAATTATAAGCTGAAGATTGGGGTTTTTGTCCTCTTCATGTTAGATTTTATTTTATTATTATTAACTTAATTTGAATTATTATCTACTACTTTCAATTAAATACTGTAACTGAAAAAGTTTTCAAATATAATAAAATCCAGGACTTATAATCAGCAAATTTATTATAAATTTCTTTTCCTGTCATTCATTTTATGAAAAATATTGAGAATGTTGTTCATAAATTGACCAACTGAATAAGTGGTACAGGAAATATGATTTATCTTGCAAAAAATATGTTAATTCTGAGTTGATCAAGTTCTGCCGTGATTATTTAGTGTACAAGGATCGATCCAAGTTTTCATTTTTGTGAAAATGAAAATATTTTTCTAAAATAAATATTTAGTGTGCAATACCTTTCCATTTAGCACTCACTCAATTACTTGTAAACATGGGTGAATTTTTTTTTTTTTTTTAAGTTTAATGATGTGAAATTTTGTGATGACTGTTTTTATTAATTTAAATTTTGTGAAGAACCCTTTTTTTATGGATTTGAACTTCATGAAGGATCTATTTTATAGATTTGAAATGACTTGTTTTTTGACATGTGATTTTATGAAGGGGCCCCTATTTTGCCTAGATCAGCCCCTCGCATATTCTAAAGATAACAAATAAATTAAGCTGACAAATTATAAACTAGCAAATCATAAAATTAAAACTATTTTAAATTTGTATCTACTAATGTTGTTCATGGAAATCGCAAATTTAAATATTTCGATATGCTGTAAAAAAAAAACTGCTAAATCATCTAATATAGCAATGGCCTTACCCATGGCTTAGGGCCTGGTCCTTCAATGCACTGATATTTCTCATACATTTTCCTCCCCACAAACTCATAAGTCGATTTTGTCTTCATCATTTCAAATGAAGAATAGTAAGATGCACACTGCATTATCATATTTGACCATAGTGGCCCATGAATATTTCCATTAGAAAGGGCATTTGCTACACACACAGAAAACTGCAGAAGTTCAGGAACCTTTAAAAAAGAAAAAAAGATCAAACTGGCTTGCAAAATTAAAACTACAAAGTAAAAAAAAATAAATACTAGAACTTACATTCTCATTTTTCAAGTCAAATGAAATATTTTGGTCACTTTGATTATTTTCCATTTAATTTCTCTCAACTGTATTTGTTTCATTACTTGTTTCAACTGTTTTATCAACTGTTGATGCGACTGTTGAAAGAGTCGCAGCATTAACAGTGATGTATGTAGCAACGCCTAGAAAGGACAACAAATCATTATTATAATGCTAAATAAACTGTACTTAAAACATATTTTCTTAACATACAATTTAACATGTTATGATACATAAGAATATTTATATATACAGTATAGGACTAAAATTCCAGAAAGACCCCAAATCCAGAATGTTTTGAAATTCCAAACATTCCTACACTGAAGTCTAGGGGGAAAAAAAATACTGTTTCAAGCAAATTATGGTAACATAATTCAATTTTTAAGTCTTAAATTCATTCCTTCACATTTTTTTTTTTTTTTTGGGGGGGGGGTGGGGGGGGTTAATCTACAAATTAATAAAATTGCTTGTAATTTAGTTATATCCTGCATCAGCCCATTTTTCCTTTCTTTCTCTGCATTTATCTTCAAAGGCGCACATTAAAAACCACCGAGAAATACAGTCTACTAATTATCACAGCTGAGAATTTTGAAGTACTTAGATATTCTGAGAGTCGCAATTGTGCAATTACTCTTAGTGCATGGTGTTTTTCTTGGTGTATTTATTTTTTCGATATTTTGCCCCGCATATAAGTCGACACCCCCTCCTCCCCAACATTGAAACATGTCTTTTTGTGTTACTTTTTTTCGACTTACACGCCAGTATATAAGGTATTGTTTTCAGACTTAATTCTAATTAAATCGGTATTTTGTTTTGATTTTTTAAGCTCCTAAAACCAAGAATAGTATCGGTCCCATGGTTTCTGGATTTTCGGTCTCATACTGTATAACATTCAATCATACAGGTAAGTAGCGAAAAAGGCAGGCTGCCTCCCTAAAATTGAAAAATGCAATCCAGTCAGCTTATCGACAGATATACCAAATAAGTCTCCCTTTCCTCTCAAGTCGACTATATTTTTTTTTTCTTTTAAGTCGGCCTTTTTTTTCCTTATGAACTTTTCAAATAACAAATAAATCAACTAAAAAAGTTTTTGGCTCATGAACAAATCTACTTTTTATTTCCACCCTAAAGTTCAATAAAGGCACACCAGTCAGATTATCCTCAACTGATTTCTTTTTTTCATTTGGCCTTGGATTTTAACAAACCTTTAAAAATGCAAATAAGTTGAATATAAAAGTTGGCTTACGTGTGGTTGGTTGGTTGAATGCCTTTTTCTGGCGCAAGGTCCAAAGTTGGACATGCTGCGCCAAACAAACAGGTAAAAGAATAAAAAGAGCCTCTGGATGGGTTTACCCATCCAGAAAGTCATTAGAAAGTCACAGAACAAAAAAGAAACAAGACAAGATAAAATTAAATATAATAAAAACAGTGTATACAATAAAAAACAGATGTAAAATAGGATGAATTTGTAAACAATAAAATCAGATCTCAAAGTAAAAACAGATGTAAAATGGGATGAACATTGTAAAGAATAAAATCAAATGTTGAAATAAAAACCAGCCTCTTTCAAAAAATTTGTCACGTGATGATGAGAATTTGCACCTAAAAGGCTTGTCAAATTGGGTGAAGATGAATTAAAATAATGTCGGTACAAATGACGATGGCAAGGGCAGTCGGTGAGAATATGGCGAATGGTTAGTGCACTAAAATTACATTTTGGACAATCAGGTTGTTGTTCTCCAAGCAATAAGTATTTATGTGTGAGTCTTGAATGCCCAATTCTTAGTCTAGTAATAACGACATATTTTCTAGGGGTGAGTGTTGGCCAGATTGAAATTTCAGGTTTTATATCTTGCAATTTATTATTGTTTTGGTTATTCCACTTCCTTTGCCAAATATTTTTAAAATAGCTTTTAAGTGTGTGCTTCATGTCATCGTAAGGTACAGGGCAGTTTAAAAGTAGAGAAGCCTGCCTTGCGGCCTTGTCTGCTGCTTCATTTCCTTTAATGCCAACATGGCCAGGAATCCAGCAAAACAAAATGTTGAGTCCCTTTTTATGAAGGTCGTTGTAAGTTTTGAGAATTGATATGAAGGACAGGTTACAAGAGTTAGAAGAGAGAGAGTCAAAAACACTCTTCGAGTCGGCATAGATAATGAATTTCCTCCTCCGATTAGATGAAATAATGTTAAGAGCAACCTCAACCGCAAAAAACTCTGCAGAGAAAATGGAAAATGAATTAGGGAGTTGATAGCTAAATGTAGTGTTATCAATGATGATACCACAACCGACTTTATTAGTTGTCTTGGAGCCGTCAGTAAAAATCTCGACATATTCCTTATACTCAGAACGATGAGAAGAGAAAAGTGCTTGAAAAATAGAAGCATCTGTGTTAGATTTGTCAAACCCCTTAAATGGATGAAGACAAGAAATAACTTGGAAATTCCAAGGCGTCATGTTTAAAAGTGACCGAGGGCGAATTTTAGTATGAATGTGAGAGGTGCCAGCAAGAAAGCTCTTAATTCTAAGAGCGAAATGTGGGATGCAAGATGGGCGATTCACATAAAGGTTATGATCGTTACTATTTAAAAGTGAATGATTAGGATGTGAAAGGATGCGAAAGTACAATTCACAAGAAAGTCTTTGTCTGATGTCAGTGAGAGAAGGCTCCACACAGTCAGCATATAAACTAAGGACTGGAGTCGTGCAGAAAGCACCTGAGCAAATTCTGAGTGCACTGTGATGTGTTGTGTCAAGTTTTTTAATATAGGAGTGAGGGGCTGAACCATAAACCTGACATGCATAATCAAGTTTGGAGCAAATAGTAGCACGATAAATTTTAAGTAAAGATGGGCGGTCTGCTCCCCAAGAAGTATTAGAAAGCACTTTTAAAATATTAAGTGCTCTGTCACATTTAGTTCTCAAGTGTAAAATATGTGGCAAAAAGTTCAGTTTTCTGTCAAAAATAACACCCAGAAAGCGAGCAGTGTCAACAACTGAAATTGGCCTGTTGTTTATTAAAATCTCTGGATCAGGATCAGGATGAAGACCTCGTTTACGACAAAAATGCACACATTGTGTTTTGTCAGTAGAAAATTTAAAACCATTTTTATTTGTCCATTTAATTATGTTTTTTATAGCAAGTTGTAATTGACATTCAATGAAACGCATGTCATTTCCCTGGCAAGAAATTTACAGGTCGTCAACATATAAACTTCCATGGACACTTGGAGGCAATTGTTTAAGAATATTGTTTATTTTTAAAGAAAAAAGCATAACGCTCAAAACACTGCCTTGAGGCACACTTTCCTCTTGAAAATAAAAATCTGAATAAACTGATCCTATACGAACTTGAAAGCGTCTGACTCTTAAAAAGTTTTGAATGAAAATGGGGAGCTTTCCTCTAAAGTCCAAATTAAAAAGATCTTTTAAAATACCATAGCGCCATGTCTTGTCATAAGCTTTTCCTATATCGAAAAAAATTAAAACCAAATGGTTATGTCTCACATTAGCTTTCCGAATATTAGTCTCCAGTAATAAGATATTATCAACCGTTGAGCGGCCCCGTCGAAAACCACTTTGCCATGGAGAAATCAAGTTATTTTTTTCTAAAATGAAAAGAAGCCTAGTATTTAGCATCGTGCCAAGCAACAGGTAAAATATTTTCAGTCCAGATCCTATTGTAAAGATGACGGAGATTATTGAGAGACTGTTTTGATAAATGTTTAATCATCATGTAGGTAACACCATCGGGTCTGGGAGAGGAGTTATGGCAATATTTCAAACTATTTTTTAATTCATTTTCTGTAAAAGGTCTATTGTAGTCTGGTGAAGAACGGGAGTGAAAATTGATTGATGATCGTTCAGAATTACGTTTATGAGACAAAAAAGGTTCGGAATATGAATTAGAACTGGAGATGTGAGATAAGGTTTTACCAATGGTGTCTGCAATATTTTTAGCTGTTTACTGCTTACATTAGAGGTAATGCTGGACACATATTTAATCCAGGAATTTTTTTGGGAGATTCTGCGGATTCTTTGTGCGGCTGCCCTTGCTTTTTTGAATGCGATATAATTAGCAGTAGTCGGGTACCTCCTAAAAATTCCCCAAGCTTTTTGTTGCTGTCTTTTTGCATTATTGCATTCATCATTCCACCATGGCTTTGAATGTTTACTGAGATGTCCAGAGGATTTTGGAATAGTAATATCAGCTGCATTCATAATACAGTTTGTGACATTACTGATTGCTCTGTTGATATCACCCTCGATCATTTCATATGTGATAGTTGCATTTATAGTGAAAGTAGCCCAGTTGGCGTTGTCATAAATATAATGTGGATTTATAGGATGATGATCATTAAAACTATAAAAAGATAAAAATAGAGGAAAATGGTCACTATTATGAAGGTCGTTACTCACAAAGAAATTAAAATAAGGATACAAAGTTGGAGAGCAGATGGCCAAGTCTATAGCATGAAAAGTTCTGGAAGGTTCATGAAAATATGTATTGTCACCGTTATTTAAAATACATAAATTATTATCAGTGATTAGGTCTTCAATAATTTGTCCTCGAGGATTAATATCAGCACTACCCCAAAGTTGGTTGTGTCCATTAAAATCACCAAGAATTAAAAAAGGAGTCGGTAACTGCAAAATAAGCCTATTGAGGTCACATTGTCGAACAGTCATATTTGGCGGTAAGTAAACGGCGCAGATGGTGATAAGTATGTGTATATGGATCTGAACAGCAATAGCCTGGATGTCTGTATTTAAAATGATATTAGAATGAGGAACATTATTTGAAATTAAAAGAGCTACACCACCTGTAGCTCTGTCAGAATGTGTAAAATCTTTTCTGAAACACCGGTAGCCACGGATTTTAACATTGTCATGTTGTCTTAAGTGTGTTTCTTGGAAGGCAAAGCAGATAGGTCGATGATCAGAGATAATATCTCTGATTTCATCTCGTTTATTAATAAAACCTCAGCAATTCCATGAAATGAAATTGGTCATACTTTTTTTTTTTTTTTAGATTATAACATCCACGTCATTGTCCTCTGATGCAGTGGACATACCGTCCTCCCCATCAGAAGGATGGAGGCAGATCATATCATCTTGTTTTGGAAGATTTCCTTTATTATTTTTATTTGTAGTGGGAGTGGGCAATTTTGTTAGTTTCTTTTTCTTGATATTGAGACGAGAGGGTGAATTAGAATGCATTAGAGATGTAGAGTTAAGACTTTTTTCAGACAATAAGGTTTTAGCAGTTTGTGGAATTTTCTTTAAATTTCTTGATTTTGATGAAGAGGACTGTGAAGAGTTAGAAGACTGATTTGGTTTGGATTGTAAGATTTGGGAATTGTTTACTGTAGTTTCGAGTGGGGAGCTAGTATTGGGTATTTTTGTATCATTACGTGAAACAGTTTTAACTGGTGGGCTGGTATTGATTAGAGAGTCAGTTTGTGTAGCTATTGTTTTACAAGTTTTTTTGGTGGAAGTAACAGCAGCATATGATTTACCAACGATGGGTGTTCTTGATTCTACTATTTTTCTGGCTTCTGGGTATGATATATTTTGTTTTGTTTTAATGGTTTGAATCTCTTTTTCTATTTTCCATTTTTCACAGGACTTAGCATATGATGGGTGATCTTTTTTACAATTAACACAACACACAGTGGCTTCACAATTTTGACTATCATGGCCAATGGCACTGCAACGGGCACATGTCTGTTTTCCACGGCAGGAAGTTTTAGAATGGCCAAAACGTTGGCAGTTGAAGCAGCGTAACGGATTTGGTATATATTGTCTGACGGGGCATTCAAGGTACCCAGCTTTTATTGATGTTGGGAGTTTTGGGGAATTTATAGTTAAGATAATGTGTTTAGTTGGAATTGGTTTATTGTCGCGAAATATAGATATACGTTTGACTCCGATAACTTTTTGCTGTTTGAGGTTTTCAAGAATTTCGGCTTCTGGTATAAACTGGAGGTCAGATTCAGAAATGACTCCACGGCAAGTATTTAGTGTTCTATGGACATCAACAGTGACAGGAATGTTTGCAAATTGAGTACACTTTTTTAAACTGTTAGCTTGCTTGTTATTTTCAACTTCTATTAACCCATTTTCAGCCAAAGGTGCGTAAACGCACCATTTCAGTAAATATTTTTTAATTAACACTGTGACGTATATTTTTCACTAATTTTATTTTTCTGCTATTTTTAAGGGTTCTGAAGACATCTATAAAATATTCGTAATTTAATTGGAGTAAACGCTTTCTCTTGAGAAATTTTCAAAATACGCAAGTGTACTAACTTGAAACGATTATTGAAAAATTCTCCTTTTTGAAAATGTATAATTATTCCAATTGAGATTAAGCATATGCTTTTATAATGGATTTGTGTTCCAAGTTGTGTAAATAGAATACAAATAAAACAAATGTCATAAAAATTTTAGAAATTTTCATTTAAATTTATTTTGTATTTAAATTTTTTATTTAAATATGCATAATTTTATTTCTTATCTAAAATACATTTATTAAGACACAAAAAAAGTTTCGTGCATGAAAAATGATAATTTAAGCATATTTCAATGAAAATAATACCAAATTTTATAAAATTTCTATGCTTGGCCTAAAATGGGTTAATAATTCCCCTGATCTAAGTTTTTTCACTGATTTTGGATCACCCAATATAGATTGCAGTGCCTTTTGTATTAAGAAAGGAGATGTTTTTGAGAAATCTCCTTCTTTCTTCTTTACTATAAAAAATCTAGCTTCACAATCTAGCCTTTTGTACTATGCTTTTTTTTCCAGACTTAGCATAGTTACCACATCGACTGACGTATGTCTCATTCAATAAGGATTATGGCTTTATGGAAAGAATCTATGTCCAATTACTATTGGTGTAGGCATACAAATATGGTATGAGTGGAAGTTAACCTCAACTGATACTTAAGTGCATACAACCTGAGTGTCTCGACCCATATGACAGAAGCACATCTGCTCTCTCTGAATTTGTTCAGTCTGCCATCCTACAACCTCTCTGTTGATATGTGCAAAACAAAGCTTGATCTCAGGGTAATTTCTTATAAGCATGCAGTCGAACTGGCAGCTAGTTCAATTTTCCATCAAGAAATCTCCATATTGTCTCTTTAATACTTTTTCAAGAAACTGTGTCAATAATTATGCCCGTCTTATCCACATGTGCCACTCCACAATCCGGGGCCAAGGATCAATCAGCTTTAAGTCTGACCCGGCATTCCTATGTGATTCTGAATCATCTATGTGTACCTTACCTTGCCTACCCTCAAAGTTTATAACATCTCAGCTGGGACCCTGTATATATGTAGAAAATTAAAATTACATATTATTGCATGGTTTATTGTGCTTTCTGTAACTTTCATTATGATCCAGAATCTTGAATGCATTTTTAAAATTGATTTTGCATGATTAAAAATAAATTTATCTATGCTTTGAAAAAATTTTTTAGTCAAGATTAACTTTGAAACATCATTTTGGTTTATAGAGCCCTGCTATTACAACAGTGCACAATTTATCAGTATCGCATCAATAAATGGATAACTGCTTAACAAGCTTGGTGAGTGCATGCATGATAGTTATTTTACGTTGTTTTTCTGAATGTGTGAAAAACTTAAAAGTTTTTCTATGCCTTGAAGAATCCTATTTGAATACCATACATCGGAGAATACTTTGGCCTCGTCCTCCCTCAACCACTTTTTTTTTTAAATATTTCAACAACATTTGGTTTATGGAATCAAGAATAATTAACTGAAATATATTAAAATATTTGGCCTAATTTAAATTTCTTCAAGTACATACAAATCTCAATTATGATTAACACATTCACTGCTGATCACGGGCATGATTGTAGTATTGTTTCAAAAGTCACTCATGTCAGAACGGCAGCAAATATGTTAATATCAAAATGAGAAAAATAACTTGAGATTTATAATCAAATCCCAGCAATGATGCTATATAAATCTATAAAACACTCTCACATCTATCTATGTGTCTAAACATACTTTGATTTAAAGCAATTAATTTAAGATACAAATAAATACTTACGTTTATGCTTTATTGGTGGACAGCCACAATATCCACAAAATGGGGCCTTCTCACTTCTTTCAAATTCTTCACAACTTTCATCACCATTACATTCGGTGCAGAAGCTCCTTTTTATGCCTCGTTGATCATACATTTTTTTTTTTTTTTTATCTGAATTTTTGATGTAAGAATACCTCATTTTTATGATGAGTGAAAATTTTAGAATTCATATATAATCAGGCCTTAAATTTTAAAATAATTGGTAGCTAGCTAAATATTCTAGTAACCAGAAAAGAAAAAAAAAATCTCCTACTTGCATCAGATAAACTTCATAAATTGTTATTTCAAATAAAAGGAAAATGCAGTGTATAAATAGAGATATAGGATGGCTCGTAAATAGCTGAATAGCATGAATTATCTTAAAGTTAAATTTTTTTCTATATAATTTAGCACAGAATTATATGATCTAAGTTTTTCTATGAAGATAATTATTTCTCGATTTGTCTTAATTTGTAATCAAAGTAATTATATATATGTTAGGGTGGGTCGAAATTTTTTTTTTTTTTTTTTTTTTTTTTTTTTTTTTAACGCTATACCGTGGGAAAACTTGCCTATGGGGTAGTTAAGTAAAATGCATATTAAAAAAAAAAAATTTATTGATCCCCCAGATAGCGCATTGTACTTAAAATTTCGATTTTTTTCGAAAATCAAGTCATTTTACGAGTTTTTTTACAGTACTTAGCCAATAATATTTTAAAATGCTATAGTGAATATCCTTTACTAAAATGATCGAAAAACAACAAAAAAAAAATTAAAACCGTGAAAATCATTCAATTTGCGGTAGCGCAGAAGACTCAAAAATCGATAAATTATTGCATTTAAGGTGCATTGTAGCACCTTAAAGGAAGGTGCAGTCAAGTATGCTGAGTTGTGTGTTAACACTTTAGCGACCGCATGTTTTTGTCTTTTTGAGAGTAAGCTCCGCCTGTGGGCGTTATCTTTCTGCATTACATTAGTTCAAATGAATGATTTCTGTATTCAAATTTATGATATAAATGAATATTTGTTACAATCATACTCTTTCTAATCAAAGAATTTGTATCCATAGTGCATTGGTTGCACGAATGTGAATATTGGGTACATTGTTAAAAAATAATGTAACCCAATGTAACCTAAAGAAACGCCCACTAGCAGAGTTGCAGATTTTCAAATGACGTGAATTCACGTCAGCGAACACGAAAATGTTAACAGTCCATTACATTTTTTTTTTTTTTACTTTACACTACAATTAATTCTAATAGAATGACAATATAAAAGATGCAAATAAGAGTACAAACTACTAATGTTTACCTTTTATTATACCGTCAAACAGGCTAACATGGGACAGTTTTCAACTTTCCCGTCGGTTTATGTCTACTCTTAATTCAGGGAAAAGTTTGTTTTCTCATGTAAAACTTAGGTCGTAGTTAGTACTTTCAAAAAAACATTTTCAAATTTTCGCTAAATTACCAACGTTGCTAAAAAAAATTTAAAAACATGGTGTCCCAAGTTACCCTTGAAGGTTGGCTAACTTGGGACAGTCATATAAATTCAGTTTTAAGAGTTGTTAAGGTCTCTGTAGCCTAACTTGGGACTGAGAACTTTATGGTAAACATTGTTCATAGTTAAAATAACATTGATTCAACAAATTTTACGGTATGTTAATGGTGAAAATAATGAAGTACATTTTTTCCCGTTGGAAAAAAATTGAAACGAACAAAGAACATGTGCGGAAAAAATAAATTAAGATTCAAATAGTGTGAAATACAGAATTATTTTAATTTGAAAAACAAAGTGTTCCATAGTACACATGGAATTAAAACTATACTTAGTCCATTTCATATGTAAAAATATATCTTCCCCTTGACACATTCATGGGCTTAACTTCCTCCAAGATCTGTGAGAAATCCACGGTCATAATGTCATCTATTTCTGGAAAATCATACACATTCATGGCTTTGGTTGATCTTCTAAAAAACTTTACTTCAACATCAGAGTTTTTAACAGATAAAACCTTGCCAATAAACTTTTTTACGCTTTCCTTTTTAGTTCCCTTGTCATAAAACACTTCAACCACTACGAAAGAATCAAGATCTTGCAGTTGCACAGTTTTCTTAGGCAGCGCACCACTATAACCTGGTTTTTCAAGCTGCTTTTCTTCGCTGTCATGTTCTAAAAACATTTCATCCTCAGAAGAAAAATGCATTTCGTCAGACATGTCATGAAGAGAATAGCGTCCATCCGAATCCTCGTCACTGGATTCTTCAGCTTTAGGCTTTTTTCTCTTAATTGGTCTAGTAGTTTTGGCTTCTGTTGTTACAGGTTCACTAGAGTTCTTATTTAAGTCATCCTGGATCACACTTTTTCCTGGAGCAACATCAATTTTTTTCTTCTTTTGTTTTCTTAGTGGAGTTGTTTCACTTTTTCGTGCCTCTTCAAGGTAAGCTTCAAAGCTGTTTACTATGAGTGAGTGGTTAGAATCATTGCTTGCACTGTCTTTAGATTGTGGCTCTTTTTTCTTAGCCAACCTCTTTAAAACCTGATCTCTGTTTAGAGGAACAACACCTGCTGCTTTGAAACCTGACTTAACATTGTTGACAGTTGCTTCCTGGCCCATAGAAACTAAACATTTATTCAGTAGATGAGGGAAAACATCTTTTGAAACTCCTCCACGATTTTTGCTCTTCCATTCATCCAAAACTTCTCTCCACTTCACCTTTAGGGGTTTAAAAAATGCTACGTCAAGCGGTTGGCAAATACCTGTGCTGTTAGGTGGTAGCAAAACAAATCTTATTTTGTTCTTGACACACTCATCAATAACCCAACGCGAAACATGACTCGCCAAATTGTCACCAATCAGAACTTTAGGACTGTCTTTGAAGTTTCTGATGTAGGGTAAAAGTATTGTTTTAAACCAATCTTCAAAAATTTCCACAGTGAACCAACCACTTTTTGATCTGTTGTACACTGTACCTTTAGACCCATTTTCACACCAAGAGTTTTCACACAAGTTCTCTGCTTTATACACTATGTATGGTGATAATAAGCTTCCATCTGAAGCCGCACTGAACATAACTGAAGTACTGCACTTTGACGAATCGATTATCCTCTCGGGGTGGCATATTCCACGCCGTACTATAACATTTTTTCTTCCCGAGTCATCTGTCAGGTTTGTTTCATCATAATTTACAATCGGATGAGGGTCCACGTCTTCCAGTGTGGCTGTAAGTTCATCAAAGTACTGATTCACTGTTTCAGCATTCACACCTGCTCTGGATCTTTTAACATTTTGACATAAGCGTTTTGTCAGGGTATGTGAATATCTTTTAACAAAAGACATAGCCCAATCTCTGCCTGGCATGTTGTTCTGAAATCGTCTTTCACTTACACCTTGCCTGTCCAAAAATGATTTCACAATTAGTCGGATATCAAAAATAGTAAAGGGAAATCCCCAATCTCCAACCAAAGCTATACACTCTGCTAATACTTCCTCACTTTCTTGATCAAACACATATGGACGGCCAACCTTCCCAGTGTTTTTTCCATTTTTGTATCGGTTTAAAGTTGACTTTGACACACCAAACTTTTCAGCCGCTTTGCAAATGGGCATGCCTTTTCCAACTTCCATAAGTGCTTTGTCCATTTGTTCATGATCAAAGTCTTTATATTTTCTCTTTTTTAAGTTCTTTTCTGTCTTTTTTCCATCCATTTTAGTCAATCTGGAACAATAAAACACATTATTAGTTATTGTACACTTTTATACATATAAAAAAAACAGAGTAGGGTAACTTGGGACACTGTCCCAAATTAGACCACTCAGTGCCGGTGGGAATTTTTTTTTTTTTTACTAGTCAACTAGAGCTGGTAACACTGGAAAATCAAAACATTGAAAGTGTACTACATATTTGAGGTTATGTTTTGAACCAATTCAAAACCTAATACATTTCAGAGTAATGTGTGTACAAGCAAAGTTGTACAAGGTTTAATTTTGATGTTAAGATTAGAAGCACATGTTTTAGTTACTAAATGACACTTACCTGATGATTAAAAATCCAGAATGTGATGAAAAACCAGTAACAATACACTGACAGTACACTCAAATTCTTCAAAGCTCATTAACTCAACACCAAGTGGAGCAGTAAACGAAATAAAAAAAAGCAACAAAACGTCCCAAGTTAACCTACTGTCCCAAGTTAGCCTGTTTGACGGTAGTAACATATTTACTAAAAATACAACAAAACAAAAAACAACATTGCACTGTATTAGAAAATTTACTCACTATTTTTGGGTGGGTAAGTTGAAGCTGCACTTGCTGGCAAACTTTGGCATCGAAGCTCTTGATGCCAGGGTGGATCTTATAAAACCATCTCGATTATGAGCGTCGGCGACTTTTTTAGATGCTTCGGTAACTAATTTCGCGCAGCGTTCAACAGCTTGAGTGTGACACGGAAATTTAGCAAAATTCTATTCATCAGCAGTTTCACCGGCAGTGATTTTAGCCCACACTTCATCATCCGATACTTTTCGTAGCAATGGTGGTGGTGTAAGTGCAGTGGTGTTCCAATCAATTATTTCAATACAGTCGGTTGCCTGAAAGTTAATTTTTGGAGGTCAAAAACACCTTATTGATTCTCTTTTGGACGCTAACTTTCTTGCTTTTATAGTTTTTCTGAAGCCTAACTCCCTGATGTGCTTCCTTTCATCCAATATCATCCTAAGGAGCAAATTTTCTGGATGGGCAAAAAATGCGTTCCTTTCGATCACAGGATTAATCACTCTAACCAGATTCTCTGGTAGAAATCTTGTGGATTTGATAACCTCAAAAATGTGTCCAGGACCATCTGTTAAATACTTGCTTTTCTTTATTTTGAACCATACAGGCATGTATGATTTGAGAATGAAAGAAACTAATATTTTATGTTCATCTGAAGGGGTTTCCACACTTACATACAGTCTTAAAACTCTGTTAGCTGTTGTCAACCATCGTGAGTGGGAAAGAGGGCCTGGTTCACGAATCGATAAGTCCAGAGGGACATTGCCTGACTTTATAGCAGAACTTATGTGTAGCAGGTACTGTTGATCTTTACTTAAAATATTGAGATCAATGTCTGGTACTTCACAATCAGCACTTTCAAAATCCACTATTGGAAGCTTTTTACACTTACTAAGCTGAATGCCAATTGGGCCACTAAATGACTTTGGCCCAGTCGTTTCACCGTCTAAAGTTTGAAACAAATGCCGGAAAGGTAACTCGTTGAAGTGCAAAAGGCAAACTACCCACTGCAGTGGTCTTTTAACTTGTTGTTCAATTAAACGTATAACACCAGTTCTCCAACCCGTGTTAGTAACGGTACCGTCACATCCCAATACATCCAGTTCGTCCAGGGAAAAACCACCATCAGTCAAATGAGAGATAATGCCATTAGAGATATTTTGAGCAAAACCTTTGAGGGTGTAACGTAGCCAACATAAACAGATCCAGGTTCTTGTATTATAGAATAATGTTCTTCAAAAATGTTTTTGGTTGACATTCTCAATTACAAGGGTGTTATCCTTCCTTCCATCGAAGTAAAGTCCTTGGAGGGGATTGCGTTCTTTTATGCTCTGGTTTTGAAGTTCTCTGCGCTTAGCTTTTTTTTCCCTTCTAATTTTACATTTGTCAACAACATGGGAGTAGTCATCATTAGTCACGATACCAACATTTTTAAACACGCTTGAGGCAGCTGCTTCTCTGTCCGAAATTCCAAAGCGATCACAGGACAATGCAGTATTTTTCAGTTTTATGCGCATCTGGCCAGGTGGTTTAGTTGCAGCCTCCGGCTCTGATACTTCGTAGTTTTTATCCATTTCATTGTCAACTTCTTCCGAAGAACTAAATTCCATTTCACCACTCTTTGAACATGACGGCTGGGTTTTCACCTGAATGCTGGATCTCTTTTCTTCAGTTAATTTTCTTTCATGTCTTTTAGTTTTTTTTTTTTCTTTAACATCGACACCTCCGATTTTACTTTTTCCAAGATTTCTTTCCATTGTTTAATAAGCATAAGTTATGGTCATTAATAAGGTCTTCTAATAAGGTCTCTTAATAAGATCTGTGCTGGCATTCTCCATTCTAATTTCAAGTTAAAAGCACAAAAGTTAATTAGTGTAAAGGCATTACCAATGAATAATCTTAAGACAATATATTCATCGACAGTATGCAATGTAAAATCAATCGATTGTATGTATAGTAAATGCATACATTGTAGTAATAAAAAAGTTGAAGTAAATATAGCTGAGGAGACTAATACCATTAACTGGGATTTGTGGGAAAAAAGAAGAGAGAAAAGGGAAAAAATTGTTGGAGGAGAAAAAAAAGAAATATACATTCCAAAAATAATTAAAGAGAAAAAAGAAGGATCAGTTGGATTATTAAGGGGGTATTCTGGTTTAGAAGCTCAAATTTTAGGTGTTTTTCTGGAGGCGATAAAAAAAAACAATAAATATTTTTACTATCCATTTTTTTATAAGTTTTTTAATGATATTTAAAGAATACGAAACATGCATAATATTAAAAAAAAAATCAAATTTCAAAAAACTGCAGGCCGACAAAGTGGGAACTGTTGAAAAAATGGCGTGTCCTGGTGTGCAGGATACTAGTCCTTCCAGTGACCTAAAATGGAAAACCATTAATAATCCTTGAAGAGGAAGGATATAGTTATCGCACTACGAGAGGATTAAGACAAAAAAAATTTTCTCACAAAATGGCGGCGTTTTGAAAAATACGTTTCGTTTTTCCCCTGTTTTTTGGCCGTTCGGAATTTTTTAAAAATATAAAAAAGAAAATTTTTTTTAAAAACTCTTGGTAGTGCGATACTATAATGTATAAAGAAGATCTGTATTAAATTTCAAGTGAATCGGTTGAGTAGAACTTGAGATATCATGCACACCGTTTCTGAAAATGTAGTTCCGAGAAAAACGCGTTTAAAGTTTGAGGACAAGTGCGTGCAACCGGAGTCGCTTAACGGCTTGTTATACTTACTTTTTTTTTAATCAGCGATTCCTGCTCCATACAAAGTACCTTCCTCCACTTCAAATGTCATGTTTAAAGACGACCTTTCAGATGATCTAGCAGTTGTACCTTCCTTGGAAGCCTCAGAAGCTCGTACCTCGGACCTGTTAATTCTGACTTGATTGCGTCTATTAACGAACACGTGGGATTCTGGTCCAATTGTTATTCCCATTTTTGACATAATCTTTAAAACTAGTAAAAACCCTTCATTAAATATACATACCGCAATGAAATTAGCAATTTCTATTGTATGGGTACCAGCATGGATATGCTTGGGTGCGAAAGTCCAGATGAGCGAATTTAAAGATTCGTTGTTATTTTGAGTTTCAGAGCCCAAACACCTTTCCAGCAAGCTTTCTGAAGATAAGTCCTCGTAGATTGGTTTTATAACTTTTTGAACAGCTTCAGTTAATGGAGGGTTTTCATGTTGAAATTCATCGAGAGTACCTTCAGCGCGTACGTCACAAAATGAGCTGTAACTCCGAAAATAATTCGAATTTTGAAAAATCCTTTTAGGAACATATTTTTAAAGGGTTATACTATGAAAATATGTAAAAAAAAAAAAATCGAATTTTTTCAATTTCTAAACCAGAATACCCCCTTAATCGAAAATTTTGAAGCAGATTTGATACGTTATAAAAAGCATGTTTTTAATGTTAATCAGCAGTTCCTAGCATATAGAATGTGCAAAAATAATTTGTAAATGGATGAAGCTCTATTACATATTGACTTCCCTGAAAATTATGCATGCAAATTCAGTGAAGAAGTGCAAACTTTTCACTATGGTGCATCTAGAGCTCCAGCTACTCTCCATACAGGTGTCCTATATATTGGAAGAGAAAGTAAGCACATTTCTTTTTGCACAATATCACCAAGCTATGACCATAGTCCTATAGTGATATGGGCCCATCTGAAGCCAATATTGATGTTGCTAAAATTCAAAGCACCCAACATTTCAATCCTTCATTTTTTTTCTGATGCTCCATGCACTCAGTATCGGCAAAAGAAAATTTTTTATCTGTTTACACACTTGCTATTTGAACATAGATTTCGGGAAGGTACTTGGACATTTTTTGAAGCTGGCCATGGCAAAGCAGCTGCTGATGGCATTGGAGCAGTAATTAAAAGAACAGCCAATAACTTGATTGCTTATGGTATAGATATTTTGGATGCCCATGACCTTTATAAAAAAAAATTAAAGGTAAAACAGCTGTCAAAGTATTTTTTATTGGTGAAGATGACATCAATTTGATACAACAGCATTTACCAACAGATATTCCTAGTCTTACTGGTACATTAAATGTACATCAACTAGTCACCAAAGAAAAAGGGAGATTTTTTTTATAGAAGTGTCAGTTGTTATTGCAATAGAAGTGGATTATGCAAATGCTTCCCCATGGAAGAATTTAATTTCAGAAAAGAAGAAAAAATTCAAACTCTTAATACTATTTCCAGAAAAATGATTTATTCTACTTCTTCAGAGAGTGAAATATCCATAAACTCTGATGAGGAATTTCATGCAGAAGACATGTCTCTACAGCAAGTATCTGATGTTAAATTGTGTGAAGGTGTACATGTTTTAGTTGAATTTGTAGGAGGAAGCAAAAAAAAAAAAAAAAAAAAAAACTAAACATACATATGCTGCTATAATTCAAAACAAAATGGATGAAGAGGGAGAAATTCAAATAATGTGTCTGAAAGCAAAGGACCACAATAGAAAAATATTTCAAATTGATGCATCATATGTGAATTCCGAACAAATTATTGCCATTCTCCCACAACTAAAACTAACAATGAGAGGCAACAGAATGTATTATGAATTTCCAATTCCTCTTAATACATATGAGAAATAAATGCATTATTTTTCAGTCATAGTAAAATATCGATTATTACTTCAAATGTTCTTTTCATATTTATATATTGTGTGACATTACTTGATAAATATTTGCTTGATTTTTAAATAAGCTATACATTGATTTAAATATTTGATAATAAAATGATTTCTTATCTTAGCTTAAAAAAACATTGGTATGATATATATATTCAACTTGAAAATATCGTTAAAAACTGAGTAGTAACTGACTTGACATTTGGCAACAGATTATGGTCAAATCCGTTACCAACTGTCAAGTCTGTTACCGCACACTTTTTGATGATATTTTCATATTAATATCAATTTTTCCTTACTTTGTTATTTTCCTCTGAGATAAGAAACAGATTTGATTTTCCTACAATTCAATAATTTAAATAGACATATTTTGCTTTTTATTAGAAAAAGTTCATGTATAAATTTCTATGTGTTTAAAATTCATGGATATAAATGCCTTTCATTTCATTTTAATTTAAGAATTACTGAGAAATATTATGTATCGAACTCAGGGGACATAATTTACTTCAGAATAGGTTGTTTTTTCAACTTTCATAAAACTTGATGGTATGAATTTCAGGAATTTTTGTATGGTAACGGACTTGACAATTTGTACTGTAACTTGACATTGCAATAGCATTTTCATATTAAATTATTAACAAAAGTGTATGACCAATAACTTTTCCATGTACTTTAAACATTTGTCTAAACACTCATTTTCATTTCTGTAGAAAATTATGAAGTTTGAAAAAGAAAATTAAAATTCTGAAATGTAAGCGTATGGTGAAAATGGCCTGAATAACTATAAAATAAAATAAGTAAAAACGTACTTTCTGTACAAACAGTTACAGAAATTTTAAACAAAAGTGAACAGACTATTATTTTCTCACCATAATGCAAACTCATTAATTTATTTATTTTGTTATTATTATTCTTTTATATCTAAATACAAAGGAGCGATTGAAAAATAAAATTAACAATATTTTTGAGTGCAAAACTTTCTTGTCGTTTACATTTAAAATTCAATTTAACTACACCTCAAATTATGTGGAATTTAACTACACCTCAAATTATGTGAAACATTGTTCATTGTTAACGTTAAGAAAAACATAGATAAACACTATCTCATAGGATATTTATGTTTTATAAATAGCACAATAGCTCAATATTAAAATTCTTCAGACTTAATTAAATGCATTTGATGAAATATCTAGAAATTTTGTGACAATTTATTGTTTAAGTTATGAGTTTTATTTGTACATTGCAATTTTTTTTTAAATCTTTTAAATAAAATCAACAGGACATAACTCTATACTTAATCTTTCAAAGTTTATAACATCTAAATCATTGTGAGCAGGGGAGGAAAAAAAAGTAGGTGATGTAGATACATATAGAAATGCAGAAAATTTATCTATGTTTTATAAACATTGGCGACTTTGGCGATAAATAAACTAAGCCTACAGAATGTATCATTAATTGAACAATCCTTTGTGACATTATTTGAACAATGTATAACGTCATTTTTAAGTTCATAACTATATAAAAATTAAATTTTCCATTAAAAAAAATATGTTTAAAACAAGAAAAAATTTACTTACCGCCAGTAAGACATGATGAAAGTTGAGGCCATATGGTCTTCAGAATTTCAGCTATTTCTTCAAAGTGGAACTTTCTAAACTTCTTAATTTATAGTTATTCAATTTTATGTTCCATAGCACATCTCGTTTTCTTAGTTCTTCGATTAACAAACTTTCCATTTCACTGGATCACATTATATTACTTTTTTTGCTTTTTTCAAATTCCGCAGAAGCAGCCATATTGTTTTGAATCACGGAAGTTTTGAACGAAACGACTACAGTTGTGCGATGCTAGCATACTATTGGTTAGTACGCGCAGCATTTGAAGCATTTCCCACTTGTAGTGGAAAATGTTGTGGCTAATGATTCACGGGTAAATTCCTTATCACACGGACGTTTCAGCGCAGCAAGATGCACTTATTGCTTCATGTTGTGCTTAAAGTTTCATTTATAATGCAAGTGTGATAGGCACTTTAGACAACTTTGGAAATATATTCTCTCATGTTCTCATCATCTACCTTAAGAGGGAGGAAAAAAAAGAAAAAATTAAAGAATCAGTTTTAACAATTTTTTAATAAACAAAAATCACCTTTAAAAAGCACAAAAACACACACAACACATTTTTAAAAAATAAATAAAGAGGAAAAATTATGAATATTTTACAAAATAATGATAGAAAAACAGAGCTCACTTACCTTGACGCTTAACGTGCCTGCAGCTCGTTCATCTTCCGATATACTACCCCTCCTCTAAACTTTCTTGAGACTAAATGTCAGTTATTTTTGGGCATAAAGAAACTTTATATCTTCCCGGAACTCCTTAAAAACACTGGTTATAATAGAGTTGACATGTTTTTTCCACATTTATTCGTATAAATATGAATCAAACATGCATCAGCCAAATTAGTCGTACAGTACATACATTTTTTTTTTTTTTAATTCCAGCCTTAATGTCCTTAATAGTATTTGTGTGAGCCCCTGCATAATCAATGAATATCAAACTATGATTCATCTCCAAATGTTAAAACCATCCAGTTCTAAGCATTTGTAGGCTTGCTGACAGTCTGAAATGATCGTTGTACTGAGCTCCACCCACTCTTTTATAACTTATAGCAAACATTCTCTCATACAATTAATAATCACTCTTAAAAAAAAAAAAAAAAAAAAAAAACTTTTCCATATCCTTAAACAAACATTTGTTTTCATGGACCGATTCTTTCCATATTTACTCTTATTAGACCGAAATTTTCGCGTGATAGCTGCACCACTGAAAAATCGGTAAAATAAATTATTTTTTATCAGATAAGACACAACCTATACCATGAATAGTCTACTACTAAAACAATTTTTTGAACATGCATCGATATCGTAATTATCGATGTATTTTCCTTGAAAATTTCATTTACTTTTAAAATTCAATTATTCTTTTCTTTCATTGCTAATACATTAATTTTAATAAATAAAATATGTAAAATAAAATATGTAAAACCCATCCAGAAGCTACATTTTATTCTTTATTTTATTCCATCTGCTTGGCACAGTATGTCCCTTTGTGGACCTTCTGCCATTAAAAGGCAACCAACCAAATGGTTACGTCTCCCATTAGCTTTGTGAATATTTGTCTCCAATAATAAAATATTGTCAACTGTAGAAGAGCTCTGTTGGAAACCACTTTGCCATGGAGATATCGAATTATTTCTTTCGAGAATAAAAACCAACCTAGTATTAACCATTTTTTCGAGTAGTTTACATAGACAGCTTGTAAGAACAATGGGCCAGTAATTTCCTGGTTTAGGAAAAGGAATAACAATAGCATAGTGCCAAACAACAGGAAAAATATTCCAGTCCAGATTCTTTTGTAAAGATGGAGACATATAAGAGACTGTTTAGATAAATGTTTAATCATAACGTAGGTAACACCATCGGGTTCGGGAGCAGAGTTACAACAATTTTTTAAACTATTTTTTAAATCACTTTCTGTAGAAGGATTATTGTACTCTGGTGAGGAGCGGAAGTGAAAATTTATTGATGAGTGTTCAGAATTATATTTATGACACAAGAAACTTTGGAATAGGAATTAGAGCTGAAGATGTCAGATAAAGCTCTACCAATAGCGTTTGCAATATTGTTAGTAGAAGTTATAGTTAGTCCATTATATTTTAAAAAGGAAATACTTTGATTAGAGTAAATACCCATTGCTTTCTTGACACAATGACAAAGCTATTTGCTGCTTACATTGGAGGTAATGCTGGACACATATTTAATCCAGGCATCCTTTTAGGATTTTCCGTGGATTCTTCGTGCAGCTACCCTCGATTTTTTGAATGCGATATAATTAGCAGTAGTTGGGTACCTCCTAAAAATTCCCCATGCTTTTTGTTGCTATCTTTTTGCAATATTGTATTCCTCATTCTACCATGCCTTTGAATGTTAAGATTTTGGAAAAGTAATATCAGCTGCAATTATAATACAATTTGTGACATCAGTGATTTCTTTGTTGATATCATCCTCAATCATTTCATGTGTGATAGTTGCATTTATAGTAAAAGTGGTCCAGTTGGCCTTGTCATAAACATAATAGGGATTTTCAGGATGATGGTCATTAAAATTATAAAAAGATAAAAATAGAGGAAAATGGTCACTATTATGAAGATCGTTACTCACAAAGAAATTAAAATATGGATACACAGTTGGAGAGCAGATGGCCAGGTCTATTGCATGAAAAGTTCTGGAAGGTTCATGAAAATATGTATTGCACCATTATTTAAAATACATAAATTATTGTCAGTGATTAAGTCTTCACTACTACTCCGATTCAAAAAATTAGAATAATGTAAAAAAGAATGAGTTTGATGTTGCTAACGCGTCAATTTGCATACTGCGTCCAGGAAAAAATATATTAAAAGTATCTAATTATCTTCAGAGCATTTATAAATATAACATAAATATTTATTTTTATCTGATATATTAATAATTAACCATTTAAAAAATATTAGAATAATTAAAAGAAATAGAATACCTCGATAGCATGGTTAAAAAAATTAGAATATTCAAATTTTTCTTATAAGTTGAGAGAACGGCTGCGGGATTAACATCTGTGGGACTATAAAATGTGCTCCGTTGAAAATGAAAAGTCATTTGGCATTTGATTGTAGCGTAGTATTTGCTTAATATGGGACGAAAGAGTGATTTATCTGAGGCTGTGAAATATCGTATTGTGTACTTGCACGAAATAGGAAAAACACAACTTTTTATAGCAAAAGAAGTGAAATGCTCTCAAACAAGTGTGAGTAGAGTTTTGAGAGAATATTCTAATAATAAGTGTTTTCAAAATAAACACTTTAAAAGTGGTCGAAAGCCAATAACTTCAAGAAGAGATGAAAGGCAATTGAAAAAGATTGTGAAGAAACATCGTTTTCGGAGTGTGAGATATGTGCATAGAAAATGGAAAGAAATGGGTATAAATGTCTCCAAATCTACAACACTACGACGACTTCGCAAATTAGGTTTTAGATCACGTGTGCCTAAGATAAAGCCATTCTTATCATCTAAGCAAAGGGCTGCTAGAGTTAAATGGTGTAAACAAAGGCTATTTTGGGATCACGACGATTGGAAAAAGATACTTTTCAGCAATGAAAGTGTGTTTTGTGTGTCTCACGGAAATCAAGGTATACGTGTCTGGAGACTCAAACATGAAGCTTATAAGAAAGAATGTTTAAAACGTTCGTTTAAATTTGCGACCTCTGTTATGGTATGGGGCTGCATGACTGCTGAAGGCCCAGGCAGGTTGTGTATTGTTTCCACAACAGTCAATTCAGAAGTCTATCAAGAAATTCTTGAACATTTCATGATTCCTTCAGCTGAGGATTTATGTGATGACGATTTCTTGTTTCAGCAAGATTTAGCTTCTCCCCACACTTCCAAATCAACAACTAAATGGCTCAAAGAGAAGGACATACCTGTACTCCCTTGGCCTGCAAACTCACCCGATCTAAATCCTATCGAGAATTTGTGGGGAATTATGAAGAAACGACTTCAAGAAGTTGCGCCTAGAGACAAAAAAGAACTTATTTCTAGTATAAAGAGCATATGGGCGAATTTGGATAAAAAAGATTGTGAACCTTTAGTTAAAAACATGCCAAAACGTTTAAGAGCTGTCATTAAAGCTAAGGGTGATAAACAAAGTACTGATTAGCAAGTAAAAATACTTAGAGTTTAAATTATGTTCAATATATTTTCATTATTCTAATTTTTTGAACCATGTTAGAAAGTATTCTAATATTTTGAATTTTTTGTTGTTAGCTGATTTAAATATATTTTCTATTTCATTGTAATGTGTTTACATTTTTATAATCTGCAAAATATGCAGATTCATATTATAGTACTTTATATTTGATATTGTTGATTATTTATTTGATAAATTCGATTTTCATTTCCCTTGACCATATTTCTTTTCATTATTCTAATATTTTGAATCGGAGTAGTAGTCTGTCCACGAGGATTAATATCAGGACTACCCCCAAAGTGGATTGTTCCCGTTTAAATCATTAAGAATTAAAAAAGGTGTCTGCAGTTGTGAAATAAAAATATTCAGGTCACATGGGCGAACGGTCATATTTGGCGGTAAATAAAAAATGCAAACAGTGACAAGTATGTGAATTTGGATCTCAACAGCAATGGCCTGAGTAGTGTGTGGAACCTTGTTAGAAACCAATAAAGCCACACTACCTGTAGCTCTGTCAGAATGGGTCAAATCATTTCTGAAACAGCTATAGCCACGGATATTAAATTTTATCATTTTGTCTTAAATATATTTCTTGAAATGCAAAGCAAATAGGTCGATGAGCTGAGATTACGTCTTTGCTTTCATTTTGTTTATTAAAAAACTTCTACAATTCCAGGAAATGAAATTAGTCATTATGACATTTTTTTTTTTTTTTTTTTTTTTTTTAGATTAAAACATCCACGTCATTATCTTCTGATGAAGTAGACATACCTTCCCCATTAGAAGGATGAAGGCTTATTAAGTCCTTGTTCAGCAGGACTTATTTTACTAGTTTTATTTAATTTTATGTTAGGTAGTTTTAATGTTTTCTTTTTCTTAACAATAATGTGACGAGAAGGTAAGTTTGAATGTTTTACTGAGACAGAAGCATGGGCCTTATCAGGTAACAAGCTTTTAATAGCATGTGCAGATGAGGAAGACTGTATGGAGTTAGAAGCCTGACTAGTCTTTGGTTGTATTTTTGTAGAATTACGTAAAACAGTTTCAACTGGAGGACTGGTATTATTTAGAGTCAGTTTGTGTAGCTATTGCTTTACAAGTTTCTTAGGTAGAAGTAACACTAGCATATGATTTTCCAACAATGGGTTTTCTTGATTTTACTATCTTTCTGGCTTCTGGGTATGATATATTTTGTTTTGTTTTAATGGTTTGAATCTCTTTTTCTATTTTCCATTTTTCACAGGACTTAGAATATAACGGGTGATCTTTTTTACAATTAACACAACACACTGGGGCTTTGTAATTTTGATGGTCATGGTTGATCGCACTGCAATGGGACCATGTCTGTTTTCTACGGCAGGAAGTTTTAGAATGGCCAAAACGTTGGCAGATGAAGCAGCGCAAAGGTTGGTTGGTTGGTGTCTTTTTATGGCGCAAGGTCCCAAGAAAAGGACAAACTGCGCCAAACAGAGATGTTAAAAAAAATCTAAAGATAAGCATATGGATGGGGGTCTACCCCCATCCACAAAGTCAAGAAAAAAGATACTTTAAAAAATTAATGCAGTTACATAACAATTAAAACAAAACAGCACAAGATAAAAAATAGAGTAAAATCAAATTTCACTATAAATACCAGAATGTTTTAAAAAATTTATCGGTTCCGAATGAGGATTGCTACCGAGAAGGCTTGTCAAATTTGGTGAGGATGATTTAAAAAACTGCCGATAAAGATGACTGAGACAAGGACAGTCGGTCAGGATATGGCGAATGGTAAGCTGACTAAAGTGGCATTTGGGACAAGAAGGTTCACTTTCCCCTAGGAGTAAATGCCGGTGTGTAAATCTTGAATGCCCAATTCAAAGTCTAGTAATAATAACATCATGTTTTTGTGGAGTTAATGTAGGCCTTTTTTTAATGTTTGATTTAATCCCCTGTAATTTATTATTAATTTCGCATTCCCACTCTCGTTGCCAGATATTTCTTAAAGAACTTCTTAGTGCAAGTTTTATATCTTCATATGGAATTGGCCATTCAAGAGGAGTCAATCCCAGCTTTGCAGCTCTATCTGCAGCTTCATTACCTCTAATGCCAACGTGAGAAGGAACCCAGCAAAATAAAATTTTGTATCCCTTTCTAAGTAGTTCGTTATGAATTTTTAAAACTGAAGTAAAAGAGGTAGAGCAAGAGCTAGAAGTCAAGGAATCCAAGACACTCTTTGAGTCAGAATAGATGATGAATTTTCTATGACTATGGGATGAAATGAGTTTGAGAGCAGCCTCAACAGCAATGAACTCTGCAGAAAAAATGGAAAATGTACTAGGGAGGCGATAGCTAATAACAGTGTTATGTTTTTTACTCTTAGTCAAAATGGTGGGATGCAAGAAGGGCGATTCTGAAAAAGAGAATGATCTGTGCTGCCAATATGAGGTTGGAGTGGGTGATGAGAATGAGAAAGTATGCAATAATACAACTCCAAGGACAGCTTTTGTCTGATGTTAGTGAGGGAAGGTTCCACACAGTCAACATATAAACTGTTAACAGGAGAGGTACGGAAAGCACCGGAGCAAATTCGCAGAGCAGAATTGTGCACCGTGTCAAGTTTTTTCAGATAAGATGTGCAAGTAGAGCCATAAACCTGACATGCATAATCTAACTTGGAGCATATAAGGGCACGGTAAATTTTCAGGAGAGATATACGATCAGCACCCCAGGAAGTGTTTGAAAGAACTTTTAAAATATTTAATGTTTTATCACATTTTGTCCGTAATTGTGAAATGTGTGGAATAAAAGTAAGCTTTCTGTCAAAGATAACACCCAAAAAACGAGCAGTGTCAACAACAAAAATAAGATCACCGTTCATATAAATCTCTGGGTCAGGATGAAGACCCTGTTTACGACAAAAATGCACACATTGTGTTTTGTCATTCGAAAATGTAAAGCCATTAATTTTTGTCCAATTTGTAATGCGGTTGATTGCAAGCTGTAGCTGACGTTCAATAAAGCGCATGTCATAACCCTTGCAAGAAATTTGCAGGTCGTCAACATACAAACTGCCCTGTACATTAGGTGGCAACTGTTTAAGAATATCATTTATTTTTAATGAGAAGAGTGTGACACTCAAGACACTGCCCTGAGGTACACCTTCTTCCTGAAAGTAAAAATTTGAATAAATTGATCCAATTCGTACACGGAAGCGTCTGACATTTAAAAAATTTTGAATAAAAATAGGCAGATTTCCTCTAAAGTGCAGATTAAAAAGATCTCGTAAAACACCATAACGCCAGGTTTTGTCATATGCTTTTTCAATGTCGAAAAAAACTGACACTAGATGACAAGGTCTAACGATGGAATTGCATATATTGGTTTCAAGCAGAAGAATATTGTCAATTGTCGAACGACCTCTTCGAAATCCACTTTGCCATGGAGAGATTAAATTATTCTTTTCTAGTACATATACAAGCCGGTTATTAATCATTTTTTCAAGAAGTTTGCACAAGCAGCTTGTCAGGGCAATTGGTCGGTAGTTTTTTGGATCAGATGCATCTTTACCAGGTTTGGGGAAAGGGATAACAACAGCATCATGCCAAATAATAGGGAAAGTATGTTCTGACCAGATTCTATTATACAGTTTAAGCAGGTTTTTAAGGGAATATTTTGATAGATGTTTAATCATAGGGTATGTAATGCCATCAGGACCAGGAGCAGAGGTACGTGTACTTCTGAGAGTGTTAGTTAACTCATTTTCAGTAAAAGGCCTATTGTAATCTGCAGATGAGTTAAAACTGAAATTGATAATAGAGCGTTCAGCTCTATGTTTTTAAGACAGAAAAGGCTCGGAGTAGGAATTTGAATTAGAGATGTCAGACAGAGTACTGCCAATAGCATCTGCAATATTTTTGGTGGAGGTAATAGTTTGACCATTGAGTTTAAGGAATGAGATACTATGATTATTTTGAATGCCCATTGTTTTTCTGACACACTGCCACAGTTACTTGCTGCTAGTATTTGATGTGATACTAGATGCATAGCTGATCCAAGAATCTCTTTGAGATTTTCTCCGGATTTTACGTGCATTCGCCCTAGCTCGCTTATATGCTAAATAATTGGAAGTGGTAGGATATCTGCGAAATATTCCCCATGCTTTTTGTTGAAGTTTTTTTGCTATTTTGCAGTCTTCATTCCACCACGGTTTTGATTGTTTAATAGGATGGCTAGCAGATTTAGGAATGGATATATTTCCAGAATTAATAATGACATTGTTAACCTCAGTGACTGCCCTATTAATGTCACCTTCAACCATGGCACTTGTAATAGTTGCATTTAAGGAAAAAACGGCCCAATCAGCTTTGTCGTAAATAAAATGAGGATTATGAATAAGAGTCCGATTAAAATCATACAAAGTTAAGAACAATGGGAAATGGTCGCTATTGTATAAGTCACTGCTAACAAATAAATTAAGATATGGATAGAGAGTAGGAGAACAAATGGCAAGGTCTATTGCATGAAATGTTGTGGATGTTTCATGGAAATAAGTATTCTCACCGTTATTTAAAATACACAATGAATTGTCAGTAATAAAGTCTTCAATGACTTGTCCACGAGGATTGATGTCATGGCTCCCCCAAAGCGGGTTATGTCCATTAAAGTCTCCAAGAATGGGGAAGGGGAAAGGGGAAGGAAGCTGTAAGATGAGATTATTGAGATCTTGTTTGAGGATAGAAATATTTGGTGGTAAATAGATGTTGGAGATAGTTAACAGCATATGCGAATGTATTTGGACGGCGACAGCTTGGATGGATGTGTTCAATGGAATATTAATGTGAGGAACATTATTCGCAATAAGAAGAGCTACACCACCTGTAGCTCTGTCACTCTGAGTGAAATCTTCCCGAAAACAACTATATCCTTGAATATTAACAATATTGTTAATTTTTAAGTGGGTTTCTTGAAGAGCAATGCAGATTGGTCGATGATCAAAGATTAATTCTTTGATTTCATCCCGTTTATTATTAAAATTGCGGCAATTCATACTGATGAAATTAGTCATTAAAGTTTATTTATTTTTTTTTTTTTTTTCTTAGATAAAAGTATCTACGTCACTATGTTCAGATAGGGTAGACATTTTGTCTTCCTTGTCGGATGGATGAAGAGAGATACAGTCCTTGATTTTTTGAAATATTTGGTTTCACTACCAGAGATATGGAATTTGATGAAACCTTTTTCTTTTTCAGTGAACTAGTTTTTGAAGGTGCATTTTGATGTTTTACAGATATCATATTTTTTAGCGTTTGTGAATTTCTTTTGGGGAAGGATGGTTTTGAAGATGATTGTGATGATTGGGAGATCTGATTATGTTTAGATTGCTGTTTTTGAGGATTAACTTTCACTATTTTATCAGAGGGAGTACTATTGTTAATATCATCTGTTTGTATCACTATGGTTATATAAGTCTTTTTGTTACTGGCTGAAGCAGCGGCCGCAAAAGATTTACCAACTGTGGGTGTCCTTGATTCAACAATTTTCCAGGCTTCAAAATATGAGATGTTTTGTTTTTATGGTTTGAATCTCCTTTTCACTTCTCCATTTCTCACAGGATTTAGAATAAGCAAGGTGGTCTTTTTTACAGTTAGTACAACAGACAGGGGCTTCACACTTTTGACTATCGTGACCCACTGCACTGGGCACATGTGAGATTTCCACGGCATGATGTTTTTAAGTGCCCATAACGTTGACAGTTGAAGCATCGTAAAGGGTTAGGTATATAAGGCCTTATTGGACATTCGAGGTAACCTGCTTTAATTGAACGTGGGAGAGTAGGAGAGTCAATGGTTAGAATTATGTGTTTTGTGGGTATTTGTTTATTATCACGGAAAATAGTAATACGGCGCACAGCTATTACTTTTTGGCTTTTAAGATTATCAAGAATTTCTGCTTCTGGTATGTACTGGAGGTCAGATTCCGATATAACACCTCTACTGGTATTCAGAGTACGGTGAGCACTAATTGTGACAGGGATAGTTCCAAACAGTGTACATTTTTTTAAGTTCCTTGCTTGTGTGCTATTTTCTAATTCTATCAAAAGTTCTCCTGATTTCAACTTTTTTACTCCCTTTGGTTCACCTACAATGGACTGGATTGATTTCTGAATCAAAAACGGTGATGTTTTATTGAAGTCACCTTCATTTCTTTTAATCAAAAAAAATCTCTCTTCATTTAAAGCAAAAACATTAGCTTCAGATAAGCTAGATGAAAATTCATCCATTCTCTCTCCCCAAGATTTAGAATTAGCTTGGCCTGAGCCAGACGCATTAATCGAATTTTCCAAAATTGTAGCCATAATAAGAAATATAAGAGAAAAGGGTGAGTGTGTCTTCCAACACACAAACGCAAAGGGTTTTTAAGAATCCTCTCTGGGACACCCATAACCACTCACCAGCTACCAGGTCGTCGACCCAGTTCAGGCAACACATGTGGCAGTCGTGTTAGTCTGGTGTTTCTCGTTCGAGTAGTCACCGTTGTCTCACCTTCACCAAGGGCACCAGTCTCCCAGTGTGACCCCAAGGCTAGACTGCCTGTCATCATGCCTGTTGCAGAAGCAAAATACTGTAGGAAACCTACACCGAAATTCAAGACTAACAAATAATCCGATTTGTAATTATTATAAAACAAAAACCTTACTTCAGCTTTATTGATGTAACCTTTTAGCAGCGAAGTACTTTCAAATCAGCCCCCCCCCCCCCCCTATCATCAGCGCTGGTTACTCCATGCTGCGTATCTGTGAAGATTTCCTTCCGATGCTTGACTTCTCTTCTCTCTTTCACGTTGGTTGGTTGAATGAATTTTATTGGCACAAGGTCCATATCTGGACATGCTGCGCTGCACAAAAAAGGGTAAAAGAATAAAAAGCAGCTTCTGGATGGGTTTACCCATCCAGATTGTCATTAAAAAACACAGCAAAAACAAGAAACAAAAATACACTAAAGATAATAAAAAACAGTGTGTACACTAAAAACCAATGTAAAACAGGATGAACACAGTAAACAATAAAATCAGATGTCGAAGTAAAAACCAGCCGCTTTCAAAAAGTTTGTCAAATGATAATGAGGATTTACACCTAAAAGGCTCGTCAGATTGGGTGAAGATGAATTAAAATGTGTTCGATAGAGATGACGAAGGCAAGGGCAGTCGGTGAGTCTCTCTTTCAGGAGATGGCGCCAGGTAGCATCTATACGTGTTGTCGATTGGTCTAGGTTGCATGCGTTGGGTTGGTCAATGATTTCTATTGTTTCGTGAAAGAGTGCATAATTGTAGTTGTTGTAGTTAGCAATTTTTTCAGTGTTTTCAAAATCTATTTTAAGATTTTCATTTTTGTAGGTTTGTGCTAACGCGGTGCCGTATTTTCTAAATTTAATGTCGTTAATATGTTCTTTGATGTGTGTATTGATTACGCAGTGGCGAAATTTGGAAGTTAGCCATTGCAAATCGATAACGAAAAGAGAGAGAGCAAAATTTACTATTTGAAAGTTTTAGAGCATCAATTAATTAGTACAAAATGATATTTGGTTCACACGGATAAGATAAATTGGCGCCTGTATACCCCAAAAATATCCAAAATCGATGCACTCCATTTTGTGTAAATATTTGAAAGGAATAGCCAGAGGAAAGAAGAAACATGCACAATTTAATGAATAAATACTATGTACTTACATCAATGCATTTTGCTAACATCACATACAAAAACAAAATAGGTAAACTAAACTTTAAGTCTCAGAGTGATAAAAAGTTAATGTTGTTGAGAATGTTCAAAAAATTTGCCGTTGCTCACAATACATGTTTCGTGTGAGTAATTCTGCATGCACATTTCTCAGCATGGAATGTGTTACACTATTGAAAGCATCTGTGATACGATGATGTAGATCCAGCAAACTTGTATGTGGAGTTGAATAAACCTGATCTTTTATGTAACCCCAGAGGAAGAAACTCATCGGAGTCAGGTCTGGCGATCGTGGAGGCTATTCAATACTACTACCATACCAATAATTTGTTGTCCAAAGCAATCTTTTAGGAAGTTTCGCACTCCAGCTGGCTGGTGTGCAGGAGCACAGTCATGTTGGAACCACATGTCCCGTAAGGCGGACAGGGAAATATCATCCAAAAAGTCGGGAATGATATCCTGTAATAGTTGGAGGTACCTCTGTCCGTTTAATGTGCCTTCGTAGAACACAGGTCTCAGTGAGTGATCCTTCCAGACACCGCCCCACACATTAATGGACCAGCACACTTCAGTGCCCAGTAGTGGGCATTATGTCGGTTTAGCACTCCGGTACGCTGAAACAGTACCTCGTCCGACCAAACAATGTTGGATAAAAAATCTGATTTATCTTCAACATTATTTAATGCCCAGTTGCACCAATCAAATCGATGTCCATTATCCCGTGGCAACAGTTCTTGCTGCAGAGTGACATGATAGGGATGTTGACTATGCAGTATTTGCCATACTCGGGCCCGTGTTCACCCACAAGCTGATTTCTCTAGTACTGCTGTGTGGATGGGCTATTGCATATGCCAAAATAATCTCTGGCAGTATACGCATACCTGCACTCACTGGTCTGCCAGAATGCGGACGACTTTTAGTGCTGCTTGTCTCCATGAGCCGTCGCACTACATTTGCGATGGTAACTGCACTTAGATGTGGCCCACATGGAAAACGAACGGCGTACTCCCATGCAGCATGTGTTGCGTTTCATTGACTCTCGCAATATTGAAAGTTAGTTAAGTTTGACATTCTCACACAGCTCCAAAATTCTAAATCCAAACGTTCATTTTTAAGAAATGTATCTTTTGTAGGATCTCATTCATTTAGGATCATTCAAAATTCCATTTGTTTTGATGAAAGCGCTCGCACATTAGGAATAAAATTATCGTCTGCCATCAATAATTTTATGCTATGAGATTATGTTGTTTGTATCAAGCGAGCGCCAACACCTTTTAAACTAAAATTTTAAATGCATTGAAAATTAAAGTTTTCAGACATTACAGTACAGTACAAAGTCACAAACTGCATTTTCACATTGCTACATTTCAGAAATGTGAATATGTAGAGTAGAACAGTCGCGCATAATTTACGGACATTTTTGGGTATACAGGCGCCAATTTATCTTATCCATGTGAACCAAATATCGTTTCGTACTAATTAATTGATGCTCTAAAACTTTATAATTGGAAATTTTGCTCTATCTCTTTTCGTTTTCGATTTGCAATGGCTAACTTCCAAATTTTGCCACTAGGGGAGCTGCTGTCATTTGCATTAGGTCGGGCATAGTCACTTTACTATACCGTTACCTCACTTGCGTGGCTGCAGCACTCTCAGTTTGCAAGTATTTTCAGGTTAAAGGGACTTTCTTATGCACCCTGTATATTTTAGAGAGCAACATTGTTCTATATACTATTAAAAAAGAAAAAGAACTAAATATGCTTTTTAATAATTATACACAAAAAGTTTAAAAATACTTTTCAATTTATGCAGAAGAGAAATAAAACATACTGAAGAAATCAACATTTTTTAACCAAAATTTTTTTTTTTTTAATATAACCAATCATACTCTTTTAAAATATACATTAAATTAATAATAAGCAGAAGAAAAGAAAAACAGTTATTCAAACTTTTCTAATATTTTTATTTTACATACAGCAAATCAGATAGCAATTATTTTTAATTCATATTCATTGAGTTTTGAGTTTTTTGTAACAAAATTTGTTAAAATTGCAGATTTTCTTTTCTGCAATTTTTTCTCAATTGAGGTTGTTTTTTCCTGTTATGCATTTTCTTCTTCTTTTACAGTTTTTAACCCTTCCAACATGGCTTGTGCAGTTCTTATCTCTTGAAGATCTTCATTTTATTCCTTTTTTTAATCTACTTTTCCTTTAGCATTTTCCACTAAATTTTTCTCTATTCATTTCTTCTTCTAGTTTTTTCTTTTCTTCTTCATCTTTTTACATCAGCAGTTCTTTCTTCTTTTTTTTCTCTTCAAGATATAGCTTATACTTGGAAAAAGCTCCACTAGCTAAAACTAAAAGTTCTTTAATTACAGGTACCACCATTAAAAAAATAGCAGTTGATGCAGGATATCCTAAATTTCTAGCCCCCAGGGGGGTACCTTCTTCAGGTATTCAGGGGGAGTCACACACCCCGGGCCTGAGTGATCTTTTCTTTCGCCTCTTTTTATTTTATTTATTTCTTTATTTTTACCTTCTACTTTCTTTTTTATTTCTTTCACTTTTTTTTTTGCTAATAAGATTTTGGCATTTTTTATTGCTTTTTTGTACTTGTTAGTATTTTTGGTTTTTACTGCCAATAAGGTTTTGGTACTTGTTCTTGGTTCTTGTAAAAAAAAAAGAAAAATTGAAGAAAAAAATAAAAAATTTGAAAAATTTACAAAAAAATGAAACAGCTTACCTTGTTTTACTCACCTTCATTTTTTGGTCTTGTTCTTGTTAGTTATACTAAAATTAGTTAATTTCTAAAACATTAACCAAGCTGAGACCGGTGTAGATGTGGCGCTGGTTATTGGGTTGGCGATTTGGTGAGGGTCTCACGGTAGCCTTGGGAGCACACTGGGAGACTGGTGCCCTTGGTGAAGGTGAGACAACGGTGACTACTCGAACGAGAAACACCGGACTAACATGACTACCACATGTGATTCCTGAGCTGGGTCACTAATCTGGTAGCTGGTGAGTGGTTATGGGTGTCCCAGGGAGCGATTCTGAAAACCCTTTGCTTTTCTGTCTGTTCAAGAAACGGGCTGACTTGTAGGACTAAGGAAACCCTCGACCTTTTCTCTTTTATTCAGATTATGGTGACAAATTTAGGTATTTCGGATAATGCGACTGGCTCGGGCCAAGCTAATAATACACAAGCGAAATCTTGGGGCGACAGATGTGATGAATTCTCTTCAACACTGAATGAAAGTAATGTTTTTGTAAATTGTGAAGCCAGATTCTTTGTAGTAAAGCGAAATGAAGGAGATTTTTCAAAAACTTCTCCATTTTTAATTCAAAAGGCTGTACAGTCCATCGTAGGCGAACCTAAATCTGTAAAAAAAAACTTAAAACAGGGGAATTACTGATCGAACTTGAAAACAATAAGCAAGCAAAAAATCTAAGAAAATGTACTTTATTCGGAAATATGCCTGTTACTGTTACTGCTCATAGAAGCCTAAACACTAGCCGCGGAGTCATTTCAGAATCAGATCTCCAATATATCCCAGAAAGTGAAACACTAGAAAATTTAAAACCACAAATGTCATTGCTGTTCGTCGCATTAATATCTATAGAGACAATAAACAAGTACCTACTAAACATATTATTCTTACAATAGACTCACCTAAACTCCCACGTTCAATCAAAGCTGGCTAACTTGACTGCCCTATAAGACCTTACATCCCAAATCCACTGCGTTGCTATAACTGTCAACGATTTGGCCATTTAAAACAATCTTGCAGAGGGAACCTTACTTGTGCACGTTGCAGTGCCATGGGCCATGATGATAAAAACTGTAAAGCACCTGTATCCTGTATAAACTGCAAAAAAGATCACCCTGCCTATTCTAAAGCCTGCGAAAAGTTTAAATATGAAAAAGAAATTCAAACGATCCGTACAAAAAAAAATATTCCTTATCCTGAAGCAAAAAAATGGTCGATTCTAGAACCCCAACTATAGGTAAATCTTATGCTGCTGCCACTGCAAGCAAAATTCAGAAATCATATCAAACAATAGGCACCCAAACTGAAAATCCTACCAGTTACCTATCTGATAAAACTGTTAAAGATAACTGTCAAAAAGCTCCAGTTACCCCTAATCAGGCTTCTTCTTCTTCACAATCATCTTCCACTAACACTACTATTAAGAACTCTTTTCAAAATGCAACTTCTGTACAACCTGATAAGAAACTACACCCTATCTCAAAAAAGCTTACCACTGCTAATTTAATGAAAAAGAAAAATCTTGTAACAAAGCCTACGCCAAATTTAAAAAAACCAAAGAAATCTGATTCTGCAAAACAAGAGGACACTCTTAAAATCTATCCTTCAGATGAGGATAATATGTCGACCGCTTCTGAAGATAATAACGTAGATACTTTTATCTAAAAAGAATTAAAATGACTAATTTCATTTCTTGGAATTGTAGAGGTTTTAATAAGAAACGGGATGAAATAAAAGATATTGTCTTTGATCATCGACCTATCTGCATCGCTTTTCAAGAGACATTTAAAACAAAGTGATATTGTGAATATTCGGGGGTACAACTGCTTCAGGAAGGATTTCTACCAGAATAACAGGGCTACTGGTGGTAGTGCTTTTCTTATCTCTAATAGTGTTCCACACTCCAATATTCCATTAAACACTAACATCCAAGCCGTTGCTGTCCAAATTCATATTCACTTCTTAGTAACTTTTTGCACTATCTATTTACCACCAAACATGTCTCTTCGACACCATGAACTCAATATCCTTATTCTGCAACTGCCAACCCCGTTTATTATTCTTGGAGATTTTAATGGTCATAATCCACTTTGGGGTAGTCCTGACATAAATTCACGTGTATATAAGCGTGCGTATAAGCGTGCAAGGGCAAATGCATGTAAAGTCCGGAGAAAATCTCAAAGGGAGTGTTGGATCAGCTATGTATCCAGTATAACATCAAACATTAGCAGTAAACAACTATGGCAGCGTGTCAGAAAAACAATGGGAATTCAAACTAATCACAGTATTTCATTCCTTAAACTTAATGGTCAGACTATTACCTCTATGAAAAATATTGCAAATACCATTGGCAGTTGTTTCTCTAGTACATCAAACTCAAACTCCTATTCTGAACCTTTTCATTCATATAAAAATAGAACTGAATGCTCTATTATCAACTTTAATTCTAACTCTTTTGAAAATTACAATAAGCCTTTTACTGAAAATGACTTAACCAATAGTCTGAAGAATACTCACTCCTCTGCTCCTGGGCCTGATGGCATAACATACACCATGATTAAACATTTATCCAGATACTCTCTTAAAAATCTGCTTAAACTTTATAATAGAACCTGGTCAGAGCATGTTTTTCCTATAGCCTGAGTCAATGCTATCGTTATACCATTTTCCAAACCTGGTAAAGATGCATCTGATCCAAAGAACTATCGACCAATCGTCTTAACTAGCTGCCTGTGTAAACTTTTAGAGAAAATGATCAACAACCGGCTTGTTTTTATGTTAGAGAAGAATAATTTAATTTCACCATGGCAAAGTGGATTTCGTAAAGGTCGTACGACAATCGACAATATTCTTTTATTAGAGACAAATATTCGTAATTCTATTGTTAGAGGCAGCCATCTGGAGTCAGTTTTCTTTGATATCGAAAAAGCATATGACAAAACCTGGCGTTACGGTATTTTAAGAGATCTTTTTAATTTGGATTTTAGAGGAAACCTTCCCATTTTTATTTAAAACTTTCTAAATGTCAGACGTTTCCTTGTTCACATTGGTTCAACTTACTCAGATTTTTATTTCCAGGAAGAAGGGGTACCTCAAGGCAGTGTCTTGAGTGTGACACTTTTCTCATTAAAAATTAATGATATACTAAAACAGTTGCCACCTAATGTACAGGGCAGTCTTTATGTTGACGACCTACAAATTTCTTGCAAGGGAAACGACATGCGTTTTATCGAACGTGAATTACAACTTGCTATAAATCGCATTACAAAATGGACAAAAGAAAATGGCTTTACGATTTCTAATGACAAAACACAGTGTGTGCATTTTTGTCGTAAACGTGGTCTTCATCCTGACCCAGAGATTTTTATTAATGGAAACAAAATTTCTGTTGTTGACACAGCTCGTTTTTTGGGTGTTCTTTTTGATAAAAAACTTAATTTTATTCCACATATTTTATATTTATGGACAAAATGTGATAAATCATTAAATATTTTAAAAGTTCTTTCAAACAGTTCCTGGGGTGCTGATCATATATCTCTCCTGAAAATTTACCATGCTCCTATACGCTCCAAGTTAGATTATGCATGCCAAGTTTATGGCTCTACTTGTGTATCTTATCTGAAAAACTTGACACGGTGCACCATTCTGCTCTCAGAATTTGTTCCGGTGCTTTCCGTACATCTCCCGTTCAGAGTTTATATGTTGACTGTGTGGAACCTTCCCTCACTAACATCAGACAAAAGCTCTCCTTGGAGTTGTATTATCGCATAGTTTCTCATTCTCATCACCCACTCCAACCTCATATTGGCAGCATAGATCATTCTCTTTTTCAAAATCGCCCTTCTTGCATCCCACCATTTGGACTGAGAGTAAAAAACATTCTTTCCGGTACATCACTCAGGGACAATAATGTTCTTCCTCGCTCCTTTTCATATATGACTCCTTGGCATTCCAAGACTGTCACTTGCATACACCTGTTCAATGGTTTCGACAAATCCAGTACTGATGCAACCGTTTTTCAGGCACTTTTTGCATCTCATCGCCACACATACAATGACTATATTGATATTTATACACATGGGTCAAAAATGAGTGGACTTGTTGCCTGTGGTGTCGTTCTGGATAACACTGTTATTAGCTATCGCCTCCCTAGTACATTTTCCATTTTTTCTGCAGAGTTCATTGCTGTTGCTCTCAAACTCATTTCATCCCACAGTCATGGAAAGTTCATCATCTATACTGACTCAAAGAGTGTCTTGGATTGCTTAACTTCTAGCTCTTGCTCTACCTCTTTTACTTCAGTTTTAAAAATTCATAACGAACTTCTTGGAAAGGGATACAAAATTTTATTTTGCTGGGTTCCTTCTCACGTTGGCATTAAAGGTAATGAAGCTGCTGATAGAGCTGCAAAGCAGGGTTTGACTCCTCTTGAATGTGCAATTCCATATGAAGATATAAAACTTGCACTAAGAAGATCTTTAAGAAATATCTGGCAACGAGAGTGGGAATGGGAAAATAATAAATTACAGGAGATTAAATCAAACATTGAAATATGGCCTACATTAACTCCACGAAAACATGATGTTATTATTACTAGACTTAGAATTGGGCATTCAAGATTTACACATCGGCATTTAATCCTAGGGGAACGTGAACCTTCTTGTCCCAAATGGCACTTTAGTCAACTTACCATTCGCCATATCCTGAACGACTGTCCTTGTCTCCGTCATCTTTATCGGCAGTTTTTTAAATCATCCTCACCAAATTTGACAAGCCTTCTCGGTAGCAATCCTCATTCAGAACTGATAAATTTTTTGAAACATTCGGGTCTTTATTGTGAAATTTGATTTTATTCTATTTTTTTTATCTTGTGCTGTTTGGTTTTAATTATGATTTTTTGATAACAGTAATGTAAAGATTGGTGATCTGGTTATTTTGAAAGAGGAGAATTTGCCACAATGCGAGTGGGCTTTAGGAAGAATTTGTGATGTTTTTCCTGGCAAGGATAAAAAAAAAAATAATAAGGGTTGTTAGCATTAAAACTGGATCGGGTACATATAAAGTTCATTAGTAGTGACTTGTACATAAATTATTAGCTTTCTTGTTCTGTTGATATGATTAACTTTCAGATTTACAGGGTTACACTAAAATATTCTGATAGGATTTTAATAATTAGCTCGATATTAACAATTATTGCATGTAGCTTTATTAATTTTTTAGTAATCATTTCACAAAATATTTTTAATTATTCTCCATTACTTAACAATGTCACACTGTTGAATTTATTATGCAATTTTTTTAATTTGATTTTTATTTTTTTACGAAGCTGAAGTGAAAAGTTCATGGCCTGACACAAAGATGGCATTCCAATCAACAAAAATTTTTGTTTCGTGCCTTGATGTGTTTCGTGTCATTAGTTTATATGACGAGCTTGAAATTGTTCTCTCAAGTAGTTCGTTTACACGATTTTTTTTTTTGTTTTGTTTTTTGTTAAAATGGATGAACTTGAATATCATGCAGTCATAAAATTATTCGTTTTGAATGGATTAACCCCTAAGGAAATTCATCTGAAGTTAACATAAATTTATGGGGACTCTGATGCTTCCATGTTCACCATTAAAAAGTGGTCAGTTGATTTTAGATGTGGTCGTATGTTGCTTGAAGATGACCCACTTAAAGGATGGCCAAAAGCCGCCACCGCACTGGAAATCATCGAAAAAGTGCATATCTTGTTGAACGATAGACGAGTGAAGGTGAGTGACATAGCTGAGGCTGTGGAATTGTTGGAAGAAAGTGTATGAAGCACCTTGCACAAAAGCTCTGCACAAGATGGGTGCCAGATTGGCTGAATGCCGATCAAAAGCAAATGCTGTAAACAGTATTCACAGCAATGTTTGGGATGACTGAATAAGGTTCTAACTGATTCTGTGCAATGATTTGTCAACATGGATGAGACATGCGTCAACCATTATACGCCAGAAACAATAGGACATGACAGAAGGGCCATAGACGAATATTTTCACAGCCTTTTAGACTCACTTCCGGGATAGGATATTTATGTTGGAGAAACACTGGGCCAAGTGTGTCAAGGGATGGATGGATGGCTTTTTATGGCACAAAGTCCACAATGGGACATGCTGCGCCAAACAAAAAAGTGATAAACAATAAAATTTAGCCTCTGGATGGGTTTACCCATCCAGTTTGTCATTAACACAAATTAAAAAACAAGAGTAGACAAAAGGTAAAATCAAAGTCATAAAATACATTGTAGATAATAAAAACAGATGTAAAATGTAATGAACAGTGTAGATAATAAAAACTGATGTAGAATGAGATGAAGAGTGTAAATAATAAAATCAAATGTCATAGTAAAAACCAGCGTCTTTTAAAAAATTTGTCAAATTATAATGAGGTGTACTACCTAAAAGGCTCGTCAGGTTTGGTGAGGATGAATTAAAATATTGCCGATACATATGACGAAGACAAGGACAGTCAGTGAGAATATGGCGAATGGTAAGTGTATGATAGTGCATTTGGGACAGGTCGGCTCCGCCTGTCGAAGTAATAAGTTGGTTGGTTGGTTGGTTGTTGTTTAATGGCGCAAGGTCCGCAATGGGACATACTGCGCCAACAAAAGGATAAAAATTAAGGATGCTTCTGGATGGGTTTTACCCATCCAGATGGTCAGTACAAAACACATTGAAAATTAAGACAATAGGTAAAATAATAAAACACAAGACAAAGATTGAAATAATAGAAAGCAGAGTAAAAAGTGCATAAAATAAAATGATGTAAAAAGTTATGAACAGTGTAAATATAAAAAACCGAAGTAAAAGGAGATGAACAGTGTATATAATAAAAAGATGAACAGTGTAAAATATAAAATCAAATGTCATGATAAAAACCAGCTTCTTTTAAAAAATTAGTCATGCAATGATGAGGGTTCACACCTAAAAGGTTCGTCAGATTGGGTGAAGATGAATTAAAATGTGTTCGATAGAGATGACGAAGGCAAGGGCAGTCGGTGAGGACATGACGAATGGTTAAAGCACTGAAATGACACTTTGGACACTCAGGTTGTTGTTCTCTAAGTAATAAGTATTTATGTGTCAGTCTGGAATGCCCAATTCGTAGTCGAGTAATAATATCGTATTTTCTAGGTGAAACTGTAGGCCAGACTGAAATTTGAGACTTTATTTCTCGCAATTTATTACTATTTTTGTTATTCCACTCCCTTTGCCACATATTTTTAAGATAGCTTTTAAGTGTGTGCTTAACGTCTTCATAAGGAACAGGACAGTTTAAAAGTATGGAAGCCTGCCTTGCGGCTTTGTCTGCTGCTTCATTGCCTTTAATGCCTACGTGGCCAGGAACCCAGCAAAACAAAATATCAAATCCCTTTTTCAAAAGATCGTTGTAAGTTTTTAAAATAGAAATGAAAGTCAGGTTACAAGAGCTAGAAGAGAGAGAATCAAGAACACTCTTTGAGTCTGTATATATAATGAATTTTCTACTTTGATGAGATGAAATGATGTTAAGGGCAACCTCAACAGCAAAGAACTCTGCAGAGAAGATGGAAAAAGAATTAGGGAGTTGATAGCTAAACGTTGTATTACCAATGATAATACCACAACCGACTTTATTAGTTGTTTTGGAGCCATCAGTAAAAATTTCAATATAGTCTTTGTGAGCGATGAGATGAGAAAAGTGCTTGAAAAATGGAAGCATCTGTATTAGATTTGTCAAATCCCTTAAATGGATGAAGACAAGAAATAACTTGGAAATTCCAAGGCGTCATGATTAAAAAAGAACGGGGACGAACTTTGGTATGAATATGAGAAGTGCCCACAAGAAAGTTCTTAATCCTAAGAGAAAAATGAGGGATGCAAGATGGCCGATTCACATAAAGATTATGATCGTTGTTATTTAAATGTGAGTGAAGTGGATGATTAGGATGTGAAAGGATGCGATAGTACAATTCATGTGAAAGTCTTTGTCTTATATCAGTGAGAGAAAGCTCCACACAGTCAGCATATAAACTAAAAACAGGACTGGTCCGGAATGCTCCTGAGCAAATTCTAAGTGCACTGTGGTGTGTTGTTTCCAGTTTTTTGAGGTAAGAATGAGCTGCTGATCCATAAACCTGGCAAGCATAATCCAGTTTGGAGCGAATAGTAGCCCGATATATTTTGAGTAGCGATGGACGGTCTGCTCCCCAAGAAGTATTAGAAAGGACTTTTAAAATATTCAGTGCTTTATCACATTTAGTTCTTAAATATGAAATATGTGGAATAAAAGTCAATTTTCTGTCAAATATAACACCCAGAAATCGAGCAGTGTCAACAACTGAAATTGGCCTGTTATTCATCAAAATCTGAGGATCTGGATGAAGACCTCGTTTACGACAAAAATGCACACATTGTGTTTTGTCAGTTGAGAATTTAAAACCATTTTTATTTGTCCATTTAATGATATTGTTTATAGCAAGTTGTAATTGGCGTTCTATGAAGCGCATGTCATTTCCCTGGCAAGAAATTTGCAGGTCGTCAACATATAAGCTTCCATGTACACTTGGTGGCAACTGTTTTAAAATATCATTTATTTTTAAAGAAAAAAGTGTAACGCTCAAAACACTGCCTTGAGGCACACCTTCCTCCTGAAAATAATAATCTGAATAAACTGATCCTATACGAATTTGAAAGCGTCTGACTTTTAAAAAGTTTTGAATGAAAATGGGGAGATTTCCTCTAAAGTCCAAATTAAAAAGATCTTTTAAAATACCATAGCGCCATGTCCTGTCGTAAGCTTTTTCTATATCGAAAAAAATTGAAACCAAATGGTTACGTCTCACATTAGCTTTTCGAATATTAGTCTCCAGTAATAAGATATTGTCAACCGTTGAGCGGCCCCGTCGAAAACCACTTTGCCATGGAGAAATCAAGTTATTTTTTTCTAAAATGAAAACAAGCCTAGTATTTACCATCTTTTCTAGCAGCTTACATAGACAGCTTGTGAGGGCAATGGGTCTATAATTTTTGGGATCAGTAGCATCTTTACCTGGCTTAGGAAAAGGAATAACAATAGCATCGTGCCAAGCAACAGGGAAAATATTTTCAGTACAGATCCTATTGTAAAGATGAAGGAGATTATTGAGAGACTGTTTTGATAAATGTTTAATCATAATATAGGTAACACCATCGGGTCCGGGAGCAGAGTTATGGCAATGTTTCAAACTATTTTTTAATTCATTATCTGTAAAAGGTCTATTATAGTCTGGTGAAGAGCGGGAGTGAAAATTGATTGATGATCGTTCAGAATTATGTTTATGAGACAAAAAAGGTTCGGAATATGAATTAGAACTGGAGATGTGAGATAAGGTTTTACCAATGGTGTCTGCAATATTTTTAGTAGAAGTTATAGTTTGGCCATTATCATTTAAAAACGAAATACTTTGATTAGAATATATTCCCATTGCTTTCTTGACACGATGCCAAAGCTGTTTACTGCTTACATTAGAGGTAATGCTGGACACATATTTAATCCAGGAATTTTTTTGGGAGATTCTGCGGATTCTTCGTGCGGCTGCCCGTGCTTTTTTGAATGCGATATAATTAGCAGTAGTCGGGTACCTCCTAAAAATTCCCCAAGCTTTTTGTTGCTGTCTTTTTGCATTATTGCATTCATCATTCCACCATGGCTTTGAATGTTTACTCAGACGTCCAGAGGATTTTGGAATAGCAATATCAGCTGCATTCATAATACAGTTTGTGACATCACTGATTGCTCTGTTCATATCACCCTCGATCATTTCATATGTGATAGTTGCATTTATAGTGAAAGTAGCCCAGTTGGCCTTGTCATAAATATAATGTGGATTTATAGGATGATGATCATTAAAAGTATAAAAAGATAAAAATAGAGGAAAATGGTCGCTATTATGAAGGTCGTTACTCACAAAGAAATTAAAATAAGGATACAAAGTTGGAGAGCAGATGGCCAAGTCTATAGCATGAAAAGTTCTGGAAGGTTCATGAAAATATGTGTTGTCACCGTTATTTAAAATACATAAATTATTATCAGTGATTAGGTCCTCAATAATTTGTCCTCGAGGATTAATATCAGGACTACCCCAAAGTTGGTTGTGTCCATTGAAATCACCAAGAATTAAAAAAGGAGTCGGTAACTGCAAAATAAGCCTATTGAGGTCACATTGTCGAACAGTCATATTTGGTGGTAAGTAAACGGTGCAGATGGTGATAAGCATGTGTATATGGATCTGAACAGCAATAGCCTGGATGTCTGTATTTAAAATGATATTAGAATGTGGAACATTATTTGAAATTAAAAGAGCTACACCACCTGTAGCTCTGTCAGAATGTGTATAATCTTTTCTGAAACACCGGTAGCCACGGATTTTAACATTGTCAAGTTGTCTTAAGTGTGTTTCTTGGAAGGCAAAGCAAATAGGTCGATGATCAGAGATAATATCTCTGATTTCATCTCGTTTATTAATAAAACCTCGGCAATTCCATGAAATGAAATTGGTCATACTTTTTTTTTTTTTAGATTATAACATCCACGTCATTGTCCTCTGATGCAGTGGACATACCGTCCTCCCCATCAGAAGGATGGAGGCAGATCATATCATCTTGTTTTGGAAGATTTCCTTTATTATTTTTATTTGTAGTGGGAGTGGGCAATTTTGTTAGTTTCTTTTTCTTGATGATATTGAGACGAGAGGGTGAATTAGAGTGCTTTAGAGATGTAGAGTTAAGACTTTTTTCAGACAATAAGGTTTTAGCAGTTTGTGGAATTTTCTTTAAATTTCTTGATTTTGATGAAGAGGACTGTGAAGAGTTAGAAGACTGATTTGGTGTGGATTGTAAGATTTGGGAATTGTTTACTGTAGTTTCGAGTGGGGAGCTAGTATTGGGTATTTTTGTAGAATTACGTGAAACAGTTTCAACTGGTGGGCTGGTATTGATTACAGAGTCAGTTTGTGTAGCTATTGTTTTACAAGTTTTTTTGGTGGAAGTAACAGCAGCATATGATTTACCAACGATGGGTGTTCTTGATTCTACTATTTTTCTGGCTTCTGGGTATGATATATTTTGTTTTGTTTTAATGGTTTGAATCTCTTTTTCTATTTTCCATTTTTCACAAGACTTAGCATATGATGGGTGATCTTTTTAACAATTAACACAACACACAGTGGCTTCACAATTTTGACTATCATGGCCAATGGCACTGCAGCGGGCACATGTCTGTTTTCCACGGCAGGATGTTTTAGAATGGCCAAAACGTTGGCAGTTGAAGCAGCGTAACGGATTTTGTATGTATTGTCTGACGGGGCATTCAAGGTATCCAGCTTTTATTGATGGTGGAAGTTTTGGGGAATTTATTGTTAAGATTATGTGTTTAGTTGGAATTGGTTTATTGTCGCGAAATATAGATATACGTTTTACTCCGATAACTTTTTGCTCTTTGAGGTTTTCAAGAATTTCGGCTTCTGGTATAAACTGGAGGTCAGATTCAGAAATGACACCACGGCAAGTATTTAGAGTTCTATGGACATCAACAGTGACAGGAATGTTTGCAAATTCAGTACACTTTTTTAAACTGTTAGCTTGCTTGTTATTTTCAACTTCTATTAATAATTCACCTGATCTAAGTTTTTTCACTGATTTTGGATCACCCATTATAGATTGCAGTGCCTTTTGTATTAAGAAGGGAGATGTTTTTGAGAAATCTCCTTCTTTCTTCTTTACTATAAAAAATCTAGCTTCGCAATTTATAAACACATTACTCTCATTAAGCGTGGAAGAAAACTCTTCCATTCTTTCAGCCCAAGATTTCTCATTTGAATTTTTAATAGCTTGGCCCGAGCCAGACGCATTATTCGAATTTCCTTTGTTTGTCGCCATAATTAAATTAAATAAAAAGGGTCGAGGTTTTCCTTAGTCCCACAAGTCAGCCCATTTCTTGAACGGACGGAAAGCAAAGGGTTTTCAGAATCGCTCCCTGGGACACCCATAACCACTCACCAGCTACCAGACCGTCGACCCAGATTGGGAATCACATGTGGTAGTCGTGTTAGTCCGGTGTTTCTCGTTCGAGTAGTCACCGTTGTCTCACCTTCACCAAGGGCACCAGTCTCCCAGTGTGCTCCCAAGGCTAGACTACCGTGAGACCCTCACCAAATCGCCAACCCAATAACCAGCGCCACATCTACACCGGTCTCAGCTTGGTTAATGTTTTAGAAGTTAAGTAATATTAGTATAAACAACAAGAAACTAGACCAAAAAATAAAGGTGAGTGAAAATAAACAGGGTAAGTAGAAACCAAAAAGGTGAGTATAACAAGGTAAGTAGTTTCATTTTTTTGTAAGTTTTTCAAATTTTTAATTTTTTTTTTTAAATTTTTTTTTTTTCAAGAACAATGAACAAGTACCAAAACCTGATTGGCATTAAAAACCAAAAAAACAAACAAGGGCGAAAAAGCAAGAAAAATGCCAAAAACTTGGAGAAAAAAAAAAAAAAATGAAAGAAAAAAAAAGAAAAGGTTTAAAAAAAAAAAAAAAATGAAGAAGAGATAAAAAGATCACTCGGGCCCGGGGTGCGTGACTCCCTCTGAATACCTGAAGAAGGTACCCCCCTGGGGCGAATAAGTTGGTTGGAGGATTAAGGCCGATTGACTCCTTATGTGTCCTAGGCCTATAGGGGGAATGCCCTCCGTGGGGGTCTTTCTAAGGGGTCCCAGCCCGTATTTACGCGAGTTTCGGAGGAAACCACGGAAAACTCCGAACGGCTAGGTCGATGAGTGCGACCTGGGATCGAACCCGGCACCTCCCATCTACCAGCTTTGAGCGCAGAACCGCTCGGCCGCTGGTGGGCCGAAGTAATAAGTATTTATGAGTAAGCCTAGAGTGCCCAATTCGTAGACGGGTAATAAGTACATCATATTTCCTAGGAGTAAATATTGGCCAGATTGCAATTTGAGGTTTAATATCATGTAATTTGTTATTACTTTCACTATTCCACTCCCTTTGCCAAATATCTCTGAAATAGCTCCTGAGGCTATGTTTAACATTGTCATAAGAAATAGGACAGTTTTAAAAAAATGGAAGCTTGCTTTGCGGCCTTGTCTGCTATTTCATTGCATACCAACATGTCCAGGAACCCAACAAAATAAAATACTGAATCCCCTTTTTAGAAGGTCGTTATATGTTTTTAAAACAGAGATAAAAGAAAGAGTGCAAGAGCTAGAAAAAAGAGAGTCAAGAACACTCTTTGAGTCCGTATAGATAATGAATTTTTTGCTGCAGTGAGACGAAATAATGTTTAAAGCTACCTCAACTGCAAAAAACTCTGCAGAAAAGATGGAAAAAGAGCTTGGAAGTTGATAGCTATACGTGGTGTTGCCAGTAACGACACCACAGCCAACCTTATTACTTGTCTTGGAGCCGTCAGTAAAAATCTCGACATAGTCCTTATATTCAGAGCGATGAGATGAGAAAAGTGCTTGAAACATGGAAGCATCTGTGTTAGATTTGTCAAACCCCTTAAATGGATGAAGACAGGAAATTGCCTGGTTGGTTGGTTGGTTGGTTGGTTGGCTTTTAGTGGCGCAAGGTCCACTATGGGACATACTGCGCCAAACAGTTATATTGAAAATGAAGCAGAAACTATAGCTTCTGGATGGGTTTACCCATCCAGACTGTCATTTAAAAGGAACCACATTAAAAATACAAAATAAGAAAAGATAAAAAGGTCTGAATAATTTAAAAAGTAAAAGCAACATAAAAACAAAAAAAAACAGTGTATATCATAAAATCAAATGTGAAATGTTAAAACCAGTGTATATATAATAAAAACAGATGTAAAATGTGATAAAATGTGTAAATAATAAAATCAAATATCAAAGTAAAAGCCTATCTCTTTTAAAAAGTTGGTCAGATTAATGTGTGGATTAATACCCAAAAGGTTTGTCATATTTGGTGATGATGAATTAAAATAATACCGATACAAGTGACGAAGGCAGGGGCAGTTGGTGAGTAAATGACGAACAGTAAGCAAATCGAAATGACAATTTGGGCAAGAAGGCTCCTGTTCCCCAAGAAGTAAATGCTTATGTGTGAGCCTAGTGTGTCCAATCCTAAGGCGAGTAATAATTACTTCATATTTTCTAGGTGTAAGCGTGGGCCAGGCTGCAATGTTTGGTTTGATCAGATGTAGTTTATTATTAGTTTGATAACCCCACTCTCTTTGCCATATATCTTTCAAAAATTTCTTAATTGAGTGCTTAATATCCTCATAAGGAATTGGACAATTTATAGTCACTAAAGCCTGCCTAGCTGCTTTATCTGCTAATTCGTTGCCTTTTATACCAACATGACCTGGAACCCAACAGAATAAAATGTTAAATCCCTTTCTCAGAAGGTCGTTATAGGCTTTTAGAACAGAGATAAAAGAAGAGTTGCAAGAAGTGGATGAAAGTGAATCGATGACACTCTTTGAATCTGTATAAATTATGAATTTTTTGTAAGGATGAGATGAGATAAAATTAAGTGCAACTTCAACTGCAAAAAACTCTGCAGAGTAAATGGACAATGAATTAGGGAGTCTATAGCTAAAAACTGTATTACCACATATGACACCACAACCAACCTGGTCACTTGTCTTTGAACCATCTGTAAAGACCTCCACATATTCCTTATAATCACTGCGATGAGCAGCATAAAGCGTTTTAAAAATTGAGGCATCCGTGTTAGATTTGTCAAAGTTTTTAAATGGATAAAGGCAAGAAACAACTTGGAAGTTCCAAGGAGTCATATTCAAAACAGACTGAGGACGAACTTTGGTATGAGCATGAGAAGTGCCTGCAAGAAGGCTTTTTATCCGAAGACCAAAATGTGGAATGCAAGATGGACGAATCAGAAAAAGATTTTCATTGTTGTTATTTAAATGAGGATGAAGTGGATGATGAGGATGTGAACGAATGCGATAGTAAAGATCCAACGATAGTTGTTGTCTAATATTGGCAAGAGAAGGTTCCACACAGTCAGCATAAAGACTAAGGATTGGAGAAGTGCGGAAAGCCCCTGAACAAATTCTAAGCGCACTGTGATGTACGGTGTCCAGTTTCTTAAGATAGGAAACAGGAGCTGAACCATAAACCTGACAGGCATAATCTAGTCTAGAACGGATAAGAGCTCGGTAAATTTTCAGTAAGGAAGTACGATCTGCTCCCCAAAAGGTATTTGAAAGTACCTTTAAAAGATTTAAAGTCTTGTCACATTTTGTCCTTAAATATTCAATATGAGGCTTAAAATTGAGTTTCTTGTCAAAAACAACACCTAAAAAACGGGCTGAGTCAACAACGGAAATAGCTCTATTGTCAATAAAAATCTCTGGATCGGGATGGAGTCCTCGTTTGCGGCAAAAATGCACACAGTGTGTCTTGTCAGCAGAGAAAGTAAAACCATTTCCATTTGTCCATTTAATAATGTTATTGACAGCTATTTGTAGCTGGCGTTCAATAAAACGTATATCATTTCCCTGGCAAGAAATTTGCAGGTCGTCAACATACAGGCTTCCATGAACATTTCGAGGTAGTTGTTTTAGTATATTGTTAATTTTTATAGAGAACAGTGTTACACTTAAGACACTACCTTGAGGAACACCCTCTTCCTGGAAGTAAAAGTCTGAGTATACTGATCTAATTCGAACTTGAAAGCGTCTCACCTTTAAAAAATTCTCAATGAATATAGGAAGATTGCCCCTTAAACCCAAATTAAAAAGGTCCCTTAAAATGCCATAACGCCAGGTTTTGTCATATGCTTTTTCAATGTCGAAGAAAATTGACACCAAGTGGTTACGTCTAACAATAGCATTCCGTATATTAGTCTCAAGCAAGAGGATATTGTCAATAGTAGAACGGCCTTGTCTAAAACCACTTTGCCATGGAGAAATTAGATTATTTTTTTCAAGAGTGAAAACAAGTCTAGTATTTATCATCTTCTCAAGCAATTTACAAAGGCAGCTAGTGAGGGCAATAGGTCTATAATTTTTTGGGTCTGTAGTATCTTTACCAGGTTTTGGAAAGGGTATAACAATAGCATCGTGCCAAGCAATGGGGAAGATATTTTCAGTCCAGATTCTATTGAAGAGATTAAGTAGATTTTTGAGGGAAGCTTTGGAAAGATGTTTGATCATAAGGTAACTGATACCATCGGGACCAGGAGTGGAGTTATGAGTGAGTTTAAGACTATTGTTGAGTTCATTTTCTGTAAATGGGCTATTGTATTCATATAATGAGCGAGATCTGAAGTTAATATCAGAGCATTCAGAACGTAGTTTGTATGATAGAAAGGGCTCCGAGTATGAGTTTGAGCTAGAAATGTGGGATAAAGTTTTACCAATAGTGTTTGCAATGTTTTGGGTGGAAGTGATTGTCTGACCATTATCTTTAAGAAAAGAAATACTGTCATTAGAATAAATGCCCATGGCTTTCTTGACACGATGCCACAATTGTTTGCTACTAGTATTTGATGTAATGCTGGATACATAATCAATCCACGATTCCTTTTGGGACCTTCCACGAATCCTTCGTGCACTTGCTCTAGCTTGTTTATATGCAATATAATTTGCTGTAGTGGGATATCTCCGAAAAATCCCCCACGCTTTTTGTTGGTGCCTTTTTGCAATTTTACAGTCTTCATTCCACCAAGGTCGAGAGTGTTTAAAAGGATATCCAGATGATTTTGGAATCGAAATGTTAGCTGCATTAATGATACAATGGCTGACATGTGAAACTGCACTGTTAATATCGCCCTCAATCATGGCAGAAGTAATGGAGGCATTATAAGAGAAAGTAGTCCAATTGGCCTTGTCATAAATGTAATGAGGATTACTATGGTTAACTTGATTGAAATTATAGAGCGATAAAAATAAAGGAAAATGATCACTGTTATGCAGATCGTCAGAAACAAAAAAATTAAAATATGGGTAAAGAATTGGAGAACAGATTGCGAGGTCTATTGCGTGAAAAGTCCTAGATGGTTCGTGGAAATAAGTATTGTCTCCATTGTTTAAAAGACATAAGGAATTATCATTGATGAAATCTTCAATGACTTGTCCACGGGAATTAACACTGGGGCTCCCCCAAAGCGGGTTATGTCCATTGAAGTCACCGAAAATTAAGAATGGGGTAGGGAGTTGCAAAATTAAATTATTCAGATCTTGTTTTTCTACAGACATATTAGGTGTTAAATAAACAGTGCAGACGGTTATTAGCATATTGATGTGGATTTGGGCAGCTATGGCTTGAATATTTGTGTTTAAAGGTATATTTGTGTGAGGAACATTATTGGAGATTAATAGAGCCACACCACCTGTAGCTCTGTCAGATTGAATGTAATCTTTCTTTAGACAGTTGTAGCCACGAATTTTAGTCTTATGATTTTGCTTTAGATACGTTTCTTGAAAAGCAAAGCAAATTGGTCGATGATCAAAGACAATGTCTTTTATTTCATCCCGTTTATTGTTAAAACCTCTGCAATTCCAGGAAATGAAATTAGTCATTAAGATTAACACATCTACGTCATCATCTTCTGATGCAGTAGACATACCTTCTCCATCAGAAGGATGAAGGCAAATTAAATCTGCTTGTTTAGCTATATTATTTTCTTTTGATTTTATAGACTCTGTTAGCTTAGGTATTTTTTTTCTTTTAACCAAGTTGTTTTGAGAATTTCCATGCTTTAGAGGTTCAGAGCTGCGATTTTTATGAGACATGGGTTTTTTCAAAATTTGTGAGCTTTTTTTAGGATATGTTGGCTTTGAAGAATTAGGTGTTTGGTGTGATATATTAGGTGTTTGAGTAGGCTTTTCTTGATCTTTGCGCAAATTATTTTTGGCTTCTTCAGGAGGGATGCTCTTAGTAATACTATCTGTTTGTGTGGAGATTGTTTTGTAATTTTTGGGTATTTTAATAGAAGCAACAGCAGCAGCAAAGGATTTTCCAATTGTGGGTGTTCTGGTTTCAACAGTTTTTCTGGCTTCAAAATATGATATATTTTCTTTGGTACGCACAGTTTGAATCTCTTTTTCAAATTTCCATTTTTCACATATTTTAGCATAAGATGGGTGGTCTTTTTTGCAGTTTACACAACATATGGGAGCTTCACAGTTTTCATTATCATGGCCCACACCACCACAGCGGGCACATGTGAGATTACCACGGCAAGAATTTTTTGAGTGACCAAAACGTTGGCATTTGAAGCAGCGCAGAGGATTTGGGATGTAAGGTCTTAAAGGGCATTCCAGGTATCCAGCTTTTATAGAGCGTGGGAGTTTCGGAGAATCAAAAGTGAGTATTAAGTGCTTAGTTGGGATTTGTTTATTTTCACGGGAAATTGAAATGCGCCTAACTGCTATAACTTTCTGATCTTTTAAATTCTCAAGTATTTCCTGTTCTGGTATGTATTGAAGGTCAGGCTCTGAAATAACTCCACGACTGGTATTTAATGTTCGGTGAGTAGTAACAGTAACGGGAATATTAGCGAAAAGTGTACATTTTTTGAGGTTACTTGCTTGCTTGATGTTTTCTACTTCGATTAAGAGCTCTCCTGATTTGATTTTCTTAATTGACTTTGGTTCACCCACAACTGATTGAATAGCTTTATGAATTAGAAATGGTGACGTTTTAAAAAAGTCACCTTCATTACGCTTGATTACAAAAAATCTTGCCTCGTCGTATGTGGAAATTACTTTTTCAGGTAAGGTGGAAGAGAATTCTTCCATTCTATCTGCCCATGCAGTATTATTAGAGTTAGCATTGAGGGATAGGCCCGAGCCAAGCGCATTATTCGTATTTCCTTTGTTTGTCGCCATATTGAGATAAGAAAAAAGGGTCGAGGGTTTCCTTAGTCCCACAAGTCAGCCCGTTTCTTGAACAGACGGAAAAGCAAAGGGTTTTCAGAATCGCTCCCTGGTACACCCATAACCACTCACCAGCTACCAGACCGTCGACCCAGATCGGGAATCACATGTGGTAGTCGTGTTAGTCCGGTGTTTCTCGTTCGAGTAGTCACCGTTGTCTCACCTTCACCAAGGGCACCAGTCTCCCAGTGTGATCCCAAGGCTAGACTACCGTGAGACCCTCACCAAATCGCCAACCCAATAACCAGCGCCACATCTACACCGTTTTCAGCTTGGTTAATGTTTTAGAAGTTAAGTAATTTTAGTAAAATCAACAAGAACAAGACCAAAAAATAAAGGTGAGTGAAAACAAATAAGTTAAGTAGAAAACAAAAAGGTGAGTAAAACAAGGTAAGTAGTTTCATTTTTTTTTTTAAGTTTTTCAAAATTTTAATTTTTTTTTTTTTACAATTTTTTTTTTTCAAGAACAATGAACAAGAACAAGTACCAAAACCTTATTGGCAGCAAAAACCAAAATACAAACAAGGACGAAAAAGCAAGTAGAAAAAAAAAAAACTAAACCAAAAGTGAAATAAATAAAAGAAAAGAAGGTAGACAATTTAAAAAAAAAAAAAGGGAAGAAGAGAAAAAAAAAAAAAAAAAAAAAAAAAAAAAAAAAGATCACTCGGGCCCGGGGGGCGTGACTCCCCCTGAATACCTGAAGAAGGTACCCCCCTGGGGGGGAAATTGCCTGGAAATTCCAAGGTGCCATGTTTAAAAGAGACCGAGGAAGAACTTTAGTATGAATGTGAGAGGTGCCAGCAAGAAAGTTCTTAATTCTAAGAGCGAAATGTGGGATGCAAGATGGGCGATTCACATAAAGATTATGATCATTGGTATTTAAAAGTGAGTGAAGTGGATGATTAGGATGTGAAAGGATGCGATAGTACAATTCAAGTGAGAGAAGGCTCCACACAGTTAGCATATAAACTAAAAACAGGACTAGTCCGGAATGCTCCTGAGCAAATTCTAAGTGCACTGTGGTGTGTTGTGTCCAGTTTTTTAAGATAAGACATAGGAGCAGACCCATATACTTCACAGGCATAGTCTAATTTTTAACGGATAACAGAATGATAGATTCTCAATAAAGAAATGCGATCTGCACCCCAAGCAGTATTTGATAGGACTTTTAAAAGATTTAGTGTTTTGTCGCATTTTGTCCTTAAATATGATATGTGAGGTCAAAAATTACACCCAAGAAACGAGCAGAGTCAACAACAGAAATAGGATTGTCATTCATAAAAATCTCTGGATCAGGATGTAGACCTCGTTTACGACAAAAATGCACACATTGTGTTTTGTCAGTAGAAAAGGTAAAACCATTTTTATTAGTCCATTTAATAATATTCTTGATGGCAAGTTGTAATTGGCGTTCAATGAAGCGCATGTCATTTCCCTGGCAAGATATCTGCAGGTCGTCAACATATAGACTGCCGTGGACGCTTTGTGGAATTTGTTTGAGGATGTCATTAATTTTTAAAGAGAAGAGTGTAACACTCAAGACACTGCCTTGAGGTACACCTTCTTCCTGAAAATAAAAATCCGAAAAAACTGATCCTATACGAACCTGGAAGCGTCTGACTCTCAAAAAATTATTAAATAAAAATAGGAAGATTCACCCTGAAGTCCAAATTAAAAAGATCTTTTAAAATACCATAGCGCCATGTCTTGTCATAAGTAGGGCTGGATTATTTATCAATATATCCCCAAGTATCGATATTTTTTAAATATCCCGATAACAATATTTAAGATTTTGCTCTGTCAATATATCCCTTTAACGATATTACCTAGAGTGCAGAGCGCGATCAATTGATATGCTGATAAGTACCGTTAAACGTCAACGACGGATTAATAGAATTGCGATTCCGCGCTAGCATGCATCACGAATGAAACCCGAATTCCCGAATGAAACCCGAGCGAGCGAACGATCCCATCAGCGAATGAAACCCGAATTCCCGAATGAAACCCGAGCGAGCGAACGATCCCATCAGCGAATGAAACCCGAATAAAAAGAGCGCGCAATATCGTATACTAATACCCATTCTCCAATTATTTTTCTCCCATCCCTCACTGATAAAATAAAAAAATATAACCCCACCCCAAACGATCCATGCACTCACACAATGCATATACTTCCTCTTCCTTTATTCCTGCGTGCGCATCCTCAAATCTAAAATATCACTGCTTTAATAAGTCCACCGCATAATAAAAAAATAAACAGTATTTATTGAAAGCCATCTGCTTTTCCCGCAGTATATTGACTAAACGATAAAACCCTAAACGATAATATGAAATAATTTATACTACTTCTACTGTTAGTATTTGATAATATTCCATATCACCACTCATGGATCGTAGGTGTATTACCACAGTAACCAAACAATATCTTTTGTTTTAGCTCATTTCCTGCTATTGGTTCATTGATATTGGTTTATTTCAAAGTATCGATAACTTCTGGTCAATAAGATGTGACGTTCAATGTGTTTCATTCACTCTGGCTCAGTGATGCCAGATTGGGGATTTTGTCCCCATTTTGGGGGATTTGTGAAGCTTATGGGGACAATTTTGAGGACTTTTTTGGGGAATTCTAAAATGTTTGGGGACAAATCTGGGGATTTCTTCAACTTTCTGTCAATGTTGGCAACGTAATGATTTATCCCTACGACTAGAGACTTTCAATAGCTTTGTTGTTCTTTGGGGATTTTTTTCAAAAATTGAGTTCATTTGGGGAAAAATCTGAGCTCAAATCAGAAAAATCTGCTAGATATTCTTTTTTGAAAAAAAATGTTTTTTTTTCCTCTTTTTAGTGGAAAACCTGTTGGGGATGTTTTCGAAAAAAACCCTTGATTTGGGGAAATTTTAAGACCTGTTTGGGGAAATAATTTTCGACCATCTGGCATCACTGCTTTGGGCTGTATTTCAGTCAGATAGCTAGCTCCCTTTCTCCTTTCCCATGTTATCCAATGGGATTTTCGTTGCTTCGTTTTATAAAAATATCTCATTCAAAAATGAAGTTTTTCGAATTCTGTTTTTTGAATATTAGTCTTTGAACTTGGTTTACTACTTGAACCCTTTTAGCTTGGGGAACAATTTTTCGAAAAAATTCGTTTAAATATTTTATTTCAATAAGTAAATTATGGACTCTAAGTGTGGTTCTCTAAGTAAAATATTTAAATTTATTTTTTCGAAAAATTGCTCACTAAGCTAAAAGACGACCTGTTCAAAGAGTAATATTCAAAAAACAGAATTTAAGCTAAAAGACGACCTGTTCAAAGAGTAATATTCAAAAAACAGAATTCGAAAAAGTTCATTTTTTAATAAAATATTTTTATAAAACGACGCGACAAAAATCCCATTGGATAACATGGGAAGGGAGAAAGGGTGCTATCTGACTGATGTAAAATACAGTTTTATCTTCAGTAATTTTACAGTGACAGTTTCTTTATAGAAATATATAATATTGGATAGTTTATTACTTTTTTTATGTAGCATTTATTTTTTCTCTTTCCTTTTCCTTCCTTCCTTATTTCTTTCTTTCTTTTTTTTTTAAGCCGTACATGTTAAATGAAATTGGTTTAAATGCAAAATGAGTTACTTTAAGTAACAAAATGAAACTTTAACATAATTTTGTTTAAATAATATAATTTTTATACTGACAATGTATACATATATATATATATAATATATATAGATATATATAATTCAATTTTCAATTGTTGTGAAACTATTACGAATGTGAATTGAACACATATACATTTAAAAAATATTGTAATGATTTGGTAAGCAGAAACAAAAATAAAAATGACAAGCAACTGACATTTAGGATGCATATAAGAGTTTTAAGTAAAAAATATTACTCTCTACGACCAAAAAAGGTGTATCCAATTCCAATGGCATTTCTTAACTATTTAAATTGATTTTCCTTTTTATTTAATACCTACATCTTAAGACAATTTTTCTTAAGCTTTATTTTTAGTAGAATTATGAATTTTGATATACTTGGTACAAATAAAACACAGATCACATAGTAGCTGTGTTAAAATATGATTTTAAAATAATTAAAGCTTAAAATGGGAAGAATAGAGGATAAACTATACAGAGGTATACTAAAAAGCAATAGTATAAGTTATAAGAAACACAAAATATTGATTCACTTTTTATGATTTTTTTTTTTTTTTTATGATAAAGTTATGATAGTAATATACCAGAAAGTACATGGAAAACACTCTATACTTGTATACTTTAAAATTCGTGTGCACATGTTGTTAAAAAATAACAAATGTCTATTTTTTCCTATCTTGAAAGAAATATCGCAATATATCACTAATATCGATATTAACTTGGTGATATATCGCGATATTTAATTTCTGATATCGTCCAACACTAGTCATAAGCTTTTCCTATATCAAAAAAAATTGACACCAAATGGTTACGTCTCACATTAGCTTTGCGGATATTTGTCTCTAATAATAAAATATTGTCAACCGTAGAACGGCCTCGTCGGAAACCACTTTGCCATGGAGAAATCAAATTATTTTTTTCCAGAATAAAAACCAATCTAGTATTTACCATTTTTTCGAGTAGTTTACAAAGACAGCTTGTAAGAGCAATGGGCCTGTAATTTTTTGGGTCAGTAGCATCTTTACCTGGTTTAGGAAAAGGAATAACAATAGCATCGTGCCAAGCAATGGGGAAAATATTTTCAGTCCAGATCCTGTTGTAAAGATGAAGGAGATTTTTAAGAGACAGTTTTGATAAATGTTTAATCATAATGTAGGTAACACCATCGGGTCCAGGAGCAGAGTTACGACAATTTTTTAAACTATTTTGTAATTCGTTTTCAGTAAAACGACTATTGTACTCTGGTGAAGGACGGGAGTGAAAATTAATTCATGAACGTTCAGAATTATTTTTATATGACAAAAAAGGTTCAGAGTAGGAATTAGAGCTGGATATGTCAGATAATGTTCTACCAATGGTGTTTGCTATATTTTTAGTTGAAGTTATGGTTTGGCCATTATAATTGAAAAAGGAAATACTTTGATTAGAATAAATTCCCATTGCTTTCTTGACACGATGCCAAAGTTGTTTGCTGTTTATATTGGAGGTTATGCGGGAAACATATTTAACCCAAGACTCCTTTTGCGATTTTCTGCGGATTCTTCGAGCATTTGCTTTTGCTTTCTTAAATGCCATGTAGTTGGCAGTCGTTGGGTACTGCCTAAAAATCCCCCATGCTTTTTGTTGCTTTCTTTTTGCAGCGGTACATTCTTCATCCCACCAGGGCTTTGAGTGTTTATTGTGGCAGCCAGAAGATTTTGGGATAGAAATGTTAGCAGAGTTCATGATACAATTAGTCACATCGGTAACAGCCTTGTTTATCACCTCCAATCATGTCATGTGTAATTACAGCATTAATGGTGAAGGCAGCCCAATCGGCTTTGTCATAAATATAATGTGGGTTTCCTGGTTGATGTTCATTAAAATTATGAAATGATAAAAATAAAGGAAAATGATCACTATTATGTAGATCGTTACTTACGAAGAAATTAAAATATGGATACAGAGTGGGTGAGCAAATAGCTAGGTCTATTGTATGGAATGTTCTGGAAGGTTCATGAAAATATGTATTGTCCCCGTTATTTAGAATACATAGATCATTATCTGTGACACAATCCTCAATAACTTGACCACGCTGATTAGTGTCGGGACTACCCCAAAGTGGGTTGTGCCCATTAAAATCTCCAAGAAAGACAAAAGGAGTTGGCAACTGCAAAACAAGGTTATTGAGATCATGAGGGCTGAGAGTCATATTTGGGGGGATATAGATATTGCAAACAGTGACAAGCATGTGAATATGGGCCTGGACTGCTACAGCTTGGATATTAGTATTTAAAGAAATATTAATATGAGGTACATTATTAGAAACAAGAAGAGCTACACCACCTGTAACCCTGTCAGAATGGATAAAGTCTTTTCTAAAACAGTTATAGCCACGAATTTTTACAATATCATTTTGTTTTAAGTAGGTCTCTTGAAAGGCAAAGCAAATGGGTTGATGATCAGAAATGATATCTCTGATTTCATCTCGTTTATTTGTAAAACCTCGGCAATTCCATGAAATGAAATTAGTCATTATGATTTTTTGTTTTAGATTAAAAAGTCCACGTCATTATCCTCTGATGTGGTAGACATACCTTCCCCATCAGAAGGATGAAGGGTTATTAAGTCCTGTTGTTTAGTAAGATTTATTTTTTTATTTTTGTTTGAATTTGGAGTGGGCAATTTTGCAATTCTCTTTTTCTTAATGGTATGGGGATGCAAGGGTGAATTAGAATTTTTCAGGGAGACTGAGGAATGTCTTCTGTCAGACAAAACATTTTTTTGTATAGATGGAGATTTTTTAGAAGTTGTTGGTTTAGGTAAAGAAGACTGTGTGGAAGTAGCTGTCTGACTTGGTTTGGTTTGTAGATTTGAGGGATTGATTTGTATGTTTTCCACAGGAGTGCCATTGGAAGACTGTGTGCAATTTGAAGCCTGATTAGGCTTAGGTTGCAATTTTTGTGAATTAATTAAATCAGTTGCAACTGGAGAGCTGATATTGTTTAGAGAGACAGTTTGTGTAGCTATTGTTCTAGAAGTTTTTTTGATGGAAGTAGCAGAAGCATATGATTTTCCAATGATTGGTGTTCTTGATTCAACTATTTTTCTTGCCTCAGGGTACGATATATTTTCTTTAGTTTTAATGGTCTGAATCTCTTTTTCTATTTTCCACTTTTCACAGAACTTGGAGTATGATGGGTGATCATTTTTACAATTAATGCAACGGACTGGGGCCTCGCAATTTTGACTGTCATGGCCAATGGCACTGCAACGGGCACACGTCAGTTTTCCTCTGCATGAAGTTTTAGAGTGTCCAAAGCGTTGGCAGTTGAAGCAGCGTAGTGGATTCGGAATATATGGTCTAATGGGGCATTCGAGATAACCAGCTTTTATAGAGCGTGGAAGTTTAGGAGAGTCTATCGTTAAAATAATATGCTTGGTAGGTATTTGTTTGTCATCTCGAAAAACGGAAATGCGTTTAACTGCTATTACTTTTTGCTCTTTAAGGTTCTCAAGGATTTCTGATTCTGGTATGAACTGTAAGTCAGATTCGGAGATGACACCATGACAAATATTCAAAGTTCTATAAGGAGTAACAGTGATAGGTATGTCTGCAAAAAAGGAACATCTTTTTAAACTCTGAGCTTGCTTGTTATTTTCAACTTCTATTACTAATTCCCCTGATCTAAGTTTTTTGACTGATTTTGGATCACCCATTATAGATTGCAGTGCCTTCTGTATTAAAAAAGGAGATGTTTTTGAGAAATCGCCTTCTTTCCTCTTTACAACAAAAAATCTAACTTCACAATTAACAAATACATTCGTCTCATTGAGGGTGGAAGAAATCTCTTCCACTCTATCTCCCCAAGATTTCTCATTTGAGTTTTTAATAGCTTGGCGCAAGCCAGACGCATTATTCGTATTTCCTTTGTTTGTCGCCATATTGAGATAACAGAAAAGGGTCGAGGGTTTCCTTAGTCCCACAAGTCAGCCCGTTTCTTGAACAGACAGAAAAGCAAAGGGAATCGCTCCCTGGGACACCCATAACCACTCACGCAGCTACCAGACTGTCGACCCAGATTGGGAATCACATGTGGTAGTCGTGTTAGTCCGGTGTTTCTCGTTCGAGTAGTCACCGTTGTCTCACCTTCACCAAGGGCACCAGTCTCCCAGTGTGCTCCCAAGGCTAGACTACCGTGAGACCCTCACCAAATCGCCAACCCAATAACCAGCGCCACATCTACACCGGTGTCAGCTTGGTTAATGTTTTAGAAATTAATTATATTTAGTACAACCGAAAAGAACAAGACCAAAACATAAAGGTGAGTGAAAATAAACAAGGTAAGTAAAAACCAAAAAGGTGAGCAAAACAAGGTGAGTAGTTTCATTTTTTTTTTTTTTTTTTTTTTTTTTGTAAGTTTTTCAAATTTTTATTTTTTTTTTTCAATTTTTTTTTTTTTTTACAAGAACAATTAAGAAGAACAAGTACCAAAACCTTATTGGCAGTAAAAACCAAAAAATACTAACAAGGACAAAAAACAAGAGAAAAAGCCAAAATCTTATTAGCAAAAAAAAAAGAAAATAAATAAATAAATAAAAAATAAATAAAAATAATAAATAAATAAAATAAAATAGAGAAAAATAAAAAGTAAAGTAAAGTAAAAGAAATAAAAGAAAGAAAGGTAGAAGGAAAAAAAAAAAGAAAAGATCACTCGGGCCCGGGGTGTGTGACTCCCCCTGAATACCTGAAGAAGGTACCCCCCTGGGGGGAGTGTGTCAAGGGAGAGAATGTAAAAAAATAAAATCCTTTTTCAATTGAAAATCACAGTATTTCATTGTCAAGCCAAGAACTTTTCACCTTACCCTCATATATTTTAAATTCCTCAAACCCTATAATTTTCTTTATATTGACAAAAACTTTGTTGCGTTTTTTTTAATATAATCATACTTCTTTTTTCTTTTTAATATGGAATTCTTCATGATTTTTTCCTATATAGCAGAGTGAGCATCTCCAATATTTCTGAAAATTCTTTGTTCATTGTAAGTTAAATTAAGGTACAATTTTGAACAAATATTTATTGTAGCTTAATTAATGAATTTACAGACATTTAATTCTCTGGAAAATATCGTAACACTTGATTAAAAATGATACAAATTACATACTGGTTACTGCATTTTCTTACATGCTTGTTTTCATCATTAAACAGATTTCTGAAAAATTATTCATTGTGCTGTGTTTGATTTTTTTCCCTCCCTTCATTTTCTTCTGCAGGTATTTGAAGAAATTGCTAGAACAATGAGTATAAAGGGATTTGGTACTTTCATTGGAGATGTGTGTTATGAGAAATGGCGAGGGTTGCAGAGAACATACAAAAAATCTTAAAGATAGATTAAAAAAATCTGGCAGTGCTGCAATCCAGTGCAAATTTCCTTTCTATGCAGAGATAGATGCAATATTGGGGAAAAAAACCTGACATTGCACCCATTGTAACATATAGTAGCATGGCAGCGGGACCAGTCTACAGGGGTAAGTAATTTTTATGGATTGAAACATGTTAATTTACCATCTTAATTTGTTTTTCAGTGTTATGAAAGTGCTAGAGTAATTTATATGCATTTTCTCTCATACCCATAGCAATTTTTATTTTAAAAAATAACCAATGTTTTGTATTTATTCATACTATTAATCCCAGTGGCAGAAAGTTTTGTAGCTGTCTGTGACAGGCCTTTAAAATTTCATAATTTGTCTGGGAAATTTGCATGTAATCAGGGGGTGAAAATGGCTTACACTTAAAAAGCCTGAAAGCTGATATGGGGGGGGAGGGGACTTAACTACAGTGTGATCTCGTGCAACAGTACACAAATACAATTTTACTACAGAACAATATAGTATAAACAATTAAAAAATAGTAAGTTGAACACATTCTATTAAATATTTTACAGCAATGTTTGACACAACACAATATAAATAATAAAAGTTTGACAGCAGACAAAGAGTGTCCGAAAGCTGCAGACTAATTTTTTTTTTTTTTTTTCTTTATATTAGTGCAGTCAAAAACTGTCGGCAAGCCATTTTTCTGTGTTCGCGACTATGTCGCGGTGTTTCTGCCATTGGGCTATTATTACTCGCTTTGGGCTAAGCTTTACTATAGGGCACCCATTGTCGATTCGTGATGCAATTCAGTGATTTGACACTTTTTTATAGTAACCTTTTTGTATCCGAACTTTGTTTTTCTTTTTGCACCAGCTGCTCGTGTGTGTATATCGTAATGCAGCCCAGTTGAATTATTTTTTTTATGAGTTTTAGAGATTTAAAAATTAATTTTACGAGTGTATTTTATTATTATTATTTTTTTTTATAAATGGAGATTGTTAATTGCTATCGCTATCAGACATTTGATTTAAAAGCGTTTTCTACAATAATAATGGATTAGACAAATTGCGTGTTATTGCTCAAAACAAGATTTTAAGCAATTGTGATTATTCTTATTAAATTCATTTAAACACAGTGACAGCAAAACAGGCAAACCTATCTAGTAGTAAGCATAAGCTATTACTCGTTTTTTTTTTTTTAAGTCAAAAGGTTAATTTAGCATTTTTCAAATGCTACCTGTAAAAGAAAATAATTCTTTTAAGTTGATTGTATTGGACAAACATTGTACAAAAGTAACTATAGAAACTAGAGTACAATTCCTATAAAATTTCTGTTTTAGATGATTTTGCAGTACCTGCCAGCAGCAATTCTCCTGCAACTCCCATAGAAACACCAGAATCTCGAGTTTTGGTACCAGCCACCCATTCTCGGGAAATGTCTCCAACACGGACACCAAGTTCAAAGTCGCTGCCAGCTTATAAAGTGTACTTTGAGAGGTTGGATGCCCAAGACCAAAAAAGAGAAAAAGAAAATGAAAGGAGAAGGGAAGAGAGAAAACAGGCAGAGGCAGCAAGGCAAAAACGCCATGAGGAGAGGCAGGCCTTGAAGCTGCAATATTTAAATCTTTTAAGAGAGTCTAATAAAAATGCTTAAAAAACTCCCTGTTTCTTCTGTCAGCCATTATTTTTATTTATTTTCTAAGATTGGAATAATTTGTAAAAATCTTCGGCATTAATATACCATATATACTCGCATGTAAGTAGAGAAAATTTTGACTTTTTTTGTTTTGGGAGGGGGGGGGGAGGGGTCGACTTATACGCAAGTCATTTTGAAAAAAAAAATCCAACTTTTTTTTTTTTTTTTTGGCCGTACGAATAATAGTAATAAATGGAATGCACTGAATATAATAATAATAATTTGGCATTCCAAAATTATTTTAAATTTATTTTTTTTTTACTTTGGTTCAGCGATGTCTAGAGGGTGAAATTTAAAACCCGCTATGTAGCGTCTCACCGGCAAAATATAACTAAAATAAATATTAAATTTGCTTCAATTTTTGTGTTTTAAATTTGCTTTGCAGTATACGCTGCTGCGTTTATTTTAAAAATACAAAGTATCACATATATAAAAATACAAAAAAATTTAAAAATTCAATCGAAATCATCCAAATTGCAAAACAGTTTGTTAAATTCGGCCTCTGTCATTTTGTCATCGGCGTGGTAGATATCCCCAGCCTCTGATTCTGCTTCATCACAGTCTGAATCATCAGATGAGTCATTATCCGAAACTATATCTTCTGTGCCATCCATCGCATTACTTATGCAGCATTTTTTGAAAGCTTTTATAATTATATCTTTGGAAAGAGTCCCACGATTCTTTAATCCATTCTACGATGGTGACGATGTCCACTTTTTTTAAATTTCCAGCCTTAGTGGTTTGAACATTGTCAGATGCCATCCAATGCATCCATTTTTGCCGTAATCTGTCCTTAAATGGCTTGTTGATAGACACATCAAGCGGCTGGTCCACCGGGAATTACAGCTTTCTCCGAATTCAAAGAGCTCAACTTGGATTTGACTGGATCCGTTTAGTGCGCCCCGAAGGAGTCCCAGACAAGCAAACTTTTCTTCTTAAAAACTGCTTCTGGCTGCCGATTCCACACCTTTTCCAGCCAGTCTAGGACTCCATTTTCATCTATTCAGCCTTTCGGTTGGTTGGTTTTTAATGGTGCAATGTCCACAATGGAACATACTGCGACAAACAATCGTATAAAAGATAGTTTATAGCTTCTGGATGGGTTCACCCATCCAGATGGTCATTAAAAAAAAAACAATAAAGTTAAAACAAGAATAGGTGAAATGACAAAAATTTATAATATAATAAAAAACAGAGAAAGTACGATGCAAAAACTTATGAATGGTGTATATAGTAGAAAACAGATGCACAATGTATATATAATAAAATCAAATGAATTGTGTAAATAATAAAATCAGATGTCATAATAAAAACCAGCTTCTTTTGAAAAATTTGTCAAGCGATGATGAGGATTAGTGCCTAAAAGGTTTGTCAAATTTGGTGAAGATGAATGAAAATATTTTCTATACAAATGTCGGAGACAAGGACAGTCGGTAAGAATATGTTGGATTGTAAGTGAATTAAAATGACATCTAGGACATGTGGGCTCCTGTTGTCTAAGTAGTAAGTGTTTATGTGTTAATCTTGTATGTCCAATCCTCAAGTGAGTAACAATAACATCGTAATTTCTAGGATTAAAAGTAGGCCAAACAGTAATTTGAGGTTTTATTCCATGTAATTTATTATTGCTTTGATAGTTCCACTCCCTTTGCCACATATTTCTAAGTAAACCTTTAATTGCATGCTTGATGTCATCGTAAGGAATAGGACAGTTTAAAATAACAGAAGCCTGCCTTGCGGCTTTGTCAGCTGCTTCATTGCCTTTGATGCCTACATGGCCTGGAACCCAACAGAATAATATATCAAATCCCTTTTTTAGAAGTTCGTTATAAGTTTTTAAAATCGAAATAAAAGAAAGGTTACAACAGCTAGATGAAAGAGAATCAAGAACACTCTTAGAGTCTGTGTATATTATGAATTTTTGATTGGGATGAGATGAAATAATATCAAGAGAAACATCAACAGCAAAGAACTCAGCAGAGAAGATGGAAAGTGAATTAGGGAGTTGATAGCTAAAAGTGGTGTTGCCAATAAAAACATCACAACCGACTTTATTACTTGTCTTGGAGCCGTCAGTAAATATTTCGGCATAGTCCTTATAATGACAGCGATGAGAGGAGTAAAAGGCATGAAAATTAGAAGCATCTGTATTAGATTTGTCAAATCCATTAAACGGATTAAGACAAGAAATAACCTGGAAATTCCAAGGTGTCATGTTTAAAAGAGAACGAGGACGAACTTTGGTATGAATATGAGAGGTGTTAGCAAGAAAGTTCTTAATTCTAAGAGCAAAATGTGGGATGCAAGATGGGCGATTCACATAAAGATTATGATCGTTACTGTTTAAATGAGAGTGAAGTGGATGATTAGGAAATGAAAGGATGCAATAGTACAATTCAAGTGGAAGTCTTTGTCTAATATCAGTGAGAGAAGGCTCCACACAGTCAGCATATAAACTGAAAACAGGACTAGCGTGGAATGTTCCTGAGCAAATTTTGAGCGCACTATGATGTGTTATGTCAAGTTTTTTAATATAAGAGTGAGGGGCTGAACCATAAACCTGACAAGCATAATCAAGTTTGGAGCGAACAGTAGCTCGATAAATTTTGAGTAAAGATGGACGGTCTACTCCCCAAGAAGTGTTAGAAAGGACTTTTAAAATATCAAGTGCTCTGTCACATTTAGTTCTCAAGTGTAAAATATGTGGCATAAAGTTCCATTTTCTATTGAAAATAACGCCTAGAAACCGAGCAGTGTCAACAACGGAAATTGGCCTGTTATTTATCAAAATCTCAGGATCAGGATGAAGACCTTGTTTACGACAAAAATGCACACATTGTGTTTTGTCAGTTGAAAATTTAAAACCATTTTTATTTGTCCACTTAGTGATATTTTTTATAGCGAGTAGTAGCTGGCGTTCTATGAAGCGCATGTCATTTCCCTGGCAAGACATTTGCAGGTCATCAACATATAGGTTCCCATGGACACTTTGAGGCAGTTGTTTTAGAATATTGTTAATTTTTAAAGAAAAAAGAGTAACACTCAAGACACTGCCTTGCGGTACGCCTTCCTCATGGAAATAAAAATCTGAGTAAACTGATCCAATGCGAATTTGGAAGCGTCTGGTCCTTAAAAAGTTTGCAATAAAAATAGGGAGATTTCCTCGAAAGTGCAAATTATATAAATGTCTTAAAATGCCATAGCGCCAAGTCTTGTCATAAGCTTTTTCCATGTTAAAAAAAACTGACACCAAATGGTTACGTCTCACATTAGATTTTAGATCATTAGTCTCCAGTAATAAAATATTGTCAATCGTTGAACGGCACCGTCAAAAACCACTTTGCCATGGAGAAATCAAATTATTTTTTTCAAGAACAAAAATCAATCTAGTATTTACCATTTTTTCAAGTAATTTACATAGACAGCTTGTAAGAGCAATGGGCCTGTAATTCTTTGGGTCAGTAGCATCTTTGCCTGGCTTAGGAAAAGGAATAACAATAGCATCGTGCGAAGCAACAGGGAAAATATTTTCAGTCCAGATCCTATTGTAAAGACGAAGGAGATTTTTTAGAGACTGTTTTCATAAATGTTTAATCATAATGTAGGTAACACCATCGGATCAGGGAGCAGATTTATGGCAATGTTTCAAACTTTTTTTAATTCACTTTCTATAAAAGGCCTATTGTAGTCTGGTGAAGAGCGGGAGTGAAAGTTGATTGATGATGGTTCAGAATTACGTTTATGAGACAAAAAAGGTTCGGAATATGAATTAGAATTGGAGATGTGAGAAAGTTTCACCAATGGTGTTTGCAATATTTTTAGTAGAAGTTATTGTTTGGCCATTATCTTTTAAAAAAGAAATACTTTGATTAGAATGTATTCCCATTGCTTTCTTGGCACGACGCCAAAGCTGTTTACTGCTTACATTAGAGGTAATGCTGCACACATATTTAATCCAGGAATTTTTTTGGGAGATTCTGCGGATTCTTCGCGCGGCTGCCCTTGCTTTTTTGAATGCGATATAATTAGCAGTAGTCGGGTACCTCCTAAAAATTCCCCAAGCTTTTTGTTGCTGTCTTTTTGCATTACTGCATTCACTATTCCACCATGGCTTTGAATGTTTACTGAGACACCCAGAGGATTTTGGAATAGTAAAATTTCAGCTGCATTTATAATACTGTTTGTGACATCAGTGATTGCTCTGTTGATATCACCCTCAGTCATTTCGTATGTGATAGTTGCATTTATAGTGAAAGCAGCCCAGTTGGTTTTGTCATAAATTTTATGTGGATTTATAGGATGATGATCATTAAAATTATAAAAAGATAAAAATAAAGGAAAATGGTCACTATTATGAAGGTCGTTACTAACAAAGAAATTAAAATATGGATACACAGTTGGAGAGCAGATGGCCATGTCTATTACATGAAAAGTTCTGGAAGGTTCATGGAAATTTGTGTTATCCCCATTATTTAGAATACATAAGTTATTATCTGTGATAAAGTCTTCAATAATTTGACCACGTGGATTGATGTCAGGACTACCCCAGAGTGGACTGTGTCCATTTAAATCCCCAAGAATGACATAAGGGGTCGGAAGCTACAAAATTAGGTTATTAAGATGACGACGGTGGAGTGACATATTTCGTGGTAAATAGATAGTGCAGATGGTGACAAGCATGTGGATATGAATCTGAACAGCTACAGCTTGGATATCAGTATTTAAAGAAATATTGGTGTGAGGAGTATTATTAGAAATAAGAAGAGCTACACCACCTGTAGCTCTGCCAGAGTGGGTAAAATCTCTTCTGAAACAGGTATAGCCACGGTATCATGTTGTCTTAAATATGTCTCTTGAAATGCAAAACAAATTGGTCGATGATCAGAAATTATTTCTCTGATTTCATCTCTTTTATTTATAAAACCTCGGCAATTCCAAGAAAATGAAAGTAGTCATGATTTTTCGTTTTATTTAGATGAGAACATCTTCTGATACAGTAGACATATTATCTTCCGCATCAGAAGGATGGAGACTGATTATGTCATCTGGTTTGATAGGCGTAATTTTAGATGTTTTAGTTGCAGGTAATTTTAAAATTTCTTTATTTTAATATTATAGTGGGAAGGTGAGTTTGAATGTTTTAGAGAGCCAGAAGTCTGTCTCCTTTCAGACAAAATACTTTTTGCGATTTGCGGGGATTTATTGGATGTAGATGGTTTAGATATTGAGGATTGTGTGGAGGTGGAAGATTGACTAGGTGTTGTTTGTGGTTTTGAAGAACAGATTTGTATGGTTTGACTTGGAAGGCAGGTAACAACTTGGCATTCAGTTTGGGTAGCGATAGTTTTATAAGTTTTTTTAATGGAAGTAGCAGCAGCAGCATAAGATTTTCCGATGGTAGGGGTTCTAGATTCTATGATTTTTCTAGCTTCTGTGTATGATATATTTCCTTTTGTTTTGACAGTTTGTACTTCTTTTTCAACCTTCCATTTTTCACAAGATTTCGAGTAGGATGGGTGATCCTTTTTGCAGTTAACGCAAGAGACTGTAGCTTCACAGTTTTGATTGTCATGACCCACTGCACCGCATCGGGCACATGTGAGTTTACCACGACATGCAGTTTTCGAGTGTCCAAAGCGTTGGCAATTAAAGCAGCGTAGGGGATTTGGAATGTATTGCCTGATAGGGCATTCGAGATAACCAGGTTTTATTGAGTGTGGGAGCTTTGGGGAGTCTATTGTTAGTATTATATGTTTAGTTGGTATAGGTTTATTCTCTCGAAAAAATTGAGATGCGTTTAACTGCAATAACACCTTGGTCTTTGAGATTCTCAAGAATTTCGTCTTCAGGTATGAACTGCAAATCGGATTCTGAAATAACACCACGGCATATATTTAGAGTTCTGTGAGAACTAATGGTAACAGGTATGTTAGCGAATTGTGTACAGTTTTTCAAAGTGTTGGCTTGTTTATTTTTCTCAACCTCAATCAAAAGTTCTCCTGACCGAAGTTTTTTAACCGATTTTGGATCACCCATTATACTTTGCAGCGCTTTTTGTATCCATTCATGTCTTTGAGAAGTCACCCTCATTTCTTTTCACAACTAAAGGGTGAGTGTTTCTTCCAACACACAAACGCAAAGGGTTTTTAAGAATCCTCTCTGGGACACCCATAACCACTCACCAGCTACCAGGTCGCCGACCCAGTTCAGGAACCACGTGTGGCAGTCGTGTTAGTCCGGTGTTTCTCGTTCGAGTAGTCACTGTTGTCTCACCTTCACCAAGGGCACCAGTCTCCCAGTGTGATCCCAAGGCTAGACTGCCGTGGCACCATCACCAAAATCATTGCCCCAATAGCCAGCGCCACATGAACACCGGACTTTACTTTGTTAATTGATTAATAGTTAATAGATTTACTTTTTTTGTTTGCCTTTTACAGTTTTTTAAAATTTTTTTTTTACAGTTTTTCTTTTTCCTTTTTAATAACAGCCAACAGACAAAAAATAGGGTAAGTCAGAACTTAACAAAAATAGGTTAGTAGAACGAGGTGAGTGGTATCGTTTTTTGTGTTCTCAAAAAATTTTATAATTTTTTTGGAGTTTTTTTTTTTTTTTTTTAACAAAAAAAACAAGAATGGGCCAAGAACTTATAGGCAACGAAAAATTAAGAAACCAAAAGTAAAAGAAACAAACAAAGCGTAACAAGAAGAAAGTACCAAAAACCTTATTGGTAACGAAAAAAACAAACAAAAGAAACAAAGGGAAAGAAACAAGGCAAGAGGAGGGGAAAGAGAAAGATCACTCGGGCCCGGGGTGCGTGACTCCCCCTGAATACCTGAAGAAGGTACACCCCTGGGGGTACCGGTTTTTTTTTGTTGTTGTTCGTTTGCACAAAATCGTTTACACGATTTTTTTTTTTTTGTTAAAATGGATGAACTTGAATATCATGCAGTCATAAAATTATTCGTTTTGAATGGATTAACCCCTAAGGAAATTTATCTGAAGTTAACATAAATTTATGGGGACTCTGATGCTTCCATGTTCACCATTAAAAAGTGGTCAGTTGATTTTAGATGTGGTCGTATGTCGCTTGAAGATGACCCACTTAAAGAATGGCCAAAAGCCGCCACCGCACTGGAAATCATCGAAAAAGTGCATATCTTGTTGAACGATAGATGAGTGAAGGTGAGTGAGATAGCTGAGGCTGTGGGGTTATCGGAAGAAAGTGTATGAAGCACCTTGCACGAAAGCTCTGCACAAGATGGGTGCCACATTGGCTGAATGCCGATCAAAAGCAAATGCGTAAACAGTATTCACAGCAATGTTTGGGACGACTGAATAAGGTTCTAACTGATTCTGTGCAATGATTTGTCACCATGGATGAGACATGCATCCACCATTATACGCCAGAAACAATAGGACATGACAGAAGGGCCATAGACGAATATTTTCACAGCTTTTTAGACTCACTTCCGGGCCTAGTGTGTCAAGGGAGAGAATGTAAAAAAATAAAATCCTTTTTCAATTGAAAATCACAGTATTTCATTGTCAAGCCAAGAACTTTTCACCTTACCCTCATATATTTTAAATTCCTCAAGTCCTATAATTTTCTTTATATTGACAAAAACTTTGTTGCGTTTTTTTTAATATAATTATACTTTTTTTTTCTTTTTAATATGGAATTCTTCATGATTTTTTCCTATATAGCAGAGTGAGCATCTCCAATATTTCTGAAAATTCTTTGTTCATGTTCTAATAATGTATATGATATTTGTTTTACATTTGTTTGTTCATTGTAAGTTAAACAAAGGTACAATTTTGAACAAATATTTATTGTAGCTTAATTAATGAATTTACTGACATTTAATTCTCTGGAAAATATCGTAACACTTGATTAAAAATGATACAAATTACATACTGGTTCATGCGTTTTCTTACATGCTTGTTTTCATCATTAAACAGATTTCTGAAGAATTATTCATTGTGCTGTGTTTGATTTTTTTCCTTCTCTTTATTTTCTTCTGCAGGTATTTGAAGGAATTGCTAGAACAATGAGTATAAAGGGATTTGGTACCTTCACTGGAGATGTGTGTTATGAGAAATGGCAGGGGTTGCGGAGAACATACAAAAGTCTTAAAGATAGATTAAAAAACTCTGGCAGTGCTGCAATCCAGTGCAAATTTCCTTTCTATGCAGAGATAGATGCAATATTGGGGAAAAAAACCTGACATTGCACGCATTGTAACATATAGTAGCATGGCAGCGGGACCAGTCTACAGGGGTAAGTAATTTTTATGGATTGAAACATGTTAATTTACCATCTTAATTTGTTTTTCAGTGTTATGAAAGTGCTAGAGTGTTTTATATGCATTTTCTCTCATATCCATAGCTATTTTTATTTTAAAAAATAACCAATGTTTTGTATTTATTCATACTATTATTCCCAGTGGCAGAAAGTTTTGTAGCTGTCTGTGACAGGCTTTTAAAATTTCATAATTTGTCTGGGAAATTTGCATGTAATCAGGGGGTGAAAATGGCTTACACTTAAAAAGCCTGAAAGCTGATAGGGGGGGGGGGGGGAGGAACTTAACTACAGTGTGATCTCGTGCAACAGTACACAAATACAATTTTACTACAGAACAATATATTATAAACAATTAAAAAATAGTAAGTTGAACACATTCTATTAAATATTTTACAGCAATGTTTGACACAACACAATATAAATAATAAAAGTTTGACTGCAGACAAAGAATGTCCGAAAGCTGCGGACTATTTTTTATTTTTATTTCTTTTAATTATGATATCTATCAATTGTCCTCATACATAAAAAAATTGTTAATTTTTTAAATATAAATGCTTATTTTTCATTATATATCTGTTAACTTACCTTTTCTTTAAATTTAAAAGTTTTCTTTACTTAAATTTCGGTCAGCTATCTTTGCCTGCATCACGCTTTAACGATCGATGTTTTGTTTACATCGTTGCCATTGCCAATCTTGTTCTGCATAATTTTTCCTATTTTTACTGTTGCCACTTCTACTAAAATAGTTATAGTAAATTGTATTTTCGGCTGTGGCCGTTGAGTGGCAATAGTAATGTATTGTTTATATGTAGATTTTGACTTTTCAGTCAGTATAAAAAGATCGCGGCATGTGTGTTAAAAGGCAGTTGTCAGCAATGGCCAGCTAGTCTTCAATTAGAAATGAAGTAGTAGTTTTGTGAATAGTTAAGCAGCTTTAAGCTGTTGTTGGCTAAGCACTGGAGTATGTGCTTCTAGTGTTATTACAGCTAAGCTAATTATGCTCTTTTGGCTATTGCATTTTTTTAGAAACGATGGCTGCCGTTGTTAATTTACATATGTTAAAAATTGTTAAGTTTTAGTTTGAATTTGTTCCTTCTTAAAGGATAAAGTTTTTTTCGTCATTCGCGGGTGATGAGAATTCTTGAAATAAAAATTGATAATCGACGTTTTTGAAATGAGGCTGTTAAATTTATTTTTGATTGATGTTATATATTGTTTAGCTGCTTTTTAAGCAGCAATTGTTAAGTTTGAAAAGATCTAAAGTTAGTAAAAGTGAAATTAAAATCTTCTTCTAAATTAAATCATATAATTAACAGTGTGTAAGCATAATCCTCATCGTTGCTACTTTGTGCTAATACATCTCGTTTTACTTTCGCTGGTCAACCCGGCGATCGCGGAAGTATGTTTATCATCATCCTATTTTCCCGCTGATCAACCTGGCGATCACGGATGTTTTGTTATTAAAACGAAATGTGATTGTTCTTCAAGTGCATGATTATAGATTGTGCTTATTGCTATGTCTGGTTCACCACCTGAAAAGGTAATTGTTTTTGTCATATTTTTGAAAGTTTAATATATATTTATACTTTGTTGAATAAAATTGTTTTTTGTTAAAATTTTTGTATTTGATGTGTCATAACAGTTGAACACTGGTCAGGTTACTTTTATTCAAACCCTTAAAACTTAAAGATTAATGTTTACACTGTATGTGACTGCTTAATAAAAAAATTAATTAAAACATAGACCTTAGTCTATGTCATTTGGTTATGGGCAAGTTTTTTGAGGGTGTCATTTTTTTAAAACTTGACCAGTTGTTTTTTTTACTGTGTAATTGATAATTTGTAACCAGTCTATGTCAAATTAGTGAAGTCAAAACCTGCCGGCAACCCATTTTTCTGTGTCCGCGACTATGTCGCGGTGTTTCTGCCAATGGGCTATTATTATTCGCTTTGGGCTAAGCTTTACTATAGGGCACCCATTGCCAATTCGTGATGCAATTCAGTGATTTGACACTCTTTTATTGTAACCTTTTTGTATCCGACCTTTTTCTTTTTGCACCAGCTGCTCGTGTGTGTATATCGTAATGCAGCCCAGTTGAATTATTTTTTTTATGAGTTTTAGAGATTTAAAAATTAATTTTACGAGTATTTTATTATTATTTTTTTTTTTATAAATGGAGATTGTTAATTGCTATCGCTATCAGACATTTGATTTAAAAGCGTACTCTACAATAATAATGGATTCGACAAATTTTAAGATGCTAAATTACGTGTTATTGCTCAAAACAAGATTTTAAGCAATTGTGATTATTATTATTAAATTCATTTAAACACAGTGACAGCAAAACAGGCAAACCTATCTAGTAGTAAGCATAAGCTATTATTCGTTTTTTTTTTTTAAGTCAAAAGGTTAATTTAGTATTTTTCAAATGCTACCTGTAAAAGAAAATAATTCTTTTAAGTTGATTGTATTGGACAAACATTGTACAAAAGTAACTATAGAAACCAGAGTACAATTCCTATAACATTTCTGCTTTAGATGATTTTGCAGTACCTGCCAGCAGCAATCCTCCTGCAACTCTCGTAGAAACACCAAAATCTCCAGTTTTGGTACCAGCCACCCATTCTCGGGAAATGTCTCCAACACGGACACCAAGTTCAAAGTCGCTGCCGGCTTGTAAAGTGTACTTTGAGAGGTTGGATGCCCGAGACCAAAAAAGAGAAAAAGAAAATGAAAGGAGAAGGGAAGAGAGAAAACAGGCAGAGGCAGCAAGGCAAAAACGCCATGAGGAGAGGCAGGCCTTGAAGCTGCAATATTTAAATCTTTTAAGAGAGTCTAATAAAAATGCTTAAAAAACTCCTTGTTTCTTCTGTCAGCCATTATTTTTATTTATTTTCTAAGATTGGAATAATTTGTAAAAATCTTCGGCATTACTTATTAATATACCGTATATACTCGCATGTAAGTCGAGAAAATTTTGACTATTTTTAGTTTTATGAGGGGGGGGGTCGACTTATACGCGAGTCATTTTGAAAAAAAAAAAAAAAAAATCCAAGTATTACAACCTTTTTTTTTTTTTTTGCCGTACGAATAATAGTAATAAATGGAACGCACTGAATATAATAATTTGGCATTCTAAAATTTTAAATTTTTTTTTTTTTTTTACTTACTTTGGTTCAGCGATGTCTAGAGGGTGAAACTTAAAACCCGCTATGTAGCGTCTCACCGGCAAAATATAACTAAAATAAATATTAAATTTGCTTAAATTTGTGTGTTCCGAATTTGCTTTGCAGTATACGCTGCTGCGTTTATTTTAAAAATACAAAGTATCACATATATAAAAATACAAAAAAATTTAAAAATTCAATCGAAATCATCCAAATTGCAAAACAGTTTGTTAAATTCGGCCTCTGTCATTTTGTCATCGGCGTGGTAGATATCCCCAGCCTCTGATTCTGCTTCATCACAGTCTGAATCATCAGATGAGTCATTATCCGAAACTATATCTTCTGTGCCATCCATCGCATTACTTATGCAGCATTTTTTGAAAGCTTTTATAATTATATCTTTGGAAAGAGTCCCACGATTCTTTAATCCATTCTACGATGGTGACAATGTCCACTTTTTTTAAATTTCCAGCCTTAGTGGTTTGAACATTGTCAGATGCCATCCATTGCATCCATTTTTGCCGTAATCTGTCCTTAAATGGCTTGTTGATAGACACATCAAGCGGCTGGTCCACCGGGAATTACAGCTTTCTCCGAATTCAAAGAGCTCAACTTGGATTTGACTGGATCCGTTTAGTGCGCCTCGAAGGAGTCCCCCAGACAAGCAGACTTTTCTTCTTAAAAACTATTTCTGGCTGCCGATTCCACACCTTTTCCAGCCAGTCTAGGACTCCATTTTCATTCATCCAGCCTTTCGGATGTGCTCTTACAATAAACACCAGGTGCAAATTTTGCACCTTTTGGGAGATTTTTTCTTTTAAAAATAACATATGGGGGCAGCTTTACTCCGTTCGCCAAACAAGACAACACCACAGTAAACCGATTTTTTTTCGTGCCCTGTTGTTCACACCAGGGTAGTATTTTGACCTTTTGTGTTCACTGTCCTGTTGAATGGCATGTCAAAATTCACGGGGCTTTCGCCCATATTCCCAGTGTGGGTCAAATCAAAATTATGTACTTTTCGTATGTTGATAATGTACTTCTGCCACTTCAGAATTTGGTCTTCCAACTGGGATGGAAGTTTCTGAGATATTTTAGTTTTTTGCCTCAGACACAAGTTGTACCGATTCATGAACCTTGTACACCAACCGGCCTAAGCAACAAACGTGCATGGCTGCTGTACAAAGTTGGAATCTTTCGCCAGGTGAAGGGCGCGAAGTTGGATACACGTTCGAGTGACGATAAAACCATTTTGCCGTTTCTCCATCACCCAGGAATATATGGCTTCTTCCAATTTCGCATAGCTGACACTTCCACCTGTCCTAGCTTTCTTCAAGAACCACTTTATTCCGTCTCCATTCACGGACTTGCTGCTCATTTACGCCAAAATTTCGAGCTGTAGCACAGTTATTAGTTTGCTCGGCTTCATTCACCACTTTTAACTTGAATGCAGCAGTATAACTACACCTCTTTGACCTTTCCTTTTTATCCATCGCTCCAAACTCCAAATAACAAAATAGCAGCATGCTGTAAAAATTAGAGATTGCAAATGGTCTGTTCAACTTATTTCCACATGTCTCTGTAACGAGTGGGCAGATAGAAAACTCCGGAATGAGGCAAACGAAAAAAAGTTATGATTGGTTAGACTTTGACGTCACAGAAGAAAAGGGAGTGGCCTCCGTGCGTCACCAGGCAAAGGAGCAGACGATCGGCAAATCAACTGATGCACCGGCCGCTCAGAGCGCTTAGTGTGTGGCGAAATCACGCAAAAGTTGACAATATTATGAAGAGCGCGTGGATAACGTGTTTACTTTATATTGCTGACAAGTGAGAATTTTGTCCGTTTCGGTCAGAATTTGGAGTAAAAAAGTACAGGGTCGACTTATACGCGAGTTTTTGATTTTTTGCAGAATCTGCAATCTAAAGTTAGTGGTCGACTTATACGAGAGTATATACGGTAATTGTTTTACAAATATATTTTTTAAAATAACATTGATTTTTTAAGATAGCTGGTTGATGTCATAAAAATATGCTGTTAAATTAATCGCAGCAATGACATGTGTTTATCTTATTTTTAAAATATCGCACTTATATATTTTTTACCTTCTTTTAAAATTGAATTCTAATAAACAACATACATTACACATACAAGAAATTGATATAACTTTAAAAGAAGCACAACTTAATGATTAGTGTATATCTCATTGTATTAATAAAATATGCCTAGTGGTTGATATTTAGAAATAAATGTAATTGTAAATTTATTATTCATTACTTGTGTAGTTCTCATACCAGATTTTATCACTGAACATTGGTTCATATATTTGAAAACATGCCTCATGTTAATTGAAATGAACAAATGATTCCAAAAATTTACTTACTTCATAATTCTTTAACTTCACAGGCAGAAGTGTGGTGTAAGGGAATGTATGAATATGACAAAAGCTTAAATGAAGCTCAACTGCATTTGTTTCTTTCACAGTTTGTTCAAAACAGTTCCACCAACCACATTGTGTAACATAATTTGTTATTTAGCCTAGTTGTTAAGATTAAAAAAATTCATTAGGATTATTTGCAGAAATATTCTGATAAGTTATTGCACTTTAATTTTTTATTTTTAGGTGATATGTCATAGTTAAGGCTGTACATTAGTATAAATCTCTTGTGAGGGAGTATAAATTTTTAGTAAAAATCTCTATACAAGGAATCTAAGATTTCCTCTTTCTTTCTTGTGATGTTATCCAGTGGTATTTTTATTGCTTCGTTTTATATGAATATCTCATTCACACACACAAAAAAATTACTCTTGAAATGGCGTCTTTTATCTTGGTGAGCTACTTTTAGAAAAAAATTTCATTTGGAGATTGAAAGTTAGTTGGAAATTTACTTAATAAAATATTTAAATTATTTTTTTTTCTAATTGTTCACTGAGCTAATACTCAGTGCTCTGTAATGCATAAATGTGCATATAAATATAAGTCAACTTCTAACTTCAGTGAAATTTATGTTAAAAGTTTGTGTACAGGGAGGGTTGTAGCGATTTAAATAGATTTTTTTTTTTTTTTAAATCACTGATTAAAATGACTTTTTTAAATATCTAATTTATTGGCTTTTATGGAATGAAATTATTTATCTAGCTTTTTTTTTTTTTTTTTTTTTTTATATAAAAAAAAAATGAGTTTTTTAAATATTTCTTATGTAAATTTAAAAATACAATTTGTAAAACATAACAAAATATTTCATTAAATGAGCTAATATTTCTCATAACTTGATTTTAGATTCATCTGTAAGCAACATTAAATAAACACAAAAACATATACTTTAATTTTCTTAATTATTTATACATTTTAAACATATATATAATACTTCTTTAACATGGACCAGTTCCGATTATATTTTGTAGAAATTACACGATAGTGACAAATACGCAAGGATAAAGAAAAAAAAAAAAACATGCATACTCAGTTGAGTGATATAATAAATTAAAAGAAAAATGACATTTGTCTGATTAGATCATTTTTATGCATTTATTCAAGATAAATACATTGAAAGAATTTTTACATGCATGAAATGAAACTGAATAAATTTTAAATACTAATAAATTTAAATACTAATTTTAAATACTAATACTAATAAATTTTAAAAATCTTATTTTTTCATGGTAAAATCGTATTTTCATATTTAAGTGTAATTATCATACTAAATATGATAAAATCATAACTGTTGGCAGGTCTGTTTTTCAAAGTAGGTACTAAGTGTTTTCAACAAAAATTTATGCCAATATGAATAAATAATAAAAAAGTAAAATAAAAGAAATCTTGCCAATGCGGAGGCAAAATTTTAAAAGTCGCCATAGAGGTCCTTTATTAAAGTTTTGCCTGGGGAAATACGAAAACTGGGTCATCAAACATGAATTTTATTTTGAAATTTTTCTTTGAATGATTTGGTTCAACTATCATTTCATCCCGCAAAATCTAATAATATTTTGGCTTCTGGTGAATTAAAATTTTGATTTTATGATGAAATTAGTATAAAAGTTTCAAATTTTAAAGATAAATGGAAAAAGATATAAACTGAGAAAATTTTGCAAGGGTTTGCTAGTTTATTATATTTAATTATTTATACAGGCCAAATAAATAATGTATTAAAAAATTTCTTATTTTAAATATTTGTTAAGCCCTAAATAACAATTTTTTAGGATTTCTTTTTTTTTTATTACACTGCTCGGTATGAAAATTGTTCCCCCAACACCATTTTTGTAAATTCTTTTGTTAAATGACCTCCTGATTCCGAATATGACTGCCATTTTCACCCACCTTATTTTAGGGATGACCCCCGTATTTTTATCATTTCTCGGTAATTTTATACCTATAAATTTTTTTTTTTAATTTATTTATTATTTTTTTTTTGGGGGGGGGGGATTATTTTAACTGTTAAAGACTACAGAGTTGGAAAATTCTAAAACATGAACATTTGCGGCAAGGGAAAAATTTAGGGGGGGGGGGTTGCCACTGAAATTATGTATTACATTTATTATATATTTTTAATCTATTAATGTTATTAAAAAAACACACTTTTTATTTTTAGGTGTTAATTTAATTCTTTTTGTTTCTCCGAATCAAATTCATGGTCATAAAATTACCAAACAGTGATAAAAATTGAGGGAGGGTGTGGCATTTCTAGAAAATGGTGGGTGACTGAGTAAAATGGGAGTCATATTCGGATTCAGTTCATTTTTAATAACAATCAGCTAGAATGGTATCAGAACTCAAAAAAAAAAAAAAAAAAAAAAAAAACTTTTTTTTTTTCAGCACAGTGGTACATATTTAAATTTTATTTGTATGAGTGGCTCATACTATCACATTTGTGGGCTATGAAGTTATATGTTGAATTAAGAGTTGTAAAATTCTGAATTGAGACTATTCTCAAAGAGAATAATCGAGAATATTCGTATTGAAGTTGTAATAACAGGTTGGTTGGTTCCCATTTAATGGCGCAAGGTCCACAATGGGACATACTGCGCCAAACAGAAGTATAGAAAAAAGAATAAAGATTAGCTTCTGGATGGGTTTACCCATCCAGATGGTCAGTAAAAAACAACACATTTAAAGTTAAAACAAGAATATGTAAAATGTTAAAATATAAAAAAGACAAATGTTTAAAAATAACAGAAAACAGAGTAAACAGTGTATATGATAAAAAGATGTAAAAAGTTATGAAGAGTGTATATAATAAAAACAGATGAACAGTGTAAATAATAAAATTAGATGTCGTAATAAAAACCAGCAAAAATTGTCTGTTTATGATGAGGATTCATACCTAGAAGGCTACTCAGACTTGGTGAAGATGAATTAAAATGCTGTCGTATCAGATGACGAAGGCAAGGACAGTCAGTGAGTATATGGCGAATGGTAAGGTCACTAAAATGACATCTGGGACATGTAGGCTTTTGTTGTTCTAATAGTAAGTGTTTATGAGTAACTCTTGAATGCCCAATTCTCAGACAAGTAATAATAACGTCATATTTTCTAGGAGAGAACGTAGGCCACATTCCAATTTGAGTTTTAATTTCATAAAATTTATTATCTCCAATTCTGAGACGAGTAATAATAACATCATATTTTCTAGGATGAAGGGTTGGCCAGATTGCAACGTGTGGCTTTTGTGAAAAAATTTTTGTTTCGCTTTTTCATATCCATATCAAAACTTGTAGGCCATTTTTTGAAAATATTTTTCGTCATCCAAGAATTTCTAGAATACGTATAGGATATAGGATATTTTTTTTATGTTCCTGGGTTCTTTACTTTTTCCTATCATAAGAGGTTTTTTACCTTTTCTGTTCCACAAAAAAGTAAAGTCACTCACTATCTTTGTTCTTTTTAAAACCATGAATTTTTTAACTTTAGAAAATTTAAATATATAAAGCCACGAAAATTAATATATATAAATAAAAGACCTTACTTCAGCTTTACTGAGGTGACTCTTCATCGGCGCGAAGTACTTTCAAATTAGGAGGGCCCCCTCATTTTCAACGCAGGTCACTCCGTTCTGTGATTCTGTGAAGATTCTCTCAGGTGTACAAACATCCTCCCTCTCTTTCAGGAGATGGCGCCAGGTGGCATGAATTTTTTCTTTTTTGTCAGCCAGTGTTCCTGAAGGCATAGCTCTGTAAAAAAGGGCTGTTTCATCACAGTTGAAAATATTTTCAGGACTGTATTCATTGAGAATTGGCTTTAAAATTCCGTTTACCCAATTTTCACAGGTCAAGTCATCTGCGGATGCAGATTCTCTGTGCCCTAGATTGAAACTTAAATTATTTCGTAATTGCCACCTGTACAATCATCCTTTACAATTGGAAATATTTGCAGCATTTTTGTAATTATTTGCAATCTCTTTCGTTTTTTCCTGTAACATAGCTCCATTTATTAAAGCACCTTTGGCTCTTTTTGCAAAAAATCAGCTCATCAAATCTTTATCAATGTCACAAAACAAATGTTAAAAAAAGTTTAAAGATTAATTAGATAAGAAAAGTTTTAATAGAAATCCCTTAATACAGTTTTAATAGAAAATTGTTTGGTTTTACATATTTCTTTTTATATTAAATGATTACAATTTTTTCCCGCTAATCAATGAAATTTGCACTTTTTTACAAAGCGGAATCTTGAAATCGGGAATAATTTTGTAGTATAGATATCGGAAATACGGGAACGTTTACCCACTAATAATCAAAAATTTACGTTTTATGTGCAATCCTATTATTTGGCTGCTAATCGATAAAAGTTGCGTTTTTACTTTTTAAGTTGATTTTCAGAAATCGCGATATTTTTGTAGCTGATAACGGAAATATGCAATTATTTCGTCGCTAATTAACAAAATTTATGTTTAATCACAATTAATTGCTGAAATAGGCTTTGTTTCGATGACATTCTAGCTTTTTTTCAAACACGATTTGCATTATACATATAATTTTGTGGCTTTTTATAGAAATACGGAATTATTTTATAATTACTTTATCACTAATTTTTTAAATTACATAATCTTAAAGTATTTGCTAAAACAGATGTTATATTTCTAAAAATATGTAATTATTTAGTCATAAATCAGCAAAATTTTTTTTTTTTTTTTTGTATTTGATTACTGAAATAATGTTTTTTGCGGCTAATTTATAAAATACGCAATTTTCTAGTACAATTTTTGTGACAAATCCAATTTAAATCCGATGATTTTTGTGAAACTCCCGTTTTCAGATCTGAAAATTTCTTAGAATTACCCATGCACTATAAAAACTTAGCTATCACGTATTCAGTTATTCTAACAATAATCAATGAAAGTATTCTCTTTCTTTCTCTAACGGTAGATACTTGGTCCCTTAAACTCCAGAATTTTCCCTGATCTTCTCCAAATCTTCCGAGAATATGGACTAAAACACTTAAGAAAGTTTCCCACGGAGGACAATTCCTCCGTTAATGTCTGATTTTATAGTGATTTTAAGGTCCTAACAACCCGTCGGTTATTCAGCGACTCTACAGGAGAAATCGCAGACATGCCATCCGTCTTATAAACGACAATACACACACGCAATGTGAGGTTTCCCACGATAGGCTGATTGAAAAGTTTTTTCCTGCCTCGGTTGAGGTCCCCAAACTCTCAGTCTACTCAAACCTAAAAAGTAGCTCCTCCCCTCCCAGCACTCGCCCTTTTTCGTCCTCGGAGGTTTTGTCGAGGCTGAAAAGGTTCGAAAATTCGGCCCCTGGGCCTGATCGACTAACATACCACCATCTAATCAGTTTCGACCCTGAGGCGAAAGTGTTAGCCCTAATTTTCAACTTCTGCCTTAAAAGGCAAAAAATTCCGGCCTAGTGAAAAACCTGCAACACGTTTTTATCCCGAAGGGGGGCGACCCCGCTCTGCCAGGAAACTGCAGGCCGGTCGCTCTCTCTTCCTCCATTTACAAACTCTACTCGGGTCTCCTAACCACGAGACTTACTGATTGGCTGGAGTCCTCCAGCGTTCTCTCATACGCCCAAAAGGGTTTCAGGCCATTTGATGGCACTATTGAAAATAATTACCTAGTCCAACAAAAAAATTTTGAGGCTAGACGTAAGAAGGAGGACATATTCATCATGACGCTTGACATTAAAAATGCGTTCGGTAGCATCAGAATTTTCCCTGATTTTCTCCGAAACTTCCGAGAATATGGACTAAAACACTTAAGAAAGTTTCCCACGGAGGACAATTCCTCCGTTAATGTCTGATTTTATAGTGATTTTCTCCGAAACTCACGCGATTACAGTCTGGCAACTTTTGAAAATCTCCCACGGAGGAAATTTCTTCCTGGCCTAGAACCCTTGCGTTATATCAATCTGCCTTAAAGTTGAATAGTTTTGAATCCATTATTTATTTCAATCAATAATTAAAATACTTCTTCCCGTTATGAGTCAGCAACATTTCGATTACGCACATCCTAGCACTAGAATTTTTTCTTTCTTTTTTTCCTTCTTTTTTTATTTATTTATGAGTATTGTACGAAGAAGCACGCGGTTCTTCAGCTAGATTGCAAAATTAGATTTGTTATTTTTTCTATTTTCAAGAAACGTTGGGTGATTTCAAAGATAAAAAATAAAATTCAATGAATCATGTTTTATGCAGCAGCTGTTGGAAATGCTGATAAGGATCTGATCGTGATTTCAGAGATGTGTGAAAGAAAAGATGAAAAAAGGAATCGTTAAGTTTTTTAAAAGTAGGAAAAATATAAGATCAGTAGACCCTGCTTAAACCGAAATTGCATTGATGTTTTAATGTAAAAACAGAGTTCAAAATCTCAGTTTTAGTGTGAAAATGAAATAGCGAAAACCATCATTTGGCACAAAAAAGTTTTAAGCATTTTGGCGTAGGCGGGTGCAATTTTACGGCAAAAAGACCTTTTTGGAGGAGGTTTGCACAGAGGTACTGGATTTGCGCAGTCTGGCGCAATTGGCGCAGCTGTTCCATCCCTGTAATTAGTTTACGAGAAACAGGAGGAATGTCTGGCAATTTGCCAAAAGAATACCGATAGATAACTGGAATATTTACCAAGAGTGAAAAATATTTTATTTGGTGAAATGATCTATTCAGTGATATTATCACAGTAATTTCTCTCCAGCATGAATAAAATCGCTTAGGTAATGGTTTATTGAGTTTTTCTTGTTTGACCGGAATGCTTGAGAGCGAGAAAATTACAGGTGTGGAAGGTTAGGATGATTTTTAATTAACACCATGCATATCAGCCTGGTAGGGATATTCAGATTTATATTTGAAATTGATGATAGCAGCTGGGATTAAAATTACGTAGTAGCATAAGATGTATGTGAATGCACCCTGGAATATTTTGTGTTTTTATGTGGCAACAAGTTTGATAAGTATTTGTATTTCGCTTTTTACTTTTCTCATTTTTTATGATGAGTAAAAGAATAAAAACTAGTTATTTCTGGACATTTAAGACTGTTAAAGATCCTGTTGGAAAAATTGCAACATGCAATCTTTGAGGACAAAATTTAAATTTTCGAATAATTGCTTCAAATTAAAAAAAAAAAAAAAAAATCTTCAAAGACATTATCCCACTGTGCATTTGTGAATTATGAATGAGAAAAAAAAATGAGAAGGACAATGCAGTAATTAATTTAAAATGTCTTTTTTCAGAAAATAACGAGACACTAATCTATGTCTTTATCAAAAATTAATTCTGGAACATGTAAGAATTTAAACCAGTCAACTATGAATTCCTTTTACCCACCCTATCTAAAAAAACTAAGTGCTTCAATGAAAAAGAAACTCAATGCATTATATGTATGTACAATTGAGAGCCAGAAATCTGCCGACCTAAAATCCGCACAGCTCATGGTGTATGTATAACCCAATGCGCACGGAACGTTTAAAAAATGTTGAGAAATGGTGATTATTCGTTAGGTGGATTTCTAAACGTTTTTTTTATACCATTATAAAATGATGTTTCTTAATGTTAAAAATGTGAAAGAGCAATTCTGTTTTTTTAACGTTTCTAAAACAATGTCTAATCATTTTTAAACGTTGATAATAAAATACTTTTTTATGTTTAAAAATCAATTTAATTTCGTTTGCTTGCGAGAGCATGTTTCATCTCAACTCCATTATTTCTCGGCGAGACGGTAGCCATTACTGTCTGTTATGGTCGTTCGTAATGTCGACATAAGCCTTGGAATATATATTCGAGCTATATGCTTTTCTGCTTTTTTAATACTTTTTAAATATATTACCATTTAGTTTTAATATATTATAACACTAGCACTTCTTATTAATATTCTATTTTCGTAAATGAAATTTACTAAATTTTGTTAAGCCTGAGTTTGTAACATGATCTCTTAAGATTATTTTGTAAAGGAAATCGTCATTCATTGAGATAATTTTCTTTGTGCAATTTTTATGTATATAGCTGAGAGCACAACTTAAATTATAACATTACTTTTTTTACCATCTCTTTAAAAAATTTTAAACTAAAAGAATGTGGGATTTCAGCTAATATAATGAATTAAGTTTGGATTTAATGGTTTCTTCATTTTGCATGGGATCAAAACCTGTATTTGGGAATTAAAACGAAAGTATATGAGACAACATAACTGCATTCAACAACGTAACTGTGAACCACTCATTTATGACCATAAAAAAATTTAAGAGCAGACGTTATAATACATTCTTAATCCTGGGAGGAAATATTTATGAAATTTACTGATTTTTTTTTTTTTTTTTTAAATATAGGTAGAATTTTTACATGTGCATTTAATAGTAATTTTTATTTAAAAATTGTATAACATTATTTAATGTATTAGATAATTTTTAGAATGGCTGCCAGAAAACCACCTTTATTTACAGAAGAGCTTAGAGATGCTGTAAAAGATCTAAAGAAATTTCTGACAATAAATTGAAACCCTTCTCATCAAATTTGGTCGAATATAAGTGAAAGACTAAATTATGCTCTATCTGCTACGGGCATATATACATTTGTAAACAAACTTAAATGTCAAAATAAATTAGAAGAGATTGGTATAGAAAATTTACAATCATCCAATAATTCTAATGCTCATTTCTAAAAGAAAATTACCCAGAAACAAAATTTCAATTTTCTTTAAATGAGGCCAGGGAAGAAGACATCGGACAATTCTCTACTTTTATTCTCCTAGTTTTTCAAAAGAAGTGAAAATGCATCTAACAAAGAAGAGAGAAAATTAAACCATCTCAAGTTTGTTTGTTCACAGTGGCGCTAAAAGACCATTGAGACCCAGAAAGTTTGAGAAAATACTAAGGGTTTTAGCGCATGATCTTTTCAAAGGGGTGATGTTTTAAATGGCAAGGATATTATCTGCCAGGCAAAATGTAAGCAGTGTGGTGGCATCGCTTATTGTGTTGTCTGCAAAAAATAACATAGATGATGGTTGCATTATGAAATGTAAAAAAAAAAAAGGAATTCTGATGAAAATTTTCAACGTAATTTTAAAGTAAAGATGGCTGAAAGGCACTGCATGTAAATCTGTAGCCAATGAAATTTCTTCAGCTACAAAATGGCTAACAAAATGATGGAATTTCGTGAATGTGAACCTCCAATGCTGTATAATGAGCATGTCCTTAGTCAATTAAAATATGAAGTTTCTCATTCAATGGTGTTTGATAAAGAACAAATTTTTCCCATTTGGAAAATGAAATATACTCCATCATTCTTTAGAGCAATCAGGAATATTGGTCCTGATCAGTTTTTTGTTTATTATTTGACCACCCATGTAATTAGAATGGTATAAAGGCTATGCTTTGGAAGAAGTAGTACTTTAAGCATTGATGAAACGAAGTCTTTGCAAGCCTCCCAGGCAACCCAAAAGCATCACTCATAAGAAGCCAGCACACAAATTATTTTATATCTGGTTGTTGCAAAAACTAATACTGGTCCATCTATCCTTGTAATATAAATGATATCCCAAAGTCAAGATGTCTTATCCATTAAACAATGGTTGCAAGATGGTGCACACTTGCTTGCAGTAGTTGTACGAGATGCGTCAGCTGCATTATTAACTTTGATTTCTAGATGTTTTAATGAGTATCAAAACATACAGAATTATGTGAGCATATTTTTCAATATCTTAAATAGCCTGGCTTCTGATCTTCCATGAACTTATATAAATTGGAGTAGCTCATTTTGTAAAAACAATTACTGAATGTAATTGCTTTAAAGATGTAGATCGCAGTGTGAAAGATATCTATTTACAACTGTACTGATTTTTCTCTTTGTAAATCAAAAATCTCAGATATCTTTAATGCAGCTTTAAGTGAAAATGAAGGTGAATTTGAGGGAGTTTCTTTCTGAAAATATTACAACTTCTGAAAATCAGGATATTCAAGAAATAAACTACCAAGAAAATTTCTTTAGAAATATATTCAGTCAGAGTATAGAAAATAATTAAACAGGAAATAGAGAGAACATGCACTATTTACCATCATTGAGAGAGTCATTTAGAAAAATTGTTTCAAACTTTTCTATATGGTCAGGGGTAATATAACCATATTTTAAAAAAGGAAGCAAAAGAGAATAGTGTGAGCATTGAGTCATATTTCAAAGATTTAAAGCATTCTGTTTTTCAAGATAATGAACTGCTTACAAGAATAGACAAAGTTCACTTCAAGCAATCCTTAACCACTTACCAGTTTTCCCCGAACGCCGCTCGGGTGCAGCGAAAGGGGACTTCATCAAGGGTATTTCATCATTACAGTTTATTGTTGTGTACCATATTGTAAATCTACTAGCAGACAACAGGGTGAAGATGAAATTTCTTTGCATGAATTTCCCAGCAATATAAACTTGCGAGAAAAATGGATAAAAAATATATCAAGGGACTTTATTGTAAAGGACAAATCAGTTGTTTGTAGTAAACATTTTACAGCAGAATGTTATGTGCTTGGTAAAAAATGCAAATATTTAAAGAAAGATACTTGTCCAACAGTCTTTCCAAAATATCCACAGTATAAAAGACCAAAGATTGTTACGAAGCGAAGGGCCATAATCAGGAATAATCCCCAGTTGAAAAGGAAGTCAGAAGAAGAAATAACAAAATGTAAATGAATGAAAAACTAAAATAAATCAGAAAATGATAAAAATGAAATTTCTGACATTAAAAATTCAGATGCTGAACTGTTAATGTTCTTCATAAACAATCTGGCTTCACAGCATACTACTGGTAGTAGCCCTGTTGTACATGCATCTTCTCCTATTAAGCACAATCAGAATGATTCCAGTGAACGTAAAAACTGCTAGAAACTTTAAAGAAATAAAGTAAAAGCTACAAGATTATTGCAGTCAACACTCTACAGAAGAAAGCATACGATAGCTGAGCTGAAAAACAAAATTCAGCAGCTTGAAAATAAAGTACAATATAATACTGAAAATCCCTATCATAGTACCATTGAAAAACTGATTGCTTTATCAGATAGTGATCACTTGAAAGCTACTTTCATACTAGAACAAATTAGTAACTTTGAGAAACAAGATGGAGTGAAACATAATTTGCAACTGTGTAGTGTGGAATACTGTATCGCCTAAAGGCTACAATGTAGTAAAATAAAATGAATTATGTTCTTTACCATCGAAATAAACACTATCTAGATATATCGGTTCTGTTACAGGTAAAACTGCATACTTTTTTGTAAAACAGTTAACAGCTGAACAGCTGTATACTTTATTGCTTGATGTCTTAAAAAAGGTTGAAGAATGTGGTTTTATTGTGGTACAAATTGTAACAGATAACCACAAATGTTGCAATGTATAGGAAATGAAGCAAAGGAAAATTGACGCATAGTATTGTACACCTATTTAATGATGCAAGGAAGTTATTTCTCATCTTTGATGCAAATCATATTATAAAGAATGTTAGATCTTTATTTTTATAAAATGATATGTCTGATGGTGAAAAACTGATCAGTGGAAAATATGTAAAAATGCTATATAACCTCCAGAAAAATGAAAACATCAAACCAATTAGATATTTAACCCATAAGCATATTGAGCCTACAAATTTTGAGAAAATGAATGTTAGATGTGCTGTTCTGATTTTTTTCCCTTCTTGTTACAGCTGCCTTAAAATTCCTGAAAAATTCAAATCTACATAGATCAGATTTTGTCAATTCGGGGGCAACAATACAATTTCTTTCTGCACATGGTACAACCCGTCATAATTTAGCGAGGAGCGAAGAGAAGGTTCAGTTGATTGTGTTAAATACTTACTATCTAAAGGTTATCATTATGTTCTGACCAGAGCATTCAATAGAGATCCCATTCAATCCCTATTCAGTGCTTTAAGGCAAATGAATGGGGGCAATGATGTTTTAGATGTTCAATCAACTCTTTTCAGTTTTGAAAAGATTTTAAAAACCGGACATTTGATAACATCAAAATATTCAAATGTTGGAAAGGGAGATCACATCATTTCAAATACAGGTTGTATTTCAAAGTTAAAGGTATGTGACAGTCAAAATGAAAATGCATCAGATTATGTCCTCTTCCTTAAAACATAACAGATTTATTGGATAAAATCAAACTGAACAAAGTACTCTACGACCAAACATAAAATTTGCAAGCATTGCATTTATTGCAGGATATTTAGTAAGAGTAATAAAAGAAAGGGTGGAGTGTTTAGTTTGTTTGAATCAAATAGCAACTAACAAATGCCCAGCACCAATCTTTGGCTTAATAGCTAATTAAGACAGAGGGGAACTATGCTATCCAAAAGTGTCATTTGTAACAACAATTTGTTGAGACAGCTCTGCCTCTGTTACCAGACTTGATTTTAAACAAACCATATAGTTAAATAATCGCCAAAGGTTGGAGAACATTTCTCCCAACCATCACACAAGACAGAAAATTATCCAACTTCTTATTCAATGAACAACCGTGTTTTTTTTTTTTTTTTTAACTTCTTTCTTTAATTATTAATTGTTGAACCATGGATGAATATTTTATGCTTCTTGAAATAATAAGTAAGCTGTGACGTTACAGCTTCTATCGCCCGAAAAGACGTTCACTCACTTGTGGTACAAAATTTCTTACAACTGAGAGGTTTGGATAAGGTAAGAAAGTTGGACAATATGCATATACTAGAATAATTTTAAGCATTAAATTAAGAAGATAAAATTAATTCTGTATAATAACAACAAACGATGACTTTAAATATATAATATGTACTCTATCCATCTCTCTCTATATATTTTTTAAACAACGCTACTTAAAGCATCCGCATTAAGATTTTCTTTACCTGGTCTAATTTTGCAAAGCAAGTGCCCATCTTAATCTTGAACTTGTGTTTTTGTTCAACCACACTAAAGGGTTATGGTCTGTCATAATTTTAAATTTGTTTCCATCAAGGTAGTAGTGCAACTCGTTTAGAGCAAAAATTATAGCAGAACATTCTTGTTCTTACCCCCAAAATAATGGTTGTATGTGTGTGTATATAACTTACATAATAATATAAAGCAATATAATTTAAACTAATCGCAGTGCATAATATGCTTCTGTATGATTCTATTTTATATAGTACATCACATATATATTTGATGAGGAAAAATTTCATTTTTATATTTTCCATACTGTTTTTATATAATTTTTAATGTAAATAAATTTTTCATTTATTATTCACAGATTAAAAATTATTTTAAACTTTACTTTACACCTGAATTACATGTATTATGCTTTTTATATGAGACGTTTTAGTGTAATCATGAATGTTTAAAATTCTGCTAAAATTTAGGTTCCACTGGGGCGGTGGTTGAAAAAGAAACCACTTGAGTTTGGCCCCCAAAATTTAAAAATCATCATTTCATCAAAAGCAATTATCTATAATGGTCCTATAGATAACATGTATGAATAAATTTCATTAATATTTATCCAATATAAAATCCGCCCCTCAAAGGGTTAACCGTGTATATCAATAACTGCATAGAGGCCCTAAATTGGGAAAAAATACTATTATTATTAAGGGAAGAATTTTCGGGACCTCAAACTTTGTCTATTGCCGATTTCAGTGAAGTAAAATTTAAAACTGGAGAAGATTTAAACGAGTATTATCAAACAAAAGTTAAAATTGGTAGAAAATTAGGATTAACTTCTAAATTAATTCTAGAAGCACTAACTGACAGCTTACCTTTAGAGCTACGACAACTAGTGGCTGTACGCGGGCCCCAAACTACTAATCAATTGCGCGAAATTGTCCACTCCACACACTTATTAAAATTCAACAACCAGATAAAGTGACTAAAAAACCAGAACTATCACCCATAACTACTCAAATGGGTTAACTTTAGGCCACAATGGCAGACACCAAGATTCAGAAATGACTTTTATAATAACCGACCATGGACCAACCGATATCCTTACCAAAATCCCCCACAATGAGGGTATGCACCAATAAATGTGAATAATCCACCACGAATAAATAGACCCCCCTCGAAACCCCTCTAATGTACATTTCCAGGGAAGATTGCCACCAGCCCCGTGCCATATTTGCACAAACTTTGGAATATTAAATGCATATCATTGGTCACGTACTTATCCTTTTAGAATGCAACAAACAACTCCTCTACCTGTACCTACACCTGGCTTAACATCTACGCCAACTCCGGTGATTATGCCAAGTACTGAAGAGAATCAAAACAGAGAGAATATTAAACGTGACTGTTGACGGTTAATGGTGTCCATACACCTCTCACAATCACATTGGCCAATAAAAACAAACCGTCAACCTAGTAACAACAGACCTCTCCCTGAAAATACTCTCCCTCTATTATTAGATTCTGGAAGTTCCTTAACAATTATTTCTTCTACACTAGTGAATAAATTAAAGTTAAAAAAGGTTTGCATCTCAAACCCAATCTCTGCCAGACAAACACGAGGAGTTATTCAAATTAATTACAAATGTAATGCTAATTTAAGAATAGGTAATAAAACAAAAATTGTAGACAAGTTTGTGATTCATGGCGATTTATCTTATGTGTTACTCGGACTACCTCATTGCACCCTATTTAGGTTAAATATTAATTTAGTTGAGTTTACTATTTCACAAGATAATCAAAACATACCTTTAATTGATAATAATCAAATTGAATACAAGTCTGCATATATCTAACCCTATATTGAAAACGGAAGTGCAGAAGCCCCCTGAGAATCCTGTATACATTCACACAACACTTTTCAACTCCTACAACTACAAATTCAAATATTGTTAGCGCTCCACAACACTTTTCAATTCCTACAACTGCAAATTCAAATATTGTTAGCACTCCACAACACCTTTCTATTCCTACAACTACAAATTCAAATGCTCTTAGAATTCTCCAAGAATCTCCACCCCACCCCCCACTGGATCTAATTCAAGAACTGATAATCAATTGCCTAAGCTATTAAGTAAATATGTTAAAATTTTTGCTAAAACAAAATATGATGTGGGTTGTATCAGAATGGAACCTCAAAAAATATATTTAAATTCTGACTTATCTGCTTCTTTAAGAGCATATTGCACCTCTCCAAAAGAGGAAGTGAAATTCGAGAGCAGGTCCAAAATCTGTTGAGTGCTAAACTCATAAGTGAAAGCCATTCTCCTTACTCTGCACCTGTAACTTTAGTCTATAAAAGGGAAGACGGAAAGAAAACAAGGCTCTGTCTCGACTTTCGAAAATTAAACGCTATTACAACAACAGATGCTGAACCCTTACCTAGAACAGATACCTCACTTGATAAATTAGCACAATCTAAAGTTTTCTCCACATCAGATCTAGCTAGTGGATACTGGCATATTCCTGACGGAAAGAAAACAAGGCTCTGTCTCGACTTTCGAAAATTAAACGCTATTACAACAACAGATGCTGAACCCTTACCTAGAATAGATACCTCACTTGATAAATTAGCACAATCTAAAGTTTTCTCCACATTAGATCTAGCTAGTGGATACTGGCATATTCCTATCCACCCGAAAGACACAGAGAAATTAGCTTTTGCCACTACTTTTGGCTTGTATTGCCATTTGACTTGAAAAATGCACCTGCAATATTTAACCGTACCATAAGGAGAATTTGACAAAAATACAAAATTAATTTTGTTTGTAATTATTTCAACGATATCATTATATTTTCTGAAAATAAAGAGGAGCATATGGTGCATTTAGAAAGAATTTTTCAAATTTGTATAAATGAAAATCTGAAACTAAAATTATCTAAATGTAATTTTGTTAAGTCTAAAATAAATTTTCTTGGGTATGAGGTTTCTAATGGTACAATTACACCTGACAATGCTAATATTGAAATACCAAAAAATTAGAATGCCCCAAAAATGTTAAAAAGATAGAGATTTTTAGGATCTGTGAATGTATATAAATAAATTCATTTCAAATTATGCTAAATTTCGGTATCCCTTAAATAACTTGCTTAAGAAAAATGTTCCTTATGTATGGACTGATAAATGTGAACAGACATTTCAAAAATTAAAAAATGCTTTAATTGAAAAACCCATTTTGAATTTGTATAACCCCAAGAAACCATGTCATTTGTTTGTTGACACTTCAAGTCATAGAGTTGGATGTGTAGTGAAACAACCCGATGAAAATGAAAAATTACACCCCATAGCATATCATTCCCGAAATTTAAAAGATTATGAAAAAAAGTTATGCCATCACAGAACTTGAATGCCTTGCAATTATAGATGCATTAGATAAATTTTATCATTATTTACATGGACACAAATTTATTATCCATACAGATCATGCCGCCCTTACTTGGCTTAAAAATGTAAAGAATCTTAGAGGACGAATTTTCAGATGGTCATTAAAACTCAGTATGTTTGATTATGAAATAAAATATCAAAAAGGATCTACCAACATTGAAGACGATATGCTGTCAAGACTACCTGAGTCCCAACATAATTCCCATCATAACTCACATCATGTCTACCTCCTTGACCTGAATGAAAATAAAGTATGTAACAATGGGAAAATGTAATTATTAATAGTAAAAAATATATAGAAATTAATGAGCTCATTGTAACGAAAAAGAAAAGTTTGTATAAGATTATAGTTCAAATGTCATGAAGATTAACTTTATTAAACAAGGCCCATACACAATTCGGTCATCCAGGTATTCAAAAGATGATAAATTTAATTACCCCTCAATATTATTGGCATCAAAAAGTGTGACAACTGAAACTTATACCAACTTTTTGAAACAAATTTTCCAGATACAAGTACCTGATAAACTGTTAACAGATAGGAATGCTGCATTCACTTCATCATGCTTTAAGAAATTATAATGTTAAACATATTTTAACTAGCAGTCATCACCCCGAGACAAATGGAAAAGTAGAACGCGTTAATCAAACTATTGTAACTAGACTTAAATGCAAAGTAAATTCCATTTTATCTAAAGTGCCTTGGACTAAATTATTAGAGGAGGTTCTAAGCCAGTATAATGCCACCCCTCATTCAGTTACAAAATTCTCACCTAGTTATTTATTATTTGGAAACTTTCCTTATGATTCTTTAATTCCCAATAACAGTTACTATCCCAAGGTGGATGAAGCTAGAAAGTTAGCAAAAGAACACACAATAGAATACCATAATAGAAATAAAGTAAGATATGATGCTCGGTTTCTCCCTGCTAAATTTAAAGTTGGTGATGAAGTGTTACATGAAGAATTCCATTATCCTAATACGTGTAAATTAACCTCCCCATACTCAGGACCATATACAATATTAAAGCAATTATCAGAGGTCAATTTCGAAATAAATAGACCAAATCCTCATTTCAAAAAACACTACGAAATTGTTCATTTATCTAAATTAAGATATAATAATCCACAAAAATTCAAAATAAGTCATGAATAACACTAGGTCGGTTCTGCGCCAAAATACTTTTTTATTTTTGCTGTTCTATCTCCCTGCGACACGTTGGAAGGACCCACTGAGTTCGGGGAAATTGGCGGGATGTTGGGAGACATAGCTGCCTTTCTTCGACTCAGTGGCACGACCGTGTGGTTGCATGATTGTGCCTCCTTCTTTTATAAGTAAATCTTCAAGTTTAAAAATATTTAATAATAAATAAACTAAAGTGAATCTCGAAACACGGGTCCTCCACTTCTTAGATCCCCCCTTTCTTTTAGCCAACTGTTTACTCATGGTCCTCAGAACTCACCTATGTGAGAAATCCGAGGAGCATAGGAAAATATGCGTCCTTATCCCCCTGATGATATTTGCCAAAAATCTACCTTTTTTGTGATTTAGATGGTTGGTTGGTTGGTTGAATGCCTTTTTCTGGCGCAAGGTCCAAAGTAGGACATGCTGCACCAAACAAACAAGTAAAAGAAAAAATAGCCTCTGGATGGGTTGGTTGGTTGGTTGAATGACTTTTTTTTGGCGCAAGGTCCTGAGTAGTGTTGTCAAAATTTGGGAAATTTATTTGATTTATTCTTGCTTCCATGTTGTTTTCTTTGTAAACTATAAATGAATTGGGTTGTTTTTATTACATCGTTTATGAAAAGAATTTGATTCAATAGGATAGCTGATAAGTTTTAAAAGGTTTAAATAGGTTTTGTTTACATTATAGAAAAACGTTTTTATCTTGAATAAAGTTAATGTAATTTTTGCATGGAAGTAATTATGGATATAAATTAAATTAAATTAAAGTAAATGTGAAATATTGCCACTTACTGTTTATTCTGAAAGATATACTTTTGTTGTTTTGTATAACATCTGGAAATTTAAACGATGTTTATCATCGGTATTTTTGTTCACGCGTTCTTTCAGCGATTGCTAAATTAAACTAATAAGTTTAGTTAAAGTTCAATAGATGGCATCGTGATTATTTCCGAAAGGAAAAATGCAAATTAAGTGTGACGTTACTTGAAATCGCTACTTATTGGATGCATGTTAGAATCCTTTGAACAGTATATAAGAGCTAACTTCACTGCATTCGGTGGTCAGTTTTTAGTTTGCTGCATTAGCGATAGCTCTGTTTGCTAGTCGTAATGAAGGTGTTATATTAAGTTTTAAACATGAAAGTTGTTTTATTAAATTATTTTTCCTTCATTTAAAATAATTTCTTCAGATATAAGTAATTAAAATACAATGTGGTTTTAGTTTTCAAGTTTGTTTACCTTTTCCTCCCGTTTCCCTTCCGTGTAGTGTTGCCGTTCATTATAAAAGTTTGAACCATGGAGTCAGGTATTTGAGTCTGTTGTTCGTTGGCTTTTAGGGTTAACGTCGTATGCCTGCCATGTTCTTTGAGAAATGTTGTTTGTTAACTTTAAGAGTTGACATCGTTTTTTCCATTTTATATAAGGTTTAAGATTAACTATTTTTGAATATAAAGTTTTAAATTGAGTTAGTGCTGGACGCTAATTTTTATCACTTGCCTGAGATGAATTTAAATGATTGTTTCAACTTTTATTAAATATTTCAATTGTTAAGTTTTAATTTTTCTTGTTAAGTTTGTTCAATAAAATTGTTAGTTTGTTTTATAATGACTTTGTCATTCTTTGAACTGCCTTATACACATTAACTTAAGTCTTTGAGCTAACTAATGGAGTTGTTTCCACTGCATGATATTATGCTTTGCTAAATGTTAAATTAAGCCATATTGGCGACAACAAAGGTTATGGGCTACTTGGTATAGTATTACAGCCCATTGGTTGGTATTTTTTTAAAGTTAATTTTTTTTGGCAGTTCTAATTTTTTTTGAGGATGGCAGTCAATATTTTACCTGGTATTGAAAAATTAGGAACAAACAACTATCATACTTGGAAGAAGGATATTCGTTTTGTGTTAATTGAGAAAAATTGTTGGAATATAGTGAATGGGAGTGAAACACTACCGGAGGAGAAGGACGGAGCAGTAACAGGGAAAGGTCACATAAATGACTTTAAGCAAAGAGCTAGGGTAGCACTTTCAACTATTTATTTAAATGTGTCTCCACAGTACAGATGTTTGATAGACAGTTGCGAGTGTCCTGTTGCGGCCTGGAAAATTTTAAAGCAAAATTTCATTAGCGATTCAAGAGCGCAACACATGCAGCTTGTAAATGAGTTGTTCCATTGTGTAATGAAGCCTGGTGAGGGCATAAATATGTATGCATCACGAATCTCCAAAATTGCTGACGAGTTGAAGGAGTCTGGACATGAGATGGAAGATATATATCTTTGCTTCCAGCTGCTGAGGAATGTTCCTGACAAATTTGAGTCGGCCACCCAGTACATCTTGCGTTGGTCTGAAAATTTTGAGTTCAAGAAAATAGTCGTGGAACTAGTAGCTGAAGAAACGAGGCTGAAACTCAGGGATACAGATCGAGGAGCCAATAGAGTCGAAGTCCAGAATGTTCACCATCAGCAAAATGGTAAGAAATCATTTCCTAAATCTATCACCTGCCATCGCTGTGGTCGTCGGGGACATATTAAAAGAAACTGTTTTGTTAATTTAAATAAACAGGACAATAGTACTTCTGAGAACTCTAAATTTAATTATAGTAAATCTAATGTTAAAAGAGCTAACTCTGTCACCCGTAACAAATCTAAACAAAATTCCCCCATGTCTTATATTGCTCAATCTTGCATAAGTAATTCTGATGATGAGTGCTGTTGGGCTTTTGATACCGCGGCCTCTCATCACTTCTGCAAGAATTTAGACTATTTTTCTGAATATAATTCTATTGAAGGTGAAAGTTTATTTGTTGCCGTTGACGGAGTTAGTTTTCCTATTATTGGTAAAGGTTCTGTTCATTTAATTTTTGATGATAATTCTTGTATTTTGCAAAATGTTTTATATTCCCCCAGACTAAGAAAAAATTTAATATCTGGTCCGAAAATGGACATTAATGGCGCCAGTTTCTCTGGTAGAGGAGGAAAAATTGATGTTATTGGTAGAGATAACGTAAAAATCTTTTCTGCTGTGCTTGACAATGGTATTTACAATGTTTACCCTAAAGTTTATAAAAATGTTGATTTTAAAGATAATGGGGGGCACGTTTCAACTATTACTTCAACTGTTAATGTACCCAGTAATAAAAGTATTGAATTTTGGCATGGCCGTTTTGGACATGTTAGTCCAGAACTTATAGTTCATACTAGCAAGTGTAATGGGGTAAAAGGTTTACCAAAGTTGAAACGTGGAAATTTTTTTTGTGAACCTTGTCGTCTAAGCAAGCAGAAAAGGATTTCTTTTAAATTAAATGAGAACTTTCAATGTAAATCTCCTTTAGAGAGAATTTTTATGGATGTCTGGGGACCGATAAAAATTTCTGGTAACAATGGGGAGAGGTTTTTTCTATCTATAATAGACATGTTCTCAAGAAAAACTGCTTTATATCCTATGTCTGAAAAATCACAGGTGTTTTCAATTTTTGAAAAACACATAGCTAGAGCTGAAAGGCAGTTAGGGAAGAAGCTTAAGTTTTTGAGAACAGACAATGGTTCTGAGTTTGTTAATGACAGTTTTCGAAATTATTGTGAAACGAATGGTGTCACACATGAATTAACCAATACCTTCTCTCCTGAGCAGAATGGTTTGTGTGAACGCGTAAATCAAACTGTCTTAAATTGTGCCAGAGCCATGTTAATAGATAGTGGACTGCCCCTCACTTTTTGGCCAGAGGCTATACTTTATTTTGCATATACATGGAACAGAGTAATACACAAAGGTCAAAGTAAAACCCCCCTTGAATTGTATAGTGGACATAAACCATCAGTTAGGCACCTTAAGCCGTTTGGGTTGATCACATATGTAGGTATCCCTAAACAGAAGCGGTCTCATAAGCTTGACCCTAAAGCTCAAAAAGGTGTTCTTGTGGGTTATGCGTTGCGAACCAAAGGTTACAGAGTCTGGTTAGAGGAGGAAAATAGAATTATAGAAACTTTGAACGTTACGTTTGGTAATTCCCTCTTCAGCAAAAACAGTGGAGCCGTGCTGGGCACCTCTTCAATTGATTTGGATCTGTTCGGGGATAATCCAGTAGATCGTTCTGGATCCGATCCTGTTGATGTAATCCTCCAGGACAGATCTGATGAAGTTGTTGAGGATGACCCAATAGCAAGCCCTGTTGATCCTGAACCAGATGTTGTATGGGTTCGTAAACCTGTCCCAAGGCCCACAGAAAAACGTGTGGATATTTACTATTATCCTGAGGGGTCAAGTACAAGGCTGAGGTCAATGAATGATGTCCAAAAATATTGTTCAAATCATAATTTAAATTTTCTGCCGGAACTTTTTGACTTTTCTGGTAATAATCTTTTTGAAGGGGTGGTAAAACAAGAACCTGTTACTTCTGTTTCACAGACTGAATGTAAGAAACTTATCTGACTAGATTTAACTGTTCCAAAAACTTTTAATCAAGCCTTAAAATCTGAACAATATCTAAACTGGAAAATAGCTATGGATGAAGAAATTGACAGCATGCGTAGTCGCAAAGTCTGGCACCTGGTTGAGTTACCAAAAGGCAAAACCCCGTTGGGAAACAGATGGGTTTTTGCAGTAAAACGAGATGAGCATGGAAACATTGCTCGTTTCAAAGCAAGATTAGTTGCCCAAGGGTTTAATCAGGTGAAAGGCGACACGTTTGATGAAACATTTTCTCCAGTTGTTAACTTTTCAGTTGTTAGATTTTTCTTTTCTCTTTTGGTGTCCCATTTAAATTGGTTTAATTCCCAGTGTGATGTGAAATGTGCTTATCTGTATGCTCCCTTAGATGAAGAGATATACATGTATCAACCACCTGGGTATGTTGTCAAGGGCAAGGAACATCTAGTATGTAAACTTGACCGAGCATTATATGGGTTACATCAAAGCGGACGTTTATGGTTTTATGAGTTAAATCGTGTTCTTTTAGATTTGGGTTTTGAAAAATTTAATTGGTGCAATTGCACATACAGGTTTAAAGATTTTATCGTTCTACTTGTTTACGTAGACGATATTGTAGTTTTTGGTAAAACTCAATCACAAATTGACAATGTGATTAGTTTATTGGGACAGAAATTTGATTTGAAAGTTTTAGGAAAGACTAAGAAACTATTGGGAGTGGAATTTGAGTACAATAATGGAGACGTTCAATTGTCCCAGTGTACTTATATAGAAGAGATTTGCGAAAGATTCAAATCTTTTCATATCCCTGTTTCTTCTCTTCCAATTGTCAAAGGCTTGAAATATTCAAAAAAGGACTGTCCGACAAATCAACTTGAAATTGATGAAGCATCCAGGTACCCATATAGGAGTTTGCTAGGTTGCTTATCTTTCGTTGCTGGTCGTACACGTCCTGATATTGCTTATGCCACAAATATTTTTAGCCAATTTCAGAGCTGTCCTGGTCTAACTCATTGGAATGGTTTGGTCAGATTATTAGGATATGTTTCTTACACTAAATATTATAAACTTAATTTAAAATGTAATAAACCAGATTTAATAGCTTTTTCAGATGCAGATTTTGCAATGAACCGTGATGATTTTGTGTCAATGGGAGGGCAAATAGTTTTTTTTGGATGATAGTCCTATTTCATGGAGGACGTTTAAGGAGAGGGGTGTAAGTTTATCCACCATGGAGAGTGAATTTATCTCCATGTGTGAAGGTGTAAAGGAATTAAAGTGGTTTGACCATATACTGGAAGATAGCTACAAATTTAATTTAATTTCTGGTAAACATAACTCTCCTGTTCTATATGCTGACAATCAATCCGCTATAGATTTTACAAAATCTCCCATTGAAAATAACAGGTCAAAACATATAAATGTTAAATTGTTTTTCATTAGGGAATGGCTTTTCGAGGGGCAGTTCAGTCTTAAATATATTCGTAGTAAATTAAATTTGGCAGATCCTTTTACAAAGTCGTTAACTAAATCTGATTTATCAAAATTTATTAATAAAATTTTCTTAAAGTAAATATAAATTGTTTTGGAACTATGTTTTTCTATAAAGTTTTTTTTGGAGCTATGTCTCATATAAATTTTTTGGGAACTATGTTTCTCTATAAAGTGTTTTTGGAGCTATGTCTCCTATAAAGTTTAAATATAAATTTTTTTTATGGAAGTGTTTCCATAAGTTTGTTTGAAAACTGTTTTGCACATGATTCAGGGTTTTCATGTTCCCATTGAAATTGTATTGTATAATATAAGTTCAATTAGTTTTTATTCCTTAGTTGGGATATGTGAGACACGGCGCCGTGCGAATGATTTTTGTATTATGTGAATGTTTTTCATATTTCATGTTCTTCATATTTATGGTTTGAACTCATCTTAATGTGTTAATGTTTTTTTTAATGGGGATATGGAAATTTTGTATATAAATTGTGTTTAATGTTTTCCTATTCTTTTCCTATTTTAGTAGATTGATTAATGGAGAACTGTTTGTGGAAAAAAAGCTTTGTATTTGGAAGAGCAACATATGAACTGAAGCTGACCAACAACAAAATGTTTCTAAAATTTTTTTCCAGTAGAAGTTTTACTGTGTGTATTTTTCTTTATTGTTATATGTAAAAATTTCAGGCAACTGATATTTTTTTTAAAGAAAACCAACATGGTGGGGGGCATTGTTGTCAAAATTTGGGAAATTTATTTGATTTATTCTTGCTTCCATGTTGTTTTCTTTGTAAACTATAAATGAATTGGGTTGTTTTTATTACATCGTTTATGAAAAGAATTTGATTCAATAGGATAGCTGATAAGTTTTAAAAGGTTTAAATAGGTTTTGTTTACATTATAGAAAAACGTTTTTATCTTGAATAAAGTTAATGTAATTTTTGCATGGAAGTAATTATGGATATAAATTAAATTAAATTAAAGTAAATGTGAAATATTGCCACTTACTGTTTATTCTGAAAGATATACTTTTGTTGTTTTGTATAACATCTGGAAATTTAAACGATGTTTATCATCGGTATTTTTGTTCACGCGTTCTTTCAGCGATTGCTAAATTAAACTAATAAGTTTAGTTAAAGTTCAATAGATGGCGTCGTGATTATTTCCGAAAGGAAAAATGCAAATTAAGTGTGACGTTACTTGAAATCGCTACTTATTGGATGCATGTTAGAATCCTTTGAACAGTATATAAGAGCTAACTTCACTGCATTCGGTGGTCAGTTTTTAGTTTGCTGCATTAGCGATAGCTCTGTTTGCTAGTCGTAATGAAGGTGTTATATTAAGTTTTAAACATGAAAGTTGTTTTATTAAATTATTTTTCCTTCATTTAAAATAATTTCTTCAGATATAAGTAATTAAAATACAATGTGGTTTTAGTTTTCAAGTTTGTTTACCTTTTCCTCCCGTTTCCCTTCCGTGTAGTGTTGCCGTTCATTATAAAAGTTTGAACCATGGAGTCAGGTATTTGAGTCTGTTGTTCGTTGGCTTTTAGGGTTAACGTCGTATGCCTGCCATGTTCTTTGAGAAATGTTGTTTGTTAACTTTAAGAGTTGACATCGTTTTTTCCATTTTATATAAGGTTTAAGATTAACTATTTTTGAATATAAAGTTTTAAATTGAGTTAGTGCTGGACGCTAATTTTTATCACTTGCCTGAGATGAATTTAAATGATTGTTTCAACTTTTATTAAATATTTCAATTGTTAAGTTTTAATTTTTCTTGTTAAGTTTGTTCAATAAAATTGTTAGTTTGTTTTATAATGACTTTGTCATTCTTTGAACTGCCTTATACACATTAACTTAAGTCTTTGAGCTAACTAATGGAGTTGTTTCCACTGCATGATATTATGCTTTGCTAAATGTTAAATTAAGCCATATTGGCGACAACAAGTAGGACATGCTGCGCCAAACAAACGGGTAAAAAGACAGTATCTTCTGGATGGGTTTACCCATCCAGAAAGCTATTAAAAAAAAAAAAAAAAAAAAAGAAAACACAGTAGAAAAAAAACAAAACTACAAACAAGATAAAATAAAAAATAATCAAAACAGTGTATACAATAAAACAGATGTAAAATAGGATCAACATTGTAAAAACTAAACAGATGTCAGTGTATACACTAAACCAGATGTAAAATAGGATGAACATTGTAAAAACTAAAATCAGATGTCAAAGTAAAAACCAGCCTCCTTCAAAAAGTTTGTCAGATGATAATGAGGATTTACACCTAAAAGGCTTGTCAGAGTGGGTGAAAATGAATCAAAATGTTGTCGATAGAGATGACGAAGGCAAGGACAGTCGGTGAGGACATGACGAATGGTTAATGCACTGAAATGACATTTCGGACACACAGGTTGTTGTTCTCCAAGTAATAAGTATTTATGAGTAAGTCTTGAATGCCCAATTCGTAGCCGAGTAATAGTTACATCGTATTTTCTAGGGGTGAGTGTAGTCCAGATTGAAATTTGAGGTTTTATTTCTTGCAATTTATTATTGTTTTGGTTATTCCACTCCCTTTGCCACATATTTTTAAGATAGCTTTTAAAAGTGTGCTTAATGTCCTCATAAGGAATAGGGCAGTTTAAAAGTATGGAAGCCTGCCTTGCGGCTTTGTCTGCTGCTTCGTTGCCTTGAATGCCTACGTGGCCAGGAACCCAGCAAAACAAAATGTCAAATCCCTTTTTCAAAAGGTCGTTGTAAGTTTTTAAAATTGAAAAGAAAGTCAGGTTACAAGAGCTAGAAGAGAGAGAATCAAGAACACTCTTTGAGTCTGTATATATAATAAATTTTCTTCTGTGATGAGATGAAATAATGTTAAGAGCAACCTCAACAGCAAAAAACTCTGCGGAGAAGATGGAAAATGACTTAGGGAGTTGATAGCTAAAACTGGTGTTACCAATGACAACACCACAAGCAACTTTATTGCTTGTCTTGGAGCCGTCAGTAAAAATCTCCACATAATCCTTATATTCAGAGCGATGAGATGAGAAAAGCGCTTGAAAGATGGAAGCATCTGTGTTTGATTTGTCAAAACCACTAAACAGATGAAGACAGGAAATAGCTTGGAAATTCCAAGGTGTCATGTTTAAAAGAGACCGGGGACGAACTTTGGTATGAATATGAGAAGTGCCTGCAAGAAAGTTCTTAATTCTAAGAGCAAAATGAGGGATGCATGATGGGCGATTCACATAAAGGTTATGATCGTTGCTATTTAAATGTGGATGAAGTGGATGATTGGGATGTGAAAGAATGCGATAGTACAATTCAAGTGAAAGTCTTTGTCTAATGTCAGTGAGAGAAGGCTCCACACAGTCAGCATATAAACTAAAAACAGGACTAGTGCGGAACGCTCCTGAGCAAATTCTAAGCGCACTGTGGTGTGGTGTGTCAAGTTTTTTAAGGTAAGTTTGAGGTGCTGATCCATAAACCTGGCAAGCATAATCAAGTTTCGAGCGAACAGTAGCCCGATATATTTTGAGTAACGATGGCCGGTCAGCTCCCCAAGAAGTGTTAGATAGGACTTTTAAAATGTTTAGTGCTTTATCACATTTAGTTCTTAAATATGAAATATGAGGAATAAAAGTCAGTTTTCTGTCAAAAATAACACCCAGAAAGCGAGCAGTGTCAACAACGGAAATTGGCCTGTTATTCATCAGAATCTCAGGATCAGGATGAAGACCTCGTTTACGACAAAAATGCACACATTGTGTTTTGTCAGTAGAAAATTTAAATCCATTTGTATTTGTCCATTTAGTGATATTTTTTATAGCAAGTTGCAATTGGCGTTCTATGAAGCGCATGTCATTTCCCTGGCAAGAAATTTGCAGGTCGTCAACATATAAAGTTCCATAGACACTTTGAGGCAGTTGTTTTAGAATATCGTTAATTTTTAAAGAAAAAAGAGTAACACTCAAGACACTGCCTTGAGGCACACCTTCCTCTTGGAAATAAAAATCTGAATAAACTGATCCAATGCGAATTTGAAAGCGTCTGATTTTTAAAAAGTTTTCAATAAAAATAGGAAGATTTCCACGAAAGTCCAAATTATATAAATCATTTAAAATGCCATAGCGCCAAGTCTTGTCATAAGCTTTTTCCATGTCAAAAAAAACTGACACCAAATGGTTACGTCTCACATTAGCTTTGCGGATATTTGTCTCTAATAATAAAATATTGTCAACCGTAGAACGGCCTCGTCGGAAACCACTTTGCCATGGAGATATCAAATTATTTTTTTCTAAAATGTAAACAAGCCTAGTATTTACCATCTTTTCTAGCAGCTTACAGAGACAGCTTGTGAGGGCAATGGGCCTATAATTTTTGGGGTCAGAAGCATCTTTACCTGGCTTAGGGAAAGGAATAACAATAGCATCGTGCCAAGCAACAGGGAAAATATTTTCAGTCCAGATCCTATTGTAAAGATGAAGGAGATTTTTAAGAGACTGTTTTGATAAATGTTTAATCATGATGTAGGTTACACCATCGGGCCCGGGAGCTGAGTTATGGCAATGTTTCAAACTATTTTTTAATTCATTTTCTGTAAAAGGTCTATTGTAGTCTGGTGAAGAGCGGGAGTGAAAGTTGATTGATGATCGTTCAGAATTACGTTTATGAGACAAAAAAGGTTCGGAATATGAATTAGAACTGGAGATGTGAGATAAAGTTTTACCAATGGTGTTTGCAATATTTTTAGTAGAAGTTATAGTTCGGCCATTATCTTTTAAAAATGAAATACTTTGATTAGAATATATTCCCATTGCTTTCTTGGCACGATGCCAAAGCTGTTTACTGCTTACATTGGAGGTAATACTGGACACATATTTTATCCAGGAATTTCTTTGGGAGATTCTGCGGATTCTTCGTGCGGCTGCCCTTGCTTTTTTGAATGAGATATAATTCGCAGTAGTTGGGTACCTCCTAAAAATTCCCCAAGCTTTTTGTTGCTGTCTTTTTGCATTATTGCATTCATCATTCCACCATGGCTTTGAATGTTTACTGAGACGTCCAGAGGATTTTGGAATACTAATATCAGCTGCATTATAATACACTTCGTGACATCAGTGATTGCTCTGTTGATATCACCCTCAGTCATATCGTATGTGATAGTTGCATTTATAGTGAAAGTAGCCCAGTTGGCCTTGTCATAAATGTAATGTGGATTTATAGGATGATGATCATTAAAATCATAAAAAGATAAAAATAAAGGAAAATGGTCACTATTATGAAGGTCGTTACTAACAAAGAAATTAAAATATGGATACAGAGTTGGAGAGCAGATGGCCATGTCTATTGCATGAAAAGTTCTGGAAGGTTCATGGAAATACGTATTATCCCCATTATTTAGAATACATAAGTTATTGTCTGTGATAAAGTCTTCAATAATTTGACTACGAGGATTAATGTTAGGACTACCCCAGAGTGGACTGTGTCCATTTAAATCCCCAAGAATTATATAAGGGGTCGGTAGCTGCAAAATAAGGTTATTAAGATGACGACGGTGGAGTAACATATTTGGTGGTAAATAGATAGTGCAGATGGTGACAAGCATGTGGATATGAATCTGAACTGCTACAGCTTGGATATCAGTATTTAAAGAAATATTGGTGTGAGGAGTACCTCTGGATGGGTTTTACCCACCCAGAAAGTTATTAAAAAATCACAGGAGAAAAAAGAAACAAAACTATATACAGGATAAAATCAAAAATAATAAAAACAGTGTATACAATAAAAAACAGGTGTAAAATAGGATGAATTTGTAAACAATAAAATCAAATGTCAAAGTAAAAACTAGCCTCTTTCAAAAAATTTGTCAAGTGATGATGAGGATTTGCACCTAAAGGCTTGTCAGATTGGGTGAAGATGAATTAAAATAATGTCAATACAGATGACGAAGGCAAGGACAGTCGATGAGAATATGGCGAATGGTTAGTGCACTAAAATGGCATTTTGGACAATCAGGTTGTTGTTCTCCAAGCAATAAGTATTTATGTGTGAGTCTTGAATGCCCGATTCTTAGTCTAGTAATAATGCCATATTTTCTGGGGGAGAGTGTAGGACAGATTGAAATTTCAGGTTTTATTACTTGCAATTTGTTATTGGTTTAGTTATTCCACTCCCTTTGCCAAATATTTTTAAAATAGCTTTTAAGTGTGTGCTTCATGTCATCCTATGGGACAGGACAGTTTAAAAGAATACAAGCCTGCCTTGCGGCTTTATCTGCTGCTTCATTGCCTTTTATGTCAACATGACCAGGAACCCAGAAAAACAAGATGTCAAATCCCTTTCTCAGAAGGTCGTTGTAAGTGAATAAAGAACACTCTTTGAGTCTGTATATATAATGAATTTACGATTTGGATGAGATGAAATAAAATTAAAGGCAACCTCAATAGCTAAAAACTCTGCAGAGAAAATGGAAAATGAATTAGGGAGTTGATAGCTAAAAGTGGTGTTACCAATGACAACACCACAGCCGACTTTATTAGTGGTCTTGGATCCGCCTGTAAAAATCTCGACGTAGTCCTTATAATGGGAGCGATAAGATAAGTAAAGGGACTGAAAAATAGAAGCATCAGTGTTAGATTTGTCAAACCCATTGAACGGATGAAGACAAGAAATAACCTGGAAATTCCAAGGTGTCATGTTTAAAAGAGGCCGAGGACGAACTTTGGTATGAATGTGAGAGGTGCCATCAAGAAAGTTCTCAGTTCTAAGAGCGAAATGTGGGATGGAAGATGGGCGATTCACATAAAGATTATGATTGTTACTATTTAAAAGTGAATGAAGTGGATGATTAGGATGCGAAAGTACAATTCACATGAAAGTCTTTGTCTGATGTCAGTGAGAGAAGGCTCCACACAGTCAGCATATAAACTAAAGACAGGAGAAGTACGGAAGGCTCCTGAACAAATTCTTAGTGTACTATGATGTGTTGTGTCAAGTCTCTTCAGGTTAGAATCGGGTGCTGATCCATAAACATGGCAGGCATAATCAATTTTAGAGCGAATAGCAGCTCTATATATTTTCAGGAGAGATGGACGATTGACACCCCAAGAAGTATTAGAGAGGACTTTTAGAATATTAAGACCTTTGTCACATTTAATTCTTAAATGTAAAATATGTGGTTTAAAATTCAATTTTCTGTCAAAAATAACACCCAAGAAGCTAGCAGTGTCAACAACTGAAATTGGCCTGTTATTTATTAAAATTTCTGGGTCAGGATGAAGCCCTCGTTTGCGGCAAAAATGCACACACTGTGTTTTGTCAGTAGAAAATGTAAAACCGTTTTTATTTGTCCAGTTGATGATATTCTTGATGGCAAGTTGTAATTGGCGTTCAATGAAGTGCATGTCATTCCCCTGGCATGAAATTTGCAGGTCGTCAACATATAAACTTCCATTTACACATTGTGGTAATTGTTTTAGTATATCATTTATTTTCAAGGAAAAAAATGTAACGCTCTGAACACTGCCTTGAGGCACACCCTCCTCCTGAAAATAGAAGTCTGAATAAACTGATCCTATTCGAACTTGAAAGCGTCCGGACCTTAAAAAGTTTTGAATGAAAATGGGGAGATTTCCTCGAAAGTCCAGATTAAAAAGATCTTTTAAAACACCATAGTGCCATGTCTTGTCATAAGCTTTTTCTATATCGAAAAAAAGTTGACACCAAATTGTCACGTCTCACAATAGCTTTGCCACCAAAAAAATTTAACAAGTCATAAACAACATGCTGCAGACCCTGTTGAAAAACGCAATGTTATATGCCCACTGTGTCATGCAGTGATGAGAGTGGAAAATAGACAAAAAGTCTGAAAGTATCAGCAAAACTCAAAGATAATTTAATTTTAGTAATAAAAGAAGAAACAGATACACAAAATCATACTTTCTAAAAAGCAAAAAATGGAGAATATATGAAAAAAAGTTGTTTAGAAGCAGTCAAAAGAAAGAAAATTGGACAAAAAATGAGAATATTTAGTACGAAAAACCTGAAAATTGTTTTAAAAACTAAGTCTGAAAATTCTCATCCCTGGTCATGAAAGTATAGATAAATCTAAAATTTTTCCCCATTTATCTGATGCCCATGATATCAAGGTTGAAAGTAATGAATTAAATTTTTATGATTTTGATAACTTTATGATATGGATGGCTGAAATTGAAAAAGAAACAAAATCTAAGTTTATCAGGTACAGCAGCAAACAAAATACTTATTTTAACTGTCATAGATCTGGCCATTTTCACTCTAAAAGCATGGGCATGAGAGAATTAAAAATATCTGGGAGTGAAAAGATTGATGCATATTGCCTGCATCAATTAAGTAACCCAAACAGAAGAAAGAAAATGTGTAGTTAATATTTATAAGCACACATGTTGGTCATGAAAATGATTTAGAGCATCTTTTTCGAACTAATGATGAGCGTACTGTTTTGGCCACTAAAATTGCTGCAAAAGTACCATTTGAAAACATTTTAGATGAAATGAGGGATTCCATAACTAATTCAAATCTTGAAAGATTGCATCTCCTGACCGAAAAAGACCTCCATAATATTAGATTCTTTTAATCTCTCAAATGATGCTATAAAAACATAGTAATGATAGTCTAAATGTTGATATGTGGGTTCGAGAAATGCAGGATTCAGAAAACCTATGCATTTTATTTTATAAAAGACAGGGTTGTGAATGTACTGAATATCCATATATTAAAAATGATGATTTTCTTTAAATATTATGACAGATGCCAAAACAGAATTATTAAAAAAATATGGCTCTGACTGTAGCAGTGATGGCACTCATAGCATCAATAATTATGGCTTTGGGTTAATAATGTTACTAATTGATGATATGCGAAAAGGTTTCCCTTGTGCATTTCTTATTACAAATAGGAGTGATCAGCCTGTTCTATCATTTTTTTCTTTTGTAAAAAATAATGTTGGTGTATTGATACTAAAAGTTTTCATACCTGACATGGCAGATGCATTTTTTAATGCTTGGACTGCTGAAATGGAGTTGCCTAAAATGCACTTGTTCTGCGCCTCGTATGTCAATAGAGCTGGCATAAAAATTAATGGTACAGAAAAGCAAGCCAATGTGTATAAACTGATTAGAGCATTAATGCAGGAACAAGATCTAAATACATTTAATTTAATGTCAGAAGCCGAAATAAATTACTTAAAAAATGATCAAGACACCCTAGAATTTGTCAATTATTTTGAAAGTTATTATTTGAAAAATACTTTAACATGGGCTTACTGCCACAAGCTCTCTGACCTAAATACAAATATGCATATTGAACAAATGCATCATACTCTAAAACAGATATTTACAAGGGGGAAATGTCAGGAGAATAGATAAAGCCATCCATGCTATAATGAGATTTGTCAGGTAAAAAATGATAGGCTGATAGTCTTAAATAAAGGTAAATTGTTGAGTAAATTAAAAGATTTAAAAACAGGCATAAAACAAGTCTGTCTGGTTTTATGCCTGTGAGTTAAATCTGGACCTCGTAGGCTGAAGATTCAGGATGACTTTCTTCAAGCTGTATTAAAAGAGATGGAGGGACTTTGTATACCATCTCATTTGGAACCTTTGCTGCCCCACTTAAATCCTCGAGACTAGTAAAATATTATATCATCTGGACCTTTCGCGTCCCGTCTTAAAATCCTGGGATTGTACTGCAGCTTTATTCAGCACGGAGATGGAGACTACTTACAATAGATTTCCTCCAGAAGCATGGTTACACATTTATACTGATGGCTCAAAGCTTGAGATAGATGGTGTGGCTGGAAGTGGTATTTATTGTGAGCATTTCTCCCATTAGAATATGAGTTGATGATGACAGCGAATTACTTCGGGAAGATGAAGATGTATGTATAATTGTTTTTTAAATAGCTTCTTTCTCCCCTCTCCTCAATTTTTTTTTTTTTTTTTTTAAACTGCTATCAGATCAAGCCTACATAGAGGCATCATCCTTTTGTGGAGACGGAAAAAAACAATTGTATGGTTTATTGAAAAGTAAAAGGTATGAAAATATACTATATATCTTATAGACAAAATATACAAATAAATATTGTTTTAATTGGGATTTTTTTTTTTAAATATGCAAGTTCACTGTTAATATATACATATTATATACCTTAAATTATGTTTGCACTATCTACGAATAAGTATTAAGACAGTTTCGAATTTAGACGTTTTGTCAAATATCTAGAAAAATTCTTTAGGAATCATCTTTAAACTTTGGTAGAGTGAAGAACATGTTATACCTCATATAGTTCAGTAAAAGTTGTGTCCTGAAGAGGAAAAAGAAACCAGTAAAAGATAAAACAAAAATGAAAATGTTTTGGATCGCCCTGTAAAAAGTAATGCTTGAAATGTGTTTTGGCTGTACAAAGTGATTATGAGAATTTTTCTCATTATGTGTATAATTTTTTTATAAGGCTACCACATATATACGTTTTTAACTACAAAACAATTCTACTTTTCTAATTATAGGAAATTTGGCATACTACATTAGACACAGTATACTGCAATCAGGCTGCAAAAATTTTCAATCTTTCAAATTATGAACATTTTTAGTACATAATTTTTAACTCTGCATGTGCTAGCTTTTAAACAATTTCCTTTCCTGTCTATATGCCCATTTTTGCTGACTTTAGTTGGTTCGTGTCATTTTATGGCACAAGATCCTAAGAAGGACATACTGCGTCAAAGAGGATAGATTAAAAAAATATATCTTAAGAACATGGCACAAAGTCCAGAAAAAAGTTACTTTAAAAAATTAGTGAAATTACACTGAAAACAATCATATGATTCATTTCCTCTTAATTATTAAACACAATTTTCTCAACAGCACTATGCATAATACTGCTGCTTTCAAGCTCAGATGTGAAAAGTGGCATCACATTGCCAATGTAATTCTTTCCTCCAGCAGTGAGATCAAAGTGAAATTAATTAAAACATTCTTCATTGTAAAAAACATCTGAACCTGTTCAGTGCCTGCAGCTTACAAGCTCTAACATGAGAGGCCATAACAAGATGGCGGCCTGTGACGTCACAGCTAACCTCAAAAGTTTTACAAGTCAAGATTTCAAAAATATAAAAATGTTTACAAGTCCCAATTCTAGAACTAAGACGTATTGCCATTATCTCAGTGTTGCCACACTCATCATCTTTGACGAGAAACCAACTCAACTCAAATGGACCAGCAGCAGGGAAATGATTAAACTCAACTAGCAGGAGGGATTGAACTCAACTTGTGACGTCATCTTATTTCAGTCAGACCTGCGTATAATACTTCAACTTCTGAAAAAATAAGTTGAACAATCTTAAAATATTATCTTTAGCACAAAAGTAGGTTTTAATCTCACAAAGTAACTTATTTAAAATAATATCACAAAAAAACTTTAATTTAATCATTCATTACAATTTCTTAATTAATAAAACTAATGTATTGTTTAAAATGTTATCTCCTCATCTATGATGCAAATGGTTGAAATACATACAATTGGGTTGGAATGAAAAACTTTATGAAAAAACTATTTTTTAATCAATATTTTTTAATTATGTTTCGTAATAACTCTCATCTTTCTTAATAAAGATATTATATATATAGAATGATATTTTATTTTGCAAACTCATAATAAACTAGTATGTTGTGGGCACCACAAGACTTCTTTCTATATTTTTCTATACAAATTCACTAAGTGCAAATAATATATTAAAATTATCTAACATAATGAATGCAAATGATTTTCATCTTCAAGAAAACTAATACCAAATATCCAAAGAAAGAGTTTTATTGTCTGTAAATAACATCTTAAAAAGAGCATTTTTCTAACGGTTATCTCATAAATCAAGTTTCATATTGTTATATGCCATAGAAATTGAGATATAGCCTTCCTGTTTTCGAGGGAATTTTCAGTATAGCATCGCCAAATTTTCAGTATAGCATTGCCACCTATTGGCCGATAAGCATTCAAATTGAATCAGCATGTCTCATAATGGCCTTCTCAAATATCAAGATTTGTTTAATGATACGCAATAGAACCTGAGATATAGCCTCCCCTTAAACTGTGGAAATCGCTCTATAGCAGCACCACCTGTTGAGCAGTCGACACCAAAAGTTGATAGGCACTATTTTAGGTCAAGTGCATCTACATATAAATTTATATGTAATTCTGAGCAGTAGTTCCAGAGATACGGTTGCCACAAAATTTTTGTCACACACACATGCAGACAGAAATTTTCTAAAAATGGTCAAATCATGTTCTAGTTGGTTGGTTGGTTGATTGCCATTTAATGGTGCAAGGTCCACAATGGGACATACTGCGCCAAACAAAGTATAAAAAATTAAGACTAGCTTCTGGATGGGTTGGTCAGTAAAAAACACATTGAAAGTTAAAACAATAGGTAAAATAATAAAATATAAAAGGAAAAATATTTAAAAATAAAAGAGAACAGCGTATATAGTGTAAAATAAAATTATGTAAAAAAATACGAACAGTGTATATGATAAAAGCATAAGTAAAAGATGGACAGTGCATATATATTAAGAAGATGAACAGTGTAAAATATAAAATCAGATGTAGTTTTGTCAAATGATGATGTGGATTGATACCTAAAAGGTTTGTCAGACACGGTGATGAATTAAAATAGCTCCTATATAAACGTCTAAGGCAAGGGCAATCTGTGAGTACATGGCGAATGGTAAGTATATATATCATAGTGGCAGTTGGGACAAGTAGGCTGCTGTTGCCCAAGTAGTAAGTGTTTATGTGCAAGTCTGGAATGGCCAATTCTCACAAGTAAACCTTCTCTCCTTTGATACCGGTTTCCCGGAAACCTATATATTTTCTGAAAGCTTATGTCATAAGTAGAAAAACTGTAAAATCTTAGGGGCAGAGGGATAAGCGTTTAGGAGCTATAGGACCCACAAAGTATCAGTAAAGTGTTGGAAAAATGACACTAAAAGTCGCTAAAATGCTCGTTTCACGTATTTATATGAACTAATAATATGATAAGAAGGTGGAGATCTCAAAATAAAGGAAGAAACAACTTGCTGAAATGAAAAAATATACGTTGGAATGTTCAAAATGTGACTTTTGTTATTGACTTCAAACGAAATCTATTACAAGAGACAATCAATGTGCAATTCATCAAATAAATAGTGAAACGGGCAGAAAGACAGTTTACAATGGGCACATTTTACAAAAGCGATAGCCACACACTTTGTACACTCATCATTCGTCAATGAATCGAAGCAGTAATAAATTGGCGTGATCCACATTCCAAATTCGTCGTCCAAGTATCCGCACTTATAAAAAGCATACTTAATCAAGTTCTTGAAACGAGAAGCATTGAACTAATATAGGGAAAATGATTGCAGGGCCGGAAAACTATCACGATGCCAGATGTGCTCCTGTGTCTCGATAATGATTATATCCGCTATGTAACGAACAAAAGATTTGTAGTGTCTGAAAAAAGGAATATCCAGAGGCTGGATCTTTCCCGTACATCCTTAGGTACCAGTTCTCTTTGTAAGACTTTACTATCAGGTACTTCAAAAGCAAACAATGCATGATCTTTGTTAGAACCCTACGAATTCCTTAAAACCAGAATTTTCTTCCTGTCATCAGGAATACTTGGCCAAAATACGTCACGATAGAAGTGGAGGACGACGACTGTTGCGACGAGCATTGCTGTTCCTTATCGACACCGTCATCTCCGAATTCCATTTCTTCGTTCCATTCTTCTACATTGCCTCCAGCAAATCCTAATGTCTGAATCTCTTCCACAATCCCCATATCATTTTCCAGAAGGGTAGTTATGTGTTTTATTATCTCCGATTCCTGGATGTTCGGAGACCGATTGCTTGTTCCGAATCGGGAGACCAAGGCAGCCACAACGACTTTAGGATCCATCTACAATGTAAGAAGAAGACTACAATATGTTAGTGCTTGACAGCAACATACGGGAACATACAAGAAATAGAGGCGTCATTACGGGAATATCTCCATCTATACACACTTTCCTGATACTTTGTGGGTCCTGTAGCTCCTAAACGCTTGTCCCTCTGCCCCTAAGATTTCACAGTTTATCTACTTGTGACATAAGCTTTCAGAAAATATATGGGTTTCCGGTAAACCGGTATCAAAGGAGAGAAGGTTTACTTGTCAGAGGAGTTACGATAACATCATACTTTCTAGGACTGAGGGTAGCCTAAATGGCAATCTGAGGTTTAATTTCTTGCAGGGTTGGCAAGTTTCTTCCAAGGCGGAAAAAACCGGCCGGAAGAAATAGGTTTCTTCCAAGTGGAAGAAATGGAAGAAACTGTTTTTCGAAAAATTTATCCTATAAATTGCAAATTTGTAAGATACAATGGATGCATTGATCTTATAAACAACTTTAAGTAACTTTAAATATACCTATACAAATTTAATAACATATTTAGTTAAAAATTATGAGTTTTTTTTTTTTTTTTTTTTTAATCAAAATGAGCTAATGAGCCTCAGTATCTGATGATCACGTTCCAAAATACTCAAAATCCAGTAAAAAAAAAAATCAATTTCAATTTAAACAGTATAAAGTTTTATAATTTAGACAATTTTATTTCTTTAACTGGTAATAAATAATAATTTGGATCACTTGCTTACACTTTCTGATAAAACAGCTCTTAACATAATCCAGTTAATTAAAAGTACTGTATTACAAAATGTCATCAAAAACTTTATTTTCCTTGCAATCACATACAGTACAGTCAACTCCCTCTAATCTGCAGATTTATAATCTGCAAATCCTTCTAATCCGTAATTGATTTTTTAATCTAAAAGAAATTTACATCTCATATTTAAAAAAAATTCACATTTCTCACATTTTTACTTTTTATTACCATGCTTTTATTAACTTCGATTCTTGTTTGTTTGTCCGGTACAAATCTTGCAATCCATTTTTAACTAATTTCCCTACTAGCTAGACATTTGAAACTTTCACAGTAACTCAGAACCCAGCGACAACACAATACTTCGAAGTCAGATTTTCGAATAGTTTTCTTTTAATTAATTAAAATATGAAAATAATAAGCTCTTAATTGCAATAAAATAGCCATTAAAATATTAGCTATAATTTAATTGTTGCCAAAAAAAAAAAATTATGAGTTCATTTTCTTTCGACATAAAAATAAATACATTTAATTCAACGTGAATGAGAAAAAATTATAAAAAGTTAAATTATGCATTTCACAAAAATTGACGTCATTATCAATTTTAAAATTTTATACACATTGATAAGTGCTAATGTACGATGCTAATATACGTTGTTCTAAAAGAAGTAATATTTTATTTTTAAAACCAACTTTTTTTTTTTTCACTATTATTATTATTTCACTGAACTGATTCCGCATGCTTAAATATTGCTTAAGTATTATTTTTTAACCCCGCGTATTTTATTAATGACTCATCAGAAAATTTAAAAACATGGTATATAAAAAAATTTTTTTTTAATCTTATAATTATTTTTTATCAAACTTTTAGCATAATCCTTACTTTGAAACAGAAATGGAGATGAGTAACATTCTTATATTTATTATCCTGCAATTCATACAGACTAGCGCTGAAAATAAACCACTATTACATGAATGTTTAACAAAATTAATCAGCGATGAATATTATTTCCAGTCTTTCAAAAATATTTTGTTTCATATTTTTTAAATATGTTTGTTTATATTTTATAGGTACCTATTATTTGAATATGCTTAAATTATTTACCATCATATAAGAATGTGATAGATTAGTTTTATTAATATTGAAGAAATATTTATTCTAAAATGTATTAAAAATCATCTTTCCGTTTTAATGTCTATTTAATTAATAATAACTGACTTTGTATCTGCAAAAGAAAACTGTAAACAAAGGCAATGATCTCTAATTTGCAAATTCCTATTATCTGCACAACTTCTGGACAAAACTTTTGAGGGAGTTGACTGTAAAACAAATTAAAAGTTTTTTCGTAGTTCAATACTGCATTTTATTTTTCAACTTAAAATAGATAAATACAAACTGGATTTTTTTTTTTTTTAATCCTAGAGAGCTTGCAGGACAGTTTAAAAATCTTACTTATTGATACAGTTCATTGGGTACCAGCTTCGAGTTTATACAAAAAATTGTATCCTTAAAAAAAAAGTGCAAATATTATGGCTAAAAATTTCATAATTATCATCACTTGTACTGTTTGAATGTATAATAATATTATGAGATAGTATCTATGCAAAAAGTTCTAAAAATATTAGCATTGAAAAGTAAAAACCCATCACCTGTATATACAGTTGAGGATCTATATTCCGCATACCCATAATTCGCAATTGTCTATAATCCACACTCACTTTGCAAATGTAAACAAAAGATTTTGCAGTAACGAAAATCTGATATTTTGGATGCATATGAGAAAATATGATGTTAATTCACATACTAAAATGAAAAAAAAAAAAAAAATGTAAAATTTAGATATGCACAATTTTAAAAGGAAAAAATATAATTATACTCTTATTGCCTTTATACTTTTTTAGCAAATCTGAACATCGTCTGAATAATATTCAATTAGTGATCAAACAAAACACATGCAAGTACAGTTTTCTAATTCCTGCCAGTAACAGTATTGCTCATTGGTTGAAAAACAATGACATCCATATGTGTTGGTGGGATTATGTATTTTCAGAGATGTTTAAGTCCTATTAGTGTAAATGTTTTTTTTAGGTGGTATTTCAAAAATACACAAAACTATTTAAGGAAAAATTTATACCAGCATTTGTTTTGAAGAAAAGATCTACAATGCAGTCATTAAAAATTGCATCAAACTAATCACATTGCAAGTATCTGGCTGCATATTGTTAATCACACTTCAGAAGTAGGAGTACAGTTTTTTAATGAATTGCTCATTTAAGGGTTTAAATTATACATTGTTTCTACTTCATTGCTTCTACTTCTTTAAATAAATTTTATTGTTTTATATCTATTAGTATTACCTTCATTACATTATATAAAAACAAACAATTCTAATTCTAGCTTCATTAAATAAAGTTTATTGTTTTATGTACTTTATACTAATTCATATAGCGAGGAAATGGCATCATTGATCTATAATTTGCAAAAATCTATAATCCGCACAAGTTTTAGAACCAAGGTGTGCAGATTAAAGATCTTCAACTGTATTTAGTGTTTTTTATGAAATAACTTATTTTTCTAAAGATATTTTTAATATTAATTGAATTATAGTTTAGATTTGGCATTATATTTATACTTTGAGTTTATATAGTTCATAAATTTTTATTTTGAACATCTGTTTCGTCTTTTGGTTGGTTTCTTCCATTTCAACTAGTTTCTTCCAGAAGAAACCCAACCCTGATTTCTTGTAATTTGTTATTGTTTTGAGTGTTCCATTCCCTTTCCCATATATTTCTGAGAAAGTTTATAAGTGTATGCTTAACGTCATCATAAGGAACAGGGCTGTTTAAGAAAATTGATGCCTGCCTTGCGGCTTTGTCTGCTGCTTCATTGCCTTTGATGCCAACATGTCCAGGTACCCAACAGAATAAAATGTCGAATCCCTTTTTCTTAAGGTCGTTATAAGTTTTCAGAACCAAGGTAAAAGATGGGTTGCAAGAGATAGAAGAAAGTGAGTCGAGGACACTCTTCAAGTCTGTGTAAATTATGAACTTTCTACTGTGCAAATCATGCGCTAGAATGCAATTTAATTTTTAGATTATTTCACTTATCTTATAATATTTTTTTATTAAATTAGACTGCTATAATGGGTGTAAACACCAGGAAGGTATTTTTTATTGGAGTAAGAACAAATATTGGTGTATTTGTGCAAAAGCAGGAAGTATAACTCCAAGTGCACATAAATGCTTTAAAAACTAGACTGGAGCATCAACTGCTATGGAAACCAATGTAATAGCAGAAGGATTTTGGAAATGCATGGTGTTATTTACAATACTAACTGATGGCAATAGTACCATATATATAAAAAAAAATTCTAGATTGCAGCCCTTATGACACCAGTACATTACAAAAATAGAATGCAAAAATCACTTGCTGAGAAATATGTGCAACAGATTTAAGAAGTTGTAAAAAATGCAAGTGTTCAAGTATAACGATTGCTGTAAATCATTGGAAGAATTCCAATAAATCTTTGGAAAAAGCAACAAAATGTTTAAAAAGACATTGTGAATATTGCCTCTGATATTTTCAGACATCATGAATAATGTGGTGAATATTTCTGTCGAAAAGACAAGAACAAAAAAAAAAAAAAAAAAAATTATGAAGCAGTCAGGAAAGCTTTAAAAAATTTCTGATGTTTTACATAAAACATCAGTAATTACTGTAAAAGGATAATGCAAGATGCTAACAATAATGCAGTTGAACAATTTAAATATATTTGTGAAATTTGTACGAGGGAAACAGATAAACTATTGTCAGTGCAGGAGTTATCAAGCTCGATGCAATGCTGCTGTTATATTCCTTCAATACCAAATCTCTAATCGTTAATTTGCATAAATGTTTATATTTAAACAGTCTTTCCTTATGCATCAAAGCACTACAGAAGAAGAGAGAAGTTTGCATGCTAAAGAAAAGAGGGGAATAGTTGTAGAAAACTTATATTTCCTCGCACTAAAGATAAAAACTATGGAAGCTTCTCGGAGAAACCTGATATTTTCAGAAGAAGAATTTATTAAATAAAAAACATTGTTTTAAAATAAACTGAATTTAAAGAATGAGGAATGTCAAAAACTCTTTGAAGAGAGTGTCTCTTCCAGAGCTTCTCTCCTTTATGGAAAGAAGAGAGAAGAAAATGCTTGACAGCTTCTAGTTTTGGCAGTGTATGCAACAGATTTCCTTACACTAGCTGCCATAATATAGTTAGAAACATTTTATATAATCATTTTGAAACTGAATCCATGAAGTATGGAAGTCTTAATGAAAACAATGCAATTCAAGATCTTAAAGAGAAAAATATCTTAGTAAAAACTTCTGGATTGATTACAGACGAGAAATTTTCTTTTTTAGCAGCTTCATCTGATGAGTTGTTAAATGATAATGGAATAATTGAAATAAAATGTCCATCATCATGCAGTGAACTAAAGCCAGAAGAAAGTATACTTAATAAAAAAGTAACATTTTGGACAACAGACCAAAAAAAAAAAACTGACATTACAAAAAACATAATTATTATTTTCAGATATGGGGACAGAAGCGTATAACATAGCATGAATATTGCTTATTTATGCTATGGACACCAAAAGGAATTAAAAGCAGAAAAAGTTATGAAAGATGACGAGTTCTAGCATAAAGAAATGGAGCAAAAACTGATTAAGTTTTACCATAACTATCTTTTGCCAGAGCTAATTGATCCAAGGTACTCTAGATCAATGATCATTAGGGACCCACCTTACATCACAGAGGCTCAAAAAGAAAAGTTCCACACATGCACTTAAGAATTTAAAGTTTAATCTTTTTTTTTTTTTTTTTTTTTTTTTTTTTTTTTTATGTGCATAGACATTTTTTAATCCAAACAAGTCTGATAAATACATTATTATCTTTATAGTTTCAAAAATAAATTTCAGGTTTTAAGTTGATACATTTATAACTATCAATAGCATTTTGTTAACGTGCACATACATATATACGAGGGTAGTTGGTTGGTTGACTTTTAATGGTGCAAAATCCACAGTGGGACATGCAGCACCAAACAATTAAATAAAAAACAAGATGCAGCTTCTGGATGGCTTCACCCATCCAGATTGTCTAAAGAACAGATAGATAGAAAACTGAAAAAAGAACAGCTAAAAAGGTAAAATCAAAATCATGCTTTGCATATATAGGTGAAAAAATGCCTCAGTTCAGCAAGGAAAAAATTAAAGCAGGAATATTTAACGGTCCACAAATAAGACAACTCATTAAAGATCCTGTCTTCATAAATTCAATGAATGAAACTGAACAAAAAGCCTGAACTTCATTTGTTGCAATTGTCAAACATTTTCTAGGCAAATCTAAGGCGGAAAACTATGTTGAACTTGTACCTAAATGAGATGTTTAACAGTTTCAAATTCCTTGAGTGTAACATGAGCATTAAGGTGCATTAGTTACACAGCCACTTAGATCATTTTCCAGAAAATTTAGGAGACACCAGTGAAGAACAGGGTGAAAGATTTCACCAAGATATTAAAATTATAGAGGAACGCTATCAAGGACAATGGGATATGCACATGATGGCAGATTACTGCTGGAGTTTAAAAAGAGACTGTTCCAAAATGCATTTGAGAATGTTGTGGAAACGAAACTTCCGAAGTGTTCACTGAGTAACTGGTGAGTAGTTAGTCTCATCAATGACTCTTTCTTCTTTCTATCTAATAAAATATAATAATAAAACTTCTGTAATTTTTTATTTGACTCATGAATTTAACTTACAATATTGTAATGTATATTTTATTAAAATAATTTTTAAAAATATGAGCTGCTGGGCAAAATCTAATGCCATATTTGAATTCAGGACACCAATTCCATATGAAATCAGCTGCAAAAATTCAGGCACCAAAAACACTGTTGACCAGTGTTATTAGTGATTTTAACTTACTATTTCCATCTAACAGAACCTTGCAAAGATGGCTACAAAATATAAAATTCAATCTTGGATTATTTCAAGAAATGATAGAGTTTCTAAAAATAAAAGTTTCACTTTTCAAAAAGGATTAAACAAAAAATATGTCTAATTATTAGGAAGGTATTGAGTACGATACTTCAACTAACACATATTTTGAAAATGTTACATTTCCAAATCTTGAAGCACCAGCTACTCAAGTTCTGGTGGTCATGATTTGTGGAATATCCACAAGATGGAAGCAAGTAATTGCTTATTTTTTCACGAATGGCAAGGGGAATGGTGAAGATTTGAAAAATTTGATTCTATATGTAATTAACGAACTTGAAGAAATAGGTTTGAATATAGAATACATCACTTCCAACATGAGCTGTGGAAATCATTTGGCTTAAGTTGTTCTAAGTTCAATGAAACCGCCCACATGAAACACCCATATAATGAACACCCATATATAAATTCCATTGAATTTATTACTGATGTTCCCCACCTGCTGAAATATATACGAACATCCTTATTGTCTAATAAGGAATTTTTAATTCCAGAAGAATTGCAAAAAAAAAAAAAAAAAAAAAGATTTGACAAATTGTATTGTAAACCCAAGTCATATTCATTTGCTATTAAAATATCAGAATCAATTAGACTTACAATTTGCTTCTAAAGTAACTGATGATCATATAAATGAAAATCATTTTAATAAAATGAAAATAATCAGCGCCAACACTTAATAAGCCATAAAGTAAGTGCTGGATTAGGATTTATGGCTGAAGAAACTAAAAACAGCAATTTATTGACTATAGCATGGTTTATAGATATATATATAAGATTCTTTATATAATTTTGCAAAATTAGTTTCATTTAATGAATGTAAGGAAATTTGCCTTTTATTAATTTAATGATGAATCTTTCAAAAAGAAATTGAAATGATTTATAGATCATTGGAAAAAGATTTATTAACAGAGACAAACTGTAAAATATTAATCAAGGAAATTATTTAGTCAGATAATGAAATAAAAAATATTAAATTTTTGCCGTGCCACAACATTAAAGAAAAATTGAAAAATAGGTTTATTAATTTTAGGGCTAAAATTTTTTTTGTTTATGCATACAGTGGAATGCTGTGGTCATTCCATTTCCAAAGCCTGGTAAAGATGCAAGTTGTCCAAATAATTATAGGCCTATTGCTCTTACCAGCTGTCTTTGTAAATTACTGGAAAAAATGGTGAATACTAGGCTTGTTTTTATTCTTGAAAAAAATAATCTAATCTCTACATGGCAGAGTGGTTTTAGGCGAGGCCGGTCTACCATTGATAATACAGTAGAAGATCTTTATAACGCAAAGCTAAAAACACAAGGTTTTGCGTTATATAGAATTTTGCATTACATAGATCAAATTTCACACATCGTCAAATTTACCTTGTAAACATGGCCAAATATGTCTGAAACATATCAAAACAGAGTAGGACATTTTGAAGTTACATTTCTTGGAACAAAAAATTGGGTGGATAATAACTTTCATTCTTAAATTTACTTTACAAAGATAGTCCATATATGCCTGTACAAAATCATTCATTATATTGCTCACTTAAAAAAAAATTAATGATAGCAATTTTTTCATTAAAAATCTCTGAATTAAGCAGATAAAGAAAAACAAATGTATCACACTTACTTCTCAACAAAGTAACAGTTTTTTAGAAAGTATTTCTTAACTGCAAAATTTATTGTTTATATCCAAGAAATTTTGCGTTATATAGAGAATTGCATTATATAGAATTGCGTTATAAAGATCTTCTACTGTATCTTATTACTTGAAACAAATATTCGAAATGCGTATGTCAGGCGTAACCATCTGGTGTCCTTATTCTTTGATATAGAAAAAGCGTATGATAAAACTTGGCGATATGGCATTTTACGGTACCTTTTTACTTTGGACTTCCGGGGAAATCTATCAATTTTTATTCAAAATTTTTTTTAACTCAGACGCTTCCAAGTTCGCATTGGTTCAGTTTACTCTGATTTTTATTTCCTGGAAGAGGGTGTTCCTCAAGGAAGTGTTTTAAGTGTTACACTTTTCTCCATCAAAATAAATAATATTCTTAGTCAATTGCCTCAAAATGTTGATGGTACTCTCTATGTGGACGATCTGCAAATTTCTTGCCAGGGAAAAGACTTGCGTTTCATTGAACGTCAATTACAACTCGCTATAAATAATATTGCCAGATGGATGAAGGAAAATGGTTTTAATTTCTCAATTGACAAAATACAGTGTGTGCACTTTTGTCGCAGACGAGATCTTCATCTTGATCCAGAGATTTTTATTAATGACAGACCTATTTCTGTTGTTGACACTGCTCGCTTTTTGGGTGTTACCTTTGACAAAAAACTCATTTTTATTCCACATATTTCATATTTAAGGACGAAATGTGACAAAGCTTTAAATCTTTTAAAAGTGCTTTCAAATACTTCTTGGGGTGCAGATCGTCCTTCGATACTTAAAATCTACCGTGCAGTTATCTGCTCAAAAATGGATTATGCTTGTGAAGTATGGCTCAGCTCCTAACTCTTACCTTAAAAAACTCGATACCGTACACCACACAGCACTTCGAATCTGCTCAGGTGCATTTCGTACTTCCCCATCTCTTAGTTTGTATGTCGATTGTGTGGAACCATCTCTTAGTGATATAAGACAGGAACTCGCTGTGCAGTTATATTATCGGATTTTTTCACATCCTAATTATCCACTTCAACCTCATATAAATAACAGTAACCATAACTTATTTCTAAATCGTCCATCATGCATCCCACATTTTGGTTGGTTGGTTGGTTGAATGCCTTTTTCTGGCGCAAGGTCCAAAGTAGGACATGCTGCACCAAACCAACAGGTAAAAGAAAAAATAGTTTCTGGATGGGTTTTACCCATCCAGAAAGTTATTAAAAAATCACAGGAGAAAAAAGAAACAAAACTATATACAAGATAAAATTAAAAATAATAAAAACAGTGTATACAATAAAAAACAGATGTAAAATAGGATGAATCTGTAAACAATAAAATCAAATGTCAAAGTAAAAACTAGCCTCTTTCAAAAAATTTGTCAAGTGATGATGAGAATTTGCACCTAAAAGGGTTGTCAGATTGGGTGAAGATGAATTAAAATAATGTCGATACAGATGACGAAGGCAAGGGCAGTCGGTGAGAATATGGCGAATGGTTAGTGCACTAAAACCCACATTTTGGGCTTAGAATTAAAAATTATCTAGCTGGCAATTCTTAACTTCCCACCAAAGTTCGTCCTAGAGCTCTTTTAAGCTTGACTCCTTGGAATTTCCAGGTTATTTCTTGCCTTCACCCTTTTAATAATTTCGACAAGCCTAATACAGACGCCTCTATTTTTCAGACCCTGTACGCTGCTCATCGGAATGAGTATCAAGACTATGTAGAAGTTTTCACTGATGGTTCTAAAACCAGTGACAAAGTTGGTTGTGGTGTCGTTTCTGATAACATTCTTAGCTATCAACTGCATAACTCATTTTCCATTTATTCTCCAGAGTTTTTAGCAATTGAAATTGCACTTAATCTCATTTCATCGCACAGTTGTAAAAAAATCATAATTTACATAGATTCGAAGAGTGTCATCGATTCACTTTCATCTACCTCGTGCAACCCTTCTTTTATCTCTGTGTTAAATACTTATAACGACCTTCTCAAAAAGGGATTTGACATTTTGTTTTGCTGGATTCCAGGGCATGTTGGTATCAGTGGCAATGAAGCGGCGGACAAATCAGCTAAACAGGCTTTAACTACTCTTGACTATCCAGTTCCATATGATGATATTAAGCATGTGCTTAAAAATTCTACAAAAAACGTTTGGCAAACAGAGTGGCATTACCAGACAAATAACAAATTACATGAGATAAAACCACATATTGCAATCTGGCCTGCACTTAATCCTAGAAAACATGATGTTATTGTTACTCGCCTTAGAATTGGACAATCGAGGCTTACACACAGGCACCTGCTTCTGGGGGAACAAGAACAGTCGTGTCCAAAATGTCACTCTAATCCACTTACCATTCGCCATATTCTCACTGACTGCCCTGCTCTTCATCATCTCTATAGACTATTTTAGATCATCCTCACCAAATCTGACAAGCCTTTTAGGTATTAATCCTCATTACAATTTGACAATTTTTTTAAAAGAAGCTGATTTTTATTACGATATCTGATTTTGTTACACTGTTCATTTTTTATGTCTGTTCTTATTATATACTCTGTTATTCATTTTTTTACTTCTGGTTTTATTGTATACACTGCTCATTACTTTTACACTAAGTTGCTAAATGTTTAAAATAGTTACTTAAATTTTTCAACTGATACCAAAATAGTTGCTTTTGCCTATATTTTGGCTAAAATAGTCACCATAGTTGCCTTTCCTTCAAAATAGTCTCTTTAGTCGCCAGTAGCAGCCCTGCATTTGGTATGGTGAATATTATTTGCTTATTAGAGAATAAAGTATTTATCCATTCCTAGTTGACATCTTTAAAATTTATGACTTTTGAATCGGTCTATATTATATGTGATATCTTAGATGGTTTGAAATGTCATGTAATACGCATACTCAAATATTTTACAAAAAAAATTATAAATAGCTTCAATTTAGGTATTTACCCAATCGACACAGACCAACCACTAAAAACATGATTTTCGGATTGTGGGGACCTGAAAACATGTAAACATAGCAAAACTCACATTCAAAAATTTGACCCTAAAACTATCCTTTCTCTACCTTATGGGTAAGAGAAAGTAAAAAAATAGCAAAAAATTGGCAGGCTTAAAGTGTCCTGCTTCGAGAAAAAACACAGCTTTTCTAATATTGCAAAGATGACATCTTTAACGCTGATGAATTTCACCGGGACATCTCGGCTTGCTCACCGGCACTTGTGCTGTCAAAAGCCTTGCACTTGTATTTTTTGTTTTCTGGTTCATGTTTAAAAGAACAGAAAACAAAAACTACAAGTGCAAGGCTTCTGACAAAACAAGTGCCAGTGAGCAAGCCGGGGTACCCCAGTGAAAACACGTTATGGCTTACCATGAAATATTTAAAGGATTTTTCTAATTATAACTAAAAATGTGTTTAAAATGAACATTGGCATTTATGCTGTGGATGAAGAAAGATTGGAAATTGCAATATTTCCGACCAAAATCGAGAGACTTGAAATTTCTATACTATCTTGTTTTAAAAATGATCTGCAGACTGAAAAAAATCTGTGACGTAAGTGTCAAGATTTGCATTTTCTGCTATGGGATCTGTGATCATAAGTATAGACAATCAAAAACTGATATATGAACAAGAACAGGCAACAAAGCAAAAGCAATTCCTTTCCAGGAAACATTTTTCAAAGGAAATTCTAGAAAATGTCTTCTCTTCATTTGGTGTTTTTCATGATCTTTAAAGATAAAAGCTTCTGAAAATGAGCATTTCTTAAATCTTGCATCCACAATGATATTGCCAGCCAGTAATGCTGGCTTTGAAAGGATATTTTCAAACTTTTCTTTTATTCAGAACAAATTAAGAAATAGTTTGGGGGAAAATAACATCAGGAGTATCTTAACATACAAAACCCCTGAAAACAACTATTTGCATGCAGATAAGGGTTATTTCTGGTATCTATTTATAATAAGTGGTATCTGGAGAGTTTTCAATACATTTATAGGTAAATTAAACATTCAAAATGAGAAACTTCAATGAATGGATAGTTTAATTGCATTTTTGCATCATTTAATGTGTCAAAATATTTTTTTTTTTTTTGTTTGTTTGTTTGTTTATTTAACTTAAGAAAATACTTTTAAGTAGAATTTTGACAATGTAGAATAACACAAGTGTATTAAATATATTCAGCACAGGATAACCATATAAAAGTACCTTTTTATGAGAGAAAAAAAAGATCTATCTTTGAAACTACTACATATATTTTTTAATCAAATAAAATATTTTAAAAAATTCTTGATGATTTACATACAGACTGAATACTTAATTAATTGTAAAGTTTACTGCAGATTAAAACTTATTAGCATTATTTCTCAGTTTCTGCTAGTTATTGACACTTACTGCCATGTCGGTAATAACCACCCTGCAAAGAATAACTTGACAGCCCTAATTATATTGGTAGTAATTGGTAAATTTTCTTATATATATCATTTCTGTGAATAAGGTTATATACATATAATATGTTTCTATTTATCAGTAAAATAATTAAAATTTAGTAGGACCATTTTTAATGGTTATTCCTAGTAAGCAAAAGATTCATATAAAAATGAAAAAAAAAAACGTTTTGAAATTGGAAAATACTTTGATACAAAAGATACATTTTCTGGAGAATGAACTTTACACAACTTCCAAAAAATCTGTCTTGATGCGACTATCACAATGCATATTATTTATTTAATAACTGCAATTTAAAATCAAATAGCTTTACTAAAATATTAGCCCTCCTAACATATATTTAAAGAAAAAAATTATATATGGCGTTGCCGTAAAATTTACTCTAGGCAAAAAAAAAAAAAAAAAAAAAAAAATACAGGATTTGCGCTACATTAAATAAGCTTAAATATATGAAATTTTTTGTTTAAAAACTTGTAATGGGATAGTTGGTACATTTAGTAAAATTTAATATGCATACATATAAATGAAATATCAAGATTTCTTATTTAACTCTGCTCTTAATTAATAAATATTCAGAAGAAAGGTTGACAAAAACACATTTTTCGTATGCGCAGGTAAACATTACTTTTGATGTGTTTAATTCTAAATTCTGGAACAATACAATCAATTTTTTTTCTAACTCATAAATATTAAATTTGAAATTGCCAAGTATATCATTTTTTATTTGAATGAAAAACATAAAATTTGACATTAATTTGCTAGCTTTGAGAAAAGCATAGCGTGGGGCGGGTTCAGGCTCTCGACCGATCCAGGATCGATCCAATTGGTCGTGGAACAATGCGTCCAGTTTCATCGACCGGTCTGGATCAAAGTCGTCCATTGTAATGTGGTCCATGGGCCGGTCGTGGATCAAATCGCCCAAGAAATTTTTCCGAGTCATTTGATCCATTTAATTAATAAATATTCTTAATTAATAAATATTCTTAATTAATAAATACTCAGAAGAAAAGTTGACAAAAACACATTTTTCGTATGCGCAGGTAAACATTACTTTTGATGTGTTTAATTCTAAATTCTGGAACAATACAACCAATTTTTTTTCTAACTCTTAAATATTAAATTTGAAATTGCCAAGTATATCATTTTTTTATTTGAATGAAAAACATAAAATTTGACATTAATTTGCTAGCTTTGAGAAAAGCATAGCGTGGGGCGGGTTCAGGCTCTCGACCGATCCAGGATCGATCCAATTGGTCGTGGAACAATGCGTCCAGTCTCATCGACCGGTCTGGATCAAAGTCGTCCAGTGTAATGTGGTCCATGGACCGGTCGTGGATCAAATCGCCCAAGAAATTTTTCCGAGTCATTTGATCCATTTACAAATCCATTGCTATGATTGGACGTTGGTTATTGCTCTGGTTACGCCATCTATCGGTTCTTACAAACGCTAATATGCATACAAGCATTTTATTTGGTAAATAACTGTGTAATTGTTTCAGAATTATAAATATATACATGCAATGGATTGAAATATACAATAATGCAAATTAAAATTCATCGAATATTATTTAAATTAAATAAAATGAAATTTTTAAAATGCTCCCTGCTAAATATTTATCGATCAGTTAATTTTTATGAAACATTTTTATGTTTGAATACTAAATATTTGCATTAAATTTCAACATTCAATCATAAAAATAATTAACAATATTTAAAAATCAACATTTAATTTGTATCAAATGAATGATAATTTAAAAAACTGTTATAAAAATCTTTTTTTTTTTTAATCATTGATTTAAATTTAAATTTTATAATTTTTTGCAAAGTGTAATATTTGAACTTACTTCTTATTTACATCGAATATTTGAATGCTAAATATTTATTTTAAATTTTAGCATTCCAACTTAAAAATATTTAACAAAAACTAGCTTGATAATAAATCCATAAAATAAAACTTATAATTGTTTACAGTATATCATTAAAATACAATAATACATAATTGAGGGAAATAATTAAAAAAAAAAATTTGCTGAAAAAATTTCTAAAATTAAAATTTTATTGTTATTAGGTGTACAAATTAATTCGGTCCGTTTTTTAGCAATAAAAAAAGTATTTATTATTAAAACAAAACAAAAAATACATTATTCAAAGTATTGTCCATTATTTTCTACTATTTTTCCCATCTCTCCGGCAACCGTCTGATTCCATCTCGATAAAACAACTTATCTCTTTCGCTCATCCATGTTTCGAGCCATTTTTGTATTTCTTCGTAAGAAGTGAACCGCTGACCGGTCAGATCATTCTGCATTCGTCGGAACAACCAGTAGTCGGAAGGGGCGATGTCCGGAGAATACGGCGGGTGCGGTAGGACGTCCCACTTTCTATTTTTTTGTCTGTAAATCAGCTGCTCGCAAGTGCATAATTGCCTTTCAACGTCTCTGGGTTTCAGTTCATAAGGAACCCATGTTCCTTCTTTTTGGATCATTCCCATCGTTTTTAGTCTCACCGATATTGCTTGCTGAGTCACTTCCAGTTGTTCTGCAAGCTGTTCTTGTGTTTGAGGCGGATCTTCATTCAGTAATTCCTCTAATTCGTTATCTTCAAATTTTTTCGGTTGTCCAGAGCGACGCCTGTCATCAACGCTAAAATCTCCATCTTTAAATCGTCGAAACCATTTCCTGCATGTTTTGTCAGTCGGAGCACTATCGCCGTATACTTCTACGAGCGTTCGATGCGCTTCGGCGGCACTTTTCTTCCAATGAAAGAAAAAAATCAACACTTCCCGCAAATGCTGGTTATTGACTTCAAAACCTGACATGTTTAATGCAATGTTGATCAGGCTATTTCAAGCAAGCGAAAGAGTTGTACACTGAAGATTCTTAACAAATATATAACCTGTCTAAAACCACCGAAAACAGCTGTCATAGCCTAGCATTTGTGGCAGCTAGCGTCATCTTTCGAAAACGGACCGAATTAATTTGTACACCTAATATTATTTTTTTATTTAAATAATTTTCAAAAAAGAATTATATAATTAATATTATTGTATTTCAGTGTATATGTACCCAACTATGCAGAATAATAATTAAAAAAAAAATGCTATGCATCTATCTTTTTTTATTATTCATAGTTAAATTACATTTTTTAATAATGAATTAAATTTTTCTTTAATTAATTTAACTTTATAATATTCTATAGCTATTTTCAAACTAAGCCTACAGATGGCAGCATTGATTTTGATCCAATAAAAGGATCGAAATCGTCCAGCCTCTGCTTTCGACCGGTCGTGGATCAAATGACTCAGGGCCCAGTTGGATCGGTCGAAGTGTTCCAGAGGCTGGACTCGCCCATAGCATATGCATAATCAATTTTCATTACATAGGTAATTTCAAAATTCCGTGCTGAGGTGTACTTCATCATGGAATTAGCTCTTTACGGTTACATGCAAACGTAACGCTTGCAAATACTATAGAGTAATATACATTGTTTGCAACACGCAAGTGAAGTGATGACGTCACTGGCCGTTCGTGGAAGCAAGAAAAATATTTCCTATGTTAAACCATAGATATAGTAATAAGACATAGATTGATCAGCGAGGGCGAAAAGGTGATGCCTTTTTTACTCAGGGAAAGACGGCCATTTTACTCTCTTGTGGATGTCTTTCCCCGAGTGAATATAGACAGGAATACACACAGATAATTTAGCAAATAAATTTATGAATAATTTATGTACTAAAGATGAATGAAAAAACTCCAGATACTCATTTTTCTTTCTCTCTTTTCTTCTTTTTTTTTTTTTTTTTTTTTTTTTTTTCATGGAATAACGACATTTAAAGAAATTTATCGTTTCCATCTACTATTTCTGTCTGGTTAGAAGTTTATTTGGTCGAAAAAACTATTGGACTTATCCTCATCTTTTGAGATATTCGAGTTAACCCTTTAACTGCCAATCGCAACATGTAGTAGAAATTGAGTTTACTTAGAAATGGATATAACGATTTTGGTTAAAGTTTGGAGTTAAGTGACTTTTTTTTTTCTTTTTTATTTATATAGAACTAAAACGATTGGACATATCCTCATCTTCAGGAAAATTCGCGTTAACCCTTTAACGGCCAGTCGCAACATATTATAGAAATTAGGTTTACTCGGAAATGGTTATAACGATTTTTATAAAAGTTTGGGTTTAAGTGTTCTTTAGAGAGCTAAAACGAATGGACCTACCGTCAACTTCAGGAAAAATCGAGCTAACCCTTTAACTACCAATCGCAACATATAATAGAAATTAGGTTTACTCGGAAATAAATGTAATGATTTTGATTAAATTTTGGGGTTAAGTGTTTGTTTTAGAGATCTAAAACGATTGGACATATCTTCATCTTGAGGAAAAATTACGTTAACCCTTTAACGTCCAGTCACAACATATAGCAGAAATTGGGCTTACTCGGAAATGGATGTGTGGTGATGATAATCACCACACATCCACACCACAACAGTATCACCACAACAGTAACCCAGATCCATGTCTATAATGGCTGTGTCGAAGTCCATATAAAAATCTGTTGAATGAAAATTTCCTTTGCAGAAAAAGTAAGCACACAGAATTAAATTAACTGGTATTTTTATTGCTGGTTTATTGAAAACAGTTATTTTCGAAAAAACTACTACATTTCACAAAGTATTGAGAACAAGAAGAATCTCATACGGAAATTGAGACGGGAGGAGAGGAGGAACCAAACAGAAAACGCCTTACTCTAACCAAGTGAAAAACGAAAAGCTTAACTAGATCTGCCAGCCCCAGAGAACTTAAAATTGCAACCCCAAAAAATTGGCATCCTTAAAATTCAGCCAAAAGAATGCCAAGCTGTTTCTTTGTCCTCCTAACATTTTAATACAAAAATTTTGAATAAAAAAATCGTTACAAACGTTAGATCTATTTGACATTTCAAAGCATGGCCAATTGTTCTTGAACTCTCAACGTACATAGCCGACGCCGCTTAGTCGGCAAAAATCCATTATAAATCTATTTTTAGAACTATAATGACGGGGAAAAACGATTATAAATCTATTTTTAGAATTATAATGACCTGCTTGAAATAATAATAGGTTTTAACGTAAACATGAGGGTAATAAATATGAATTGAAATGACTCTGTTTTATTTTCTTAATAGCTACTTATGCTATAAATAGGCTGATAACGATTTTTTAAATTACCTTCTGAAAATAAATAATTATAGCTAAATTGATTTAATTCTTTCGGGGAAAGAGTATAAACAAAATTATTTTTCAAAAACCCTGATATAAAAATTGCATTATATTATTCCGAGAGCAATGTGTTTGTAACAATAAAGGACAAAGAACGCTATTAAATGAAAGATTTTGATTTGTAAATAAAACGGGAAATCCTATGTAATTGAATTACATAAATTTAAAAAGATTTTTTTAATTATATAATCTCTATTAATCCCTCCTTTTTGTTATATATTAAATTTGAATAAATAAATAAACTTTAAAAGACATATGTATGAACACTCACACATATATCTCCCCTTCGACTAGCAAAAAAAATAAGTCCTCCTCGCCTCCTGTATAGACTTGCATATACAAACAATAACATTCAAAAGCACTTACCAAAGACGTATATTTAAAAAATGATATTACATTATAAGTAAAAATTATATGAATGCTTAAAAAGTGAACAAACAAAATATATATGAAATATAAACACTAATTCAAAAACAAAAAAAAAATTACACATATTTCAAAAACATCAGTGGAACCAAAAGCTTTAAGAAAAAAAATATGTCATGACATGTGCAAAAATGTGGCTTCTAGAATATAGTCTAAACTGCAGTTCCATATTGTTCATATTGTCCTTTTTTATATGCCACAAAAATTTCAGCTGAAATATTGTTCCATGTAAGAGTCTCCTTTTGATATACTCAGCAAATAATACCACAGTTCCAGTCACTAACGTTAGATTTATATATTCAAAATATTAAATTTTCACACTAATATGTATCGTGAAATAGAGAAAAAAAAATAATATAAATTACATATATGCATATATATATATTGTTGTAATGACCAAAGGTTCCAGCATATTATTGTAATATTTATTTGTCTAACACATTGGTTACACACATTGGTCAACGTTAAACAAAATTATGTATAAAAAAAATAAAAATAAAGAAACAGAAAAGTTTTCGTGTATACCACACAGGAAAGATTTTAAAAAGGACGCCATTGGCAGTCAAAAAAAATAATCTTCCCTTAATCCTTACAAAAATGTAAGTGTAATGATGTTAACTTAAGGCTAACATCCTAGTGGGACAGGGCGTGTTGAAAGACCTACACTGTTAGGCACAAGCCTCCATCCCCAGCAGAGTCAACAGACTCCTGTAGGGACACCTCACGAAACCGATTAATCAGGTGTCATTAATGTTGAAAAATAAATGTCAACAAAATTATAGATTCTCATCACATATCCAATGTTGCTCTCCCGGGAGAAAATTTTTGAACGAGACAACATATATCTAGGATAGGGTAATAAATAAGTAAAAAGAAAACGAATTGACACAAATTTTGAGTGATGAGAGGGAATGCCAAAATAAGGGGAAAATTTAGACTGCAGATTGAACAAACCAAACACATTTTGTACACCAAAAATCAATTGCAAACTTATAAAATTTAGCTGTATGTATATTGTTATCACTATTATCATTAATAATTAATTTCCTATGAACTTAATCTGTATTCCAATGAAATATCTCTATTAAATATATTTCAAATATCGTACTTTTGTTTAACCTTCACCCAACAAAAATAGATAGTAAACATTAAATAAAAAAAAATATAACACCTTGATTACTAATTTAAAATTTTAAAATATGATCTACAAACATTTATGTTATCATCAGAAACATTTTTTTTTATTTTGGTATATCTTATTATAAATATTATATATATTATTCAGCAACACTGCAATGCAAGAAATAGTCTTTACATCAAAAGAAAAAAACAACAGTGGACCAGCCATACAAAAAATATAAAGACGAGTTCCTGCACAGCAAACAAATACATTCCATGGCCATTGGAAGATGCATTTGTGATGCAAAATATATTCATCAAACTTTTTGAGAGAAAAATATATTAATTGCGATGTCTTAAATTATAAGAATGGATGGACTTATTGCTAATATTATGTGTTACGTTGGAGTTGGGCTCAGTAAACAAATAATTACGTCGAGGAGGAGCAATAAGAAGTCTATCAATATGGACTCTGAAAGCTTTATTATCAGGTGCATGTAACCTCTTAATGGAAAAAGAAACTGGCGAGTGTTTTTGTACAACAATAAATGGGCCAGAATACTTGGGATTTATCTATTGATTTCAAGTATACAACATCATAAACAGCAACAGGCCTCAGTTTTGCACGTTTTTGAAAATTTTGATATCTTTTGTCGTGATTTTCTTTAATGTTAGAATATGCTTTGTTATAGATGTTATCTAAGTCGTGTAATAATTTATAGATGTCTACATTTTTATCTAAAAATGGTTGATTTACAAATTGGTCAAATGTATCAAATATTAAAGACAGTTCCCTACCAAAATGAAGTAGATTAGGTGAAAACAATGTGGATGAATGTGTTGAACCATTATAAAGTGATTTATGTATAGCTAGTGAATTTTCAAAAGAATACCCCTCAGAAAGTAAAGTGTTAATTGAGTACTTTATAGATTTATTAACCCTTTCGGAAATAGAGTTGCTTTGGGGGTGAGCAACAGATGAATGTAAAATTTTTACGCCAAGTTTATCATTGAAAATATTATAAATAGTTGATGTAAATTGTTTGCCTAAATCTGATAATATTACTGACGGTCTACCAAATGTTGTAATGTAATTAAATAAACATTTAACTATTTTTGAAGAGGAAGTGTCTTTTAGTTGAAATAATTCAATGTGTCGCGAAAATTGGTCGATCACAGTCAAAACTGAATGTCCATCTACAGGGGCGGACTGGGCCGCCGGCCAACCGGCCCTCGGGCCGATACGCCCTCTTAGGCAATAGGTTGGTGCGCCCTCATGGGCGATAGTCGGGAAAATTTTTATTGATTTTTTTTTTTTTTTTAATTAGAGGCTATTTTTACGCTTTAGGGGAAGATGAATGAGTATTCAATGCGCCCTGGTCATACACCATACACCATGTGCTAACCTATTACCAAGTAAATGCCCTTTGTTAGTCTTACAATGCAATGATGTTCTGATTTATTGATAAAAGAAAATGTTAGTACAAATAATAAAGACATTATTTTATGAAGTCAATAGAAATATGGGTAACTAACACGACGGGAGTTGTAGAAATGGCTGGATTAGTCAACACCCTCTTTGTATTACTCAATTTCACTTGTCAGTTAATTATTATTATTATTTTTTAAATGCAGAAAATAAACAAAGCCATGACATCTGTTTTATTGTTGTTCTTAATGCCAGAATTTGTCATTTTTAACATTATAAAAAAAAAGATAGTTTAGGGAGGTCAGAATTGCCATTTATTGGAATAGAGAGTTTGTGATAAAAATAAATGGATGAGAGTGACGAATTCGAAAGGCGTTATTTGCCTGTTTCCCGTGGCTAATGTATGACTGGAATGACCCCTACTTCGGCCTTCCGCAGGATCTGTACACATGATTCCTTTATAGCTGTCTAATCTCATTGCTTCAGTGCGTGATTTAAAACAATTTCGCTTTATTAGCTTAATAATATTGTTAATTTTTCGTTTAAGAAAACTGCAGGAAAGTTTTCATCTTGTGTTATTTTTCAAAGGTAAATACAAAATAATTGGTTGTTTGGTTCATTGGGTTTTACGTCGCACAAGTGCTGCACAGTGGGCAATTGGCGACGGTCTGGAACTCACCCCTAGAGGTGGTCTGGAGACATGCCATCACAATTTTGATCCTACACGGAGAGGATGACTCCTCCGCTTCGGTAACCCCAGAGGTATAATTTTGATGGGAATATGGAGGACATTGCGGCCACGACAGATTTTACGTGCGCCAGCCACTATTAGTGTATGCAACGGTGTCTTTCGCCGGCTCAAGTACCGAACCCGCAATCTTCCAATTACAAGCTCGGCGCTCTACCGACTGGGCTACCGCGGCCATAAATACAAACTGTAGAGTTGAAATCTTTATATATATATAAAGAAACAGAGTTTGTTTGTTTTACGCTTTGTAATAATTTTTAATTTTATGCTTTTTAATAACTCAATTTTTCTTGTTGGCCGAACCCGCAATCTTCCAATTACATGCTCGGCGCTCTACCGACTGGGTTACCGCGACCATAAATACAAACTGTAGAGTAGAAATCTTTACATATATATAAAGAAACAGAGTTTGTTTGTTTTACGCTTTGTAATAATTTTTAATTTTATGCTTTTTACTAACTCAATTCTCCTTGTTGGCGGAAAAAACCATGCCTGGATTTATGCATAGGTAAAGTAGCACTTTTTGGGGTACGGCAATTTTTCAGAAATCAAATACTTGATAGATGAACTACGATCAATCAACCACAATCGCTCAAAGAATCGTATTGTGAAAAAAAAATGGGGGGGGGGGGGGGCGGATTCATTATTGTATATGAATTGGCAAATACGAGCCTTTATGAAAACAACCGTAATACATACTTTATTCCATGAAAACTGCATTACTAGGAAAAGAAACAATGCTTATTTAGCGCGTGGTGTCGTTCTAACCCCCGAAAAGAGATTTTGAGGCGGAACGGCGGTGCAATACACAAGCCTTATAGATATGCCTTTAAACTTAGCACGATTTCTATCCCATAAGTGAAGAAGGGTGGAGTGCATTGCACAATAGTTTATATCTGAGTGTCAAACTCGTGGCATTAATCAAATAAAATTTTTATAAACAGCATTATTGGAAATATGAAAATAAGACAGTTTTTAATGGGAGTTTGGAGTGTGTGATTGAACTAATTTAAATCCTAAATACAAATGAATTTCGGAGATGCCCAAGTATAATTAAATGAAATAACTGAATTGAAACTAACAACACATTCAGCACTGGCACGTTTAGCACACCCTCCCAAATTAGAAATTGGCGCTCTCATCTTAATATTTAATTTGCTGAAGTTGTGCATTTGTTCTCTCGCATTCCTTTATCCTTTGAGATATCGGTTTCATATCTTGCACACACACACACTACTTAACAGGTAAGACAGAAAATGATGTATTTTAAGTTATTAAATTTTAATTAGCTTTTTTTAAATTAATTTTTAATGATTTTAATATGAGATCTACGGGAAAATTTTCTTCGTTTTCGTAGTTGTAATCAAAAATGAAGTGTTGTATTAACCATTTCAGGGGTGGTGGTTTATATTTTAACCACCTACCAGCTGCAAAAAATCCATACCGGAAATTTTTTAGCAACATTTTACGTTTATAACATAGCAGAAAAGGCCGGTTTTTAAACCTGAAAATTTAAAATTTATGTTAGTTTAATTTAGTTCATGGATTCCGGTGGCAGTAAATTTAAATGATCCGAATTGTCTTGCGCCGCAAAGGGTTAAAAGAAGAAACGTCTCCTTTTGACGTAAATCAGCCTTTTGGCACAAGTCAGCTGTGAAAGGTTTTTTTCTATTCCAAAGTTTATTAAAATCAGACTAAGATCAATATTATGTCAGTCAAATCCTGAGGCCCTTCTTGTGATGCAAATCTAAAGGGTAAAACTTGAAGCAATTGATAATGATTTAATAATAAGCAAACTCTGTTATCAAAGCTCTGAATGACTTTTAGTATTGTTACAACGGATTAAATCTCTTCTCCTGTCTCAATTGTCTCATGTTGCAGTGAAAGTAGTTTTACAGGCAAAGGGGAAGTTCATTCACTTTCAATGAAATCCCCCTTGGCGAAAAACTTGGCGACGAATTTAACTATATAATTTGACAAAAATAGTAGTTTAAAGTTCCCGAAGTCTCGAATCCGTACTATGCGCGGGGGCCGAGTTCTAGAACTTTTCATGGGTTTCTGGACCGAAAAACCTCAAAATCCCATCGTCAAAAGGTATAAATAAGAGTGAGTTGACTTCTGTGAATGAGTGTGCAGTCACTACGATTCAGAGTTATTCTGGGCGATTGCACTTTGGAAATTGTTCTCTAAGAGACAGAACTTTGTTCGTTAGCTAGCGATAATTTATGCTCTGGAGTATTTGATGTCATTTGCTTTACTCCTGTGGAACAAGAGCAAGTGACTGCTTTCTTGTACAGTAAAAAAAATTCAAGCCAAATTACGGGCAATGCCCGGCAGCACAGATTCCAGGCAAAGCCCGTAAAAAAACATTTGGACCACAAATAATGTATTCCCCTGTAATTTTACGTTTTGACAAACATACAACTTTGAATATATCAATCGCTATTTCCATGAGTATTTAAATAAACTCTCTCAACCAATAAAACTACAATTATATTTTCAGTTTCAAATACGATGTGATTCTTATATGACGTCACTGAAAAGCTAACACTTTACATTGAAAGGATTTGACCGTAAAAATACAGTTTGATGGCAGATTTGAGTAAAGATTAACAACTTTTGCCTGTAAAAAAATGCCAGTATTCTAAAATTATACTTTCATGACATCAAATTATGGGCTTTAGCCGTTTAGATAGCAAAACAGTCATTTCCCGTAAAATTAAACGCTTAAACCCCGTGATTTTACATCTTTTTTTTTACAGTGGGGACTATTCCAGAGCATTCGTCAAATTTTTTTGTCGATAATTCGTCGAATTACCACTTTTGCGGTACGAGTGGCAGTTTCATTGGATTTTTTGCAAAACATTAAAAAATTTAATAGAAATATTGGACTTTTGTCGTTGTAATAGCAGTTTTGTTGTAAAGATTCAAGAAGTTACGCAAAATAAAATGCATTCGTCGACCAGAACTTGCCTGTTTTTTACTACTTTCTGACATAAGAAAGTCGACAAGTTTTTCGTAACAGTATTTTGAGTCTTATGTATAAGTCATATTGTAATAGATGGTAGTGTTTATGTAATTGCAATATTACAGAAGTAAACAAATGAAAGTTACGCACTGTTGGCATTTATTTTATACTAGTATATAACCCCGTCAAAAGTGACGGAATGTGAAATCAGTTAAGGTAGTGAATCAAAGAATGCTTTGCCAGATTCGCTGGACACTATATTTAAAGAGGACTAATATGCAAGTTGCAGCCGACGGGACTAATATGCAAGTTGTACCTGACGGAACTAATGTACAAGTTGCACCGAACGAACAAACTATTTCTTTAATCGAAAATACCTACTAACCCTGGACGATAGGTATAATATAACGTATCATATTATATATCGTATTTATCGTAATATAACTCAGTACTTATTTCGCTTCCTTATTCGACTCGTTTTAATAGGTATTTTTATATGCATGGGCTAATTTAATATTTTTTAATTTTTAATTTTTTGCGTGAAAACATTATTTCATTTTATGCTACCCCCCCCCCCCCTAAATATATATATATATATATATATATATATATATATATATATAACAATAACTGGTAAATTTTTTTGGCAACAATCATAAATTTAAATGTCCAATTTTGAAATTATTTTCATATTTTAATTAATTCTAAAATATCTAATCAAAACTTCGTTACAAATAAGGTACCAAATGATAGGTACCATATTCGTAACGAAGTAACCTTAGGTACCTTATTTATTTTAACTAATTTGATAAATATGACGTCACAATCAACTGTTTGTTTATATCAGATAAGTACATTATCATGATTGCAAGAAAATGATGTAATAACTACTAGCCCACAATTTTTATGATTGAAGTTTATATTACATTTTAATTTTATTCTCCATGGGTATTTTAGAACTGCAATGGTAGTTATAAACTTTCGTTGAAATCTTTTTACATATTGAGATTAAGGGAAAAGTGTAAGCACAAAAAATGTTCAGTTTTGAAAGATCTTTCTAATGTGACATTTATGCAGATTAATTAAAAAAATAAAAAATAAAAATACATAGCATTTCTAAGAGAAAAAAAAAAGACTACCAAAAGTCTATGTTTTGAAGCGGTCTAACCGGAATTGTTCCTGACAGAAGATGGTCAATATTATTATTAATTATTATTATTAATAATTTTGCATTATTGCCTCTATTTCATATGGAAATCAGAAACGCTGCAACAATGAAAAAGAATAAAAATTTCCCATAGAGTTAATGTTTAATTTCTTAAAAATTAATTAAAAACTATTATGCAGTGGCCATCACAAAACTTTCTTCTATATTTTCTCAAAAATTCACGCAATACAAATAATTTTTTATTTTTTATTCACTATGAATGCAAACGAATTTCATCTCAGTATTTATTCTTTACTAGTTTGTTGTAGGGCGACTAAGGTGCCCGTTGAAAAATGACCGTTTCATTTTATTTATTTCTCACTTTAAATAATTCATTCAGCCCTTGCGAAATTTTCTCACTTTGTTTATCACTTCATTACCTTTAAAATTATTATTTTATAGAAGTCATTTTTTCATATGCATGAGCAATTTTATTTTTATTTTGTTTTATTTTATTTTATTTATTTATTTGTTTATTTTTATTTATTTATTTATTTTATTTTATTTTTTACGGGAAAGCATATTTCATTTTATGCTGAAAAAAATGGCAACAATTAAAATTTTAAATGTATTTTAAAGCTTTTATTTTCATATTTTAATTAATTTTAAAAAATCTAATCATAAATTCGCTACAAATAAGAAACCAAATGAAAGGGGGAATTTTTCTGATGCCGTCGAATTAAACAGTTAATCGATCGGACAATTAGATTTTTTATTAAATTAACTAAAGTATGAAAATTAGGAGTCAGAGTCCAAGGAAATCTCTTAAGCCTATCTCTTAAGTGTGACAGAATCAGACACTGATGAGCGTAACTATATATGCTGATTATTACACTAAATGACCAATAAAAGTGAAATTTTACCGTGCAGATAACATCCTTCACGTTTTCGAGAAAAACTGCAATATAACCGCGACAGCTATGGCGGATATGCACTCAATTTAGTCAGCTTAATGTCTCACAATGTCCTTTACATATATCAAAGTTTTGTTCGATTATACGCAATAGAACCAAAGATATAGCCTTCCCTTACATTGTGGAAATCGCTGTATAGCGGAATCACCTGTCAAATGATTGGCACCAAAAGTTGACATAACCTAATTTATGTCAAGGTGCATTTACATATAAATTTATATGCATTTCTGTGCAGTAATTTCTGAAATATATTGCCTTCCCTGAAAATGCGGTAATAGCTGTATAGCTGCGCTACTGGTTGAGCGATTGGCACCAAAAGTTAATAGACATTAATTTATGTCAAGGTGCATCTACATATGCATTTATATGCTGTAGTTCCTGAAATATGGCCTTCCCTGAAATTGAGGAAATTGCAGTATAGCAGTGCGACATGTTGAGCAATTGTCACCAAAAGTTGATAGACATTAATTTATGTCAAGATCATCTACATATAAATTTATATGCATTTTTGTGCAATAGTTATTGAGATATAGACTTCTCTGAAACTGCTGAAATCGCTGTATAGCAGCGCTACCTGTTGAGCGATTAGCACCAGAAATTGATACACTAATATATGTCAAGGTGCATCTGCATATAAATTTATATGCACTTCTGAGCAGTAGCTCTTAAGAGCGGACAATACCTAATCTCGCCGGCAGCCTTCGCCCATGTTATTCTATGGGAAAATTTGCTTACATAATTACTCATTACCTAATGAATATTTTTCAATTCTGTTTTCACATTTAGAAAATTCATAAGCGTTAAATGAGTACTTGTTTACCAAAAATTGATTTTTTAAAATTTTAGTATTTCATTTTGCGATTAGAAAATGAGAAAAATGCATTTTGTGAAAAATCGCATTTTTGAACTCAAAATTAAAATGTAAAAATTAAAAAAAATGCATTTTTCAAAAATGAGTACTCTTTTAACGGTTATGAATTTTCTGACTGCTAAAACAGAATTTAAAAATATTCATTAAGTAATGTGTAATTGTAGCAACAAATTTTCCCATAGAATAACATGGGCGAAGGCTGCCGGCGAGATTAGGTATTGTCCCCTCTTAAGATACAGTCACCACAAATTCTTGTGACACACACTCAGATACATTTTTTAAATATTGTCAAATCATGTTTTGGACCTCTCAAAATATGTAAATTCATTGAAAACTAAAAGTCGAAAATTTGTACGAATCCAATTCTCTCTTCCATTGAATATAGAAGAAATTAAAAAGCTAACTGAGATTTAATAACTAAAAATACATCATTATGTGCCCCCCCCCCTTTTAAATAATGTGTGTGCAAAATTTGGGACCGATAGCTTAAAGGATAAAGGATTGCGGCACAAACACACAAACACTCAACTTTAGCAGATTATTATGTAAAATATTACTATTTATCTGTAAAATGCCTGAGCCATCCCTTTTCCGTTATATATAACTAACTAATAGCGACTTGCGCCCTCCGAAAATCCAAGATAAGCGCCCTTCCAGAGGACCCAGTCCGCTCCTGTCCATCTACAAAAGGACCAACCAAATCGACACTAATAGTATGCCCTGGATGTGTTGGAGTATAGGTCGGTTGTACAGGAGCTGGTGGTGTGTTATGATGTTTATTTTGTAAACATAAAGTACATGAAGCAACAAAATTTAAAGTGTCTGTGTACATACCTTTCCAATAATATCTATTTGATAAAAATTCGTATGTTTTTGTCAACCCAAAGTGAGAAAGGTGTGAAATAGTTAAAACTTTAGATATTAAAGAATGCGGTACAACAATGAGATATGAAAAAGTATTATTATTCAAATTTTGTTTCTTGTACATTAAAACTTTAGAATCTGGATGAATAAAAAAATTATCATTATTTTTTGAAAAATCTTTCCTTAAAATTTGTTTGTAAATAATAATACAATTTTGGATCATTCTTTTGCTCAGATACAAATGTGTTGTTTGAAATTTCCAAAAGGGGATCTTTATTGTCAGTATTACCAGAAACTAAAAAATTACTGAATTGATTTTGTTGTACAGACTGAGTAGAAGTGGAAATTTGATTAATTGAATGTGTGTCATCTTGTACAATAGGAAGAGGTTGAGAACTGAATATTAATTCTGGATTTGTTTTTAAATTTTGTTGATTATTTGAGAAGTCTGATCTTGATAAATAGTTCGCTAAAACATTTGTAGGGCCAGGAATATGTTCAAATTCAAATGAGTATTCAGACAACTCTAACAGCCATTTAGTAGTTAAATCAGCAGGACTATTTGTTTTTCTATATGTTTTTAAAGGAGCACTGTCAAACAAAATGATAAATTTTCTATTGTATAAATAATATTTGAAAGCAATTACAGATTTATAAATGGCCATTAATTCAAGTTTGATAGCCGGATATCTTTTTTCAGACGGTTTAAGTGATTTAGAGAAAAAGGCGACAGGTAATAATTGATTGTCATACTTCTGCATCAAAACTCCTGCAATAGAGATATTTGATGCATCAGTGTTGAGAAAGAAAGTCTTGTTCCAATCAGGTAATCTTACCATAGGTGAGTTTAAAAATATATCCTGAAATTTCTTAAAAATATCCTGATGATGTTTATTCCAAACAAATTTTGTTTTCGGTTTAGTTAATTCAATAAGTGGTTGAATTAATTTAGAAAAATTATGAATAAGAGACTTATAAAAAGTTACAACTCCTATAAAGCGTTTTAATTGTCTTTTTGTTGTAGGTGTAGGGAAAGAGTTTATTTTAATGATATTTGACTCAATTGGAGAAATTGAATTATTCTCTATGTGAAATCCCAAATAATTTACAGCACTATTATGAAATGTACATTTACTAGGAGCTAAGGTTAAATTATATTTAATTAAAATCTTAAGAATTCTTTCAAGTTTAACACATGTCTCTTCAAAACTATTTGCATCAAATATTAAATCATCTTGATACGCGTAAATTCCATCTATATTAATTTCATCAATCAAAGAATCCATAAGTGCTTGGTACTGAGAAGCCGCGTTTTTAAGACCAAAACAGAGTCTTTTAAATTTGAAACTGCCAAACATTGAAGTGAAAGTAATTTTATCCTGTAAATGTTCGGGTAAATCAATTTGATGATATGCTTGTTGAAAGTCAAGACAAGTGAAAATTTTATACGCAGATAAATCAGCTATTATATTTTGAATTTTAGGTAATGGATAAGAAGAACCTTGAATTATAGAATTTAACATTCTTATATCTAACGCGAGACGAAATTTCTGTTTACCAGATCCATCTTGTTTTTTCTTTACCAATAAAATTGGGCAAGCCCATTCTGAGCAGCTTCGCTCAATAATCCCAGCCTCTACCAATTGGTTAATTTGGTCTCTAGCTTCCTGCTGTAAAGCTTGAGGAATGGGAAAGGGCAAAGTCTTAATTGGATAGTCACTTAGAAATTTTAAATCTGGTACAACCTTGTCAGTATGCCCAAGGGTTTTCATATTTTTAGAAAATGCCGCGAAATTACTTAATAAAATTTGTTTTAACTTTGTTGCATGAGCCCCATTGAGATGTTTAACATCAAAGTCCATGGGTGTTAAATCTTGTTTTCTCATGTTCAATACCTCATTAGAAGGTTGAATATAGTTAATAAATTGCGAATCCTCTGAAACTTCAACATTATCATTTTGTTTTGAACCATAGTCTATAATTTGTTCTATTTCTTTTATTGTACCAATATTTGAATGTTTGTTTACATGCATACTTCTATTAGTGTTATTCTTAACATATAACTGAAATTTTACTCCATCATATTTACTATTGCAATTTTGTTTCCGGGAATGATCAATATTAACTATTGAATCCAAAAAAATTAATTTAGTAGAACTTTTTTTACTCTGAAATAAATAATCACCAGAGGAAACCTTGGGACAATAAACAGTAATGGAAGACTCCTCTTTGGGTTGTAAAATAAGTTTTTGACCAGTTTTTACAGATAGTTTCTTACACTGAGTATGCATATTAAGATTTTCTTCATGGTCGCTATATGTGCTTGTTATGGGAATACTTAGGTCTTTTATTTTTAACAGAGACTTCTGCATATCTAATATTACATGATATTGTTGAATAAAATCATAACCCTAAATGCAGAACCTTCAGGAATATCTACAATAAAAAATTTCTGTGAAAAAAATTGATTTTGAATTTTAAAGGTAGTTTGTATAGAAAAAGAAAACTGTACATTCGAGTTCACCGTTTTGATTGTTACATGGGAAGATAGATGTTTATATTTCAAACTATGTTTTAATTTATTAAACGTACTTTCAGCTAACAAACTGACAGAACTACCAGTGTCTAAAAGTGTGTTTACCTTTTGTTTATCTAACAAAATTTTAATAAGAGGTAATTTTGGAGAATTCACATGAACATTAAAAATGTTCTCCCTTTTATCACTATTAGTTTGAGTGGACTTAGAATCAGAAATTTTTAAGATTTGTTGTGTCTGAGAAGCAGTAGAATTAACCAATCTGTCACTTGTTAATTTGGGTAGATTAAAGTCATAAGCAATATCCAAAGAAAAATTTTGTGCTGATGCTCTATTCAATTCTTGAGATGTAATTGCATCAGCTAAACTACATCTCTGCGCTCGTTTAAATTATTACCCATTTTTATTATAGTTATTCCTGTCATAATATTTACCCTTAGTCTGATTTCTCTGCCATCTAAAGCACCTAGTAGCAACATGTCCTTTTTTATTGCACAATTGGCAAATAGGGGAAAAATATCTGTTTTTATTTTGATTACCCCTGAAATTTTGATTTCTACCTTTATAATTTGGTCTTAGTTCACTTTGCCTATTGTTTTTTTGCCCAACTTGCACTGGGGATTCGTGTGTATGGTTAACCTCACTAGGTTTATTAGCAAAGGACAGATTGTTTATTTTATCTGTCAATTCAACTAACTTTTCAGGAAGAGTGTTTACAATGGGGTTATTTAAACTCAATTGCAATAAGGACTCATTGGCATTTATATCCTGCAATTTTTGTGCTCTGTTTACTGCATCTTGATACTCAGAGATTCCCTCCTCTTGAATTTTAATTCTAATATTTGAGGGAATCGTTGAAATAAATTTAGTATACTTAATGGAATTTAAATCATTAGTATCTTTAATTTGAAAATATACTATATCTGCCAAAATGTTTAATCTGTGTGAAAAATTTCTAATAGACTCTGGTGGTAAGAGTATTGAATTGTTAAATTCCACAAGAGCCTGAGTACTGCTCATTGGAGCAAAAAAATTCTTGAATTCATCCTTAATAAATTTTAAATCTGTAGATTTATATAGTAAAGGAGATTGAGTCATGAATTTTAATGCAGGGCCGGTTAATTTTCCTTTTAAAATTGCCACTGCCTCTTCTGAATTTAGTCTATTTAATTTTGCATAAGACTCAACCTGATCGAAAAAAAAACTCAAGTAAGGATGAATCACCATCAAAGTTAAAATATTGATATTGATATTCTTTTTACTGGCCATCTTAATTATTTATGTTGGGTCAAATTAAATACCAATATATCTCAGAAATGCTTGAGTAAAAAAAATAAATTGCATTAAAATCAATGAGCACAAAATATTACGCATTTTTCCTTTTGTTGCGCACGGAAAATGCATATGATAAAATATTTCACTAGAATATTATGTAAAAATATTACCAAAAATATATATAGATCAAAATATTCCAAAAATAAAAATAAATCATAAGGAGTTGTAAAAGAAATTGTAATACTATCTGTAATAAATCACATAAAAACAAATCACAATATGCAAAAAAAAACTAATCATCATGAAAAACAAAAAAAATATATTTATATGAAATAAAATATCCCATCAAAATACTATGTAAAAATTTACCAAAAAATATATATTTCAAAAAAAAATTTCAAAAAATAAAAATAAATAAATCACCTTAAGCTTTATAAGCAAAGAAAAATACCAATTATCATAAAAAACAAAAATATATATATACTTATATCAAATGAAATACTTTATTAAAATATTATGTAAAAAAATTACCAAAAATATATATCAGAAACATTCCAACTTAATAAAAGAATATTTCTCCCTGCACAGAAGTTTCAACAAAATGCCGAAATAGAATTTCTAAAAAAATTTATGTTTCAATTATAAATCTATATATCATATTTAAAAATTCTCTTCCTTTCTTTTTTTATAATCATTATTATTATTTCTTACTGGTGAGAAAGGAACAAAATTAACAAAACCAAATAAAACTTACCACTTTCTTGAATATAACTTGGTTAAAAGAAAAAAAATTATTTTGTAAAAAAATTTTATCACCTAATTTTATTAACTTTTCGTCAAATTTATTTTATTAATTTGCTAAAAAAAATGGTTTATTTTCCTTCTATTTTCCTTCTTCTCTCTTCCGTTCCTTATGCATTCCTGTTCAGATGATTCTCATGCCTCCTTGGCAAAATACATGACGAAAAACTTTTGACCAGTCTCATTTTCAGGCCCCCCTCACGGTCGCTTATTTCGCTGTGAAGAGTTGAATCGTCAACACACGCATATCTGAAGAGAGCCTTTATTAAAGGTCACCAGCACAAAAAATGTTTCTTGACTAGAGAAATTTATAGGCTTCTCCCACAGTCACTTCCGCACACATATATTATAAACGTTTCACAGAGTGAAAAAAAAAAATATTTTCCAAATTCTCGAATTGCATCACCGGACACACACACTCCTGAAGAAGGACCACATTGATCACTATTGTTGCAATCTCGCTGGCGCACATCCGTAAACAAAATATATCCTGAAGAGGAGAGCACACTCGGAACATTTTCTCTGTTTATTACTTTTCTTCATAATTAAACATCTGCAAGTCAATGTTTTCCTTTTTTTTGTGCATGGCTCGTAAAAAATTTTCTGGCGATTAAAATCTAAAAAATGTTCGATGTCTTTTAAAAAAATATCTCACTGGGAATGAGAATCTCAAAAAAATGTTCGATCTTTTTCTTTCCTACCTCTCCTCCACGTCACCAAATTCCCGAGAGAACATGAAGGCACCAAAATTATGTGGTGAGGTGATGATAATCACCACAACAGTAACCCAGATCCATGTCTATATTGGCTGTGTCGAAGTCCATATAAAAATCTGTTGAATGAACATTTCTTTTGCAGAAAAAGTAAGCAGACAGAATTAAATTAACTGGTATTTTTATTGCTGGTTCCTTGAAAACAGTTATTTTCGAAAAAACTACTACATTTCACAAAGTACTGAGAACAAGAAGAATCTCATACCGAAATTGAGACGGGAGGAGAGGAGGAACCAAATAGAAAACGTCTTACTCTAACCAAGTGAAAAACGAAAAGCTTAACTAGATCTGCCAGCCCCAGAGAACTTAAAATTGCAACCCCAAAAAATTGGCATCCTTAAAATTCAGCCAAAAGAATGCCAAGCTGTTTCTTTGTCCTCCTAACATTTTAATACAAAAATTTTGAATAAAAAAATCGTTACAAACGTTAGATCTATTTGACATTTCAAAGCATCGCCAATTGTTCTTGAACTCTCAACGTACATAGCCGACGCCGCTTAGTCGACAAAAATTCATTATAAATCTATTTTTAGAATTATAATGAACTGCTTGAAATAATAATAGGTTTTAACGTAAACATGAGGTTAATAAATATGAATTGAAATGACTGTTTTTTATTTTCTTAATAGCTACTTATGCTAGAAATATGCTGATAACGATTTTTTAAATTACCTTCTGAAAATAAATAATTATAGCTAAATTGATTTAATTCTTTCGGGGAAAGAGTATAAACAAAATTATTTTTCAAAAACCCTGATATAAAAATTGCATTATATTATTCCGAGAGCAATGTGTTTGTAACAATAAAGGACAAAGAACGCTATTAAATGAAAGATTTTGATTTGTAAATAAAACGGGAAATCCTATATAATTAATTAATTGAATTACATAAATTTAAAAAGATTTTTTTTATTATATAATCTCTATTAATCCCTCTTTTTGTTATATATTAAATTTGAATAAATAAATAAACTGTTAAAGGACATATGTGTGAACACTCACACGGGATGTAACCAATTTTATTAGAGTTTAGGGGTTAAGTGCTTTTTAGGGATCTAAAACGATGGGAAAAATCCTCATCTTCAGGAAAATTCGTGTTTGCTGTTAATCTTTTTGCACCATTTGGCAGGAATTGGGTTTACTCGGAAATTGATAAAATGATTTTAATGCGAATTTAGAGTTAGATTTTTTGAAGAAATAAATTGATTAGACATATCTTCATCTTCAAGAAAATTTGTGTTCGCTTTTAACCCTTTATCGGCTAGTTGCAGCATTGGGCAGATAGTGGGTTTATTTTTAAATGGATATAATGATTTTGTTGAAAGTTTAAAATTATATATATATATATATATATATATATATATATATATATATATATATATATATATATATACAGAGATGTAATGAGGGATGTAATGAGTTACTACTAACGAAAAATAATCTCATATCACAATACAGAAAAAGTAAAACTTATCCTATTAAATTGCAGATAATTACACTGCTCTGAAAAAAAAAATAATAATAATCTGTATCTGATACCATTCTTGCAGATTCAGGCCTCCTGAATCCGAATCTGGCCCCTTTTTGCCTCACCACCCACCGTTTTCTTGTTACGCCCCCTCACACATTTTAATCATTGTTTGATAATTTTATACGCATCAATTTGATTTGGACAGGAACGATGATTATTTTAACCGTTAAATGTCTTCTGACCTAAGGAGCTACAGAGGTAAAAAGTTCTAAAACACACGAACATTTGTAGTAAGGAAGATATTTGAGGGGATTTGTGCACAGAAAACAACAACAAAAAAAAAATTAACACTGTTAACGTGAATTACTTTTAACATGAACTGTTACCACAATCCCCGTCAAAATGAAGATTACTTTAGTTATATGACGATCAGTTACTGATATCATGAACTACTGATAACGAACAGATTTTTGATCCCTCTTGAGATTCACGTTAACGAGGTTCGACTGTACATCTTTTCATGTCTGCGCAAAAATGATTTTTTTCAGCATTTATTATTATACTACTTTAAGAAAAAAATCGTCTACATTCATCATGGAAAATATCTTTAATAAATTATAACTTAATAAATAATTTGTATTGCGTAAATTTGTATAGGAATATATATAGAAGAAAGTCTTGTGGTAATACTAGTTATAATATATTAAAACAAGCGGGCTTTACCTCCGCCGCTCCTAACTACATTTAAAAGAAATTTGAAAATTCGATATTACTTACTAATATAAAAACTTACAAAATATTAAAATTTTAAAAAAAGTATTCCATTAAAAATCAAAACAGTATTTAAACCATTATAATAACAAAGCAACAGATTATAAAAAATCATATTTTTCATAAATTACTTAAATTTAACTTACTTATGAAAACTTATTCCACTTCCTTTCATAAATGTATTTGTACAATTAAAAGCCGCACAGTATTTCGGCATTTTCAATATATATCAACATTCTATTCCATTATTGTTTCCGAGTTTTATACTCTCTCATGGCTGATGCCAAAAAACGTTTTCGGCATCAAAAATCTTTGCACGTTAACATGGGGATGATAGATCTATATATATTACTATATCTATGTGTTAAACGCCCATTGGATTTTTTGTAAAAAATTATTAAAAATCGAGGAAAATTATTACCGGAGTTTAATCCCCATATTTAGGAACAGATATGTATTAGTTATCATGTCCATGCGTTAGATTAAGTTATTTTTGTTGTAAAATTGACAAAATTTGAATTTTTAATTTCAAAACTCTAGAAAGAAAAATGGCAAACTTCCACATTCGATTGAAAACACAAACATTTCATTTCAAAGGATGATATTAACACAATAAATATCCAACTAATATACTAATTAAAAGGAAAATGATAAATATTCTATCATAATTTGAAGTCAATTTTTTTTTTCAAATGTCTAAATAAAGTGTCTGATATAAGATACTAATATGTTTCAGCGGAATAGATTTTATATCGGTCATCCTTGGCAGAAAAAAAAATCGCTAAATTATCTGGCGAATATATTTAATTCCTTTCAAAAATTATGGTTATTTTAACACCTTATATTAAGAGAATAATGAATAATATGAAACAATATTTCGTACAATTCATATTACGAAAATATACATCTGGTATGTATTATGTATTACGTTTTTGACCGCCAAGTACAAAAAACGCTAAAGCCGACGGAGTTTTGAAATTTAAAATTAAAATTTTGTGAATTTTACAGCAAAATAACTCAATCTAACATAGGCATACGATAACTAATACATATCTATATCCAAACCATAGAATAATAATAAAGGAAGAAGGAGCACGCCAATACTCTTAATGCTTACAAACCCCTTCTAGTGAATTGCCAGCGAAAGCTACTTTTGCTCCTCTCAACCTTGAAGTAGGGCACCCATCCTCAGCACATTTATCGCTGTTTGTTGTGGCAACACAACAGCTTATGTAGAAACACTTATGCTCCTTCTTCCTTTATTATTATTCTATGACCCAAACACGGGGATTAAAATCGGGAAATAATTTTCCTCGATTTTTAATATTTTTTACAAAAAATCCAATGGGCGATTAAGATAGGAAATCTTTTTCTTGCATCCACGGACGGTCAGTAACGTCACACTTCGCTTGTGTATAGTGATGCGAGATGTTTTAGTCGATTGTTCAAATATCTCGATGCCTCTCGATTGTTGATTCGCTAACTCGATGGTTTCATCTCGAGAGAACGACCGATTCTTTTGTTACGATTTCTCTTTCTCGAGATTATAAATCGACGAGTCAGACAGTTGGAGTCCATACAGTAATTGACGACTAGAACGTCTGTCGTCATTCGACGTCATGATGAAATTTAACCTATAGGAGTCTTAATTTACCCCACAAATAAAGGACTATAGCCAATCATAGCGCAGCTTTTCCCCACAAACAAAACGAAACTCCGCCTCGTTCTAGTCGTCCATTCCAGATGACAATGATGGATGATTTTGAGGTTTTTCTTATATGAGGGTACATGAGCAGGGAGAAAGAGGGAAGGCGGCTAACTGCGATGCAGCTATTCTGATAGTTTTCGCTTTGTTCTCTTTTAAATGGTTAAAGATAACGAATGATCCTGAGCTATTGCCAATTGCAGTTACTATAATAACTGTCATGTGTATTAATTACCCACACTCACATTTCGAAACACCTTAGGAACTCTTAGGGCCGTATTCACCAACTTCTTAACACTCGGGTTAAACCTCAGATCAGCGGTAATCGCTCGATCATACGAAAATCGGTATTCTCCAACGAAAATCCGCAGTTCACCGGCTACTTTAACACTTTGTTTTTTATCCTCGAATATCGGCGGATTAACTGAGTTAATTCTCGGATCTTTTCGTAACACATGCGCACTCCGCAGCTCAGCTTCGTAAACAAATAACAAACATGGCTGACGTTGACGATCTATTCTCACTAGATGATATTAAAAGCTTAGAACTATTGGAAACATTTGAAAGAAGGAAAAGGACGGTGCATCAAATTAGAGTAAACGATTTGGATTCTTTGGATAATGTGGCATTTCGATATCGCTATCGATTAATTAAAGATTCCGTGGAATTTCTAATATGAATGTTAGATAATAGGCTGTCATCTACCACATAAAAGAATAATGCATTAACTTCGGCAGAAAAAAAATTAATAGCTTTAAGATTCTCTTAATCATAACAATCAAAATTTTAAATCGTAGCATAAACAGTTGTCGTCTGCGTGATTATTCTTTTTAAAAATGTTCTGAAGTAAAATTGATTCTTAATTCGTGTGTAAACAAAAGCGAAGTAAACAAGAGTATCAGTGTTGCCAATTTGCTTGTTACCCTTTCTAATCGTCTAATCCGATTGATTAGTTAATTGAACCGAATGGTGAATAAATGCTATCTTCGTTCTTGGCCAATCAAAACGAAGCTTTTATTTCTCTTCCAGTTAATCCATGGATCACGTAATCGGCTGATGGTGAATACCGTAGAAATTTAATCCAGTGTTAGCTTTGATTCTCAGATTTGCTGATCCATGGTTTAATCCTCGATCAATGAAGTTTGGTGAATACGGCCCTTAGAATTTTACAGAGATATAATTTAGAGATATAATTTTTAGAGATATAATTTAGTTTCAAACATACCTAAATATTTTGCATGGGTAATGACAAGGAAAGATTTTTTTTTTTTTTTTTAATTATTATTATTTCATTTAACTCAATAGTGTGAATAATACCAAATAGAGAAGTTTTCCATAGATTATTATATAATCATTTTGATTTTTGTTTTAAGTATAATTAATTCTTTGCTAAATAACTATAATCTATTATACACATAAAATTAAAGTAAAATATTAGGTGAAACTGAATTTTAGAGTTTTAAAAAATAATAAACAGAATGTTATCGAATTGCTGCAATTTTCTAAACATTACATATTAACAACAAACATTTTCCCCCAATTAAAATAGAGTTACTCGCGGTGATAAAAAACGGGGCATGTGATGTAACCCCGACAAAGGATGAAAAGGGACAAAAGGTCAACCATAATACTTAATTCATTCATTTTAATATTTTGTAATACGAACGGTAGCGATTCAAAATAAATATGTCAATTTAATAAGCTGCATAATTTTGCTCATTTTCATCACATTAATTTTCTCATTTCATTATATTAATATACTAATTTTTCTTAAACGAAAAATCTACAAGTTAAAAAATTAGAAACTGCTGGAGGCTGGAAATGAGTTATTAAAAAAGTGCAGCATCAATAATATTTGTTATTATTTATTTATTTTATTTTCCTATTATTATTCAATTATTTGAGTAAGGCCTCAAGTTGTTAGCGGCGCCACGGAATAAAATCAATAAAGTGAATGAATTTTCAGTCTTGCTGCGCCTCGAAATAAAATCGAAAGACTGTTACGACGTACCGAACCCGATCCACTTCAAACTAATATGGAAAGGGCTGGCCTGTTATTATTGTTATTATTATGACTCTGTTTTGCGTGATCCGCTTAATTACAATTTTTAAACTCAACCCAGTACGCAAATAAGTCATTGGGTTTAAAAAAAAAAATGCGCCGAAAGCTGCTGTGAAAAAATTATGAATAAAAATTTAGAAAGCAAATTCTATAAGTTAAAAAGGGGGAAAAGCAACAATTACTTAGGATGGAAATAATTATTGATGATTGTTCACCAGTTAGGAAATGTAGGCATGGGTGCAGCATGAAAGAAGCAATGCAGTTACTGATTTCGTGCTGTGGTCATACCTGCTTTGTTTCCCATGGTAAAAGGGGACGCATTTACTTTTTTTCGACTAGAAATAATTATTGCATATTTTTCCAGTTTATTGAGTTTGCTTACAAAAATTTTGCTTACCAAATACTATTAGATTTTTTAGTACTACTATTATCACAGCGTATATTTAGTCTTTGGTGCTGTGATTAACTTTTTCGTTTTTCAAGAAATTATCTTTCGCAATTAAATAAATAGTTTAACAGGTATAATTAATCTTTTGTGCTGTGATTAACTTTTTCCTTTTTCAGAATTTTTCTTTTCCAATTAAACAAATAGTTTAACTGGTGGGGTGATAAAAATGTAGATGTTAAGGAATGCTAGGTGGAAAAATGCTTAGTAAAATAATAAGAATAGTTTGTATATGGATAATCCTAGTGTGAATGCATCCTTTGTGTGTATGATCGGTATAAGAATTCCATTTGGGGATTTGGGTAAACAGAATTTATTCTGTAAAATATGTAGAAGTATCTCCCTTGAAATGTAAGGCGATTGAGCGGGACAGGCAGTGAATAGGATATATGAGATTCTTTGTTTCTTTTTATAAAGTAAAGCATTCATTTTTCTAAAAACATTCTATTCTATCATTTTAATGCGTATTCTAAATGCTTAATCCATGAATGGAGTGTTAAGCAGCTTTAATTCACAAAGAAATGAGTTGGAACTTGCCATGAAAAACAGCTGTGAAATGCAATCGATATCTGTATTTCGTCCGGTCAGTGAAAGACGGAAATTCAAAAGATTCTTTTTTCCCTTTTTCTTTTACCTGAGTGAAGCGAGAAGCAAGTTCTCGGAAAACACCTGACTGATCAGCTGGAGTTGGAGGTGGGTTCCTCTTTTCACCCCGTTCTGTGACGTCAGTACAGGAATTACCATATGAGAGTCACGGGGGCGGGTTACGAGCTGTACCTCGTGGTGTTGCTATGCACTCATTCGGCGTAGTGGGTTTGCTGACGTATCAAGGGGAGAGGAAGGCGTGGCGACTGCTTTCCCTCCCGGTTTGGTTAAAAAGAGGACATTTTGATTTTTTCAAGAGATCCTATCTTTTCGTTTGGGAAGTAGTTAGTTTTTGATCTGATTTAGACTCGCTGGTTGTTGGCTGAGTGACGTCGTAAGATAGCTGTTTTAAGAGAATTGGAGTAGTGAGTTGATAGCGGGTAGCATGAAAAAGGTAGCGGAAGGAAGTTCGGATTTTGATGAGGAGAGGGAGACGTGATGTTACTCAGGTCTAGCTTGTAGTTGGAAAAGAAGAAGAAAGAAAGGGCGTTTTGTAAATGAGTGTATGACTGAGTGTCGATAAGTGTGTTCCGGACAAGGAAGAATTGCCAGCTGAGATGACCGAGGCGATTACCCGCGTGAAGGTGTGACGGAAGTTGTGCTTTATTCCAAAAACCCTGAACTAAGTTACGTATAGAGAAGGATTACGATGCTGCGTAGCTTGGAAGGCTTTGTCCTTAACGCTTTTTTTGGAAAACGTTCTCCTCGACTCTCGGCGGAACTGGGGCAGCTAAAAGAACAAATGTTATGTAAGTTAATATTCATATTCATGCCTTTAACTTTCCTGTTTATTGTATCTTGTTTCATGATGAAGAATGTATTAAGTTTCTTTTCCCAGAAGGTTTAATCTAAGTGTTTCTATTTAAGAACTGACTGTCCCGTGGAAGCACAGCTTCTTTGTAGCTCTGGTATATATATATATATATATTCTCATTGTTTTGCTAAACATATAAATTAATAATTGAATCTAATCTGTTTAGCATGGTTGAAGAATTGTAGTGTAATTCTGCTTTAGCCTAATTAAAATTTGTATATGTTAGAATCAAATTTTAGTGTCTGTGTTCCTTTTTGGAAGTGAGCCTTTTTAATTTAATTTTTTAGAGAAACATAAAAAATTTTATACTCCTGTCTGCGGGTATTGTTTTACCCATTTTTCTGAACTTGTGTTATTGCGACTAAAAATTTAATAAGTAAAAGGTAAAGTTTTAAGAACACAACGCGAACTTAACCTTTTTTGTTTGTAGGGATTAAAAAGTAAAAAGTAAATATTCTATACGATCTAATTAGCAATGTTAAATGTTTTATTATTTATACTTCATAATTTAAATGTTTTTTTTTTTTTTTTTTTTTTTTGTTTTTTTTTATTATTATTATTATTATTATTAAGGAAGTAATTTAATTAAGTGATTTATTTGAGTAACTTGGTATAACTCTGTAGATAAAAGAATATATATAAAATGATATATTAGTATATATTAGTTACATTTAAAGAGATTGAAGTAAAAAGAAAACTTAATAAAAGTATAACATAAAATTTCATTATATTAAAATAAAAGTAAAGTAAAATAAACAGAACAACTCTAACTCATTAAACATTATGATACTATTAGAATTTTTAGCAATACAATAATCATTAGAGAGAGGGGGAAAAAAAGAGAACTTGAGAAAGTAGAAATTAAAGAAATAGAAAATCCTTTGCAATGTAATATACGGTTGAGAGTCGAAAAACTATTTGAAGAAAAATATAAACAATTTTACATACAATTGTTTTATTCTTCAAATAAAATTTTCTTAGAAATATATATATATATATATATATATACCGTAATTTCTGGTAGATACCCCGCAGGTTATATAATCCAGTTTTTCACCAGAAATTTCAATTGATAAATAAATTTATAATTGTACAAGCTCTTCCTTCGAAAAAGTATAGATTTCTCTATTAAATAAAATTTCTGGTGGAAAAATGACACATCTTACCTGCGGGTTATCTACCAGAAATTACGGTATATATAGTATATATATTTGTAGTGACTCCGACTGATTATCTAAAAGTTATAAAGCATTTAAACAGATTTAAATTTGTGTATAATTAAGTAAATAAATGTACCATTCAGAAAAGGAAAATAAAGCAAGTCAGTTTTGCTTTTATGCTTTCTGAATATAAACTATGTAAGGAAAAATCTATAAACCTTAATTAAAAAAAAAAGTTATACCAAAAAATTCCTAATCAAATAGTGTCAAAAATTTAAAAGTCGCCAAAGGTGTCATATACTATAGCTGTTACGCAAAATGTTATATATTACAAATTTCTTTCTATTCTTTAAAAAAAAGTTGCTGATTTTGAGAATATTCACAATAACTAAATAATAATAATAAATAACGTGGTATGAAATATTATGTATTTAAATTTGGCATTGAATATAAGATTTTTATAATGTTTTTTTTGCCTCTGTCTTGTGATAAGCACTATTAATATTCCTATTCAGCGAAAGGCAAAGTAGCAAATAGGTGGCCAGAGCCCCACAAGGATTATTTAGTGAAGCGAATCAAAACTTCTCTCGGGAATTGGTGAGCGGATTCAGCAGGGCGCAGAGCCCCCTAATGTTTTATATTCAAGTCTTTATTTGTTAAACAACAATAATAATAATTACAGTAAAATTACAGAAACGAAATTTCATGTCACTGTAATGTAGCAGATTTAATTTTATTATCGCAAATGAAATTCACTTTAAAAAGGAAAATTAATAATTAACAAATTATGAGCAATCTGTTGTTTTCTCAAATATTTAAGTGCTCGTGAATAATATATACATAGTCTTGGGTGGGATGCTTTCCATGAAGGTCTTTCTAAGAAATTCTAGCCTAAGTTTACGAGAAATTTTGTTATACCTGTCGGAAAAATCGTAAGACTAGGTCGGCTAGGAAAACCTGGATTTGTACCTAGCACTTCCCGTCTACCAGCTTCAAGAACTGAATTTATCGAAAATTGGTACGGTCTTTCCCCAATAAAATAAAATATCAGCATGGTTAACAAAGCTTCGCAGTAATTTTATTTAACATTATTAAGAAAAAAATTTTTTTGCTTGAAAGCTATCGCCGGTATATCAGTATAACTGTGTATTAATCACATGCTTGGTACATCGTCACTAATAGTGATTCAGTAATTGTTTTTCATAAATCCTTTATTGCATACTGACAATGGCTTTATGGTGTCTTATTATCTTTTGTTACACCGTAAAAAAATCACCCACCAGCGGCCGAGCGGTTCTGCGCTCAAAGTTAGTAGACGTGAGGTCACGGATTCGATCCCAGGTCACGCTCATCGGCCTAGCCGTTCGGTGTTTTCCGTGTTTTTCTCCGAAACTTGCGTAAATACGGGCTAAGATCCTTTAGAAAGACCACCCACAGAGGTCACTACCCCTCAGGCCTAGGACCTACAGCAGTCAAACTGCTTTATTCCCCAATCCAATCCAATCCGTAAAAAATTTAAACCTCCGTGTCAAACATTAACGGTATTATTATTTCTTTTCCCCCTTGTCTGAGACGTATTTTTTTACTTTATTTACCGTTTATTTTTTACAGAGTAGTTACAAGAGCTTGATTTAAAAAATCAAGTTTGATCCCTTTTGCATCTTATTTGATTCTTAGAAATCTAATTTAGACAAAAAAAAAAAAAATATTACACTAGCACGAATAGAAATGTAGTATTTTTTTCAGAAAGTAGTCCATTTGTATTACAGAATCGCTATAATACATCCTCGGTGAAATGCGCTTTTATTTTATTTTTTTATTTTATTTTTTTTTTTTTTTAGCTGCCTAAGAATTTATTTAAATTTTGACCGAAAGGGAAAAAAAAAAAGAAAGAAAGCAATACTTTTTTTTTTTTTTCTTTACTTCAATATTTTAGCCGATTTCACTATATATTTAAGTAGCTAATACGAAATTCATAGAAAATTTCATTAACATCACTTTTAAGAAAATATGAACTTATTTCTTTGAAAAATAAATCCTTTTGCTCACACCTATTTTAAAATTGGAATAAAAACAAAAGTCTAACTGAACACTCTAATAAACAGAAGCTCCATTAAAATTAACTCACTGAACGTAGGTAGAACCTGACAAAAGGTTTTTCTTCATTATTGTATAACACACACAATAAATTTCAAGTTAGACAGTTTCGCTTTGACTTTTGTAACCCCTTTGGCTGTCTACCTTCTGCGGTTTCACCTTGTCCTATTAAGGTGGGTACTCTATTACATAATGTAGAAATCCTGTCTGTCAGGAGTTCAAAGAGTTTTTCTCCTCCGTCCTACAGATCGTTTATAATACATAACGGAATAATAGAAAAGTATACAGCTTCTTTTAACTTTAAATGCTAAGTACCAAATGTAGATCATTACTATTGTGAATGTTTTTTATTTCTGTTTTTCCATACAAATATTTAATAATAGTGCAAGTGCGCTGCACATGCACAAATGTAATAGATTACAAATATTTAAAAGCTTGCTTTTCAACAACATTTGTAATGCAATAGGTTTTTTTTTTTTTCTAGAATCTTCTCTTTTTCAAAAAAAAAAAAAAAACATGCGTTAAACACTTGTTACAGTTCAGTTATAAATAGACGCAATAGTACTGTAGTACCAGTGTGCTAGTAGATGCTTAGAAAGCTTTTTTTTACCCGCTGCCTGCTGAACGTGCTACGTTATATTTCTACTTCATTTCATATAGTTTTTTTTTTCCTTGTCTTCAGCTGATAGTTCTTAAGCATAAGTTCGTAATTATTATTATTATTTTTTTTTTTTTACGAAAAATGCTGCGCTGTTTCAAAAAATCCATTGTGTGGGACTTTTTCACAAAAAATTTTGAAAACGGCAAAGTTTGCTCCGTCCAGTGTTGTGCACGAACGCGTTCATTTGAACGCGTTCATGAGCGTAGCTCAAAATTTTTGAGTTTTGAGTTGAACTTCGCTCATTTTTTAAATTATGAACTTGAGTTGAGCGTAGTTCGTTTTTTACATGAACTTGAGCGTGAAAAAACAATTCAAGCTCAAACTCATTTTAAATATTTCTGTCTAAAATAGGAAAAGGAAAGTGGAAGAAGAAAAGAACAGAAAAGAGAATAATTGCGCAAAATGGATCCCGGAAAAAAAAGGGAGCTTGGAAGAAAAGGGCACTTGGGAAAAAAGGCACTGGTAAAAAGGGCACCAAAAAAAAAAAGGGCACCGGAGAAAAAAGGGCATTTTTGAAATTTGCAATTTTCAAATACAATAAACATCAAATAATGAATTTAAAGAATGATTTTTCTTAATACATTTTTAGAAATTTAAATCAATGAAATTGGTACCACTTTCTCTTACTATATACCTGGAGGATGGGGAGTCTAGGAGCAGATTGAAAGACAATAATTGTTTTTATATCACTTTCTTTTTGATTTTAATGAAACTGTGTCTAATATTCACTTGCTCTTTATGAAAAAAAAAAAAAAATAAATAAATAAATACAGTGTCACACATACTTCGGGGACTGAAGGCAGGGGGGGGGAGGAAATTTTTTTAATAACATAGATCTGAGATCGAACCCAGCATCCCAGCACTTCCTGCCTAGCAGCTTTGAAGGTATTTGTGCATATATTAATTTGCAATTTGAATGTAGTATTACAGTGATATTTAATTAGATTAAAAGTTTTTATGGAAATTATGTTATCAAAGAATGGCAAAGTCTCGTTAATTGTATATTTTACGAAATATTCATAAATTGTCTGTATTTTACGGGATGCTTTTTTTTTTTTTTTTTTTTTTTTTTTTTTAAATAAATATTTACGATTTTAAAAATGTTTTATATAGATTCAGTAAACTTTTAGTTACCAGAAACGATAACTATATAATATAAATAAATTTTGAAATATTTAAGGCAGCGTTTAGTGGAATAATCATCATTTTTGTAAAATTCTAATTTTAGTTTTAGGAGTTTTCCAAGATGAAAATGGCGATAAAAATTTCCAGCTTTCATACATTTCAATAGTTATTTCTTAAGACAAATAAAGAAATAAGTCAGAGACGCACCCACGGGGGGGGAGGGGGCTTGAGGGGCTGAAGCCCACCCCAGAACCGGCTAACTTGGTAAAAATTTTAGTCCTAAATGAAGAAAATATCGTTAAAAATATTTATAATATTTATATACTATATATAAATAATTATATAAATCTTTGAAATTCTTACTGTGAATAACAAATAAAATAAATTGATTGAAATAAATTGATTTAATATATTTGATCTTTCATCTACATCCACAGATAGAACTTTGTACAATTACTCTTATCCCCTTAGGGCTCACACACACATCTCCCAGCCCACCCTACAAGCGAAGCAAATGGCTTTTGGGAATAGCGGAAGTACCATTCTCTTAAAGAAAAAGATGGACTATGGGCAGTTTCAGTGGGGCTTTCAGTTTTCTCACTTCATCCTTTTATCAATGAAAGGAAATGCTCGGAACTTAGTTTTATGAGGGTGGTTCAATTCGTCGCGGGTGTATAAGTTTTTTTTTTTTGTTGTTGTTCTCCTATATTTGTAGACAACGGTTTCGGTAACAAAATCTCTGCAATCTGCTGCCCTTAGGCTGCACCACCCCCTTGTTGTGTATACATTGCATCCTTTTAAGGCGACCTTGGAAAAAAAAGAAGCTTTTAGATTTGGACAACCAGGCACCAAGTCTTTCCAGAATTAATGAGAAAAAAAAACACACACACAAAACAGGATGAAATAATTATATTATTTATAATCAGTTTCACTGCATGCGAAAGACGCACCACATCTCATTTTCTGAAATTCGAATATTGATGTACACATTAACAAGACTAAGAGGTAAATACTAATTTTATATTTGAATTATATTATACATTATTATTATTGCCTTGTTTTAAAACTCACTCATGTTTGAAAAGATTTTTAATTTTTTTTATTATTGTAATGATAAATATTTGCATATTCAATATATTCGGAGAATTAATCCGAATTCTATCACTTTTATTTGTCTTTGCACCCGAGATTTAACTTCAGTATATATGCTTGAAATCAAATGTCCTGTCATTTTAATGCTTGCATTAAGGTGCAATAGAAAATGACTGTCCCTTTAGTTAAATTTCTAAAAATTAAAAAATATATATATATTTAATATTTCAAATATAAATTATCAAAGCTGATAAACAGAAGTGTTGGGTTCGAACCCAGGTCGCGCTCGTCGACCTGACTGTTCGGAGCTTTTTGCGGTTTTCTCCAAAACTCGCGTAAATACGGACTAAAACCCTTAGAAAGACGCCCATTGAGGGCATTCCACCTATAAGCTAGGACCTGGTATAGTCAATCGGTCTTATGCTATACAACCAACCTAATATATAAATTTCAAAACTATCTGAAATAATCGTAATAATAAAAAATAAATTTTGTGCGTGATAACCATAAACATATATATATACTTACATTAATATCATTATTGCTGTTATTATACTTACAAAGTTTAAAATCCAAACTTCCGAATAGAAATATTGTGTTCATGATTTTGTGATTCTAGCTAATCTAAAAATGTCCAGCAAAAAGGAAAATTGAGAATGATTTTTTCAAAATTGTTTTTCATTATAAATACACTTTAAAACTTGTTTTTTTTTTTTTTTTTAGCTTATTCCTTTTCATATAAGAATTTTTCTTAGTCTGATTTGATTTCTTGTTAACTTATAATATAGTTTAGTTGGAAGATTTAAGGCCGATTGACTGCGCATGTGTCCTAGGCCTATAGGGGAAATGCCCTCCGTGAGAGTCTTTCTAAGGGGTCCTAGCCCATATTTATGCGAGTTTCGGAGGAAACCACGGAAAATTCCGAACGGCTAGGGTGATAAGCGCGACCTGGAATCGAACCCGTCACCTTCCATCTACTAGCATTGAGCGCAGAACCGTTCAACCGCTTGTGGGCCCTTATAATATTATAAGAAAATGCATATTTATTAAAAAATATTAAGTTGTTTATCATTAATTTTTAAGAGGGAAAAAGTTGATTATTTTTGATGAATATAGTATTAAAAAATTATCTAATTCTGTAATTCAAATAAGTAGTAGTTAAGAGAAAAATTAATTCGTATTCGGATTAATATGTCCCGTACAGATTTAGCTTACAGAATACCAAAAATCTGTATTTAGAAAATTAAACTTATTTCTCAATCAAGAATATATTCATCCAACGTTGGCAACGATTCTCTGTCTAACGGCTTTTTCCGAACATAGAATTTTTTCCCTATTTAATCGTAAAAAAAAATATTCAAAATCTTGTTAAACAACGTTATATAAAAATTACTGAAGATTAAGATAGGAACCATTCACAGTTTGAACAGCGAGATTTTAGAAGAATTGGACAGAAAAATGTTCTTTTTTTCTAAGCAATACTAATAAAGGGAAGAGGGGGCTCTTCAACTGTTGTCGCTGATAGCGAAACCCCGTGATATTATATGAGGAAACTTGTAATGCAAATTACCCATCACCTAATGTATTTTTTAAAATAATGTTTAGATATTTCACAATCGTTAAAATAATTCATCCTTTCAACACATTGATTTTTTTTTTTTTTTTTTTTTTTTTTTTTATGTTTTGTTTTAAAGCTTTAAAATGCGCATAATTAACTAAAAGTATTTTTCGACCTTTACAGCTTCAAAACAAAATGTTAAAAATTTAAAAAATCCGTTTTCGGAAAACAAAAATCAGTTTAATGATATTACGAGTTTGGCTGTCAGCGACGATTGGTAAAGCATCCCCTTAAAATTAAAAACTGAGCAAAATAATAACTCACGCTGAGGCATTGATTGATTTAATGTAATGATGATGTATGTAAATTTAGAAGACAATAAATAAAGCTATGTCGTAATCTCCCCCCCCCCCCCCCAAAAAAAAAAAAAAAAAAAAAAAAAAAAAAAAAAAAAACTTTAAAAATGCTCTGTGTTTATCACTAGCTGTATTCATAATATTTGAAATATTAAAATAAGTATTTTGCCAAAAAATATATATATATTTATTCTGTCGAAAAATTATTCTATGGAAGTCAGTTAAGATCTCACTTTTATTTATTTATTTATTTATTTATTGGATGTAATTGAGGAAATTGCCAAAATTTACCTTGTGAAAGGAAATTGCTTGAGAATGATAATTATTTTCGCTTACTTTTATGTTACACAAAACTTTGTTTAGAGTTCTATACTTCACGTTGCCTTTATAGGATAATTTCGCATTTTGAGTTGCCTTGAATATAGAAATAAAACTTTTAACAGCTCCTGTATGGTTCTATTATCGCAATAAATGAAAAGAAATAAATGGAAGAAATTTAAATTTAGAATGCTAAAGATTATCTGGAAATGTTACTTGAAAATTTTGTCTAAGATCAGTAAGTTACTGATACAAGTTCTCTGAAGAACTTGAAATGCATATTTTAAAATTTCCTTACAACTTTAAGTTTTTATTTTATGAATATGTAAATAATTGAATGGGGCATTGGGGGGAAGAGGGGAAATCCCGTCACTCAAATATAATATATATAAAACAATTTATACGAATTCAGATTTCTATTTTTAATTTCATTAAACTTATATACTAAAGAAAGTATTGCTATTTACTGAATTTTCGAAAATAAGATTTCACTACCTTTTCAAGTTTTAAGTCATAAATGTATAAATGATATTTTTTAAAACTGGATTGACCTCTGAGATAATTTGTTCTTGAGACAATTTGTACGCAAACTAACAAGTTGACACACATGCTTATTCCTGCATAGTAAGCTAAATAGCAAGCGAAACTTTCTAATGATTTATCCAAGAACTCAAAACCGACATTGACTGTGGCGCAATCAAACAAAGATTAATTAAATCAAACCATCACACTATTTTTAAAATAGTGTAATACTTCAAAACAACGAAACCTGAACCTGCAAATGATGGAATTTGTCTCCTATTAATAAGTTTTCTCATGTGAATAATGAAACGTATTGGAAATTTGAGAATAAAAACCACGCAAAAACAGTGGGTCCACTATTCAGAAGTGTCCGCTAAATAATTTTTACTACACTTAAATTAATAATTTATAATTAAGAACTATAAGTTTATAAATTTAATTAAGCATTAAATTAAAAATAATCTTCATGGTAATTGGTAATTAAAAAAAAATGTAAATTACCTATGAAAGTGTTGACAGAGGAGATCTATTTAGAAAAGAAAAGACAAAAAAAAAAGCACCTAAAAATGAACTTCTAATGAGTTTCGCTCCTTTTTAAAAATGAACTTGAGTTGAGCGCGTTCATTTTTTCAGACATGAGTTTGAACGCGAACTAACTCGTTTTTTGCACGATGAACTTGAGTTTGAACTAGTTCGTTTTTTTCGTGAACTTGCACAACACTGGCTCCGTCCAATGTAAATATTGTAATATAAGTTACAAGTATTTTGGAAACACGACAAATTTAAAAGATCACTTAAGAATGAAACACCCCATCCAGTTGGCTGATTTAGAAGCGACTCAAAATCCTGGGTTGAACGAGGAAGTAGATGCAAGTACTTCCAGTACCAGTGCTTTGCCTCCTATTGATAATAGCATCAGTAACAACACCAATAATGATCCTGTGCCACGGAATAATACATCTTATCCTCCTCCTGCAAAAAAGATAAGACAGATGAGGTTATATGGAGCACCACAAGAATCTGAACCTACTTGTGAGGAACAACGGGAATTTCAAAAAGATTTGGTGCACATGATTGCAGTAGACTGCCAGCCCCTTTCTCTAGTGGAAAATCGGGGATTTAAATTTTTTATGGAGAATTATGTTCCACGCCACAAGCTCCCATCTCGTAAGGTACTATCAGAAACAATATTACCTGAAACTTATGATTCATTGAAATCAACTGTAAGTGAAAAGTTAGCTTCTGTGAAACATGTCAGCATCACGGGATTTGTGGTCATCTGACGCTAGTAGATCGTACATAACAGTGACCGCACACTTCATAGCCGATTTTAAGATGAATTCTTTGATTCTCGCAACAGATGAGGTGAAAACCGACCATTCCGCTGCAAATATTGCTGAAGCAATTTCAAATATTTTAAGTTAATGGAAATTAAATGATAAAGTAGTCACAGTGGTGACAGATAATGCTGCAAACATGAAAAAAGCGATCACTGAACATCTGAAAAAATATCCCCATCCATGTGTTGCTCCTACTCTTAATTTGTCCGTCCAAGACGCTATAAAAAATAATGAAGCTTTCAGCTACATTTTGATAAAATGTCGCTCATTAGTGACCTATTTTAACCCTTTCAGGGGCGGTGGCTAGAGGGTCTATCCACCTACTTTAGAAATTTTTCTCTAGGTGTGCAGTGGCTACTTTTTCTATCCACTTTTATGAAAAGTTAATGTGTTCTTCTAAAATTGAAATAGAGACGGCAGCACTACAGTAACTTTAAGCAGGATGTGCCTATGACTTTTTTAAATGGACAAGTTGCGGGAAAATTTTTTGAAGTTTCTTTTGTATATTTTTATGAAAAATAATTTTTTATTCAAAAGTATTTGGCAGTGTAAATATACTGTAATGCATCTTTTAAATACAACAGATTTACATATTATCTTAGATCATTAATTTTAGTTTGATTTTTAGGAGCATCTTTTAGGTGGATAGACCCTCTAGCCACCGCGCACATAAGACAGGTTCTGCTGGGGAAAAGAATCTCAATTTCTTTTCCTTTGAGATAAACAAAGAGGGTCTTTTGGGGTTAGTGAACTGTGATAAATATAAATAGTAAGGGATAGCAGAATGTAAATACAGATGTAAACAAGCGTGGGGGGGTTCTTACAAATTTACTTTAATATTCAGTATTTCTGTTTACAGTATAGAAAGAGGCTGCTTTTTTCTATTGCTCTTATATCGTGATTTTTAAAAATAAATTTTTATTTCCACAGCTTTTAAATTTAGTTAATTTCTCTAAATAATCTTAAATTAAATTTATATATCTTAATTTTTATCACAATAATGCCTAGAAAAGGCTTATCTTTGGATGAAGCTATTGCTCTGTTTGAAGAGCTACCCTCAGATGATGATTCTGCAGTATCTGGATCAGGAACAAACAAATTTTGTAGAACATTAATATTTTTAAAGTTTTCATATTTCTGTGTATGCAATTTGTGAATTGATTATTTCATTACAATATGCAGGTAAGAAATTATGTCTTTTAGTTTATGTACTGAATCAATTTCAAAATTTATTGCACTTACAATATAATTGAATAACTATAATTTTTATTCCTTAAATAGTGAATAATTTTTTCTTATTACTAATGCATAGAGGTTTCTAAACAAATTTTAAACAGCCCATATATGTGTGTATATATATATAATAAATCATTAAAAAAGGATAAAGAAGCATTATAATTTAAGTAATAATTAATTATTGTTACATTGTATTATTATAATTACATTTTCAAGGCATAGTTTCAATTTTTATTCCTTAAATATATAAATATTTATTTCCATACGAAAATTAAGGTACATGACGTATGTGCGCAGTGGCTAGAACGTCTAACCACCACCCACAAAAAAATCCCCACATGCTGAATTTTTTTCTTCATCAAATATGACTTGTAGGGGATGTTTACTTTATGATGTATATATATTTAAAAGGAAATTCAATCATTTTTACTTAGTGCCCCTGAAAGGGTTAAGCAGAGCAATCTCGCAGCATACAAATTGAGAGAAGTTCAAGAAAAAATGGGCTTAGAAGAGCTGAAATTAAAGCAAGATGTGCCAACTCGTTGGAACTCAGCCGTCATAATGATGGAACGGTTGTCAAAAATGAAATTGCCTCTATCAGCTGCTCTGTCATTTCTCAGAAATGCCCCCCAAAACCCTTGACGCAACTGAGTGGGATACAGTTGACGAATGTATAGATATTCTTAAATTTCTTTCATTCATGACTGAGGAATTATCCAGGAAATCATACCCCACTATGTCGAGGATAACTCCTCTTATAAAAGGACTTCAGTATGAAGTAAAAAACAAAATTAACAAAACAGATATTGGCAAAAAATTAAAATTGTCTCTCGTGGATGTAATATCCAGACGTCTAGGTTTCCTAGAGACCACAAAAGCTGTGGCAAAAGCCACCTTTCTTGATCCCCGATTTTAAAAAAAAACTACTTTTGGAGCGCCAGAGAATGCTGACTGTACAGAAGTGGGTAATAGATGAACTTTGCGGCATCATACAAGCTGCTGAAAATTCTGAGGAAACACTAACAATCACTTCAGATTTTTCTACAACTAATGAATCTACAGATGGTAATGATGGACTGTGGAGACATTTCGATAGAAAAATATCCGAAATAACATCTGTAATAACACCTGGTGTTACTGCGATCACATCAATAGAACAATATGTAGAAATGCCGCATCTCAACCGAAAAAAGGATCCGCTGGAGTTTTGAAAATCGCAAATAAATACATTTCCAACTTTATATTAATTAGCATCGAAATATTTGTGCGTACCAGCAACATCTGTACCGGCTGAAAGACTATTCAGTAAAGCTGGTATTATGAGAAACGATAGGCGAAACAGACTGCGCCCCAAAAAATTAAATGAGCTCCTTTTTCTGAGCAATATGTACAGTTGAGTGAAAAATAATTTCTTAAATAATATTTTTGTGTCCCTATTTGTATATATTTTTAAACTGTACATTTTTTTTTTTTTTATCTTGCATATATTTAGTATTATTTGTTTATTTATTTATTTTGTTATTATTAGTATCTATTTAGCATCTGAATATATATATATATATATTTGTTTATATTATTGATACATAATCTAGGAGATTTTTTAAATAATATTTTTGTGTCTTTATTTGTATATATTTTTAAACTGTACATTTTTTTTTTTTTTTTATCTTGCATACATTTAGTATTATTTCTTTATTTTATTTCTTTGTTATTATTAGTATCTATTTAGCATCTGAATATATTTTTTTTTTTTTTTTGTTTATATAAATGACACATAATCGAGAAGAATCTGTAAAATGTTATGAATTTAATTTGTTGCTGTCGAACATTTCATAGCTTGGTGTAGGGAAGAGGAAGGCACCTGGAAAACAAACAAAACCCCTACACAATGAAGCTATGGATGAAAGTCCAGGTGTCAGGTTGATAATCAACCGTCAAAGGTCCGACATTTTTATTTTTCTTTAAGATTTATTTATTATAATTATTATTTATTCTTCTTGTTTAATGATTAAACAAGAATCGTGTATTCATTGTTAAACAGGAAGTAGTATTCTAAAGACATTAAATTAAAAAATTGCAGTAAAAATCAAAGAATTGGTATAGAAGGTTATTTCCGATGAAGGGTCGTGCGTCGTTATTTCGATCAGAAAAGATTGTTGAGTGATTTTACATTTCACGGTATTTATTTACAAAAATTTTAGTCTTCACCTTTCAACAAGCTAGTTTTTCAATGTATGTTACAGAAAAAAAATCTTCTACTTCGAATCTGCGGCTCTTCTTTCAATGGATATACTTATGAATAAAAAATATTCATGACCATTGAAAACAGCTATTTAAATGAAGTATAAAATAGTTAATATTTCTAATTACTTTTTTACTGAAATTTTTATTCTTCACAAAAAATTATAAATTATTATCATTATTATAGATACTTTTTTCTTTATATTATAATCGGGAAGCAGAACCTCAGCCTCTTTGTATTTCGAAATCAGAACCTCTCGGCAGAAGCCTAAATGTTCTGGTTTCTAAAGAAGTAGGCCAAGAAGTACCGGGTTCGAAGCCATGTAGCGTTTACGAGGTTAGCCTCTTGGAATTTTCCACCGTTTTCTCCGAAACACGCCTGAATACGGACTAGAACCATTTCTAGAGATTCCACACATACGCACATACCCAGAGGGTCTTCTACCAAGACCTTATTCCTTAGAGTAATCAATCGGCCTTAAAAGCAATATTAAAATCTGTATCCTGTGAGATCATCTTCTACAAAAAAAAAAAAAAAAAAAAAATCTAAATTTGATTTTCTTTGAAAGGATCAAAACATATTATTTACTTTAAACCAATTTTTCCAAAGTTAAAATTCCACGAGATCGATTTCTTTTTGTACAAAACCTATCACCCCTTTATTTTAACCATCATGTATTTTACTTTTTTTTTTTTTTTTTTTAATTTTTTCCCCATTTAAAAAGGGGGGTTATTATTAAAACGAATTTTTCAGAAATTTCTTCATGTCAGATCGATTTCAGTGCACAAAAAAACTTTTATCTTCGATTTCTTTGAAATGATCAAAACAGTTTATGTACTGTAACTTTTTAATCGCACCAAGAGTGGATACCAAGAGCGGGCTTAATTTTTTCGAATAAAAAAAGTCGTCGTATCAAATTTTTTTCCACAATGAAAATGAGACTCCTTTTCCTTTAAATGGTCAAAACAATTCTTTTTCAGTAATGTTTTTCCTAGTCGTAGAGTGGATTATCACTAAAATGTTATTTTTCTACAAATTACTACCTATCAGATCGATAATGAACGAAATAATTTTACCTTGAGTTTTTTTTAATGATCGAAAAAAAAAAAAAAAAAAAAAAAAGATTATTATAACCTTTTTATTGCACGAAGAGTAGCTACGATCGAAAACTAATTTTTTCAAACATAAAATACTTGTCATACCTTAAAAAATAAATAAATGAATAAAAAGTAACCCACTTTTCTTTAAATAATCAAAATAGTTCGATTTCTGTAATATATTATTCCTTGCCGAAAAGATAATTATCACAAAAAAATTATTATTTTTTTTTATTTATCAAATTATCACCTGTCAGATCGATTTTAAAACACAAAAACTTTTTATCTTTTTTATTTATTTTCAATGAATGAAAAAAAAATTAACGATTCCATGCACGAAATAATTTTATCTTTGAGTTTTTTTAATGATCAGAAAAAGAAAAAAGATTACTATAACTGTTTCAAAATAAGCGTCAAAATAGTTCTATTTCTGTAATATATTTTTCCCTGTCACAAAGAAGTTTATCACAAAAAGTTATTATTATTATTATTAAAATTATCACCTATTAGATCGATGTCCGTGTAAACTGAATTGGCCTGTCAAGGTCACTAGACCCTCGTCAACCTTCCTAGAAATGACCCATGTGATCCCGTTATCGCTCATTCTTTTCCCACCCCATTTGAGCAATTCTTTGACCAGGAGAATATTTCGTTCAGATACAATACAGTTTTCTTTAGACTTGCTCTTTGGATCCGTTAGCATTTAGTTTTTCTCATCGTTTAGTTTTAGTTTCTATATCATTTACTATTACTGGTAGTCCTGATACAAGGAAACAATCTAAGATGAATCGGTGTTGTAGAATTGACGAAATATAAGGGAAAAAAATCAGTACTATCACCAGGTCGAAGTACCAAAGCTCTAAAATAAGTCTTTTTAAAGGCTAAAAAAAAAACCTTCTAAGGGCTAAGAAAGCCCTTTTTAGGGCCAAGCCATATCAAAGGCTAAATAATAATGATAATAATAGATAAATAATACATTAAATTACGTTTTGAAAAAAAAAATAAAAAACTCTCTTCCCTAAAATAATTATTTTAGAGATACGTCAATGGATTTACCCGTTTGGTTTTACTGCCCAAGCTGGCAGATGGGCGAGGTCGAGTTCGAATCCAAATCGCGGTAATTGGCCTAGCTATTTGGAGTTAACCATGGTTTTCTCCGAAATTTATGCGAGTTTTAGCAAGGATTCCTAATAAATACTTCTCAAGAAAATCCAGGCTTTTGTAAAAACAATCGGGTTTAAACTTCACACAATCATCATCATTTATATTAGATTTTAAAATTCATATTCATGATATAGTTTTTAACTCTTGGTTTAAAAAAACTCACTTTTATTTTAAATTTCATATTCTTATAACCCAAAATGTACCTGGAGAATAAATCTGATAAATTAAGTTGTTTATATTGTTTGCTATTAAGAGTTAGTGTTTTAAGATTAGAACGACTGGATTGGTCATTTTGACTGCAAAGCTATTTTATATTAAGAATAAATAATTCTGTAGCTAAAAAGTATTTAAGTATGATTATTAAGAAAACAAAAACTATTTTATGCTGCTCTATAAACGAATTGCTGATGCTTGTCACAAAGTTTTAGTTTAGGTATTAAATAAATCAAAGGTAATCCTAAATTTATATTAAAATTTCGCGTCCGCAGGCTTTTTTCAAACTTTAAAAGTGCAGTGAAGTGGCGGTGCAATAAGACCAAATTGTTCCTTATTAACTCAGATATTTAGCCAGTTTCGCAGAAAAAAACGGAAAACTCCGAACGAATAGGACTACGAGCGCTTCTTGGCTTCGAACCCGGCACCTCCTGTCTACCAGCTTCGAGTGCAGAATCTTTTGGTCATTGATACCAATTGGCATTGATAATCTATGTTAATCGCAGGATTATTCTTTCTTGATTTCGTCTTGTTTTAACTGAACCTGAAAACAATAACAATATTTTTTTCTATATGTGATAATGATACATGAAATTTAGAAACTATATATAGTCTAAGGATTAATATAGAACGGACTAATCTTTATAATTGAGAATGTGTTTAACTGCTACATTCTTTTTGCGTATATCAGGTAAAACTGAAAATATCTCTTGGTTTTAATTTTGAAACACTTATTTTCTTATTTTTTACTTTTTATTGTTCTTATACATAAAGTAAAAATGAAAATATATCTATTATTCTTACATGTAATATATAATAATATGTGGTCTGGAAAATGCAGCTATCACAATGCAGTTTTGGTTATGAGATTAATTATATTCAAACGTTTTCTACATATCTTTCCTGTGTAGACACAGGTATAATATAAGTAACAAAATAAAGAAAGTTTTGCAATTTCTTTGTCCCTAAATTAGAAAATTTAGAAAATTTTACTCATAAACAAATTAAAATAATTTTCAAAGTACATTAGAAAATTAACTTTGTTAAGCTAATAAATATGAAAAATTCATAATTATATATTATTTTCTTTTTTAAATAATTCGAAGAAATTCACACAAGAGAAAACCTTATCTATATATATAAAAGAACACTTCCTGAGTGAGTGAGTGAGTGAGGGGGTGATCTATCAGCGCGCAGACCAAACCCCTGGACCTAGAAGCATGAAATTTTGTGACAATGTTCCTTCTATGACGTAGGCATCCACTAAGAAGCGATTTTACAAAATTCGCCCCCCAAGGGGGGGAAGGGGGGCAAAACGTGATTTCACAAAATCCTTCATATCTCAAACAAAAAAACAGATATCTGTAAAATTTTTGCTTTAAAATATAGCTAATATAAATGTCAAAAAACCAATTTCTGAAATTTTCAAAATTCGGTCTCCAAGGGGGGAGGGGGGGGCGCAAAACGTGATTTCACATGCGTAAAACGTGATTTCGCATAATCCTATATATCTCAAACAAAAAAATAGATATGCGTGAAATTTTTGCTCTAAAATATAGCTAATGCAAATATCTAAAAACCAATTTCTGGAATTTTAGAAATTCAGCCCCCAGGTGGGCCAGCAAGGGGGGGGGGAGGGGGCTAAGAGGCAAAAACAAATAGAAATACAGTTAGGGCGTTCAAAATTGGTACAGTTAGGTTTTAGAGGCCTGGAAGTCGAATGATGATATTTTCGATTGTGTAAATTTATTAGGAGGGGCATGAAGGGGGGTAGGGGAGAGAGGGGGCAAAAAATAAAAATAGAGTTAGATCGTTCAAAATTGGTATATAGATGTTTTCGATACCTACAAATCGATTGCGGATATTTTCGAATTTGTAAAATTATTAGGAGGGGCAGGAAGGGGGGTTGGGCGGTAAGGGGGGGCTATGGGGCAAAAACAAATAGAAATGCAGTTAGGCCGTTCAAAATTTTTTCAGATAGGTTTTAGATGCTTGCAAGTCGAATGGGGATGTTTTCGAAAGTGTAAAGTTATTAGGAGGGCCGGGAAGGTGGGGGAGGGGGAGAGAAGGGGGCAAAAAAATAAAAATAGAGATAGATCGTTCAAAATTGGTATATAGAGGTTTCCGATACGTACAAATCGATTGCGGATATTTTCGAAGATGTAAAATTATTAGGTGGGGCGGGAAGGGGGGGCTATGGGCAAAAACAAATAGAAATACAGTTAGGCCGTTCAAAATTGGTACAGATAGGTTTTAGAGGCCTGCAAGTCGAATGGGGATATTTTCGAAAGTGTAAAGTTATTAGGAGGGCCGGGAAGGTGGGGGGGGGCGGAGGGGCAAAAAAAGTAAAATAGTGTTAGATCATTCAAAATTGGTACATAGATGTTTTCGATACCTACAAATCGATTGCGGATATTTTCGAATTTTTTAAATTATTGGGAGGGGCGGGAATGGGGGGAACGGAGGGGCCAAAGAATAAAAATAGAGATAGATAGTTCAAAACTGGTGCATAGTGGTTTTTGATACCTACAAATCGATTGCGGATATTTTCGAATTTGTAAAATTATTAGGATAGACGGGAGGGGGGGCGAAGGGGGAAAATAATAGAAATAAGAGTTAGAGCATTTTGGGAATTTTTCCGAAGGCAGTGAGAACCCGGTGCGACATTTTTCCTAATCAGGGGTGCTACAACGAAACTACCGAGACTGTCTCACTCCCGGCAATTTTTGGCTGTGTTCCGAACGTCATGTTCCGAGAGTGTCAAAAAATGTGCTACAACGAAGCTCACGGAAGCTCTCTCTTGGTTTTCGGTCTCGGAAACTCCTGCCGAGATTTATCGAAAAAATATCACCAAGCGCAGAGCTTGTGGGAACGAGTTTTCGGCACCGAAATATGTGTAATGTGTCCGCCATTTAAAAAAAATAAAAAATGATGAATTAAAAAGTAAAAAACGTGTACATATGTTATATTTTTTAGAAAGAACTTTCAAAACTATTAATTTTTTGTGTGAACACTATATTCGTATAATTATTACTTTTAAAGATATTCGATTAGAAAGTTCACGAGTGACAAGAGATGTATCCCTTTTGTCAAGTACACTATTAACAGAAACAATCGAATATTGAAGACTAAAGAATAACTTTCTAAATTTAATTAGTTTTTAAGTCCTCAGAGCTATGAATTTGAATTGGAAGCTAAATCATGTAAATTCATCATTCATAATGAAATACGATGCTAATTTAATGACAGTATATTATAATACATTAGTTACATTGTATTATGTCGTCAGTAGCTCGATCGTAGCGTATTTGATTGCAGACCCAAAGTGCTCGGGTTCGATTCGCGGCCGGCTCATTTTTTTTTTTTAATTATATAGAATAATAATAAAAGAGGGGAGGGGGAGATTTATTTTAAATATTTTTTATTTATTTATTTATTTTATTTTATTATTTTTTTTTAATAAGAAGAATACTTTAAATATTAGGATTTTCCTAATATATGTATATTACTAACAAGGAAAGTATGAATACTTAATTTATTAATTATAAAATAAATAAATGTATGTATATAATTCAATTGCAAAAAAATAATTTAAAAATAAACTGCTTGATCGTTTTATTTTACTGCTGATTGTTATCATTACTAATCAGAAATAAATAAATTATTAAAATACATACACACACACACATATATATTTCGAGTTGATGCTAAATTATTTTCTGGTAAATTATTAATTAAATTTAACCACCCTCCCCTAGCAAAAATAAAAATTAAAAATTCCAGTCTAAATAAATTATTTTATAAATGCTTGATTATTCTTCTGTTTTTAAATAAAAAATCATTATTAATCAAAGATTAAACTTTTAACAACCTTAAAAATTTTTCTTCTATATAAATAATTTATTATTTAATAATTTATTTTTTATTCCTTGCTGAATATTTGTGTAATTCCTGATTTAATTTAGTAATTATTTTCTATTTCATAATTAAATAAATTTAACTTTTTCTTTTCTTTTTTTTTTCTTTTTTTTTTTTTTAGTTAAATAAAAAGTATTTACAAAATAAATTAAATGTTTTAAAAGTAAACATTTAAATTTTGATGACAAATTATTTATTTTAAGCAAATATTCTACGTTTTTTATGACTTTTTATTTATTTATTTATTTTTTTTAAAGGCAAACAAATATTTAAAATAATTTTTTCTTTTCTTTCTTTCTTTTTTTTTTTTTTTTCTTTTTTCAGAAGAGTACTGCAAATATGCAAATATTAAAATTTTCCTAATATATATATATATATATTACTAACAAGGGAAGTATGAATATTTAAGTTATTAATTATAAAATAAATAAATATTTATATAAATATAGATTTTAATTGCAAAACAACAATTTAAAAATAAAGTGCTTGATAATTTTATTTTACTTCTCATTGTAATCATTACTAATGAGAAATAAATAAATTACTTTAATTAAACAAATTATTTTCCATTTTTATTCTTTGTTGACGAGTGCATAGATCTTAATTTGTTTTAATAATTAATTTCTCGTAAATGATTAATTAAATTCAACACAATCACAAAAAGAAAAAAAAGTTTCTTTTCAGGTGAAATAAAATAGTCAATATTTTTATTTTATTTTTCTTAATATATATATTTTTTTAACATAGTATGCCCTAAAAATATATCCTTTGAATATATATGTAACACTTCCTGATTTTCTTTCTTTCTTTCTATTTTATTTTATTTTATTTTAATTTTTTATTTAAGTATCACTAACAAGGAGAATATGAATAATTAATTTAATAATTAGAAAAAATAACTATTTTTTTTTATATATATAATAAAATATTTAAAAAATGAAATGCTTTCACTTCAATAATATTTCTACTTCTATAGTCATTATTAATCAAAAAGTAAATTGCAATTTTTAACTTCAAAAATACAATTTCTTAAATTTCTTTATAATATTTTGCTAAATTATTATAAAGAAAATATTATAAACACACACACATATATATATTTCGAGTTGATGCTAAATTATTTATGGTAAATTATGCATTAAATTTAACCACCCACCCCTACAAAAAATAAAAATTAAAAATTCCAGTCGAAATAAATTATTTTACAAATGCTTGATCATTCTTTTGCTTTTAAATAAAAAATCATTATTAATCAAAGATTAAATTCTTAACCTTAAAGATTTATCTTCTATGTAAATAAATTTATTACTAACTTACATTTTATTCCTTGGCACTGAATATCTGTGTAATCCCTGATTTAATTTAGTAATTATTTTCTATTTCATAATTCATTAAATTTAACTCAACTTCTTTTATTTTTTATTTATTTATTTTTTCAGTTAAATAAAAAATAATAATTATTTGGATTTTGATGACAAATTATTTATTTTAAGCAAATATTCTAAAAGGAAAAAAAAAAAAAAAAGGGATTAAACGAGGATCGAACCGGGGAACTTCCAGACAGCAGAAAGTTACTCTGCCACAGCGCTACTGGTTACCTGCAGAGAGTTCTCCCTCAGTCTTAAATTATATTTTACAGCTCTTAAATAGAATCTTCACAATTCTTTCATTATAAACCATGAATTTTACATGGTTTAGCTTAGAATTTATAGCTCTAAATACTCCAAAATTGATTATTTTTCAGAAAATTATTCTTTAGCCTTTAATTTTAGACTGTTTCTTTCGCTTAAAAATGCAGTTGACAAAGCGATGTTCCTCTTGTCACTCGTGAACTTTCTAATCGAATATGTTTAAAAGTAATGATTATACGAATATAGTGTTCACACAAAAAATTAATAGTTTTGAAAGTTCTTTTCAAAAAGTATAACTTTGGTGCATATTTTTTGCTTTTTTGTTTCATCAGTTCTTATTTAAAAATGGCTGACAACGTTGGATATATTCGCTTTTGACCACCTACTCGCTGTGATTGGTCAAAAGTATCCGGTACCGATAAAGTTTTATATCTCCGTACTGGGCTTGCGTTACCGGCTTCCAATACGTTCGTTGTAGGGCAAAGTATGAGTCTCGAAAACGTGAGTGCCGGGATCTTGGAAATTCGGTACCGGGAAGTTTCCGCCACGGAAACTTCTCGGCATGTTCGTTGTAGAGGTCCAGATTGTGTTTCTCTTTTCTTTTCACGTGATAAAAATGAATGCAATTTTGAGAATTCAGTAATTAGAGTGATTCATTTAAAAATAGGGACCAGCGAAGCGGGCGTTGCCTGCTAGTATTTATATATGTATTAAAATGCTAATCTGCTCCCCATTTGCTTTTGCTTAAGATAACAGAGTTATGTAGGAAAAAAGAAGCGGGGAAGTCAGCGTCCCGCAATACCATGGTAACGGGGGAGGGAAGACCCCTGAGAGGTGGCCTTGAGAGGTCTATTTTTCTTACACAGAGTATACCGTAGGTAATGGAAGTATTGTATTTAGTCGGAAAATTCAATATCGAGATTTCACCTGATTTACATGTTTTAAGGTCCCTTGAGTCCAAAAAAGTGGTTTTTGGCAATTGATCAGAGTATATGTATGTGTGTGTGTGTTGTATGTATGTGGAGAATCTTCTGGGTGTTATATCTCGGAAAATAATAAAGATAGAACTACGAAATTTTAGAGTTGAAACAAGTCCGGTGTACAGATGAATTTTTCAAGTTTTAGTAAAAAATTGAAAAAGCAGAAGTGGGACCGCAAGTCCGTATCTCAAAAACGGCTCAAACGATTTTCTTTAAATTTGCTATATAAACACTCTATTAGATGTCCTTTCGAATGATATATTTGGTTAGTTCAGGAAAACTGATAGGCGTCCTGTATAAATAGTTCAATTTCAGGTTTCGCAAGGGCGCTCCTTTAAAAACGGCTGTACGGATTTTTTCAAACACGCCATATTAACTCACTTTTAAATATGCTTTGGTATGTAATTATTGTTTTCCTGTCAATAATTGAGTTTTGGTAAAAGTTGGTATCTCAAAAACGGCTCTAATGATTTTCTTGAAAATTGTTATATAAATCCATTTCTTTCTAATATGGAAGTCGTGTGGTTGTTTCACACCAGATTTTTTTATTTGTTTTAGTGATTAAAACAATTTATTCATTATAAGTTTTTCATCACATCAAGGTTAGGCTACCAATAGAAATTATTTTTCCGAATATAAAAGGACATCACATGAAATATTTCCATATCGAAAATGTGATTCCCCCCCCCCCTTTGTTTTTTAAGTGGTCAAAACAGTTCGTTTTCCGTAATTTTTTTTCCTGGTCGAAGAGCTAATTGAATCCTCTAATTACATGCAATAAAAAAGAATGCTTTGCTTAATTATTGGCAACCCTGTATATCGTCTAGAAATTATGTACACACTATAAACTGCACATAAATACAATCCTATTTTAATAACAAAAGCCATAACCTGAAATACGCTTCCTTAAATTTTCAAATATTGACCCATTATATTTTAATTATTTTGCATAGACCTGTAAAAGAACGGTGAATGATTTTCATGTACCATATTTTACATGAAACCTGCTTTAATGCCTATATATATATATATTCATTAATTTCATTTGGTTTAGTGCAGCCTATAGATGTTAAACTTCTAGTTATCTAGAATTACCCCCATATATGTAATGTATTGGACTTGTACGATATCTACCGTCCTGGGTATCCATGTACATGAACCATTTTCTATATTGCAATGAAAAGTTTAGCACAGCAATCCGATATGGTAGAGATTTAAAATACAGAATTAAACTTTCTGTTTCTATTTGTTCTTGAGATATGCTGATAAAAGACGCACAGACAGACTCACAGACCAACCGCTAAAAACATTTTTTTCTAAATCAGGGCACCTTAAAATGCAGAATTTAACAAAAACTCAATTTCCAAAAATTGAACCTAGAAAAATACCTTCTCTACCATACATATATGGGTAAAAGAAAGTAAAAAGTGTCGAAAAGTAAAATATCAAGATAATAATAAAAACTAGTTAGTTGTGTGTGTGATCGTTAGAAAACTGTCTTCGATTTCTTTAATATTTATAACAGCTTTACCTACTAGTTACATGAAAATAAATAAATAAAAAAACAGAATAGAATGAAATAGTAGTAATGATAATCAGCACTGCTTCTAGTAATGACTATTTTACATCTATAAATTGGAGAATTTGAAAAGAATAGATCCTGAAATATAGTAATCAAAAAAAGTCATAGAAAGTTAATAACAGTAGTGACATCTTTTGTTTTTGCATAATATCTGTCTACCATTCGAACTTTGGTGTATTTATTTATCATATAAGGTGTGATATTGCCTCCTCTTGGACAGAGTAAAATGACAGCAGAACAGTGTGAAACGTCAGCAGATGTTCGATGTTCCAAATCGTATCAACATAGTTTTTCACTGTGACTTAATTTTTGTGCGTTTATAAATTAGAATAAAATCCTTCCTTTAAATGGAAAATTTTTCAGAATGTAGCGCTACCTTCGGAATGTCTTAAAAAACTAATGAACACTCATTTATTTCCAACTAAATATAAATCTCGTTGAATTTCGTTCGTAAAACTCGGCGTTAAAAAAAATTATGGTAAGACACAGAGAGATTTTCTGTGTTTTGTCAAATCGCTTTCAGAACATCTTGAAATGTATAAATCCACCAAAATCAGGAAGACGAAAGTTTTTACGAATTCAATAGATTCTTCTTGTGCAAAGAAGAAAGTAAAATATAAAAGAGATAATAAGATATAGTGTTGAAAATTTATCGACGGAAATCATTGTTGAAAATATATTTTACATTGAATGTGAAAAAGTTGCAATCCCTTTTGAAAAGCATTAGAAACAAATATATGTATTTATTATGTAATTAAAAATTATCTTTTCTTTCTATTTTATTGATCGAATAGAAAGAAATCCTCAGACATTCATTACTTCCAAAAAAAATATATATATATATATGGGGACCCTTTGGTTATAAACAGAAAGAATAGTATGACTAAAGCGTACACCTAGATTTTACACCTGGTGAACGAAATTCTTTTGAGGAATATGTGACAAGTGACATCTTGCATTTTTAAACAGATTGCAGTAATAGAACCAAAAAGATAATACTGTAGTATCTTGTAGAGTGGCAGAGAATTATTGACTTGACTAATCAGAACAAGAAATTTATATTTTTTCCAAATTTTAATTTAACTAGATTAATTTTTAGAAATTTACAATATATACAAATTTTGCTGTATTTCATCTATATGAAAGGGTTTTCAATAAGATAGTGAGTTCTACAGTATATGGCTGGAAGGAATATCAGATAAAGTCCACAGTGGTTTTCACCAGTCCGTGACCGCTTCTGCAGTCTTTTCCGGAAAATAATATGAGTTCGTAAACTTTCCCTAGGTCTAGCCCGACCTGCTCTGAGAATCCTGCCTTTCCAAACTCCGGCCGTGAACTCCTTTTTCAGTCTCTCATCGTAAAAAATTACAGTTCGTATTGCGCGTGTTTTTCTGAAAACAAAATCTCAGATGCAGGCCCTGATTCGCTCGAAATTCCATCATCGGTTCTGACGCGTTGAATTCTTCTCGAAGGAAAAGTTCTCAAGGCACGCGGCTTCCCACGTTCATCAAAGGGAAACGGACATACCTTTCTACAAAGGAGATATGTTCCGCTGCGAGCCGTTAGGCTCCAGACTGTCTGCTTCTTTGTACTGAAATGTCTTTTTCAATGATAAATTGGAGTCGGAGTCTCTGCCTTTACAATACATTGTAAATCCGGGTTGAATTATATTTCGAGAATGGTTGTGGAAAACACCATTTGACGTATTTTCACATAAAATGTATGTGCTTAAAATGAAACATTGCAATTTCAGAAATAGCTTTGAATAGGCAATAAATAAATATACATAAATAAAAGTAAAAAATTAAAATTTTAATTTTGAATCAATAGTAAGAAATAATTTTGTGGAATTTTAAATCTCTGTTTCAATCTTTCTTTTTTTTATTCCATATGTATTTTAAAAGTATTGTCTTTGTAGTTTTGAATCATTGTGCAATTAAAAATTGAAAAATGAAAATAAAGAAAAATAGAAAAATAAAGAAAATAGAAAAATAAAGAAAAATAGAAAAACAGTATTTAATACGGAGGACTATCAATTTCAATTTATAAAAATTTTAATTTTTAATCTTTATTTATTTTTTATCGCATGTTTTGACCGTAAAACTGGGCTATGTACTTTCTAAGTTGACTAACATGAATTAAAATTAAGTGTTTCCACTTAAATTTCATACTCTAACTATAAAAAATCTAATTGTCGTGTAGAAAAACTGTTCGTGCACCTGGATTTAGAAAAATTGCCCCTGTCATTTGTTACTGAATTTGTAACGATAGAACCTGATATTTATAATTTATTTTTCCCCTTTTCTTTTGTGTAACACAGCACGGGTATACAAAAACTGGAGACGACGTTTTTATTCAGATCGAAATTAATAGTCCTCCACTCTAAATATTAATAATAATAAGGTTGGTTAGGTTATTATTAATTTAATTATTTCATGTATTGAAATCAATAGAGATTTTACTATTCTTTAACCACATTTCTTGCGACCATGGAAGCATCTGCGCAAGTGCGGATTGAACGAGTCTAGTGTCAAAATAGGGGTGACTGGTAGAAAACAAGCGAAAAGGGAACACCGAATAACTGGATATTTGCCAAATAACAATCTCTCGGCCAATTTTGGACTCGTCCTCACTGCTAGTCGTAGGAAACGTGGTCACACAATAGTTATTACGGTTAATTAAAATTATTATTTTATCACCAAGTTTCTGCTTTAAGAATTTCCTTATTTATTCACTTTAAAATTCCTTTTCAAAAAGGTTCCATAGAACCCCATGAATATTCACAGAGTGAAAATGAAACAAATACAGGAGTGAAACTTTTCAAGGGCTACCCCTGAATTCAAGTTTTTTAAAACTTCGAAGTCTCTGAATTTCATATCAAATTAATTATTATTATCTGAAAAAAATTCTCATTTTGAATGTTTAATTTTCCTTGTAATTTATTAACAACTCTCAAAATACCTCTTACTCTAGGTCTACATGTATATCATCAATAAGTCTCTCCTATCTGACAGCAAGTAATACTTTTCAGGGTTTTTGCACGTTAGATAGTTTCATCCCTGCAAAATATTTAAACCAGATAATATAGTGATTTCGTGTTTCTCGTAGCCTAGAGATTCTGGTTAGAAATTTGAAAACCCGGCATTCCTTATTTTTATTTATTTATTTTTTACATTTTTCATACATCGACGTAGCCGCTCAGTTTTCTGTAGTTTTCTCCGAAACTTATATAAATATGATATGGGCTAGGAACCCTTTGAAAGACCCTTATGGAGGCTGTTTTACCCAGGCTTAAAAACATGGCGCAACCAGCTGGTCCTTTACATCATAATAACTGGACACATTCTATACCACGTTTTCTCGGTATAACACAGTCCTTGTTAATAGAATATTGAAAATTTCATACATGAAAAAATATTAAAAAGTTATATTTTTAAGAACTATAAATAATTATTTCTTTTCAAATCAAAAATAAATAATACAGCAAATTATTATTTTTTTTAAACAAATACTCCATTGTAAAAAAAAAAAAAAAAAAAAAAAAAAAAAAAAGACATTAAATTGTTTAAAATATTAAGATTAATCCAGATTAGGACTCATGCATTGTAATTAATATGAATAAAATTTCAAATAAGAAAGATAAAGTATGCATATCGCATAGATTATGCATCAATTCCCAAAAATAGTTCACATCTAATTTGTCTTCATTCCTTTTACATAGAAAATACAGTAGATAGAAAAGCTATAATAATACTCCTTTTATAAACAGAAATTAACTTAAGAATTTTTAAAATATTTTCCAGAGCGAAGAATGGAAAGAAAAATCTTATAATAAAATTTTAAGCTAAAATGCATATACAGAATAAGGTCATAATAGACCCATATAAATTATCGGAGTTTTCTGTGATTTTCTGCGAAAAAAATTTATAAACGATTTTTTCTGAGATACATAATAATTTAAAATAACTTCATTTATTCACCTTTTTATTTGCCTTTTTTCAAGATAACTATAACCATTAAATATATTACTTCCTACATAGTATAATAAATATAAATAACCTTCAAAACCGTCAATCAATTTAAAATAGTTTTTTAAACATTAGAATGCATGGTACTTCTTTCCTACTTTTATAGCTTTAACTTATTCATATTTCGTGCATGTCCATTTCAAAGGATTTTAAATTTTAACACGTCAGTTTAAATATATATTTATGCATATTAATGTGAATATTAAATTGTCAATTTCCTCTTTTTGAAACAATTGAACATGAATATATATATATATATATGTGGTGTGTGTGTGTGTGTGTATATATATATATACATTCATGTAATGATTAAATAATATTAATTATGTATCATTAAAATGATCGAATACCAGGAAGCAAGTCTGGAATTAATCTATTAAAAAAATAACTAAGGATGTGGAGCCTTATACAAGGCCAAATACAATGGAAAAATCTATCTATCTATATATATATATATATATATAATAATAATAATATATTGTATATATATATATATATCAATATATTATTCAAGCGCTAGCAAAAATTCCTATGTAAAAAAAGAATGCCTAATACTGTTTTGTTAAAGAAGTCCTTGTCGAATCATGTTCTTGGACTGACAATGAACATGATTTGAGTATTCGACAAGGATTTAACAAAGCAGCATTTAGTGTCCTATTTTTTTGCTAGCGCTCGAATAATTTTACTGCCGGCTATATATATATATATAAAACTATCTTCATAATTTCCGATTAAATTTCTTTTCAAATCAGTAATCAACATGAATGAAAAATTAGTAAGTTAGTATTATGAATTACAAAACATACATCAATTGCTTCCGGTCTAAATAGTTAAGTACGACCATTCATCTGGCGAAATAAAATAGACATAAGTACAGTGGTTGAAATTGTTACAATGCTGCTTTTATGCTACATGCGTTCTTATTTTCTTTCATCTAATGAAGGATCATACTTCGCTATTTTCTAAATTATCGCGTGTTTCTTTTTAATTGTATCAGATTTTAAAGTTTTAATTCATCTTCATTTAGAAAAAAGCATTTAGGTATTTTTATAGAATTATTCAAGTTAATAGTCATTATACGATTCATAGAAAAAGTATATATATTTCAAACTGCAGTATACACAGTGATCAGGAAAAATAAACGACCAACAACTAAATAATTTAACGACTTAATGTATTTTAACACTTATAGAAAAAAAAAAAAAAAAAAAAAAAAAAAAAGCAGGTTTCAATCCAAAACTAGTTTTAAATATTTTATATATATATATGGGAGAATAATAATTTTTATAAATTCCTTTTCAGAAAAGCCAGCAGATAAACGTGTAAGCATTTCTAAATTTTTACTCATATACCTTCATTTGAATTTAATTTTCAGCACTACTTACAATTTTAAAACTAACGAAAGTTTAAATTAAAATGTGAATTAAAATGTGATTAAATTGGGTTGTATTAATTCTTTATTATTTCTTTAGAAATATTTTGGAAGCTCCATAAATTTTTATCACATAAAATGAAGTTTAGAAAACAAATATCTCAATTATTACTCTTAATTTGCAGTAAATAAATAATACATTTGACAGATATCTATATTTGAACTTGATTAAATTTCATATGCGTTCAAAGTTTTTGTAGTACTCTGATAAATTAAGGAGATACAGACAATTGTATTTTTTAAAACATAAACCGACCGCAACAATGAATTAATCCTAAAATTTTAATCATATAAAACATATGCGTTTAAAAATAAAAATAACTTATAAGTAATAATAATAATTAAATAATTAAAGTATTAATCTGTAAATGTCTATTTTTTTTTTATTACTCATAATACGTATTTAAGCAATCAAATTTACAAAATAAATTTAAAAGGAAAAAATTAAAATATAAAGAGAAGAGATCAATATTAAAAAATTATTTTGCGTGTGGTAAATTTTGAAACACGGTGCAACACACAATTCTACATTACACTCTTCACAATGGAAGCGCGTTTCTCGTCAAACGCGTTTTCCATTCTCATTTACTTTTTGAACACAAACAACACACTTTCGAGATTTAGCTTTTTTCGCATTATTGTTTCCAATATAAGTAGGGAAATGTCTGCCAGTTAAACGTGTGACATTTTCCATCCATTTTATTGTATGCCCTCTAGCTGAAGGTTATTGCACTGATCCATATTCTTCAATCAATCTTTCGATTAACTTCATTCTGAAATTGACATGGGATATATCATAGCCTTTTTTTCATATATATTACATAGGCATTGCACACACTTTGATTTAATAAATGCCTAAATTTTTTTTATACTGCTTTCGTTGGTGGTTACGTGTTGCTGGGTAGTAAGACAGACATTGATCTGCTTTATCGACACCACCCATTTTACTGTTGAAGTCTACAACAGCTTTAGGTTTTTGAACAGTTTTTTTTTCTTTTTTTTTTTGTTGTTACGGAAGTAAATGTAGCGTTATGAATGGTACTGAGCATCATCACCGGTTTCTTATCATTACACTTCAAAACGCACATTTTTCCTTTTTGGAATGCTAGTACGTCACCTTTTTTAACTTTGTCATTTTTGAATGTAAGAGGCAAGCCTTTTCGGTTCAACCTTAATGTTCCACATATATCAGTTCGCCATTGTAACAGAATTTCTGCCAGTTCTGGTGACGTATAATAATTGTCAGTTGTCAGTAAATAACCACATCCTCTTAAAACGTGCATTAATGTCAATACACTCTTCTTTGATAGCATTTTCATACTCCTCCATGAAACTTGTACCTTTACCAGTATAAACAAGTGAGTTCCAAATATATCCTGTTTCAGATTCACACAACTGTTAAAGTTTTATGCCAAAACGAGCCCTTTTGCTTGGAATATACTGCTTCCATACCAGAAGTCCTTTATGAGCAATTAAAGATTCATCAATACAGATATACTCAAAAGGGATGAAAACTGTTTTAAAGTTATTAATTATCAAGTTATGAATCTCGCTCGTTTTTCTTAGTTTTGGATTTGGATGACTGCTACTTTCACCAGATTTCTCAAAATGTAAAAATTTCATTAAAAGAGCATAGCGCTGCTCTGACATAAATTGGTCGAAAAATGGGGTGCTTAGTATTGAACGTTTCGACCAATACCAAGTTTCTACGGGTTTCTGCATAATTCCTTGCAGCAAAAGTAATCCTAGAATGCATTTCATTTATTTAACATTTGTTTCTTTCCAAATAAGTGCTCTTGATTTCGGTGTGAACTGCTTAGTTTCTAAGTACTTTTCTGCATATTTGTTCGTTTCCTCTACGATAAATGATAGAACTTTTTCACCATAAAATAGTTCAAAAAATTCTAAGGGATTATCTGTTGCAGTATCAACTTTTATTCATGAATTTCCCATAAAAGGAAAACGTGAAGGAACAGGAATAGGCAGTGCCTGATTTAAGGCAGGGCATTCGGGGCATGTGCCCTGGGCCCTCTCACTGAGGGGGGCCTCCAAGAAATTCAATCATGCATTCAAAAAAATAGTTAAAATGAAAAATTTCCAAATTTTGCTATAATGATCATTGCTTTTTGTTTTTTCGTCGATAGATGGAGGTATTAATGCGCTGTTACATAAATCAGCGGTATAATCTTTCAAGGAAACTGTCAGTTCATTGAAAATTGCAATATTTTTGATAAACGCAACTGCATTCTACCGATACTGCATTCCAAAGTCTTACTAAGGCTAACTAAATCCGAGGCACGCACCGCAGTGCAGATACGTGGGTGCGATGTACATTGATCTGATAGACAAGCATCGGATCTAGTTAAATCTTACCAATAAAATGAAAAGTGGAGAAAATTTTTAGACACGTGAATCAAAAATATGCGGTTTGTTTTGTTTGTTGTAATATTAAAGTACGAGGAAAAGGGGCCCATAGAACATGAGTGCCCTGGGCCTCCAACTGAGTAAATCGGTCCCTGGGAATAGGGGATGAAATGTCAATTTTAATCCAACTTCTAACAGATTCTAAAGAATCATCTTCTGATTCGCTGTCACTTTCTGATAGAGAAATATCTTCTGAAGAAATTAAACTTTCAGCTTCTGAATCGGAATTCATTTTAGTATTCCGGAGAACAGAGAAGCTAATGCAAGAGCAAGAAATCAGTACGTGCAAATTAGTAAAATCACTGGCAACTATCGATTTTCTTAGACTAAGCCGTTAAGGCACACCCCTACACTCCCTTTATGAGAGCAATATTTTCCCCCTTGAAAATCTAGTCATTCAATTTTATCTTTACACATTGGTATGTTTTCAGAAAATAAAAAGCGTGTCAATGTATACAGTATCACTAAAAGTTGTTTCTATGTAGGGTCTTTGTATCAGTAAAAACGAAATTTCTCTTCTGCATTGTATTCAAAAGTACACAGAAAAATAATCCCGGTTCGTGATATTGCAAACTTTTTGGAACATTTTTCTTAAAAACACCGGCTTTTCCGAAAGAGCTAGAAACAATCCTTTTGTACTGCAACTTTACCTGACACAGTAACAGATAATAAGACTTTTATAATATTTATAAGACTTTATAAATAATAATATACTTTTATAAATAAGACTTCGATTTTTCATTATTTAGGAGAGTTCGTAAAACATTATCCATTTCTTCCACTAACATTCCTTTCCCTTCCCCAATATCGTTTATTTTGTGAAACATTCTCATCACAAGAGTAATATGAAAAAAAAAAAAAAAAAAAAAAAACTGTATATTAATAGATTTTAATTGCTTCTTGACGTACACAATAAATTAAAAGTACAATTAAAATATATTAAAAAGAAAAAAAAAAGAGTTCTGTGTATTACAACTACGTATATTATATTTATTCTTAACTTCAACAATTTTGGAGTATAACTATATTAACAAAAATAATTTTATGCGATTAAACGCACAAAATTAATGTATATTCTATTTCGAATTAAATGAAAACTAGAAGAAAGAAATTATTGTTATTAGTCTTTGAGAGTTACTAGCTAGTTAAATATATAAACCCATTTATAGTTTATAATTACCAATTTATAATTTACATGGCAAGATATAGATATATAGAAATTCTCATTAAAGAAAATCCACTAACAGAGCAAGTAAAATATTGTTCATGTAACTGGTGCTTAGTTAAAAAAATTGACGTACAATTAATATTTAAATTTAAAAGCTTCTTCATACACCATGGTTTTAAATAAACTAGTATAGTGTTTTAATTAATTTTTTATGATGTGTAAGGGAGATTTAAATATAAATACATTTAACATATATATAATAATTATAATATACACGCAACAGGAAAATTTCTATCCATTTTAAATATTTCGAAATTAAAATTAGATGAAAAATCGCTTTAATAGGATAAAAATTAATATTACTCCTGCAGAGTGGAATAATAAAATATATCTAAAGGAAAAATACGCTCACTGTTGTGTAGGTTAAGGTCGATTGACTGTGATAGGCCTATGGGTGGAATGCCCTCCATGTGGGTCTTTCTTAGAGGTCCTAACCTGTATTTACGTGAGTTTTGAAGAAAACACAAAAAACTCTGAACGGATAGCTAGACGAGTGTTACCTGGGATCAAACCGAACATAGCCCGTCTGCCAGCTTTGTGCACAGAACAACTCGGCCACAAGACGTTCAAAGACTCATCCAGAAAAAAGAATGTAAAAAAAAATAGAACTTTCATAAATCATTCAAATTCTTTTTTGATTTGCAAATATGTTCAAGAGTATTATACAATTTCAATTTACCTTTACTGATATAATAACATTACTTACACTGTAATGACTTCCTCTTAGAATAAAAAAACGGTAAAGTAGAGAACACAGGAGTGCCACATCTACGCAAATTACCGTATTTATGGTTGTATTGACATTTTACAAAAATACATGTACTTATTCTATAGAAATTTTTAATATAAAAGATTACTCGTATAAAATGAATATTGTATAAAAATAATGGTATTTTTGAATGCCTTTTTGACGAATTTAGGTAAAAATGGCAACGGAAATAATGGCACCGGAAAAAAGGGCAACGGAAATAATGGCAACGATAAATATATAAAAAAGGGTAACAAAATACAGGAAAACGAAAAAGGATAATTTGAGAATTCTTACTGGCGAATTATATGCTAAAAATATCTCAAGAGTAAAATATATTTCATCTTTTCTACTGATAACATTTTTCGCCGTCAGATATAAATGTATATATATTTATATTTATATTTTCCCTAAAGAGTTCTGAATATTAGAATCATTCATTTTCCAACTTTTTTCGGTCTAAGAAATTTTAGCCTTTATTAATATATTTATTCACGTATTCAATATTTGTGCGATTTTATATCAATGTTAGTTGTTTAATAAATAAATTAATTAATTAATTAAATTAATGGTTAAATTAAAAAAAATAGTAAAAAGTTGTGGATGGGTGGAGATTGGAGGCTAATTTTACTTTTTGAGCATGGATAAACAGAAAGGCTTTCTTTGTGTAGACAATGACAGAATTAAGAAAGAAATGTTTTTCCTAGAAGCGGCTTTTCTTCCTCCAGTTTTTTCTTTCATCTGGCAATGTCATTTTGTTACCCTCTGCTTTTGTTCTCTGTGCTTTTTCTGCTTTTGCACAGTTCACAATCATAATTATATGTAGTGGCCCTTCTCCTTATAGCCCTACTTAAGACTACTATATAACTACTCTTTGAACACTGAATAGATAAGGAAGATTTTAAAAGGCCAGAATTTGTGATATTTCTTTCCTTTCAGATACAGAAAACCCACTTTACATTGTTCACAGATGTTGCTTTCCTTTCTAGAAAAATCTTGTCGTTGTCGTATAAAAAGATAAGAAATGAACACATACAATACACCTTTTTGAAAGGTTTGACATAAAATATTAAAAAGACATACAATCAAAATTTTAATATGCAATTTTCATTCGTGCAAATTAAGTCTTGACAAGTGAATTTTTATGTAATATTATTACATAAAATAATAATTAAGAATAGTATTTTAAAATTTTTAACGTTTTCAATGGCAGATTTAGTTTGTTTTTTAATAGTAGTATTTCTGAAGTATTATGAATTTATATTTTTTTAATATAATAATTAAATTTTAATACTTATTATGATTGCTTACCTTAAGTACAAATAATAATAATAATAGTAAGTGATGATTACATTGAAGATAGGCATTAATTACAAAATATCTTTTATAATCATCTGAAGCACTGATTCTCTATGAATAGTAAATTTAGCACCACAAATTAAGTTATTGCATTTTTATTTTCTTTTATATTCAAAAGAAAGTATTGGATTCGTAAAAATTTTCAATTTCCGGTTTTCGATGGAATTACATGTTTTGAAAGATCCAGAAATCGATTTGATGATTTTTCTAAAATATATGTCGGTTTGGCTTCCTGGAAAAAAAGGGCACCGGTAATAAGGGCACTTTTTCACTTCGCAAATCGCAAAATAATAAATATCAAATAATGAATTTCAAATTACATTTTTAGAATTTCATCTGATTTGGTACACCATTCATTTATTTTTTGTTTCAGAAAAAGGGAAGGGGGGGGGGTAGCAGAAAACTGAAAGAAAACAATTGTTTTTATACCACCTTCTTACCGATTTTAATGAAACTTTGTATATTCACGTACAATTTGTGACTATCACAAAGAGTGTAGTATATACACGAGGGGGGGGGGACAGATGGAAGCATTTTTTTTTTTTAAATACCCTATTGTCGATTTTTTTTTTTTTTTTTAATTGTATAATCACGTACAATCAGGGACCGATTCACTTGGAGGCCCAGGGCACTCATGTTCAATGGGCTCTTTTCCTCATGCTTTAATATTGCAAAAAACAAAACAAATCGCATATTTTTGATTCACGTGTCTAAAAATTCTCTCCACTTTTCATTTTATCGCTGCGAGCCTGGGATTTAGTTAGCCTGTAAGAGTTTGGAATGCAGTATCAGTAGTATGCAGTTGTATTTGCGCTTAGCGAAAATATTGCAATTTTTTTAATGAAATGATAGTTTCCTTGAAACATCATACCGCTGATTTATAAAACAGTTCAGTAACACCTCCATCCATTAAAGAAAAAACAAAAAACAACGATCACTATAGCAAAATTTGAAAATTTTTCATTTTAAGTATATATATATATATATATAATAATGTATGATGGAATTTCTTGGAGGCCCCCTTAATGTAAGTGCCCATGCCCCTAATGCCCTGCTTTAAATCAAGCACTGCGTACAATTTGTGAAACAATAACTGTAAGTTTCAGACATACTTGGAGGATGGGGAATTAAAGAAGGGGGGGGGGGAGGGCAGAGAAAAATAAAATTATTTTTTATATCACCATTTTACCGATTTTAATGATATATTCTATAACGATCACTTACTTTTAATGACGATCACAATGAATGTATCATATACCTGGGAAGGGGGGAGGCAAGAGAGCGCAGATGGAAGTAAAATATATTATTCTTTAAACTACCCTATTATCGATAAAAAAAATATGTATATACAATGTACTGTTTAAGAAAAATTACAGTGAGTATTACACATATCTGGACGGTTCACAAAGGGAGGGGGGAGGGAACAGAGTGAAGAAAATGGTTGTTTTATATCACCATGCTACTTATTTATATGAAACTTTGTACTATCAATTACATTTTGTTAAAATTATAATGAAAGCTACCTACAGTTGATAAGGGTGGGGGCTAGGGGGTGGGGCAGATGAAAATTAAAATAACATTTTTAAACAACATTTATTATCCATTTTTACTTTCTTCTATATTCAATAGAAGAAAGTATTGGATTCATAAAAATTTTCGACCTCGGGTTTTTGATGGATTTACACGTTTTGAGAGCTGTAGAACACGATTTGACCATTTTTAGAAAATCTCTGTCTGTCTGTCTGTGTGTGTGTGTGACAAAATTTTTTGGCAACTGTCTCTCAGGAACTACAGCACAGAATTTCGTACAATTTGGTATGTAGTTGCACCTTGACATAAATTAGCGCCTATCAACTTTTGGTAAAAATTGTCTTACAGGTTGCGTTGCCATCCCGCTTTTTCTAAATTTTTAACATGGTGATATAGGACAAAATTTTGTATAAATGTGCATTAAGAGAATTATTTTTTAGTAATCATTATGAAATTTACAAGAATTATTTATAATAGAGATAGTCAACTGGGATTTGTATGTGTAGAAGTCTCGTCAACCCCCCTGGGGGGGGGGAAGTCCCCCCTCGAGGGGAGTAAATTTTCAAGATGGGTATCTTTCGAAAGGTCTCGTCAATACCTTTAAAACGAATGGTTGAACTATAAATCTGTGATAATTTAAAATAAAGTTATCGATTTTTTTTACTTTTTACGAAAAAAAAAATTAGAAAAAAAATCGTAATTAAAAAAAAAAATAATAATAAAACGAAATTTAACCAAACTTGGTATTAAGTTGGCCCCTGACATAAACTGGTGCTGATTAGATTTTGAAATCAATCGCACAACAGGAGGCACTGTGATCGTATTTTTTCTAAATTTTTGACATGGCAGTATAGGACAAAATTTCGTATAAATATACATAATGAGAGTTATTCTTAACCTGTGATTGTAAAATTAATATGAATTATTGATAATAGTAGTAGTTAATTAGGAAAAAAAATTTGTGCATGCGGGGGCATCGCTACCCCCCCCCCTGGAGGAAGTACCCCCCGGGTTGGGGTAAATTTCCAAGATGGGTATCTTTCAAAAGGTCTCATCAATACCTTTAAAACGAATGGTTGAACTATAAATATGTGATAATTTAAAACAAAGTTATCGATTTTTTTTACTTTTAACAAAAAAAAAAACTTGGATTTTTTTTTTTTTTTTTTTTTTTTTTTTTTTTGTTATTGAGTGAATTTGTATAGGAAAATATAGAAGAAAGTCTTGTGGTGGCCACAACATACTAGTTTTTAATTGACATTTTGTGTAAATATCATTTTCTATTAATGGAAAATTACAGTGAAGTTACATATGTCTGGGGGGGGCACAGAAGGGAAGAAAATGAATGTTTATATCACTATATTTTTCATTTTAATGAAATTTGTTATAAATATCACTGAATATTTAGGAAAATTTACGCTGATTGTTATGTATATCTTGGGGGCTATGGAGAGAAAAGAGAAAAATGATTGTACAAGTATCACAATGCTACCAATTTTAATTAAAATTTCAAAAACTATCACCTAATGAAAAATTTCAAAGAGTGTTACATCTATCTATGAGGAAGGTGGTGCTGAGGAAAAAAATATATTGTTTTTAAATCACTTTGCTTTACAAGTATAAGAAATTTTGCATAAATATCCCTTATTGTTTATCAAAAATTGAAGAGAAGAGGGTTACACTACCCGGTGAGAACTAAGGGCAAATATATTTTTGTACAATCTAGTTGTCGATTTAATGAAACTTTATAGAAATATTACTTACCGTGTATAAAACATTACAGTGAGGTTAAGTATTAGTTTGTTTCTCTTCCTGAGTTTGTACGCAAAAATTCAATGTATGATTTAAATCTGAGAAATGTTACTAAAAAATGAAATTACTTCTTTTAGACTATCTCTTTTGCCCCCCCCCCCCACACCTCCCACGTAGAAATAAAAAACTCACGTTCTCGTTGATGTTTAGCATGAGTTTTGCAAGGAGAAATTAAGAAAGGTGCCCTTTTTTGTTTCTATGAGGGAAAGGGGGGGATGGGACAGATTAAAAAAAAAAAATCTGTTTCAGAATAATCATTTACCAGCATTTTATATTAACTTTTAATTAATGTCTGATCTGAACATTGCATTGCATTTTTGCGTACTAACTTAGAAACTGAAAGATACTGCGATACGTAGCCCTCCGTAAAAATTTTCATGAACAATAAAGGACATTTATACAAAATTTCCTATAAATATGAAGCAGTGTGATTTAAAAACAATCGTATATATATATTTTTTTTTTACCCTCCTTGTCACCCAGGTATAGGTAACACTCACCGTAATTTTTCATTAAAAGTAGGTGATAGTTGTTATTTTAATTAAAATTGGTAACATTGTGATATTTATACAATCTTTTTCCTCCTCTGCCCATATAACCCCCAAGATATATTTAACATTCAGCATAAATATTCCTAAAAATTAAATGATATTTGTAATAAATTTTAATAAAATGCAAAGCATAATGATATAAAACATTATTTGTATCTTTATGTCTCCAGCACTCCCCCCCCCTCCTCACCTAGACGTATGTAACACTCACTGTAATTTTTCATTAACAGTAAGTGATATTTGCACAAAATGTCACACAAAAAAAAAATAATAATAATAAGTGTTGTTTAAATAGATTTTGTTTTTTTTCTCCCCCCCATCACCACACACACACTCGCCCCACTTTTTAACTACAAGTAACTTTCATTATAATTTTAATAAAAAGTAAGTGATAGTCAAACAAAGTTTCATATAAATAGCTAGCATAGTGATATAAAAACAACTCCTTTTTTATTCAGTCCCCTCCCCAGATCTGTGTAACACTCACTGTAAGTTTTCTTAAACAGTAAGTGGTATATACACAAAGATTTATTTAAATTGGAACTAGGGTAGTTAAAATAAAATATTTTTCATTACCATCTGCATTCCTCCTCCCACCCCCAGGTATATAATACACTCATAAAAAGTAAATGATAGTTATAGAATATATCACTTAAAGCGGTAAAATAGTGATATAAAAAGTCAATTATTTTCCTCTGCCTTGCCCCCCCCCCAAGTATATCTGACAATTACTGTAATATTTTCACAAATTCTACGTGACTACACAAAGTTTTTTTTTTTTTTTAAATCGATAATATAGGAAAATGTAGAAGAATATCTTGTGGTGGCTACAACATATTATTTTTTTCATTAATTAATTAATTGATTAATTAATTTTTTTTACGAAATTGAGAATTTTTCGACAATTCAATTTCTCATATTGGCATACAATATAATTAATCATAATATGCACCGCAGAGTATTAAAATTTATCAATTGCATAAACAGTCATTATCGATAAACTATTTAATTCTGAATGGAATTAAACTTTTTTTTTATAATAAAAGTTTGGTAATATAGTTAAATTTTTTTTATTTTTCACTGAAACTATAAAATTGGAGTGAAATTAAAGTATTTTAAATCATAAGACTGCATTGCATTAGTAAAATTATAACAAATTAATTAAATGTAATATTTGTTATTACATTAAGAATATTTTTAATTTTCTTATGTAATCATTGATTAAATAAATTTTTTATTTAAAAAATAGTTTGGTGGGGGTAGTTTAGGTGTTAAAGCCGATTAAGAACATGAGAGTCGACAATCATTAACTGGGATCGAACCTGGCACTTCTTGTCCACCAGTTTGGAGAGCAGAACTGCTCGGCTTATTAATTAAAAGGCCAAATAATTTTATTCAGCGATTTCAACTAAGTTAGTTATAGTAAATTATGTTTTTAATAAATAAATTAGTGTTTTTAATTGGAATATTTCATTAAATAATTTTTTAACTAGCTGTATATACATATACATATATATATATAATTATTCATAGAAACTAAATCTTTTAATATTAAAAGTGTTTTAAAACAAATTTTTCTACTAAAAGCAGAAAAAAATTGTATTGAGCAATCTCAGCTAATTTAACTATTACAATTTATATTCTTCATAATTCTTTTAGTTTTTAGACAATTAAATTAGTCATTCTATTAAAATTTTTAAAATAAAATAATTTTAATTAGATCCTTAACTACCTTTTTTCTCATAATTTTCACAGTAAATAAAATCTTTTAATAATAAAAGTATTTTAAAATAATATTTTCTATTGAAAGTAAAAAAAATTGTATTAAGGAGTACTAGCTAATTTAATTATTAAAATTTATGTTTTTGATCATTCATTTAGTTCTTAGACAATTAATTTACTCTTTCTTTTAAAGTTTTCTAAATAAAATAATTCTAATTAGATTCTTATTCCTATAATCAATTATAGAAAAAAAATTATGTTTAAGAGCCTAGATTTTTCCTTTTAAGGCTTAAACAACAGTATTAAGCAATTTCAACTAATTTAATTATTAAAAATTTATATTCTGAATAATTAAATTATATTTTATAAATATGTATTATTAAATGATTTTTTAATTATTATTTTTTATATATAATCATTTATATATATATATATATATATATATATATATATATATAAATTTTGATGGTTGTGGTTTAAACTTTAAAACCAATTAACAACATATGGGTCAAAAGCCTGGGTGAAATGACTTTAATAAGAGTTCTTTCTAAAGAGCCTGTCCTGGATATATGCGATTTTCAGAAAAAAAAGGAAAAGTCTGAATGTCTAGGTTGGCAAACGAGACCTTGGATCGAACCCGGCAATTTCAATATATCAGGGCCCACCACCGGCAGAGCGGTTCTGTGCTCAAAGCTGGTTGACGTGAGGTGCCGGGTTCGATCACAGGTCCGCATTCGTCGATTCAGAGGTTCGGAGTTTTCCATGGTTTTCTCAGAAACTTGTGTAAATATGGGCTAGGACACCTTAGAAAGACCTACACGGAAGGTACGATCGGCTATATTCCCAAACGCCAACAATAACACCAGTCTATCAGCTTGGAAGGTAGAACCGGTCGACTACTGAAATAGGCCTTTTAATTAAAAGTTTAAAAAAAAAGTATTAAGTAATTTCACCTAATTTAATTATTAAAAAATTATATTTTTTAATAAACGAATTATTATTTTTTAATTAGAATATTTTAATGAAAGATTTTTTTTAACTAGCTATTATTATTATTATTATTATTATCGTTCATAGAAAATAAATTGTTTTAATAATATTAAAAGTATTTTAATATAGATTTTACTATTGAAAGCTAAAACAATAGTACTTTCAAAATTTTTTAATTTTTTTTTCTCTTTTTTTTTCCCTTTTTTTTTTTAATTATTTACACGAAAAAAAAAAAAATATTTTTATATTAAAAGTACTTTGAAATAGGTTTTGCAGTTAAAAGCTCAAATAGCTCTATTGAACAAATTAATTTTATTATTAATCATTTTGATTTTTAATAAATGCATTCATTTTTAATTATATTTTTATATTAAATAATAATTTATTTTTTTCCCATAATCTGACTTAGAAAAAAATATTTTTACATTGAAAGTATTCAGTTAAAAGCTACCACATAATATCCATTTATATAACAAGCAATAACAATGGTTAAGTCTTAGCAGAAATGTAAAACGTGTTAAAAATATTGGAGAAATGAAAGTACATAGCTATTTATCCCACCTTTTGCCTACATTTTAAAGCACGTGCGGAATCATTTGTCAATGTTTATCGCAGTGACGCCATGTGAGCCCTGCTCTATTCCATAATTTGAAAACAAACAAGTAAATCTTATCTTCAAATTTCAAAATTGTATAGATGACTGTTGATGATATTCTAGAGATTTTATTGGGAGTCAATTGTATTTCGTAGTTCAAAAACTACTTTTTTTCCATTCAGCCCACACATCAATCACTCACACCCACACATAAAAACAGTTCTCTTTATTTACATAGATAATTGCAACTTTACCCATTTATCAAGTTATTGTTACCAATTTTACCGCTGCCTTTCCCCGCAGTTGCCATTTTTTCCGTTGCCATTATTTCCGGTTGCCATTATTTCCGTTGCCATTATTTCCGGTTGCCATTATTTCCGTTGCCATTATTTCCGTTGCCATTTTTACCGAGCACCCTTTTTGACATCTTAAGAGAATATATGTATATGTGTGTGCGTGTGTATTTTTTTTTATATAACCCACATAAACCATTTTTTTCTCTAACTGTATATGTTAAAAATGCATGAAAAATCCCAGGCTTGCATATTATTATGTAGATGGAAAATGCAACAAATGTTTTCAAGGAGCCAGATACACATGATTACCAGGGGCAGTGAGTGCATGTGATTAACATTTGATTTACTTGTTGAAATAAAGAATATGTATGTTGTAAACAGTGATTTTTTCTATTTATCAAGAAAAAAGTTAATTTACGATTTTTTTCTAGGGACCCTTACTTTTAGGGATGATATTTTTTTTTTCTTTTTTAAAGGGAGCATTTTTCTTTGGTAATTTTTTCTGGAGTTAATTTTTTCAGGGTGATTTTTTTTTTTTCAGCGAAGGTCTTTTTCGGGATTCTAAAGATAAATCCCGGATAAAACATTGATTGGCATTGACAAGAAACTAACACAACTGCTCCTCGTATGAATAATTTTCGAGATAGAGATGTGACGTGTGTCTCTACATTGAGGCAATTTATTTACATTCTTCAATGACGTAAACTGAAAATAACTACTTTTCTAATTGTGTCACATTCTTTGCAGGAGTTTGATATGCTGTTAAGAAATGTCTCTCATAGTCATAAAGTATAGATTAGATGCAATTCTATTAATAATATTAATTCCAGTAATTCTATTTATACCATTTTAATAGCAAATATGATATAGTAATCCTGAGTGATATATACCACTTTCAACGAACGGAATACCATAATGCAATGCATTTAATTTAATTGCTTGATAGGTTTGTTCACAATATTATTTTCTTGATAAACTTGATTACTTAAACTTTAGTACGGGATAACTAAATATAAATTCGAAGAGTATATATTCGACTAAATATAATTTCGTTTGCGTGGACGAAAACTCCATCTTAGATAACTATTAAATAACTGAAAGTAAATTAGAGCACAAGACTATGAAGTAAAATCAAATTAATGATGGGAGGTAAATCTGGCCTTTTAAACTCAAGCAGTAGTAGAAACTTTAAGCAACTTAATAAGCACAAGAAGTAACTTAGATAAACATAAGAAACTCTCACCCAGAGAAGATAACAGGAGTAGGTTGAAGGCTCTTTGACCACTCAACGACATAAACACAAACTTGCCGACTGGATTCCCACTGCACGACAAATTTTGCAGGCAACTTTTCTATACCTTATAACTTCACTATACACTTCAGATTAGCAAACGCCAATAGCGCATAACTCCACCCTTTGTATAATAATCCAACTTCAGCAATACTCCACAAACTATAGTTTAGTTTAGCATAAGAACTAACTCATCTACACCATCCTTTTTACGAAAAATGCCTTCCTATTTATCCTTCATTCCACCGACTCATATCTCTTCACTTTCACAAAACTTTAAAGCCGCTTCGCATTCGCCAACACTCCGCAACTTACTTCCTCCGTTTCAGCACTATGCTGATGCAAAACCATTTCACCTAAAATTTCGCCGACTGCTGGCGCCGAAGCATTCAACTCTACTCTCCCATCTATTGCGTCACCCAGCTCAATTGAAAAACCTGTGGTGAGCTACCATAGTTTCAACAGTACAGAGTCTCATTTTATAGGTCATTCATATGTACCTCTCCTGAGAATCATCGCCTGCCAAAGTGAAAAAGAGGCTCAAATTGTAAAACAGTATGACAAACCGATTTATTTTCCATTGTGAAAACAGTTTTTAGACACCATCGAAATTGAATTGCGAATATATTCTGGTAAAAACATCACATTTACAGGTGGCAAAACAGTAGTCTGCTTATCTTTTAGACGTAAAAATCTATAAATAGAAAGCACATTTTGGAATTTGCTTCATTTGTTTAAGTAATCGGAAAAAATGCATCTTAATGCTAAAGATTGAGAAGCATAATATTGCGCGCATCGGCGGCGACGGCGCTTATTTTCAAGGAATAGCTCACCAGCGGGGTTATGAATTCTTCGGTGATCTTAACCGTTATATTACTCAACTGGCAATGAGAGCAGGACAATATTTGGCAAAAAATTAATATTTCGAACGGCAAAAAATGTCATTTCAGATGTCGCATCCGGCATATCGTTTAAACAGGAAGCTAGAAACAGAATTGGTGAAAAAAAAATATATACAAAAAGACATTTTTGTAAAATTACAGCAACAGGATCAGGGTATAAAAAGAAAACGTAGAAATAAAACGCGTCAATCGAAGACAAAACGTCACAAGTTATCGAGTGATATATTCGATTAATTTTATTAATGGAAGAGACAATATGTCTAAAGAGTGAGTTAGTTTTGTTTCAGACTACTCCGACGCAACTTGCGACTGATAGTTTTACCTTTGTCGAAATACATGCGGTGCCTTCATTAGCAGAAAAAACACCAATTGTGTTTTATGTCAGTGTCAACGGAGCGCATTATCTAGATTTAGCTCATCCGATTTTGCATTTAAGAATTTAAGTAACGAATTCCGATGGCTCAGATTTGAAAGCAACCGATGATGTAGCCCCTATAAACTATATTCTAAATGCATTATTTTCAGGATGCTCAATATTTTTAAAAGAAAAACAAGTTTCATCTCAAATCAATTATTCTTATCACGCGTATCTGGAAAGCCTGAGTCTCTATTCTAAGTCGGCACAGGGAAGTTTGCCAACCGCGGATCTTTTCTACAAAGATACTGCAGGTTATACCGCACGCGAAAAAGCTTGTAATCTAAGCAAGGCAATAGATCTAATAGACCCGCTTCACTTTGATCTGTCTACTCAGTCAAAATTATTAATCAGCGGTGTTAACGTTCGCATAAATTAGATAGGAACAAAGATTCTTTCAAGCTGATGTCAACAAAAGATACATATATGATTAAAATTGAGGCGGCAAGTCTGTATATTAGAAAAATCAATGTTGCTCCTTATGTGATGCTGGCACATGAAAAAGCATTAGAAAGAAGTTTTGCAAAATTACCCATTCGTAGAGTAGAATTTGAAACTTTTGCACTTTCAACCGGTCTACAATCATCCACAATAGCGAACGCGTTTATAGGTCAGTTACCAGCGCGTTTGATATTGGGTTTTGTTTCTAGTAAGGCCTACAACGGAAGCTTTGGTAAAAATCCTTTTAAACTTCATTATTATGATCTAAATTATCTTTGCGTGTTAAATAGCGGACAGATTATACCCGCAAAACCATATCAACCCAACTTTGCAAGTGATGTTTAAACGCGAAGTTATTTAAGCCTTTTTACCGATTTAAACAGATATCACAATTCTTCTAACATTAACATAAATTATAACGAATACAAAGACGGTTATACTTTATATGCGGTCGATTTGACATCAGATCTTGGTGTCGGGGAGAGTCACTTGAGCATAAATACAATAAAACCGGAAATATAGCTTTTTACATAAAATTCAATACGTCTTTGTCTGAGACAGTAACTCTTGTGGTCTATGCCGAATAGAGAAACATCATCGAATTAGATAAATCCCGTGGCGTATCAACAGATTTTTAGGAATGAACGATGAAATTGACACATTAGCAGATCAGTTCCAAAGCTTAGAAATGGAGGAGGTATATCAGTTTTCCGGTGAAGTAATTAATAAAATAGTTGAAAAATTGCAATGGAACGATAGTGCTATAGACGAAATTGCAAGCTAATTATTTTCTGATGCAATAACACTCTTTCACATTTTTCACTTTTTAGTATTCGCAAAAAAATTAATTCAACGACATCCTGACAAGAATGCAAAATATAAGAAGCATTTTTTTGAAGTATATCTAAGAATTTACATTTTCAAAATGGACGCACTATTACATTGTGTCGCCTTACATGTAGCAAGAACAAGATCCGCCCAACATTCGGAGGCATATACCCCTCGGATATTTTACCACAAAAAAGAAACTCTCGTTTGTCGATTTATATTCTGAATTTTGATCCTCGTTCAGAACCTGGAAGTCATTGGTTGGCTATTCATTTTTTACAAGTCTGCTTATTATTTCGACAGCTATGGTCTTCCTCCTACAAATCAAGATATTTTGAATTTTATGAACAGAAATGCCGATACAATAATGTATATCACAGCATGCCTTCAAAACAAATTAAGCGCAACCTGTGGTCATTGTTGCTTATACATATACTTTTTGTACTGTCGCGCAAGACATTTAAAACTGAAAGATATTATTAAAAAATAAGAAGAAAAAAATGAGCAGTTTATTAAACATTTCGTGTGCAATCATTTAAAATTTCGACAGTGCTGTCATTTGTCACATGCTAAACAATAAAAGTGTACAGTTTGGATAAATATGCATTACTCTTCAAATATTTATTAGACACTTTGTTTTCGAACAACGAAGATGGAACGGTTTGGAATTATGCTCTTGCTTAAACAAGAGCAAGGTTGTTCTGATGTGAACAGACAAAAAGAACAAATTTTATTTGTACAAAACAATTTTTTAAAAAATTTGAAAGATTGTGTTTAATTATCTATGAGTTATGGGGAACAACTTAATGAAACATGCAACTATTTCAAGATTTTAAAGAGTTCATACATAATTCGTCTTATACATGCTTCCAAAAGAGATGCTTTGTATGGGTACATTTATTTGACTGACTAGCCCGGAGTATCTATTTCATTATTATCGCATTCATATATGTTGTTTGATGATTTATTGGAGTGTGTCACAAACAAAAACAAAGAAAAGCAATATTCCTTGGAACTTGAAGGTCCTGACATGTATACCAAGATTGCTTATTTAAAAATACTAAATGACAATGAAATTGTATTCGAGCTTCATCGCTCTTGTGTATAATATTGTAAAAAAAAAAGTCTATTTCCAAAGTATTATGTAATTAATATGTAATATTTTTTTTTAATTACAAGTATGTGTTTGTCTTTATTTTTATCGTATGGAATTTATTACTAGATCATTTTTTAAACAAAAACTATATTTAAAAAATATTTAATTATTTTTAAAAATGTTTCATTGTAAAATATTATTATTAATGATCTTCATTATGTATATATGTATATATATATATATATATATATATGAAAAATTTAACTAATAAATAATTTTTCATATTATTTTGAGTGTATTTCATAAATCACAATTCATAAAAAAATCACAATAAAAATAAAATAAAATATTAGCTAATAGTTTTCGGCTTTGAACCTCTTTCACATTGTTCACGAAAACTATTTATTTTTTATAGATATTCATAAAAAAAATGAAATGAAATATTACCTAATTCTTTTTGTGCTTCGAGATGCATCTATTCCTCATGTTCTTCAGTCCGAGACTTCAGTTTTCGGCGGATGCATGAGGAGACGGCAATCTCGTGTATCCTTCACTATATCAGGGTGAAAGCCAGCGGGGGGAGGAACATGCTTCTTCTGGTTCTTCTTTCTTCCACATATTTTCCAATTGATGTAACCGTAGCGAAAGAAATATTTTTTCAAATAACAATTTCATCACGAGATTACAACATTCGGATCTTTTTATCGGCCCTTTATTAATTGATAAATACAAAAAATATCTTATTAAACATGCATAAGTGCAAAATATTGCATACAAATGATGTATTGGTGCTACAGTTGATACATTGAAAGAACAATATCTTCATACATTAAGATAAAAATTTATGCACATGTAAATAAATATATATATATATAGAGAGAGAGATAAATAATATTTCATTAACTTCAGTAAATGTTTCAAAACTGAACTAGTAAATCATTTTTTTTTTCTTTAAGATTATAAGACAAACATAACATACAATTATAGCATTGAAACAACATTGTATTCACACAAAATGAAAAAAGTCATAACAATTGATTATTGAAATTATATGAATCAATTACACGTAATTATGTATACAGAGTATTTCAATTATATGTAATTTTTTTAAAACAATTTATAAATGTTGTTTGATTCTGCCACATTTAATTTTAAACAAGTTCATACAAGTTTTTGTTTTTCCACATTTTAGAAAAATCCTTTTCAAAAAGTAAACTAATTATTTTAATTTTCCGTAAACAAAATAATAGTTTGACGATGTAGTCTTTTTTAAAACATGGATACAGTGGTTTCCACTGACTGGCAAAGCAACAATCTCAAAGTGAGTCTATAATTAATTGAACTTATAACAGAATTCATTGTTTGCAGAATTCTATATTCTGCAAATTTTAACAATTCAAAATTGTTATTTTCAGAAATGCTGTTAAATACATCATGGATCCTTCTGAGGCGATCTTTCAGTATAAGCAAATTATTATAAATAAATATGTAAGTGTTAAGGTCAGACATCTATTTATTTGTTACGTGATAGCGATCTTTTAATGTTAATTTCACCCAGGCAAGCTTATTTATCCGCCCGTCGTAACTGTTGTAATTTTGTTTACACTAAAAAATGCTATAATTTAAACTGTTTACTGTATTAAGCATTAAAAACTTTCATAGAACACTTTTCATTTAATGTGTTCAAAAAACAATGCGATAAAATCATAGTATATCAATTAGAAAAATAACATTATATAGAATAAAAACCAATGATACATAAAATGAAAAACTACAATGCATTTATAAAGTTTAATAAAAAGAAAAAAAAAAAAAGAGTTTTTGCAAAGCTTAAATAACATTATTTTTCATCTAAATCTATTTTTCTATGACCATATGAATACGTACTTATTCTGTCTGATAGCAGATATTTTTTGTCATAGAAAGCCGAAAGGTTCACTTTATTTTGAAAAACCTTTTGTAATTCGTTTTATTATTATTATTATTATTATTATACTATATTGAGGATTCCTTATCATCTACGAGTTTTCCAAAACATTTTTATACGATTCAAAAGTTGTATTTTTTAGAGTGCTTTTTTTTCACACCTTTAGCGGTTTTTTTTTTTACACTATCTTCAAGGCAAAATGCATACATTTTGCTTTTTAAACCAAGGAGTTAAGAAATTGGAATAGTCGTTTCTGATTTTATTTATCCCAATTTTCCTTTATTTTTTTCGCTAAATAGTACGTGATCCTTCTCAAAATTACTACAATCTAAAATATTCATGAAATGATTTTTAAGTCATGAAATGCATCGCGAGTCGGTGTCTGTCTAAAGTAATTCGCATTTATTGACATAATTTTTTTTTAAGTAGCTATAATATGATTTATACATATACAATTTAGAGAGTTCTAATACTAAACCAGAGTTCTAACCCAACATAAATAGGTTAATCTAAAACTAAGTTTGAATTTTTAATTTTAAAAATGGAAAAATCATAATTCATTATTTCAAAATACTCTAAAAGAGGACTACTTAATTTCTTTTGACATTGTTCGGCATTTAAAGCCGTTTCTAATCGCATACGCCGACGTACGTTTTGAGCAGTTTTACCTTAAAAAGCGTCATTTAATTTCTTAAAAAATGATTATTCGAATTCACTAGTTGTGCTTTGACGCTTTTCGTTTTTGTAAACAATATAATCCCTAAGCAACAGACATTGTGCAAAAGCTATTATCCTATGGATTTTTTTAATCACTAATCCTTGTACTCCATAAAAATTAAGATTTAAGTAATGAAATATATATTTTTTTTTCATAAAAATTTGGTAATAGCTTTTTACAGGGTAATGTCGATGTTCATCTGTGTTGTTCGCACAGCGTTTTTGCATACGGAGATAACATATCAAATGTTATCGTATAATGCAGAAGGGAGGTCATTGTGTTGCTCGTGAAGATGCGGCGGATAAAACAAATCTACCTCCTACATCACTGCACTCAACGTACTTAGTTAAATCAAAATCTCCCACTTCCGTCTCCGACAACTTATTAAATGATCCGACGCCGAGACAAGAAGACATAACTTTGCCATAAAGATTGTTACAGTCAAGTGCTAACATATAAATATGGGTGGATGAGGCGTTCTAACTTTTCGGAATATAAGGGTTGTTAGCTTGTGCATAAGGCGTACTCAAAAAACGAATACCCCCTCCCCTCACACATTTGTCCCTCAAACTAATGTAGTCGTTAACATTACCCAATAATTCTAATTCTGTTTTGCTTACTTTTAAGCCAGCATTCCACGTTAAATCGGCTGTTCTTATAACTGTTCAGACACGATAATCTCGGTGCTAAAAAACTTATCGCCTAACAGCGCTAAATCGCAAAAAATGCTTAATTTTGATTATTTTTTGTGGTCGCTGTAATTTATTTCAGACGATAATTTTTTCACTTTCTGGTATTTTATGAAGAGTAGAATCACATATATATATTTTAAATATTTTCTGAAGATAAAACCTTTTGAATGTTTCCTTGTAAGTAATAATATTTTAAAGAAGTGTACCTAAAAGACAGAAAGACTTTTGCGAACAAGACTACGTCTGTATTTTGATACAATTCAACAGAGTCAGTGAAGGATTTGCAATTAAAAGAATCAAAAACCAGTTTAGCATGTGTATAATCCTTCTCGGAAATAGAGTCGCCGCTTAAAATATTATTTAAAGCATTTTTCGGTGGAGGAATCTTTTCCGCTAATACAGACACAGAAGGGCTAGGAAATTTTGTGTTATTTTACCTTTCATTTATTCAGTCAAATTTTATTATTTTCTACTCTTGTAAAATCTTACAAAGTTTAATAATTTTTATCGACAAAATATTACATAACATGAATTATCTGTCCATGGACCAAACGGTGAACTTACATACGATAAAATATTTGGTGAAATCTACAATAAAATCAAAAGCATAGAATTCCAATTAGCTAAAGGGATGTTTCCTGTCCAACCAACTGTAATAACTCGTACTTAGTGAGGTGCGAAATGGTCATTTCTCTGGAAATAAATTCTGCCGATATATTTAGACGTTAACTGCAGAAAACTTTCTTCGGACTACCAGAAACTCTATCGCGACATCAAATCTACTTTATCACCAGTAAAAAACCTTAAGATCGGCGCATGATCTATACAATCCCTTTAAATTATTGGACGGCGTTTTGAAATACTTCACGGAACACCTTTCTTTGTCAGATACGTCAATTGATGTTGATTCGAATATATATAAGTTGAAAATCGATATTTTCAAAGATTTCTCCTTTATCAAACACATTACAAATAAATTATAGTTCCTAAAACGGCTGTCGCCAACTGCCCATCTGCGCAGCACTAGTGCGACGTAAAACCCAACCAACCAACCTAAAAGGGCTAGGAAATTCTACATCACTTGGTTGCAAAATAACTTCTTTCCTATAATTTCACTTGCATATTATATTTTTTATAGCCAAATTTATGTAAAAACACTCCTAAATCGGAATATGAAAAAGCAAAGTCTGTATAAGGAATGTCGAAAAAAACTTTGAAGAATACTATGTTTATGAAAGTGGAAGATTTTTTACTGTCAAAAAGATAATCTCCAGTAAGAATTATTGATTTAAATAATGCGATAAATAATTTACTATTAAATTATCGGCCCATAGAAATTGTTCTCACTTTTAATGTTTGAGGAAGGATAGTTGGGTTTTTACGGCGCACTAGTGCTGCGCAGATGGGCAATTGGCGACGGTCTGGGACATACCCTTAGAGGTTGTCCTTTGAGGAAAATGGGAAAAATACAACTCAGAAAATATTATATGTCCAATTGAATGGATAAAGGAAATTATTATCATTATTAAATTATCAGCCCAGAAATTATTCTCACCTTCAATGTTTAAAGAATTGAAAAACACAACTCAGAAAATACTATATGTCCAATTGAATGGATAAATGAAAATATTAATATTATATTATCAGCTCATAGTAATTATTCTCACCTTCAATGTTTAAAGAAATAGAAAAATATAACTCAGAAAATACTATATGTCCAATTGAATGGATAAATGAAAATATTATTATATTATCAGCTCATAGTAATTATTCTCACCTTTAATGTTTGAAGACATGGAAAAATACAACTCTGAAATATTATATGTCCAATTGAATGGATAAATGAAGTTTTATATATATTTATTAACCCTCACTCTTTCAGTCAGTCAAATCTAAATATATTTTCATCTTTGATAACCTGCTTTTCCTATTTTTGTATTCCGCGAGATCTTTCAATATTTTCATCTTTAATAACCTGCTTTTCCTAATTTGTTAATTCACGACATTGTTTTATATTTTCATCTTTAATAACCTACTTTTCAGAAACCAATATAAATTTATACATACAAAACTCGAAGAATATTATGTTTATGAAAGTGGAAGATTTTTACTATCCAAAAGATACTCTCCAGCAAGAACATTTTTCAGCGATGTATTTTCATTTGTTCTTTCAGAGGATTAACTAATTTTTATATTGTTACTCGAAGAATATTATATTTATGGAAGTGGAAGAAACTGTCAAAAAGATACTTTAGCTCATAGTAATTATTCTCACCTTTAATGTTTGAAGACATGGAAAAATACAACTCTGAAATATTATATGTCCAATTGAATGGATAAATGAAGTTTTATAAATATTTATTAACCCTCACTCTTTCAGTCAGTCAAATCTAAATATATTTTCATCTTTGATAACCTGCTTTTCCTATTTTTCTATTCCGCGAGATCTTTCAATATTTTCATCTTTAATAACCTGCTTTTCCTAATTTGTTAATTCACGACATTTTTTTTTTATATTTTCATCTTTAATAACCTGCTTTTCAGAAACCAATATAAATTTATACATACAAAACACGAAGAATATTATGTTTATGAAAGTGGAAGATTTTTACCATCCAAAAGATACTCTCTAGCAAGAACATTTTTCAGTGATGTATTTTCATTTGTTCTTTCAGAGGATTAACTAATTTTTATATTGTTACTCGAAGAATATTATATTTATGGAAGTGGAAGACACTGTCAAAAAGATACTTTTGCAGTAAGAACTTTTTCAATGATATATTTTTTTATTTCAAACGATTTGATATTAAAAAAAAAAAAAAAAAATTACATTTGTTTTTTAATGAAATCAAAAATTTATTTTTGTCATTTTCTAAGCAATCAAAAGAATCTCGGTTAATAGATAAACCGATTGAACTAAATTTTATATCGTTAATGCTTTATGATCCGTCCTAAAAAAAAACTCGAAGAATATTATGTTTATGGAAGAGGAGCGAGTAAATAAATCATGCAAGATGATTGAAAGATTTAATAATCATAGAGAAAATTAAAATGCCATTATTATACATATATAATTTGTTTTTAAAAAATTGTTAAAGAAAATATATATTTATGATATTGATCGATAAAATTTTCATGAATGCTGAATGAGCTTATGTGGCGATTTTCGGACATTGAGTGCTAGAACTTTTTTTTAGTTTTTAAAATTACAAATATTTTACTAATCTTGCAATTATAAAATCGTTACTAAATTAAAAATTTTTTTTTTTTTTGCAGAAAATTTTTATAATCTGTTCCAAATTAAAATGAGTAAATAAAATCATGCGAGATGATTGAAAGATTTAATAATCTTACAGAAAATTAAAATGCCATTATTATAAATATCTAATTTGTTTACCATAAAAAAAATTAATGTTTCTTAGATGTTAAAGAAAATATATATTTATGATATTGATCGGACCGGATAAATTTTTCATGAATTATGATTAAGCTTATGTATCGATTTTCGGACATTTAATACAAGAATTTTTTTATTTTTTTAAATTTACAATTTTTTTTAAATTTACAATTATAAAATCTTTACTAAATCTAAATGCCTTTTTTTATGATGCGAAAAATTCTTTTCGAGTTGAAATATTTATTTTGAAAATATATTTCAATATTGGTTAAAATTTTAACGCAAAAAAATGGGGTTGGACAAAGTATCGTTAACCATAATTCTTTTTTATGGTTAACAATACTTTGTCAACCCCCATTTTTTTACTCTTAATAAGTTTACTTTTATAGCTTTAAGCTATAATTTTTTTTTATTAAGAACTCTAAAAAACTTTTTCTATTAAGAATTTTAAAACAAAAATTAAAAAACTTTTAAATTTATAATAACGCAAAAAACGGAGTTTGAAAAGGAATTGTAAAAAAACCAAAAAACAATTATAAGTTTTTTGATTTTTTACAATACCTTGTCCAACCCCGTTTTTTCACTCTTAATAGAGATTACTTTTTTATAGCTATAAAAAAGCTACCAAAACAATTTCTTTTCTATTAAGAAAAATTTTAATGCATTCCAATTTTTTTCTTATCCATACGGCGAAAGTGGCACACTCTTGCTGACAACAGTGTACTTTTTTCGCCGTATTTTTAAATTTATTGTGATAACAGCAGTCTTTCACTTTAGGTGTCAGCAGATGTTCGTATTTCGGACACCCGAAATTTTCTAGATTCACAGAAGGAATATTCAATTTGTCCAAGAGATTTTTTTCTATATCGCCACCCTTGTAAGCGACTTTTGGTATTCGTCTTATAATTTTTATATAAAATCAATATTATTGGCTCCAGCATTTTCAGATCTCTCGTATTCTCGTAATGCTGCTCCCTGAAGGACAGGCCGTGAACGTTATACGAGCAGTAGGTGACAGTCTTCCAATCCTTATCCGTCAATACCGACTCCAGAAAATTTAAATCGAATCTTATAGAATCTGCACGGGTTTTTTCGATGCCGGCATAGCCCAACTCTCTCGGATAAAAAGAACCTCTATCTTTTTTACCCTTGATGAAAAAACCGTCTATATCGATAACGAGGCAAATATCGTTTAAGGAGACAAAGTCAGACGTGATCCAATAGAATAAACAATGTTAAAAAAAATTTCCGACTCAAAAAACAAAATTTCGACTCTGAAAAACTCAACTCAAAAAACAAAATTTCCGACACAAAAAAACAAAGATTTCGTCCAACAAACAAAATTTCGACTGAAAAAACAAAGTTTTCGTTCAAGAAAAAATCCAAAAAAAAAAAAAATCTCAGACTTCTGAAAATAGATTGCAGACTGTCGATATCAGAGGAAACGCTTCTATTTATACCAAAAACCCTTGCTTTTACAAACGTTACCCCAAAGACAGACATCTCGCAATCTGTCCTAAATACTTTGAATCGTTACAAAATATCACGCGATGCTCTTGTCCTTCATCTCACAACCTATCGACCTCGCATAAAATCATGATACAAATATTTTTTTATTAACATGTATTTTGTAATCTGTCCTAAATACTTTACCGATATCACGCGATGCTCTCGTCCTTCATCTCAAAATCTATCGACCTTGCATAAAATTTAGAACTTGATTTCAAAATCATAACCCGATAATCTAGTTTATCTCTTTCTCACACAATGTTATGTAGAAGATAAACGAAATATTTTTCCTTGTGACCTTTCGAACTCGATTCGCTTTATGAAATCTTTTCGACATGACCTGACAAAGGAGTAAAAAAAAATAAATCTTTTACAGACTTTGACACTAGAAAGATCTGGAGATATTGAAAAGTTTTAATTACAAAGATAATAATTTATTATAAATACTATATCAGAAAAAAGATTAGCATGGATGCTATGGAGAGAAGTACAAAATAAAGAATGTATTAGCAGATGATATGGGATTTATCTACTGGAAAAAAATTATTTTTATAAATGAGTCTTATTTACAGAATTCAATAATCTTGTAGGGTTTTCTTTTTAAACAATCGAAAAATATTTTATAAAAAACTATTAATAAATATATTTTTATAAAAATAATTTGGAAAATTTCATGATCCTATTAACAACTTTTATAATTAACAAAAGGAATGTCAAACTACTGTCAAGTCAACTAAAAACATTATTGAATAATTATAAATAGTTTTTAATTTCGTTAAGAAAATATTTTTTATATCTATAGAGTTTGCAAAATGTTAATAAATACTTTTTGTAAATATTTCAGTTACTTTATTAAAGTACAAGTGATAAGTTTCAAATATCCATAATTATACTTTAAAAATAATTTAATTTTCACCACATTTTTTAACTAGGTTAATTTTATAAACTAAACGGTGTTATTGTATAGACAAATTTCATAAGCAACAATCTAGTTTTATTGAATTTTAAATTTTAAATTTTTCGAAAAAGGAAATTTCCAAGATGAGAAAAATAATTTTTTAGTTTTCCAAAAATTGAATACTTTGAAAAAATCATAAGGAGTTTTGAAAAACTAAGCCATTTATATTCATATTTGTTGAAAAGAAAATTAAAGAATTTTTTTTTTAAATTTTTGTTGAACGTTAAAGAAAAAATATATTTGTGATATTGATCGGATGAGTTCAATTTTCAAAAATGATGATTTAGATTGTGTTTCGATTATAGAAAATTTAACAGAATTTCGAAAAATATGGTAAAAATAGACTTACTTTTGAAAACTAATTATGGAATTTTGAAACCTATCGTGTAAAATTAATAAAATAACCATAAACTTTCATTTATTACTTTTTTGTATTTATTTGAAAAAAAAAATCATAATTTTTAAAAATATTTAAATAAAATAACTAAAAAGTAATGAAATTGATTATTTTATTATTTTGACATGATAAGTTTAAAAATTCCATAAATAATTTTCAAAAGTAATTCTATTTTCCCCATATTTTTCGATCTTCTGTTAAATTTTCTATAATCGACACACAATCTAAACCATCATTTTTGAAAAATTAACTCAACCAATCAATATCATAAATATATTTTTCTTATCATTATTTTTTTTTAAATCAATTTTTTTTCGATTTATGTTCGGAGAAAAAATTAAATTGTTTAGAGTCAAATGAATTTTTAATGGTTACAATTAGTCAACGTTTTCATATTTAGATAACCTTCTTTTTAGCTCAACGATTTCGGCCAGCAGCTTACCATTTTCGGTCTCTCTCAAACATTCGATTATGAAAAAACTGTTTAATTTTGTCTTGAAGCGATTCATTTTTATTCTGAGGCGAGTCATTTTTAATCCGAAGCGATCTATATTCTTCTTGAAACAAATCTTCCATAGTTTTCAATTTACATTTCAGTTCCCTAATTTCTTCTTCGCGGCGCAGTTCATTTTCCGCTCGGAAATTTTCAAATTTGTTTTTCAGATCTCTATTTTCATTTTCCAATTCGTCGCAATGTTCCATGATCCGTTTCGCACAGTCCAAACACTCTTGCTGTCTGTGACAAGTTTTCCACCATTCGTATTCCACGACTCGATAAAATAACGCGTAATCGACAATGTATTTTTTTAATCTTTTAGATTTTTGTTTTTCGTTTCCCGGTTCGACAAAATATAGTTTCTACCCATCGTTTAAATGCAAATAGCGATTCGATACTTTTTTGGAAGGTATGAGATTTTCAATCACCGGTAATACCAAATTAATCACGATTCTAGGTAAGTCATTAACTTGAGCTTTCCTTTTCGAATCGATCTTTTTCTTCGGAATATAAAGCAATTTTTTTGATTCGCAACGGTTATAATTCTGTCCAATTAACTTAATGACACCCCCGTCCCACATCGTCACCAATACTAATCTGTAACTCGAAGGAAATGTTTCGGTGATACAAAAGTGTTTTTATTCCACCACCATCACCGCTCTTTTTCCTTTTATTTTTTTTTGTTCGTCATCGGGAAAATAAACATCCTTGTCGTAATACTTTTCATATTTGTCCTTGCGAAAGCTAAAATTACATCCTGATTTACGCTGACTCAAATACCTCATCACGTTAACCAGATGCATTTCGTATTTGATACGTTTATAATTTTTACATTTGAATTTAGGATAAGGTTTTATCATGTCTCTGGGCACGACGACCTCTTTCCACACGCGTCTGAAATCATTCAGAGAATGCGAAATTATAATCATGTGTCGATGTTGCCTGAAACGAGCGTCCGATTCTTTGCCACCGTCGCACCAACACGAAAAAGGTATAGTTTTGACATTTCCCTCGCCGAAATTATCATCGTTATCTTTTCAGGGGCTCGAACGAAACTTTCATAAACCACCGCCCGTATCATGACATCCAACCACACGTAACCTCCTCGAACGTATTTTTGAACACACGCGGCGGCCAAATTCACAGTTTCGTCTTTGAACGGTACGGACAAAGGTTCGTAGCTCAAATCCAAAGTACAAACGGGTTTGGTGTAACATTCTTCGATGTCGGAAATTTTCTCGTGACCGAAAAATTTTTGTTTTTTGCACATGGGCGTAAAATCAAGAAATTGTATTTTTTTTTCTTTTTTAGGCGGTGATGAACCCTCTTTTTCACTTTTTCGTTTTGCGGCAAAAGTCGCACGCAATTTAAATTTCTTGAAGTATTCTAAAAGATGATCAACATTGTCACTTTCTTGCCCTCTAGGAAATTTTACGTCACCCGAACACCAAACGCATTGCGTAAAACGATCCAACTCGTGTTAATCTGTGCAATGCACTTTATATTCACACGACAAAATATTTATTTCACATTTCGGACACGAAAACGGAACCATATCCCTATGTAGGGCACTGGAATAATGCCTCAGCTCTTTACCCGCAACCATGGTGTAACATGTAGCTTTTAGAAATACGCTATCGTCTCATATATAAATATTTTAAAATAATGTTAAAATAAAAATAATAAATAAAAAAAAGACAAGTGCGTTCTTTTCAAATTTACTTATACATACAAACCTATGTTAAATGGTACGCCGTGCTTGTAGAATAAAATTCCATGGGCAGCAATCCGGTTTCGCCAAATTTCAATTTTCAAAATTTTCGAAAAAAGTAAATCTCTAAGATGAAGTCAATTTTTTAGTTTTATAAAAATAGTTACAATGACGTCATCGTTTTGACATAAATTTCATGGAAAGAATTATTTGAAAAAAATTATGAAGACTTTTAGAAAACCGAGCCAATTATATATTTTCTTCAACATTCGATAAAAAAATTTAAATGTTTGGTGAATGTCTAAGAAAATATATATTTATGATATTGATTGGATAAGTTAAATTTTCAAAAATGATTTAGACTGTGTGTCGATTATAGAAAATTAAACAGACTTCCGAAAAATGTGATAAAAAAGAAATACTTTTCAAAACTAGTTATGGAATTTTGAAACATATCGCGTAAAATTAATAAAATAACCACAAACTTTCATTTTTTCGTTTTTGGCATTTATTTTAAAAAATTGTAATTTTTTAAAATATTAAAATAAAATAACTAAAAAGTAATTAAATTGGTTATTTTATTATTTTTAAGCGATAAGTTTCAAAATTCCATAATTAGTTTTCAAAAGTAATTTTATTTTAACCATATTTTTCGAAAATCGATTGAATTTGCAGTAATCAACACAAAAGCTAAATCATCATTTTTGAAAATTTACTTAATCTACACAAATTGTCTGCGAATTTGCGCACAAATTGCGAATTGTTTACATAGCGTCAGTAAGTGGTCAGTTAAGTCGCCAAATTTGGAAGGTTTGTATTCTTTTCTAGTGAATATTAGATAATACTTAAAGAATTTTACAGTTGTAGCCTAATATTATTTCATTCTTTATTTCAGATTCATTTCTTTATTTTAAAATGGCTAAAACTCGAGAACTCTCCTTTGAGCAACGGGCGCAGATTAAAATACTGGATCAACAAAAGCTATCTACCATGAAGATTTCTACCATTATGAATATCCCTCATACAACAATAGCGTATACTCTGCGGCCTATTAAGGAAAAAAAAAGTTTGAGCCATCGGAAGCGTTTCGGGCGTCCTCGTGCAACTTCAGCCACTGCAGATCGTCAATTACATCGACTGGCTGTACAACACCCGACGTCTGAAATATGGCTGAAATTATCAAGAAGATTTGGGTACAAGAGAACTCAGGAGTATTGCGAAAAACTTGCAAAATCTATGCCCTCCCGGATTAAAGCCGTCCTACGAGCCAAGGGTCGACATTCAAAGTATTAAATGACTGTAAACTGTTAATAAGTGACAGCTATTGACATTTATTTCAATTGTTGTTGAATACTTTTGTTATTTATCAAATAAATGATATAATAAAAGAGAAAAAGTGTTAATGCGCAAAGTGTACAAATACTTTTGGCCATGACAGTATATTTATGATACTAATCGGATAAGTTCAATTTTCAAAAATGATTTAGACTGTGTGTCGATTATAGAAAATTTAACCGAATTTCGAACAATGTGGTAAAAAAAATTATTTTTGAAAAACAATTATGGAATTTTGAAAATTATCGCATAAAATTAATAAAATAACCACAAACTTCCATTTTTTTTACTTTTTGGCATTTATTTAAAAGAATTGTAATTTTTTTAAAATAATCAAATAAAATAACTAAAAAGTAATTAATTTGGTTATTTTATTATTTTTACACGATAAGTTCTAAAATTCCACAATTAGTTATCAAAAGTAATTTTATTTTAACCATATTTTTTGAAAATCGGTTGAATTTGCAATAATCAACACAAAAGCTAAATCATCATTTTTGAAAATTATTTAATCCGATCAGCATTATAAATATATATTCTTCAATATCAAACATTTAATTTTTTTTTTACTTTTTAAACATTTAAAAATTTTATAAGATAAATTCATTTAAAAGAATATATATTTATGATATAGATCGGATAAGATATATTTTCAAAAATTGTTTAGACTGTGTGTCGATTATAGATAATTTAACCGAATTTCGAAAAATAAAGTGAAAGTAATATTATTTTTGAAAACTAATTATGGAATTTTGAAACTTATTGTGTAAAATTAAAAAAATAACAAAAACCTTCATTTTTTTTTTACCTTTTCGTATTTATTTTTAAAAATTGTAATTTTTTAAATATTTAAATTAAATAACTAAAAAGTATTTAAATTGGTTATTTTATTATTTTTACAGGATAAGTTTCAAAATTCAATAATTAATTTTGAAAAATAAATTTATTTAAACTATATTTTTCGAATGTCGGTTGAATTTGCAATAATCAACACCAATGCTAAATCATCATTTTTGAACTTAATCCGATCAGCATTATAAATATATTTTGATAAACATCAAACATTTAAAAAAATTTAAGCATTTAAAATATTTATAAGATAAATTCAATTAAAAGAATATATATTTATGATATTGATAGGTTAAGTTAAATATTCAAAAATGATTTAAACTGTGTTTCGATTATAGAAAATTCAACCGAATTTCGAAAAATGTGGTAAAAAAAGAATTATTTTTGAAAACCACTTATGGAATTTTGAAAATTATCGCATAAAATTAATAAAATAACCACAAACTTTCATTTCTTCACTTTTTAGCAATTATTTAACAAAATTGTATTTTTTTTTAATTTTAAATAAAATAACTAAGAAGTAATTAAATTGGTTATTTTATTATTTCTACACGTTAAGTTTCAAAATTCCTCAATTAGTTTTCAAAAGTAATATTTTTCGAAAGTCAGTTGAATTTGCAATAATCAACACAAAAGCTAAATCATCATTTTTGAAAATTTACTTAATCCGATCAGCATTATAAATATTTTGTCTTCAACATCAAACATTAAAAAAAAATTAAGCATTTAAAATATTTATAAGATAAATTCAATTAAAAGAATATATATTTAGATATTGATCGGATAAGTTAAATTTTCAAAAATGATTCAGACTGTGTGTAGATTATGGAAAATTTAACCGAATTTCGAAAAATGTGGTAAAAAAAGAATTATTTTTAAAAACTAATTCTGAAAATTATCGCAACATTCATTTTTTATCTTTTTGGCTTTTAATTTAAAAAATTGTAATTTTTTAAAATATTAAAATAAAATAACTAAAAAGTAATTAAATTGGTTATTTTATTATTTTTAAGCGATAAGTTTCAAAATTCCATAATTAGTTTTCAAAAGTAATTTTATTTTAACCATATTTTTCGAAAATCGATTGAATTTGCAGTAATCAACACAAAAGCTAAATCATCATTTTTAAAATTTACTTAATCCGATCAGCATTATAAATATATTTTCTTAAACATTAAACATTAAAAAAAAATTTAAGCATTTAAAATATTTATAAAATAAATTTATTTAAAAGAATGTCTATTTATGATATTGATTGGATAATTTAAATTTTCAAAAATGATTTAGACTGTGTGTCGATTATAGAAAATTAAAACAGGAATAAACTACTACGTCAGAAACGCCAAAGAAAAATTATTGAGGTGCATACAGCTGTTTCGGTAGCCTGAAGCGTACCGTCATCAGTGCAAAAAGAATTCTGAATCTTGAGAAGTGCTCGTATATATAGGAGAGGGACCGGATTTAGTTCAACCAATAGGAATACGGAAGAGGTGGGGAGTGTGGCCAATAGGAATTAAGGAATGTGTAGCTGTGTAAACAGTAGAAAAATTAAGGAAATTTGGACTGAATGTAAAATTTCCAACAATCAGACAAATAGGGAACAGCGAAATCACAATTTACAAGGTTTTTAAAATTTTTATAAATATGAAAATCTTCAAAGAAATCGAGTTCATGAATGGATTTAGGTCTGCAAATTATTTTAGCTGAATTAAATTTAAAATTATGATTTTCCTCCCAGCAATGTTTAGAAATAGCGGATTTATTGGTTTCTTGTTTGCGGACGTAATTCATATGTTCTTTTAGACGAAATTTAAGACTGCGTTTAGTTTGGCCAATATATGATAAACCACACTGACAGGAAATACTATAAATGCCCCAAGAATTATGCATATCAATAGGATCTTTTAACTGAGAAAAGGTGAGTTTATTGGAAGGCGAAAATATTATTTTAAAATCATATTGTTTGAGAATTTTAGCTATGGTTTGACTGGTTTTAGAAAAATAGGGTAAAACAATACTGATATTAGATGTGACTGATTTAGTAGACGAAATACGAGGGAGTTGTAATTTTTGGATAGCTTTGTCTATAATGAAAGGGTCATAACCTCTGTCAATTGCGATGGCTTTCAGGTATTTAATTTCAGATTTCAATAAAATAGGATTTGAACAAATATTAAGGGCACGATTTACAAAAGTATAGAAAGCAGCCATTTTTTGGTTAGGTGGGTGACATGAACGCGCATGGGGAGGAAGGGAGACTGCAAAATTTTTACGATAGGCAGTGGTTGAAAATCCATTTACAGTGCGAGAGACGAGGGTATCAAGAAATGGAAGGGAGCCATTATTTTCTATTTCATATGTAAACTGGATATTACTGTCGATTGAATTTAAGGTTTCTAAGACATGGTCAATATTGTGATGAGATATGTCGATAAGCGTGAAGGTGTCGTCAACGTAACGGGTCCAAAAAGGAAAAGATATTTTCTTAAAAAGCTTGCTTTCGAAATAGTGCATGTAAATGTCTGCGAGAATTGGGGAGAGAGGGGAACCCATGGCTAAACCTTCAGACTGACGATAGAATTTATTTTGGAAAGAAAAAGTGGTTTGTGATAAACAAATGCGGGTAAGAGAAATTAATTCTTGTATTTCGAAAGAGGTGAAATGAAACTCTTTTAATCTACTTTCGAGACAGCAGAGGGCGCCACTTATTGGAACATTAGTGAAAAGAGATTTTACATCAAAAGAAACCATAGTGAGATTAGTGTGAGGGCAGTTTTGAATATTTTTTGCAAAATTTATGGAATTCTTAACAGTATAACTATTAGCAGCAAGAAGTGGAGCAAAAATTGTGGTGAGAAATTTAGCTAGATTATAGGAAGCAGTACCGATATTAGAGACTATTGGACGAAATGGAATATTGGGTTTGTGAACTTTTGGTAAAGCATAAAATCTGGCACAATTAGCAATAGAAGGGATAAGATGAGATTTAGTCGAGTTCAATAACAAGGGGCAAGATTTTATAGCAGATTTAATTTTATTTAATTCTTGAGGAGAGGGGTCACGGGGCAGAGGAATGTATGGGCCATCATTAATTAGTTCGGTAACACTTTCGATGTATTGTTTTTTATCCAAAATAACAATCTGACCACCTTTATCAGCTTTAGTAATGATGATATTTTCATTAGATTTTAATTCCTTCAAGGCGTTTTTTTCTGCAGGGCTGAGATTTGATTTAAAATTTTTTTTAGAGTTGAAATTGGCATTATTAAGGATTAAATGACGAAGATTTTCTTTCTGTTGGTCAGTCAGTCGAGAATTTTTGAAAGCTTTTTCAACCGGTGCAATTAACTGAGGAAAAGAAGGAGGTTTAGAAATGGCAAAATTTGAATTGAGTTTGAGAACAGAATATTGACTATTGGAAATATCAGCACTGGAAAGATTAACGATTGCATTTTTATTGACAACAGGTAAGTCGTTCGAATGAATAGGACTCTGTGAATTACGAAGCCGTGTGAATTTATCATGTAATTTAATTGAGTGTTTACGAGAACGGTTGTCGCAATGAATCCAGGAATTGTGATCAATCAACATAAAATTAGGACGTTCAAAAGCTAACTTTAAGTGGAGAAACAATAAATCTTTTTCAATTTTGGCGATGTTGGTACGAGTTTCCTTAATAACTGCACGGAGAATATTAAAATGAGACCTGAGTACTGCTTTGTTTACAAAACTGGAACCAGAAATATTGCATTTCAGTTGAATGAATTTAGGAATAATGCGGTGTCTCTTGCATTGTAAAAGGAATTTTAGACGGTTGAGGGCACGAAACTTTTTAGTACGTAGACGGTAGAAACGATTAACTAATTTGCACATTTTGAAAACAAGAAAATGGCTCAAAATATTACTGACCTAATCTCCCCCTCATATGAGGCTTCTCAGACCAGGTTGCTCAGTAACAATATGAGCAGAAGACCAATAACACAACTAAGCCCGTATAAGCTTAACAAATAATAGCAGGAGACTTGGCGAATTTCGAAAATTAACCGAATTAACCGAAAATTAACCGAATTTCGAAAAACGTGGTAAAAAAAGAATTATTTTTCAAAACTACTTATGGAATTTTGAAAATTATCACATAAAATTAATAAAATAACCACAAACATTCGTTTTTTACTTATTTACATTTATTTAAAAAATTTGTAATTTTTAAAAATGTTTAAATAAACTAAATGAAAAGTACTTAAATTGGTTATTTTATAATTTTTATGCGATTTGTTTCAAAATTCCATAATTAGTTTTCAAAAGTAATTTTATTTTATCCGTATTTTTCGAAAATCAGTTGAATTTGTAATAATCAACACAAAAGCTAAATCATCATTTTTGAAAATTCACCTTATCCGATCAGCAATATAAATATATTTTCTTCAATATTAAGCATTAATTTTTTTTTTTTTAATTTTTTAAGCATTTAAATTTTTATAAGATAAATTCATTTAAAAGAATATATATTTATGATATTGATCGGATAAGTTAAATTCTCAAAAATGGTTTAGACTGTGTGTCGATTATAAATAATTTAACCGAATTTCGAATAATAAAGTAAAAATAGTATTATTTTTGAAAACTAATTATGGAATTTTGAAACTTATTGTGTAAAATTAAAAAAATAACAACTTTCATTTTTTTTACTTTTTCGTATTTTATTTTAAAAATTGTAATATTTTTAAATATTTAAATAAAATAACTAAAAGGTAATTAAATTGGTTATTTTATTATTTTTACACGATAAGTTTCAAAATTCCACACTTAATTTTCAAAAGTAATTTTATTTTAACCATATTTTTCGAAAGTCGGTTGAATTTGTAATAATCAACACAAAAGCTAAATCATCATTTTGAAAATTTACTTAATCCCATCAGCATTATAAATACAGGGTGGGGCATAAAGATCTCCCCATTTTAAGACATCAATAAAAATAATAGGACATTGAAAAGAAATATTTTAGGCTTATATTCGGAAAGAATAAGGTTTGCCATTAATTAATTTTTACAACCTGTAACAACTTTTGCTATTTAAGAAAAAGTATATCATCGTGTTTACGAGCTGCACGTCGTGGTGATTGCGTTACAGCATCTCTTACTGCTGCCACGTTTTCTGGAGTTTGAACATGACGTGGTCTACTGGGCGACTTTCGTTTTAAACACGAACCTGTTTCTCTAAAATTAACATCCCATAAGGATATTGTTATTCTGTAGGGTATTTTTCCATGCCTGCTTACTCCAAAAGGCCTACGAAATAATTGTTGCGTTTAAATGATAGAAACCGCATATAAAAAAAAGTTTCAACAATGAACGTACGATGTTCACTAGTCCAAGACATACTTGTCAACTGAAATAGCATAACTAGAAAAATATAACAGTGCGACTTCGGACACGCCCTCTACACTAGCGCCGCCGCACCGACAGCAGCAAATTAGGGAGATCTTTATGCCCCACCCTGTATATTTTCTTCAACATCAAACATTAAAAAAAATTTAAGCATTTAAAATATTTATTAGATAAATTCATTTAAAAGAATATGGATTTATGATATTGAACGGATAAGTTCAATTTTCAAAAATGATTTAGACTGTGTCTCGATTATAGAAAATTTAACCGAATTTCGAAAAATGTGGTAAAAAAGAATTGTTTTTGAAAACTACTTATGGAATTTTGAAAATTATCACATAAAATTAATAAAATAACCATAAACTTTCATTTTTTCACTTTTTAGCATTTATTTAAAAAATTGTAATTTTTTAAATTATTAAAATAACTAAAAACTAATTAAATTGGTTATTTTATTATTTTTATGCGATAAGTTTCAAAATTCCATAATTAGTTTTCAAAAGTAATTTTATTTTAACCATATTTTTCGAAAATCGGTTCAATTTGCAATAATCAACACAAAAGCTAAATCATCATTTTTGAAAATTTACTTAATCCGATCAGCATTATAAATATATTTTCTTCAGTATCAAACATTTAATTTTTTAAAAACTTTTTAAACATTTAAAATATTATACGATAAATTCATTTAAAAGAATATATATTTATGAGATTGATCGGATAAGATATATTTTCAAAAATGGTTTAGACTGTGTGTCGATTATAGATAATTTAACCGAATTTCGAAAAATAAAGTGAAAGTAGTATTATTTTTGAAAACTAATTATGGAATTTTCAAACTTATTGTGTAAAATTAAAAAAATAACAAAAACCTTCATTTTTTTACTTTTTCGTATTTATTTTTAAAAATTGTAATTTTTTAAATATTTAAATAAAATAACTAAAAAGTATTTAAATTGGTTATTTTATTATTTTTACAGGATAAGTTTCAAAATTCAATAATTAATTTTGAAAAATAATTTTATTTAAACTATATTTTTCGAAATTCGGTTGAATTTGCAATAATCAACACCAATGCTAAATCATGATTTTTGAACTTAATCCGATCAACATTATAAATATATTTTGAACAACATCAAACATTTAAAAAAATTTAAGCATTTAAAATATTTATAATATAAATTCAATTAAAAGAATATATATTTATGATATTGATAGGATAAGTTAAATATTCAAAAATGATTTAAACTGTGTTTCGATTATAGAAAATTACACGGACTTCCGAAAAATGTGATAAAAAAGAAATACTTTTCAAAACTAGTTATGGAATTTTGAAACATATCGCGTAAAATTAATAAAATAACCACAAACTTTCATTTTTTCGTTTTTGGCATTTATTTTAAAAAATTGTAATTTTTTAAAATATTAAAATAAAATAAATAAAAAGTAATTAAATTGGTTATTTTATTATTTTTATGCGATAAGTTTCAAAATTCCATAATTAGTTTTCAAAAGTAATTTTATTTTAACCATATTTTTCGAAAATCGGTCGAATTTGCAATAATCAATACAAAAGCTAAATCACCATTTTTGAAAATTTACTTAATCCGATCAGCATTATAAATATATTTTCTTCAATATCAAACATTTAATTTTTCTTGTTAACTTTTTAGCCATTTAAAATTTTTATAAGATAAATTCATTTAAAAGAATATATATTTATGAGAATGATCGGATAGGTTAAATTTTCAAAAATGATTTAGACTGTGTGTCGATTTTAGAAAATTAAACAGATTCGAAAAGTTTGGTAAAAATAGAATTGTTTTTGAAAATTAATTATGGAATTTTGAAACTTATTGTGTAAAATAAAAAAAAAAATAACCACAACTTTCATTTTTTGTACTTATTTTTAAAAAATTGTAATTTTTTAAAATATTTAAATAAAATACCTAAAATGTAATTAAATTGGTTATTTTATTATTTTTACACGATAAGTTTCAAAATTCCATAATTAGTTTTCAAAAATAATTTTATTTTAACCATATTTTTCGAAAGTCGTTTGAATTTGCAATAATGAACACAAAAGCTAAATCATCATTTTTGAAAATTTACTTAATGCGATCAGCATTATAAATATATTTTCTTCAATATTAAGCATTATAAAAATGTAATTTTTTAAGCATTTAACATTTTTATTAGATAAATTCATTTAAAAGAATATATATTTATGATATTGATCGGATAAAATAAATTTTCAAAAATGATTTAGACTGTGTCTCGATTATAGAAAATTTAACCGAATTTCGAAAAATGTGGTAAAAAAAGAATTATTTTTGAAAACTAATTATGGAATTTTGAAAATTGTAGCATAAAATTAATAAAATAACTACAAACTTTCATTTTTTTCACTTTTTGGCATTTATTTAAAAAAATTGTAATTTTTTAAAATATTAAAATAAAATAACTAAAAAGTTATTAAATTGGTTATTTTATTATTTTTATGCGATAAGTTTCAAAATTCCATAATTAGTTTTCAAATTTAATTTTACTTTAACCATATTTTTCGAAAATTGGTTGAATTTGCAATAATCAACACAAAAGCTAAATCATCATTTTTGAAAATTTACTTAATCCGATCAGCATTATAAATATATTTTCTTCAATATCAAACATTAATTTTTTTTTTTTACTTTTTAAACATTTAAAATTTTTATAAGATAAATTCATTTAAAAGAATATATATTTATGATATTGATCGGATAAGTTACATTTTCAAAAATGGTTTAGACAGTGTGTCGATTATAGATAGTTTAACCGAATTTCGAAAAATAAAGTGAAAATAGTATTATTTTTGAAAACTATTTATGGAATTTTGAAACTTATTGTGTAAAATTAAAAAAATAACAAAAACCTTCATTTTTTTACTTTTTCGTATTTATTTTAAAAAACTGTAATTTTTTAAAATATTTAAATAAAATAACAAAAAAGTAATTAAATCGGTTATTTTATTATTTTTACACAATAAGTTTCAAAATTCCATAATTAGTTTTGAAAAATAATTTTATTTAAACCATATTTTTCGAAAGTCGGTTGAATTTGCAATAATCTACGCAAATACTAAATCATCATTTTTGAAAGTTTACTTAATCCGATCAGCATTATAAATATATTTTCTTCAACATCAAACATAGAGAAAAAATTTAAGCATTTAAAATATTTATAACATACATTCACTTTAAAGAATATATATTTATGATATTGATCGCATAAGTTAAATTTTCAAAAATGATTTAGACTGTGTGTCGATTATAGAAAACTTAACCTAATTTCGAAAAATGTGGTAAAAATAGAATTGCTTTTGAAAATTAATTATGGAATTTTGAAACTTATTGTGTAAAATTAAAAAAATAACAACTCTCATTTTTTTACTTTTTCGTATTTATTTTTCAAAATTGTAATTTTTTTAAATATTTAAATAAAATAACTAAAAAGTAAATAAATTGGTTATTTTATTATTTTTACACGATAAGTTTCAAAATTCCACAATTAGTTTTCAAACGTAATTTTATTTTAACAATATTTTTCGAAAGTCGGTTGAATTTGTAATAATCAACACAAAAGCTAAATCATCATTTTCGAAAATTTACTTAATCCGATCAGCATTATAAATATATTTTCTTCAACATCAAACATTAAAAAAAAATTTAAGCATTTAAAATATTTATAAGATAAATTCATTTAAAAGAATATACAGTCATGGCCAAAAGTATTTGTACACTTATTTTTTTTACAACTGGAAAAAAAACTTTCTGATTTTACTACTGGTCCTAAACTTCTTTAAGGCATACATATTTGCTATAAAATTATGGGCCTTAGTGTCCTTTATAGGTAGGCTGCTTGTAGTTGTCACACTTGAATGCCATGACCAATGAAATTGTCAAAAATTGCGTAATGCTTTATTAGCAGAACTGAAGCTATTGTGTCTCAGCTGGTTATCAATATGCTCTCTCTAATAAGTCATCCAGCTGAAACTGGTTTAATCTTAGTACCTCTTTGTTTACTTGACACAAATTGTCTGCGAATTTGCGCACAAATTGCGAATTGCGTCACAAATTGCGAATTGTTTACATAGCGTCAGTAAGTGGTCAGTTAAGTCGCCAAATTTGGAAGGTTTGTATTCTTTTCTAGTGAATATTAGATAATACTTAAAGAATTTTACAGTTGTAGCCTAATATTATTTCATTCTTTATTTCAGATTCATTTCTTTATTTTAAAATGGCTAAAACTCGAGAACTCTCCCTTGAGCAACGGGCGCAGATTAAAATACTGGATAAACAAAAGCTATCTACCATGAAGATTTCTACCATTATGAATATCCCTCATACAACAATAGCGTATACTCTGCGGCCTATTAAGGAAAAAAAAAGTTTGAGCCCCCGGAAGCGTTTCGGGCGTCCTCGAGCAACTTCAGCCACTGCAGATCGTCAATTACATCGACTGGCTGTACAACACCCGACGTCTGAAATATGGCTGAAATTATCAAGAAGATTTGGGTACAAGAGAACTCAGGAGTATTGCGAAAAACTTGCAAAATCTATGCCCTCTCGGATTAAAGCCGTCCTACGAGCCAAGGGTCGACATTCAAAGTATTAAATGACTGTAAACTGTTAATAAGTGACAGCTATTGACATTTATTTCAATTGTTGTTGAATACTTTTGTTATTTATCAAATAAATGATATAATAAAAGAGAAAAAGTGTTAATGCGCAAAGTGTACAAATACTTTTGGCCATGACAGTATATTTATGATACTAATCGGATAAGTTCAATTTTCAAAAATGATTTAGACTGTGTGTCGATTATAGAAAATTTAACCGAATTTCGAACAATGTGGTAAAAAAAATTATTTTTGAAAAATAATTATGGAATTTTGAAAATTATCGCATAAAATTAATAAAATAACCACAAACTTTCATTTTTTTACTTTTTGGCATTTATTTAAAAGAATTGTAATTTTTTTAAAATATTAAAATAAAATAGCTAAAAAGTAATTAAATTGGTTATTTTATTATTTTTACACTATAAAATTCAAAATTCCACAATTAGTTTTCAAAAGTAATTTTATTTTAACCATATTTTTCGAAAATCGGTTGAATTTGCAATAATCAACACAAAAGCTAAATCATCATTTTTGAAAATTAATTAATCCGATCAGCATTATAAATATATATTCTTCAATATCAAACATTTAATTTTTTTTTTACTTTTTAAACATTTAAAAATTTTATAAGATAAATTCATTTAAAAGAATATATATTTATGATATAGATCGGATAAGATATATTTTCAAAAATGGTTTAGACTGTGTGTCGATTATAGATAATTTAACCGAATTTCGAAAAATAAAGTGAAAGTAATATTATTTTTTAAACTAATTATGGAATTTTGAAACTTATTGTGTAAAATTAAAAAAATAACAAAAACCTTCATTTTTTTTTTACTTTTTCGTATTTATTTTTAAAAATTGTAATTTTTTAAATATTTAAATTAAATAACTAAAAAGTATTTAAATTGGTTATTTTATTATTTTTACAGGATAAGTTTCAAAATTCAATAATTAATTTTGAAAAATAAATTTATTTAAACTATATTTTTCGAAAGTCGGTTGAATTTGCAATAATCAACACCAATGCTAAATCATCATTTTTGAACTTAATCCGATCAGCATTATAAATATATTTTGATCAACATCAAACATTTAAAAAAATTTAAGCATTTAAAATATTTATAAGATAAATTCAATTAAAAGAATATATATTTATGATATTGATAGGTTAAGTTAAATATTCAAAAATGATTTAAACTGTGTTTCGATTATAGAAAATTCAACCGAATTTCGAAAAATGTGGTAAAAAAAGAATTATTTTTGAAAACTACTTATGGAATTTTGAAAATTATCGCATAAAATTAATAAAATAACCACAAACTTTCATTTCTTCACTTTTTAGCAATTATTTAAAAATATTGTATATTTTTTTTATTTTAAATAAAATAACTAAGAAGTAATTAAATTGGTTATTTTATTATGTCTACACGTTAAGTTTCAAAATTCCACAATTAGTTTTCAAAAGTAATATTTTTCGAAAGTCGGTTGAATTTGCAATAATCAACACAAAAGCTAAATCATCATTTTTGAAAATTTACTTAATCCGATCAGCATTATAAATATTTTGTCTTCAACATCAAACATTAAAAAAAAATTAAGCATTTAAAATATTTATAAGATAAATTCAATTAAAAGAATATATATTTAGATATTGATCGGATAAGTTAAATTTTCAAAAATGATTTAGACTGTGTGTAGATTATGGAAAATTTAACCAAATTTCGAAAAATGTGGTAAAAAAAGAATTATTTTTAAAAACTAATTATGGAATTCTGAAAATTATCGCAACATTCATTTTTTATCTTTTTGGCTTTTAATTTAAAAAATTGTAATTTTTTAAAATATTAAAATAAAATAACTAAAAAGTAACTAAATTGGTTATTTTAATATTTTTAAGCGATAAGTTTCAAAATTCCATAATTAGTTTTCAAAAGTAATTTTATTTTAACCATATTTTTCGAAAATCGGTTGAATTTGCAGTAATCAACACAAAAGCTAAATCATCATTTTTGAAAATTTACTTAATCCGATCAGCATTATAAATATATTTTCTTAAACATTAAACACTAAAAAAAAATTTTAAGCATTTAAAATATTTATAAAATAAATTTATTTAAAAGAATGTCTATTTATGATATTGATTGGATAAATTAAATTTTCATAAATGATTTAGACTGTGTGTCGATTATAGAAAATTAACCGAATTTCGAAAAACGTGGTAAAAAAAGAATTATTTTTCAAAACTACTTATGGAATTTTGAAAATTATCACATAAAATTAATAAAATAACCACAAACATCCGTTTTTTTACTTATTTACATTTATTTAAAAAAATTGTAATTTTTAAAAATGTTTAAATAAACTAAATAAAAAGTACTTAAAATGGTTATTTTATGATTTTTATGCAATTTGTTTCAAAATTCCATAATTAGTTTTCAAAAGTAATTTTATTTTAACCGTATTTTCCGAAAATCAGTTGAATTTGTAATAATGAACACGAAAGCTAAATCATCATTTTTGAACTTAATCCGATCAGCATTATAAATATATTTTGATCAACATCAAACATTTAAAAAAATTTAAGCATTTAAAATATTTATAAGATAAATTCAATTAAAAGAATATATATTTATGATATTGATAGGTTAAGTTAAATATTCAAAAATGATTTAAACTGTGTTTCGATTATAGAAAATTCAACCGAATTTCGAAAAATGTGGTAAGAAAAGAATTATTTTTGAAAACTACTTATGGAATTTTGAAAATTATCGCATAAAATTAATAAAATAACCACAAACTTTCATTTCTTCACTTTTTAGCAATTATTTAAAAAAATTGTATTTTTTTTTTATTTTAAATAAAATAACTAAGAAGTAATTAAATTGGTTATTTTATTATTTCTACACGTTAAGTTTCAAAATTCCACAATTAATTTTCAAAAGTAATATTTTTCGAAAGTCGGTTGAATTTGCAATAATCAACACAAAAGCTAAATCATCATTTTTGAAAATTTACTTAATCCGATCAGCATTATAAATATTTTGTCTTCAACATCAAACATTTAAAAAAACTTAAGCATTTAAAATATTTATAAGATAAATTCAATTAAAAGAATATATATTTAGATATTGATCGGATAAGTTAAATTTTCAAAAATGATTTAGACTGTGTGTAGATTATGGAAAATATAACCGAATTTCGAAAAATGTGGTAAAAAAGAATTATTTTTAAAAACTAATTATGGAATTCTGAAAATTATCGCAACATTCATTTTTTATCTTTTTGGCTTTTAATTTAAAAAATTGTAATTTTTTAAAATATTAAAATAAAATAACTAAAAAGTAACTAAATTGGTTATTTTAATATTTTTAAGCGATAAGTTTCAAAATTCCATAATTAGTTTTCAAAAGTAATTTTATTTTAACCATATTTTTCGAAAATCGGTTGAATTTGCAGTAATCAACACAAAAGCTAAATCATCATTTTTGAAAATTTTTTTAATCCGATCAGCATTATAAATATATTTTCTTAAACATTAAACATTAAAAAAAAATTTTAAGCATTTAAAATATTTATAAAATAAATTTATTTAAAAGAATGTCTATTTATGATATTGATTGGATAAATTAAATTTTCATAAATGATTTAGACTGTGTGTCGATTATAGAAAATTAACCGAATTTCGAAAAACGTGGTAAAAAAAGAATTATTTTTCAAAACTACTTATGGAATTTTGAAAATTATCACATAAAATTAATAAAATAACCACAAACATCCGTTTTTTTACTTATTTACATTTATTTAAAAAATTTGTAATTTTTAAAAATGTTTAAATAAACTAAATAAAAAGTACTTAAATTGGTTATTTTATGATTTTTATGCAATTTGTTTCAAAATTCCATAATTAGTTTTCAAAAGTAATTTTATTTTAACCGTATTTTTCGAAAATCAGTTGAATTTGTAATAATGAACACGAAAGCTAAATCATCATTTTTGAACTTAATCCGATCAGCATTATAAATATATTTTGATCAACATCAAACATTTAAAAAAATTTAAGCATTTAAAATATTTATAAGATAAATTCAATTAAAAGAATATATATTTATGATATTGATAGGTTAAGTTAAATATTCAAAAATGATTTAAACTGTGTTTCGATTATAGAAAATTCAACCGAATTTCGAAAAATGTGGTAAAAAAAGAATTATTTTTGAAAACTTCTTATGGAATTTTGAAAATTATCGCATAAAATTAATAAAATAACCACAAACTTTCATTTCTTCACTTTTTAGCAATTATTTAAAAAAATTGTATTTTTTTTTTATTTTAAATAAAATAACTAAGAAGTAATTAAATTGGTTATTTTATTATTTCTACACGTTAAGTTTCAAAATTCCACAATTAGTTTTCAAAAGTAATATTTTTCGAAAGTCGGTTGAATTTGCAATAATCAACACAAAAGCTAAATCATCATTTTTGAAAATTTACTTAATCCGATCAGCATTATAAATATTTTGTCTTCAACATCAAACATTTAAAAAAAATTAAGCATTTAAAATATTTATAAGATAAATTCAATTAAAAGAATATATATTTAGATATTCATCGGATAAGTTAAATTTTCAAAAATGATTTAGACTGTGTGTAGATTATGGAAAATATAACCGAATTTCGAAAAATGTGGTAAAAAAAGAATTATTTTTAAAAACTAATTATGGAATTCTGAAAATTATCGCAACATTCATTTTTTATCTTTTTGGCTTTTAATTTAAAAAATTGTAATTTTTTAAAATATTAAAATAAAATAACTAAAAAGTAACTAAATTGGTTATTTTAATATTTTTAAGCGATAAGTTTCAAAATTCCATAATTAGTTTTCAAAAGTAATTTTATTTTAACCATATTTTTCGAAAATCGGTTGAATTTGCAGTAATCAACACAAAAGCTAAATCATCATTTTTGAAAATTTTTTTAATCCGATCAGCATTATAAATATATTTTCTTAAACATTAAACATTAAAAAAAATTTTTAAGCATTTAAAATATTTATAAAATAAATTTATTTAAAAGAATGTCTATTTATGATATTGATTGGATAAATTAAATTTTCATAAATGATTTAGACTGTGTGTCGATTATAGAAAATTAACCGAATTTCGAAAAACGTGGTAAAAAAAGAATTATTTTTCAAAACTACTTATGGAATTTTGAAAATTATCGCATAAAATTAATAAAATAACCACAAACTTTCATTTCTTCACTTTTTAGCAATTATTTAAAAATATTGTATATTTTTTTTATTTTAAATAAAATAACTAAGAAGTAATTAAATTGGTTATTTTATTATGTCTACACGTTAAGTTTCAAAATTCCACAATTAGTTTTCAAAAGTAATATTTTTCGAAAGTCGGTTGAATTTGCAATAATCAACACAAAAGCTAAATCATCATTTTTGAAAATTTACTTAATCCGATCAGCATTATAAATATTTTGTCTTCAACATCAAACATTAAAAAAAAATTAAGCATTTAAAATATTTATAAGATAAATTCAATTAAAAGAATATATATTTAGATATTGATCGGATAAGTTAAATTTTCAAAAATGATTTAGACTGTGTGTAGATTATGGAAAATTTAACCGAATTTCGAAAAATGTGGTAAAAAAAGAATTATTTTTAAAAACTAATTATGGAATTCTGAAAATTATCGCAACATTCATTTTTTATCTTTTTGGCTTTTAATTTAAAAAATTGTAATTTTTTAAAATATTAAAATAAAATAACTAAAAAGTAACTAAATTGGTTATTTTAATATTTTTAAGCGATAAGTTTCAAAATTCCATAATTAGTTTTCAAAAGTAATTTTATTTTAACCATATTTTTCGAAAATCGGTTGAATTTGCAGTAATCAACACAAAAGCTAAATCATCATTTTTGAAAATTTACTTAATCCGATCAGCATTATAAATATATTTTCTTAAACACTAAACATTAAAAAAAAATTTTAAGCATTTAAAATATTTATAAAATAAATTTATTTAAAAGAATGTCTATTTATGATATTGATTGGATAAATTAAATTTTCATAAATGATTTAGACTGTGTGTCGATTATAGAAAATTAACCGAATTTCGAAAAACGTGGTAAAAAAAGAATTATTTTTCAAAACTACTTATGGAATTTTGAAAATTATCACATAAAATTAATAAAATAACCACAAACATCCGTTTTTTTACTTATTTACATTTATTTAAAAAAATTGTAATTTTTAAAAATGTTTAAATAAACTAAATAAAAAGTACTTAAATTGGTTATTTTATGATTTTTATGCAATTTGTTTCAAAATTCCATAATTAGTTTTCAAAAGTAATTTTATTTTAACCGTATTTTCCGAAAATCAGTTGAATTTGTAATAATGAACACGAAAGCTAAATCATCATTTTTGAACTTAATCCGATCAGCATTATAAATATATTTTGATCAACATCAAACATTTAAAAAAATTTAAGCATTTAAAATATTTATAAGATAAATTCAATTAAAAGAATATATATTTATGATATTGATAGGTTAAGTTAAATATTCAAAAATGATTTAAACTGTGTTTCGATTATAGAAAATTCAACCGAATTTCGAAAAATGTGGTAAGAAAAGAATTATTTTTGAAAACTACTTATGGAATTTTGAAAATTATCGCATAAAATTAATAAAATAACCACAAACTTTCATTTCTTCACTTTTTAGCAATTATTTAAAAAAATTGTATTTTTTTTTTATTTTAAATAAAATAACTAAGAAGTAATTAAATTGGTTATTTTATTATTTCTACACGTTAAGTTTCAAAATTCCACAATTAGTTTTCAAAAGTAATATTTTTCGAAAGTCGGTTGAATTTGCAATAATCAACACAAAAGCTAAATCATCATTTTTGAAAATTTACTTAATCCGATCAGCATTATAAATATTTTGTCTTCAACATCAAACATTTAAAAAAAATTAAGCATTTAAAATATTTATAAGATAAATTCAATTAAAAGAATATATATTTAGATATTCATCGGATAAGTTAAATTTTCAAAAATGATTTAGACTGTGTGTAGATTATGGAAAATATAACCGAATTTCGAAAAATGTGGTAAAAAAAGAATTATTTTTAAAAACTAATTATGGAATTCTGAAAATTATCGCAACATTCATTTTTTATCTTTTTGGCTTTTAATTTAAAAAATTGTAATTTTTTAAAATATTAAAATAAAATAACTAAAAAGTAACTAAATTGGTTATTTTAATATTTTTAAGCGATAAGTTTCAAAATTCCATAATTAGTTTTCAAAAGTAATTTTATTTTAACCATATTTTTCGAAAATCGGTTGAATTTGCAGTAATCAACACAAAAGCTAAATCATCATTTTTGAAAATTTTTTTAATCCGATCAGCATTATAAATATATTTTCTTAAACATTAAACATTAAAAAAAAATTTTAAGCATTTAAAATATTTATAAAATAAATTTATTTAAAAGAATGTCTATTTATGATATTGATTGGATAAATTAAATTTTCATAAATGATTTAGACTGTGTGTCGATTATAGAAAATTAACCGAATTTCGAAAAACGTGGTAAAAAAAGAATTATTTTTCAAAACTACTTATGGAATTTTGAAAATTATCACATAAAATTAATAAAATAACCACAAACATCCGTTTTTTTACTTATTTACATTTATTTAAAAAATTTGTAATTTTTAAAAATGTTTAAATAAACTAAATAAAAAGTACTTAAATTGGTTATTTTATGATTTTTATGCAATTTGTTTCAAAATTCCATAATTAGTTTTCAAAAGTAATTTTATTTTAACCGTATTTTTCGAAAATCAGTTGAATTTGTAATAATGAACACTAAAGCTAAATCATCATTTTTGAACTTAATCCGATCAGCATTATAAATATATTTTGATCAACATCAAACATTTAAAAAAATTTAAGCATTTAAAATATTTATAAGATAAATTCAATTAAAAGAATATATATTTATGATATTGATAGGTTAAGTTAAATATTCAAAAATGATTTAAACTGTGTTTCGATTATAGAAAATTCAACCGAATTTCGAAAAATGTGGTAAAAAAAGAATTATTTTTGAAAACTACTTATGGAATTTTGAAAATTATCGCATAAAATTAATAAAATAACCACAAACTTTCATTTCTTCACTTTTTAGCAATTATTTAAAAAAATTGTATTTTTTTTTTTATTTTAAATAAAATAACTAAGAAGTAATTAAATTGGTTATTTTATTATTTCTACACGTTAAGTTTCAAAATTCCACAATTAGTTTTCAAAAGTAATATTTTTCGAAAGTCGGTTGAATTTGCAATAATCAACACAAAAGCTAAATCATCATTTTTGAAAATTAATTAATCCGATCAGCATTATAAATATATTTTCTTCAATATAAAACATTATTTTTTTTTTACTTTTTAAACATTTAAAATTTTTATAAGATAAATTCATTTAAAAGAATATATATTTATGATCTTGATCGGATAAGTTACATTTTCAAAAATGGTTTAAACAGTGTGTCGATTATAGATAATTTAACCGAATTTCGAAAAATAAAGTGAAAATAGTATTATTTTTGAAAACTAATTATGGAATTTTGAAACTTATTGTGTAAAATTAAAAAAATAACAAAAATCTTCATTTTTTTACTTTTTCGTATTTATTTTTAAAAACTGTAATTTTTTTAAATATTTAAGTAAAATAACAAAAAAGTAATTAAATCGGTTATTTTATTATTTTTACACAATAAGTTTCAAAATTCCATAATTAGTTTTGAAAAATAATTTTATTTAAACCATATTTTTCGAAAGTCGGTTGAATTTGCAATAATTAACGCAAATACTAAATCATCATTTTTGAAAGTTTACTTAATCCGATCAGCATTATAAATATATTTTCTTCAACATCAAACATAGAGAAAAAATTTAAGCATTTAAAATATTTATAACATAAATTCACTTTAAAGAATATATATTTATGATATTGATCGCATAAGTTAAATTTTCAAAAATGATTTAGACTGTGTGTCGATTATAGAAAACTTAACCTAATTTCGAAAAATGTGGTAAAAATAGAATTGCTTTTGAAAATTAATTATGGAATTTTGAAACTTATTGTGTAAAATTAAAAAAATAACAACTCTCATTTTTTTACTTTTTCGTATTTATTTTTCAAAATTGTAATTTTTTTAAATATTTAAATAAAATAACTAAAAAGTAAATAAATTGGTTATTTTATTATTTTTACACGATAAGTTTCAAAATTCCACAATTAGTTTTCAAACGTAATTTTATTTTAACAATATTTTTCGAAAGTCGGTTGAATTTGTAATAATCAACACAAAAGCTAAATCATCATTTTCGAAAATTTACTTAATCCGATCAGCATTATAAATATATTTTCTTCAACATCAAACATTAAAAAAAAATTTAAGCATTTAAAATATTTATAAGATAAATTCATTTAAAAGAATATACAGTCATGGCCAAAAGTATTTGTACACTTATTTTTTTTACAACTGGAAAAAAAACTTTCTGATTTTACTACTGGTCCTAAACTTCTTTAAGGCACACATATTTGCTATAAAATTATGGGCCTTAGTGTCCTTTATAGGTAGGCTGCTTGTAGTTGTCACACTTGAATGCCATGACCAATGAAATTGTCAAAAATTGCGTAATGCTTTATTAGCAGAACTGAAGCTATTGTGTCTCAGCTGGTTATCAATATGCTCTCTCTAATAAGTCATCCAGCTGAAACTGGTTTAATCTTAGTACCCCTTTGTTTACTTCACACAAATTGTCTGCGAATTTGCGCACAAATTGCGAATTGCGTCACAAATTGCGAATTGTTTACATAGCGTCAGTAAGTGGTCAGTTAAGTCGCCAAATTTGGAAGGTTTGTATTCTTTTCTAGTGAATATTAGATAATACTTAAAGAATTTTACAGTTGTAGCCTAATATTATTTCATTCTTTATTTCAGATTCATTTCTTTATTTTAAAATGGCTAAAACTCGAGAACTCTCCCTTGAGCAACGGGCGCAGATTAAAATACTGGATCAACAAAAGCTATCTACCATGAAGATTTCTACCATTATGAATATCCCTCATACAACAATAGCGTATACTCTGCGGCCTATTAAGGAAAAAAAAAGTTTGAGCCCCCGGAAGCGTTTCGGGCGTCCTCGAGCAACTTCAGCCACTGCAGATCGTCAATTACATCGACTGGCTGTACAACACCCGACGTCTGAAATATGGCTGAAATTATCAAGAAGATTTGGGTACAAGAGAACTCAGGAGTATTGCGAAAAACTTGCAAAATCTATGCCCTCCCGGATTAAAGCCGTCCTACGAGCCAAGGGTCGACATTCAAAGTATTAAATGACTGTAAACTGTTAATAAGTGACAGCTATTGACATTTATTTCAATTGTTGTTGAATACTTTTGTTATTTATCAAATAAATGATATAATAAAAGAGAAAAAGTGTTAATGTGCAAAGTGTACAAATACTTTTGGCCATGACAGTATATTTATGATGCTAATCGGATAAGTTCAATTTTCAAAAATGATTTAGACTGTGTGTCGATTATAGAAAATTTAACCGAATTTCGAACAATGTGGTAAAAAAAATTATTTTTGAAAAATAATTATGGAATTTTGAAAATTATCGCATAAAATTAATAAAATAACCACAAACTTTCATTTTTTTACTTTTTGGCATTTATTTAAAAGAATTGTAATTTTTTTTAAATATTAAAATAAAATAACTAAAAAGTAATTAAATTGGTTATTTTATTATTTTTACACTATAAAATTCAAAATTCCACAATTAGTTTTCAAAAGTAATTTTATTTTAACCATATTTTTCGAAAATCGGTTGAATTTGCAATAATCAACACAAAAGCTAAATCATCATTTTTGAAAATTAATTAATCCGATCAGCATTATAAATATATATTCTTCAATATCAAACATTTAATTTTTTTTTTTACTTTTTAAACATTTAAAAATTTTATAAGATAAATTCATTTAAAAGAATATATATTTATGATATAGATCGGATAAGATATATTTTCAAAAATGGTTTAGACTGTGTGTCGATTATAGATAATTTAACCGAATTTCGAAAAATAAAGTGAAAGTAATATTATTTTTTAAACTAATTATGGAATTTTGAAACTTATTGTGTAAAATTAAAAAAAATAACAAAAACCTTCATTTTTTTTTTACTTTTTCGTATTTATTTTTAAAAATTGTAATTTTTTAAATATTTAAATTAAATAACTAAAAAGTATTTAAATTGGTTATTTTATTATTTTTACAGGATAAGTTTCAAAATTCAATAATTAATTTTGAAAAATAAATTTATTTAAACTATATTTTTCGAAAGTCGGTTGAATTTGCAATAATCAACACCAATGCTAAATCATCATTTTTGAACTTAATCCGATCAGCATTATAAATATATTTTGATCAACATCAAACATTTAAAAAAATTTAAGCATTTAAAATATTTATAAGATAAATTCAATTAAAAGAATATATATTTATGATATTGATAGGTTAAGTTAAATATTCAAAAATGATTTAAACTGTGTTTCGATTATAGAAAATTCAACCGAATTTCGAAAAATGTGGTAAAAAAAGAATTATTTTTCAAAACTACTTATGGAATTTTGAAAATTATCACATAAAATTAATAAAATAACCACAAACATCCGTTTTTTTACTTATTTACATTTATTTAAAAAATTTGTAATTTTTAAAAATGTTTAAATAAACTAAATAAAAAGTACTTAAATTGGTTATTTTATGATTTTTATGCAATTTGTTTCAAAATTCCATAATTAGTTTTCAAAAGTAATTTTATTTTAACCGTATTTTTCGAAAATCAGTTGAATTTGTAATAATGAACACTAAAGCTAAATCATCATTTTTGAACTTAATCCGATCAGCATTATAAATATATTTTGATCAACATCAAACATTTAAAAAAATTTAAGCATTTAAAATATTTATAAGATAAATTCAATTAAAAGAATATATATTTATGATATTGATAGGTTAAGTTAAATATTCAAAAATGATTTAAACTGTGTTTCGGTTATAGAAAATTCAACCGAATTTCGAAAAATGTGGTAAAAAAAGAATTATTTTTGAAAACTACTTATGGAATTTTGAAAATTATCGCATAAAATTAATAAAATAACCACAAACTTTCATTTCTTCACTTTTTAGCAATTATTTTAAAAAATTGTATTTTTTTTTATTTTAAATAAAATAACTAAGAAGTAATTAAATTGGTTATTTTATTATTTCTACACGTTAAGTTTCAAAATTCCACAATTAGTTTTCAAAAGTAATATTTTTCGAAAGTCGGTTGAATTTGCAATAATCAACACAAAAGCTAAATCATCATTTTTGAAAATTTACTTAATCCGATCAGCATTATAAATATTTTGTCTTCAACATCAAACATTAAAAAAAAATTAAGCATTTAAAATATTTATAAGATAAATTCAATTAAAAGAATATATATTTAGATATTGATCGGATAAGTTAAATTTTCAAAAATGATTTAGACTGTGTGTAGATTATGGAAAATTTAACCGAATTTCGAAAAATGTGGTAAAAAAAGAATTATTTTTAAAAACTAATTATGGAATTCTGAAAATTATCGCAACATTCATTTTTTTATCTTTTTGGCTTTTAATTTAAAAAATTGTAATTTTTTAAAATATTAAAATAAAATAACTAAAAAGTAACTAAATTGGTTATTTTAATATTTTTAAGCGATAAGTTTCAAAATTCCATAATTAGTTTTCAAAAGTAATTTTATTTTAACCATATTTTTCGAAAATCGGTTGAATTTGCAGTAATCAACACAAAAGCTAAATCATCATTTTTGAAAATTTACTTAATCCGATCAGCATTATAAATGTATTTTCTTAAACATTAAACATTAAAAAAAATTTTTAAGCATTTAAAATATTTATAAAATAAATTTATTTAAAAGAATGTCTATTTATGATATTGATTGGATAAATTAAATTTTCATAAATGATTTAGACTGTGTGTCGATTATAGAAAATTAACCGAATTTCGAAAAACGTGGTAAAAAAAGAATTATTTTTCAAAACTACTTATGGAATTTTGAAAATTGTCACATAAAATTAATAAAATAACCACAAACATCCGTTTTTTTACTTATTTACATTTATTTAAAAAATTTGTAATTTTTAAAAATGTTTAAATAAACTAAATAAAAAGTACTTAAATTGGTTATTTTATGATTTTTATGCAATTTGTTTCAAAATTCCATAATTAGTTTTCAAAAGTAATTTTATTTTAACCGTATTTTTCGAAAATCAGTTGAAATTGCAGTAATCAACACAAAAGCTAAATCATCATTTTTGAAAATTTACTTAATGCGATCAGCATTATAAATATATTTTCTACAATATTAAGCATTAAAAAATTAATTTTTTAAGCATTTAAAATTTTTATTAGATAAATTCATTTAAAAGAATATATATTTATGATATTGATCGGATAAAATAAATTTTCAAAAATGATTTAGACTGTGTCTCGATTATGGAAAATTTAACCGAATTTCGAAAAATGTGGTAAAAAAAGAATTATTTTTGAAAACTAATTATGGAATTTTGAAAATTGTAGCATAAAATTAATAAAATAACTACAAACTTTCATTTTTTTCACTTTTTGGCATTTATTTAAATAAATTGTAATTTTTTAAAATATTAAAATAAAATAACTAAAAAGTTATTAAATTGGTTATTTTATTATTTTTATGCGATAAGTTTCAAAATTCCATAATTAGTTTTCAAATTTAATTTTACTTTAACCATATTTTTCGAAAATTGGTTGAATTTGCAATAATCAACACAAAAGCTAAATCATCATTTTTGAAAATTTACTTAATCCGATCAGCATTATAAATATATTTTCTTCAATATCAAACATTATTTTTTTTTTTTACTTTTTAAACATTTAAAATTTTTATAAGATAAATTCATTTAAAAGAATATATATTTATGATATTGATCGGATAAGTTACATTTTCAAAAATGGTTTAAACAGTGTGTCGATTATAGATAATTTAACCGAATTTCGAAAAATAAAGTGAAAATAGTATTATTTTTGAAAACTAATTATGGAATTTTGAAACTTATTGTGTAAAATTAAAAAAATAACAAAAATCTTCATTTTTTTACTTTTTCGTATTTATTTTTAAAAACTGTAATTTTTTTAAATATTTAAGTAAAATAACAAAAAAGTAATTAAATCGGTTATTTTATTATTTTTACACAATAAGTTTCAAAATTCCATAATTAGTTTTGAAAAATAATTTTATTTAAACCATATTTTTCGAAAGTCGGTTGAATTTGCAATAATCAACGCAAATACTAAATCATCATTTTTGAAAGTTTACTTAATCCGATCAGCATTATAAATATATTTTCTTCAACATCAAACATAGAGAAAAAATTTAAGCATTTAAAATATTTATAACATAAATTCACTTTAAAGAATATATATTTATGATATTGATCGCATAAGTTAAATTTTCAAAAATGATTTAGACTGTGTGTCGATTATAGAAAACTTAACCTAATTTCGAAAAATGTGGTAAAAATAGAATTGCTTTTGAAAATTAATTATGGAATTTTGAAACTTATTGTGTAAAATTTAAAAAATAACAACTCTCATTTTTTTACTTTTTCGTATTTATTTTTCAAAATTGTAATTTTTTTAAATATTTAAATAAAATAACTAAAAAGTAAATAAATTGGTTATTTTATTATTTTTACACGATAAGTTTCAAAATTCCACAATTAGTTTTCAAACGTAATTTTATTTTAACAATATTTTTCGAAAGTCGGTTGAATTTGTAATAATCAACACAAAAGCTAAATCATCATTTTCGAAAATTTACTTAATCCGATCAGCATTATAAATATATTTTCTTCAACATCAAACATTAAAAAAAAAATTTAAGCATTTAAAATATTTATAAGATAAATTCATTGAAAAGAATATACAGTCATGGCCAAAAGTATTTGTACACTTATTTTTTTTACAACTGGAAAAAAAACTTTCTGATTTTACTACTGGTCCTAAACTTCTTTAAGGCATACATATTTGCTATAAAATTATGGGCCTTAGTGTCCTTTATAGGTAGGCTGCTTGTAGTTGTCACACTTGAATGCCATGACCAATGAAATTGTCAAAAATTGCGTAATGCTTTATTAGCAGAACTGAAGCTATTGTGTCTCAGCTGGTTATCAATATGCTCTCTCTAATAAGTCATCCAGCTGAAACTGGTTTAATCTTAGTACCCCTTTGTTTACTTCACACAAATTGTCTGCGAATTTGCGCACAAATTGCGAATTGCGTCACAAATTGCGAATTGTTTACATAGCGTCAGTAAGTGGTCAGTTAAGTCGCCAAATTTGGAAGGTTTGTATTCTTTTCTAGTGAATATTAGATAATACTTAAAGAATTTTACAGTTGTAGCCTAATATTATTTCATTCTTTATTTCAGATTCATTTCTTTATTTTAAAATGGCTAAAACTCGAGAACTCTCCCTTGAGCAACGGGCGCAGATTAAAATACTGGATCAACAAAAGCTATCTACCATGAAGATTTCTACCATTATGAATATCCCTCATACAACAATAGCGTATACTCTGCGGCCTATTAAGGAAAAAAAAAAGTTTGAGCCCCCGGAAGCGTTTCGGGCGTCCTCGAGCAACTTCAGCCACTGCAGATCGTCAATTACATCGACTGGCTGTACAACACCCGACGTCTGAAATATGGCTGAAATTATCAAGAAGATTTGGGTACAAGAGAACTCAGGAGTATTGCGAAAAACTTGCAAAATCTATGCCCTCCCGGATTAAAGCCGTCCTACGAGCCAAGGGTCGACATTCAAAGTATTAAATGACTGTAAACTGTTAATAAGTGACAGCTATTGACATTTATTTCAATTGTTGTTGAATACTTTTGTTATTTATCAAATAAATGATATAATAAAAGAGAAAAAGTGTTAATGCGCAAAGTGTACAAATACTTTTGGCCATGACAGTATATTTATGATACTAATCGGATAAGTTCAATTTTCAAAAATGATTTAGACTGTGTGTCGATTATAGAAAATTTAACCGAATTTCGAACAATGTGGTAAAAAAAATTATTTTTGAAAAATAATTATGGAATTTTGAAAATTATCGCATAAAATTAATAAAATAACCACAAACTTTCATTTTTTTACTTTTTGGCATTTATTTAAAAGAATTGTAATTTTTTTTAAATATTAAAATAAAATAACTAAAAAGTAATTAAATTGGTTATTTTATTATTTTTACACTATAAAATTCAAAATTCCACAATTAGTTTTCAAAAGTAATTTTATTTTAACCATATTTTTCGAAAATCGGTTGAATTTGCAATAATCAACACAAAAGCTAAATCATCATTTTTGAAAATTAATTAATCCGATCAGCATTATAAATATATATTCTTCAATATCAAACATTTAATTTTTTTTTTACTTTTTAAACATTTAAAAATTTTATAAGATAAATTCATTTAAAAGAATATATATTTATGATATAGATCGGATAAGATATATTTTCAAAAATGGTTTAGACTGTGTGTCGATTATAGATAATTTAACCGAATTTCGAAAAATAAAGTGAAAGTAATATTATTTTTTAAACTAATTATGGAATTTTGAAACTTATTGTGTAAAATTAAAAAAATAACAAAAACCTTCATTTTTTTTTACTTTTTCGTATTTATTTTTAAAAATTGTAATTTTTTAAATATTTAAATTAAATAACTAAAAAGTATTTAAATTGGTTATTTTATTATTTTTACAGGATAAGTTTCAAAATTCAATAATTAATTTTGAAAAATAAATTTATTTAAACTATATTTTTCGAAAGTCGGTTGAATTTGCAATAATCAACACCAATGCTAAATCATCATTTTTGAACTTAATCCGATCAGCATTATAAATATATTTTGATCAACATCAAACATTTAAAAAAATTTAAGCATTTAAAATATTTATAAGATAAATTCAATTAAAAGAATATATATTTATGATATTGATAGGTTAAGTTAAATATTCAAAAATGATTTAAACTGTGTTTCGATTATAGAAAATTCAACCGAATTTCGAAAAATGTGGTAAAAAAAGAATTATTTTTGAAAACTACTTATGGAATTTTGAAAATTATCGCATAAAATTAATAAAATAACCACAAACTTTCATTTCTTCACTTTTTAGCAATTATTTAAAAAAATTGTATTTTTTTTTATTTTAAATAAAATAACTAAGAAGTAATTAAATTGGTTATTTTTTTATTTCTACACGTTAAGTTTCAAAATTCCACAATTAGTTTTCAAAAGTAATATTTTTCGAAAGTCGGTTGAATTTGCAATAATCAACACAAAAGCTAAATCATCATTTTTGAAAATTTACTTAATCCGATCAGCATTATAAATACTTTGTCTTCAACATCAAACATTAAAAAAAAAATTAAGCATTTAAAATATTTATAAGATAAATTCAATTAAAAGAATATATATTTAGATATTGATCGGATAAGTTAAATTTTCAAAAATGATTTAGACTGTGTGTAGATTATGGAAAATTTAACCGAATTTCGAAAAATGTAGTAAAAAAAGAATTATTTTTAAAAACTAATTATGGAATTCTGAAAATTATCGCAACATTCATTTTTTATCTTTTTGGCTTTTAATTTAAAAAATTGTAATTTTTTAAAATATTAAAATAAAATAACTAAAAAGTAATTAAATAGGTTATTTTATTATTTTTAAGCGATAAGTTTCAAAATTCGATAATTAGTTTTCAAAAGTAATTTTATTTTAACCATATTTTTCGAAAATCGGTTGAAATTGCAGTAATCAACACAAAAGCTAAATCATCATTTTTGAAAATTTACTTAATCCGATCAGCATTATAAATATATTTTCTTAAACATTAAACATTAAAAAAAAATTTTAAGCATTTAAAATATTTATAAAATAAATTTATTTAAAAGAATGTCTATTTATGATATTGATTGGATAAATTAAATTTTCATAAATGATGTAGACTGTGTGTCGATTATAGAAAATTGACCGAATTTCGAATAACGTGGTAAAAAAAGAATTATTTTTCAAAACTACTTATGGAATTTTGAAAATTATCACATAAAATTAATAAAATAACCACAAACATCCGTTTTTTACTTATTTACATTTATTTAAAAAATTTGTAATTTTTAAAAATGTTTAAATAAACTAAATAAAAAGTACTTAAATTGGTTATTTTATGATTTTTATGCGATTTGTTTCAAAATTCCATAATTAGTTTTCAAAAGTAACTTTATTTTAACCGTATTTTTCGAAAATCAGTTGAATTTGTAATAATGAACACGAAAGCTAAATCATCATTTTTGAAAATTCACCTTATCCGATCAGCAATATAAATATATTTTCTTCAATATTAAGCATTAATTTTTTTTTAAATTTTTTAAGGATTTAAATTTTTATAAGATAAATTCATTTAAAAGAATATATATATTTATGATATTGATCGGATAAGTTAAATTCTCAAAAATGGTTTAGACTGTGTGTCGATTATAAATAATTTAACCGAATTTCGAATAAAAATGTAAAAATAGTATTATTTTTGAAAACTAATTATGGAATTTTGAAACTTATTGTGTAAAATTAAAAAAATAACAACTTTCATTTTTTTTACTTTTTCGTATTTTATTTTAAAAATTGTAATTTTTTTAAATATTTAAATAAAATAACTAAAAGGTAATTAAATTGGTTATTTTATTATTTTTACACGATAAGTTTCAAAATTCCACACTTAATTTTCAAAAGTAATTTTATTTTAACCATATTTTTCGAAAGTCGGTTGAATTTGTAATAATCAACACAAAAGCTAAATCATCATTTTGAAAATTTACTTAATCCGATCAGCATTATAAATACAGGGTGGGGCATAAAGATCTCCCCATTTTAAGAGGTCAATAAAAATAATAGGACATTGAAAAGAAATATTGTAGGCTTATATTCGGAAAGAATAAGGTTTGCCATTAATTAATTTTTACAATCTGTAACAACTTTTGCTATTTAAGAAAAAGTATATCATCGTGTTTACGAGCTGCACGTCGTGGTGATTGCGTTACAGCATCTCTTACTGCTGCCACGTTTTCTGGAGTTTGAACATGACGTGGTCCACTGGGCGACTTTCGTTTAAAACACGAACCTGTTTCTCTAAAATTAACATCCCATAAGGATATTGTTATTCTGTAGGGTATTTTTCCATGCCTGCTTACTCCAAAGTGCCTAAGAAGTAATTGTTGCGTTTAAATGATAGAAACCGCATATAAAAAAAAGTTTCAACAATGAACGTACGATGTTCACTAGTCCAAGACATACTTGTCAACTGAAATAGCATAACTAGAAAAATATAACAGTGCGACTTCGGACACGCCCTCTACACTAGCGCCGCCGCACCGACAGCAGCAAATTAGGGAGATCTTTATGCCCCACCCTGTATATTTTCTTCAACATCAAACATTAAAAAAAATTTAAGCATTTAAAATATTTATTAGATAAATTCATTTAAAAGAATATGGATTTATGATATTGAACGGATAAGTTCAATTTTCAAAAATGATTTAGACTGTGTCTCGATTATAGAAAATTTAACCGAATTTCGAAAAATGTGGTAAAAAAGAATATTTTTTGAAAACTAATTATGGAATTTTGAAAATTATCACATAAAATTAATAAAATAACCATAAACTTTCATTTTTTCACTTTTTAGCATTTATTTAAAAAATTGTAATTTTTTAAAATATTAAAATAACTAAAAACTAATTAAATTGGTTATTTTATTATTTTTAAGCGATAAGTTTCAAAATTCCATAATTAGTTTTCAAAAGTAATTTTATTTTAACCATATTTTTCGAAAATCGGTTGAATTTGCAGTAATCAACACAAAAGCTAAATCATCATTTTTGAAAATTTACTTAATCCGATCAGCATTATAAATATATTTTCTTAAACATTAAACATTAAAAAAAAATTTTAAGCATTTAAAATATTTATAAAATAAATTTATTTAAAAGAATGTCTATTTATGATATTGATTGGATAAATTAAATTTTCATAAATGATTTAGACTGTGTGTCGATTATAGAAAATTAACCGAATTTCGAATAACGTGGTAAAAAAAGAATTATTTTTCAAAACTACTTATCGAATTTTGAAAATTATCACATAAAATTAATAAAATAACCACAAACATCCGTTTTTTACTTATTTACATTTATTTAAAAAATTTGTAATTTTTAAAAATGTTTAAATAAACTAAATAAAAAGTACTTAAATTGGTTATTTTATGATTTTTATGCGATTTGTTTCAAAATTCCATAATTAGTTTTCAAAAGTAACTTTATTTTAACCGTATTTTTCGAAAATCAGTTGAATTTGTAATAATGAACACGAAAGCTAAATCATCATTTTTGAAAATTCACCTTATCCGATCAGCAATATAAATATATTTTCTTCAATATTAAGCATTAATTTTTTTTAAAATTTTTTAAGGATTTAAATTTTTATAAGATAAATTCATTTAAAAGAATATATATATTTATGATATTGATCGGATAAGTTAAATTCTCAAAAATGGTTTAGACTGTGTGTCGATTATAAATAATTTAACCGAATTTCGAATAAAAATGTAAAAATAGTATTATTTTTGAAAACTAATTATGGAATTTTGAAACTTATTGTGTAAAATTAAAAAAATAACAACTTTCATTTTTTTTACTTTTTCGTATTTTATTTTAAAAATTGTAATTTTTTTAAATATTTAAATAAAATAACTAAAAGGTAATTAAATTGGTTATTTTATTATTTTTACACGATAAGTTTCAAAATTCCACACTTAATTTTCAAAAGTAATTTTATTTTAACCATATTTTTCGAAAGTCGGTTGAATTTGTAATAATCAACACAAAAGCTAAATCATCATTTTGAAAATTTACTTAATCCGATCAGCATTATAAACACAGGGTGGGGCATAAAGATCTCCCCATTTTAAGAGGTCAATAAAAATAATAGGACTTTGAAAAGAAATATTGTAGGCTTATATTCGGAAAGAATAAGGTTTGCCATTAATTAATTTTTACAATCTGTAACAACTTTTGCTATTTAAGAAAAAGTATATCATCGTGTTTACGAGCTGCACGTCGTGGTGATTGCGTTACAGCATCTCTTACTGCTTCCACGTTTTCTGGAGTTTGAACATGACGTGGTCCACTGGGCGACTTTCGTTTAAAACACGAACCTGTTTCTCTAAAATTAACATCCCATAAGGATATTGTTATTCTGTAGGGTATTTTTCCATGCCTGCTTACTCCAAAGTGCCTAAGAAGTAATTGTTGCGTTTAAATGATAGAAACCGCATATAAAAAAAAGTTTCAACAATGAACGTACGATGTTCACTAGTCCAAGACATACTTGTCAACTGAAATAGCATAACTAGAAAAATATAACAGTGCGACTTCGGACACGCCCTCTACACTAGCGCCGCCGCACCGACAGCAGCAAATTAGGGAGATCTTTATGCCCCACCCTGTATATTTTCTTCAACATCAAACATTAAAAAAAATTTAAGCATTTAAAATATTTATTAGATAAATTCATTTAAAAGAATATGGATTTATGATATTGAACGGATAAGTTCAATTTTCAAAAATGATTTAGACTGTGTCTCGATTATAGAAAATTTAACCGAATTTCGAAAAATGTGGTAAAAAAGAATATTTTTTGAAAACTAATTATGGAATTTTGAAAATTATCACATAAAATTAATAAAATAACCATAAACTTTCATTTTTTCACTTTTTAGCATTTATTTAAAAAATTGTAATTTTTTAAAATATTAAAATAACTAAAAACTAATTAAATTGGTTATTTTATTATTTTTAAGCGATAAGTTTCAAAATTCCATAATTAGTTTTCAAAAGTAATTTTATTTTAACCATATTTTTCGAAAATCGGTTGAATTTGCAGTAATCAACACAAAAGCTAAATCATCATTTTTGAAAATTTACTTAATCCGATCAGCATTATAAATATATTTTCTTAAACATTAAACATTAAAAAAAATTTTAAGCATTTAAAATATTTATAAAATAAATTTATTTAAAAGAATGTCTATTTATGATATTGATTGGATAATTTAAATTTTCAAAAATGATTTAGACTGTGTGTCGATTATAGAAAATTAACCGAATTTCGAAAAACGTGGTAAAAAAAAGAATTATTTTTCAAAACTACTTATGGAATTTTGAAAATTATCACATAAAATTAATAAAATAACCACAAACATTCGTTTTTTTACTTATTTACATTTATTTAAAAAATTTGTAATTTTTAAAAATGTTTAAATAAACTAAATAAAAAGTACTTAAATTGGTTATTTTATGATTTTTATGCGATTTGTTTCAAAATTCCATAATTAGTTTTCAAAAGTAATTTTATTTTAACCGTATTTTTCGAAAACCAGTTGAATTTGTAATAATGAACACTAAAGCTAAATCATCATTTTTGAACTTAATCCGATCAGCATTATAAATATATTTTGATCAACATCAAACATTTAAAAAAATTTAAGCATTTAAAATATTTATAAGATAAATTCAATTAAAAGAATATATATTTATGATATTGATAGGTTAAGTTAAATATTCAAAAATGATTTAAACTGTGTTTCGATTATAGAAAATTCAACCGAATTTCGAAAAATGTGGTAAAAAAAGAATTATTTTTGAAAACTACTTATGGAATTTTGAAAATTATCGCATAAAATTAATAAAATAACCACAAACTTTCATTTCTTCACTTTTTAGCAATTATTTAAAAAAATTGTATTTTTTTTTATTTTAAATAAAATAACTAAGAAGTAATTAAATTGGTTATTTCATTATTTCTACACGTTAAGTTTCAAAATTCCACAATTAGTTTTCAAAAGTAATATTTTTCGAAAGTCGGTTGAATTTGCAATAATCAACACAAAAGCTAAATCATCATTTTTGAAAATTTACTTAATCCGATCAGCATTATAAATATTTTGTCTTCAACATCAAACATTAAAAAAAAATTAAGCATTTAAAATATTTATAAGATAAATTCAATTAAAAGAATATGTATTTAGATATTGATCGGATAAGTTAAATTTTCAAAAATGATTTAGACTGTGTGTAGATTATGGAAAATTTAACCGAATTTCGAAAAATGTGGTAAAAAAAGAATTATTTTTAAAAACTAATTATGGAATTCTGAAAATTATCGCAACATTCATTTTTTATCTTTTTGGCTTTTAATTTAAAAAATTGTAATTTTTTAAAATATTAAAATAAAATAACTAAAAAGTAACTAAATTGGTTATTTTAATATTTTTAAGCGATAAGTTTCAAAATTCCATAATTAGTTTTCAAAAGTAATTTTATTTTAACCATATTTTTCGAAAATCGGTTGAATTTGCAGTAATCAACACAAAAGCTAAATCATCATTTTTGAAAATTTACTTAATCCGATCAGCATTATAAATGTATTTTCTTAAACATTAAACATTAAAAAAAATTTTTAAGCATTTAAAATATTTATAAAATAAATTTATTTAAAAGAATGTCTATTTATGATATTGATTGGATAAATTAAATATTCATAAATGATTTAGACTGTGTGTCGATTATAGAAAATTAACCGAATTTCGAAAAACGTGGTAAAAAAAGAATTATTTTTCAAAACTACTTATGGAATTTTGAAAATTGTCACATAAAATTAATAAAATAACCACAAACATCCGTTTTATTACTTATTTACATTTATTTAAAAAATTTGTAATTTTTAAAAATGTTTAAATAAACTAAATAAAAAGTACTTAAATTGGTTATTTTATGATTTTTATGCAATTTGTTTCAAAATTCCATAATTAGTTTTCAAAAGTAATTTTATTTTAACCGTATTTTCCGAAAATCAGTTGAATTTGTAATAATGAACACGAAAGCTAAATCATCATTTTTGAACTTAATCCGATCAGCATTATAAATATATTTTGATCAACATCAAACATTTAAAAAAATTTAAGCATTTAAAATATTTATAAGATAAATTCAATTAAAAGAATATATATTTATGATATTGATAGGTTAAGTTAAATATTCAAAAATGATTTAAACTGTGTTTCGATTATAGAAAATTCAACCGAATTTCGAAAAATGTGGTAAGAAAAGAATTATTTTTGAAAACTACTTATGGAATTTTGAAAATTATCGCATAAAATTCATAAAATAACCACAAACTTTCATTTCTTCACTTTTTAGCAATTATTTAAAAAAATTGTATTTTTTTTTATTTTAAATAAAATAACTAAGAAGTAATTAAATTGGTTATTTTATTATTTCTACACGTTAAGTTTCAAAATTCCACAATTAGTTTTCAAAAGTAATATTTTTCGAAAGTCGGTTGAATTTGCAATAATCAACACAAAAGCTAAATCATCATTTTTGAAAATTTACTTAATCCGATCAGCATTATAAATATTTTGTCTTCAACATCAAACATTTAAAAAAACTTAAGCATTTAAAATATTTATAAGATAAATTCAATTAAAAGAATATATATTTAGATATTGATCGGATAAGTTAAATTTTCAAAAATGATTTAGACTGTGTGTAGATTATGGAAAATATAACCGAATTTCGAAAAATGTGGTAAAAAAAGAATTATTTTTAAAAACTAATTATGGAATTCTGAAAATTATCGCAACATTCATTTTTTATCTTTTTGGCTTTTAATTTAAAAAATTGTAATTTTTTAAAATATTAAAATAAAATAACTAAAAAGTAACTAAATTGGTTATTTTAATATTTTTAAGCGATAAGTTTCAAAATTCCATAATTAGTTTTCAAAAGTAATTTTATTTTAACCATATTTTTCGAAAATCGGTTGAATTTGCAGTAATCAACACAAAAGCTAAATCATCATTTTTGAAAATTTTTTTAATCCGATCAGCATTATAAATATATTTTCTTAAACATTAAACATTAAAAAAAAATTTTAAGCATTTAAAATATTTATAAAATAAATTTATTTAAAAGAATGTCTATTTATGATATTGATTGGATAAATTAAATTTTCATAAATGATTTAGACTGTGTGTCGATTATAGAAAATTAACCGAATTTCGAAAAACGTGGTAAAAAAAGAATTATTTTTCAAAACTACTTATGGAATTTTGAAAATTATCACATAAAATTAATAAAATAACCACAAACATCCGTTTTTTTACTTATTTACATTTATTTAAAAAATTTGTAATTTTTAAAAATGTTTAAATAAACTAAATAAAAAGTACTTAAATTGGTTATTTTATGATTTTTATGCAATTTGTTTCAAAATTCCATAATTAGTTTTCAAAAGTAATTTTATTTTAACCGTATTTTTCGAAAATCAGTTGAATTTGTAATAATGAACACTAAAGCTAAATCATCATTTTTGAACTTAATCCGATCAGCATTATAAATATATTTTGATCAACATCAAACATTTAAAAAAATTTAAGCATTTAAAATATTTATAAGATAAATTCAATTAAAAGAATATATATTTATGATATTGATAGGTTAAGTTAAATATTCAAAAATGATTTAAACTGTGTTTCGATTATAGAAAATTCAACCGAATTTCGAAAAATGTGGTAAAAAAAGAATTATTTTTGAAAACTACTTATGGAATTTTGAAAATTATCGCATAAAATTAATAAAATAACCACAAACTTTCATTTCTTCACTTTTTAGCAATTATTTAAAAAAATTGTATTTTTTTTTTATTTTAAATAAAATAACTAAGAAGTAATTAAATTGGTTATTTTATTATTTCTACACGTTAAGTTTCAAAATTCCACAATTAGTTTTCAAAAGTAATATTTTTCGAAAGTCGGTTGAATTTGCAATAATCAACACAAAAGCTAAATCATCATTTTTGAAAATTAATTAATCCGATCAGCATTATAAATATATTTTCTTCAATATCAAACATTATTTTTTTTTTACTTTTTAAACATTTAAAATTTTTATAAGATAAATTCATTTAAAAGAATATATATTTATGATCTTGATCGGATAAGTTACATTTTCAAAAATGGTTTAAACAGTGTGTCGATTATAGATAATTTAACCGAATTTCGAAAAATAAAGTGAAAATAGTATTATTTTTGAAAACTAATTATGGAATTTTGAAACTTATTGTGTAAAATTAAAAAAATAACAAAAATCTTCATTTTTTTACTTTTTCGTATTTATTTTTAAAAACTGTAATTTTTTTAAATATTTAAGTAAAATAACAAAAAAGTAATTAAATCGGTTATTTTATTATTTTTACACAATAAGTTTCAAAATTCCATAATTAGTTTTGAAAAATAATTTTATTTAAACCATATTTTTCGAAAGTCGGTTAAATTTGCAATAATCAACGCAAATACTAAATCATCATTTTTGAAAGTTTACTTAATCCGATCAGCATTATAAATATATTTTCTTCAACATCAAACATAGAGAAAAAATTTAAGCATTTAAAATATTTATAACATAAATTCACTTTAAAGAATATATATTTATGATATTGATCGCATAAGTTAAATTTTCAAAAATGATTTAGACTGTGTGTCGATTATAGAAAACTTAACCTAATTTCGAAAAATGTGGTAAAAATAGAATTGCTTTTGAAAATTAATTATGGAATTTTGAAACTTATTGTGTAAAATTAAAAAAATAACAACTCTCATTTTTTTACTTTTTCGTATTTATTTTTCAAAATTGTAATTTTTTTAAATATTTAAATAAAATAACTAAAAAGTAAATAAATTGGTTATTTTATTATTTTTACACGATAAGTTTCAAAATTCCACAATTAGTTTTCAAACGTAATTTTATTTTAACAATATTTTTCGAAAGTCGGTTGAATTTGTAATAATCAACACAAAAGCTAAATCATCATTTTCGAAAATTTACTTAATCCGATCAGCATTATAAATATATTTTCTTCAACATCAAACATTAAAAAAAATTTAAGCATTTAAAATATTTATAAGATAAATTCATTTAAAAGAATATACAGTCATGGCCAAAAGTATTTGTACACTTATTTTTTTTACAACTGGAAAAAAAACTTTCTGATTTTACTACTGGTCCTAAACTTCTTTAAGGCACACATATTTGCTATAAAATTATGGGCCTTAGTGTCCTTTATAGGTAGGCTGCTTGTAGTTGTCACACTTGAATGCCATGACCAATGAAATTGTCAAAAATTGCGTAATGCTTTATTAGCAGAACTGAAGCTATTGTGTCTCAGCTGGTTATCAATATGCTCTCTCTAATAAGTCATCCAGCTGAAACTGGTTTAATCTTAGTACCCCTTTGTTTACTTCACACAAATTGTCTGCGAATTTGCGCACAAATTGCGAATTGCGTCACAAATTGCGAATTGTTTACATAGCGTCAGTAAGTGGTCAGTTAAGTCGCCAAATTTGGAAGGTTTGTATTCTTTTCTAGTGAATATTAGATAATACTTAAAGAATTTTACAGTTGTAGCCTAATATTATTTCATTCTTTATTTCAGATTCATTTCTTTATTTTAAAATGGCTAAAACTCGAGAACTCTCCCTTGAGCAACGGGCGCAGATTAAAATACTGGATCAACAAAAGCTATCTACCATGAAGATTTCTACCATTATGAATATCCCTCATACAACAATAGCGTATACTCTGCGGCCTATTAAGGAAAAAAAAAGTTTGAGCCCCCGGAAGCGTTTCGGGCGTCCTCGAGCAACTTCAGCCACTGCAGATCGTCAATTACATCGACTGGCTGTACAACACCCGACGTCTGAAATATGGCTGAAATTATCAAGAAGATTTGGGTACAAGAGAACTCAGGAGTATTGCGAAAAACTTGCAAAATCTATGCCCTCCCGGATTAAAGCCGTCCTACGAGCCAAGGGTCGACATTCAAAGTATTAAATGACTGTAAACTGTTAATAAGTGACAGCTATTGACATTTATTTCAATTGTTGTTGAATACTTTTGTTATTTATCAAATAAATGATATAATAAAAGAGAAAAAGTGTTAATGTGCAAAGTGTACAAATACTTTTGGCCATGACAGTATATTTATGATGCTAATCGGATAAGTTCAATTTTCAAAAATGATTTAGACTGTGTGTCGATTATAGAAAATTTAACCGAATTTCGAACAATGTGGTAAAAAAAATTATTTTTGAAAAATAATTATGGAATTTTGAAAATTATCGCATAAAATTAATAAAATAACCACAAACTTTCATTTTTTTACTTTTTGGCATTTATTTAAAAGAATTGTAATTTTTTTTAAATATTAAAATAAAATAACTAAAAAGTAATTAAATTGGTTATTTTATTATTTTTACACTATAAAATTCAAAATTCCACAATTAGTTTTCAAAAGTAATTTTATTTTAACCATATTTTTCGAAAATCGGTTGAATTTGCAATAATCAACACAAAAGCTAAATCATCATTTTTGAAAATTAATTAATCCGATCAGCATTATAAATATATATTCTTCAATATCAAACATTTAATTTTTTTTTTTACTTTTTAAACATTTAAAAATTTTATAAGATAAATTCATTTAAAAGAATATATATTTATGATATAGATCGGATAAGATATATTTTCAAAAATGGTTTAGACTGTGTGTCGATTATAGATAATTTAACCGAATTTCGAAAAATAAAGTGAAAGTAATATTATTTTTTAAACTAATTATGGAATTTTGAAACTTATTGTGTAAAATTAAAAAAATAACAAAAACCTTCATTTTTTTTTTACTTTTTCGTATTTATTTTTAAAAATTGTAATTTTTTAAATATTTAAATTAAATAACTAAAAAGTATTTAAATTGGTTATTTTATTATTTTTACAGGATAAGTTTCAAAATTCAATAATTAATTTTGAAAAATAAATTTATTTAAACTATATTTTTCGAAAGTCGGTTGAATTTGCAATAATCAACACCAATGCTAAATCATCATTTTTGAACTTAATCCGATCAGCATTATAAATATATTTTGATCAACATCAAACATTTAAAAAAATTTAAGCATTTAAAATATTTATAAGATAAATTCAATTAAAAGAATATATATTTATGATATTGATAGGTTAAGTTAAATATTCAAAAATGATTTAAACTGTGTTTCGATTATAGAAAATTCAACCGAATTTCGAAAAATGTGGTAAAAAAAGAATTATTTTTCAAAACTACTTATGGAATTTTGAAAATTATCACATAAAATTAATAAAATAACCACAAACATCCGTTTTTTTACTTATTTACATTTATTTAAAAAATTTGTAATTTTTAAAAATGTTTAAATAAACTAAATAAAAAGTACTTAAATTGGTTATTTTATGATTTTTATGCAATTTGTTTCAAAATTCCATAATTAGTTTTCAAAAGTAATTTTATTTTAACCGTATTTTTCGAAAATCAGTTGAATTTGTAATAATGAACACTAAAGCTAAATCATCATTTTTGAACTTAATCCGATCAGCATTATAAATATATTTTGATCAACATCAAACATTTAAAAAAATTTAAGCATTTAAAATATTTATAAGATAAATTCAATTAAAAGAATATATATTTATGATATTGATAGGTTAAGTTAAATATTCAAAAATGATTTAAACTGTGTTTCGGTTATAGAAAATTCAACCGAATTTCGAAAAATGTGGTAAAAAAAGAATTATTTTTGAAAACTACTTATGGAATTTTGAAAATTATCGCATAAAATTAATAAAATAACCTCAAACTTTCATTTCTTCACTTTTTAGCAATTATTTTAAAAAATTGTATTTTTTTTTATTTTAAATAAAATAACTAAGAAGTAATTAAATTGGTTATTTTATTATTTCTACACGTTAAGTTTCAAAATTCCACAATTAGTTTTCAAAAGTAATATTTTTCGAAAGTCGGTTGAATTTGCAATAATCAACACAAAAGCTAAATCATCATTTTTGAAAATTTACTTAATCCGATCAGCATTATAAATATTTTGTCTTCAACATCAAACATTAAAAAAAAATTAAGCATTTAAAATATTTATAAGATAAATTCAATTAAAAGAATATATATTTAGATATTGATCGGATAAGTTAAATTTTCAAAAATGATTTAGACTGTGTGTAGATTATGGAAAATTTAACCGAATTTCGAAAAATGTGGTAAAAAAAGAATTATTTTTAAAAACTAATTATGGAATTCTGAAAATTATCGCAACATTCATTTTTTTATCTTTTTGGCTTTTAATTTAAAAAATTGTAATTTTTTAAAATATTAAAATAAAATAACTAAAAAGTAACTAAATTGGTTATTTTAATATTTTTAAGCGATAAGTTTCAAAATTCCATAATTAGTTTTCAAAAGTAATTTTATTTTAACCATATTTTTCGAAAATCGGTTGAATTTGCAGTAATCAACACAAAAGCTAAATCATCATTTTTGAAAATTTACTTAATCCGATCAGCATTATAAATGTATTTTCTTAAACATTAAACATTAAAAAAAATTTTTAAGCATTTAAAATATTTATAAAATAAATTTATTTAAAAGAATGTCTATTTATGATATTGATTGGATAAATTAAATTTTCATAAATGATTTAGACTGTGTGTCGATTATAGAAAATTAACCGAATTTCGAAAAACGTGGTAAAAAAAGAATTATTTTTCAAAACTACTTATGGAATTTTGAAAATTGTCACATAAAATTAATAAAATAACCACAAACATCCGTTTTTTTACTTATTTACATTTATTTAAAAAATTTGTAATTTTTAAAAATGTTTAAATAAACTAAATAAAAAGTACTTAAATTGGTTATTTTATGATTTTTATGCAATTTGTTTCAAAATTCCATAATTAGTTTTCAAAAGTAATTTTATTTTAACCGTATTTTTCGAAAATCAGTTGAAATTGCAGTAATCAACACAAAAGCTAAATCATCATTTTTGAAAATTTACTTAATGCGATCAGCATTATAAATATATTTTCTACAATATTAAGCATTAAAAAATTAATTTTTTAAGCATTTAAAATTTTTATTAGATAAATTCATTTAAAAGAATATATATTTATGATATTGATCGGATAAAATAAATTTTCAAAAATGATTTAGACTGTGTCTCGATTATGGAAAATTTAACCGAATTTCGAAAAATGTGGTAAAAAAAGAATTATTTTTGAAAACTAATTATGGAATTTTGAAAATTGTAGCATAAAATTAATAAAATAACTACAAACTTTCATTTTTTTCACTTTTTGGCATTTATTTAAATAAATTGTAATTTTTTAAAATATTAAAATAAAATAACTAAAAAGTTATTAAATTGGTTATTTTATTATTTTTATGCGATAAGTTTCAAAATTCCATAATTAGTTTTCAAATTTAATTTTACTTTAACCATATTTTTCGAAAATTGGTTGAATTTGCAATAATCAACACAAAAGCTAAATCATCATTTTTGAAAATTTACTTAATCCGATCAGCATTATAAATATATTTTCTTCAATATCAAACATTATTTTTTTTTTTACTTTTTAAACATTTAAAATTTTTATAAGATAAATTCATTTAAAAGAATATATATTTATGATATTGATCGGATAAGTTACATTTTCAAAAATGGTTTAAACAGTGTGTCGATTATAGATAATTTAACCGAATTTCGAAAAATAAAGTGAAAATAGTATTATTTTTGAAAACTAATTATGGAATTTTGAAACTTATTGTGTAAAATTAAAAAAATAACAAAAATCTTCATTTTTTTACTTTTTCGTATTTATTTTTAAAAACTGTAATTTTTTTAAATATTTAAGTAAAATAACAAAAAAGTAATTAAATCGGTTATTTTATTATTTTTACACAATAAGTTTCAAAATTCCATAATTAGTTTTGAAAAATAATTTTATTTAAACCATATTTTTCGAAAGTCGGTTGAATTTGCAATAATCAACGCAAATACTAAATCATCATTTTTGAAAGTTTACTTAATCCGATCAGCATTATAAATATATTTTCTTCAACATCAAACATAGAGAAAAAATTTAAGCATTTAAAATATTTATAACATAAATTCACTTTAAAGAATATATATTTATGATATTGATCGCATAAGTTAAATTTTCAAAAATGATTTAGACTGTGTGTCGATTATAGAAAACTTAACCTAATTTCGAAAAATGTGGTAAAAATAGAATTGCTTTTGAAAATTAATTATGGAATTTTGAAACTTATTGTGTAAAATTAAAAAAATAACAACTCTCATTTTTTTACTTTTTCGTATTTATTTTTCAAAATTGTAATTTTTTTTAAATATTTAAATAAAATAACTAAAAAGTAAATAAATTGGTTATTTTATTATTTTTACACGATAAGTTTCAAAATTCCACAATTAGTTTTCAAACGTAATTTTAATTTAACAATATTTTTCGAAAGTCGGTTGAATTTGTAATAATCAACACAAAAGCTAAATCATCATTTTCGAAAATTTACTTAATCCGATCAGCATTATAAATATATTTTCTTCAACATCAAACATTAAAAAAAAATTTAAGCATTTAAAATATTTATAAGATAAATTCATTTAAAAGAATATACAGTCATGGCCAAAAGTATTTGTACACTTATTTTTTTTACAACTGGAAAAAAAACTTTCTGATTTTACTACTGTTCCTAAACTTCTTTAAGGCATACATATTTGCTATAAAATTATGGGCCTTAGTGTCCTTTATAGGTAGGCTGCTTGTAGTTGTCACACTTGAATGCCATGACCAATGAAATTGTCAAAAATTGCGTAATGCTTTATTAGCAGAACTGAAGCTATTGTGTCTCAGCTGGTTATCAATATGCTCTCTCTAATAAGTCATCCAGCTGAAACTGGTTTAATCTTAGTACCCCTTTGTTTACTTCACACAAATTGTCTGCGAATTTGCGCACAAATTGCGAATTGCGTCACAAATTGCGAATTGTTTACATAGCGTCAGTAAGTGGTCAGTTAAGTCGCCAAATTTGGAAGGTTTGTATTCTTTTCTAGTGAATATTAGATAATACTTAAAGAATTTTACAGTTGTAGCCTAATATTATTTCATTCTTTATTTCAGATTCATTTCTTTATTTTAAAATGGCTAAAACTCGAGAACTCTCCCTTGAGCAACGGGCGCAGATTAAAATACTGGATCAACAAAAGCTATCTACCATGAAGATTTCTACCATTATGAATATCCCTCATACAACAATAGCGTATACTCTGCGGCCTATTAAGGAAAAAAAAAGTTTGAGCCCCCGGAAGCGTTTCGGGCGTCCTCGAGCAACTTCAGCCACTGCAGATCGTCAATTACATCGACTGGCTGTACAACACCCGACGTCTGAAATATGGCTGAAATTATCAAGAAAATTTGGGTACAAGAGAACTCAGGAGTATTGCGAAAAACTTGCAAAATCTATGCCCTCCCGGATTAAAGCCGTCCTACGAGCCAAGGGTCGACATTCAAAGTATTAAATGACTGTAAACTGTTAATAAGTGACAGCTATTGACATTTATTTCAATTGTTGTTGAATACTTTTGTTATTTATCAAATAAATGATATAATAAAAGAGAAAAAGTGTTAATGTGCAAAGTGTACAAATACTTTTGGCCATGACAGTATATTTATGATGCTAATCGGATAAGTTCAATTTTCAAAAATGATTTAGACTGTGTGTCGATTATAGAAAATTTAACCGAATTTCGAACAATGTGGTAAAAAAAATTATTTTTGAAAAATAATTATGGAATTTTGAAAATTATCGCATAAAATTAATAAAATAACCACAAACTTTCATTTTTTTACTTTTTGGCATTTATTTAAAAGAATTGTAATTTTTTTTAAATATTAAAATAAAATAACTAAAAAGTAATTAAATTGGTTATTTTATTATTTTTACACTATAAAATTCAAAATTCCACAATTAGTTTTCAAAAGTAATTTTATTTTAACCATATTTTTCGAAAATCGGTTGAATTTGCAATAATCAACACAAAAGCTAAATCATCATTTTTGAAAATTAATTAATCCGATCAGCATTATAAATATATATTCTTCAATATCAAACATTTAATTTTTTTTTTTTACTTTTTAAACATTTAAAAATTTTATAAGATAAATTCATTTAAAAGAATATATATTTATGATATAGATCGGATAAGATATATTTTCAAAAATGGTTTAGACTGTGTGTCGATTATAGATAATTTAACCGAATTTCGAAAAATAAAGTGAAAGTAATATTATTTTTTAAACTAATTATGGAATTTTGAAACTTATTGTGTAAAATTAAAAAAATAACAAAAACCTTCATTTTTTTTTTACTTTTTCGTATTTATTTTTAAAAATTGTAATTTTTTAAATATTTAAATTAAATAACTAAAAAGTATTTAAATTGGTTATTTTATTATTTTTACAGGATAAGTTTCAAAATTCAATAATTAATTTTGAAAAATAAATTTATTTAAACTATATTTTTCGAAAGTCGGTTGAATTTGCAATAATCAACACCAATGCTAAATCATCATTTTTGAACTTAATCCGATCAGCATTATAAATATATTTTGATCAACATCAAACATTTAAAAAAATTTAAGCATTTAAAATATTTATAAGATAAATTCAATTAAAAGAATATATATTTATGATATTGATAGGTTAAGTTAAATATTCAAAAATGATTTAAACTGTGTTTCGATTATAGAAAATTCAACCGAATTTCGAAAAATGTGGTAAAAAAAGAATTATTTTTCAAAACTACTTATGAAATTTTGAAAATTATCACATAAAATTAATAAAATAACCACAAACATCCGTTTTTTTACTTATTTACATTTATTTAAAAAATTTGTAATTTTTAAAAATGTTTAAATAAACTAAATAAAAAGTACTTAAATTGGTTATTTTATGATTTTTATGCAATTTGTTTCAAAATTCCATAATTAGTTTTCAAAAGTAATTTTATTTTAACCGTATTTTTCGAAAATCAGTTGAATTTGTAATAATGAACACTAAAGCTAAATCATCATTTTTGAACTTAATCCGATCAGCATTATAAATATATTTTGATCAACATCAAACATTTAAAAAAATTTAAGCATTTAAAATATTTATAAGATAAATTCAATTAAAAGAATATATATTTATGATATTGATAGGTTAAGTTAAATATTCAAAAATGATTTAAACTGTGTTTCGGTTATAGAAAATTCAACCGAATTTCGAAAAATGTGGTAAAAAAAGAATTATTTTTGAAAACTACTTATGGAATTTTGAAAATTATCGCATAAAATTAATAAAATAACCACAAACTTTCATTTCTTCACTTTTTAGCAATTATTTTAAAAAATTGTATTTTTTTTTATTTTAAATAAAATAACTAAGAAGTAATTAAATTGGTTATTTTATTATTTCTACACGTTAAGTTTCAAAATTCCACAATTAGTTTTCAAAAGTAATATTTTTCGAAAGTCGGTTGAATTTGCAATAATCAACACAAAAGCTAAATCATCATTTTTGAAAATTTACTTAATCCGATCAGCATTATAAATATTTTGTCTTCAACATCAAACATTAAAAAAAAATTAAGCATTTAAAATATTTATAAGATAAATTCAATTAAAAGAATATATATTTAGATATTGATCGGATAAGTTAAATTTTCAAAAATGATTTAGACTGTGTGTAGATTATGGAAAATTTAACCGAATTTCGAAAAATGTGGTAAAAAAAGAATTATTTTTAAAAACTAATTATGGAATTCTGAAAATTATCGCAACATTCATTTTTTTATCTTTTTGGCTTTTAATTTAAAAAATTGTAATTTTTTAAAATATTAAAATAAAATAACTAAAAAGTAACTAAATTGGTTATTTTAATATTTTTAAGCGATAAGTTTCAAAATTCCATAATTAGTTTTCAAAAGTAATTTTATTTTAACCATATTTTTCGAAAATCGGTTGAATTTGCAGTAATCAACACAAAAGCTAAATCATCATTTTTGAAAATTTACTTAATCCGATCAGCATTATAAATGTATTTTCTTAAACATTAAACATTAAAAAAAATTTTTAAGCATTTAAAATATTTATAAAATAAATTTATTTAAAAGAATGTCTATTTATGATATTGATTGGATAAATTAAATTTTCATAAATGATTTAGACTGTGTGTCGATTATAGAAAATTAACCGAATTTCGAAAAACGTGGTAAAAAAAGAATTATTTTTCAAAACTACTTATGGAATTTTGAAAATTGTCACATAAAATTAATAAAATAACCACAAACATCCGTTTTTTTACTTATTTACATTTATTTAAAAAATTTGTAATTTTTAAAAATGTTTAAATAAACTAAATAAAAAGTACTTAAATTGGTTATTTTATGATTTTTATGCAATTTGTTTCAAAATTCCATAATTAGTTTTCAAAAGTAATTTTATTTTAACCGTATTTTTCGAAAATCAGTTGAAATTGCAGTAATCAACACAAAAGCTAAATCATCATTTTTGAAAATTTACTTAATGCGATCAGCATTATAAATATATTTTCTACAATATTAAGCATTAAAAAAATTAATTTTTTAAGCATTTAAAATTTTTATTAGATAAATTCATTTAAAAGAATATATATTTATGATATTGATCGGATAAAATAAATTTTCAAAAATGATTTAGACTGTGTCTCGATTATGGAAAATTTAACCGAATTTCGAAAAATGTGGTAAAAAAGAATTATTTTTGAAAACTAATTATGGAATTTTGAAAATTGTAGCATAAAATTAATAAAATAACTACAAACTTTCATTTTTTTCACTTTTTGGCATTTATTTAAATAAATTGTAATTTTTTAAAATATTAAAATAAAATAACTAAAAAGTTATTAAATTGGTTATTTTATTATGTTTATGCGATAAATTTCAAAATTCCATAATTAGTTTTCAAATTTAATTTTACTTTAACCATATTTTTCGAAAATTGGTTGAATTTGCAATAATCAACACAAAAGCTAAATCATCATTTTTGAAAATTTACTTAATCCGATCAGCATTATAAATATATTTTCTTCAATATCAAACATTATTTTTTTTTTACTTTTTAAACATTTAAAATTTTTATAAGATAAATTCATTTAAAAGAATATTTATTTATGATATTGATCGGATAAGTTACATTTTCAAAAATGGTTTAAACAGTGTGTCGATTATAGATAATTTAACCGAATTTCGAAAAATAAAGTGAAAATAGTATTATTTTTGAAAACTAATTATGGAATTTTGAAACTTATTGTGTAAAATTAAAAAAATAACAAAAATCTTCATTTTTTTACTTTTTCGTATTTATTTTTAAAAACTGTAATTTTTTTAAATATTTAAGTAAAATAACAAAAAAGTAATTAAATCGGTTATTTTATTATTTTTACACAATAAGTTTCAAAATTCCATAATTAGTTTTGAAAAATAATTTTATTTAAACCATATTTTTCGAAAGTCGGTTGAATTTGCAATAATCAACGCAAATACTAAATCATCATTTTTGAAAGTTTACTTAATCCGATCAGCATTATAAATATATTTTCTTCAACATCAAACATAGAGAAAAAATTTAAGCATTTAAAATATTTATAACATAAATTCACTTTAAAGAATATATATTTATGATATTGATCGCATAAGTTAAATTTTCAAAAATGATTTAGACTGTGTGTCGATTATAGAAAACTTAACCTAATTTCGAAAAATGTGGTAAAAATAGAATTGCTTTTGAAAATTAATTATGGAATTTTGAAACTTATTGTGTAAAATTTAAAAAATAACAACTCTCATTTTTTTACTTTTTCGTATTTATTTTTCAAAATTGTAATTTTTTTAAATATTTAAATAAAATAACTAAAAAGTAAATAAATTGGTTATTTTATTATTTTTACACGATAAGTTTCAAAATTCCACAATTAGTTTTCAAACGTAATTTTATTTTAACAATATTTTTCGAAAGTCGGTTGAATTTGTAATAATCAACACAAAAGCTAAATCATCATTTTCGAAAATTTACTTAATCCGATCAGCATTATAAATATATTTTCTTCAACATCAAACATTAAAAAAAAATTTAAGCATTTAAAATATTTATAAGATAAATTCATTGAAAAGAATATACAGTCATGGCCAAAAGTATTTGTACACTTATTTTTTTTACAACTGGAAAAAAAACTTTCTGATTTTACTACTGGTCCTAAACTTCTTTAAGGCATACATATTTGCTATAAAATTATGGGCCTTAGTGTCCTTTATAGGTAGGCTGCTTGTAGTTGTCACACTTGAATGCCATGACCAATGAAATTGTCAAAAATTGCGTAATGCTTTATTAGCAGAACTGAAGCTATTGTGTCTCAGCTGGTTATCAATATGCTCTCTCTAATAAGTCATCCAGCTGAAACTGGTTTAATCTTAGTACCCCTTTGTTTACTTCACACAAATTGTCTGCGAATTTGCGCACAAATTGCGAATTGCGTCACAAATTGCGAATTGTTTACATAGCGTCAGTAAGTGGTCAGTTAAGTCGCCAAATTTGGAAGGTTTGTATTCTTTTCTAGTGAATATTAGATAATACTTAAAGAATTTTACAGTTGTAGCCTAATATTATTTCATTCTTTATTTCAGATTCATTTCTTTATTTTAAAATGGCTAAAACTCGAGAACTCTCCCTTGAGCAACGGGCGCAGATTAAAATACTGGATCAACAAAAGCTATCTACCATGAAGATTTCTACCATTATGAATATCCCTCATACAACAATAGCGTATACTCTGCGGCCTATTAAGGAAAAAAAAAAGTTTGAGCCCCCGGAAGCGTTTCGGGCGTCCTCGAGCAACTTCAGCCACTGCAGATCGTCAATTACATCGACTGGCTGTACAACACCCGACGTCTGAAATATGGCTGAAATTATCAAGAAGATTTGGGTACAAGAGAACTCAGGAGTATTGCGAAAAACTTGCAAAATCTATGCCCTCCCGGATTAAAGCCGTCCTACGAGCCAAGGGTCGACATTCAAAGTATTAAATGACTGTAAACTGTTAATAAGTGACAGCTATTGACATTTATTTCAATTGTTGTTGAATACTTTTGTTATTTATCAAATAAATGATATAATAAAAGAGAAAAAGTGTTAATGCGCAAAGTGTACAAATACTTTTGGCCATGACAGTATATTTATGATACTAATCGGATAAGTTCAATTTTCAAAAATGATTTAGACTGTGTGTCGATTATAGAAAATTTAACCGAATTTCGAACAATGTGGTAAAAAAAATTATTTTTGAAAAATAATTATGGAATTTTGAAAATTATCGCATAAAATTAATAAAATAACCACAAACTTTCATTTTTTTACTTTTTGGCATTTATTTAAAAGAATTGTAATTTTTTTTAAATATTAAAATAAAATAACTAAAAAGTAATTAAATTGGTTATTTTATTATTTTTACACTATAAAATTCAAAATTCCACAATTAGTTTTCAAAAGTAATTTTATTTTAACCATATTTTTCGAAAATCGGTTGAATTTGCAATAATCAACACAAAAGCTAAATCATCATTTTTGAAAATTAATTAATCCGATCAGCATTATAAATATATATTCTTCAATATCAAACATTTAATTTTTTTTTTACTTTTTAAACATTTAAAAATTTTATAAGATAAATTCATTTAAAAGAATATATATTTATGATATAGATCGGATAAGATATATTTTCAAAAATGGTTTAGACTGTGTGTCGATTATAGATAATTTAACCGAATTTCGAAAAATAAAGTGAAAGTAATATTATTTTTTAAACTAATTATGGAATTTTGAAACTTATTGTGTAAAATTAAAAAAATAACAAAAACCTTCATTTTTTTTTACTTTTTCGTATTTATTTTTAAAAATTGTAATTTTTTAAATATTTAAATTAAATAACTAAAAAGTATTTAACTTGGTTATTTTATTATTTTTACAGGATAAGTTTCAAAATTCAATAATTAATTTTGAAAAATAAATTTATTTAAACTATATTTTTCGAAAGTCGGTTGAATTTGCAATAATCAACACCAATGCTAAATCATCATTTTTGAACTTAATCCGATCAGCATTATAAATATATTTTGATCAACATCAAACATTTAAAAAAATTTAAGCATTTAAAATATTTATAAGATAAATTCAATTAAAAGAATATATATTTATGATATTGATAGGTTAAGTTAAATATTCAAAAATGATTTAAACTGTGTTTCGATTATAGAAAATTCAACCGAATTTCGAAAAATGTGGTAAAAAAAGAATTATTTTTGAAAACTACTTATGGAATTTTGAAAATTATCGCATAAAATTAATAAAATAACCACAAACTTTCATTTCTTCACTTTTTAGCAATTATTTAAAAAAATTGTATTTTTTTTTATTTTAAATAAAATAACTAAGAAGTAATTAAATTGGTTATTTTTTTATTTCTACACGTTAAGTTTCAAAATTCCACAATTAGTTTTCAAAAGTAATATTTTTCGAAAGTCGGTTGAATTTGCAATAATCAACACAAAAGCTAAATCATCATTTTTGAAAATTTACTTAATCCGATCAGCATTATAAATACTTTGTCTTCAACATCAAACATTAAAAAAAAAATTAAGCATTTAAAATATTTATAAGATAAATTCAATTAAAAGAATATATATTTAGATATTGATCGGATAAGTTAAATTTTCAAAAATGATTTAGACTGTGTGTAGATTATGGAAAATTTAACCGAATTTCGAAAAATGTAGTAAAAAAAGAATTATTTTTAAAAACTAATTATGGAATTCTGAAAATTATCGCAACATTCATTTTTTATCTTTTTGGCTTTTAATTTAAAAAATTGTAATTTTTTAAAATATTAAAATAAAATAACTAAAAAGTAATTAAATAGGTTATTTTATTATTTTTAAGCGATAAGTTTCAAAATTCGATAATTAGTTTTCAAAAGTAATTTTATTTTAACCATATTTTTCGAAAATCGGTTGAAATTGCAGTAATCAACACAAAAGCTAAATCATCATTTTTGAAAATTTACTTAATCCGATCAGCATTATAAATATATTTTCTTAAACATTAAACATTAAAAAAAAATTTTAAGCATTTAAAATATTTATAAAATAAATTTATTTAAAAGAATGTCTATTTATGATATTGATTGGATAAATTAAATTTTCATAAATGATGTAGACTGTGTGTCGATTATAGAAAATTGACCGAATTTCGAATAACGTGGTAAAAAAAGAATTATTTTTCAAAACTACTTATGGAATTTTGAAAATTATCACATAAAATTAATAAAATAACCACAAACATCCGTTTTTTACTTATTTACATTTATTTAAAAAATTTGTAATTTTTAAAAATGTTTAAATAAACTAAATAAAAAGTACTTAAATTGGTTATTTTATGATTTTTATGCGATTTGTTTCAAAATTCCATAATTAGTTTTCAAAAGTAACTTTATTTTAACCGTATTTTTCGAAAATCAGTTGAATTTGTAATAATGAACACGAAAGCTAAATCATCATTTTTGAAAATTCACCTTATCCGATCAGCAATATAAATATATTTTCTTCAATATTAAGCATTAATTTTTTTTTAAATTTTTTAAGGATTTAAATTTTTATAAGATAAATTCATTTAAAAGAATATATATATTTATGATATTGATCGGATAAGTTAAATTCTCAAAAATGGTTTAGACTGTGTGTCGATTATAAATAATTTAACCGAATTTCGAATAAAAATGTAAAAATAGTATTATTTTTGAAAACTAATTATGGAATTTTGAAACTTATTGTGTAAAATTAAAAAAATAACAACTTTCATTTTTTTTACTTTTTCGTATTTTATTTTAAAAATTGTAATTTTTTTAAATATTTAAATAAAATAACTAAAAGGTAATTAAATTGGTTATTTTATTATTTTTACACGATAAGTTTCAAAATTCCACACTTAATTTTCAAAAGTAATTTTATTTTAACCATATTTTTCGAAAGTCGGTTGAATTTGTAATAATCAACACAAAAGCTAAATCATCATTTTGAAAATTTACTTAATCCGATCAGCATTATAAATACAGGGTGGGGCATAAAGATCTCCCCATTTTAAGAGGTCAATAAAAATAATAGGACATTGAAAAGAAATATTGTAGGCTTATATTCGGAAAGAATAAGGTTTGCCATTAATTAATTTTTACAATCTGTAACAACTTTTGCTATTTAAGAAAAAGTATATCATCGTGTTTACGAGCTGCACGTCGTGGTGATTGCGTTACAGCATCTCTTACTGCTGCCACGTTTTCTGGAGTTTGAACATGACGTGGTCCACTGGGCGACTTTCGTTTAAAACACGAACCTGTTTCTCTAAAATTAACATCCCATAAGGATATTGTTATTCTGTAGGGTATTTTTCCATGCCTGCTTACTCCAAAGTGCCTAAGAAGTAATTGTTGCGTTTAAATGATAGAAACCGCATATAAAAAAAAGTTTCAACAATGAACGTACGATGTTCACTAGTCCAAGACATACTTGTCAACTGAAATAGCATAACTAGAAAAATATAACAGTGCGACTTCGGACACGCCCTCTACACTAGCGCCGCCGCACCGACAGCAGCAAATTAGGGAGATCTTTATGCCCCACCCTGTATATTTTCTTCAACATCAAACATTAAAAAAAATTTAAGCATTTAAAATATTTATTAGATAAATTCATTTAAAAGAATATGGATTTATGATATTGAACGGATAAGTTCAATTTTCAAAAATGATTTAGACTGTGTCTCGATTATAGAAAATTTAACCGAATTTCGAAAAATGTGGTAAAAAAGAATATTTTTTGAAAACTAATTATGGAATTTTGAAAATTATCACATAAAATTAATAAAATAACCATAAACTTTCATTTTTTCACTTTTTAGCATTTATTTAAAAAATTGTAATTTTTTAAAATATTAAAATAACTAAAAACTAATTAAATTGGTTATTTTATTATTTTTAAGCGATAAGTTTCAAAATTCCATAATTAGTTTTCAAAAGTAATTTTATTTTAACCATATTTTTCGAAAATCGGTTGAATTTGCAGTAATCAACACAAAAGCTAAATCATCATTTTTGAAAATTTACTTAATCCGATCAGCATTATAAATATATTTTCTTAAACATTAAACATTAAAAAAAATTTTTAAGCATTTAAAATATTTATAAAATAAATTTATTTAAAAGAATGTCTATTTATGATATTGATTGGATAAATTAAATTTTCATAAATGATTTAGACTGTGTGTCGATTATAGAAAATTAACCGAATTTCGAATAACGTGGTAAAAAAAGAATTATTTTTCAAAACTACTTATCGAATTTTGAAAATTATCACATAAAATTAATAAAATAACCACAAACATCCGTTTTTTACTTATTTACATTTATTTAAAAAATTTGTAATTTTTAAAAATGTTTAAATAAACTAAATAAAAAGTACTTAAATTGGTTATTTTATGATTTTTATGCGATTTGTTTCAAAATTCCATAATTAGTTTTCAAAAGTAACTTTATTTTAACCGTATTTTTCGAAAATCAGTTGAATTTGTAATAATGAACACGAAAGCTAAATCATCATTTTTGAAAATTCACCTTATCCGATCAGCAATATAAATATATTTTCTTCAATATTAAGCATTAATTTTTTTTTAAATTTTTTAAGGATTTAAATTTTTATAAGATAAATTCATTTAAAAGAATATATATATTTATGATATTGATCGGATAAGTTAAATTCTCAAAAATGGTTTAGACTGTGTGTCGATTATAAATAATTTAACCGAATTTCGAATAAAAATGTAAAAATAGTATTATTTTTGAAAACTAATTATGGAATTTTGAAACTTATTGTGTAAAATTAAAAAAATAACAACTTTCATTTTTTTTACTTTTTCGTATTTTATTTTAAAAATTGTAATTTTTTTAAATATTTAAATAAAATAACTAAAAGGTAATTAAATTGGTTATTTTATTATTTTTACACGATAAGTTTCAAAATTCCACACTTAATTTTCAAAAGTAATTTTATTTTAACCATATTTTTCGAAAGTCGGTTGAATTTGTAATAATCAACACAAAAGCTAAATCATCATTTTGAAAATTTACTTAATCCGATCAGCATTATAAATACAGGGTGGGGCATAAAGATCTCCCCATTTTAAGAGGTCAATAAAAATAATAGGACATTGAAAAGAAATATTGTAGGCTTATATTCGGAAAGAATAAGGTTTGCCATTAATTAATTTTTACAATCTGTAACAACTTTTGCTATTTAAGAAAAAGTATATCATCGTGTTTACGAGCTGCACGTCGTGGTGATTGCGTTACAGCATCTCTTACTGCTGCCACGTTTTCTGGAGTTTGAACATGACGTGGTCCACTGGGCGACTTTCGTTTAAAACACGAACCTGTTTCTCTAAAATTAACATCCCATAAGGATATTGTTATTCTGTAGGGTATTTTTCCATGCCTGCTTACTCCAAAGTGCCTAAGAAGTAATTGTTGCGTTTAAATGATAGAAACCGCATATAAAAAAAAGTTTCAACAATGAACGTACGATGTTCACTAGTCCAAGACATACTTGTCAACTGAAATAGCATAACTAGAAAAATATAACAGTGCGACTTCGGACACGCCCTCTACACTAGCGCCGCCGCACCGACAGCAGCAAATTAGGGAGATCTTTATGCCCCACCCTGTATATTTTCTTCAACATCAAACATTAAAAAAAATTTAAGCATTTAAAATATTTATTAGATAAATTCATTTAAAAGAATATGGATTTATGATATTGAACGGATAAGTTCAATTTTCAAAAATGATTTAGACTGTGTCTCGATTATAGAAAATTTAACCGAATTTCGAAAAATGTGGTAAAAAAGAATATTTTTTGAAAACTAATTATGGAATTTTGAAAATTATCACATAAAATTAATAAAATAACCATAAACTTTCATTTTTTCACTTTTTAGCATTTATTTAAAAAATTGTAATTTTTTAAAATATTAAAATAACTAAAAACTAATTAAATTGGTTATTTTATTATTTTTAAGCGATAAGTTTCAAAATTCCATAATTAGTTTTCAAAAGTAATTTTATTTTAACCATATTTTTCGAAAATCGGTTGAATTTGCAGTAATCAACACAAAAGCTAAATCATCATTTTTGAAAATTTACTTAATCCGATCAGCATTATAAATATATTTTCTTAAACATTAAACATTAAAAAAAAATTTTAAGCATTTAAAATATTTATAAAATAAATTTATTTAAAAGAATGTCTATTTATGATATTGATTGGATAAATTAAATTTTCATAAATGATTTAGACTGTGTGTCGATTATAGAAAATTAACCGAATTTCGAATAACGTGGTAAAAAAAGAATTATTTTTCAAAACTACTTATCGAATTTTGAAAATTATCACATAAAATTAATAAAATAACCACAAACATCCGTTTTTTACTTATTTACATTTATTTAAAAAATTTGTAATTTTTAAAAATGTTTAAATAAACTAAATAAAAAGTACTTAAATTGGTTATTTTATGATTTTTATGCGATTTGTTTCAAAATTCCATAATTAGTTTTCAAAAGTAACTTTATTTTAACCGTATTTTTCGAAAATCAGTTGAATTTGTAATAATGAACACGAAAGCTAAATCATCATTTTTGAAAATTCACCTTATCCGATCAGCAATATAAATATATTTTCTTCAATATTAAGCATTAATTTTTTTTTAAATTTTTTAAGGATTTAAATTTTTATAAGATAAATTCATTTAAAAGAATATATATATTTATGATATTGATCGGATAAGTTAAATTCTCAAAAATGGTTTAGACTGTGTGTCGATTATAAATAATTTAACCGAATTTCGAATAAAAATGTAAAAATAGTATTATTTTTGAAAACTAATTATGGAATTTTGAAACTTATTGTGTAAAATTAAAAAAATAACAACTTTCATTTTTTTTACTTTTTCGTATTTTATTTTAAAAATTGTAATTTTTTTAAATATTTAAATAAAATAACTAAAAGGTAATTAAATTGGTTATTTTATTATTTTTACACGATAAGTTTCAAAATTCCACACTTAATTTTCAAAAGTAATTTTATTTTAACCATATTTTTCGAAAGTCGGTTGAATTTGTAATAATCAACACAAAAGCTAAATCATCATTTTGAAAATTTACTTAATCCGATCAGCATTATAAATACAGGGTGGGGCATAAAGATCTCCCCATTTTAAGAGGTCAATAAAAATAATAGGACATTGAAAAGAAATATTGTAGGCTTATATTCGGAAAGAATAAGGTTTGCCATTAATTAATTTTTACAATCTGTAACAACTTTTGCTATTTAAGAAAAAGTATATCATCGTGTTTACGAGCTGCACGTCGTGGTGATTGCGTTACAGCATCTCTTACTGCTGCCACGTTTTCTGGAGTTTGAACATGACGTGGTCCACTGGGCGACTTTCGTTTAAAACACGAACCTGTTTCTCTAAAATTAACATCCCATAAGGATATTGTTATTCTGTAGGGTATTTTTCCATGCCTGCTTACTCCAAAGTGCCTAAGAAGTAATTGTTGCGTTTAAATGATAGAAACCGCATATAAAAAAAAGTTTCAACAATGAACGTACGATGTTCACTAGTCCAAGACATACTTGTCAACTGAAATAGCATAACTAGAAAAATATAACAGTGCGACTTCGGACACGCCCTCTACACTAGCGCCGCCGCACCGACAGCAGCAAATTAGGGAGATCTTTATGCCCCACCCTGTATATTTTCTTCAACATCAAACATTAAAAAAAATTTAAGCATTTAAAATATTTATTAGATAAATTCATTTAAAAGAATATGGATTTATGATATTGAACGGATAAGTTCAATTTTCAAAAATGATTTAGACTGTGTCTCGATTATAGAAAATTTAACCGAATTTCGAAAAATGTGGTAAAAAAGAATATTTTTTGAAAACTAATTATGGAATTTTGAAAATTATCACATAAAATTAATAAAATAACCATAAACTTTCATTTTTTCACTTTTTAGCATTTATTTAAAAAATTGTAATTTTTTAAAATATTAAAATAACTAAAAACTAATTAAATTGGTTATTTTATTATTTTTAAGCGATAAGTTTCAAAATTCCATAATTAGTTTTCAAAAGTAATTTTATTTTAACCATATTTTTCGAAAATCGGTTGAATTTGCAGTAATCAACACAAAAGCTAAATCATCATTTTTGAAAATTTACTTAATCCGATCAGCATTATAAATATATTTTCTTAAACATTAAACATTAAAAAAAAATTTTAAGCATTTAAAATATTTATAAAATAAATTTATTTAAAAGAATGTCTATTTATGATATTGATTGGATAAATTAAATTTTCATAAATGATTTAGACTGTGTGTCGATTATAGAAAATTAACCGAATTTCGAATAACGTGGTAAAAAAAGAATTATTTTTCAAAACTACTTATCGAATTTTGAAAATTATCACATAAAATTAATAAAATAACCACAAACATCCGTTTTTTACTTATTTACATTTATTTAAAAAATTTGTAATTTTTAAAAATGTTTAAATAAACTAAATAAAAAGTACTTAAATTGGTTATTTTATGATTTTTATGCGATTTGTTTCAAAATTCCATAATTAGTTTTCAAAAGTAACTTTATTTTAACCGTATTTTTCGAAAATCAGTTGAATTTGTAATAATGAACACGAAAGCTAAATCATCATTTTTGAAAATTCACCTTATCCGATCAGCAATATAAATATATTTTCTTCAATATTAAGCATTAATTTTTTTTAAAATTTTTTAAGGATTTAAATTTTTATAAGATAAATTCATTTAAAAGAATATATATATTTATGATATTGATCGGATAAGTTAAATTCTCAAAAATGGTTTAGACTGTGTGTCGATTATAAATAATTTAACCGAATTTCGAATAAAAATGTAAAAATAGTATTATTTTTGAAAACTAATTATGGAATTTTGAAACTTATTGTGTAAAATTAAAAAAATAACAACTTTCATTTTTTTTACTTTTTCGTATTTTATTTTAAAAATTGTAATTTTTTTAAATATTTAAATAAAATAACTAAAAGGTAATTAAATTGGTTATTTTATTATTTTTACACGATAAGTTTCAAAATTCCACACTTAATTTTCAAAAGTAATTTTATTTTAACCATATTTTTCGAAAGTCGGTTGAATTTGTAATAATCAACACAAAAGCTAAATCATCATTTTGAAAATTTACTTAATCCGATCAGCATTATAAACACAGGGTGGGGCATAAAGATCTCCCCATTTTAAGAGGTCAATAAAAATAATAGGACTTTGAAAAGAAATATTGTAGGCTTATATTCGGAAAGAATAAGGTTTGCCATTAATTAATTTTTACAATCTGTAACAACTTTTGCTATTTAAGAAAAAGTATATCATCGTGTTTACGAGCTGCACGTCGTGGTGATTGCGTTACAGCATCTCTTACTGCTGCCACGTTTTCTGGAGTTTGAACATGACGTGGTCCACTGGGCGACTTTCGTTTAAAACACGAACCTGTTTCTCTAAAATTAACATCCCATAAGGATATTGTTATTCTGTAGGGTATTTTTCCATGCCTGCTTACTCCAAAGTGCCTAAGAAGTAATTGTTGCGTTTAAATGATAGAAACCGCATATAAAAAAAAGTTTCAACAATGAACGTACGATGTTCACTAGTCCAAGACATACTTGTCAACTGAAATAGCATAACTAGAAAAATATAACAGTGCGACTTCGGACACGCCCTCTACACTAGCGCCGCCGCACCGACAGCAGCAAATTAGGGAGATCTTTATGCCCCACCCTGTATATTTTCTTCAACATCAAACATTAAAAAAAATTTAAGCATTTAAAATATTTATTAGATAAATTCATTTAAAAGAATATGGATTTATGATATTGAACGGATAAGTTCAATTTTCAAAAATGATTTAGACTGTGTCTCGATTATAGAAAATTTAACCGAATTTCGAAAAATGTGGTAAAAAAGAATATTTTTTGAAAACTAATTATGGAATTTTGAAAATTATCACATAAAATTAATAAAATAACCATAAACTTTCATTTTTTCACTTTTTAGCATTTATTTAAAAAATTGTAATTTTTTAAAATATTAAAATAACTAAAAACTAATTAAATTGGTTATTTTATTATTTTTAAGCGATAAGTTTCAAAATTCCATAATTAGTTTTCAAAAGTAATTTTATTTTAACCATATTTTTCGAAAATCGGTTGAATTTGCAGTAATCAACACAAAAGCTAAATCATCATTTTTGAAAATTTACTTAATCCGATCAGCATTATAAATATATTTTCTTAAACATTAAACATTAAAAAAAATTTTAAGCATTTAAAATATTTATAAAATAAATTTATTTAAAAGAATGTCTATTTATGATATTGATTGGATAATTTAAATTTTCAAAAATGATTTAGACTGTGTGTCGATTATAGAAAATTAACCGAATTTCGAAAAACGTGGTAAAAAAAAGAATTATTTTTCAAAACTACTTATGGAATTTTGAAAATTATCACATAAAATTAATAAAATAACCACAAACATTCGTTTTTTTACTTATTTACATTTATTTAAAAAATTTGTAATTTTTAAAAATGTTTAAATAAACTAAATAAAAAGTACTTAAATTGGTTATTTTATGATTTTTATGCGATTTGTTTCAAAATTCCATAATTAGTTTTCAAAAGTAATTTTATTTTAACCGTATTTTTCGAAAACCAGTTGAATTTGTAATAATGAACACTAAAGCTAAATCATCATTTTTGAACTTAATCCGATCAGCATTATAAATATATTTTGATCAACATCAAACATTTAAAAAAATTTAAGCATTTAAAATATTTATAAGATAAATTCAATTAAAAGAATATATATTTATGATATTGATAGGTTAAGTTAAATATTCAAAAATGATTTAAACTGTGTTTCGATTATAGAAAATTCAACCGAATTTCGAAAAATGTGGTAAAAAAAGAATTATTTTTGAAAACTACTTATGGAATTTTGAAAATTATCGCATAAAATTAATAAAATAACCACAAACTTTCATTTCTTCACTTTTTAGCAATTATTTAAAAAAATTGTATTTTTTTTTATTTTAAATAAAATAACTAAGAAGTAATTAAATTGGTTATTTCATTATTTCTACACGTTAAGTTTCAAAATTCCACAATTAGTTTTCAAAAGTAATATTTTTCGAAAGTCGGTTGAATTTGCAATAATCAACACAAAAGCTAAATCATCATTTTTGAAAATTTACTTAATCCGATCAGCATTATAAATATTTTGTCTTCAACATCAAACATTAAAAAAAAATTAAGCATTTAAAATATTTATAAGATAAATTCAATTAAAAGAATATGTATTTAGATATTGATCGGATAAGTTAAATTTTCAAAAATGATTTAGACTGTGTGTAGATTATGGAAAATTTAACCGAATTTCGAAAAATGTGGTAAAAAAAGAATTATTTTTAAAAACTAATTATGGAATTCTGAAAATTATCGCAACATTCATTTTTTATCTTTTTGGCTTTTAATTTAAAAAATTGTAATTTTTTAAAATATTAAAATAAAATAACTAAAAAGTAACTAAATTGGTTATTTTAATATTTTTAAGCGATAAGTTTCAAAATTCCATAATTAGTTTTCAAAAGTAATTTTATTTTAACCATATTTTTCGAAAATCGGTTGAATTTGCAGTAATCAACACAAAAGCTAAATCATCATTTTTGAAAATTTACTTAATCCGATCAGCATTATAAATGTATTTTCTTAAACATTAAACATTAAAAAAAATTTTTAAGCATTTAAAATATTTATAAAATAAATTTATTTAAAAGAATGTCTATTTATGATATTGATTGGATAAATTAAATATTCATAAATGATTTAGACTGTGTGTCAATTATAGAAAATTAACCGAATTTCGAAAAACGTGGTAAAAAAAGAATTATTTTTCAAAACTACTTATGGAATTTTGAAAATTGTCACATAAAATTAATAAAATAACCACAAACATCCGTTTTTTTACTTATTTACATTTATTTAAAAAATTTGTAATTTTTAAAAATGTTTAAATAAACTAAATAAAAAGTACTTAAATTGGTTATTTTATGATTTTTATGCAATTTGTTTCAAAATTCCATAATTAGTTTTCAAAAGTAATTTTATTTTAACCGTATTTTCCGAAAATCAGTTGAATTTGTAATAATGAACACGAAAGCTAAATCATCATTTTTGAACTTAATCCGATCAGCATTATAAATATATTTTGATCAACATCAAACATTTAAAAAAATTTAAGCATTTAAAATATTTATAAGATAAATTCAATTAAAAGAATATATATTTATGATATTGATAGGTTAAGTTAAATATTCAAAAATGATTTAAACTGTGTTTCGATTATAGAAAATTCAACCGAATTTCGAAAAATGTGGTAAGAAAAGAATTATTTTTGAAAACTACTTATGGAATTTTGAAAATTATCGCATAAAATTCATAAAATAACCACAAACTTTCATTTCTTCACTTTTTAGCAATTATTTAAAAAAATTGTATTTTTTTTTTATTTTAAATAAAATAACTAAGAAGTAATTAAATTGGTTATTTTATTATTTCTACACGTTAAGTTTCAAAATTCCACAATTAGTTTTCAAAAGTAATATTTTTCGAAAGTCGGTTGAATTTGCAATAATCAACACAAAAGCTAAATCATCATTTTTGAAAATTTACTTAATCCGATCAGCATTATAAATATTTTGTCTTCAACATCAAACATTTAAAAAAACTTAAGCATTTAAAATATTTATAAGATAAATTCAATTAAAAGAATATATATTTAGATATTGATCGGATAAGTTAAATTTTCAAAAATGATTTAGACTGTGTGTAGATTATGGAAAATATAACCGAATTTCGAAAAATGTGGTAAAAAAAGAATTATTTTTAAAAACTAATTATGGAATTCTGAAAATTATCGCAACATTCATTTTTTATCTTTTTGGCTTTTAATTTAAAAAATTGTAATTTTTTAAAATATTAAAATAAAATAACTAAAAAGTAACTAAATTGGTTATTTTAATATTTTTAAGCGATAAGTTTCAAAATTCCATAATTAGTTTTCAAAAGTAATTTTATTTTAACCATATTTTTCGAAAATCGGTTGAATTTGCAGTAATCAACACAAAAGCTAAATCATCATTTTTGAAAATTTTTTTAATCCGATCAGCATTATAAATATATTTTCTTAAACATTAAACATTAAAAAAAAATTTTAAGCATTTAAAATATTTATAAAATAAATTTATTTAAAAGAATGTCTATTTATGATATTGATTGGATAAATTAAATTTTCATAAATGATTTAGACTGTGTGTCGATTATAGAAAATTAACCGAATTTCGAAAAACGTGGTAAAAAAAGAATTATTTTTCAAAACTACTTATGGAATTTTGAAAATTATCACATAAAATTAATAAAATAACCACAAACATCCGTTTTTTTACTTATTTACATTTATTTAAAAAATTTGTAATTTTTAAAAATGTTTAAATAAACTAAATAAAAAGTACTTAAATTGGTTATTTTATGATTTTTATGCAATTTGTTTCAAAATTCCATAATTAGTTTTCAAAAGTAATTTTATTTTAACCGTATTTTTCGAAAATCAGTTGAATTTGTAATAATGAACACGAAAGCTAAATCATCATTTTTGAACTTAATCCGATCAGCATTATAAATATATTTTGATCAACATCAAACATTTAAAAAAATTTAAGCATTTAAAATATTTATAAGATAAATTCAATTAAAAGAATATATATTTATGATATTGATAGGTTAAGTTAAATATTCAAAAATGATTTAAACTGTGTTTCGATTATAGAAAATTCAACCGAATTTCGAAAAATGTGGTAAAAAAAGAATTATTTTTGAAAACTTCTTATGGAATTTTGAAAATTATCGCATAAAATTAATAAAATAACCACAAACTTTCATTTCTTCACTTTTCAGCAATTATTTAAAAAAATTGTATTTTTTTTTTATTTTAAATAAAATAACTAAGTAATTAAATTGGTTATTTTATTATTTCTACACGTTAAGTTTCAAAATTCCACAATTAGTTTTCAAAAGTAATATTTTTCGAAAGTCGGTTGAATTTGCAATAATCAACACAAAAGCTAAATCATCATTTTTGAAAATTTACTTAATCCGATCAGCATTATAAATATTTTGTCTTCAACATCAAACATTTAAAAAAAATTAAGCATTTAAAATATTTATAAGATAAATTCAATTAAAAGAATATATATTTAGATATTGATCGGATAAGTTAAATTTTCAAAAATGATTTAGACTGTGTGTAGATTATGGAAAATATAACCGAATTTCGAAAAATGTGGTAAAAAAAAGAATTATTTTTAAAAACTAATTATGGAATTCTGAAAATTATCGCAACATTCATTTTTTATCTTTTTGGCTTTTAATTTAAAAAATTGTAATTTTTTAAAATATTAAAATAAAATAACTAAAAAGTAACTAAATTGGTTATTTTAATATTTTTAAGCGATAAGTTTCAAAATTCCATAATTAGTTTTCAAAAGTAATTTTATTTTAACCATATTTTTCGAAAATCGGTTGAATTTGCAGTAATCAACACAAAAGCTAAATCATCATTTTTGAAAATTTTTTTAATCCGATCAGCATTATAAATATATTTTCTTAAACATTAAACATTAAAAAAAAATTTTAAGCATTTAAAATATTTATAAAATAAATTTATTTAAAAGAATGTCTATTTATGATATTGATTGGATAAATTAAATTTTCATAAACGATTTAGACTGTGTGTCGATTATAGAAAATTAACCGAATTTCGAAAAACGTGGTAAAAAAAGAATTATTTTTCAAAACTACTTATGGAATTTTGAAAATTATCGCATAAAATTAATAAAATAACCACAAACTTTCATTTCTTCACTTTTTAGCAATTATTTAAAAATATTGTATATTTTTTTTATTTTAAATAAAATAACTAAGAAGTAATTAAATTGGTTATTTTATTATGTCTACACGTTAAGTTTCAAAATTCCACAATTAGTTTTCAAAAGTAATATTTTTCGAAAGTCGGTTGAATTTGCAATAATCAACACAAAAGCTAAATCATCATTTTTGAAAATTTACTTAATCCGATCAGCATTATAAATATTTTGTCTTCAACATCAAACATTAAAAAAAAATTAAGCATTTAAAATATTTATAAGATAAATTCAATTAAAAGAATATATATTTAGATATTGATCGGATAAGTTAAATTTTCAAAAATGATTTAGACTGTGTGTAGATTATGGAAAATTTAACCGAATTTCGAAAAATGTGGTAAAAAAAGAATTATTTTTAAAAACTAATTATGGAATTCTGAAAATTATCGCAACATTCATTTTTTATCTTTTTGGCTTTTAATTTAAAAAATTGTAATTTTTTAAAATATTAAAATAAAATAACTAAAAAGTAACTAAATTGGTTATTTTAATATTTTTAAGCGATAAGTTTCAAAATTCCATAATTAGTTTTCAAAAGTAATTTTATTTTAACCATATTTTTCGAAAATCGGTTGAATTTGCAGTAATCAACACAAAAGCTAAATCATCATTTTTGAAAATTTACTTAATCCGATCAGCATTATAAATATATTTTCTTAAACATTAAACATTAAAAAAAAAATTTAAGCATTTAAAATATTTATAAAATAAATTTATTTAAAAGAATGTCTATTTATGATATTGATTGGATAAATTAAATTTTCATAAATGATTTAGACTGTGTGTCGATTATAGAAAATTAACCGAATTTCGAAAAACGTGGTAAAAAAAGAATTATTTTTCAAAACTACTTATGGAATTTTGAAAATTATCACATAAAATTAATAAAATAACCACAAACATCCGTTTTTTTACTTATTTACATTTATTTAAAAAAATTGTAATTTTTAAAAATGTTTAAATAAACTAAATAAAAAGTACTTAAATTGGTTATTTTATGATTTTTATGCAATTTGTTTCAAAATTCCATAATTAGTTTTCAAAAGTAATTTTATTTTAACCGTATTTTCCGAAAATCAGTTGAATTTGTAATAATGAACACGAAAGCTAAATCATCATTTTTGAACTTAATCCGATCAGCATTATAAATATATTTTGATCAACATCAAACATTTAAAAAAATTTAAGCATTTAAAATATTTATAAGATAAATTCAATTAAAAGAATATATATTTATGATATTGATAGGTTAAGTTAAATATTCAAAAATGATTTAAACTGTGTTTCGATTATAGAAAATTCAACCGAATTTCGAAAAATGTGGTAAGAAAAGAATTATTTTTGAAAACTACTTATGGAATTTTGAAAATTATCGCATAAAATTAATAAAATAACCACAAACTTTCATTTCTTCACTTTTTAGCAATTATTTAAAAAAATTGTATTTTTTTTTTATTTTAAATAAAATAACTAAGAAGTAATTAAATTGGTTATTTTATTATTTCTACACGTTAAGTTTCAAAATTCCACAATTAGTTTTCAAAAGTAATATTTTTCGAAAGTCGGTTGAATTTGCAATAATCAACACAAAAGCTAAATCATCATTTTTGAAAATTTACTTAATCCGATCAGCATTATAAATATTTTGTCTTCAACATCAAACATTTAAAAAAAATTAAGCATTTAAAATATTTATAAGATAAATTCAATTAAAAGAATATATATTTAGATATTCATCGGATAAGTTAAATTTTCAAAAATGATTTAGACTGTGTGTAGATTATGGAAAATATAACCGAATTTCGAAAAATGTGGTAAAAAAAGAATTATTTTTAAAAACTAATTATGGAATTCTGAAAATTATCGCAACATTCATTTTTTATCTTTTTGGCTTTTAATTTAAAAAATTGTAATTTTTTAAAATATTAAAATAAAATAACTAAAAAGTAACTAAATTGGTTATTTTAATATTTTTAAGCGATAAGTTTCAAAATTCCATAATTAGTTTTCAAAAGTAATTTTATTTTAACCATATTTTTCGAAAATCGGTTGAATTTGCAGTAATCAACACAAAAGCTAAATCATCATTTTTGAAAATTTTTTTAATCCGATCAGCATTATAAATATATTTTCTTAAACATTAAACATTAAAAAAAAATTTTAAGCATTTAAAATATTTATAAAATAAATTTATTTAAAAGAATGTCTATTTATGATATTGATTGGATAAATTAAATTTTCATAAATGATTTAGACTGTGTGTCGATTATATAAAATTAACCGAATTTCGAAAAACGTGGTAAAAAAAGAATTATTTTTCAAAACTACTTATGGAATTTTGAAAATTATCACATAAAATTAATAAAATAACCACAAACATCCGTTTTTTTACTTATTTACATTTATTTAAAAAATTTGTAATTTTTAAATCGGTTGAATTTGCAGTAATCAACACAAAAGCTAAATCATCATTTTTGAAAATTTACTTAATCCGATCAGCATTATAAATATATTTTCTTAAACATTAAACATTAAAAAAAAATTTTAAGCATTTAAAATATTTATAAAATAAATTTATTTAAAAGAATGTCTATTTATGATATTGATTGGATAAATTAAATTTTCATAAATGATTTAGACTGTGTGTCGATTATAGAAAATTAACCGAATTTCGAAAAACGTGGTAAAAAAAGAATTATTTTTCAAAACTACTTATGGAATTTTGAAAATTATCACATAAAATTAATAAAATAACCACAAACATCCGTTTTTTTACTTATTTACATTTATTTAAAAAAATTGTAATTTTTAAAAATGTTTAAATAAACTAAATAAAAAGTACTTAAATTGGTTATTTTATGATTTTTATGCAATTTGTTTCAAAATTCCATAATTAGTTTTCAAAAGTAATTTTATTTTAACCGTATTTTCCGAAAATCAGTTGAATTTGTAATAATGAACACGAAAGCTAAATCATCATTTTTGAACTTAATCCGATCAGCATTATAAATATATTTTGATCAACATCAAACATTTAAAAAAATTTAAGCATTTAAAATATTTATAAGATAAATTCAATTAAAAGAATATATATTTATGATATTGATAGGTTAAGTTAAATATTCAAAAATGATTTAAACTGTGTTTCGATTATAGAAAATTCAACCGAATTTCGAAAAATGTGGTAAGAAAAGAATTATTTTTGAAAACTACTTATGGAATTTTGAAAATTATCGCATAAAATTAATAAAATAACCACAAACTTTCATTTCTTCACTTTTTAGCAATTATTTAAAAAAATTGTATTTTTTTTTTATTTTAAATAAAATAACTAAGAAGTAATTAAATTGGTTATTTTATTATTTCTACACGTTAAGTTTCAAAATTCCACAATTAGTTTTCAAAAGTAATATTTTTCGAAAGTCGGTTGAATTTGCAATAATCAACACAAAAGCTAAATCATCATTTTTGAAAATTTACTTAATCCGATCAGCATTATAAATATTTTGTCTTCAACATCAAACATTTAAAAAAAATTAAGCATTTAAAATATTTATAAGATAAATTCAATTAAAAGAATATATATTTAGATATTCATCGGATAAGTTAAATTTTCAAAAATGATTTAGACTGTGTGTAGATTATGGAAAATATAACCGAATTTCGAAAAATGTGGTAAAAAAAGAATTATTTTTAAAAACTAATTATGGAATTCTGAAAATTATCGCAACATTCATTTTTTATCTTTTTGGCTTTTAATTTAAAAAATTGTAATTTTTTAAAATATTAAAATAAAATAACTAAAAAGTAACTAAATTGGTTATTTTAATATTTTTAAGCGATAAGTTTCAAAATTCCATAATTAGTTTTCAAAACTAATTTTATTTTAACCATATTTTTCGAAAATCGGTTGAATTTGCAGTAATCAACACAAAAGCTAAATCATCATTTTTGAAAATTTTTTTAATCCGATCAGCATTATAAATATATTTTCTTAAACATTAAACATTAAAAAAAAATTTTAAGCATTTAAAATATTTATAAAATAAATTTATTTAAAAGAATGTCTATTTATGATATTGATTGGATAAATTAAATTTTCATAAATGATTTAGACTGTGTGTCGATTATATAAAATTAACCGAATTTCGAAAAACGTGGTAAAAAAAGAATTATTTTTCAAAACTACTTATGGAATTTTGAAAATTATCACATAAAATTAATAAAATAACCACAAACATCCGTTTTTTTACTTATTTACATTTATTTAAAAAATTTGTAATTTTTAAAAATGTTTAAATAAACTAAATAAAAAGTACTTAAATTGGTTATTTTATGATTTTTATGCAATTTGTTTCAAAATTCCATAATTAGTTTTCAAAAGTAATTTTATTTTAACCGTATTTTTCGAAAATCAGTTGAATTTGTAATAATGAACACTAAAGCTAAATCATCATTTTTGAACTTAATCCGATCAGCATTATAAATATATTTTGATCAACATCAAACATTTAAAAAAATTTAAGCATTTAAAATATTTATAAGATAAATTCAATTAAAAGAATATATATTTATGATATTGATAGGTTAAGTTAAATATTCAAAAATGATTTAAACTGTGTTTTGATTATAGAAAATTCAACCGAATTTCGAAAAATGTGGTAAAAAAAGAATTATTTTTGAAAACTACTTATGGAATTTTGAAAATTATCGCATAAAATTAATAAAATAACCACAAACTTTCATTTCTTCACTTTTTAGCAATTATTTAAAAAAATTGTATTTTTTTTTTATTTTAAATAAAATAACTAAGAAGTAATTAAATTGGTTATTTTATTATTTCTACACGTTAAGTTTCAAAATTCCACAATTAGTTTTCAAAAGTAATATTTTTCGAAAGTCGGTTGAATTTGCAATAATCAACACAAAAGCTAAATCATCATTTTTGAAAATTTACTTAATCCGATCAGCATTATAAATATTTTGTCTTCAACATCAAACATTAAAAAAAAATTAAGCATTTAAAATATTTATAAGATAAATTCAATTAAAAGAATATATATTTAGATATTGATCGGATAAGTTAAATTTTCAAAAATGATTTAGACTGTGTGTAGATTATGGAAAATTTAACCGAATTTCGAAAAATGTGGTAAAAAAAGAATTATTTTTAAAAACTAATTATGGAATTCTGAAAATTATCGCAACATTCATTTTTTATCTTTTTGGCTTTTAATTTAAAAAATTGTAATTTTTTAAAATATTAAAATAAAATAACTAAAAAGTAACTAAATTGGTTATTTTAATATTTTTAAGCGATAAGTTTCAAAATTCCATAATTAGTTTTCAAAAGTAATTTTATTTTAACCATATTTTTCGAAAATCGGTTGAATTTGCAGTAATCAACACAAAAGTTAAATCATCATTTTTGAAAATTTACTTAATCCGATCAGCATTATAAATGTATTTTCTTAAACATTAAACATTAAAAAAAAATTTTAAGCATTTAAAATATTTATAAAATAAATTTATTTAAAAGAATGTCTATTTATGATATTGATTGGATAAATTAAATTTTCATAAATGATTTAGACTGTGTGTCGATTATAGAAAATTAACCGAATTTCGAAAAACGTGGTGAAAAAAGAATTATTTTTCAAAACTACTTATGGAATTTTGAAAATTGTCACATAAAATTAATAAAATAACTACAAACTTTCATTTTTTTCACTTTTTGGCATTTATTTAAATAAATTGTAATTTTTTAAAATATTAAAATAAAATAACTAAAAAGTTATTAAATTGGTTATTTTATTATTTTTATGCGATAAGTTTCAAAATTCCATAATTAGTTTTCAAATTTAATTTTACTTTAACCATATTTTTCGAAAATTGGTTGAATTTGCAATAATCAACACAAAAGCTAAATCATCATTTTTGAAAATTTACTTAATCCGATCAGCATTATAAATATATTTTCTTCAATATCAAACATTATTTTTTTTTTTACTTTTTAAACATTTAAAATTTTTATAAGATAAATTCATTTAAAAGAATATATATTTATGATATTGATCGGATAAGTTACATTTTCAAAAATGGTTTAAACAGTGTGTCGATTATAGATAATTTAACCGAATTTCGAAAAATAAAGTGAAAATAGTATTATTTTTGAAAACTAATTATGGAATTTTGAAACTTATTGTGTAAAATTAAAAAAATAACAAAAATCTTCATTTTTTTACTTTTTCGTATTTATTTTTAAAAACTGTAATTTTTTTAAATATTTAAGTAAAATAACAAAAAAGTAATTAAATCGGTTATTTTATTATTTTTACACAATAAGTTTCAAAATTCCATAATTAGTTTTGAAAAATAATTTTATTTAAACCATATTTTTCGAAAGTCGGTTGAATTTGCAATAATCAACGCAAATACTAAATCATCATTTTTGAAAGTTTACTTAATCCGATCAGCATTTAAATATATTTTCTTCAACATCAAACATAGAGAAAAAATTTAAGCATTTAAAATATTTATAACATAAATTCACTTTAAAGAATATATATTTATGATATTGATCGCATAAGTTAAATTTTCAAAAATGATTTAGACTGTGTGTCGATTATAGAAAACTTAACCTAATTTCGAAAAATGTGGTAAAAATAGAATTGCTTTTGAAAATTAATTATGGAATTTTGAAACTTATTGTGTAAAATTAAAAAAATAACAACTCTCATTTTTTTACTTTTTCGTATTTATTTTTCAAAATTGTAATTTTTTTAAATATTTAAATAAAATAACTAAAAAGTAAATAAATTGGTTATTTTATTATTTTTACACGATAAGTTTCAAAATTCCACAATTAGTTTTCAAACGTAATTTTATTTTAACAATATTTTTCGAAAGTCGGTTGAATTTGTAATAATCAACACAAAAGCTAAATCATCATTTTCGAAAATTTACTTAATCCGATCAGCATTATAAATATATTTTCTTCAACATCAAACATTAAAAAAAAAATTTAAGCATTTAAAATATTTATAAGATAAATTCATTTAAAAGAATATACAGTCATGGCCAAAAGTATTTGTACACTTATTTTTTTTACAACTGGAAAAAAAACTTTCTGATTTTACTACTGGTCCTAAACTTCTTTAAGGCATACATATTTGCTATAAAATTATGGGCCTTAGTGTCCTTTATAGGTAGGCTGCTTGTAGTTTTCACACTTGAATGCCATGACCAATGAAATTGTCAAAAATTGCGTAATGCTTTATTAGCAGAACTGAAGCTATTGTGTCTCAGCTGGTTATCAATATGCTCTCTCTAATAAGTCATCCAGCTGAAACTGGTTTAATCTTAGTACCCCTTTGTTTACTTCACTAAAATTGTCTGCGAATTTGCGCACAAATTGCGAATTGCGTCACAAATTGCGAATTGTTTACATAGCGTCAGTAAGTGGTCAGTTAAGTCGCCAAATTTGGAAGGTTTGTATTCTTTTCTAGTGAATATTAGATAATACTTAAAGAATTTTACAGTTGTAGCCTAATATTATTTCATTCTTTATTTCAGATTCATTTCTTTATTTTAAAATGGCTAAAACTCGAGAACTCTCCCTTGAGCAACGGGCGCAGATTAAAATACTGGATCAACAAAAGCTATCTACCATGAAGATTTCTACCATTATGAATATCCCTCATACAACAATAGCGTATACTCTGCGGCCTATTAAGGAAAAAAAAAAGTTTGAGCCCCCGGAAGCGTTTCGGGCGTCCTCGAGCAACTTCAGCCACTGCAGATCGTCAATTACATCGACTGGCTGTACAACACCCGACGTCTGAAATATGGCTGAAATTATCAAGAAGATTTGGGTACAAGAGAACTCAGGAGTATTGCGAAAAACTTGCAAAATCTATGCCCTCCCGGATTAAAGCCGTCCTACGAGCCAAGGGTCGACATTCAAAGTATTAAATGACTGTAAACTGTTAATAAGTGACAGCTATTGACATTTATTTCAATTGTTGTTGAATACTTTTGTTATTTATCAAATAAATGATATAATAAAAGAGAAAAAGTGTTAATGTGCAAAGTGTACAAATACTTTTGGCCATGACAGTATATTTATGATGCTAATCGGATAAGTTCAATTTTCAAAAATGATTTAGACTGTGTGTCGATTATAGAAAATTTAACCGAATTTCGAACAATGTGGTAAAAAAAATTATTTTTGAAAAATAATTATGGAATTTTGAAAATTATCGCATAAAATTAATAAAATAACCACAAACTTTCATTTTTTTACTTTTTGGCATTTATTTAAAAGAATTGTAATTTTTTTTAAATATTAAAATAAAATAACTAAAAAGTAATTAAATTGGTTATTTTATTATTTTTACACTATAAAATTCAAAATTCCACAATTAGTTTTCAAAAGTAATTTTATTTTAACCATATTTTTCGAAAATCGGTTGAATTTGCAATAATCAACACAAAAGCTAAATCATCATTTTTGAAAATTAATTAATCCGATCAGCATTATAAATATATATTCTTCAATATCAAACATTTAATTTTTTTTTTTTACTTTTTAAACATTTAAAAATTTTATAAGATAAATTCATTTAAAAGAATATATATTTATGATATAGATCGGATAAGATATATTTTCAAAAATGGTTTAGACTGTGTGTCGATTATAGATAATTTAACCGAATTTCGAAAAATAAAGTGAAAGTAATATTATTTTTTAAACTAATTATGGAATTTTGAAACTTATTGTGTAAAATTAAAAAAATAACAAAAACCTTCATTTTTTTTTTACTTTTTCGTATTTATTTTTAAAAATTGTAATTTTTTAAATATTTAAATTAAATAACTAAAAAGTATTTAAATTGGTTATTTTATTATTTTTACAGGATAAGATTCAAAATTCAATAATTAATTTTGAAAAATAAATTTATTTAAACTATATTTTTCGAAAGTCGGTTGAATTTGCAATAATCAACACCAATGCTAAATCATCATTTTTGAACTTAATCCGATCAGCATTATAAATATATTTTGATCAACATCAAACATTTAAAAAAATTTAAGCATTTAAAATATTTATAAGATAAATTCAATTAAAAGAATATATATTTATGATATTGATAGGTTAAGTTAAATATTCAAAAATGATTTAAACTGTGTTTCGATTATAGAAAATTCAACCGAATTTCGAAAAATGTGGTAAAAAAAGAATTATTTTTCAAAACTACTTATGGAATTTTGAAAATTATCACATAAAATTAATAAAATAACCACAAACATCCGTTTTTTTAGTTATTTACATTTATTTAAAAAATTTGTAATTTTTAAAAATGTTTAAATAAACTAAATAAAAAGTACTTAAATTGGTTATTTTATGATTTTTATGCAATTTGTTTCAAAATTCCATAATTAGTTTTCAAAAGTAATTTTATTTTAACCGTATTTTTCGAAAATCAGTTGAATTTGTAATAATGAACACTAAAGCTAAATCATCATTTTTGAACTTAATCCGATCAGCATTATAAATATATTTTGATCAACATCAAACATTTAAAAAAATTTAAGCATTTAAAATATTTATAAGATAAATTCAATTAAAAGAATATATATTTATGATATTGATAGGTTAAGTTAAATATTCAAAAATGATTTAAACTGTGTTTCGGTTATAGAAAATTCAACCGAATTTCGAAAAATGTGGTAAAAAAAGAATTATTTTTGAAAACTACTTATGGAATTTTGAAAATTATCGCATAAAATTAATAAAATAACCACAAACTTTCATTTCTTCACTTTTTAGCAATTATTTTAAAAAATTGTATTTTTTTTTATTTTAAATAAAATAACTAAGAAGTAATTAAATTGGTTATTTTATTATTTCTACACGTTAAGTTTCAAAATTCCACAATTAGTTTTCAAAAGTAATATTTTTCGAAAGTCGGTTGAATTTGCAATAATCAACACAAAAGCTAAATCATCATTTTTGAAAATTTACTTAATCCGATCAGCATTATAAATATTTTGTCTTCAACATCAAACATTAAAAAAAAATTAAGCATTTAAAATATTTATAAGATAAATTCAATTAAAAGAATATATATTTAGATATTGATCGGATAAGTTAAATTTTCAAAAATGATTTAGACTGTGTGTAGATTATGGAAAATTTAACCGAATTTCGAAAAATGTGGTAAAAAAAGAATTATTTTTAAAAACTAATTATGGAATTCTGAAAATTATCGCAACATTCATTTTTTTATCTTTTTGGCTTTTAATTTAAAAAATTGTAATTTTTTAAAATATTAAAATAAAATAACTAAAAAGTAACTAAATTGGTTATTTTAATATTTTTAAGCGATAAGTTTCAAAATTCCATAATTAGTTTTCAAAAGTAATTTTATTTTAACCATATTTTTCGAAAATCGGTTGAATTTGCAGTAATCAACACAAAAGCTAAATCATCATTTTTGAAAATTTACTTAATCCGATCAGCATTATAAATGTATTTTCTTAAACATTAAACATTAAAAAAAATTTTTAAGCATTTAAAATATTTATAAAATAAATTTATTTAAAAGAATGTCTATTTATGATATTGATTGGATAAATTAAATTTTCATAAATGATTTAGACTGTGTGTCGATTATAGAAAATTAACCGAATTTCGAAAAACGTGGTAAAAAAAGAATTATTTTTCAAAACTACTTATGGAATTTTGAAAATTGTCACATAAAATTAATAAAATAACCACAAACATCCGTTTTTTTACTTATTTACATTTATTTAAAAAATTTGTAATTTTTAAAAATGTTTAAATAAACTAAATAAAAAGTACTTAAATTGGTTATTTTATGATTTTTATGCAATTTGTTTCAAAATTCCATAATTAGTTTTCAAAAGTAATTTTATTTTAACCGTATTTTTCGAAAATCAGTTGAAATTGTAGTAATCAACACAAAAGCTAAATCATCATTTTTGAAAATTTACTTAATGCGATCAGCATTATAAATATATTTTCTACAATATTAAGCATTAAAAAAATTAATTTTTTAAGCATTTAAAATTTTTATTAGATAAATTCATTTAAAAGAATATATATTTATGATATTGATCGGATAAAATAAATTTTCAAAAATGATTTAGACTGTGTCTCGATTATGGAAAAATTTAACCGAATTTCGAAAAATGTGGTAAAAAAAATTATTTTTGAAAAATAATTATGGAATTTTGAAAATTATCGCATAAAATTAATAAAATAACCACAAACTTTCATTTTTTTACTTTTTGGCATTTATTTAAAAGAATTGTAATTTTTTTTTTATATTAAAATAAAATAACTAAAAAGTAATTAAATTGGTTATTTTATTATTTTTACACTATAAAATTCAAAATTCCACAATTAGTTTTCAAAAGTAATTTTATTTTAACCATATTTTTCGAAAATCGGTTGAATTTGCAATAATCAACACAAAAGCTAAATCATCATTTTTGAAAATTAATTAATCCGATCAGCATTATAAATATATATTCTTCAATATCAAACATTTAATTTTTTTTTTTACTTTTTAAACATTTAAAAATTTTATAAGATAAATTCATTTAAAAGAATATATATTTATGATATAGATCGGATAAGATATATTTTCAAAAATGGTTTAGACTGTGTGTCGATTATAGATAATTTAACCGAATTTCGAAAAATAAAGTGAAAGTAATATTATTTTTTAAACTAATTATGGAATTTTGAAACTTATTGTGTAAAATTAAAAAAATAACAAAAACCTTCATTTTTTTTTTACTTTTTCGTATTTATTTTTAAAAATTGTAATTTTTTAAATATTTAAATTAAATAACTAAAAAGTATTTAAATTGATTATTTTATTATTTTTACAGGATAAGTTTCAAAATTCAATAATTAATTTTGAAAAATAAATTTATTTAAACTATATTTTTCGAAAGTCGGTTGAATTTGCAATAATCAACACCAATGCTAAATCATCATTTTTGAACTTAATCCGATCAGCATTATAAATATATTTTGATCAACATCAAACATTTAAAAAAATTTAAGCATTTAAAATATTTATAAGATAAATTCAATTAAAAGAATATATATTTATGATATTGATAGGTTAAGTTAAATATTCAAAAATGATTTAAACTGTGTTTCGATTATAGAAAATTCAACCGAATTTCGAAAAATGTGGTAAAAAAAAATTATTTTTGAAAACTACTTATGGAATTTTGAAAATTATCGCATAAAATTAATAAAATAACCACAAACTTTCATTTCTTCACTTTTTAGCAATTATTTAAAAAAAATGTATTTTTTTTTATTTTAAATAAAATAACTAAGAAGTAATTAAATTGGTTATTTTATTATTTCTACACGTTAAGTTTCAAAATTCCACAATTAGTTTTCAAAAGTAATATTTTTCGAAAGTCGGTTGAATTTGCAATAATCAACACAAAAGCTAAATCATCATTTTTGAAAATTTACTTAATCCGATCAGCATTATAAATACTTTGTCTTCAACATCAAACATTAAAAAAAATTAAGCATTTAAAATATTTATAAGATAAATTCAATTAAAAGAATATATATTTAGATATTGATCGGATAAGTTAAATTTTCAAAAATGATTTAGACTGTGTGTAGATTATGGAAAATTTAACCGAATTTCGAAAAATGTGGTAAAAAAAGAATTATTTTTAAAAACTAATTATGGAATTCTGAAAATTATCGCAACATTCATTTTTTATCTTTTTGGCTTTTAATTTAAAAAATTGTAATTTTTTAAAATATTAAAATAAAATAACTAAAAAGTAATTAAATAGGTTATTTTATTATTTTTAAGCGATAAGTTTCAAAATTCGATAATTAGTTTTCAAAAGTAATTTTATTTTAACCATATTTTTCGAAAATCGGTTGAAATTGCAGTAATCAACACAAAAGCTAAATCATCATTTTTGAAAATTTACTTAATCCGATCAGCATTATAAATATATTTTCTTAAACATTAAACATTAAAAAAAAATTTTAAGCATTTAAAATATTTATAAAATAAATTTATTTAAAAGAATGTCTATTTATGATATTGATTGGATAAATTAAATTTTCATAAATGATTTAGACTGTGTGTCGATTATAGAAAATTAACCGAATTTCGAATAACGTGGTAAAAAAAGAATTATTTTTCAAAACTACTTATGGAATTTTGAAAATTATCACATAAAATTAATAAAATAACCACAAACATCCGTTTTTTACTTATTTACATTTATTTAAAAAATTTGTAATTTTTAAAAATGTTTAAATAAACTAAATAAAAAGTACTTAAATTGGTTATTTTATGATTTTTATGCGATTTGTTTCAAAATTCCATAATTAGTTTTCAAAAGTAACTTTATTTTAACCGTATTTTTCGAAAATCAGTTGAATTTGTAATAATGAACACGAAAGCTAAATCATCATTTTTGAAAATTCACCTTATCCGATCAGCAATATAAATATATTTTCTTCAATATTAAGCATTAATTTTTTTTTAAATTTTTTAAGGATTTAAATTTTTATAACATAAATTCATTTAAAAGAATATATATATTTATGATATTGATCGGATAAGTTAAATTCTCAAAAATGGTTTAGACTGTGTGTCGATTATAAATAATTTAACCGAATTTCGAATAAAAATGTAAAAATAGTATTATTTTTGAAAACTAATTATGGAATTTTGAAACTTATTGTGTAAAATTAAAAAAATAACAACTTTCATTTTTTTTTACTTTTTCGTATTTTATTTTAAAAATTGTAATTTTTTTAAATATTTAAATAAAATAACTAAAAGGTAATTAAATTGGTTATTTTATTATTTTTACACGATAAGTTTCAAAATTCCACACTTAATTTTCAAAAGTAATTTTATTTTAACCATATTTTTCGAAAGTCGGTTGAATTTGTAATAATCAACACAAAAGCTAAATCATCATTTTGAAAATTTACTTAATCCGATCAGCATTATAAATACAGGGTGGGGCATAAAGATCTCCCCATTTTAAGAGGTCAATAAAAATAATAGGACATTGAAAAGAAATATTGTAGGCTTATATTCGGAAAGAATAAGGTTTGCCATTAATTAATTTTTACAATCTGTAACAACTTTTGCTATTTAAGAAAAAGTATATCATCGTGTTTACGAGCTGCACGTCGTGGTGATTGCGTTACAGCATCTCTTACTGCTGCCACGTTTTCTGGAGTTTGAACATGACGTGGTCCACTGGGCGACTTTCGTTTAAAACACGAACCTGTTTCTCTAAAATTAACATCCCATAAGGATATTGTTATTCTGTAGGGTATTTTTCCATGCCTGCTTACTCCAAAGTGCCTAAGAAGTAATTGTTGCGTTTAAATGATAGAAACCGCATATAAAAAAAAGTTTCAACAATGAACGTACGATGTTCACTAGTCCAAGACATACTTGTCAACTGAAATAGCATAACTAGAAAAATATAACAGTGCGACTTCGGACACGCCCTCTACACTAGCGCCGCCGCACCGACAGCAGCAAATTAGGGAGATCTTTATGCCCCACCCTGTATATTTTCTTCAACATCAAACATTAAAAAAAATTTAAGCATTTAAAATATTTATTAGATAAATTCATTTAAAAGAATATGGATTTATGATATTGAACGGATAAGTTCAATTTTCAAAAATGATTTAGACTGTGTCTCGATTATAGAAAATTTAACCGAATTTCGAAAAATGTGGTAAAAAAGAATATTTTTTGAAAACTAATTATGGAATTTTGAAAATTATCACATAAAATTAATAAAATAACCATAAACTTTCATTTTTTCACTTTTTAGCATTTATTTAAAAAATTGTAATTTTTTAAAATATTAAAATAACTAAAAACTAATTAAATTGGTTATTTTATTATTTTTAAGCGATAAGTTTCAAAATTCCATAATTAGTTTTCAAAAGTAATTTTATTTTAACCATATTTTTCGAAAATCGGTTGAATTTGCAGTAATCAACACAAAAGCTAAATCATCATTTTTGAAAATTTACTTAATCCGATCAGCATTATAAATATATTTTCTTAAACATTAAACATTAAAAAAAATTTTAAGCATTTAAAATATTTATAAAATAAATTTATTTAAAAGAATGTCTATTTATGATATTGATTGGATAATTTAAATTTTCAAAAATGATTTAGACTGTGTGTCGATTATAGAAAATTAACCGAATTTCGAAAAACGTGGTAAAAAAAAGAATTATTTTTCAAAACTACTTATGGAATTTTGAAAATTATCACATAAAATTAATAAAATAACCACAAACATTCGTTTTTTTACTTATTTACATTTATTTAAAAAAATTGTAATTTTTAAAAATGTTTAAATAAACTAAATAAAAAGTACTTAAATTGGTTATTTTATGATTTTTATGCGATTTGTTTCAAAATTCCATAATTAGTTTTCAAAAGTAATTTTATTTTAACCGTATTTTTCGAAAACCAGTTGAATTTGTAATAATGAACACTAAAGCTAAATCATCATTTTTGAACTTAATCCGATCAGCATTATAAATATATTTTGATCAACATCAAACATTTAAAAAAATTTAAGCATTTAAAATATTTATAAGATAAATTCAATTAAAAGAATATATATTTATGATATTGATAGGTTAAGTTAAATATTCAAAAATGATTTAAACTGTGTTTCGATTATAGAAAATTCAACCGAATTTCGAAAAATGTGGTAAAAAAAGAATTATTTTTGAAAACTACTTATGGAATTTTGAAAATTATCGCATAAAATTAATAAAATAACCACAAACTTTCATTTCTTCACTTTTTAGCAATTATTTAAAAAAATTGTATTTTTTTTTATTTTAAATAAAATAACTAAGAAGTAATTAAATTGGTTATTTTATTATTTCTACACGTTAAGTTTCAAAATTCCACAATTAGTTTTCAAAAGTAATATTTTTCGAAAGTCGGTTGAATTTGCAATAATCAACACAAAAGCTAAATCATCATTTTTGAAAATTTACTTAATCCGATCAGCATTATAAATATTTTGTCTTCAACATCAAACATTAAAAAAAATTAAGCATTTAAAATATTTATAAGATAAATTCAATTAAAAGAATATGTATTTAGATATTGATCGGATAAGTTAAATTTTCAAAAATGATTTTGACTGTGTGTAGATTATGGAAAATTTAACCGAATTTCGAAAAATGTGGTAAAAAAAGAATTATTTTTAAAAACTAATTATGGAATTCTGAAAATTATCGCAACATTCATTTTTTATCTTTTTGGCTTTTAATTTAAAAAATTGTAATTTTTTAAAATATTAAAATAAAATAACTAAAAAGTAACTAAATTGGTTATTTTAATATTTTTAAGCGATAAGTTTCAAAATTCCATAATTAGTTTTCAAAAGTAATTTTATTTTAACCATATTTTTCGAAAATCGGTTGAATTTGCAGTAATCAACACAAAAGCTAAATCATCATTTTTGAAAATTTACTTAATCCGATCAGCATTATAAATGTATTTTCTTAAACATTAAACATTAAAAAAAATTTTTAAGCATTTAATATATTTATAAAATAAATTTATTTAAAAGAATGTCTATTTATGATATTGATTGGATAAATTAAATTTTCATAAATGATTTAGACTGTGTGTCGATTATAGAAAATTAACCGAATTTCGAAAAACGTGGTAAAAAAAGAATTATTTTTCAAAACTACTTATGGAATTTTGAAAATTGTCACATAAAATTAATAAAATAACCACAAACATCCGTTTTTTTACTTATTTACATTTATTTAAAAAATTTGTAATTTTTAAAAATGTTTAAATAAACTAAATAAAAAGTACTTAAATTGGGTATTTTATGATTTTTATGCAATTTGTTTCAAAATTCCATAATTAGTTTTCAAAAGTAATTTTATTTTAACCGTATTTTTCGAAAATCAGTTGAAATTGCAGTAATCAACACAAAAGCTAAATCATCATTTTTGAAAATTTACTTAATGCGATCAGCATTATAAATATATTTTCTACAATATTAAGCATTAAAAAAATTAATTTTTTAAGCATTTAAAATTTTTATTAGATAAATTCATTTAAAATAATATATATTTATGATATTGATCGGATAAAATAAATTTTCAAAAATGATTAAGACTGTGTCTCGATTATGGAAAATTTAACCGAATTTCGAAAAATGTGGTAAAAAAAGAATTATTTTTGAAAACTAATTATGGAATTTTGAAAATTGTAGCATAAAATTAATAAAATAACTACAAACTTTCATTTTTTTCACTTTTTGGCATTTATTTAAATAAATTGTAATTTTTTAAAATATTAAAATAAAATAACTAAAAAGTTAATAAATTGGTTATTTTATTATTTTTATGCGATAAGTTTCAAAATTCCATAATTAGTTTTCAAATTTAATTTTACTTTAACCATATTTTTCGAAAATTGGTTGAATTTGCAATAATCAACACAAAAGCTAAATCATCATTTTTGAAAATTTACTTAATCCGATCAGCATTATAAATATATTTTCTTCAATATCAAACATTATTTTTTTTTTACTTTTTAAACATTTAAAATTTTTATAAGATAAATTCATTTAAAAGAATATATATTTATGATATTGATCAGATAAGTTACATTTTCAAAAATGGTTTAAACAGTGTGTCGATTATAGATAATTTAACCGAATTTCGAAAAATAAAGTGAAAATAGTATTATTTTTGAAAACTAATTATGGAATTTTGAAACTTATTGTGTAAAATTAAAAAAATAACAAAAATCTTCATTTTTTTACTTTTTCGTATTTATTTTTAAAAACTGTAATTTTTTTAAATATTTAAGTAAAATAACAAAAAAGTAATTAAATCGGTTATTTTATTATTTTTACACAATAAGTTTCAAAATTCCATAATTAGTTTTGAAAAATAATTTTATTTAAACCATATTTTTCGAAAGTCGGTTGAATTTGCAATAATCAACGCAAATACTAAATCATCATTTTTGAAAGTTTACTTAATCCGATCAGCATTATAAATATATTTTCTTCAACATCAAACATAGAGAAAAAATTTAAGCATTTAAAATATTTATAACATAAATTCACTTTAAAGAATATATATTTATGATATTGATCGCATAAGTTAAATTTTCAAAAATGATTTAGACTGTGTGTCGATTATAGAAAACTTAACCTAATTTCGAAAAATGTGGTAAAAATAGAATTGCTTTTGAAAATTAATTATGGAATTTTGAAACTTATTGTGTAAAATTAAAAAAATAACAACTCTCATTTTTTTACTTTTTCGTATTTATTTTTCAAAATTGTAATTTTTTTAAATATTTAAATAAAATAACTAAAAAGTAAATAAATTGGTTATTTTATTATTTTTACACGATAAGTTTCAAAATTCCACAATTAGTTTTCAAACGTAATTTTATTTTAACAATATTTTTCGAAAGTCGGTTGAATTTGTAATAATCAACACAAAAGCTAAATCATCATTTTCGAAAATTTACTTAATCCGATCAGCATTATAAATATATTTTCTTCAACATCAAACATTAAAAAAAAAATTTAAGCATTTAAAATATTTATAAGATAAATTCATTTAAAAGAATATACAGTCATGGCCAAAAGTATTTGTACACTTATTTTTTTTACAACTGGAAAAAAAACTTTCTGATTTTACTACTGGTCCTAAACTTCTTTAAGGCATACATATTTGCTATAAAATTATGGGCCTTAGTGTCCTTTATAGGTAGGCTGCTTGTAGTTGTCACACTTGAATGCCATGACCAATGAAATTGTCAAAAATTGCGTAATGCTTTATTAGCAGAACTGAAGCTATTGTGTCTCAGCTGGTTATCAATATGCTCTCTCTAATAAGTCATCCAGCTGAAACTGGTTTAATCTTAGTACCCCTTTGTTTACTTCACACAAATTGTCTGCGAATTTGCGCACAAATTGCGAATTGCGTCACAAATTGCGAATTGTTTACATAGCGTCAGTAAGTGGTCAGTTAAGTCGCCAAATTTGGAAGGTTTGTATTCTTTTCTAGTGAATATTAGATAATACTTAAAGAATTTTACAGTTGTAGCCTAATATTATTTCATTCTTTATTTCAGATTCATTTCTTTATTTTAAAATGGCTAAAACTCGAGAACTCTCCCTTGAGCAACGGGCGCAGATTAAAATACTGGATCAACAAAAGCTATCTACCATGAAGATTTCTACCATTATGAATATCCCTCATACAACAATAGCGTATACTCTGCGGCCTATTAAGGAAAAAAAAAGTTTGAGCCCCCGGAAGCGTTTCGGGCGTCCTCGAGCAACTTCAGCCACTGCAGATCGTCAATTACATCGACTGGCTGTACAACACCCGACGTCTGAAATATGGCTGAAATTATCAAGAAGATTTGGGTACAAGAGAACTCAGGAGTATTGCGAAAAACTTGCAAAATCTATGCCCTCCCGGATTAAAGCCGTCCTACGAGCCAAGGGTCGACATTCAAAGTATTAAATGACTGTAAACTGTTAATAAGTGACAGCTATTGACATTTATTTCAATTGTTGTTGAATACTTTTGTTATTTATCAAATAAATGATATAATAAAAGAGAAAAAGTGTTAATGCGCAAAGTGTACAAATACTTTTGGCCATGACAGTATATTTATGATACTAATCGGATAAGTTCAATTTTCAAAAATGATTTAGACTGTGTGTCGATTATAGAAAATTTAACCGAATTTCGAACAATGTGGTAAAAAAAATTATTTTTGAAAAATAATTATGGAATTTTGAAAATTATCGCATAAAATTAATAAAATAACCACAAACTTTCATTTTTTTACTTTTTGGCATTTATTTAAAAGAATTGTAATTTTTTTTAAATATTAAAATAAAATAACTAAAAAGTAATTAAATTGGTTATTTTATTATTTTTACACTATAAAATTCAAAATTCCACAATTAGTTTTCAAAAGTAATTTTATTTTAACCATATTTTTCGAAAATCGGTTGAATTTGCAATAATCAACACAAAAGCTAAATCATCATTTTTGAAAATTAATTAATCCGATCAGCATTATAAATATATATTCTTCAATATCAAACATTTAATTTTTTTTTTACTTTTTAAACATTTAAAAATTTTATAAGATAAATTCATTTAAAAGAATATATATTTATGATATAGATCGGATAAGATATATTTTCAAAAATGGTTTAGACTGTGTGTCGATTATAGATAATTTAACCGAATTTCGAAAAATAAAGTGAAAGTAATATTATTTTTTAAACTAATTATGGAATTTTGAAACTTATTGTGTAAAATTAAAAAAATAACAAAAACCTTCATTTTTTTTTTTACTTTTTCGTATTTATTTTTAAAAATTGTAATTTTTTAAATATTTAAATTAAATAACTAAAAAGTATTTAAATTGGTTATTTTATTATTTTTACAGGATAAGTTTCAAAATTCAATAATTAATTTTGAAAAATAAATTTATTTAAACTATATTTTTCGAAAGTCGGTTGAATTTGCAATAATCAACACCAATGCTAAATCATCATTTTTGAACTTAATCCGATCAGCATTATAAATATATTTTGATCAACATCAAACATTTAAAAAAATTTAAGCATTTAAAATATTTATAAGATAAATTCAATTAAAAGAATATATATTTATGATATTGATAGGTTAAGTTAAATATTCAAAAATGATTTAAACTGTGTTTCGATTATAGAAAATTCAACCGAATTTCGAAAAATGTGGTAAAAAAAGAATTATTTTTGAAAAATACTTATGGAATTTTGAAAATTATCGCATAAAATTAATAAAATAACCACAAACTTTCATTTCTTCACTTTTTAGCAATTATTTAAAAAAATTGTATTTTTTTTTATTTTAAATAAAATAACTAAGAAGTACGAGCCCCCGGAAGCGTTTCGGGCGTCCTCGAGCAACTTCAGCCACTGCAGATCGTCAATTACATCGACTGGCTGTACAACACCCGACGTCTGAAATATGGCTGAAATTATCAAGAAGATTTGGGTACAAGAGAACTCAGGAGTATTGCGAAAAACTTGCAAAATCTATGCCCTCCCGGATTAAAGCCGTCCTACGAGCCAAGGGTCGACATTCAAAGTATTAAATGACTGTAAACTGTTAATAAGTGACAGCTATTGACATTTATTTCAATTGTTGTTGAATACTTTTGTTATTTATCAAATAAATGATATAATAAAAGAGAAAAAGTGTTAATGCGCAAAGTGTACAAATACTTTTGGCCATGACAGTATATTTATGATACTAATCGGATAAGTTCAATTTTCAAAAATGATTTAGACTGTGTGTCGATTATAGAAAATTTAACCGAATTTCGAACAATGTGGTAAAAAAAATTATTTTTGAAAAATAATTATGGAATTTTGAAAATTATCGCATAAAATTAATAAAATAACCACAAACTTTCATTTTTTTACTTTTTGGCATTTATTTAAAAGAATTGTAATTTTTTTTAAATATTAAAATAAAATAACTAAAAAGTAATTAAATTGGTTATTTTATTATTTTTACACTATAAAATTCAAAATTCCACAATTAGTTTTCAAAAGTAATTTTATTTTAACCATATTTTTCGAAAATCGGTTGAATTTGCAATAATCAACACAAAAGCTAAATCATCATTTTTGAAAATTAATTAATCCGATCAGCATTATAAATATATATTCTTTAATATCAAACATTTAATTTTTTTTTTACTTTTTAAACATTTAAAAATTTTATAAGATAAATTCATTTAAAAGAATATATATTTATGATATAGATCGGATAAGATATATTTTCAAAAATGGTTTAGACTGTGTGTCGATTATAGATAATTTAACCGAATTTCGAAAAATAAAGTGAAAGTAATATTATTTTTTAAACTAATTATGGAATTTTGAAACTTATTGTGTAAAATTAAAAAAATAACAAAAACCTTCATTTTTTTTTTACTTTTTCGTATTTATTTTTAAAAATTGTAATTTTTTAAATATTTAAATTAAATAACTAAAAAGTATTTAAATTGGTTATTTTATTATTTTTACAGGATAAGTTTCAAAATTCAATAATTAATTTTGAAAAATAAATTTATTTAAACTATATTTTTCGAAAGTCGGTTGAATTTGCAATAATCAGCACCAATGCTAAATCATCATTTTTGAACTTAATCCGATCAGCATTATAAATATATTTTGATCAACATCAAACATTTAAAAAAATTTAAGCATTTAAAATATTTATAAGATAAATTCAATTAAAAGAATATATATTTATGATATTGATAGGTTAAGTTAAATATTCAAAAATGATTTAAACTGTGTTTCGATTATAGAAAATTCAACCGAATTTCGAAAAATGTGGTAAAAAAAGAATTATTTTTGAAAAATACTTATGGAATTTTGAAAATTATCGCATAAAATTAATAAAATAACCACAAACTTTCATTTCTTCACTTTTTAGCAATTATTTAAAAAAATTGTATTTTTTTTTATTTTAAATAAAATAACTAAGAAGTAATTAAATTGGTTATTTTATTATTTCTACACGTTAAGTTTCAAAATTCCACAATTAGTTTTCAAAAGTAATATTTTTCGAAAGTCGGTTGAATTTGCAATAATCAACACAAAAGCTAAATCATCATTTTTGAAAATTTACTTAATCCGATCAGCATTATAAATATTTTGTCTTCAACATCAAACATTAAAAAAAAATAAGCATTTAAAATATTTATAAGATAAATTCAATTAAAAGAATATATATTTAGATATTGATCGGATAAGTTAAATTTTCAAAAATGATTTAGACTGTGTGTAGATTATGGAAAATTTAACCGAATTTCGAAAAATGTGGTAAAAAAAGAATTATTTTTAAAAACTAATTATGGAATTCTGAAAATTATCGCAACATTCATTTTTTATCTTTTTGGCTTTTAATTTAAAAAATTGTAATTTTTTAAAATATTAAAATAAAATAACTAAAAAGTAATTAAATTGGTTATTTTATTATTTTTAAGCGATAAGTTTCAAAATTCGATAATTAGTTTTCAAAAGTAATTTTATTTTAACCATATTTTTCGAAAATCGGTTGAAATTGCAGTAATCAACCAAAAGCTAAATCATCATTTTTGAAAATTTACTTAATCCGATCAGCATTATAAATATATTTTCTTAAACATTAAACATTAAAAAAAAATTTTAAGCATTTAAAATATTTATAAAATAAATTTATTTAAAAGAATGTCTATTTATGATATTGATTGGATAAATTAAATTTTCATAAATGATTTAGACTGTGTGTCGATTATAGAAAATTAACCGAATTTCGAATAACGTGGTAAAAAAAGAATTATTTTTCAAAACTACTTATGGAATTTTGAAAATTATCACATAAAATTAATAAAATAACTACAAACATCCGTTTTTTACTTATTTACATTTATTTAAAAAATTTGTAATTTTTAAAAATGTTTAAATAAACTAAATAAAAAGTACTTAAATTGGTTATTTTATGATTTTTATGCGATTTGTTTCAAAATTCCATAATTAGTTTTCAAAAGTAACTTTATTTTAACCGTATTTTTCGAAAATCAGTTGAATTTGTAATAATGAACACGAAAGCTAAATCATCATTTTTGAAAATTCACCTTATCCGATCAGCAATATAAATATATTTTCTTCAATATTAAGCATTAATTTTTTTTAAAATTTTTTAAGGATTTAAATTTTTATAAGATAAATTCATTTAAAAGAATATATATATTTATGATATTGATCGGATAAGTTAAATTCTCAAAAATGGTTTAGACTGTGTGTCGATTATAAATAATTTAACCGAATTTCAAATAAAAATGTAAAAATAGTATTATTTTTGAAAACTAATTATGGAATTTTGAAACTTATTGTGTAAAATTAAAAAAATAACAACTTTCATTTTTTTTACTTTTTCGTATTTTATTTTAAAAATTGTAATTTTTTTAAATATTTAAATAAAATAACTAAAAGGTAATTAAATTGGTTATTTTATTATTTTTACACGATAAGTTTCAAAATTCCACACTTAATTTTCAAAAGTAATTTTATTTTAACCATATTTTTCGAAAGTCGGTTGAATTTGTAATAATCAACACAAAAGCTAAATCATCATTTTGAAAATTTACTTAATCCGATCAGCATTATAAATACAGGGTGGGGCATAAAGATCTCCCCATTTTAAGAGGTCAATAAAAATAATAGGACATTGAAAAGAAATATTGTAGACTTATATTCGGAAAGAATAAGGTTTGCCATTAATTAATTTTTACAATCTGTAACAACTTTTGCTATTTAAGAAAAAGTATATCATCTTGTTTACGAGCTGCACGTCGTGGTGATTGCGTTACAGCATCTCTTACTGCTGCCACGTTTTCTGGAGTTTGAACATGACGTGGTCTACTGGGCGACTTTCGTTTTAAACACGAACCTGTTTCTCTAAAATTAACATCCCATAAGGATATTGTTATTCTGCAGGGTATTTTTCCATGCCTGCTTACTCCAAAGTGCCTACGAAATAATTGTTGCGTTTAAATGATAGAAACCGCATATAAAAAATAAGTTTCAACAATGAACGTACGATGTTCACTAGTCCAAGACATACTTGTCAACTGAAATAGCATAACTAGAAAAATATAACAGTGCGACTTCGTACACGCCCTCTACACTAGCGCCGCCGCAGCGACAGTGGCAAATTAGGGAGATCTTTATGCCCCACCCTGTATATTTTCTTCAACATCAAACATTAAAAAAAATTTAAGCATTTAAAATATTTATTAGATAAATTCATTTAAAAGAATATAGATTTATGATATTGATCGGATAAGTTCAATTTTCAAAAATGATTTAGACTGTGTCTCGATTATAGAAAATTTAACCGAATTTCGAAAAATGTGGTAAAAAAGAATTATTTTTGAAAACTAATTATGGAATTTTGAAAATTATCACATAAAATTAATAAAATAACCATAAACTTTCATTTTTTCACTTTTTAGCATTTATTTAAAAAATTGTAATTTTTTAAAATATTATAATAACTAAAAACTAATTAAATTGGTTATTTTATTATTCTTATGCGATAAATTTCAAAATTCCATAATTAGTTTTGAAAAGTAATTTTATTTTAACCATATTTTTCTAAAATCGGTTCAATTTGCAATAATCAACACAAAAGCTAAATCCTCATTTTTGAAAATTTACTTAATCCGATCAGCATTATAAATATATTTTCTTCAATATCAAACATTTAATTATTTTTTAAACTTTTTAAACATTTAAAATTTTATACGATAAATTCATTTAAAAGAATATATATTTATGAGATTGATCGGATAAGTTAAATTTTCAAAAATGATTTAGACTGTGCGTCGATTATAGAAAATTAAATTTTCGAAAAATGTGGTAAAAATAGAACAGTTTTTCAAAGTTAATTATTGAACTTTAAAAAACATTTAAAATACCTTAAAATCCTTTAACTGAGCAGCATTACGATATATTTCGACGCGCTAGTCGCGGTCGTCATCAGGTTGATAACTTGCTGCTCTATTGACCGTCTTGTCATCGGCTTCTTTATCCTCCTCTTCCGTGCTGACGTCATAATGATGTTGTTTCTTATTAATCAGGTGTTGCCATTCTTTTGGTATTACGCTGTGCTCTTTTTCATATATTGCGGTGTTAGAAGACAGAATTTCCAGTGCTTCGCGTTTTAAGGCGTAATTATGGAAATTATAAGGAGCAATTTTAGTGCTGGTTATAGTATTACGATTTATTGGGTTATTAATATGAGTACGGGATAGAGTTGGAGTTTCTATTATATTTTAGGTCATTAACGTGTTCGATTCCGCGGTCTTTTATTTTTCTTTTGGTCATACCGATATAGCAAGCTGTAGTGTTATTATTTTCAAAGTTAAACTCGATTTTATAGATTCCTGAGGTTTCTTTAGGGTTAATTAAGTCTTTTTCATTGCGTACACGTATAATATTTTTATTAGGTTTGATGGAAATGTTTTTACCATGTTAGGGGCCTTCATATTTTATTTTATTTGCAATGCCGTTGGAGAATGGAACGGAGGGAGTAAACTTAGATTTTAATTTTTGGGCGTTATTAATTGTATTAAGGGATTTCAAACGTTTTTTAAAGAGTTTTTGAACTAGTGAATCACTGTAACCGGCACGTTGAGCGATGTTTTTTATATATTTAATTTCGAGGTTTAAGAGGTTTTTGTTGGAACATATTAATATAGCGCGATTTATGTAAGAACGTATGGCGGCAATTTTGTATTGGAAGGGGTTTTACATTTATTATTGATTATTTCATTATTGTTGGTTGGTTTTCGATATACGGTAGTGTTGAAAGTATTATCTTTTTCCCAATGATTTTAACGTCTAAGAAATTTATGCTATTATTGGTTTCTATATCTAGGGTAAATTTAATATTTTGGTCTAAGTTATTTAATTCATTTAGGAGGTTTTGAGGGTCGATGCGAGCAGGGATGACGGCAAAAACGTCATCCACATACCGGAGCCAGATTTTACAATTTTTTATTATTAAGTCGTGTGCGGAATTCTCGAGGTGACGGAGTTTAATTTCGGCAATAACACCCGGTATGGGCGAGCCCATTGGCACACCCCTAGTTTGTCTGTAAATGCTATTATTAAAAGTTAAGTATGAGGTATTTAATAGAAGGTTATTGGCTCTGATTAATGTTTCACTTATTTTATTACTACCATATTTTTCAATCATTTGATTTTGTATAAAATTAGTAATTTCGCTTATGTCTATGGATGGGTATAAATCCTTAACATCAAAACTAACGAGTGTGTCATCAAAATGAATATATATGTTCTTGATAGTTTTAATAAAAACTTCGGTTGAATTTAAACTATGATTTGAGGGGGGAAAGAAGAGTTTCGTAGATATTTTTCATAAAAACTTCAAGATTATAGGTAGGACCTTCAGATTTATTTACTATAGGTCTAAGGGTGGGAGGGGTTTTGTGATCTTTGTACTTGCCAAAGTGGCGGGGGATAATGGGTGCATGATTATTAAGTTTGGGTGGGTTATCGTTGGGCCATGTGCCAGATTTTATTAGTGATTTTGTTTTATCTCTAAGTTTTTTAAGCAGGTTTATATCAATTTTGTTCACTTTTATTTTATTAATAGTTTCGGACATCATTTTATTATATTGGTTTCTATCAAGGATAGTGATTTTACCGGTTTTGTCAGTCATTAGGCAGGTAATGTCGCAATTGTTTTTTAGATCATTAAGGCATTGTATATCAGCTTTATCGTTATAAGTGTTATAATTAGGTTTTTCAAATAATTTAATTGCTGTGTTTCTAATATGTGAACGTTTTGGAGGGGGAATATGGTCTAAGGCAGTTCCTATATGGGCGATAGTATTTAAAGTGTTGAAAGTATCGTTAAGGATAAATTTTGACCCCATTTTTAAAAGTGTATCTTGGTGAGCATTTAATTTGTAGCTTGAGAGATTTAGATAAGGGTAGGAATGAGGAGTGTTTTCAAGAATTACATTAGGTTTTTCACGTTTTATCCAAAGTTTGAGTTTTTTGTTGTGACTTTTTGTAAGTTATAGTTATCTATATCAATGAAATGGTTTATTTTGTTAATATAGGTCTCATAATTATGGGTGTCCGTTAATTGTGCTAATTTTGAGGAAAGACTCAGACATTGCCCTTTTAATTTATGAATATAACCAGCTTTTTGTCTAATATATTTCTTCAAAATTGAGAATTCGAATTGGCGGACCATGTTTTTAAAAGGGTTTTTAATAAATTTACTTCTTATTTTAAGGAATTTGGGAATAATTTTATAATATAAGCAATCATACATGAAAGATCGATGAGCTATTTCACGGTTTAATTTTTTGGCATTTTTCTTTAGGTCGCGATAAATATCATAGGGATTCATCTTAGTACATATATCATTAATAAATTTACAAACGTAAAAAAGGGATTAATTAAAATACAACTCACTGTAAAAGGTAATTAAACTTTTTTGCAAGGTAAGTATACATAGTTATGTAAAATTTGCCATTGATAATCAAAACATTAAAATAGATTAAAAGGCTAAACGAGAGACCTACGATATAGTATCAGGGTTAAAGATAAAAATCGGTAGAATGTATCATTAAAATATTAAAGTTAAAGAAAGGCATGGAAAGAAATGGTGAGAGCACAGCATCATTCTTTGTGAGAAAACACAAAAAGAAGACGAAAAGTAAGTCCAGGACAAAGACAAAGTAAACGGTCATTTCATCAAATTCCAAAGGAACAAAAGTCCGGTATTGACTATAAATCAATTGAATAAAAAATAAAAGGACGAAATTCAACTTTAAAAAACATTTAAAATACCTTAAAATCCTTTAACTGAGCAGCATTACGATATATTTCAACGCGCTAGTCGCGGTCGTCATCAGATTGATAATTTGCTGCTCTATTGACCGTCTTGTCATCGGCTTCTTTATCCTCCTCTTCCGTGCTGACGTCATAAACTCCGTCACTAAGACATAAGCGAAATTACTAATTTTATACAAAATCAAATGATTGAAAAATATGGTAGTAATAAAATAAATGAAACATTAATCAGAGCCAATAACCTTCTATTAAATAACTCATACTTAACTTTTAATAATAGCATTTACAGACAAACTAGGGGTGTGCCAATGGGCTCGCCCATATCGGGTGTTATTGCCGAAATTAAACTCCGTCACCTCGAGAATTCCGCACACGACTTAATAATAAAAAATTGTAAAATCTGGCTCCGGTATGTGGATGACTTTTTTGCCGTCATCCCTGCTCGCATCGACCCTCAAAACCTCCTAAATGAATTAAATAACTTAGACCAAAATATTAAATTTACCCTAGATATAGAAACCAATAATAGCATAAATTTCTTAGACGTTAAAATCATTACAAATAAAGATAATACTTTCAACACTACCGTATATTGAAAACCAACCAACAATAATGAAATAATCAATAATAAATGTAAAACCCCCTTCCAATACAAAATTACCGCCATACGTTCTTACATAAATCGCGCTATATTAATATGTTCCAACAAAAACCTCTTAAACCTCGAAATTAAATATAAAAAAAACATCGCTCAACGTGCCGGTTACAGTGGTTCACTAGTTCAAAAACTCTTTAAAAAACGTTTGAATCCCTTAATACAATTAATAACGCCCAAAAAGTGAAATTTAAATTTACTCCCTCCATTCCATTCTGCAACGCCATTGCAAATAAAATAAAATATGTAGGCTCCCAACATGGTATAAACATTCCCATCAAACCTAATAAAAATATTATACAACTTATACGCAATGCAAAAGACTTAATTGACCCCAAAGAAACCTCAGGAATCTATAAAATCGACTTTAACTTTGAAAATAATAACACTACAGCTTGCTATATCGGTATGACCAAAAGAAATATAAAAGACCGCGAAATCGAACACGTTAATGACCTAAAATATAATAGAACCTCCAACTCTCTATCCCGTACTCATATTAATAACCCAATAAATCCTAATACTATAACCACCACTAAAATTGCCCCTTATAATTCCCATAATTACGCCTTAAAACGCGAAGCACTGGAAATTCTGACTTCTAACACCACAATTAATGAAAGAGAGCACAGCGTAATACCTAAAGAATGGCAACACCTTATTAATAAGAAACAACATCATTATGACGTCAGCACGGAAGAGGAGAGAAGCCGATGACAAGATGGTCAATAGAGCAGCATGTTATCAACCTGATGACGACCGCAACAAGCGCATTGAAATATATCCTAATGCTGCTCAGTTAAAGGATTTTAAGGTATTTTAAATGTTTTTTAAAGTTTAATTTCGTCCTTTTATATTTTATTCAATTAATTATTGAATTTTGAAACTTATTGTGTAAAAAAAAAATAACCACAACTTCCATTTTTTGTACTTTTCTGAATTTATTTAAAAAAAATTGTAATTTTTAAAAATATTTAAATAAAGTAACTAAAAAGTAATTAAATTGGTTATTTTATTATTTTTACACGATAAGTTTCAAAATTCCATAATTAGTTTCAAAAATAATTTTATTTTAACCATATTTTTCGAAAGTCGGTTGAATTTCCAATAATCAACACAAAAGCTAAATCATCATTTTTGAAAATTTACTTTATCCGATCAGCATTATAAATATATTTTTTTCAACATCAAACATTAAAAAAAATTTAACCATTTAAAATATTTATAAGATAAATTCATTTAAAAGATTATATATTTATGTTATTGATCGGATAAGTTAAATATTCAAAAATGATTTAGACTGTGTGTCGATTATAGAAAATTTAACTGAATTTCAGAAAATGTGTTAAAAAAGAATTATTTTTAAAAACTAATTATGGAATTTTGGAAATTATCGCAAAAAATTAATAAAATAACCACAAACTGTCATTTTTTCACTTTTTGGCATTTATTTAAAAAAAAATTGTAATTTTTTAAAATATTAAAACAAAATAACTAAAAAGTAATTAAATTGGTTATTTTATTATTTTTATGCGATAAATTTTAAAATTTCCTAATTAGTTTTCAAAAGTAATTTTATTTTAACCATATTTTTCGAAAATCGGTTGATTTTGCAATAATGAACACAAAAGCTAAATCATCATTTTTGAAAATTTACTTAATCCGATCAGCATTATGAATATATTTTCTTCAATATCAAACATTTAATTTTTTTTTACTTTTTAAACATTTAAAATTTTTATAAGATAAATTGATTTAAAAGAATATATATTTTTGATGTTTATCGGATAAGTTAAATTTTCAAAAATGATTTAGACTGTGTGTCGATTACAGAAAATTAAACAGTTTCGAAAAATGTGGTAAAAATAGAATTTCTTTTGAAAATTAATTATGGAATTTTGAAACTTATTGTGTGAAATTTAAAAAAATGACCACAACTTTCAGTTTTTGTACTTTTTTGTAATTATTTAAAAAAATTGTAACTTTTTAAAGTATTTAAAAAAATAACTAAAAAGTAATTAAATTGGTTATTTTATTATTTTTACACGATAAGTTTCAATATTCCATAATTAGTTTTCAAAAGTAATTTTATCTTAACCATATTTTTCGAATGTCGGTTGAATTTGCAATAATCAACACAAAAGCTAAATCATCATTTTTGAAAATTTACTTAATCCGATCAGCATTATAAATATATTTTCTTCAACATCAAACATTAAAAAAAAAATTAAGCAGTTAAAATATTTTTTAAGATAAATTCATTTAAAAGAATATATATTTATGATATTGATCGGATAAGTTCAATTTTCAAAAATGATTTAGACTGTGTCTCGATTATAGAAAATTTAAACGAATTTCGAAAAATGTGGTAAAAAAGAATTATTTTTGAAAACTAGTTATGGAATTTTGAAAATTATCACATAAAATTAAAAAAATAACCACAAACATTCGTTTTTTTACTTATTTACATTTATTTAAAAAAATTGTAATTTTTAAAAATTTTTAAATAAAATAACTAAAAAGTACTTAAATTGGTTATTTTATTATTTTTACACGATAAGTTTCAAAATTCTATAATTAGTTTTCAAAAGTAATTTTATTTTAACCATGTTTTTAGAAAATCAGTTTAATTTGTAATAATCAACACAAAAGCTAAATCATCATTTTTGAAAATTCACTTAATGCGAACAGCATTATAAATATATTTTCTTCAATATTAAGCATTAAAAAAAATGTAATTTTTTAAGCATTTAAAATTTTTATAAGATAAATTCATTTAAAAGAAAAATTATTTATGATATTGATCGGATAAGTTAAATTTTCAAAAATGGATTAGACTGTGTGGATTATAGATAATTTAACCGAATTTCGAAAAATCAAGTAAAAATAGTATTATTTTTGAAAACTAATTATGGAATTTTGAAACTTATTGTGTAAAATTAAAAAAAAAAAACAACTTTCATTTTTTTACTTTTTCGTGTTTATTTTAAAAACTTGTAATTTTTTTAATATTTAAATAAAATAACTAAAAAGTAATTAAATTGGTTATTTTATTATTTTTACACGATAAGTTTCAAAATTCCACAATTAGTTTTCAAAATTATTTTTATTTTAACCATATTTTTCGAAAGTCGGTTGAATTTGTAATAATCAACACAAAAGCTAAGTCATCATTTTTGAAAATTTACTTAATCCGATCAGCATTATAAATATATTTTCTTCAACATGAAGCATTAAAAAAAATTATTATTTTTTTTAAGCATTTAAAATATTTACAAGATAAATTTATTTTTAAAAATATTTTATTAATAGAAAAATAATATATATAAAATTATTACATTTTTATAAATAATTAGTACAATATTTTTTCATCTTCCAAATAATTATTTATATAATCATAACTTCGGGAAATGGATGTAAATATAAAATGTCATCGTCATTGTTTTTAGGAATTTTATATTTTTGTAACCATCGTCGAGCTTTTATTCTATCCCTTTTAATTGTCGAATCAGATTTTCCTTGTCGTCAATCGGTGTACGAGTTAGTTTTGAGAAATTTCCTATAGTAGACGGTGTTTTTTTTCAAAATGTTGGTTTCATCACAATGATTAATTTTTCCGTTTGATGATTTAGATTCACCGGGAAGGGGGGGGGTTCTTTTTTCACTTTCAAAATAAGTTTAGACGGAGGTTCTTTTTGGATTGTTTCCAATTTTATATTTTCGATGAGTTCCTTCTTTATCTTTTTCACCCCATCGATTCATTTTTCTCTTTCATGATTTAGACGCATCCGTAGAAAGATTTTCTTTTTTCGTTTCCAAAATAAGTTTAGAGGAAGGTTCTTTTTGCCGATTTCATACATTCGACGGGTTCCGTCTTAATCTTTTTCAATTTCATACATTCGACGCTTTTAATCTTCTCCAATTTTATACATTCGGCGATATCCTTCTTAATCTTTTCCAATTTTATACATTCGACGGGTTCCTTTTTCATGATCGGTTGCTGAGAAGACAATTTTTTCAATTGTTTTTTTTTCGCCGCTTTCCATAATTCGATGGACGGTGCAATAAATTGTTCGGTTTTCATCATTTTTTTAGATTCTTCGATAACAGTTAGAGATTTATGTTTTATAATTTTCCTTTTCTCGTCTTTCTTTTTTTTTCTCGATTTTTGAAACTTTAGCCTTAGTACTAAAAATAGAAGAGTATGAAGACGATTGTTCTTTTTTTATTTCACACTCGGAAGGCGAAGGAAAATGTAATTTTTCATTTTTGGATTCCTCCGAAATCGTTAAAGATAATTTCGAATTATTACAACATTCCTCATTTGAATCGGAAGGGTCGTCTGCTATAAAAGGAGATTTGCTTTTAAATAACAGAGACGAAGTTGAAAAATTTCCTTTTTCATCCATAGATATAGTAATATATATAGATCTATCATCCCCATGTTAACGTGCAAAGGTTTTTGATGCCGAAAAAGTTTTTTGGCATCAGCCATGAGAGAGTATAAAATTCGAAAACAATAATGGAATAGAATGTTGATATATGTTGAAAATGCCAAAATACTGCGCGGTGTGATGATTAGAAGAATGTAGATCATGAAGAGGCGATCCTTTTCCGAGAAAATTATTTATTTTCTCATTTACATACACAACACATCACATCACACATAACATAAAAAAAGAACGTAAATAAACTATGTAAACATTATTATTTTTAAAGGGACATAATTTTCCAGTCCACCAAACAAAAATACGAGCGGTCCTCAAACCAGGCGTTTTTACACCTTCATTGCATCATCCACTCTCTAAAAAACTAAGTCAAAGTCTCTCTTCGAATCGAATCGAAAGTCTTTTCGTCTGCGCTGGACAGCCAGCGCCCTCTAGTTAATCTAAAAGTCATTACAGTCCTCCTCCCTTCAGGGGAGAAACTTTTCACTATTGTAGAGGGAAAAGTTTGGTTAAATAATGCTTGATTAGGATAAGTCTTATATTCAAATAAAATAAAGTCACAATGTTCAACATATTAGTTCATCTTCTAGATATCGTAATTAGTTTAAAACAAGTAATAAGAAAAATACGAGCAAGCACCAATTCTATGCAGAAACAGTACCTGGTTATATTTAAATGCACCAGACTTATCCCTATTTCAGATTAAATACACTATTTAACTTATTTTAAAATATACAAAAAAATAAATACCAAATAGAAATTTAAATATTATTACACACAATATACCTGTGACACTAAATAGATATGCAAAGTAAAATATAGATAGTGAAAACAATATACCACATATGTATATATATATAGCAATTATTAAACAAATATATGTAGCAATAATTAAACAAATATGATATATAGCAATAATTAAAAATATATAAACACATTTTTTTTTTTTTTAGGGATACGACTTAAACTATCAGCATTCTGATGTTGTTTTCCCTTTCGATGAACAATCTCATAATTAAATGACTGTAAACAGAGTGCCCATCGCAAAAGTCTGGGATTTGTTCCGGTATTTTTTTCTAACCATACTAGCGGATTATGGTCAGTTTGTATGTAAAACTTTTGGTGTCCATCCAAATAACACTTTAATTTTTGAACGGCAAAGATAATAGCGGCACATTCCTTTTCAGTGGCACTATATTTTTGTTCCGTAGGCGAAAACTTTTTACTCAGGAACATGATGGGATGTTCTTCTTCCTTGTCGCTTATTTGAGAAAGTACTACACCAATCCCAAGATTCGAAGCATCACATTGTATAATGAAGGGCTTTTCAAAATCAGGACTGTATAAAATAGGACTTTTAGACAGTTTTTCCTTTAGTTCTTCAAAGGCCCTTTGGCAAGAGCTATTCCAGTTAATAATTGCTTTTCGAGTTTGACCCTTTAGTAAGTCCGACAGAGGAGCTGCAATTACAGAGAAGTCAGGAATATAGCTCCGATAATAGCCTGCTAATCCCAAGAAAGCTCTCACTTGAGTCTTGGTAGTAGGAGAAGGAAATTCCTTTACAGCTCGAACCTTTATTTCACCTGGTGTTCTTAACCCTTGACCCACCATGTGTCCCAGATATTTTACATAAGCTTGGGCAAATTGACATTTAGAAGGTTTAATATGTAATTTCGCAGCACTCAGCCTGAGGAAAATGTCTTCTAAATGTTTTATATGATTTTCCCATGTTTTAGAAAAGATGGCGACGTCATCTAAATATGGCATTGCGTACTCTTCACAATCTTTCAATAAAGTTGCCATAAGCCGACTAAAATCGTATGGTGCATTTTTCAAACCAAAAGGAAGGCGCAATGGCCTAAAGGTACCAAAGGTAGTTACGAAGGCCGCATATCTTTGGGCATCTTTAGTTAAGGGTATTTGCCAATAACCTCTGGTCAAGTCTAACACAGATATGAATTTAGCAGCCGACACTCTTTCTATTAATTCTTCTATATTTGGTAATGGAAAATATTGTGTTCGAGTGACCTTATTTAGACGTCGATAGTCAATACACGGTCTTGCTTCTCTGCCAGGCACTTCTACTAACATTAGAGGAGAGGTGAAATCTGACTCACCTGGTTCAATAACTTTTAACTTTAACATTTTTTCTACCTCTGTCTTTAGGAGTTTCAGTTGTCTGGGTGATAATCTATATGGTCTAGCACAAATGGGTTTTTCGAACTCCAGTTCAATGTTGTGTTCTGTTAGATCCGTACATCCTGGTTCCATTGAAAAAGCACTTCCATATTTTTTTATAAATAGACTCAATTCATTTTTCTGACTGGAGGATAATTGAGTATTGAACTGTATTTCTTGCAGAATTTCCGTCAAATCGGAATCTTCCGATCCCAATTCCAACTTGGGGATTTCTTCTTCTTCACACAGATTTTCTTTCAATCCCAGTAAATTAACACTTTCCTCCCTCTGGAAGTAAGGCTTCAACATATTTATGTGATAAACTTTGGTTTTATCACTCTTGGGAAATCGAATAACATAATTGGTCTCGGAAAGTTGTTTTACAACCGTTCCTGGTCCGACCCAATTAACTGATAATTTATTTGGTTTGGAGGGTGCTACAACCAGCACTAAATCATTTTCTTTAAATTCCCTTTTTTCAGCTTTAAGATCATACCAGATTTTCTGTTTTTGTTTAGCTTCTTGCATGCTTTGTATAGCAAGCTCTTGGCATTGCTTCGTTCTATTCAATAATTCAAAAACGTATGCAACCACACTGTTTTCTTCTTCAGTTTGATCGGTTAATTTTTCATATAATATCATCATCGGGGTTCTCAAATTCCGACCATGAACTAATTCTGCTGGACTGAACCGAGTGCTATCATGCGTAACTGTCCTCAAAGCAAAGAGTGCATGTGGCAAAATTTTCTCCCAATCCTCTCCAGATTCCAGACAAAGCACTCGAAGTATTCGCTTCAAAGTTCTGTGGATTCGTTCAACGGGGTTGCTTTGGGGATGTCGAACAGAACTTCTTACGACTCTAATTCCAAATTTGTCCAAAAATTCTGTCGTAAGAACACTCATGAACGACGTTCCCTGGTCTGTTTGCAACTCTCTGGGAAACCCAAGTCGACTGAAAATCTGTAGCAAAGCGTCTACGATTGTTGTAGAATTGAGATTAGGAGTAGGAATTGCATCAGGATATTTAGACGCTAAACACATTACAGTTATAATATATTTATTCCCTGAAGTGCTGACAGGCAAGGGTCCACATGCGTCAACGTTCAACTTAGTAAATATTTCGGATATAACCGGGACAATTTTTAGCGGTGCCTTTTTCTTATCTCTGGGTTTTCCGACTCGTTGGCAGTAGTCACAAGCCTTGACAAATCTTTCGACATCATTGTAACAATTTGGCCAAAAGAAAGTCTTAAATAAAGCGTCCTTAGTTTTACTAGCACCTAGATGTGCTGCCGCACCTTCATGACAAAATTTTTGCAATTGTTCACGAAACTTCTCTGGGATAACTAGCAATTTCCTTTCAAGTCCATTTTTGTCATTTTTCTTATAAAACAGCATATTTTTCTCTATGATGTATTTGTTCGATTTCGGAGTTTCCTTTTTTGCTTCTGCAATAAGTGGCTTTAATTGTTCACTCTTCTGTTGTTCTTCAGCAAATTCTCCTGGAGAGATCTTGACGAGACTTCGCATCAAAAACTCTTTTACTTCTGGCAGGATTTCTTTACCTCCTTCAATTTTCTTTTCATCTTCAGACACATTCTCATTCAATTATTCGTCCAGCAGGTCTACATCTTCACTCGGATCATTTTTTTCCATTTCTATAAGTTTCTTCTGAGCTCTTGTTTGTATGGCATTTAACATATGCACCTGTATATCCTTTTTTGTTTTACAATCTTTGAACAAAGCAGCAGTTTTGTTTCCCAATAAATACCTGCCCTGATCTAAGTTATCTCGTAGAACAGCTGCTTTAGTTATGATGTGTCCCATTTCACAATCTAACTCTACCTCTGCAAGGGGTAAACATATCAGAGTCTCTTGTAATGGAGTTCTAATCCACACTTGTTCCTTTGTATACATATGAGGTTTCACGTACTTGCTACAGATCAAGTCACATGTTGCACCAGTGTCTCGAAGAATCTTCATTTCTACACCATTCACTTTACCTACACTGGTATAAGGTGTCATTGAATCATCAAAACTTGCCTCAGTTATACCATGCGAGATAGATTCTTGAGTTTTCTTTAATTTGTCACACTGAGGTCTAAGATGATTACTAGAGCCACACTCATAACAACAAGCAATTTTTCTTTTCTCGAATTCCTTATTTCTTTGATTTTCTGGGAATGTTTCGAGTTTGGCCTGAAATTTTGGCCTGACTTCTTTATTGTGGTCTTTCGTTTTATTACTAGGAAAGTTTCCACTTTGGTTACGGAGGCCTGAAAAGTTCTTTTTGGGCATATCCCTACTTTTGAAACTTTCCCTAATACTCTCAAACTCATCTAGTTTTTCAGCTAAGTCCATAGGTGTCATGAATGTAAGCCAGTTTTCTAAGAAATGATCTCTTACATCAGCAGGCACTCGAAACTTCAACTGCTCAGTCACTATTAGGTCTTTTAGCTGTTGAAAATTCTCTATCTTTAATTCTGTAAGCCACTCCGTAAAATAACTAGAAAGCTCTTGGGCATAATTTCTCCAAGATTTTTCGGACGATTTGTGGTGCTTATAAAAACATTGTTTCAATTTTTCACTATTTAATTTATATCTTTTCATAATGATATTTTTAACAAAATCATAATTTGTCGCATCGGTTGGCGGCTCTCTGGCCAACATATTGGAAAGTTCTGGCGGTAAAACTGCTAACAGGTAGGCCACCCAATCCTTTTTTGGAACTCGTGCCATCTCCGCTCTTCTTTCGAAATTTATTAAATATAAACCCATTTCATCATGTTTTTCATCAAATCTTGGGGTAATTTGCGTTAACTGAATTCTTGGAACCGATTCAGTCACCTTTTCTGGTTCTAATATTCTTTCAGGATTTTCTCTTGAAATTTCTAATTTTTTTATTCAATTTCATATTGTTGAGTTTCTCGGGTCCTTCTTTCCTCTCTTTCTTCTTGTCTTATTCTCTCTTCATCTTGTCTTATTCTCTCTTCTTCTTGGATTTTTTTATTTTCAAGAAGCCTTTCCAATATTAATTTTACTTCTTCCTCATTATAGGACTTCCTAGATAAAATTAATTTCTTGATGTCAATAACTCTACTGGAAGTATCTACTTCAACACCGATTTCCTCACAAATCTGAATTAATTCATGTTTTCGAGCTTTAGCTAAAAATGCCATGTTTGTAAACACCAAACAAAACCAGAATGCTCTCAAAACGATAATAAAATATAAACAAATAAAATTACCAGAAAAATTATTATTTTTTCTTTTTTTTATATTACCCCCTTTTTTTTTCAAAAATCAATCAAACACACAAATAAAATAAGATAATGAGGGTAATTAAGCTTTGTAATTAATTAAAAAAATAATAATATCCAACCCAATTAATGGTATCTATAACTTATGAAAAATACCTTATTTTTCTCTATTCAAGAAAACACTTTTTTTTTTAATATATATATTTCTTTCATAAAAAAACCACGTGTACAGTACTTTTCTTCTTACAGAACAGAAAACATTAAAATTTTCAGTCACACAAATTTCTTTTATTACATAAATCGTATATTCAAAAAGAATACCCAAACAAAATTTTTAACCAAGTATGTTCTCATACCAAGTACTACATTTCCTACACAATCATTATTTCAGTTAAAAACAGAAATAAATTAATTTAGTTGCAAAACTATTTGATTCTTTTTGCACACATATTTCTCAGGAAACAGAATAATTAATATTTTTCTTCAAACCCACCCCCCCCCAAAAAAAACAATAGTTTCGTTTCGAAATCGAAACTCTTTTCTTTATAAAAAAAAAGTAAGTTCAAAATTGGATTTAAGTAACGTAAATTACCATAGTAATTAATATTAATAAATAAAATGAACATCTAAACATTACACATTTCATTTGAAAGCAAAATTAAATCATTTTACTTGAAACCGTAACTAAAATATTTTGTTACAAACAAGAACAGAATCATTTTACACAAAAGCAAAACTAACTTCTTTTTTTATTCTTTATTCACTCTTTTTCTTTTTTGTATTATTTAGCAAAGAAATATTAAAATCAGTAAAAAGAGATAGAAAAAATAAATCCAATTTAAATCAATAAAGTATCAGAAATAAAAATGTGACCGGAAATGCACATTAATTCTTATGAATCATTCAGCAACATTTTTATTCTTTCTAATTCGATAATAAATATATTCTTTATTTTTATTTTTTTTCTCAAAGCTCTAAACCACAGATTACTAAACAAGAATATTTATTCTTCCATAAAATACAGAACAGGTACTTTATTTAAATCTGTTCTCAAAATTTGCAATTCCGTTTAAAACCGAAATTCTTTTCAAAATGTACTTACTCTATAGTAAGTTTTTATTATTATTATTATTATTAGGAATATACCATCAAACAAAAGAAAAATATATATATATATATTTATTTTTCACTGATTTATCAACTTTATTTATTTATTTATTTTTCGAAACACATCGACAAAAAAACGAAAGATTTCCTTCTTTTTTATTTCTTTTAAACAACGGATGAATCAGGTTAATAATACATATTTTTCTCTACAATAATAATTTATCTTAAAATAATACTTTACTAAATGAATAGGGATAAGCAGTGCTATATGATTCATGATTTAAATACATAATCTGAATTAAAGTACCTTTTAAAAAAAGAATATTTTCTCACATTCTAATACAAGAACTGAGGTATTTATTATATTATTTTTAAATCAAGGCACTGTTTCATACAGAAAATGGTACTTACCCCTTTAGTAGCGTTGATCGTCTCGTATCCAAGCGCTGCCACCATAACAGTAGACTGTGATGATTAGAAGAATGTAGATTATGAAGAGGCGATCCTTTTCCGAGAAAATTATTTATTTTCTCATTTACATACACAACACATCACATCACACATAACATAAAAAAAGAACGTAAATAAACTATGTAAACATTATTATTTTTAAAGGGACATAATTTTCCAGTCCACCAAACAAAAATACGAGCGGTCCTCAAACCAGGCGTTTTTACACCTTCATTGCATCATCCACTCTCTAAAAAACTAAGTCAAAGTCTCTCTTCGAATCGAATCGAAAGTCTTTTCGTCTGCGCTGGACAGCCAGCGCCCTCTAGTTAATCTAAAAGTCATTACAGCGGCATTTAATTGTACAAATACATTTATGAAAGGAAATGGAATAAGTTTTCATAAGTAAGTTAAATTTAACTAATTTATGAAAAATATGATTTTTTATAATCTGTTGCTTTGTTATTATTATGGTTTAAATACTGTTTTGATTTTTAATGGAATACTTTTTTTTAAATTTTAATATTTTTTAAGTTTTTATATTAGTAAGTAATATCGAATTTTCAAAATTCTTTTAAATGTATTTAGCAGTCGCAGAGGTAAAGCCCGCTTGTTTTAATATATTATAACTAGTATTACCACAAGACTTTCTTCTGTATATAATCCTATACAAATTTACGCAGTGCAAATTATTAATTAAGTTATAATTTATTAAAGATATTTTCCATGATGAATGCAGACGATGTTTTTCTTAAAGCAGTATAATAATAAATGCTGAAAAAAAATCATTTTTATGCGGACATGAAAAGATATACAGTCGAACCTCGTTATTGTGAATCTCAAGGGGGATCAAAAATCTGTTCATGTTATCAGTAGTACGTGCTACCAGTAACTGATCGTCATATAACTAAAAGTAATCTTCATTTTGACGAGGATTGTGGTAACAGTTCATGTTAAAAGTAATTCACGTTAACGAGGTTCGACTGTATATGCCTGTATATATCTATATATATTTAATATTAAAAGTAAAAGAAATCGGTAGCTTCGTTTTAAATTAATACAGATCCATGGTTCAACCATTCGTTTTAGAAATACTGACGAGTTCTTTCTAAAATATCCACATTGAAAATTTACACAGGCCCCGGGGGAAGGGCACTTCCCGCCCAGGAGGAAAGCAATGCTCCTACATGCACACATTTTTTTTGAAGTTTATTACTACTATTATCAATAATTCATATAAATTTTACATTCATGCGTTAAAAATAACTCACATTATGTACATTTATATGAAATTTTTCCTATACTGTCATGTTAACACATTCGCTGCCACTGACGCGCTGGCGCGTCAGCATGGCGCTACCTCCCATGCCGGTGACGCTCTGGGGCGTCAATCGAGTATGATAAGTAAACTGCTTTAGTTTTAGTTCGGATTTGGAGGTTGAACGATGAGGTTTTTGTGGCACGTTAGTGAAGCATTATTTTTATATTTTCAGTGCGTGGTTTTTAAATTTTGTGTTTAAATTTTTTTTTTGTGCAGCCAACGTTTTTAATCATTAAAACACTTTTTTTAAATTCGGCTTCTGAGGATGGATATATAAATTTTGGTGGCAGCGAATGTGTTAAGTAAAAAAAATAGGATGGCAGCACCACCTATTGAGCGATTGATTCCCAAATCTAATCAGCACCAGTTTAGGTCAAGGTCCAACTGAATACAAGTTTGGTTGAATTTCGTTCATATTAGGGGCTATAATTCGAAATTGCTAGAATTGCATTTTTAGTTGTGTTAAGCGTTTCTTGCAGTTTCGAACAAGGTTAAAAAATATTATGACATTAATTAGTTTTTCTGCCTGTCTGCTTGCCAACCTGTCCGAGTAAATCTAATTTCTATTATATGTAGCGACTGGCCGTTAAAGGGTTAATGCAAATTTTTCTAAAGATGAAAATATGCCCAATCGTTTTAGCTCTCTAAAGAACAGTTAACCCCAAACTTTTATAAAAATCATTATATCCATTTTCGAGTAAAACCAATTCCTATTATATGTTGCGATTGTCAGTTAAAGGGTTTACGCAAATTTTCCTGAAGATGAGGATATGTCCAAACATTTTAGTTCTGTAAAAAAAAAAAAAAAAAAAAAAAAAAAAAGGTCACTTAACTCCAAACTTTAATCAAAATCGTTATATCCATTTCTGAGTAAACTCAATTTCTACTACATGTTGCGATTGGCAGTTAAAGGGTTAACACTAATTTTCTTGAAGCTAAGGATGTTGCAAATGTTTTAGGTCTTAGAACACGATTCGATAAAGATTTATTAAACAAAACCGTATGAAGTGTACTTTTTTACATAGGAATTTTTGCTAGAGTTCGGACACTTTTGTTACCGATTGTATTGCGATTAGCAGTTAAAGGGTTAACTCGAATATCTCAAAAGATGAGGATAAGTCCAATAGTTTTTTCGACCAAAAAAACTTCTAACTAGACAGAAATAGTAGATGGAAATGATAAATTTCTTAAAGGGTCGTTGTTTCATACAAAAAAAAAAAGAAGAAAAGAAGAAGAAAAAGAAAAGAAGAAGAAAAGAGAGAAAGAAAAATGAGTATCTGGCGTTTTTTCATTCATCTTTAGTACATAAATTATTCATAAATTTTATTTGCTAGATTATCTTTGTGTATTCCCGTGTATATTCGCTTGGGGAAAGACATCCATAAGAGAGTAAAATGGCCGTCTTTCCCCGAGTAAAAAAGGCATCACTTTTTCGCCCTCGCTGATCAATCTATGTCTTATGAGTATATCTATGTTTTCATCCATAGATTCGTCGACGGAAGGACATGGTTCAGGGTCAACAGCAAGTCGAACTATTTTTTCATCTTTGAAAGTTGATAACGAACTATTTTTTTTTCTTCATTTTTCATATTTTCGGAGGATTCCGAGATTAAACTATTTTTTCTTCATTTTTCATATTTTCGGTGATTGAACTATTTTTTCCTTCATTCTTTATATTTTCGGAGATTGACTATTTTTTTCTTCATTCTTTATATTTTCGGAGATTAAACTATTTGTTTCTTCATCTTTTATATTTTCGAAGGATTCCGAGATTAAATTCGAAGAGGGTGTTTCGACGAGGGAAGATGAAAATTCCATTTTTTCTTCATCTCGGATTTGCGGTAACGGGGTAGCCGGATAATCAAATTCCAAATAATAATATGGGGAAGGTGGTCTCGGCGTAAAGGGTACGTAATTATAATCGTCTATTTCGACTTTGGGAATTTCTAAAGAAGTATATTCTTTATCAACCATTTTATCGAAAAAGAGAACATAAGAGACGTGCAACAAAGTGAAACGTCTGTGAATACGAGGCTTTTATATATAGGTTGGGAAAAAATCTTACCTCGAAAATATTTTAAGAAACGTGTCAAAAACACATTTCAAAGTTCAACGAGGTCACATTTTCTATTTTTATCGTCTTAACTAGGTTATATCTTTCTCACACCCTTTTAGAATGTTTTAGAAGGAAAACGACATGTGATATCTCGTGGTTACATCTTATCATGAATTTAAAATCACGTATTTCGTAATTTATCCTTCAAGGTTTTAAATAAAGGTCATTCTCGAATCGTATAAATAGAGCCGAATTTTTCGACTCGATTTCATACCCCTTGTTGCTGCTGTTTTTGTCGTTAATACTTTTTTTTAGTTGATAGCAGAATAGAAAAAACTTTGTTTTTTTTCATAATGTTTCCCAAAACAAAAATATTTCCAAATTTTCAATCTACAAATATATTTCCCAAAACCGAAATATTTCCAAATTTTCAATCTACAAATGTACGAAAAATAACTTATCCCCAAAAAATTTTTAGATTTATCTTACATAAAGTCTGTGTCCACATATTCGTTTTATTTATGAACATTGACAACATAATAAGCTTTAGTAAGCGCTCCATGCAGAGCCTGATTAAGGCAGGGGCATACGGGACAGTTGCCCCGGGCCCCCAGATCAGAGGGGGCCACCAAATCGAATAGAAAGTTTATTTTACGTTTCCTTCTTTAATGAAGTTTTTTAAAGCAAAATATCAGTATAGTGTAAAATCCGGCTTAATTGAGCCATCGTAATTGCGAAAATTTAGCTGAATTCCGAACAAATGTCAGCAAGGATATGAATTTATCGCAGCTAGATGAAAAAGTTAACAATCAGAAATAAAATGGACAGAACGATATTTCGTCTGACCACTGCAGGGGGGGAGGGGGGAATTTATAGCTATTTTGGGTTCTAGTCAATTTTCTTGTTATATATCTATAATGAGGTGAAAAATTTAAATACCTCCACAAAATTCAGTTCTTCATTACTGAAGTAGTGAAGCAGAGGGAAGGGGGAGGAAAAGAAGCTTTTGCCCAAGTATTGAAGCAGAGGGGGGTCCAAAAGAAGTTTTGCCCCGGGCCCCAATTAGGCTAAGTCGGGCGAAAAATTCATGCATACCGTCATTCGAATCAGTAAAGAATGTCAAACTTTTCGAGAATTTTTCCAGAATGCATTATTTGGACGCAAGTCATCAGGAGATATTACCTCCCACCAACTCCATGAGGATCAACGCGGACACTCGACTCGGTTTTTATTTCAAAAATTGTTTTCTGGTGAAAGCTTTTTTTTACTTTCGGACAACGCACTGTCGAAAAAAAAACTTGTCACATCATACAAGTATTGAACGTTCCTTTGTTGTTTTACGTCAATGAATCTCCGAATTTAAATAAAAGCGATAAACTTTTTCCGGTCGATTCCATATTGTTGTACGATCAATTAATCTTGTCTCCCAATACCTGTTTTCAAATCCCGACCGGTACCACGTATACCTTTTTTATGACGCAAAAATATTTCTTTCATTGTGAAAAAAGATACGAAAATACCTTTTGCATGCGTGAATCCGTTGAAGGCTCGAGTGAGAAAATTAGAAAGACTTTATGATTTGCCACCCAGGACACCTCATATAAGCGAGGAAAATCAAAAAACAGATAATTGTAACTTACCCGAAATAAAACGGCAACGAATGGATGATTCGGAAAACATTCCTCAAGAATTATTGCACGAAACTCATCCTGAATATTTTATGTCCCCAGAAGAAAATAATAATGGATCGGCTCAACAAACACAAATGACATTTTATTTAATTCCTTCCCAACCGGTAATTCCTTCTTTTGAACTGGAAGAAAAAATGTTGTCGCTCCAAACTCCACCTCAAAGACATTTTCCACTGCCTATACTGAATCGCGAAATCATTGTGAATTCGCCCGATTTTGTAAAATATTATCAAAAATTAAATGAAAATACAATTTTTTAAAAACCGTCAGAACTGGAACCCGATGACTTTCTTCCACCCGATAATGACGAACGGAACGATATTCGACCTTTAGATTTGAGCGTTCGATCCATAGAAGAAGAATTAGAACTATCCTCGTCTTCACCCCAACTGCAAAATGAAAAATTATCGGTTTCTTCCATAGAAGAATCACCGTCATCCTCATCACCGCAATCAGATCTTTCACAAGATGAAAATTTTTCTATCTCGTTCGTAGAACAACAATCATCGCCCGAACCGTCCCAAAATAATGTATCGGAAGAGAAAAAATTCTTTAACGACGTTGATGAAATTATATATATTTATTGATTTTTTTTTTCGACTGAGTGAAAATAATGCCTGGACCGGGAGTTGAACCCCGGATCTTTGACTTACAAGGTCAAGGCTCTACCAATTGAGCTATCCAGGCCAACAAATAGTCGGCATTACTCACTCAGACAACCTTTAGGCAGAAACATCTGGTCTATCAAGTAGATAGCTCGACAGAAATAAGCAGCAGGTAATGGAAAACACCATTAAACAATGGGAGAAAGAAATACAATTTTTATTAAAATCACACAATCAACTGATAGACCAGATGTTTCTGCCTAAAGGTTGTCTGAGTGAGTAATGCCGACCGGTTATCGGCCTGGATAGCTCAATTGGTACAGCCTTGACCTTGTAAGTCAAAGATCCGGGGTTCGACTCCCGGTCCAGGCATTATTTTCACTCAGTTGGAAAAATAAAAAGAAATTGCAATAAATATGATATTCTTCCGATCAGTTCATTGTGTGATTTTAATAAAAATTGAAATTATATATAGTCAGCAAAGGGCAGAGTTGGAAAACGAATACGGCGTTGATGAAATTATATATAGTGCAAAGTTGGAAAACGAGTTGATGACAACAGAATCGGAAAATGATTAAAAAAATTTTGATATTTTTTTTCGAATAATTTTTTTTAATGTATTTTAAAAACGCTAAATTAAAATATAATAATGAATAAACTAGGTAAAAATTTTACAAATGGTGATTTGGCTCACGTATCGATTTTTCTGACATTTAATGCCATTTAAAATTTAGAAATATAAAGTTTTTCCAAGTATAATACAAAATTATCAAAATTTTAAAATCTTTAATTTTATATAAATATATTTGATTTTTCTTACTCACAATCTGAATTGTTATTTTTCAAAATTTATCTTATCCAATCAAAAAATAAAGATATATATTTTCTTTAAAATAAAAAAAGAAGATATCTTTAAAAATAAAATAAAATTTTCTTTTGAGTTCAAGATGAATTGAAAAATTAATTAATTAATTAAAAAACGAGTCATTTTAATTTAGTAAATACTTTATAATTTCGATACCGATAAAAATAATCATAAATTAAAAAAATTTCGTGTTAAAGATCTAAAATTAGTAATATTGTTATTTTAAATTATTTGCTATAGCATTTAAATCGATAATTTGCCTTCATTATCCTTTGAAAAAAATGACTCGGTGAAAATTTTTAAAGAAAAAATGCGTTTTTATCGCGACATGATAATATACTCAAGTAGGTCGAAATATAAACCACTTCAAAAAGCTCGTGTGAAATTCTAGAAGAATTATTAAAAAAATATTATTTTATCGCGACATGATAATATACTCAAGTAGGTCGAAAAACAAACCACTTCAAAATGTTCATGGGAAATTCTAGAACAATTATTAAAAAATGTTTTATAAGAGACGTCAAAGTATTATTTCTTATCTTTATTCGGAAAAAAATCCTTGACATAAAGTCAAGTGTCTCTTAAAATTTCAAGATATTATCTCGTATCCATACGATAAAAAATTGCTTGCTTAGCCTGAATATAAACTTTCCCAGAGAAAAAATCATTGACATGTGTCTTCAAGTGTCTTTTATCATTACTTCGAGAAAAACTCGTTACTCAACCTATTTTTCGTGGGTCAAATTCTCATTGACCTCGTTTCCGATATGAAATGGCCGAGCAGTATATATAGAGAGGCTTTCTGCTTTTCTAATTCAGTTTCTTGCTGTTTCTCTCTCGCTGCGTATCGTTTTTCCTCTCTGACATAAGAAAAAAAATGGAGTGTTCCATATGTTTTATCGGACGAAGATAAATTTACTTTGCTATGTGGACACGAGTTTCACAAATCGTGTTTAAAAATTTATTTTAATTATATTTCAAACAATACCTGTGCAAAATGTTCAATGTGCCTAAGGATAGGCTATTATGATGGACTCGAAGAGGATTTATCGCTTCCACCAACTCTCACCCTCTCGGACGATACTGAAATTCCTTCCAGACCCGAGAGCCTGGATCTTCTGAGTCTGGAAGAACTTTTAGGATTCTCACCTTTTCTTCCATCCAAGCTATCGGAAAACACGACGACTTCTCCAGAGCTATCGACTTTTTCCTCTTCTGCCACCTCTTTGCCGAATCATCCTCTACAAGCCATTTCTCCTTCGAGCCTCCGAGAAATTGAAGATTTTCAACCCCGGTCGGTGGTGACCGAAACCATCACGTCTGCCACTGCCTCAGCTTCATCTCGGACGAATCATCCCTGACCAGAAAATTCCAGACTGCCTTCATTTTTTCATCGATCCGAAATTCACCCTCTGAGACAAGAGACTCTTTTGACATATTTTCCTGAGCAGCCCTGTTCCACCAGAAAAAGAAGAAATGTAAGTCCTAATAAATTTTCAAAAGCTAAAAAATTATCGCCAAAAATTAAAAATAATTTGAAAAAATCTTTTACAAGCTTTAATAAATCTGGTAAAGATATACAACAAATAATAAATTTAAATTGTTCGGAAAATCTAAATTCTAAACTTCAACGTTTATATGAAAATTACGAACTTATTAGAATGCAACAGGCAAATTTTATAACAGAATTTATCGAAAAATATTGATTTGTAAAATAATTAAATTTCTTTTATTTACTTTTTTTAATTATAAATATATGCAAGTTAAGTCATTAAATTTTTTATATTGTATTAATAATTTAGTATTATATAATTAGCCAGACTTACATTTCTTCTATTTTTTCAAAAAAAAATAATTTTCACCTTATAGATTTTTAAATATCGTATGTATATATTGTAAATATTATTTATTTTGTAAATGTTGTATAAATAAATTTTCCATTGTTACTATATTTTGTTTGTTTTACTTCTTCAAGTTAGAATTTTGTTAATTTGTATTTTAAAAGTCTTTTAACATATCTTAATAGAAAATTTTTATAGCTTAAAGCTATAAATGTAAACTTATTAAGAGTAAAAAAATGGGGTTGGACAAGGTATTGTTAACCATAAAAAAAACTATGGTTAACGATACCTTGTCCAACCCCATTTTTTACGTTAGATTTTTAACCAATATTGAAAAAAAAAAATATTAAAAAAAAAAAAAAAAAAACCTTTTCATTAAAAAAAAAAATCTTTTTAATAATCTCGAAAAAAAATTTCTAGAATTTTCCTTATAGTAAAAAAACATATTTTGATTTATTAAAGACTTTATAATTTCAATATTGATAAAATAAATAGAAATTTAAAATTTTTTAAAAAATTTTGCATTGAGTAAATGGTTTAACACCTTACGATACCATATTTTCAAAATCATCCCGAATTTTTTTTAATTATATATACTTTCTATGGTCCATTTTAGAATGACAATATAAAAATTATTGTATTAAGTAAATTCTATTTGCGTCTTTATTTTTCCGAACCATCTCGAAAATTTTTAATATATATACATTTTTTCTATGGTCCATTTTAGAATGACAATATAAAATATTGTATTAAGTAAAATTCTATTTGCGTCTTTATTTTTCAGAATCATCTCGAAAATTTTTAATATATATATTTTTCTATGGTCCATTTTAGAATGACAATATAAAAATTATTGTGTTAAGTAAAATTCTATTTGCGTTTTTATTTTTCCGAATCATCTCGAAAAAATTTTTAATTATATATATTTTCCATGGTCCATTTTAGAATGACAATATAAAAATTAATTCATTTTACAAACCTTTCATTCATCTCGAAATTTTTTTTTACATTATAAATCTTTTCTATGGCCCATTTTAGAATGACGATATAAAAATAAATTTGCTTTAATTTCCGTTAGAATTATTCAAACCTTTGAATCATCTTGAAATTTTTTTAAATAATACATTTTTTCTATGATCCATTTTAGAATGACGATATAAAAATTAATTCGTTTTAATTTCCATTAGAATTATTCAAACCTTTGAATCATCTCCAAAATTTTTTAAATTATAAATTTTTTCTATGGTCCATTTTAGACTGACGATATAAAAATAAAAATTATTAAGTAAAATCCTTTGAAAATATTTACCTGAGATAAGAGAGAACAAACTTTTTAACTTTTCGTAACAAATTAAAAAGAAATGAAACAATAATATTTTAGTCTATAAAAATTATTCAAAAAAACTTTGCGTCTCTATTTTTCCATTAATTTCCTTAACTTAATAAAAATTTAACTGAGTAAATGAAAGATAAAATGCAAATTTTAACTTTTTGTAACAAATTAAAAAGAAAAGAAATAATAATATTTTGGCCGATAAAAATTATTCGAAAACTTTACAGTTTTTTTCTACAAGAGTAGAACTTAAATTTGACTGAATAAATGAAAGATAAAATAATTAGTATTAATTAATTGATTATTATGAAAAATGAGGAAAGACCTATTGAAAACTTAATATTCAACCACTTCATATCTAACCCGAATGATAACTTAGTCCCACACCTTTCATCTTATGATTTTCTATGGTTTATTTAGTCCCAGAAATCTTTTCCTCATCAGGTGGAAATCTTTCTTTTTCAGGAGGAAAATCTTACTTTTTCAGGTGGAAACCTTTCATCTTCTGGTAGAAAATCTATGACTATCAGGAGGAAAATCTATGATTATCAGGATTATATATTTTCTGTGGTTCCTTTTAGAATGACGATATAAAAATTAGTTAATCCTTTGAAAGAATAAATGAAAATGCATCACTGAAAAATGTTCTTACAGTAAATTATCTTTTTGATAGTGAAAATCTTCCACTTCCATAAACATAATATTCTTCAAGTTTGCAGCATAAACTAAAAAATGTTCTTACTGGAAAATATCTTTTTGATAGTGAAAATCTTTCACTTCCATAAACATAATATTCTTCAAGTTTGCTGCATAAATCGCATATTTTCTTAAGATTATCTTTATGATAGTGAAAATCATTTCCTCTTCCATAAACATAATATTCTTAATTTATATACTTATTCTTTTTTTGTGATAATCATAAAAAATAACGATATAAATAAAAATTTAGAAATTTTTAAAAAATTCTTGCATTGAATTTCCGAAAATCGATGTACAAGCTAAATTACCATTCATGAAAATTTATCTGGTCCTACCAATATCATAAATATATATTTTCTTTAACATCCATCAAACATTAAAATAAAAAAATTTTGGGAAAAAATATTTTTGAAAATAAAATTTTTTTTCGAATCCAAGATGTAGTTGTTTTCATTTTTGAAAATTAATTAATTAATTAATTAATAGTTAATTAATTTTCAAAATGAAAACGACTACATCTTGGACTCGAAAGGAAATTCATTTTTTAAAAATCTTTTATATTCTTTATATATTTCTTCTTTATAATTTCAATATTGATAAAATAAATAGAAATAATTTTTTTTTAATTCTTGCATTGAGTTTCCGAAAATCGAAACACAGTCTAAGTTACCATTCATAATAAATTTATCTGGTCCTATAAATATCATAAATATATGTTTTCTTTAACATCCAACAAGCATTTAATTTTTTTTAATTGAAAATTATTTTTTTTTTAAATCCAAGATGTAGTTGTTTTCATTTTGGAAAATTAATTGATTAATTAATTAATTAATAGTTAATTATTTTTCAAAATGAAAACGACTAACTTTCAAAATGAAAACGACTTGGACTCGAAAGAATTTTTTTTTTTAAATCTTTTATATTCTTTATATATTTTTTCTTTATAATTTCAATATTGATAAAATAAACAGAAATTTAAAATTTTTAAAAAAATTCTTGCATTGAGTTTCCGAAAATCGACATTAAGTCTAAGTTACCATTCATAATAAATTTATCTGGTCCTATCAATATCATAAATATATATTTTCTTTAACATCCAACAAACATTAAAAAAAAATTCTCAATTTTGGTCAGAAATGATTTTTAAAAATTAAATTTTCTTTCAAGTCCAAGATGTACTCGTTTTCATTTTTGCAAATTAATTAATTATTAATAAATAATTAATTAATATTTTTTTCTATGGTTCATTTTTAAATGATTTAATTATAAAAAATTAGTTTAATAATTTTGAAAAAAAAGGATTTATTTAAGTAATTTTTTTTAAATTATATTATTTTTTATGGTTCATTTTAGAATGATGAATCATTAAAAGTCCAAGTTGTGGCGAAATTTGAAATGTCGACTTGCATCTCGAATATAAAAATTCTAATTCGTTTTAATTTCTTTCAGTATTATTCAAACCTTAGAATCATCTCGAAAAATTTTTAATTATATATTTTTTCTATGGTCCATTTTAGAATGAAAATATAAAAATTATTTAATCTTCTGAATGAAAAAATGAAAATACATCACTGAAAAATGTTCTTACTGGAAAGTATCTTTTTTATATTTTAGTCTTAACTTAGTCCCGCACCTTTCATATCATGACATTCTATTTTCAGATAGCGATTCCTTACGCAAAATAAGGAAATACCTATTGAAAATTTAATATTCAACCATTTTATATCTAAACCGAATAACTTAGTCCTGTACCTTTCATCTAATGAATAAAATTTATAGATGTAAAAATCGCATGCTTTTTCGTATTCCAATTTAGGAGTGTTTTTTACAATAAATTTGTTATAAAATTCAGATATTCAAATGGAATTATAGGAAAGAAGCTATTTTGCGATCAAACGGCAAATATGAACAGAATAAACATTTCCCTTCCCACGAAATAATAAATATGTCAGTTCAGATGAAATACATATTGTTGCAGAATTTCCTAGTCCTTTTAATAGACTTTAACAAGAAATCTTTCAAAATACCAACTTTCTACCAATTCATAAATTATAAATATATTGTTGCAGAATGATATTATTATTAATTATTAATTAATTATTATTAATTAATTATTTATCTCATTATCTTTTTGAATTTACAAAACATTATTGTTTTTATAATTTTAATAAATTATTATGACCAAGGAGTCGAACTCAGAACGTCAAACTATAATTTTTTGTAGGTTGTCTGATGTTTCATTAAATTTTCCGTCGACTTTAGTACTGGGTATCGAAAAGGGGTGTCCAACATCGTTTCGGTTCTCCAGGGTGTTAAAGGGATAACGGAAATATCCCTTTTTTAACTCCGAGAAGCCAAAACTGCTGGATAGTTTTAATAGGGCCACCGGTAGGAAGTTGAGATGAGACGGGCTCAACCTGGGTCCGTAAGTCCGAGTCCGGACTCAAATCATAAACAAGTCTTCAAACTTTGAGCGGGCTTGGATTCAAGCTAAAGTTCCGTTTATTTTATTCTTCACTAACTGGTAAATGTAAATAAACAAACAACAACAACAACAAAAAACTGACAGTTGCTACATGGGAAATAAGCATGCTGTTTCTTTTGTAAAAAAAGAATTTTGCAGTATCTTGTAAAGTTAGTTTTAAATAGATAAGGGATATTGTTATTCTGACACTGCGATCTCCGGCTTGTCCCGTCTCCCATCGTGGTCAATGTTAGTAAAAGGGACACACCGTGGGATATCCCTCCCTAGTTGTTTCTAGACTTTTTTGATTGTTGGGGGGAAAGACAGCTGAGTTTGTTCTATCCCAGATGTTCTTTTAAATGAATAAGAATATCGCTTTTAAGGGATTCCTGTCAAATCGCGCTTTTTTTGTCCCCCGACAAGTGCGTTATAAACAATGGGTTGCGCTATAAATATATATTATATATATATACATATATACAGAGACACAAACATTATAAATTGTTATAATAACATTTATAGTTATTTAAAAAGAGGACTGATAATAAGAAAATTAATTTGAAAAAGAAAAATGTATTTAATTTTACTATTGTGTATGCTTTGCATAACGTTTCACTTTCAATATCGGGCTCGGGCTCTGATCACACAAACTTTTTCGAGCTCGGGCGGGCTCAGTTCAAAAATGTTTCGGTCCCTGGCGAGCTCGGATTGCCAAAATAGAGCCCGAACTCACCTCCAGTAGGAAGTTCAACGAATCGATGATTCGAACGTCGACAGATTTCAGATGAATGGACATCAGTTTGCCCCAGCACGGAATCACTTCTGGTGTTGTACTTGTTTTATTAACCATTCCATAATAAACTGTCCGTCGAATCTGAAAATAGAAAAAAAAAATACTTTTAATGGATAAAGATAAGAAAAATCATAAAATAATCAAAGAGAGAAAAAAAAATTTCTTACCCCTTCATACTATGGGCGATCGTTGTATAGCCCTTGTGTCGAGAGGTAAACAACCATGCGCAGAAATCTGCACAGGCTGTGTATCCTTTGAATACCTCCTCCTAAGGCTCCTATATATACGAGCTGGTGCATCAGGTATTTTGTTGCCTTAGGGTTGCCACATGTACCCAGCGCGTTTCATTGATAAATAAACGGCAGTCATTACTTTTATCGTCTTGTGTAACTTTAGAGTACTCCTTTTATTATATTTCATAGTTTTCGCTAAATAAAGTACGATATGAGATTGTTTAACGACAAACTGCTATACTCTCTCAAGAAAAGAACATAAAATGTTCAGATTTCTATAAAATAATTTGAGAAGAATAGAACAACATTACTTATAATTACTTATATTTTCCTTTGTATTTCTGACATGTGCTAATGTAAAAATGCAGAAAAATGTGTCATTTTAATCATATAATATTTATATTAATATTGATAAATCGATTTAAGACCTTTTTTTACTGTGTATTTGAGATTTGACGCCATTCTGTATAAGAAACGGAAACAGCCCTAATAACACATCTTATTTCCAATACATCCACAGGATATCCTGATAATATAATGTAAAAAAAAAATGTGTTGTTAGGAATATTATTGTTGCTTATTGCTTTTGTTGACCAATTGTGCTTCAGATCAAGATTTCTTAAAATCACAAGAAAGCGATAAGGATGCCAAGCGGGAATGCTGCCGTCTTCTGAGGCAAAAAGAATGGCGGTGATACGTCGGCCAATATATTTTATTTAAGGGGCTCTACCTCCTGCCGGTCATCAGTATACTGCGCCACAGCAAAATTAACTTTGTATGTCCCTGAAGATTGATCCGTTTCAAAATAAAAAAAGACCAAATTTTCACTGGGATTCTTCGGGATCACATGATGCAAGTAGCACTGGTGCTCCGCCAATACAAAGTAGCGATTGCAGGACGGACATTTGGCTGTTCCGCAGTGGTGCATGTCTTTGAGAAATCTCTTTTACGAATTATTTTGCAACACGTTTGACACTGATAGACCTGAAAACAAAGAAACAAAAAACAAAAAAAACACGTGAATTCAAACATTTACACTTACAGTCGGTAACAGAAGTCTCCGAACACTAGCAAAAATTCCTCTGTAAAAAAAGTACACTTCATACAGTTTTGTTAAATAAATCCTTGTCGAATCCTGTTCTTAGTCAGTCTAAAAACAGGATTCGACAAGGATTTATTTAACAAAACTATATTAAGTGTACTTTTTTTATATAGGAATTTTTGCTAGTGTTCGGAGACTTCTGTTACCGACTGTACATTATGTAATTTTTTAACTAAGACTATTTATTGCCTGATCACAGAGTGAGAATTCCTGATTCTCTGTTAGGGCTTTATGGGCTGCAAAGCAATCACTCGATAAGTAAGGACGATCACAGTCCTGGAATCTTTGAGGTTGGCTCGGTCGACATTCTGTTCTCATGCACACATAACATACTTCGGCACATCGACGTTTATAGGCACGCTGATAAGGCACATCACAACTTTCGCAATAAAAATAAAATTACTACCGAAGAACGCTTTCAATGACTTCACGACGTCGTAATGTTTATCATGAAGCCACGAATTGATCCGTTGTGGTCTATTCACACCTTTGTATGAAACCTACAAAAAAATTAATTTGCAAATGGCAGTGAAGAAAAACAATTTAGAATCTGCATATTCAATAAAAAAGATAACTTACTCGATTGCGATTATCCGTTGACAATAAGGCAATCTGGATGTTGAAATACTATTCGAACTGAGCGATTTCCCATAACGTGCAAGGACCAAGGGGAACTTGGGCTGCAGCATGCAGAGCTCGGGCACGGTTCACAAGTGCAGGACGATATCAGTCTTTCAAGGAATGAATGGCCGTACGATCGTTCTCTAAATGGGCTTTGGCAAAAACACTGGCCTTCGCACAACAGAGTCTTTCTTCATCCTCGGGAATGGTCAGGATAGATTTCTTTTGCAGGCGATCGACGGAAATATAAGAAATTCTTCGCCCTCCAGAACCGATGTGTCTGTGAATAGTCATGAAATCCCCCAAAAACCCCTTATCCAGCTGAATTTTATTTTTCGACTGAAGGACCTTCATGACAGCATACATCACTTTCTCAACGGTGAGCTCAGAGACGGATATGAGTTTGGTCGATATTCGTTTATCCAGTCCCTCAGCCCCAATACAGAGCCGTATGAAGTCTGAAGGAACCAAACTTTAGCTGGATCAGCGAATCAAACTAGAAAATAATTGATGCATTGAGTCTATCACCACAATCATAGGCACACCTCGCACGTGAGCGGGAAGCTTGTCTGGGTCGACATAGGCTTCATAACGGATTTCTTCCGCTTGATATTTGTTTTTCCTTCAAATCAGGTGTTCGGTGATAAAAACAGCATCCTCCATCTGTAAAGACAAAAAATAAAATATATGCAATTAACTCCATCGTAGAAAAAAATATATATCTATGTATAAAATAGGCACTTGCGCGGGAAATCACTCCACCAGTGATATACGTATGTCCGGCTCCAACAGGTCTAGCAGAAGTCTAAAATAAAAAAAATTAAGCACTTATTAAAAAAAAAAAAAAAAAAGAGAGATTACACTCAGAAACAAACTTACTTTAAATCCTTTTCCTACTTGATAATACAGCAGCAATCGCATGGGGTTCTCCACAAACATCTGTGAAACTTCATCGAAGTCCATGGGATTTTCGAGGAAAGTTTGCGACGCTTCATCCATCAACTGAAAAAGTAAATAAATCATTAAAAATATTGACATTACAATATTATAAAAAAATAAAAAAAGAATTAAAATAAAGAAACTTACTTCATCCTTGAATGGTATTTCAGAATCTTCAAAAAGAATCTAAAATAAAAAAAGAACATTTTATAGAAAAAAATTAAATGAATCAAAATTCGGAAAAGAAAATTGCATAAACAAGTTAAAAATTTTAAGAAAAAAGAAAAATTTTAAGAAAATTATTCACGATTAAAAAAAAAAAAAAAAAACTTTCAGAAAAAGAATAGTGTTAACTTAATAAAGAAAAATCTTAAAAAAATATTTAAAAGTGAAAATTAAATTTGAAATATTTCAAATAGATTTTTCAAAGCAATTTAAAAAATGAAGTAAAAAAAATTTGCTAAAACAAAATGAATTTTAGTTTTGTTTAAAATGAAAAAAAAATCAGAAAAGAAAAATACATTTAATAACAGTAAACAAATACAATATATATATATATTATTTACCTGATTTTCGCCATCAACAGAACCAGCGGTATTGAATGAACGTTTCATATTTCTGGTGATATAATGTAATCCTAGCAATAGAGAAAGCAGAGAATTTTCTTCAACTAAATCAGACAAGAAAGTGAACGCAATAGCTCAGGATGATCCTTAAATATTAGACGCAAGGAAGGTGACATCAGTTATCTACCTTCTTATTGGCTGAATCCCCTTAGACGAGTCCACTTTGGAGAATGTAAAGGAAACGTCTTCCTATTCCTATCTCCTAAAAGGAGGAACACATACACAACACAGTTTGAGAGAACGTCGTCGTAGCTTAATCGGTAGCGTGCTGGTCTCGGAAGCCGCCGAGAGCGGGTTTGAATCCCCTACAGGGTAATATCGTTTTGTAAAAAGTCTAGCAAATTAAAACAGTCAGTTAAACAATTAAGACAGAATTTCACTCATGAAGATTGATCAATGAAATACTAATTAAAAATTAATTACTGATTAAAAAATATACCACATTGTCCTCATTTCGGTTGATGACGTCATTCTCTTTCCTGTTCTAACAGGATTCTGTGTTGCCTCTTTGAGAAAACTCTACCCCGTTACCCCTCCCTCACATGTTCCGACAAGAAGTCCAGGTAGCCAACGAATAAAAAGAAACTCTATCCCGTCATCTTTACCAAGAAATAGCCACGCCCATTTTTGTTGACGTTCCTCTTTGATTCACAGCTTGACTCCAACTTTTGCACCCTAAACGGGGCGGCTTACTAGTGTTATGTAAACGGAAAAGAGAATTTCTTGAAATATTATTATTGTTATTATTTTATTTATTTATTTTGTACATTTTTCCCCTTAAAGAAAATTAGTATATACGAAGAAAAAAAAAACGAATAAATGTAACAAAAAAAGTAAGATAATAAAAAAATTGTATAATGAATAGAATTTTATAACAGAAATATCGATTATGTTAAGAAACTATTTCATTTGTAAAATTATTCTATTTATAAAAGTATTACATCTATTTTTAAATAATGAAATAAATCCAAATATTATTTAACACATTTAATTAATATAAATATATTTATATATATATATATATATATATATATATATATATATATATATTTAAACTTTTGTACAAGAAAATAACAAACGGTATTGATTTATACAATTACATTAAAATATCTTATTGATGCATCACGCATGAAATCTATTTACTTTATCATTCGACTATACAGAACAAATCTAAAACCTTGCATTGTCTTGAAGCGAAGTCAGCGATGCCTGGCGGCTTCTTAATCACAATGGAAAAATCAGTGAAAGTTTAACCTCGAATATATACAGACATGAACGTGAAAGTCTTGTTACTGAATGAAAATGGAAGTTTTTTCTTTTTTAATATGATCAAATGTGAATAAATAAGGTAATTGCTGTGCTTTTCTGTTAAATATTAATTCGCACAATGAATGATTTGCGAGTGTCTTTTATGATTGCGAGCAGAAATATAATTTTCATGAATGTATTTCTTTTCAGTATTGTTTTCGTAAAAACAAAGATATAATTTTTATTTTAATAATGAAGAATTTAAGTATTGAAAATAACAAATGCCTCATGTTAAGAACATTCTATGAATGATTTAATCAGTTAATTTGTGCACGATAAAGATTTTTGTATGGAAATAGCGATAGCAACAACAACAATAATAATAACGGATAATTTCCTCTTCGCTCTATTGTAAATGAGGCCTTGAGTTTAATAATATATGAAGATCTGCAGTGGACGTGCAGGGTTCGACACTAATATCGATCATATAAAATCGCAATTCTTTCCTTCGAAAATTAATTTCAGAAAATTGACGTTCAGAAGCCATCGTCAGACAGTCGTCGCCAGCATTTTTTGAAAAAAGGACACATCATGGACAATACAAGCGGTGAGTATGTATCTGTTATTATTATTTTTGTAGTTCTTTACTTATTAGCATATTTTAGCTTTTTTCTGTGTATTCATTTTTTTTTTTTTTTTTTTTTGCGGGGGAAAACACAAGATATAGATTTTATTAGTGTTATTTATTTTTATTTTTAAAGAGCGCTTTTCGAAAAAACGTCCCTGCTTCTGGCAAAGATCTCGAACCGAAACTAGAACTCGTCAAATTAGCATCGCGCCAGAAGAAGCTTCTGAGTCATCGAATGCACCAATATTAAAGAACATGAAGATATGTTGCGGAAAAAATATTTTTGTGGAAACTTCCATGTTTAAAAACATACCCTTTATCACAATAAAAAGAACATATCCTGAAACGGGCAAAGAAGATCGAGAATTTTTTATAAACATGTCAATAGTCGATAAAGTGATTGAAGCGTTGAATCATATTCATAAAAATCATGCATAATTTCTCTATCCATATATAATATTTTAATGTTGATGCTATCATGCTTTAATTAATCAATAATTGTCTAGAAAAAAAAATTAATTTCTGATGCAATCCTTTTGAGAATTGGAAAAAGCCCATAAAGGCTACTTACAATCTTTAAGAACGGAATTCAGTGACGCTTACATAGCTCCTTATATTTTATTTTGAGATTAGCGTCCTAGCATATATAACATTTTAATAGTTATATATGCTAGGATAATCGTGATAGTTTAAGACTTCGAATATTAATTTTTGTAAAAATATGTTTTAAAATATTTGAATCAAATGAAAGTGGACGACGACAGTAGTTCTGATTTTGCTCCAAATGCGAGCAAGTGCTATCTCGTATGCAAATAAATGGAACTATTTGACGCTTACTTTAAAATGATTTTAAATTCAATTGAAACTTTCTTAAAAAACGGAAGCGGTTTGACTATTAAAAAAATCGAGTTCTTAGACGTTTACTTAGGAAATTATCACCAACTTCGAGGAGGATGTCACAGAGTTGAATTAGCTGAAGTATTAAATTGAAGCACACATTGCTAACTATTCGATGTAAAAATAATGTGTGTTTTCTTTATAATGTAGCCGCGATGTTGTTTTCAAAACATGTGAAGGCATTTCCACATTCTAAAAATGTGGGAAAACCATACTAGTATAAATATGACATAAAACGTTTTAATACATCTACAGTAAAATTTCCAGTTGCATTGAGCGATGTTCAAAAGTTTGAAAATTTGAACAGTCTATTAACATTTACAGTTATGAAGACGAAGAAATTTTTCCTCTACAGTTAAGCCAACATCAAAATCGAGATAAACATGTACACTTGTATTTTTTTTTTTACCAGAATCACTTTTTTTTTTTCCATTCAAAATTTCTCTAAATTATTTATTACAAGCGAATAATAATAGTTTGAGATTTTTTGTAAGCGGTGCTTAAGTGGATTTCAAAGACTGAGAACTTTAAAATATCACGAAACTGTATGTAGAGAAAACAAACCACAGAATGTGAGCGTACCATTAGACACAAAATTGCGATTTACAAACTTAGCGAAGATGCTTTTTCATCACTTTTGTGTGTTTGCAGACTTCGAATGTCTCACGCGCGAAATTCAAACTGTCTTTTTTCTCCATCGTAAATACGAACCCAATAGAACAACATGTAGCCGCAAGTTATGCTATCCTCGTGACTGATATTAATGATGCAATAGTATTCCATGAATACTATTGCGGAGAAGACGTTATGAAACATTTTTTTGAGACATTAAAACAAATAAGTAGTTGCATTTTGAGAAAAATGAAATCTTCTTTGCAAATTCGTGAATCTTCGAGGAATGTTTACGATCTGAGTGCGTGTCTTATTTGTTTGAAGCCATTTCAACCTTGCGACATTCGAGTGCGAGATCATTGTCATTGGTCTGATGGGAGGGTGAGAGGACTAGCCCACCAAGCCTGTAATCTTAACTATAGAGCGATTTATTTTATTCCTGTGGTTATTCATAATTTAAAAAAATATGATATCCATTTCATTTTAAAAGCACCACCTCAAAAATATACCAAAAACGTTAACATCATTCCGGTGAATTTGGAAAAATTCACAATGTTTACGCACGATGAAATAAAATTTGTTGATTCTTTTCAGTTTTTGGATGCTTCATTAGAAACTCTCGTAATAAATTTGAAAAAAATTGAAAGCATGAATTCCAAATTTTTCATACTTTTTTGCAAAGGAGGCACACAGACGCTTGCTGTTAAGAAAAGGAATATTTCCTTATAGTTGTTTCGATACTAGGAATTATTCATTTTTGAAAATTAATTAAATATTAATTAAATTATTTTCAAAATGAAAACAACTACATCTTGGACCGAAAGAAAATCAAATTTTTTAAAAATCATTTCTGGCTAAAACTTTAATTTTTTTTTAAATTTTAGCCAGAAATGATTTAAAAAAAATTCTTTTACCAAAGATGTAGTTCTTTCAATTAATTAATTAATTAATTGAATCATTTTCAAAAATGATATCGACTACATCTTGGACTCGAAAGAATATTTAATTTTAAAAATAATTTTTTCAAAACTTAAAAAAAGTTTTTTTTCCACATGTTTATTGAATACTGAAGAAAAAATATTTATAATATCGATCGGATAAAATAAATTTTCAAAAATGTTAGTTTAGATTGTACGTTGATTATCGGAATTTAACCGAGTTTTAACAAAATAAGGTGAAAATAGAATTATTTTCGAAAACTAATTATGGATTTTTGAAACTTATCATGTTAAATTAATAAAATAGACGATTTAATTACTTTTTAACATTTCGTCTAAATATTTAAAAAATTATAAATTTTTCTCAAATAAATGCGAAAAAAAAGTAATAAGGTGAATCGAGTTAAAAAGATTATAGATACAAGGAAGTTTCATTTATTTTTTTATAAATAACTTTGTATGGGAAAGAGGATAAAAATTGTTTATATTTTTCCTGCGTGTTTTTTAAGTGGGTCGGACTCTTATTTTAGCATGTAATTTTGAAAACAAGGTTAAAAACAAGGATATCTTATGATATTTTTATCATTAGAAAGATAATCTTTCAACGCGTTCGATAAAAAGTCGCATGATTTTATATGAGATCAATAGATTCGAGATAAAAATCCGTTTATATTTTCTCATGTGGCTCGGAATTTATGAAAACAAGTTCAAAAGGTTAAAAAACAAGGGTACCTCGTGATATTTTTATCATGAGAAAAATAATTTTTTTTGAAATCAATAGATTCTAGATGCAAAAAACAAGAGCATCGCGTGATATTTTGTAACGTTTCAAAGTATTTAGGAAGAGATTACAAGATATATGTCTACGGGGTAACAGTTGTAAAAGTAAGGGTTTTGAGTATAAACAGAGGCGTTTTTCTCATATCGGCAGTCTGCAGCTTGTTAGTCTAAGCTTATTTTTTCTTAGACATACTTTGATTTTTGACGTTGAAAATTTGTTTTTTGGTGTGGAAATTATTTTTTTCTCACAAGTCATGCATACCTTCTTCAGTTTAAAAGACATATGTCTCGTGATTGATTTAGACGGACGGATTGATTTAAAATTACGGAGTTTATGGGGATGCAGTCAGCATCGAAGAGTATCATGGTAGGAAAGGCCCCACACAGTGCTTCAACTGCCAGGGCTATTTTCACTCCTCTGCAGCCTGTTCCCTGCCCCCAAGGTGCGTTAAATGCGCCGTGGATCACAGGTCAAAGGACTGCACGAAGGAATTTGACAGGCCCTGCCGTTGTGTGCGCTGTGGAGGGGAGCATCCAGCGAACTTTCGTAGCTGTTCCAAGTTCCCTATGACCACCCCTCTAAAAGTAAAAAGAAAAGGAACAATGCTAGTAAATTTCCGACCGATAGGATGGAGAATAGAACTTTCATTTCCAGGAAGGTTGATCCAGCTCAATCTTTTTCGGGCATTGCCCAAGGATGTAGCGAAGCTGCTACCCCTCCCCCTGTCAAAATTAATTCTCAAAATTCGTCGGTGCCTAGCAAGGATGCAAATTCGGCCACCGACTTCACTCATATGCTTTTAGCATTCCAAAATCAATTCGACCCTGATTTGGTCTTTTCAGCATTTACGAATGCTCTTCCGGCACTCCGCACTGCATCCACGGATGTTGACCGGATTCACATTCTGTGGGGTCAAATCCGCAGTATGTCTTAATTGTTTTTTACCCTCCCTCATGTAAATTCTATTTTGGCTACCCATGTTCCCGTCTTCTTGGAGCTTGAATTCTTTCACCATTGGTATATGGAATGCCAATGGACTTCTGGATAAAGCACATGACTTTAGGGACTTTGTTACTCGTAATAATTCAGATTTAATTTTGGTCACTGAGACCCACTTTTCCCAGGGACGCAATGTTCGTATTGCTAACTATGAGATTTTCAATGTCGACAGGACTCATAGTCTGCAAGTTGCCGGCGGCACTGATATTTATGTTAAAAATGGTTTTAATGCTTCTCTCATTAAAATTCCCAATCTAAATTGTAACGAAGCCACGCCTATTGTTCTGGACTTCTTCCTTATTCCAAATTTGTTAATTGCAGCCGTTTATGTTCAAAGTACTAGGCAAAGGAGCAACCTGCTAGAGCAAGATCTTACCCGTATCACTAATTCTTTTCCAAATTTTATCCTTGCGGGTGATTTTAATTCTACTCATACGTCTTGGGACTGTCCAAGCTATAATACTCCTGGCCGTAGGTTAAGAAGGTGGGTGGATCAAAATTTCGCGCCAATTTTAGCGCCCCCCGAACCCACCTTCGTGAGATCTCAAAATATTTTGGATTTTGCTATCATCCACAATTTTCCGTTTGCCTACAGCATTCAAACGCTGAATGATCTAGCCTCTGATCACCTACCTGTTGTCTTGAGGTTTGATGTGGGGTCTTAAGATCTGGATCTCAGAACGGCTCTATCCACAAGGTGGAGTCTGTTCGCGGATATTCTTTCGGAACGGGACGTTCCATCTCTTATCCCAGAATCCAGACAGGAAGTAGAGCAAGCGGTAGCCATGCTTGGGGACTCACTCCGAGAGGCCTACACGCAGAGCTCGAAACCTCGCAAAAGATCCTTTGACTACTAAAGACTTCCGGATAACATCAGGGAAATGGTCAGGGATCGAAATCATGCTCGCAGGCAATGGCAGGTTCATAGGACCCCCTACTTCAGGAATAAGTTAAACAGGCTTATTCGTAGTGCTGGAGCTGCAATTAAAGAGTTTAGTAAAACACGTTTTAATAATTTTGTCGAGTCTCTCTTAACTGAGAACAACACAATTTGGAGGGCCACCTCCCGCATTCGCAGGACACGAACACACATTCCTGCCATTGTTAACCCTAACGGCATGGCTTATAGTAACACTGAAAAGGCTGAGGCTATCGCCGAAAGTCTCTCAGAAGGCAGTTTTCACCTCATTCGGACATTGTTAACCCAATTTTCGAGAACATGGTCGACCACAGGGTTCAAAATTTATTACACTCTGACACACAAAACGCTCTTCAACCTGCTTTACCTCCGAGGTTCATGATTACATTTCGGACTTGAAACAACACAAGGTACCCGGTGAGGATCTTATTTCAAACAATATGTTAATTAATCTACCTCTCCATTTTATTTTTTATATCACGTAAATCATTAATTGTATGTTAAAGCTTAATATCTTTTCCGATTGTTGGAAGAGAGCTATCGTTGTCCCCTTACCGAAGGGTGGGGGCCAAGATATCCACTCTCCTTCTAGCTATCGACCTATCTGTTTACTCTCCAGTCTCTCAAAGGTTTATGAGTATGTTCTCGTCTGCCGATTGAATGAATTCCTTGACTCTCATGACAAGATTATACCCGAGCAATTCGGGTTCAGGACTCGTCATTCAACGCAACAGCAGTTGTGGAGAGTGACTGAATTCATTAACGATGGATACCAAACCAGCGGTGGGGCGGGAATTATATTTCTCGACGTGCAAAAGGCCTTTGACAAGGTCTGGCATGCCGGCCTTCTCTTTAAGATGGCTGAGTTAGGCGTTCCTGACCAGCTAATTAAAATTTTTTCTGACTATCTCTCTAACAGGTTCTTCATGGTAAAAGTGGGAAATTATCTCTCTAGCCCGAAGCCTGTTCTCAGTTCTGTTCCTCAAGGTTCTCTTGCTGCCTTTTTAACATTTACATTAACGACATCCTGCGTAAGCCCGACATCAACTTAGCTTTATTTGCTGATGATATTGCTATCATGTAGAGACACAAACAACCACATACAGTGTTTGAAAAACTCCAGGATTACCTTTATTCGTATGCTATTTGGCTTAGGAAATGGAAAATTAAAGTTAATAGCTCTAAAATTTCCTCCATTTTCTTCCCTAATAAATCCTATTCCCCCAAAGTTAACTTTACTCTCAATAATGATCCTATTCCCTGGGACACTTCTTATAAATACCTAGGAATTCACCTAGATTCAAAATTATTCTGGCATAAGCACATCTCAGAGAATCTGAATAAAGCGTAAATTGCCACCGCCCCTCCTTCCTCTTTTGGCTTGGAATAGCCGCCTGGCTATTAAAAATAAATTGTTACTGTACAAGTCCATGATCTGACCCATCTTGACTTACGGGTCCGTGGTGTACGGATCTGCCTCAAAGACAGTGCTAGAAAAAATTCAAGTATTCCAAAACAAGCAATTGCGTAGGTTTGTTCAAGCCCATCTCTACGTTCGCAATGTTGTCATTCCCAAAGACCTGAAAATTAGGCCAATCTATTCTGAAATTAAGAAACTTGCGTTGAAGTTTCACAGGTCTATCCCAAAAGTTCAGAATCCTGTGTTAATTGCCATAAGAAGGTACGATCCCAGAATCGGGAGGGCCAAAAAATGCCCACTTGCCATCCTCTACAAGGAGGACGGGTTTGTCCAGCACCACCTGTAATAGTGCCTCCGAGCTGAGCTCTACGTCACGGAAGATCGGCCGATTTCATCCAATCCCCACGATCCAACATGTATCATAGGAAGTGTTGATTGGATAAAATCGGCCGATCTTCCATGACGTAGAGCTCAGCTCGAAGGCATTATTACAGGAGGTGTTGGTTTGTCCCGGTCTCCAAGCGTAGAAGTCGAGATCCTTCAGGTATTACTTAACACAGAATTCTCACTCAAAATTCTTTTTCCCGCAGATTGAATACATCCTATTCATCTACTTTTGGCTATCCCCTTGACAACTGCAACCTACTGTGTCGTTTAACAGTCGCGGATGATCAATCTTCCAGCCAGTTACCTTACGTAGGGTTTTTATTATTTTAATTATTAAACTTTACTATAAATAGTGTAAATATCTCTTTTTTAATTTTTAATTTAATTTTATTAATTGTAAATAGTGTAAATATTTTTTCTCTGACTGCCTAACGGTCTTACTAGGCTAAATTTTCTTTATTTTCTTATCCTAAATTGTATTTTATTCTGACTGCTTAACAGTCTGGTTAGGCTTATCTCTTTATCTTAAAAAAATTGTAGGTTTAGTGCTCCTTGCTCTGTTGCCATATGTCTCACAGCTTTGAAATCGGCTCTGCACTGCCTCTCTCTTCCGTCATGCTGCTGACAGCATCAACTCATCACGCCAGGGTTCCTTGTGAACTCACACAGATCATCGTTCCGATCTGCTTGAAGATGCAAGCCCTCCTTCTGTGTTTTGTCTTCCTCTGGTGAAGGTAAGTGACTGTCTCGATAGCTGTAGGAACTTCCAAAGCCCGTGATAATGATGATGATTTAGACGGATTTTTCATCAAAGGCAAAAACGAAAAAGGATCGTTTTACCCGAGAGAGTTGGGATACGCGGGGATAAAGAATCCTCGCATAGATTGCGTTCGTTTCGATTTGAATCATCTTATGTCTATAATGACTGACAAAGATTGGAAAACCGCAACTCATTGTTCTTACAATACTCATGGACTGCCTCTAAGGGAACAATGTAAAGAAAATACCAGACACCTGCATACGTTGGAGCCTTTGATACAAGACTTATACAAGAATTACAAGACGAATGAGAAAACCGTAGTGGCATATAAGGGCGGAGGCGAAGAAAGAAAACTCTTGAAAAAACTAGAAATTCTATCTGTTAGAAAATTTTGGATTTCCAAAATTTGAATTTCTGCTGATGCCCGACGTAAGACTGCGGGTTTCACAACAAACTTAAAAATACAACTAAAAAAGTGCGTTGCAGTACGCAAGAGTGTGCCGCTTTTGCCGAATGGATTAGGGACGAAATAAAAAAATCTTAAAAATAATTTCTTAATAGAAAAAAAATTGTTTTTTATACCTTTATGGTTATTAAAAAAAAGTAAACATTCTATTAAGAGTGAAAAAAAGGGGGTTGGACGAGGTATTTTCAATCAAAAAAATTGGTTAACAATATCTTGTCCAATCCCATTTTTTTGCATCAACTTATTAACCAATATTGAAAATAATTTTAAAATATATCTTTACATTTTTAAAAAATACTTTTTTTTATATTAAGATAAATATGTATCTCGAAAGAAAATTTATTTTTTAAATTATAAAAGTAATTTAGAAATTTGTTATTTTTTATTTTAAAGTCTTAATAATTCTTAATAGAAATTTTTTTATAACATAAAGCTATAAAAGTAAACTTATTAAGAGTAAAAAATGGAGTTGGACAAGGTATGGTTAATCATAAATAAAAACTATGGTTAACGATACCTTGTCCAACCTCAATTTTTTAAGTTAGATTTGTAATCAATACTGAAAATTATTTAAAAAAAAAATATTTTATCTCGAAAAATTTTTAATATTTTTATATTTGTTCTTGAAAAATTGTAAAGTTTTAATTAAAAATATTATTTTTATAAATTAACTATAGATTTTTAAAACATGACGTGTGAAATTAATAAAATGACCAAAAACTTTGATTTCATTACTTTTTTGCATTTATTTGAGAAAAATTTGTAATTTTTTACAATATTTAAATAAAATAACAAAAAAGATTTTTTATTAATTTTACATCATAAGTTTTCATAATTCTATAATTAGTTTTCAAAAATAGTTCCATTTTCCTCGTATTTTTCAAAACTCTGTTGAATTTGCAATGATCAACACACAATCTAAATCATCGTTTTTGAAAATTTACCCAATCTGATTATTATAAATATTTTTTTAGTTGAAGAAAAATATATTTATAATATTGAATGGATCGGATAAATTTTCATAAATGATGATTTAGATTGTGCTTTGATTATCAGAATATCAACCGTTTAACAGATTTTAGAAAAAATAGGGTAAAAATAAAATTATTTTTGAAAAATAATTAAGGATTTTTGAAATTTATCATGTAAAATTAATAAAATAATCATAAACTTTGATTTCATTACTTTTTTGCATTTATTTAAGAAATATTTGTAATTTTTAAAAATATTTAAAATAAATAGCTAAAAGGTTATTTTATTAATTTTACATAATAAGTTTTCAAAATTCCGTTATTATTGTTCAAAAATAGTTTCATTTTCATCGTATTTTTCAAAACTCGGTTAAATTTGCAATAATCAACGCTTAATCTAAATCATCGTTTTTTGAAAATTTAAACAATCTGATTATTATAAATGTATTTTTCTTCAATATAAGACAATCATTAAATTACAAAAATTAATTTAAATTTAGTGATTTTATTATGTTGAAGAAAAATATATTTATAATGTTTATTGGATCGGATAAATTTTCATAAATGACAATTTAGATTGAGCGTTGATTATCAGAAATTTAAGTGTTTAACAGATTTTAGAAAAATGAGGCGAAAATAAAATTATTTTTTAAAACTAATCGTGGATTTTCGAAAAAGCATCATGTAAATTTAATAAAACAATCATAAACTTTGATTTAACTTTTTTGTATTTATCTAAGAAATATTTGAAAACTTTTTAAATATTTAACTAAAATACCTAAAAGGGTATTTTTTTTTAATTTTACTTCATAAGTTTTCAAAATTCCATTTAAAAAATAGTTTTCATTTTCGTCATATTTTTTAAAACTTGGTTGAATTTGCGATAATCGTCATTATCATTTTTGAATTATCATTTTTGAAAATTTACCTAAACCAAGTATTATTTAATTATCATTATTTTTTTAAGATATATATATTTATAATATTGACTGGACTAGGTAAATTTTCATAAACGGCAATTTAGATTGTGTATTGATTATCAGAAATTTAACAGTTTTATAGATTTTAGAAAAATGTGATGAAAATAGAAATATTTTTAAAAACTAATTATGGAGTTTTGAAACTTAATTGCTTTTTATGAATTTTTCTCTATTTTTTTTTTGGGGGGGGGGGGAGTTATTTTGATTTGTCATCCGATACTTTTCTATAAATCCTACTTATTCATCGCTTTTTTAATCTAAAAATTGGATATCACAGTTTTTCATATTCGGTTTCTAGGCATAATTATTTTTTTGTTTTCGAAAAACAGTATCCAGAAAAATCTTTGACATAAGATCAAGTTCTTTTTTTGTCATTCTTTCGAGAACTTTTTTTTTTAAACGAAATTATATGCTTTCCCAGAAAAAATTTTGACATAAGGCCAAGTGTTCTTTTTATCATTCCTTTCGAGAAGGCGAGGAAGGAAAAAACAAGTTTTTATCAAGATGTCTGAAGTTAAGTGCTGATCGATCTCGTTTTTGATACAAAGTGCAAAAGGGAGGGTGGAAAAAGGCATATATATAGCGACGAATTTTTAATCAATCCTTTAATTTTCTGGCGTTCTCGCTGCTCTGCTTCCGTTTTTTGGCCATTGTCAGATCTTTTACATTTTTGCAACAGAAAATGGAACGCGTTATATGTCTTGATTTCTTGTTGCAAGACAGATTTTCTTTGCCCTGTGGTCACGAATATCACAAGACTTGTTTGAAATCATATTATGATCAACTTTCGAGGAAATCTAATTTCGATGTTCGACCTGCAGATGAAATTGTTATTATTATGGACTAGGAGACGATTTACATGAATCTTGAGAAAGGATAATTGCTCGAGATGTGGAACCCGAAAGATCATCCAGTCCCAGTTGGCAGAGTCTCGAAGTGTACGAACAGACATCGAATTCATCTACGAACCATGAAGACAGCCGAGAAAATTTCCAATCTCCTTCAAGTGCTGTTTCAGAGTTTCAGCTGTTTAATTTTATAAATTCCTGCAGTTTCGAAGCTGCAGGAATTTATGAAATTAATTACATCAACGAAAATAAAACAATAGGATGCTACATAGGCATGACGAAACGAAAAATAAAAACGCGGATAAAAGAACACGAAAATGATATAAAATACGGTAAAATAACAACAGCTTTAACAAAAATAAACCAAAAAAAAATATATATATATATTAAAATAGATTTTAAAAACTTCAGCAAAATAGCTCATTATAATAATTATTACTATGCAACCAAAAGAGAAAACGTCGAAATTCTTGCGAACCACGACTCATGCAACAACAATCCAATGGAAATTGACGCCGGGTGGCGCCCTATGCTAGAGAGGAGAGGTGGAGAGAAGATAGCGGATACGCCCGACGATCATGTTCGGCAAAGCACACCTGAGGAAGACTGCGGAATGAGCAGCTGAAAGCGCTTGTGTAATGGTAATTTTAAAGGTTTTTAAATATTTTTAAATATTGTTTATGCATAATAAATTTTTATTGTTTTTTTACTGTATTTGTTTGTTTTTCTTCTTTAAGTTATATTTAAAGTCTTAATAATTTTTTATAGTGTAAAGGTAAACTTAAGAGAAAAAAAAAAGGGTTTTGGACAAGGTATTGTTGACCATAGTTTTTTTATGGTCGATGATACCTTGTCCAACACCCATTTTTTTGCATTAAACTTCTATCCAATATTGAACTATATTTTTTAAAAAAATTCGTTTATTATTTCATCTCAAAATTTTTTATTTTTTTTTTATATTCGAATTTAAAAGTTTTCTTAGTTGAAAAATTTTATACTCTGAAAATATGAAAAAGTAATTGAAAATATAAAAAATCATTTTTTTAAATTAATTAATTATTTCAATTATTAATTTTAAAGAAAATAATTTCTTGTTTGTTTCATAAATCTAAACAATCCGCATGTTCCTAAAAAAATTATCGACACCAACCACAATTATATTATTTAATGTTTGTTAGATATTTTCAATTATATAAAATTTTTCTTTTATAGCGTCATCTTTAAAAGTAGCCTTGGTATATTGATCATGTAACCAAGCGTTTTCTTTTTTCAAACTAGTTTTTTCTTCTTTTAAAATATTAATTTCTTGTTTTAAGATGTCATTTTCATTTTTCAAAGTAGCAAATTTCGTATTCAATTTGAAATTTTCTTCATGTAATCAGACATTTTCTTCCTTCAAGTTAGCCTTTTCGTCCATCAACCAAAGGTTTTCCGTATTTAATTTGACATTTTCTTCATTCAACCTGTTCAAGTCTCTGTTTTGTAAATAATTCAATTTTTCTCATAACCGTCTAATTTCCACGAGTAACATTGTATTTTCAATTCGAAGTTCTTCGATTTGCCCACATTTATCCTTTCAATTGGAAGTTGTTCGATTTCTTCACATCCATCCATCGTCATCTTTCTTCATTTTTTTAAAATGATTGTTATTGATATTTTTCTAAAATCAATTTGTGATACCTACGTTAGGAGGTGAACGTGATCTCGATCGTGATGAATAATAACTATCGGAATCAGCGTCGAGATCTTGCGTCCATTTATTGATAAGATAGTTTTCATAAATTCGATCTAAATCTCGGCTTTCTTTTTTAGTAAAAAATCTTCTGCAGGCCGGACAGGGGGGTAAAAAAAGAAATTTTGGAAATTTCCTCTAGCTTTTATTTTTTTCTTATAGCCGATTGATTGATTTTATCTTTGGTAATTTTTCCTCTTAAAAGATCGCGTTTACGTTATGTATATAATTTGTCAGCACATTCTAAATGAAAAGGATGCCATCATCCTGCATAAAATAAACCCAACGAGATATATAAATTAGAGTGCTGATTCAATGGATGAAGGATTAGCTTTCCGTGGTTCAAGATGAATCACGTGACATGCTCGAATAGGTTGCTGTGTTTGGCCCTTTATCGCTATTTTGGCATTTAAAATATCAGTTCAACAAATTATCGTTATTATTAGGTAACATGACAGTCCTATGACCGAAATAAATTGCTTTTAAAATAATTTTACACATATTTCACATTTTAATAAATAATAAAATACCTTTCTTTTCATCGTTTCTCAACAAACTTTAAAAGTGTTTATAAAACAAAATTTAAACTTTTAAAGAGCTAAATTTAACAACAAATAATAATTTTTCAACTATTTTTAAGCATTTTGTCGGTTAAAGTTCAACTACACGAAATAAAAAAGAAGTAAAATCAAAATCAAAATGGTTTAGAACAAAAGAATATTAAACTACGTAAAGTAAATAAAAACATTGAAACCGTTGCCATAGAAATGTACTGAAAATGAGCTGTTACCAAGGAAACCACCGAATACGCATATGCAAGGAAAGCATGTCACATGACTCATCTTGGACCTTCTCAAGGGTTACCATTTATCACTCTACTTTATATATCTCGTTGAATAAACCATCGTCTATCATATATCCGTAAACGACGCATACGAGATCCATACTTTTTTTTCGTTTTAATTAAATTTTTTTAAGCAATCATGCCTACATTGGGAGGGGATCGTGATCTAGACCGATTATTGTCACTAGAATCTGAATAATTTAAATTTAATTCTCTTTCCCATCTTTTTAAAGTTTGTCTATACATGCGAGTGAGCCTTCGGATATCATTTCCAGTAAAAAGTCGATTACAGACTGGGCAGCGAGGTAAAGAAAGCAATCTCGGACTCTTACCCCGAGCTTTTATTTTCTTTTTAAGAGCTAGTTGTATTATTCTATTTTTGGTAATTTTTCTACGCGCGACATCCCGTTTACATTGTATATGTAATTGGTTCGCACATTCTAAGTGAAAAAGATGTCCACAGTCGGCATGATGTAAATCTTCGGCCGTTATACTACTTCCACAAATAACGCATTCAAAATCCATCTTATTATTATTATTAATAATCGTTTAAATATCATATTGGATTTTTCTTGATGGGGACCGGTGCTCGATTAATTTTTTTTGCTGACTGTATAGTCCTGATATGATGTCAACCGCAGTTCACAGTGTATTCCTGTCCTGGCATGCAGAAGAAAAACAAAAGGGGAAAATGTTTGATTTTTAAAGGAAATGCATTCTTATTGCAGGTAAGTACTTAAGAATTCAGTATTTTTTAAGAAAAAAATAAGGCAAAAAATAATTATTTTTAAACTAATATATTTTTCTCTTTCAATTTTCCAGTTCGGACGTGAATATTCATCGGTTTTATTTTTTAGGTATGTGACGATTGCATCTATTTGCATGGCAACGTACCGAACAAAAACATACAGCCCGATACGATTGCTATGGTTCCCATGCACGGTTACATCAACAAAACCAATTTCAGCCCTGATTCAATTCGATGGTTAGATTTTGTAGCCTCAACATAAGGGGTGCATATCCAGCATGCTCTCAATGGAACGGGCGAGCGAAAAATCGGAGAAATATCGGTAGATGGATCTGTGAAGAAACCAAGTCTGTCTACCAATATCAGGTGAAGAATCCATTCTCTGATTAATGAATCTTTTTTTTCTTTTTTACTGTTTTAATAATATTTATTTTAGGGTTGAGAATAAAAAGTTATGAAAATATTTATTTTAGGGTTGTTTCTTTCACGGCTGTTGCACGTGCTACAATTCACATGTGACCGTGGCAGCATTAAGACAGTAGACAAGCAGAATGTCTAGAAATTACGCGCCCAGGGATATCAGGTTATTGAGATGTGGGAGGTCACTTTTAAAGAAATGAAGAAGGAGTCCCTGGAACTAAAATCTTTTCTGAAAACACACGACCTGAAGGACCGTTTAAATCCTAGGGATGCATTTTTTGGGAGACGGACCAACGCAGTAAAATTGTTTCACAAAGGCGACGTGAAATATGCTGATTTTACACCGTTATACCCGTGGGTTGTTTTTTAATTATTTTTTACAAATATTTTCTTACTTAAAAAAATATCCTCTGCATTGTGATAAGTATTTTTTTAACAATTTTATTTCATTTTTAGGTAGACAAATATGCATTTATCCCATTGGTCACCCAACCATTATAACAGAAGGTTTCGGGGATGTAAAATAAATGACTGAAAAAATATTTTTATCATTTTCCTTTTTCGTTGATTAACGAGGAAATCAGAAAAAAATTCGGCCCGACACGGCCCGGAGAAAATTTCATTCAGGCCCGGCCCGGCCCGAGTATACACAAAAAAAAAACTGAGCCCGAGCCAGAAAATTTTTTTTAAGACCGAGCCCGGCCCGGCCCGAGAACAAATTTAAAAATTCGGCCCGAACCCGGCTCTAGAGCCGGGCCGGGCTCGGGCCGTAAGCCCGGCCCGTGCAGACCTCTAGTTGTTTTTCTTCAAAAATTTGAACTTTCCAAGTTCAGTCATGATGTGATGAGTGTCATAGTTGCGTAAATTATGAAAAATTATTGGAATTTTTTGAGGTAATTTATAGTTTAAATTACAAGAGTTATGAGCTACACCATGATACTCCCCTGTAATATGGCAGTGGTCTCTACGCCGATCTTCACCTAAGTACTGGTTACATATATGGCATAAAAGGGCTTGTTGAAACTCTCTTTTCTGTTGTTCGGTCAACACCATGGGCTTGGCTTGCAATTAAAACTTGCTGAGTTCTTCTTTTTCTTGTATAATGGAATCCAAAAAATGCTTAATAGTATTTTCGCCTCTATAGCACTTGATAGGTTTTATGGGTTTAAATTCCGGGCCTATTACGACATAAGCGTACCCGCAGGGAACATGTTGGTCCGTCTTCATGTTAAAGGAATATTCTGAAGAGGGGGTAGTGCTGAAAACAGGCATGATAAGACTCTCAAAGTCAGACTATATTACATAGGGCATGCTATGTTGCATGTGGATACCTGTGAATTTTAATAAATTGTCTCCTGGTTTTGGCATTTTTGTAGTTTGTACAGGATGTTTTTCACAATTAGGTATATGATTTTTGAGCAAATTTTCATTGGAAAATCTGTGAAGGCATCTATAACAATAATATGCTTGATAAGCGTGTTTAGTTAAGTCGTTTAACAACCTTGAAAAATTTGTGATGAGTGTGTAATGCTGATTTCCATTCTCATCTTCAATTAATAACAAGTTTATGACATCTTCATTTTTTTTCTGGGAAATATAAAGAGGGTATGTTTGTTTTCCTCATTGTTTTCAAAGATGAATAAGTTGATTCTTAAATTATTTAGTTGTTCTATAGGGCACAGGACAAGATATACCCCAATGTTCATTTCGTTTTCGTAAGGTGTATAATGCGAGACTCGATGAGGATATTGTGTACGATGAATAGGATGTTTATGAGCTAATAAACAATAAATTAAACATTTGTGATCGTGAAAGTTTTGGATATTAAGAATGGAATGTTTTCCTTGCAGTTTTTTAGGCAGTGGAATGCAACTACTACCACGTAGCGGATGGTATTTGGCTGTTTTTAATTCATAACGACAGATATTTCTCAAAATTCAACCTGATCCTCGTTGGATGAATTTTTCTATACTTTTTAAAATTTTAGCAAAACTTTCATAATAATTATCTTCCACTGCATCCATAGACAGTTGGGTATACACAAAGAACCTAAAATAAGCTTCCATTGTTTCTTTCTCTCCATCGTCATGCGTTTTCTCGAAAATTACACTTAATAAACCATACCACTTGATTGCTTGTTGCTCATTAATACCTTCTTGAATGGCATTCAACACTTCAGATTGTATGTTTCGTTGAAATGTCGATAAATTTATTTCTTCCTCTGTTTCTGGGTAGAAGAAACGTGATTTAAAAACATTTAGGACTGCCTTCTTATGTAATGGTTTATTTTGGGTTGTTTAGCTTTAGGTTGAGGTCTATGATGTGTTTTTTGATGTAAATATAAATTATACGAAGTAGAAAAAGTTCTTTCACATTCGGAACATTATATTTTATACGCTTGTCGTGTACCTTTTGATGAGCTAGTAAATTATCCCTGCGGATGAACACTTTTTCGCAGCTACTACATTTCAGCGTCTCTGATAAACGGGTATTATCATGTGTTACACTATGTCGCTTTAAACCTTGTTTCAATTAAAAGTTATTTCCGAAAATTTGGAAAGCGTGGGGTAGTTCATTGGTATGAGACTTTTGATGTCTTTTAAAATCATAATTTCTTAAAAATGTTTTTTCGCAAGTTGGACAAGCCTGAAAATTAAGAAAAAATGTGTTTTAGAAACCTAACTTTAAAGTAAAAATTTTATTTGAATGTGTAAACCAAACATTATTTTATTTATTTATTTTTTAATCAAATAAAATATTTTTTTTTAAACCTTATATATTTAATTATTTCAAAGTATAAACCTAACTTTAAATTGTATTAAAAAATGTATTTTTAAAAATGTAAACCTAACAAAGTTAAAATTTTACCTAGCCCAATGTGAAAACTTAAATCAGCATAAAATCTAACAATAAAAACATATCACTTACCTTGTTTTTAGACGATGGAGCACTATTCATCTCAACAACAGGTGAGGGTTCTGGTATGGGGAGAAGAGACGGTCCAGGTATGGGACAGTCACCGGTAGATACGGTTGCGGCAGTAGGAACGAACGCAGCACCAGCAGTAGGCACGGACGCGGCAGTAGGAACGAACGCAGCACCAGCAGTAGGCACGGACGTGGCAATAGGAACGAACGCAGCACCAGCAGCAGGCACGGTTGCAGAAGTAGGAACGAACGCAACACCAGTTGCCTATAAAGAGAAATAAAACCATTTTTACAAATATATTCATAAATTTTACAAAAATAAGTTTAAATTAGCGTAATAACAGCAGACTTGGCGTTGGAATATTAAAACCCGAATAAACTACTACTTCAGAAACGCCAAAGAAAAGTATTTGAGATGCATACAGCTGTTTCTGTAGCCAAAAGAACTCTGAATCTGGAGAAGTGCTCGTATATATAGGAGAGGGACCGAACTTAGTTCAACCAATAGGATTACGGGAAAGGTGGGGAGTGTGGCCAATAGGAAATTAGGAATGTTAGCTGTGTAAACAGTAGAAAAAAAACGCCTTGAAGGAATTAAAATCTAATGAAAATATCATCATTACTAAAGCTGATAAAGGTGGTAAGATTGTACAACACATCGAAAGTGTCACCGAGCTAATTAATGATGTCCCATATATTCCTCTGCCCCATGACCCCTCTCCTCAAGAATTAAATAAAATGAAATCTGCTATAAAATCTTGCCCCTTGTTATTGGACTCGACTAAATCTTATTTGTGTAATCAATATTTATGATAGTGATTAATTAAAAATAATTATGGTAATTTGAAATAGTTAGAAAAATTTTATAGATTGGCCTTAGAAAAAAAAAATATGGAATGGAAAATTTAAATATTATGATTTTTAAAAGAGAACTTTTGAAATGTACTCACCTTTGCTATGGATCGAACCAGAGGTCTTTCAAAAAATTTAAAAAAGTGGTATACTAACCTTTAGTCTATCTTGGAATCGAACCTGGCACTTTCACTCTTTAAGGAATCGAACCTTTATCCTCGCAGCTGCTGCTGTGATTACAAGAATTTCGTGGATGCAAATATTTTTGATTGGATTTTTTTTTTTTTTTTTTTTTTTTTTTTTTTTTTAAGTTTCTTCACAAATTACAGTTTGAAATTTTTCTTGTTTAACGAAATGAGTGATTTATATTATTATTATTAAAAGTTAACCATAATAGAAAACAGGTTGAAATAAGTAACATAGGAATATACCCTAATGAATCGATTTAAGATATAAATATGTGTTTTAAACTGGTCGGTACTTAGGTTAACCAAACACATCGAAAGTGTCACCGAGCTAATTAATGATGTCCCATATATTCCTCTGCCCCATGACCCCTCTCCTCAAGAATTAAATAAAATGAAATCTGCTATAAAATCTTGCCCCTTGTTATTGGACTCGACTAAATCTTATTTGTGTAATCAATATTTATGATAGTGATTAATTAAAAATAATTATGGTAATTTGAAATAGTTAGAAAAATTTTATAGATTGGCCTTAGAAAAAAAAAATATGGAATGGAAAATTTAAATATTATGATTTTTAAAAGAGAACTTTTGAAATGTACTAACCTTTGCTATGGATCGAACCAGAGGTCTTTCAAAAAATTTAAAAAAGTGGTATACTAACCTTTAGTCTATCTTGGAATCGAACCTGGCACTTTCACTCTTTAAGGAATCGAACCTTTATCCTCGCAGCTGCTGCTGTGATTACAAGAATTTTGTGGATGCAAATATTTTTGATTGGATTTTTTTTTTTTTTTTTTTTTTTTTTTTTTTTAAGTTTCTTCACAAATTACAGTTTGAAATTTTTCTTGTTTAACGAAATGAGTGATTTATATTATTATTATTAAAAGTTAACCATAATAGAAAACAGGTTGAAATAAGTAACATAGGAATATACCCTAATGAATCGATTTAAGATATAAATATGTGTTTTAAACTGGTCGGTACTTAGGTTAACCACTTAGAAATTTATTGAATTTGGAATCGAACTCGCTACTTTTCAACTTAAGTGCTCATATTTAATATTGTAGTTATAAATGAGGACCCACCGCCAAGGCTGCCAACCTCTGGAAGTACTAAAGTGTAGTTAAAAAACAAGAAAAAGTGTAGTTTTAAGCTACAAAGTGTAGTCGCTAAAAAATAAGAAAATGCTTAAAATATAAATAAGCATAAAATCTTTTATTTACATTAAAACTTAGTTTCTGAAATTTATTGACTTTTAATAATCTAACATACAAAAATAATACATTGGCTTGTTGCAATATAACATGAACAATCATAAAGTCCACCATGATTTATGTGAAAATTGCTGTCACATATTGTACAATAATGCGCCTGATGGGGTGATGAATCAACAGATTGCAAACATGGTAATTTAGCAGAATACTCCAATAGAAATTTTTGATCAGGAACTTTTTTCTTCTTTGGACTATCACCATCATCGCTCATTTTAACTTAAAATTCTATTAAATAAAAAACTAAACAAATTTATCGACTTTTAAGCAAAAAAATAAATGCAGAAATACGAGTCCAGCCAATAACACATGATACCGAAAAACAAAAGTAAACAGATTAGAATTAGACCTCTAGTGATAGAAAAGAACTTCTCCAAACATCCAATCACCGCACGTACACAGTCATGCTATTGTCGTAATTTATGAGAAGGAAATGAAACAACCTACGAACCTCTGGAGTTTTCAAGCTACTTCATCTGTAACTGCAATTTGCAGATTCGGTTCGGTTCGATTCGATGAGTACTGAGATTTATTGCTTGCCTCTAGGGCCGCTTATATCTCGAAAAATCCACACCACAAGGGTTTACAAGTTTTATTACAAGAAACAGACAAGTACAATATTTTTGAAGACATAAGACATCACAAACATCCATGCCCGCACCAGGATTCGAACCTGGGACCATTGGATTCGGAAGGCAGCGTCCTACCGACCGAACCACCTGGCCGGCAATTTGCAGATACGGTGCGAAATCGGAGTTCGCTTGTTGTAAACAAGATAACGATGAGGAAAGGAAAAGTGTAGCTTTAAATATGCGATGCGTAGAGCGTAGCAGAAGCAGGCTAAAGCATAGTTACTACGCCAATTGTGTAGTTGTTGGCAGTCCTGCCCACCCGTTACATTTTTTGTTGAAGAAATTTTAACAGCTAGTTTAAGGTACTGTTATATATATAATTTCTTGTGTGAAAAAATATTAAATAGATAAGGTTTAATATATAATTTTTAGGGAAAAATCGTTAATTTTCAAAAAGTTAGTAATGTAATTCCTTTTTTCATGGTCCTCATTTTAAATGAGCACATCAGTGGCTGCGAGGATAAAGGTTCGATTGCTTGAAAATGGAAAGTGCCGGGTTCAATTCCAACTAACAGAAATCTTTAATAAATTTTTATTACTATTTTTCACTAACAATTATATGTTAAACTGTATCTATTTGATAATTTAATTATCTTTACACACTAAAAATTATATATATCAGTATCTCATACAAATACATATAAGGTTAAATAATTTTGTTTAAATCATCAAAATCTTAGGTCAAAAACTATATCTTATTCGTTTATTACTATTTAACATTTGAAAATTAACGATTTATCCCTAAAAATTATATATTAAACCTTATCTATTTGATATTTTTTCACACAAAAAACTATATATATATATATATATATATCTTTTTGTGTCAGTTCTTTCCTCTATGTTAAATTCAGTTCTATATTTTTGTGTGTTGTTATTGTTTCAGTTCTATTAATTGCTAAATTATAAGATTAAATTTTATTACGTTATCTATCATTTATATATATATATATATATATATATATCAGTTCCTTAAACTAGCTGTTAAAATTTCCTCAAAAAAAAAAAAAAAAAAAAAAAAAAAAAAAAAAGGTGGGTCCTTATTTAAAACTACAATATTAAATAGGAACACTTAAGTTGAAAAGTAGCAGGTTCGATTCCGAATTCAATAAATTTCTAAGTGGTTAACCTTAGTACCGACCAGTTTAAAACACATATTTATATCTTAAATTGATTCATTAGGGTGTATTCCTATGTTACTTATTTTAACCTGTTTTCTATTATGGTTAACTTTTAATAATAATAATAATAAATAATAATATAAATCACTCATTTCGTTAAACAAGAAAAATTTCGAACATAGATTAAATTTCTTTTTTTCCGAAAGTTGCGTAAATACGAACTAAACTCAGTTAGAAAGACCCCCCACGGAAGGCACTCTCCCTCAAACCTAATTTCATAATGGTAATACTATCAATTAAAGCTTCAATAAAAATCAGCGCTTTTGATTGGTTAATGAAATTCGCATAACCTTGAAAATATTTGTATCCACAAAGTACTTAATTTTATAATGGCAATACTATTAATTTAAAATAAAATCAGTGTTTCTGATTGGTTGATAAAAATCACGTGACTTCAAAAATATTTGCATCCACAAAATTCTTAAAATCACATCAGCAGCAGCTGTGAGGATAAAGGTTCGATCGATTGAAGAGTGAAAGTGCCGTGTTCGATTCCAAGATAGACTAAAGGTTAGTATACCACTTTTTTAATTTTTTTGAAAGACCTCTGGTTCGATCCGCAGCAAAAGTGAGTACATTTCAAAAGTTCTCTTCTAAAATTCACAATATTTAAATTTTCGATTCCATATTTTTTTTTCTAAGTCCAATCTATAAAAAATTCTGACTATTTCAAATTACCCTAATTATTTTTAATTAATCACTATCATAAATATTTATTACACAATTATTAATATAAACCTTTTTCTAATTATCTAATCTCTTCATGAATAATTAAAACTTAATTCATTGTTTTTGTAAACCTCCTTATCTTTCATGATGACAAGGTCATGCGGCACCGGGAGGATGTTAATAAGACAGACCCCTCGGCAGGCTGGGCAGAAAGCTGATAACAGAACAGGATGTAGATAAGATAGACACTCGGCAGGCTGTGCAGCCCAGCTTGCTGAGGCAACAACGGCAATTTCTATCTACTTACCATCATAGAGATTTCAAAATAAGCAAAAAATAGAGCCCATAATGATATTATTATGAATGTTGTCATTTTTACATGTAGAAAGTAATTTGTAAAGACAAAAGAAGATTTTAGTCGACGAAAGCATTTTATTTAATGGATATCCAGCCCGTAAATAGAGCATGAAAGGATATTTTTATGAATGTTGCCGACATTTTTACCTGTAGAAAGTAATTCTTGAAGACATAAACAGGTTCTAGATGATGAATGCACTTTAATGAATATTGAGAACGTAGATAGAGCATGTAATGATACTGTTATGGAAGTTGCCGACATTTTCAGTGAAGAAAGTAATTGTTAAAATGTAAGCAAATTCTAGTCGATGAATGCCCTTCATTTTGTTTCAGTCTTGTTTGTCATATGAAGAATTTAGTTTAGTGCTATAAACCACTGAATCTTTCCGCAAAATTCCAGAATTCTGTTCTTATTGAAATTAGAGCTTCCAAACTTTGGCAACCCTAATAAAATAAATGCTAGTTTTCATATACTATGCAAATATAGCAACTTTAGAATTTTTTTAAATAAATACTTAAAATATAGATTAAATGTTAGATTATTTGATGCGTATACATAAGTATACTTAAAGAGTTAAATTTAAACTTCATCTCACACAAATTTAAAGAATGTACACTTGAAACTTATTGCAAGCTATTTACTACACAAAATTCAATATAGACAATAAATGAAAGATAACATTTAACGTTTCTGAAGCCGAAAATATAAAAGATACAAACACATTAATATTTCTAAACTAAGTTTAAAAAAACTGCAAGTAAACAATCTATTAAAAAAAAAATCAACTAATTAAAAAAAAAACTGCATTAAACCTCATATATAAGCGTGAATATCGTCTTATTTTGTATTTTATCTCCCTCTGATAATATACAGGGAGAGACATTTTCAGGAAAGTAATTACACTGAAACATTTTGGTATTTTTAATTACGGATACAGCAACACCTCCTGTAATAATGCCTCCGAGCTGAGCTCTACGTCATGGAAGATCGACCGATTTTATCCAATCAACACTTCATATGATACATGTTGGACCGTGGAGATTGGATAAAATAGGCCGCTCTTCCTTGACGTAGAGCTCACCTCGGAGGCATTATTACAGGTGGTGTTGGATACAGTCGGTAACAAAAGTGTGCGAACACTAGCAAACATTCCTATGTAAAAAAAGTACGCTTAATACAGTTTTGCAAAACAAATCCTTGTCGAATCCTGTTCTTAGATTTCAGGATTCGACAAGGATTTATTTAACAAAACAGTATTAAGTGTACTTTTTCTATATAGGAATTTTTGCTAGTGATCGGACACTTTTGTTACCGACAGTACGTTAATGAATAAATATAAATATAAACGCAAGCATATGGCTAGTCAGATATTTCTCTCTAGCCAATCATTACGACTTATCGTTTAAAATAATCGATGTATTGGTAACCAGAAATCACAAACTTGCGATCAGCCGTCGTCATTTGTGAGTGACTGAAATTAGAGCCCCTAAATAAAATAACAGGCCTTTTCCAAACACATTCGTGTTCAAGAGTACAAATTAATATAACAAACTGTAATGCTGAAATAGCAGTATCCCAGCAAAACCTCAGATGACGGCCAGCATGAGGCCAAGTGCTGGTTGCCAGCAGTAGCTGCAGCTGGCCCGTCCGTGGCAAAAGTTAACGTTGCCGCAGGGAATATGTTACGCCGGCCGTCAGTAGGCCATATTCAATCGATCCACTGTTGGCAGCCTGCAGTAAGTTAAAAATAAGTTAGTGGGCCAGTGAATGGATCGCTGCTGGCAGCTAGCAGTATGATGAAAATAGGTAATGGGCCACTGTTGGTAACCGACATTAGGTTGGAAATTGTTAGTGGGCCAGTGTTGGGCTACCTGATGGCAAACATAATTTTTCTATGTTATTGCTGGAAGCCTGCAGTGGGCCAGTTGAGGCAAACATAAAAAAATTATATTACTGCCGGCAGTCTTCATTGGTCCTTTATATTTCCCATTAAAGGCCCGCTTCACTCATCGTCGCCGGAAGCCGAAGCCAATGTTATTCTATGGGAAATTTTCTTTACAAATAACTTATTAACTAATACATATTTTAAAATTCTGTTTTCATATTCTGAAAATTCCCAACTGTTAAATTGACGGACCTTTTTAAAAAAAAAAATATTTTTTTATTTTTTTATATTTTATTTTGAAGCTGCAAAATACGAATTTTCAATGTGTGAAATTTTTCATTTTGCAAATTCAAAATAAAATATTAAAAATTTAAAAAATACATTTTAAAAAGGTCCGTCAATTTAACAGTTGGGAATTTTCTGAATGTGAAAGCAGAATTTAAAAATATGTATTAGTTAATAAGTTATTTGTAAAGAAAATTTCCCATAGAATAACATTGCCTCGGACTTCCGGAGACGGTAAGTGAAGAGGGCCGTTAATAGGCCAGCAGTGATTTAGTTATAGCTAATATATTTATTGTATTGGTGATACCTTTAATTTTATTCATGCTTTTTTTTCTTTTTCTTTCTTTTGTTTTCCTCTCTCTTTCTTCTGATGAAGTAGCAGCCAGTTTTTTCTATGCATCCAATATTTAATTTGATTTTGTACATATTCATTTTTAAATACTATTTACAAGTATTTGATTCATACACTATGGTTGTAAATTCAGGATTTCTAGTGCAGCATATAGGAAATAGACAGTTGATCCATTTTCCTTATGATAAAAGTTTAATTTTTTGTTTTCAGTGCAAATATTTCTCTATATTACATTTTTTGGAATAAAAGAGATTATGTTTTTTTTTTTTTTTTTTTTTTTTTTAAAGTGTTCAAATTTCAATATGTTTAACTTTGTTACGCTATTTGATATAAATAAATGTAACTTTACATGTGAAAATTATAAATTATTGAAACAAAAATTGTTATAAAGTGAGCATTGTAAAAAACACCATAAACTAAAAAAAAATAATAATAAATAAATAATAAAAAATTGCAGCAATTGTTTCCGGTTGAAATAGCACGAAGACCCTTCATCAGGCGAAACAAAGTGGGCAGGAGTGCAGCAAAAGTAATTTGCTGCAATCGTGATGTGTTATTATTTCAACCTAAAAGAACTGATGCATCTTTTTTTTTTTTTTTTTTTTTTTTTTTTTTCGGGGGGGGGGGGGCAATGATTATGTTTATTTACAAATTTTTCTATTTATTACTACAGTACAAAATCTCAAATCCGGAATCGTCCGGACCGTGGCCTTTCCGGATTTCGGACTTTTCCGGATTTTAGGTCACTTTCTGATTTACGGCAATAAAAAAACGGACATCTCCATTCCGAACGTCCTTTTAGTTAATAACTAGCTTACGCCGCCCGAGGGTGCGATTTCTTAAGAAATTGGAGTATACTCTCAAGTAACATGTACAATACTTTGAATAAACACCATAAAATTTTGCAAACAAAACGCAGGCAGTAACGCTTGCGCTTTGTTTGCCGCACTCGTGCCTACTTCGTTTGCCTGATGAAGGATCATGTTTTCTTTCCATCCGAAACGATTGTTGCGAGCTCTTACATTTTATTGTGGTTTCTCTTATTACTTTTAAACGCCAATTCTGTGGTGCTTTTTTATTATAACTCTCAAGTATCCAGAAAATCTTGAATATTTTTATTTTCTCCTACATCAAATGGTACCCAGTTGATAATTTTCTTCCCTTCTTTTTAAAACAGCAGGCAAATGAATCAGCTTCCTTTTTTCTCTCTCTGTGTTTATCTTCATTTAGAATTAATTATCCCAGCTGTCACTCTCACTCTTAACCAGGCCGCCACAAAGAACTTTTTCGCGTTGTTGATAGTCCAGTGGGATCTTTACTCTCTCCCCAACTTCTTCAAAGTCCTTGAGTGAATAATTTTCCGACACGTGCGATACCGAAAGACGATTTTGCAGTTTTATACAGATGACGTTATTTGAACTTTAAGCGAATATTCAGCATTTGACCTGTGCCAATTAATTTTCATTAGGTTTGGAAAGCAGATTCTTCAGCTGAAAAAAAAATATATATATCGTTCGGTTGAGTAAAGAGATAACGGAATTAGGCAGAAAAACGAGAGTGCGTTTGTCTTTGTAGCTGTAAATATTTGATAAATTTATCCGCGATTACCTATTTTAAAAATATTTTTAGAATTCCATAAAACTCATATATGTTATACAGGTTTTCGAGATTTACAATAGGACGCTTGTCATAAAAAGTTGTACAGGTAACCCAAATGGTTTCAGTATAAAAATTCATAAAATAATTTGGATACATTACAGTCAAAGAGACATTTCTTATCAGCGCACGTAAAAATCTTTATACAACGCTAAAATACAGATCAACATAAATTTTATAGATGCAATAAGAAATGGTTCCGATCAAAAATGATAAAATAAATATTTGTGGTTCATTTAATAGTGATACTCAAAAATATTCTTATACGTTACGGGAAATTGAGGGGGGAAGTATTTCAGTTTCGTAAAAGTGAAATTATTTTTCTCACTTGCATTTAAAAAATATTAATTAATAAATAAATTAAATAAAACAGTTTGTTATGGCTACCCCCCCTTTTTTTTTTTTTCGTTTCCTATAATAGTTTATAGAAATTACCTATGAAAATTATTATTTATGAAAATTATTTTCTGTGATGGAGGGTTTTGAGATTCCTGAACACGATTTGACCATTTTTAGAAAATTTCACTCTGTAAGTGTGTATAAAAAAAATTGTGGACGCTGTATCTCACGAACCAATGGACGAAATTTAACCAAATTTGTTATTTAACCAAACTTGATTAAAATCGTTCCCGATTACATTTGTGGATCATTCACTCAACACATGGCTCTATATTTCTACTTCTTCGTAATTTTCAATATGACACAGTATAAGAAGAAATTTTACATAAATGATTTCAAATAAATGATAATTATTTTTTTAATTTGTATTATGAATTAAAAAATAAATATTTAAATAACTAACAATAAACTAGGAATTTTTTTTTGTATAAGTTAAAGAATCGCTCGCCCTTCCCCATGAGGGGATAAATTTTCAATGCTGGTATTTTTCAAAAGAAACTCATCAATAACTTTCAAGTAAATGACTGTATTAAATTTGTGGAAAATTAAAGCAAAGTTATAAATTATTAAAAAAAAAAAAAAAAAAAACCAAGAAGAAGAAGAAGAAGAAGAAAGCATTTTTTCAGAAGTTGGCACAAAATTGATTTTATTATTATTATTATTATTATTATTATTATTGAGAAACACTGTTCTAAAATGAAAATCGTTTGCATGCATTCAGGAAAATGATTTTAACAAATTATTTGCACTACGCGAATTTGCATAATAAAAAATATAGAAGAAAGTTTTGTGGTGCCACATCATACTAGTTTTTTGGTCAAAAATTAAAAAATAAATAAATAATAACATAATAAATAAAAATAACAATAATAAAATACTAGAAAGTTAGCGGCTATCATAATTTACTAAAACGGGTCAACTGGATATTTGTTATATATTTCTAGAAATCCTTTTGTTACAACAATAGCTTTAGAGTCAAACATTAAAAAAAAAATAGTATTTAAAATATAATACAAAAACAAATTAATAATTGAATTACTTACTCATATATACTTTTTACGAGATTTTCAATCTCGCACCCGCAGACAACAACAAAGAACAAGAACTTCGTATGAAATGGCGGACAGCGAGGGAATTTCAAATCAACAGAAAAAGAATCACAGCGCCCTCTATGCATACAAATTGGTTATGGCCTAATAATTTGTGGCCACAACATGAAAAACATGATGTTGGCCGTGTGGTGATAGCCTGCATAAGGCCAACTGTGTTTATGCCACTTCTGGGCCACCGACCATTTTTCTTTAGGCTTCCATCACAGCTGGCAGCCACAAACGGCCCGCTACTGGAGTTATATGGGGCAACCGGCAACTGATGGCAAGTGCAGGATGCCAGCAGTAGGCCAAAACGAGCCCACCAGTATAAGTTTTGCTGGGATGGTATGAAATCTTAAATATTTAACACTGCTTGGTGTAAATAACAGAAAATGTTTTAAAATGAAAAAAAATATTTCTGGTTTATGTATAATTTCGAAATTTATTTGCTTAATATTTAGTACATGCTTCTTAAAATAAATTGCTTTCGACAATCAAATTCGTAAACAATAACAAAGTCCAAACGTAAACATCAATAAATGGTTAGTCGGTTAGATGTTGGGTTTAACGTTGCACTAATATTCCGATATGAACATAGATACAATAAAAATAAGATGAGCGATTGCGTAAGCTGGAGAGCTCGAGAAACTTACAGCCGTTGACAATAGGGTCGTTGCAGTCAAATTCCGGTTACCGAAGAATATACGAGAGTGTCCTATCTGTATAATAATCTGCGCTCTAAAGTAACGTAAGACGATAAAAAAAAAGTTTGTCGTTTGTTTATCAGTGAAACTCGCTGGGTACATGTGGCACACAGATTATTATACAGATAGGACACTCCCGTACATTCTTCGGTAACCAAAATTTGACTGCAACGACCCTATTATCAACGGCTGCAAGTTTCTCGAGCTCTCCAGCTTACGCAATCGCTCGTCTTATTTTTATTGTATCTATGTTCATATCGTAATATTAGTGCAACGTTAAACCCAACATCCAACCAACTAACCATTGTAATGATGTTTACTTTTGGCAACTTTGTTATTGTTTACGAACTTGATTGTCGAAAGCAATTTATTTTAAGAAGCAAGTACTAAATATTAAGCAAATAAATTTCGAAAATATACATAAACCAGAAATATCTTTTTCATTTTAAAGCATTTTGTATTATTTAAACCAAGCAATGTTAAATATTTAAGATTTCATACCATACTGCTATTTCAGTATTACAGTTTGTTATATTAATTTGTACACTTGAACACGAATGTGTTTGCCAAAATTTATCTTCAATCATAATAAAAATTTGTTTTATTTCTTAGAAAATAGCTGTGAATGTTATGACTTTGTGAATTTAAAAGTAGTAGAAAAAGTGAAGGAAAGAAAACTGCACAATGCACATACGTTTTCGTTTGACAGCTTTATTACTGTTTACAAACTTGACTGTCAAAAGCAATTTATTTTAAAAAGCAAGTGCTAAATATTAAGAAAATGAACTTTGAAAATATAAGTAAAATAAAAATATTTTTTCATTTTAAAGCATTTTGTATTATTTAAACCAAGCAACGTTAAATATTTAATGATTTCATACTGCTATTTCAGAATTACAGTTTGTAATTTTAATTTGTACTTGAACATGAATATCTTTGACAAAGCATATTTTTAAAAGTATAAAAATTAATTTTTATTTCTTAGAAGAATAGCTGTGAATGTTTTGAGGATAATTTTGCGAATTAAAAAAAAAAAAAAAAAAAAAAAAAAAACAGTGAAGAAAAAGAAAATTTCCCATACTAATCTGCTACTAACTATTCGCGAAATAGAAAAACAATTTTCGATTAAAGATGCTATTCATGTAGACTTAACACATGTAGTTCCCCTCTGTTGACACTAGTGGTGCTACTATATTTCCGGTTCGCGTTTTAACTTTACTGTCCTATCTGTATGATAATCTGTGATGTGGCAACCCTAAAGCAACAAAATGCCTGATGCGCCAGCTCGTATATATAGGAGCCTTAACTGAAATACGCAAGCGAAGTGATGACGTCACTGCCCGTTAGTTGGATGCCAGAAAAAGATTTCCTATGTTAATCGACCATTGGATTTTTTGTAAAAAAATATTAAAAATCGAGGAAAATTATTTCCCGATATTTGGGTATAAATATGTATTAGTTATCGTGTGCATGCGTTAGATTAAGTTGTTTTTGCAGTAAAATTGATAAAATTTGAATTTTAAATTTCAAAACTCTAGAAAAAAAAGGCAAACTTCCATATTCGATTGGAAACATAAACATTTCATTTCAAAGGACATTTACACAATAAATTTCCAACTAATATACTAATTAAAAGGAAAATGACAAATATTCTATCATAATTTGAAGTCAAATTTGTTTTCAAATGTCTAAATAAAGTGTCTAATATAAGATACTAATATTTTGCAGTAGAATAGATTTCATGTCTGTCATCCTCGGCAGAAAAATAAATATCGCCAAATTATTTGGCGAACATATTTAATTCCTTTCAAAAATCATGGTTATTTTAACAACTTATATTAAGAGAGTAATGAATAATATGAAACAATATTTCGTACAATCATAAAAAACGGCAGTTTTTCGAGTGACGCAAGCGATACAATTTACAGAAGTATACATCTGGCATGCATATTTTCGTATTACGTTTTTGATCGCCAAATACAGAAAACGCAAGGATGACAGAGTTTTTAAATTTAAAATTAAGATTTTGTCAATTTGACAGCAAAAAAACTCAATCTAACACATGCGTAAGATAACTAATACATAGCTATACCCGAATACGGGGATTAAAATAGAGAAATAATTTTCCTGGATTTTTAATAATTTTTTACAAAAAATCCAATGGGCGATTAACATAGTAAATCTTTTTCTTGCATCCACAGACGGTTAGTCACGTCACACATCGCTTGCATATTGTTCCGTTTGCAATGAAATTTTCTTGGCGGATTTGTGATCACTGGCATGTGAGTGAGAAGCGTTGCAGAATGGATGTAACCACGGACTTAGATAACAAGGATCCGTTTCTCCAACGGCGGCCGTCCCTCAAAAATGGACCTGAGATGGTCGCTATTATTCTTTCTCCGCTAGGGGTCGTATGTGTTCTCTGACAGTCCACTGACGCCGTAGAATAGCATTGTGTGTAGACGAAAATTTAGTTTTATTTTCAGTTTTATTTGTAATTTATTTTTAGTATTAGATTTTTTTCCTTATGTCACACTGTTACGCACCAGGTTGCACCTCTGGATATCGAAGTGTTCGAAAAAAAAAAAAAAGGAAATAGGTGAAAAGAACCCAAGTTTATTTCGTCCACCTAATCTAAGCTATTGATTTTAATGTTTTATTGAATGATAAAATTGTTGTCTTATAAATATTCTATTACTATACAAATCTGTTATAATAGCTTTTATCTAAAAACGTATTAACCGATAAATGGACAGAAAACATTTTAATGTAATTTGTAATTTAACGCTATTAACCTTTTACACGCTAATGTTCCATAAATGGAACATGGAATTAAAAATTCCTTTAAAAATTAAATATCATGAACACTGACTTGAAAAAATTATCAGATATAATAGAAAGATGACTTGATTTTTTGAAATAGAAATTACAGTTAAAAAATAAAAGGGGAAATGTACAGAAAATTATAAAACTAACCTATTTTATCTTTTACCCCCACAGTTTAAAAATTCACATACTTTTGAAAAATAAGCAAATGCTTCTAAAAATTGGCTGGCATGTTTAAAATAGCTTACATTATTAAAATATAATGATATTAAAATATAATAATATTAAATATAATAACATTAAATTAATAATATTAAATATAATAATATTAAATTAATAATATTAAATGTAATAAACTTAAATTATATTTAAAAAATATTTTGCACATCTTAATGATATATTTCTTTAAACTGAAGCATTAGAAGGGAAAATATGCAAAAAATTAATTTAAATTACATCCGGATCTTAATGCGGCATGTAAAAGGTTAAACATTTTAACTTCAATAAAATTATGACATTGAGTTTCAACATAAGAACTTGGGAAAAATCAAAGTTTAATAAGATGACATTAAAAAACATAAATTGTATCAGTCTTCATTAATGTTTTAACAAACTTGGTTATCAATTTAATGCTATTGGTAAATGTATTTTTATTTATTTATTTATTTATTTGTTTTTGTTTTTTTAAGAAAGATAATTTTTGAGCTTTATAATTGAATTTGCACCTTTGTAAATTTTGCAGTTATAGCGTTTATAAAATTTTGTAAATACTGTTTATAATTCATTATTTTGTTCATGTAACTTTTTTTTTCTTTTAATTTAATAAAACTCTATGTAACTTGTTTTTCATTCCTTTTTTATGTTAATTTTCTTATATAATAAAAGATTTTTTACATGATTGCTTGTCTTTTCTTTTGAAAACAGAGTAAAATAAAATCATCGTATGCATTTACTTACAAAAAAAAAAATCCACACTAAATTTCAAATGATACAGATAATATATTTCAAAGAAATAAATATTTTTTCAATGATGCGTTATAAAATCTGGAGTAATAGTAATGTACATATTATGTTTACTATCGAGTAGAATCTAAATTCCTTAAATCCTGTGAGCATTAGCAATTCATGTCAATTCAATGATTTATAAAATTCATACTATGCACATATAACCAGAAAAATTTGATACTGTGTGCTACTCATGCATATAAATCTTATTCTATGGGGGGGGGAGCAATTTATATCTCGAAATTTATGTCCCATCACTGTTCATTTCGCTATTCAAAATGGAAAAGAACTATAATAATGTTTAAATGGTTATATATATATATATACAGTTGAACCTTGTTAACGAGAATCTCAAGGGGGATAAAAAATTTGTTCATGCTATCAGAAGTTGATACTATCAGTAACTAATCTTCATATTACTAAAGTAATCTTCATTTTTATGGGGATCGTGGAAACAGTTCATGTTAAAAGTAATTCATGGATTGTATTGGATTTCAGAATAAGGCTGATTGACTGCTGTAGGTCCAAGGTCTGAGAGGGAGTGCCCTCCGTGGGGTCTTTCTAAGGGATCCTAGCCTGTATTTATGCAAGTTTCGGAGAAAAACTTTGAACGGCGAGGCCAACGAACGCGATCTGGGATTGAACCCGGCACCTCACGTCTACCAGCTTTGAGCGCAGAACCGCTCGGCCGTTGGTGGGCAAAAAGCAATTCATGTTAACAGTGTTCACGTTAACGAGGTTCGACTGTATTATATTACTTCTTATTCCACTGAGATTCAGATAAATATTTAAAAAAAATAATTAGCTTTAAATTTCATAGAATTTATAAACTGAAGATACACATTTTTTTTTTTCACATTTTTATCAACATTCTATTTTTATTGCCATCATTTTTTATTTCTTAGAAATAATTCTAATAAATATTACATGCATTATTTCTTGAGTAAGTTATGCTAATATTGTTATCTGTGGAATAAACTTTAATAACACAAATTAATTTTTTACTTGTTACAGCTAAGTATAATATGCAAATGCAGTAAAAGTAAAAATTTGCTAACTGACGAAGTTTGTCTATAAGAGTAGCACAAAAGTTAAATTGTAACTTTAAAACTAACAAAGTGATAAATTTTAATAACATCTTATTTTTAACACACTTGAGTCACATTGCCCATTTATCTATAAAAATTCAGAATTAAAGCATATATCATTCTCCTTGGGGCACATTGTATAATACATAGTGGCAAACCTTATATTTCAAACATAAAGAAATGAAAGAAGAAAGAAACATCCTAAACAATTTATAAATTGAATCAAATTCTTTAAAGTAATGTTTATTACCTTCCAGAAATGTCAGGTTCGATCATAGGTCGTGCTCATCGACCAAAACGTTAGGCGTTTTCCGTAGTTTTCTCCGAAACTCGCGTAAATATGGCCTAGAACCTTAGCGTAGGCAATCGGCCTTAAACCCTACAACCAACCATTACTTTTTAATTATGTTATTATGAGAGGGTTCTTTTTTTTTTTTTTTCCTTCTTTTTTTTTTCCATATTAATTGTTGCGCCAGTAGAAAAAGGGAAAAAATGCATTCTAGAAAGAAAAAAATGTTCTCTAAGCTTCAAAATAATAGTTTTTAATTAAGAATCTTACTATAGGAACTTGTATAAAAAGTTGAGAGAATATTTTAGAAATTATGAGTACCAGGCAGCATTAATGTTGTTAAGGAACAGAGTATTCTTTTACATGCAAGGAAACAGTGGTATCATACTGTTTCTTACAAAGATGGATGTTCATAGAATTACATTATCCAGTATATTTTTCATAATTCCATTTGCACATTCAGAAATTTCTCGACCATTAAATCTGTTCTAGTTCTTCAAAAATTGACTTCTTGATGCTGGTGGACGTGAAGTGTCGGGTTCGATTCCAGGCCGCGCTTATCGGTCTAGCCATTCGGAGTTTTGCATTTTCCCCCCTGTAACTTGCGTAATTGCGGGCAAAGGCCCTTTAGAAGGACCGCCACGGATGGAACACCCAGGCCTTGAACCCTAATGCAGTCAACTGGCTTTAATCTCCAACACCAACATTGGTTTTAAGACAGATGAGTGACCTAAAAACATTTTTCCAATCCTTTAGAAGGAAATGTTCAGAATAAAAAAAATTTCCCCATACAGTATTATGGGCTTTGGTACCAAAAATAAATAAATAAAATAATTAATTAAAAAATGCTCCTTTCGCGAACCTTTTTGAAAGGGAATGCACAAATAATTGATTGACTCTGCTTTTCATTACATTGATTTTTATATCGCGCGTATTTAAATATATATATATAAGTTAATTTTATTTTTTTAATTAAATTACTTGCTTTAAATGAGCAGCAAATAATATAGATTGAAAATCTCTTTAAAGTGCAAATTTTAAAATGAAAAATAATGATAAAAATGAAAAAGTGCTGTATTCCGGTTTATGGATTGGGTTGGATTTGGGAATAAGGCCGATTGACTGCTGTAGGTCCTAGGTCTGAGGGGAAGTGCCCTCCGTGGGGGTCTTTTTAAGGGGTTCTAGCCCGTATTCACGCAAGCTTCGGAGAAAACCACGGAAAAATCTGAATGACTAGGTCGACAAGGGCGACCTGGAATCGAACCCGGTACTTCCCGTCAGTCAGCTTTTAACGCAGAACCGCTCGACCCCCAGTGGAGTCTCGGAAGAGGGTCACCTTTGTAAAAAAAATCATAATAAATTTTTTAAATTTTCTTTTTTACATACTTTGTAAAAAAAAAAAAAAAAATCATTTAGATAGTATGATATACAATTTATCTATTATTTATCTATAAAAGTAATTTATTTCTATTAGCTTTATTAAAACTATACACAATCAGGATAAACGTTTTTACAATTTTTCATATTTTTAAAACTTTATACAAAACTAGCAGGAAACGCCCGCTTCACTGGTCCCTATTTTTAAATGAATCATTATAATTACTGAATTCTCAAATTTGCATTAATTTTTATCACGTTAAAAAAGAAAGAGAAACAAAATCTGATTAGGAAAAATGTCGCACTGGGTTCTCACTGCCTTCGGAAAAAATTCCCAAAACGCTCTAACTCTTATTTGTATTATTTTCCCCCTTCGCCTCCTCCCCTCCCATCTATCCTAAATTTTACAAATTCCAAAATATCCGCAATCGATTTGTAAGTATGAAAAATCTCTATGCACCAGTTTTGAACGATCTATCTCTATTTGTATTTTTTTGCCCCTCCGCTCGCCACCCTTCCAATAATTTTAAAATTCAAAAATATCCGCAATCGATTTGTAGTTATCGAAAACCTCTATGTACCAATTTTGAATGATCTAACTCTATTTTTTTTGCCTCTCCGCCCCCTCTTCCCGGCCCTCCTAATAACTTTACACTTTCGAAAATATCCCCATCGACTTGCAGGCCTCTAAAACCTATCTGTACCAATTTTGAACGGCCTAACTGTATTTCTATTTGTTTTTGCCCATAGCCCCCCTTACTGCCCCACCCCCTTCCAGGCCCTCCTAATAACTTTACACTTTCAAAAATATCCCCATTTGACTTGCAGGCCTCTAAAACCTATCTGTTCCAATTTTGAATGGTCTAACTGTATTTCTATTTGTTTTTTCCCATAGCCCCCTTACTGCCCCACCCCTTCTCGCCCCTCCTCATAATTTTACAAATTCGAAAATATCCGTAATTGATTTGTAAGTACCAAAAACCTCTATATACCAAATTCCAACGATCTAACTCTATTTTTATTTTTTTGCCCCCTCTCCCTTCCCCCTTCTCGTCCCTCCTAATAACTTTACACTTTCGAAAGTATCCCCATTCGACTTTCCGGCCTCTAAAACCTATCTGTACCAATTTTGAACGCCAAAACTGTATTTCTATTTGTTTTTACCCCGTAGCCCCCCCCCTTACTGCCCCACCTGGGGGCTGAATTTCTAAAATTCCAGAAATCGGTTTTTAGATATTTGTATTAGCTATATTTCAGAGCAAAAATTACACGTATATCTGTTTTTTTGTTTGAGATATATAGGATTATGCGAAATCATGTTTTACGCATGTGAAATCACGTTTCGCCCCCTCCCCCCCCCTTGGTGACCGAATTTCGAAAATTCCAGAAATTGGTTTTTAGACGTTTGTATTAGCTATATTTTAAAGCAAAAATTTTACGGATATCTGTTTTTTTGTTTGAGATATGAAGGATTTTGTGAAATCACGTTTTGCTCCCCTCCCCCCCTTGGGCGGCGAATTTTGTAAAATCGCTTCTTAGTGAATGCCTACGTTATAGAAAGAACATTGTCACAAAATTTCATGCTTCTAGGTCTAGGGGTTTGGTCTGGGCGATGATGAATTACCCCCTCACTCACTCAGGAAGAACGATTTTATATATATAGATAATCTTGCAGAATGTTTGATTTGCAGAATATTTAATAACATGTGGTATTCTAGAGTTTGTGGGGGATGATGCGAAAAAGAAAAAAAAATATATATACATGTATCAGTGCTTTTAAAACCGCTAAATATTACATTTAATTCTGCGAAAAAGCGCTCTTTCAAGTCTGAAGTTGAAAGGCAGTCGATGTGAGCGCCATTTTCTAAAAGCGACCAAAATGGGGCCATTTTGATAACGCAGCGTTGGCGGTCCATAGTGTATACGTCCATAGATGCAACTCACGGAGTAATATTAATAGGAGTTAAAGGTCCAATGGGAGAAAGCTACGAAACTGTGATCCAAATTTTTGGTAAATATTGAGGGCGCCACTTGTCATTCCTCCCTACCTCGGCGCGGATATACTACTGTTTTCAATAGAATTTTGCTGGAGTACATTTAAAATTTTTTATTTTAAGCAATTTAATTTCTTTGTAAGTTTTTAAAACTGCATAATTCAGATGTTTCAAATAAATGCTTCGTTCCTAGTTGTAAAACAGGCTATGATAGTGATAAGAAAAGAAAAAAAAAAAGCCCTAGGAGAGAAATAATGTCCGAGTTCGAGTTTTCTGCACCTAAAGTAAGTTTATTTTTTATCTTTACAAAATTTCATCCATTCTCTATTTTAGCTAGCTTCGGTTCATAAGAATCGTCATTTTTTAAAAGCTTTCTTTCAAAGTAAAATTAGTATAAAATGTCTCTTAAAAAAAACATGTTGGTTAGAAATACTCTATTTAATGAAATTTGCTTTTAATCGAAATTTTTTCAGCTTGATATTATTTAAAAAAAAAATAATTAAAACGAGACATTTCCCCATTGAATAACATTGCGGAAGCTGGAGAGAAGGAAGGATTGCACGCTGGCGCCATCTGTAAACATTAGAAAACAACATCACAAAATTTCAGCGTTACCTTCTTCTCCTGTCTTTTTACTCCGTGATGCAACTGTAGAGCACTCGACTCGGGGGCTTACTTTATTCACATCGAGATCATCTCGAGATCGAGAGTGACGTCACAATGACGTACCAAAACGAAACCTGAATACCGTTTTCTCAGTTTGCTACTTTATTCCACATTTTTCGAGACGGTCTCGAAAGTAAACATTCGTTATCAAAACGAAGCCTACTGTGTTTGCGAGACGTTGTCGAAAGCGAGTTGTAGAAGCATTTTTCAATATGGCGTCTACGTAATTTCTATGGATGTCGAGCAAAATAGAGGAATTCCGAGAAATTATTTAAGAAATTGATCTTCCAGATGTGAGATTCACCAAACTATTCAGTCTGGATAAAGAAATTGTGATATTTCTCTGCGACGAAATAAAACCGTCCCAAATCATAACTACATACTATCATAAATAATTACTTCATCCTCTCAGTTCTTTTCCTTATTACATTGATATTTTATGCTTTTTTTCCTCTCTCTCTGTCTGAATAGTTATGAAAATTCCGATGGTTTCAAATTGTTTTTGAATTGTTATATGCTTTGTAATCGTCATTGTTTTTTTATCAGGACAAGTTTGTTTTCGATTTTAACATTTTTCTAATAGACACTAGATAATCTTTATTTACTTTAACATAAATTTCAAATTAATTCAGATGCATTAATAGTAATAATAATAAATACTTGGTATATCTTTAAGTGACAAACTTTTTCATCATCTACCATTTATATCTATTTCATCAATATTAAATACCACATTCTATAAAAATATAAATATGGCATAAAATTGTTACTTATAACAATATATTTCCTTCATTTTAACTTCGGAAAATTTTTAATCACTCATACTCACACAACAGTTGTTAGCAATTAAATTATTTTCGAATGACTAATATAATTTCTCTTTACTGACAACAATTTCATATTACAGTCGTCAGCAAATAAATACTGCACTTAATACTGTTTTGTTAAAAAAGTCATTTTGAATCATGTTCTTAGACAAGGATTTATTTTCAAAAAAAATATACCATGAAGCACTTATTATAAACATATTTAAAATATACAACCTTTTATTAACCATCTCTCACAGACATTATTAACTTATAAAATATACAACATTTTATTAACTTCATATCTCAAAGACATGAAGTTAATAAAAGGTTGTATATTTTAAATATGTTTATAAGGATTTATTTAATAGAACAGTATTAAGCATGAAAAATCATGTATAATAGAATTAGATTTTTTTGTGTTTGTGTGCATGAAGTGTATATACATGTATGATACAGGGTTCCCATGGGTCAGGGAAAACCGGAAAAGTCAGGGAATTTGAAATTACTGAGAAAAGTCAGGAAAACTGTAAATATTGCTCAAAAACCTGGAAAAATGATGATATAAACCTGGAAAATGCTTTTTGAACATTCAATTTATATCACAAGTCACGTTACTATATCGTCCTTTATGTTGCAAGCTATGTTTTGTTTTATACTGTGAGCTATTTTTTATGTCACGAACCAAATTTTGTGACTGGAATTTTCTAAAAATAGACCTGGAAAAGTAAGGGAATTTTATTTTTGAAATTGAGTGGGAACCCTGATGATAGTGATTGCTACGAAACAAATTTTTGTGCATTTTGAGATTGATACACAGCAAGGTAACAGAACCCAGTAATTTTTTTTTTATGTGTGTGAAGTGAAGTGTGCATATGTGCACAGTGGTGAATGTTGTAATATGGATTTTCCTGCATATTTTAGATTCATGCACTGCAAGGTAGCGGCAAACAGTGAAGGCTGTTTTTTGTTTTTGTTTTTTTCGTGTGCAAAAGAGTACATATGTGCATGATAGTAATTGTTACAGAACCGAGTTTTGTAATTCATACACAATAAGGTAGCAATCCCAGTGGCAGAAAATTTTGAAGTTGTCTGTGACAGGCTTTTAAAATTTCATAATCTGTCTGCAAAATTTGCATGTAATCAGGGGTGAAACTGAAAATGGCTTACACTCAAAAAGACTGAAAGCTGATGGGGGGGGGGGGGGTTAACATCAGTGGTGGTCTTGTGCAACAATACACAAATACAATTTTACTACAAAACGATATAGTATAAACAATTGTATTCATTCAATTCATCTCATTCTATTAAATATTTTATAGCAATGTTTGATACAACACAATATAAATAATACAAGTTTTAGTTTTGATACAGCAATTTTTATAAGTGAATTGTTATCCGAAAGTTGCAGACAAATTTTTTTCTCAGTGCAGACAAAAACTGTCCGCAAGCCGTTTTTCTGTGTCCGCGACTATGTCGCTGTGTTTCTGCCACTGGGGTAGCAATACAAGTGATATATATTTTTTTTAATTTTCTCGTGCATGTAGCTTACAAACATGCTTGAAAGTGATTGCTACAATAAAGATTTTCTCACACTTTTTAGATTTATAGAAAATATGGTAGCAGCACACAATATTTTTTTTTTTTTTTTTAGTACAACAGGACTATTTCTTTCAATCTGGTATTTTGTATCGTTACCAATTTATAGTGTTCCACTTCGAAAATGCCTTCGAACTTCCTCCATAGTTTATCTTTTTTTTTGTTTATTTATTTTATTTTTTTCATATGCGTGAAGCTTACATATATACACTCGTGATAATAATTGCTACAGAATCGAATATTGTAAATTTGAGATTTATACTCAGTCAAATACAATTAAATTTATTAGTACATTTAAGTACTATTGTAACTGGTGTTGTACAGTACCGTAGATACATGTAATAATGTATCAGTACAAAAAAAATAAATTACAAACAGTTATATATATATATATATATATAAGAGTAAACTTACTAATCACCGACTCAACACAGTCGTGGCGATTCTATGGAAGATAAGAGTCGCCAATTTTGGTAACCGCGTTGGTTTTAGGACACTGACGCCCACTAAGACAGGATTTTGTGAAATATCTTTTCATTCCCCCTCCCCCTGGGGGGGCAGAAGGCAAAAACCCCTTTATAAGCATAACTCAACTCCAAATTGCTTCACTGTGAACAAATTGCAGAGGGAGAGACTAGACTTGAGTACAAAAAAAGTATTTTCTGCGATTTGGGATTTTTAAGAGGGGGGGGGGGGAGGGGTAAAAACAATTTTCGGAGGCAAATTTAGAAAAATATGGATTTTCGAGTAAAACTCTACCAATAATAGCACAAAGATATAGAAAACCGCCAAGAACCTTCAGGATATTTCCAAAAATTCATTTTTTTTTTTTTTTTTTTGATTTTGGGGGGGAGTTACGAGGGGACAAATTCGAGCCACATTTTAGCGCTGAATTTGTCCGGGGAAATCTATAGGAGCTGAGGTCACGAGTTTTAGTGTGTGGCTTATTTTCGTGTTTCCAACACCCATTATAATGAAATTTTGCATAAGGGGCAATACACTCGTTTCCAAGTATAACTTTGCTTCAAATTATCTCAGCAAAATTGAATTTTATGCGTGGGTTGTTTATGCTTCCACAACACAAACAGTAAAGGGATTTTATGAAATTTCTCCCCCCCCCCCTCCCTTTTAAAGGAGGGGGAAGGCAAAACACGAATATAAGAGTAATTTTGCTCCAAATTATTTGAGGATAATGATTTTTTGATATGTCGATTGATTATGCGTAATCAAGACGCACACTATAAAGGGATTTTGTAAAATTCCACCTTATTCGCCTTGGGGGTGGGTTTAGGGAATCATGTTTCCATGCGAAACTCTGCTCCAAACTATCTTAGGCGATTTTTTATGTGCTGGCTGGTTATATGTTCCCAACATGCACTATACAGGGATTTTTTGAAAATTCTCCTGCCTCCCCCCTTCCAGGATGAGGGGTGGGAGAAAAAACATGTTTTAAACGTCAACGTGAGTGCTTCGGAGTACCTGCATTTGGTCGCAACCAATGCTTACCTCCAACGAAACATGAGGAAAACATAAAAATAATCTTCCATAAAATAATTAAAAGCCAAAAGGATGAATTTAGAATTCTGATCTCTGAATAAATCTCCGCATGAGCAGAGACCAATCAGAGTGAAGCACTAGGAGGTAGCTACCGAAGGTAGCGAGAACTTTAACTTGGATTTTGACTGATTTCAATGATTTTTATTATTAATGATATGGTATTTTGAGAATTAATTTCAATATAATGACCAGCAAAGCGGGCAAAGCCTGCTAGTTAATTATAAATTTACCATATTATTTATATTTAAAAATTGGCGATTACTTAGTGGCATGAGGATAATATGCAACACCTCAAAAAATACATTTGAAAAAAAAATATTCATATTAGGGATGCACCGGATAGCAGTTTTGGCTGAATATTCAGCTAACCGAATAGTAACTATTCGGCTGGCTGATTTACTTATATTCAAGTGTCAATCAGCTAATTTTTTGGGAACTTTTTCAGTAATATCATTTACATTTAGTAATATTTCATTTTTTTAACACGTTAATCGCCACGATAATATCAGAAAAATTTTCACATGGGCCATGGTAACTTTATTAGACAATTTAGTTAAAAATGCGTCAGGCGCATATGACTGACATGGCGATTAACGTGTTAATAATTACTCGGCGTATATCATATTCCTTTTAGGGTTATTTCCTAGTTAAAAATGCGTCAGACACATATGACTGACATGGCGATTAACGTGTTAATTATGAAAAAAATATTACAAAAAACTACTATTCAGAAACTATGGTTTATATAAATGTAGAAAAATATTAGGAAATATTACCAAACATAAGTAGTGGTGTAATGCTGAATTCACAGTCAAAGAAAATTATTAACTGTCTGGCTTCTTAATAAACTTACAAACTTTCTTAAGTAACAATATCTTGTTGCACCCACTCCAAAAAGAATAATTTGGTGTGTCACTCACACGACTTTCTCTTACCCTAAAATTTAATACTATAAATACAGGTTGGAGATTAAGAAGTAAGATAACAAGTACTGTTATGTAAACCTATGTTAAAAAATTCGAATTAGGCTTCGGAAGAGTTTTATTATGATAATTAGCCCCCCCCCCCCCCCCCTCAACCCCCTGTTTCATTAATGCACCTACATTTATATAGAATTTAATTCAGTTATTAAGAAATAATTCTGTTTTAAAAAATAATTTATTAAAATTATTATTTAAACAAATTATCTTTTATGATAATGCAGACGATTTCTATATTAGAGAAGTAGTATCATACTAAATATTTAAAAAAAAAGTTTAATTTATTCTCAATTTTTTTTTTGGTTAAAAATGAAAAGAGTCGATAACTTTATTTTAAATTATCACAGATCGATGGTTCAACAATTCGTTTTAAAGGTATTGGCGAGCTGTTTTGAAAGTTATCCGTCATAAAAATTTACTCCCATCGAGCGGGGGACTTCCCCCCCCCCTCCAGGGTGGGAGGCGAGGCTCCTACATACACAAAATTCTTTTCCCAGTTGACTATCTCTATTACAAAAAATATCTATTTGTTTCATTTTGTTTAGTGCAGTCTATAGATGTTAAACTCTACTTACCTGCAATTCCCCCCATACACGTAATGTATTTGAATACTTTCGAGTGTCCCTGTACACGAACCATTTGCTTCATCTCAACGAAAAGCTTACTGTAGCATCCCTATATGATACCCATTTAGAATACCGACTTTGGAATTTCTGCTATCATTTGTTCTTGAAATATGCTGGTAACAGACAGGCACACAGACCATTCGCTAAAAACATGATTTTCGTAGTCAGGGGACCTCAGAACATGTAAATATAACAAAAACTCACATTCAAAAATTTGACCCTAAAACAATACTTTCTCGACCCTATGGGTAAGAGAAAGTGAAAAACAGAAATGCAGCATTTGAGAAAAATCAATTTAAAAGTGACAACGTACTGGATAACCTATATCAAAACTGTTGTAAATGTCTCTGACTCTCATGTGAATAAATTGTGAGATAGAGATGCGATACTGTTCGTGCATGTTGGGGCACTTCATATACATTTTTTAGTAACAAGTTAAAAACTGCTAATATATGACTTGTGTCATTTTTCTTGCCAGATTTGGATCCGACCTTTTTTTGATCTCTTGAAGTTTCCTAGATTGTAACTTGAATTGTAATCATGTGAATTATGTACGTTCTTTCTTAACTCAACTTAGAAAAGTATCGTTATACTGTTATTGATAAAGACAACTTTTGTTAGATATTATTAATTGTTATGATTAATGTAACTAATAATTTTCTTTAATGTTACTTGAAATTAGATGAAATAATTGTTTTCCTTTAAATATAAACTATTTCTTAATTATAATAATAAAGCACCACAGAACTGGCGTTTTAAAGTAATCACTACAGAACTTTGGATAAACACCATAAAATTCAAAACTCGCAACAATTGTTTTGGGTCGAAATAACACACAACCCTTCGTCAGGCGAACAAAGTAGGCACGAGTGTGGCAGTCAAAGCGGCAACGCACCTTATTACCAACGCGTAGCTGCTTTGTTCGCCTGACGAAGGGTCGTGTGTTATTTCAACCCGAAACAATAGTTGCAAGTTTATTGCATTTTATGGTGTTTATCCATAGTTCTGTAGTTATTATATTTCTTAATTACTCTGAAAATTTTAATTATAATTAAAAATCGCAAATTTTTTTCAAATAATTAAAAATTTTTTAAAAATTGAATTTTTATACGTTCCAACTAGCTGAATAATTTAATATTCGGCTAGTCGAATAGTTTGATTCGACTAAACTGAATATTCGGTAGTATGGCCGAATACCGAATATTCGGTGCATCCCTATCATATCTTTTCCTTTTCTATTTCATTACTTTAAGAAAGATGATCCTAATTCATAGCAGGAGTTTCAGAAAGCATGAGGCATTTGCACATCTGCGTGCAGTTCATAATTTTTTTAAATGGAAATAAATTAAAGAAGTGCAGTTGGTAGTTGGCTCACTGTCAGATATTTATGAAATTTTAAATTTCAACATGGTTGGGTGTTATATAACGAAAATTGCATTGTGTAAATGGGGAGGGCCTGACGCCTGACACAGGGGGAAATTTACTTTTACCCACCTCTTGGCGATTTTTCTGGAATTCGCCTGGATGGCACCGTTCCGAATAGTAACCCTCACTGGCAGCATACAAAAGGGAGCTTTTCAGCGATATAACCAAACAAGAAAACACATCGAAGAAAAGCAATTTGATCAGAAGCAATACATATAAAAAAGAAAATCATCATTAAAATGTCATCCTTTGATGACTTAAGTTCAATTATAAGAGCAATTAAATTTACTAGCTCTAATAAATGTAATTTTTTAATTAATTCTTAAAACTTATCTCTATTCCTTCTTAATTCTCTTCATTACAATTTATGATACTCTACGATAAATCAAAACTGAACCAAAACAAAAGAAGTGAACAAGCAACATACATATTGCAACAATTTGGTATTCATATCCATACATTTTATATTTTCTTTAATATGGCTAATTTAAAGTATTAATGTTATTTAGCAACTTCTACGCAATAAAAGTGCAATATGTAAATTAAGATAACGATACATTCATAATCAACTAATGATCATTAAAAAAAAGTCTGTTTTCAATTTATTGTTTCTATTGAGACTGACAAAGTTTAAATACATTTACTTCTTGCAGTCACTTTAAATACATTCTCTTCTTGCATTCCAATGAAAGAAAATTTGCATGCTTCATGCTTTAAAATAGGCTCAATGGCATTGTTAAAATGCAATAAAGACTGAACACACTCACACACAAAAAATTACATCTTATATTAAAAATATAAATACTTTAATATGTTAAATACAAGGAAAAAGTGTATCTAAAAAGGTTTGTAATTAAAAGTACTAATTTTAAATCTAAGAAAATAGTTTATTTTTAAGTTTGATTGCATCTATTCTTCTATAATTTGTACATCTAGAAACCCCCAAGCCCATTACATAAATAATGTTTTCCCTTTTCTAGAAGGAAAACATTATTATTATTAAAATAATAAACGCATGCAATTTGTAAACAATTCGACAATAAACAAACAACACGGAGGTGCGATCCGAAGCCGATTACAGTTAATGTTCGCTATGAATCTTGGAAAATAGTTTTCTATTTTTTTATTGGTTAAAAAATGCGAAGAAGAAGTTAAATGTAACTCCTCCTTCGCTGTTATGTCATTTCGAAGGGAGGGACTTACTGTCGTTTCACTGACGATATCATCTCGATTTCACTTATCGGACGAGAGGAATAAAGTACCAATTCTTGCACACTTCGTTTTCTAGGTATCGTTTCCAGACAATAACGAAAGACGTCACTCTCGATCTCGAGATGATCTCGATGCGAATAAAGTAAGCCCCTCGGACGGTAAAAAGCTAATTTCAGATTGGCAACACTAAAAAAATGATAGCTTAGCTTCACGGAGTAATATTAACTTTACTCTAACTTAACTTTTTACTCCGTGCTTAGCTTCCACGTTTTCGGCAAACGGCAACAAGTATTGTTTTTGTTGTATGATAATATTACGACGAAATTTAATAATATTAAAATAAAATGAAATAAAAATGCATCCATTTAAATGTGTTGCTCAAAAGTAAGCACATGTGTATTTCAACTTAAAAAAATATATATGAAATATGTAAATTTTGCTGTAAGATCGTGATATGTTTGTTTACGTTTCAGATATTTCAATAAAATTACGAGTTAAAATTTTATAAACAAAAATGGAACGAAAGTATATTCTTAAAAAATTTTATTCAAAGTAAAACACATCGTTTTCAATTTAGAAAAATAAATGTACAATATTTGAAGTTTGCTGTAAGATTCTGATATGGTAATTTACATTTAAATGTTTCAATATTGTCAGTATGAATTTTAATGTAAAAAATAACAAAGGATAATGTAATAATAATAATAATGCAAAAAATAAATATAAAAATAATAAAAAATATTGTAATTATAAATGTTTAATTTCATATTAAACTTACAACTCTTCTATTATATAGAAAACAAAGTTACAGCATAACAATATATTTTTTGTGGTGGCTGTAATTCATTTCAGCCGATATTTTTTTCACTTTCCGGTGTTTGTTTTAGGAAAAGTAAAATCACATATTTTTTGAAGACGACACTTTTTCAATGTTTCCTCGTAAGAAATAAAATAATTACCGCCATTTATCGACAAAAAAAAAAAAAAAAAAAGTGAAAAATATTGATCATCAAAACAAAATTTTGCAAATTTTTCAATTTAACTTTTTTTTTTTCACCTAATAGCGCAGCACTTGCCACAAGCATTTGCTGAGGGTTCACTGAATTGACAGGGGTCGATCCAGGTTTTAATTTTTGGGTCCCTTTTTTGTGAAAAACAAAATATTTTTGTGAAATTTTTATTTATTTTTGTGAAATATAAAATATTTTTGTGAAAAAGTAAAATATTGTGTAAAATCTTCAGTTTTTACAATCACTTTATGCAGTGGCGGATCCAGAACTTAGCTTTTGGGGGGTGGGGGAGCTAAGAGTTTTCAAGATGTTATTCCAAATCAAAGAAGAATTTACAATTGTATTATCCAATTCTGAATGTTAGTGCTTTTTTTTTTGGGGGGGGGGGGGTGAAGCCCCCTAGCCCCCCCTTAAATCCGCCACTGACTTTATGTAATGTTTAATATCAAGTTAATAGAGTTTCGTTAAGCCAAATTAAGGCATAAATTAAAATTAATACTGAAAATATGAAAACATTTAATAAAAGGATCATTTTTATAAAACAAAATCTTGTGAAGGGACTCATTTTATAAATTTGAATTTTGTGAAGGGTCCCTTTGTATGGATTTGAATTTTGTGAAGGGTCCCTTTTTATGAATTTGCATACTTGACAACTTTTACGGATTATCCGTAAAATTTACGGATTTTTGTGTAATTTTACGGACTTACGGACGAACCTGTAATTTTTACGGTTTTTCGTACGATGCAAAATAAAACCGAATTTTTTTTTTTTTTTCTTAAGGGGTTTCTCATTTGGCTAATGCATAAAAATTAAAAATCTTTTAAAATATGATTGCGAAATTCTACGAGAAACGCGCTTTCTCATTTATTCTTTTTTCTTCTCCCGTATCGGGCCTCTCCACGCTTATCCCTTGATTCTCTCCAATTCTCTCGTACAACTACAATACCAATACAAAGCGGCCGCGAACAGAGCCGGGAGCAAATTCAAATGAGTATGTGCTGTTCCAAATATGTTTGCTACTCCCTCTTCTCTGTCCGATCGGCTGTGGCTGATCCAAGCGCCGTCATCACTCCCTGTAAATCGAATGCTGCAGCTGCACGCACGCACGCGCGAGCGGAAGCGAACGGCCGCTGACGTTAAGCCTACTACGAGTGCGGTAGACTTCGCCGCATCGCGTTCGCCCGTAAGAAATCGAAATGGCATCGAAAAAAAAATATTTTCAAGTGTACAAGGAATCTTACACTGAAGAATTTCCTTGCATCAGGAAATCAACAAAAAGCGAAAAGCATGCTTATTGTGATGTTTGCAGGAATGATTTCAATATATCCCATGGAGGGAGGAACGACGTTCATCGTCATGTTGTCGGCCCGCAGCACGTGGAAAACGTGAAAATTGCGGATGGACATAAAAAAAAACTGGTAGATTTTTTCAAACCAAATGCTATTCAGGATGATGTAACACGTGCGGAATTATTGTTTACAACCTTCTTAATCGATCATAATGTTCCTTTGAGTGCCGCAAGTCACGCTGGCCCTCTTTTTCGGAAGATGTTTCCGAAGAACGAAATTGCGAAACGGTATGGGTGCGGAAAAACTAAAACATCAGCTCTAGTCCATGAAATGGCCAACGATCGTACGGTATCTATTGTAAAAATTTTACAAGAACAGGCGTTTACAGCAGCATGTGACGGAAGTCATGAAAGCGATTATAAACTCTACCCGGTTGTTGTGAACTATTTCAATCCGGACATTGGACGTATAGAAAACACATTGTTGGCAATTCCAGATTTGGAAGGACATTCAACAGGCGAGAATATAAGTTCTCTTATTTTAAATGTCTTTGAAAACCATAAAATCCCTTTCCAGAACTGCATAGCCTTCAGTGCTGATAATGCTGCTGTTATGCAGGGAAAAAAAGCTGGTGTAATTTCATTTTTAGAAAAAGAAAATGCAAATATTATTGCTATAGGATGCTGCTGCCACCTAATTCATCTTGCTTCAGAGAAAGCTGCGTCAACCCTTCCTGTTAAGGTGGATGAAGCTATAATAGACATTTTTTATTATTTGAAGAAAAGTGCTAATAGGAAAGACTCACTTAAAAAATTTCAAGAGTTGTATGGGAATGAAGCCCAAAAAATACTAAAACATGTATCTACCCGCTGGTTATCCCTTGGACGAAGTCTAACCAGGTTAGTAAATCAGTGGGATCCTCTCATGAGCTTTTTTAGGGCAGAAGCAGCTACTTATAAATTACCTACATCATTATCGCTTTTCAAAATACCAAAGATGGATAAAAATAATAGCACCAAAGACAAGTCAAAAGATATGCTCCTGTCTAAAGATACAGAAACCCAAACATCAACAAATGTCAATCAAAATGTTACTGAAAAAATGAAGGTCAAAATATCAAAGGTTGATCAAAAGAATTTCACGAAAGATGGTTTAAAAGATAAATTACTACCTAAATGCACAGAAGGTAAAATATCAAGTAAAAAAGAAGTTGCTTCTGCAAGCAAACATAATTCCACTACTTCAAAGAAAAGGAAAAATTCAAATACAGGTCTAAAAATGGCAAAAAAACAGAAAAATGAATCTAATTCAGTTTTATCGAAAGAAGAAAAGATATTTATGTTTTTGTCTTCTGACTTAAATAAAGCCTACAGCTTATTTCTTCTTCATATAATACCTTCATTTGAAAAAGTCAATACAATTTTGCAGTCATCATCTCCACAAATTCATAGGCTGAAAGCCCTTTTACTTGATTTGCTGAAAGAGTTGTACTCAAAGTTTGTGAAGGCTTCTGAAGTAAAAGGGAAACAACTCAGCAAAGTTAATTTTCACTTGCCTTCAAACCATAAAGGTCTCCAGGATTTAGTTATTGGAAGTGCTACATTGAATTTGATTGCAAAATGTTCTGAAGAGGAGCAGAAGTTATTTTATGCTGCATTAATTAAATATTTTGTGACTGCTTGTGAGTACATATTAAAAAAATTCCCTATAGAAAATGATGTACTGATACATGCTGAAGTTGCTGACCTGAAAAATATTGAAAATTCCAGCTTTAACAGCATAAAATACTTTGTGGATTTGTTTCCTATTCTTCTAAAACAAAAAAATGGTGAAACAGATATTGAAGCACTCGATCAGCTTCGAAAAGAGTTTTGTGAGCTACAATTAGAAGATTTGTCAACTATAATTGCCCAAAATAAAGAAGTTGACATGCAATGGACTGAAGTAAAACAGATCAGAGGTGCTGATGGAATATTAAAGTATGAAAGAGTAGCAGATGTAATTCTATCTATTTTGCTCATCCCACATTCTAATGCAGAATGCGAGAGGATTTTTAGCCTCGTCAGGAAAAACAGAACAGATTCTCGGGCTGCTATGTCGAACAAAACTTTAGAAAGTTTGTTAATATTAAAAACAAGGGTTTCTCAACCTTGTTATGAACAAACCTTTAACCAAGAATTCTTAAGCAAAGCGAAAAAAGCTACTGCAGCTACTCTAAATGCAGCTTCAACTTCCTCACATGCTGCTGATAGTGAAGAAGAATTTTAAATATTCCATAATCTTGTATATAGCACCGTATCTTGTATTTAGCATCTTATCTTGTATATAGAATCTTACACAATTAGTATTATAGTATTTTTCAGTAAAAAGACAATTTTAGTATGTATAAAGACATTAAATTGGTACTACTTTAAAGGTGTTTGGATTTTTTTTTTTTTTTTTTTTTTTTACAAGAATTCAATCTCAAGCAAGTAAAGTAAGGTAAATAAGTCATTAGTTATTTGTAAAATTAGATATTATGTTATTGATTTTAATACATAAAAATTTTGAAATTGAACTTTTTTTTTTTTAATCTAAAATTTTATTTAGTCAAATTGAAAAATGTTTTATTTGTGGTCATTATCATGTTACATTGTTGCAGTTACATATTTTATTATATATATTTATGTAATAATTCATAGTATTAAAATTATCTCAAATCGCAGTTCCATTAAACGCGTCGCGAAAAGTTTTACTGATGCCAGTTTCTGAAAGTTGGCAAGTATGTTTGAATTTTGTGAAGGGTCCCTTTTTACTATGTGGAATTTTGTGAAGGGGCCGCAAAAGGGACCCAAATTTTGCCTGGATCGACCCCTGATTGATGACCATTTGTGAATGGGCAGTCATCTCTAACCCTAACAGTTATTTCATAGCATAGCTGCCAACATTCCAGGAAAAAAAATAACACTTTGCACAAGAGACAAATTCACAACATTTTGCCTTTATTTACGCTTGCATATATATATATATACACATATATATATTATGTATATATGTGTGCATAGGTTTATGAACATTTAAAATGGTTTGATATAGGGATGGACCGGATATGAATTTTACCGGATACGGATATCCGGCATTCCAGATATTATTTTTCTTTGCCGGATCCGGATATCCGACGGATATCCGGCAGTCTCCTTTCCCAGTATACACATAAAATTTGCAATTTTTTTAAAAGCACGCAATAATTAAAAAAAGGTATTTTGGTTTAAAAGGCATTTAGCTTTTATACAATTGGATTCCATTCACATACATAAAAATGTAAATACCATTGGGAAAAACATAGACAATTTTAATAAAAAAAAAAAAAAAAAATGTGAGTATTTCAGCTATGGGGATTATAAGAGATATAAATAAATAGACAATGCATTATAAATCTTTCTTATTATTAAACCAACCAGTCTTCTCTCTATATATACATATATATGTATGTATTATCATATATCCATTGCTAAATTTTGTAATTTTTTAAAATTTCACTTAATATATATATGTAATGTTTTAAATTAGTATATATATGTATGCACACACAAATCTGTACTGATAGGTATAAAGGATTTAAGTCGATTTTGAGCTAGACACATAGTCAGACTCAGAAAAAAAATCGCTATCGATTGGTATAAAGGATTTAAATCCTCCACCTTTAGTCTTTGAGTCATTTAGTCTTTGAGAAAATCCATTAGTAAAAAAAGATTCAAGTCAGAAATTTAGAATTAATCTTTGGTATAAAATATTTAATTCAATTTTTCCCTTTATTAAATGAAGATTGACAATCACTGAATGGTATAAAGCGTATAAACCAACATAATCCCTTTTTCCTAATCGATTCTGCTCATTAGTTTTTAGTTAGTTTAACTTTATTTTTCGTCTCCTGAAAATTAAGAATATGAACTTAAATCCTTTATACTTATCAGTACAGAAATATAGTCTCAGAAATGGATCTAATAATGGATAAAAATTCAGGTATTTTGAGATGGGAACTCGATCTGACAAGTGGCCGTTATCAGGAAAATTAATTTTCACGCATGAAAAACATAATGATTACATTTCTTAGGAGAGCCTTAAAATTTTTTACAATAATCTAGGAGAAATGATATTTTGAGAAAATGACCAATATTACAGATTATGGAAAATAGTCTTTTACTTTCCAAACACTATAGTGAGGAAAGTATTGTAATCGTGTCAAAAATCCAAGCTTGAGATTTTGGTATTTCTACATGTTTTGAGGTCCCCTTAATTCCTATTTACTATTTTTACAACGATATATGTGTGTAGTGTATGTATGTGAATGTGATTAAACACGATAACGTCTAAATGCTTTGTTCAAATAGCTGAAATTTGGCACGTATGTTATAGGTTTCCATAGCACGAATTCTATTGATTTTGGTGAATCTAGCACTTATAGTTTTTTTACAGGACCAACAAAGAAATATTCTTTATCATTAATTTCTAGGGGCCCAAATTTTGTAAAGTGCGATAGTGTCTAAACGCCTTATTCGTTTGAGATGAAAATTTGTACACATATTATTAGTCACCATCGTGCGAACTGTGTAAATTCTGGTGAAACTTGCGTTAGAACGTATACTTTTTTTTACGTTCACAACGAAAATTTCTTTATCATTATTGTCTATGGGCTGAAATTATTCGAAGTGAGATAGCATCTAAATGCCTTATCACAATAATCTGAAAATTTATATGCGTGTTAAAGGTCAAAGTTGCTCGAACTATATAGCTATTGGTGAATCTAGTACTTATAGTTTTTTTTTACAGCAAAATAATCTTTACCTTTATCCTTACCTTAAATCATTAGCGTCTAAATGCCTTATCCGATTAAGTTGGAAATTTATATACGTACAGTAGGTTACCACCGCATGAAGCATAAAGATTTTGGTGAATCTAGCACTTATAGGTTTTTACAGGGACACAAAGAAAAATTCCTAATCGTTATGTCCTACGGGCTCAAATTATTTAAATTGTGATTGCGTCTAAACTACTTATTTGAATGAACTGAAAATTCATACACATGACAGGTCACAGTTGCAGACACCATATAGATTTTGGTGATTCTAATTCTTATAGTTTTTTTACAGGGACACAAAAAAAATATTTTATAATTGTGGTTTATGGACTCAAATTATTTAAAATGCAATAGCGTCTAAATGCCTCATGTGATTGATCTGAAAAATATGCATGTTATAGGTAACCATCGTACGAACTTTATAGATTTTGATGAGTCAAATTATGTTAAGCGCCATAGCGTTCAATTAAACAACATACTATATGAAAAAAACTACTCATACACCCTATTATATTTTTTTCATTTGCATATTTAACGATTTCTCTTACTTTAATTTTTTTTATACAATTGTTTATTACTTGATGATCAGAAAGTCGAGTGTAGTCACTCCAGATTTTTTTTAACTTGAAGAAACTATAAATGAATTATTTACATAAAAATATCATTTTGTTGTTTCATAAATGCAATTTGAAAATAAAAATTTACTAATTTAATCTCGGTCTTCCATCTTTTGACAGATAAAGACCATGTATTTAGATTATAAGAACATTTAATTTTTGAAAAATATCAAAGAAAACATTGTTCATTTAGTGATTTTATTTTCAACTGAAACTACAAAAAACAGATAAGACAAATAGTTATAAATATGTGGAATTTTATGAGATTCTATTTCTTTAGTGACGTGATTTAAGATTCTATTTTTGAAGTTTCCCTCCAAACAGAGGGGCAAAAGTTGTTTATTGCTTTTCCTATCATATCTCAATGAAAGAAAAAAGAAAATATTCAAAAGCCGGATATGCGGCATATTAACTGGATATCCGGTGGTTTTGATCTGGATATCCGGCGATATTTCGGATATTGAAAAATCAGCCGGATATGCCGGATACCAGATATTTTCCGGATATCCGGTCCATCCCTAGTTTGATACAACAATGAAGTAGTAGGAATTCATTGGGGGGGGGGGGAATGAAATTTTAGCAAAAAACATTTTTATATGAAGAGAGAACATAATTTATTGCAAGAAAGTCCAATCCTTTTACAATACGAATTAATTTCAATAAGTTTTACCAGTCAGTCATATGAAATTGATATTTTAGTCTTATGCATTTAACTATCAGAAAAACTGAAATTTTTGTATCAAAAATGAAATATATACCTGAATGCAACCACTCCTCTCATGTTTAAGTTATCTTTAATTATGCATAATTTTATATTTACAGGGGTGAAACTGCCTAACATGTAAAACCCCTGAAAATTGCTACTTGCATGCAGATAGGGCAGACTTATTAATGATTTATCATATGGTACCCATAAGTGATATTTGCAGAGTTTTTAATACATTATAATCAAGCAAATTAAGCATTCAAAATCAGAAATTTCTATAAAAACAAAATAATTTAACATGAAATTCAGAGATAGCAACAATTTCGAAAACCCTGAAAAATTTCACCCCTGTGTTTAATAATATATTACAAAAATATAACATTTATTGAAAATGAACACAATAAAAACACAAAATAAACTACTTAATAAATATATAAAAAACACTTTTAACACACGTAAATTTAAATTTTTATTTAAAAGATGTTTTTTTTATCCAAAGCTTTTCGCTTTAATAGTAAAGCATCGTCAGGGATTTTTAATTAATCGTTTCCAATGAACAGTTTTAAATATGTTTGCTTTTCACAGTCAACAGTTAAGTCTTTTAATAACGTGAATATCAGCAAAGTCAATTTAAAGTCCGGTAGAGGTTGGATCAAGGAGCTAAGAAAAATAAGAGAAGCTGGAACTATTGAAAAATCACACGAGACTATTGTGGAAGAAAAACCATCATGAATTAGCAGAAATAAACTATAAACTATTTTATAATATTGTGCCAAATTATTGGCAAAATTGCAGCATCTTTGCTAGTAGTTAATAGTTTATTTCTGCTAATTCATGATGGTTTTTCTCTTACAATAGCCTCGTGTGATTTTTCAATAGTTCCAGCTTCTTATTTTTCTTAGCTCCTTGATCCAACCTCTACCGGACTTCAAATTGCCTTTCCTGATATTCACATTATTAAAAGACTTAACTGTTGACTGTGAAAAGAAAACATATTTAAAACTGCTCATTGGAAACTATTAATTAAAAATCCCTGACGATGCTTTACTATTAAAACGAAAAGCTTTGGATAAAAAAATTTTAACATCTTTTAAATAAAAATTTAAATTTACGTGTGTTAAAAGTGTTTTTAATATATTTAACAAATGACACAAATTCAATTTAACTCTCTTTTTTTCTTAGAGATAATTTATAAATACATATTTATTTGATAATTTAATTTTTTTATACATGTATTAATTCTATTTTTGAGTTGCTTAAAAAAATTAACTAAATGAAAATTTAGAAGCAGGAAAATAACACAACATTAAAGATTATGGCCTGTGAATTTAAAAGCTAACAATTTATACTTCTATTAATTAAATGCAAAAGTAAATTAGTTACACATTTGTAAATACTTAAAATCAAATGATTTAACTTTTAAAAAAAAACTTTTCATCATAGCGCTGATTATAACAGTTTCCAGTCATTCTTGATTTAGCAACTAAAACTGCCTGAAGTATAGATTGTTTCATACAACTTCTGAAGTCAGTTTTATTTTGACGTACTGCACTTAAAAACCCTTTCACAAGCAGCATTCCTCTGAGGGAAAGTTAATATCCCCAGCATTGCATGTGAAAGTCTTTCATACTGTAAATTTCCCAAATGTCCTTTTACTTTGGATAAAAATGCCCACTGTTTATCTGCTCGATCTAAACTTAACACATCTTCTATTAGTTTTTCAATCTGAAATTTCAGGAATTCAGTTTCTAATACGTCAAAAGCATCAAAACTTGTTTCTTCACATCTTTTAATTAACAGCACAGGATATTTTTCAATAAAATCCTTATGATGCAAATATATATATTTTTTTCTAATTATTAAAAAACAATTTCTAGTTCTTATGAAGCAGTGAGGTTTCAACGAAAAGATTTTAAATTTTTACAAACAGCGTGAACTTTTGGTAAAGTAATGATGATTTTCCTCAAACAAAAGTCCATGGGAACTTAGAATGTGTTTAATTAACTTATATCGAATAAACAGTTAATTATCTATAAAAAATTTATTAATATTGTTTACTAATTCCATTATTCGCTACCTTTTGAAGTTTCTTTCCAAATTCAGGCAATACCTTTCCCTTATGTGCAGGAACGTTCGCCGGATATACAAATCAGCTGCTAAATAAAATCACTTTGGCTCAGAATGAATGTGATTTTAATAAGTGGCGGGAACTGTATATCATACCTAGAAGCTAGAAAAATAGTAGAATCAAATACACCCATCGTTGGAAAATCATATGCTTCTGCTACTTCCATCAAAAAAACTTCTAGATCAATAGCTACACAAACCGGCTCTCTAAACAATACCAGCTCTCCAGTTGAAACTGTTTAAAATAATTCTAAAAAAATGCAACCTAAGCTTAATTAGGCTTCAAATTCCATACAGTCTTCCAATGGCACTCCAATAGAAACAGTACAAATCAATTCCTCAAATCTACAAACCAAACCAAGTCAGACATCTACCTCCATACAGTCTTCTTTATCTAAACCAACAACTTCTAAAAAATCTCCATCAATACCAAAAAAATGTTTTGTCTGACAGGGGACATTCCTCAGCCTAACTGAACTTTATCTGACATCTCCAGCTCTAATTCCTATTCTGAACCTTTTTTGTCTTATAAACGTAATTCTGAACGCTCATCAATCAATTTTCACTCCCGTTTCTCACAGGAGTACAATAGTCATTTAACTGAAAGTGAATTAAAAAATAGTTTGAAAAATTGTCATAACTCTGCTCCTGGACCCGATGGTGTTACCTACATTATGATTAAACATTTATCAAAACAGTCTCTTAAAAATCTCCTTCAACTCTACAATAGAATCAGGACTGAACATATTTCTGCTTGGCACAATGCTATTGTCATTCCTTTTCCTAACCTGGCAAAGATGCTACTGATCCCAAGAATAACAGACCCATTGCCCTCACAAGCTGCTTGTGTAAGCTGCTACAAAAAATAGTATATGCTAGGCTTGTCTATATTTTAGAAAAAAGTACCGTAATTTCGCGCATATAGTCCGCGGAATATGTGTGTCAAAAAGTAAAATTTTTTCACCTGCGGACTATATGATGGTGCGGATTATCTGCGAGTTATTCACAGTTCAAATCCTCAAAATCACAAATAAACAAATACAAACTGACGATCAAATACAAACATAAACAATAGAATAACACACAAAGAAAACATCGTATCGGTAGCGTACCATGGAGCATAAAGCAAAAGATCACTATTAGGGTAGCACGTTGCTGAATATTCCAGTACTGTTATTTTTTAAATTATGTTCGCAAAATATCTTCGAAGTTTTCCTGCAAAGCAATACTAATGACAAACTTTGAGATAATCTTCCAAAAAATATATCTCCTAGTGCTGAATCACAGACAATCACCCATAGTGCATTTCTAGTAGGAAAGTAAAACTCACTCAATGACTCAACCATTCAACCGGGAATTCCGATAGAAAATGTAAACATCAACTTTAAAGGTTCCTTTTAATGTATAATTTTTAAAATATGGTTTATTAATAACAAGTACTTCTTTTCTTTATACTATTTTAATAGCGGGAATGCTTAAGCGATATTTTTATATAAAACTACATAATAGTATTCTACTTGCTGTTTTCTTGGGGTTATATTTTTCTCCTGCGGACTATATTGTAGTGCGGACAATCTGATGTTTTTAAAATAATTTTTGCATAAAACTTCACCTGTGGACTATACGATGGTGCGGACTATGCACGCAAAATTACGGTAATTTGATTTTAACATGGCAAAGTGGTTTCTGACAAGGCCGTTCAATGGTTGATAATATTTTATTACTGGAGACTAATATTCGAAGAGCTTATGTGAGATGTAACCATTTGGTTTCAATTTTTTTGACATGGAAAAAGCCTATGAGAAGACTTGGCGCTATGGAATTTTAAGAGAGATATATAATTTGAACTTTCGAGGAAATCTCCCTATTTTTATTGAAAACTTTTTAAGAGTCAGATGCTTTCAAACTCGTATTGGATCAGTTTATTCCGTTTTTTATTTTCAAGAGGAAGGTGTGCCTCAAGGCAGTATTTTGAGCGTTACGCTTTTTTCTTTAAAAATAAATGATATTCTAAAACAGCTGCCGCAAAGTGTCCATGGCAGTTTATATGTTGACAACCTGCAAATTTCTTGCCAGGGAAATGACATGCGCTTCATAGAACGCCAATTACAACTTGCTAAAAAAAATATAATTAAATGGACAAATAAAAACAGTTTTACTTTTTCTACTGACAAAACACAGTGTGTGCACTTTTGCTGCAAACGAGGTGTTCATCCTGATCCAAAGATTTTAATGAACAACAGACCAATTTCAGTTGTTGACACTTCTCGCTTTCTGGGTGTTATCTTTGACAGAAAACTAACTTTTAAACCTCATATTTTACACATAAGAACTAAATGTGACAAAGCACTTACTATTCTTAAAGTCCTTTCTAACACTTGTTGGGGTGCTGATCGTCCCTCTCTGCTGAAAATCTATCGAGCTGCTATTTGCTCTAAACTTGATGATGCTTGGCAGGTTTATGGTTCAGCCCCTCATTCTTACATTAAGAAACTTGACACAACACATTATAGTGTGCTTAGAATTTGCTCAGAAGCTTTCCGCACTACTCCTGTCCTCAGTTTATATGCTGTCTGGAGCCTTCTCTCACTGACATCAGACAGAGACTTTCATTTGAATTGTACTATCGCATCCTCTCACATCCTGCATCCCACATTTTGCTCTTAGAGTTAAGAACTTTCTTGCTGGCACCTCTCATATTCATACCAAAGTTCGTTTTCGGTCTCTTATAAACATGACACCTTGGAATTTCAAGGTAATTTCTTCTCTTCATCCGTTTAAAGGATTTGACAAACCAACACAGATGCTTCTATTTTTCAGGCACTTTACTCATCTCATCACTCTCATTACAAGGATTACGTCGAGATTTTTACAGACGGCTCTAAGACAAGCAATAAAGTCGGTTGTGGTGGTGTCATTGGTAACACCAGTTTTAGCTATCAACTTCCTAATTCATTTTCCATCTTCTCTGCAGAGTTTTTTGCTGTTGAGGTTGCCCTTAACATTATTTCATCTCAGCACAGTAGAAAATTCATTATATATACAGACTCAAAGAGTGTTCTTGATTCTCTCTCTTCTAGCTCTTGTAACCTGACTTTCATTTCAATTTTAAAAACTTACAACAATCATTTGAAAAAGGGATTTGACATTTTGTTTTGCTGGGTTCCTGGCCATGTAGGCATTAAAGGCAATGAAGCAGCAGACAAAGCCACAAGGCAGGCTTCCATACTTTTAAATTGTCCTGTTCCTTATGATGACATTAAGCACACGCTTAAAAGCTATCTTAAGAATATTTAGCAAAGGGAGTGGAATAACCAAAACAATAATAAATTGCAAGAAATAAAACCTCAAATTTCAATCTGGCCTACACTCACTCCTAGAAAATATAATGTAATTATTACTCGACTACGAATCGGGCATTCAAGACTCCCACATAAATACTTTTTACTTGGAAAACAACAACCTGAGTGTCCGAAATGTCATTTCAGTGCATTAACCATTCGTCATGTCCTCACCGACTGCCCTTGCCTTCGTCATCTCTATCGAACACATTTGAATTCATCTTCACCCAATCTGACAAAACTTTTAGGTGTAAATCCTCATTATCATTTGACAAACTTTTTGAAAAAGGCTGGTTTTTACTTCGACATCTGATTTTATTATTTACTTTTGTTCATTGTGTTTTACATTGGTTTTTAGTGTGTACACTGTTTTTTATTATTTTTGATTTTATCTTTTGTGTATTTTTGTTTCTTATTTTTACTGTGTTTCTTTAATAACATTCTGGATGGGTGAACCCATTCAGGAGCTGCTTTTTATTCTTTTACCTTTTTGTGTGGTGCAGCATGTCCAAATATGGACCTTGCGAAAATAAGTTATTCAACCAACCAACCACCCTCAGTCTCCCTAAAAAATTCTAATTCACCCTTGCGTCCCAATATCATTAAGAAAACGAGAATTGCTAAATTGCCCACTCCAAATTCGAACAAAACAAAAAAAATAAATCTTACTAAACAACAGGACTTTATAAGCCTTCATCCTTCTGATGTGGAAGGTGTGTTCTACCGCATCAGAGAATAATGACGTGAATGTGTTAATCTAAAAAAAAAAAAAAAAAAAAAAATACTAATTTCATTTTATGGAAATTCCAAGGTTTTACAAATAAATGAGATGAAATCAGAGAGATCATTTCTGATCGACCCATTTGCTTTGCCTTTCAAGAGACCTACTTAAGACAAAATGATAATTTAAAAATTCGTGGCTATAATTGTTTTAGAAAAGATTTTATCCATTCTGACAGGGCTACAGTAGCTCTTCTTATTTCTAATAATGTACCTCACAGTAATATTTCTTTAAATACTAATATCCAAGCTGTAGCAGTCCAGGTCCATATTCACATTCTTGTCACTGTTTGCAATATATATGTACCCCCAAATATGACTCTAAGATCTCATGATCTCAATAATCTTATTTTGCAGTTGCCAACTCCTTTGGTCTTTTTTGGAGATTTTAACGGGCACAATCCACTTTGGGGTAGTCCTGACGTTACAGTTGAAGATCTTTAATCCGCACACCTTGGTTCTAGAACTTGTGCGGATTACAGATTTTTGCAAATTATAGATCAATGATGCCATTTCCTCGCTATATGAGTTAGTATAAGGTACATAAAACAATAAACTTTCTTTAATGAAGCTAGAATTAGAATTGTTTGTTTTTGTAATGAAGGTAATACTAATAACTATATAAAACAATAAAATTTATTTAATGAAGTAGAAGCAATGTATAATTTAATCCCTTAAATGAGTAATTCATAAAAAAAAAAAAAACTGTACTCTTACTTCTGGACTGTGATTAACAGTATACAGCCAGATACTTGCAATGTGATTAGTTTGATGCAGTTTTTAATGACTGTGTTGTAGATGTTATCTCTCAAAACAAATGCTGATATAATTTTTTCCTTAAGCAGTTTTGCATATTTTTGAAATACCACTCTAAAAAGAACATTTACACTAATGGTTCTTAAACATCTGTGAAAATACACAATCCCACGAACACATATGATGTCATTTTTTTCAACCAATGAGCAATGCTGTTTCATGCAGTTAAAAAACTGCACTTGCATAAGTTTTATTTGATCAGTAATTTAATATTATTCAGACGATGTTCAGATTCGCTAAAAAAGTATAAGACAATAAAATTATAATTTTTTTTTCCCTTTTGAAATTAATTATGTATATCTAAATTACATTTTACACTCATTTTTTTTTTCATTTTAGTATGTGAATTAACATCATATTTTCTCATACACATCCAAACTATCAGATTTTCGTTACTGCAAAATCTTTTGTTTACATTTGCGAAGTGAGTGTGGATTATAGATAATTGCGAATTATGGGTATGCGGATTATAGATCCTCAACTGTACTCAGTGCGGTCAAGTTATTCAGGATTTTGTCACAGATAATACTCTAAGTATTCTAAATAATGGTGACAGTACATATTTTCATGAACCTTCCAAAACATTCCATGCAATAGACCTAGCCAATTGCTCACCCACTCTGCATCCATATTTTAATTTCTTTGTAAGTAACAATCTACATAATAGTGATCAATTCTTTTCCTTTTTTCATTTTATAGTTTTAATGAACATCAACCTAGAAACCCATATTATATTTATGACAAGGCCAATTGGGCTACTTTCACTATATATGCAAATATCACATACGAAATGACTGAGGGGGATATCAACAGAGCAATCACTGATGTCACGAACTGTATTATAAATGCAGCTGATATTACTATTCCAAAATCCTCTGGCCCCCAGGGGGGTACCTTCTTCAGGTATTCAGGGGGAGTCACGCACCCCGGGCCCGAGTGATCTTTTTTCTTCTTTTTTTTTTTCTTCTCGTTTTTTTTTTTTTTTTTTATCTTTCTTTTTTTTTTATTTTTTCCACTTTTGGGTTGTTTACCTTTTTTTCCACTGCCAATAAGTTCTTGGTCTGTTTTTTTTTTTTTGTTTGTTTCTTTTGGATTGTCTTTTATTTTTCATTTCCAATAAGTCCTTGGTCCATTGTTTTGTTGTTTAAAAAAAAAAAAAAAAAAAAACCAAAAAAATTAAAAAATTTTTGAAAAGAAAAAAAAAAAAATTCTACCACTCACCTTGTTATACTAATATACTTGTGTTGTGTTCTGACTCACCCCTTCTTTTTCTGTGTTGGTTGTTATTAAAAAAATAGAAAAACTGTAAAAAAAAAATAATAAAAATAAATAAAAGGCAACAAAAAATAAATATACTAACTAATAATCCATTAACCAAGTTAAGTCAGGTGTTGATGTGGCGCTGGCTATTGGGGCAATGATTTTGGTGAGGGTGCCACGGTAGTCTAGCCTTGGGATCACACTGGGAGACTGGTGCCCTTGGTGAAGGTGAGACAACGGTGACTACTCGAACGAGAAACACTGGACTAACACGACTACCACATGTGATGCCTGAACTGTGTCGGCGACCTGGTAGCTGGTGAGTGGTTATGGGTGTCCAAGAGAGGATTCTTAAAAACCCTTTGCGTTTGTGTGTTGGAAGAAACACTCACCCCTTTTTCCTTTTTTCTCTTATTATGGCGACAAATATTGGTATTTCGAAAAATGCGTCTGGCTCGGGCCAAGCTATTGGAAATTCAAATGTGAAATCTTGGGCGGAAAGAATGGAAGAGTTTTCTTCCACCCTTAATGAAAATAATGTATTCCTCAATTCCGAGGCAAGATTTTTTGTGCTAAAGAGGAATGAAGGAGATTTCTTGCGAACATCTCCATTTTTGATCCAAAAGGCGCTACAATCTATCATGGGTGATCCAAAATCTGTAAAGAAATTAAAATCAGGTGAGTTATTGGTTGAGGTAGAAAGTCAGAAACAAGCTAATAATCTCAAGAAATGTACCCGATTCGCAGACATACCTGTTACTGTTAGTCCACATAGAACATTAAATATTTGCCGTGGTGTCATATCAGAATCAGATCTTCAATTTATCCCAGAGGCTGAAATGCTAGACAACCTTAAAGACCAAAAAGTAATTGCAGTGAAACGTATTTCCATTTTTCGTGACAACAAGCCCATCCCAACAAAACACATTATTCTAACAATAGACTCTCCTAATCTACCACGCTCGATAAAGGCTGGTTACCTTGAATGCCCAATTCGACAATACATTCCAAATCCGCTACGCTGCTTCAATTGCCAACGGTTTGGCCATTCTAAGACTTCATGCCGTGGAAAACAAACATGTGCTCGTTGTAGTGCCATTGGCCATAACAGTGAAAATTGCGAAGCCCCAACCTGTTGTGTTAATTGTAAAAAAGATCACCCATCTTACTCAAAGTCCTGTGAAAAATGGAGAACTGAAAAGGAAATTCAAACTGTTAAAACAAAACAAAATATATCATATCCCGAAGCAAGGAAAATTGTAGAATCACGAACCCCTACCATAGGAAAATCATATGCTGCTGCCATAGTTACCAAAAAAACTTATCAATCTATTGCAATCCAAACAGACACTCTCCTGAATACTAGCTCTCCAATCGAAACTACGTTAAACAATTCTCCAAACTTACAATCCAAACCAAATCACGCTTCTAACTCTTCACAGTCCTCTTCATCAAAATCAAGTAATTTAAAGAAAACTCCACAAATTGCTAAAAGCTTCTTATCTGGCAGAAGTCAGAATTCTACCTCTCTTAAACATTCTAACTCACCCTCTCGACTCAATATCATTAAAAAAAAGAAAGTAACTAAATTGCCCACTTCGACTCCAAATAAAAATAATAAAGTTAACCCTAAAAAACAAGATGATACGATCAGCCTTCATCCTTCTGATGGGGAGGATGGTATGTCTACTGCATCAGAGGACAATGACGTGGATGTTATAATCTAAAAAAAAAAAAAAATCATGACTAATTTCATTTCATGGAATTGCCGAGGTTTTATGAATAAACGAGATGAAATCAGAGATATTATCTCTGATCATCGACCTATCTGCTTCGCCTTTCAAGAAACGTACTTAAGACAAAAGGATAATGTTAAAATCCGTGGCTATCAGTGTTTTAGAAAAGATTTTACACATTCTGACAGAGCTACAGGTGGTGTAGCTCTTTTAATTTCTAATAATGTTCCACACTCTAATATCATATTAAACACAGACATCCAGGCCATTGCTGTTCAGATCCATATACACATACTTATCACCATCTGCACTGTTTATTTGCCGCCAAATATGACTGTTCGACAATGTGACCTCTATAGGCTTCTTTTGCAACTTCCAACACCTTTTGTAATTCTTGGTGATTTCAACGGACACAATCTACTTTGGGGTAGTCCTGATGTTAATCCTCGGGGACAAATCATTGAAGACCTAATTACTGACCATAATTTATGTATTTTAAATAATGGTGAAAATACATATTTTCATGAACCTTCTAGAACTTTTCATGCAATAGACCTGGCCATTTGCTCTCCTATTCTTTATCCATATTTTAATTTCTTTGTTAGTAACGACCTTCATAATAGTGACCATTTTCCTCTATTTTTATCTTTTTATAATTTTAATGATCATCATCCTACAAATCCACATTATATTTATGACAAGGCCAACTGGACTACTTTCACTATAAATGCAACTATCACATATGAAATGATGGAGGGTGATATCAACAGAGCAATCACTGAAGTCACAAATTGTATTATAAGTGCAGCCGATATTGCTATTCCAAAATCCTCTGGACGTCTCAGTAAACATTCAAAGCCATGGTGGAATGATGAATGCAACAATGCAAAAAGACAGCAACAAAAAGCTTGGGGAATTTTTAGGAGGTACCCAACTACTGCAAATTGTATCGCATTCAAAAAAGCAAGGGCAGCCGCACGAAGAATCCGCAGAATCTCCCAAAGAAATTCCTGGATAAAATATGTGTCCAGTATTACCTCCAATGTAAGCAGTAAACAGCTTTGGCATCGTGTCAAGAAAGCAATGGGAATATATTCTAATCAAAGTATTTCATTTTTAAAAGATAATGGCCAAACTATAACTTCTACTAAAAATATTGCAAACACCATTGGTAAAACTTTATCTCATATCTCCAGCTCTAATTCATATTCTGAACCTTTTTTGTCTCATAAACGTAATTCTGAACGATCATCAATCAATTTTCACTCCCGCTCTTCACCAGACTACAATAGACCTTTTACAGAAAATGAATTAAAAAATAGTTTGAAAAATTGCCATAACTCTGCTCCCGGACCCGATGGTGTTACCTACATTATGATTAAACATTTATCTAAACAGTCTCTTAAAAATCTCCTTCATCTTTACAATAGAATCTGGACTGAAAATATATTCCCTGTTGCTTGGCACGATGCTATTGTTATTCCTTTTCCTAAGCCAGGCAAAGATACTACTGACCCAAAAAATTACAGGCCCATTGCTCTTACAAGCTGTCTATGTAAACTACTTGAAAAAATGGTAAATACTAGATTAGTTTTTATTCTCGAAAGGAATAATTTGATTTCTCCATGGCAAAGTGGTTTTCGATGGGGCCGTTCTACGGTTGACAATATTTTATTATTAGAGACAAATATTCGCAAAGCTAATGTGAGACGTAACCATTTGGTGTCAATTTTTTTCGATATAGAAAAAGCTTACGACAAAACATGGCGCTATGGTGTTTTAAAAGATCTTTTTAATCTGGACTTTCGAGGAAATCTCCCTATTTTCATTCAAAACTTCTTAAGAGTCAGACGCTTTAGGGTTCGAATAGGATCAATTTATTCAGATTTCTATTTTCAGGAGGAGGGTGTGCCTCAAGGCAGTGTTCTGAGCGTCACACTTTTTTCTTTGAAAATAAATGATATACTAAAACAATTACCACAATCTGTAAATGGAAGTTTATATGTTGACGACCTGCAAATTTCTTGCCAGGGGAATGACATGCGTTTCATTGAACGCCAATTGCAACTTGCCATCAAGAATATCATCGACTGGACAAATAGAAATGGTTTTACATTTTCTACTGACAAAACACAGTGTGTGCATTTTTGCCGCAAACGAGGGCTTCATCCTGACCCAGAAATTCTTATGAACAACAGGCCAATTTCGGTTGTTGACACTGCTCGCTTTTTGGGTGTTATTTTTGACAGTAAATTGAATTTTAAACCACATATTTTACACTTAAGAATTAAATGTGACAAAGCTCTTAATATTCTAAAAGTCCTTTCTAATACTTCTTGGGGTGCCGATCGTCCATCTCTCCTGAAAATATATCGAGCTGCTATTCGGTCTAAAATTGATTATGCCTGCCATGTTTATGGATCAGCATCAGATTCTTACCTGAAGAGACTTGACACAACACATCATAGTGCACTAAGAATTTGTTCAGGAGCCTTCCGGACCAGTCCTGTTTTTAGTTTATATGCTGACTGTGTGGAGCCTTCTCTCACTGATATAAGACAAAGACTTTCACTTGAATTGTACTATCGCATCCTTTCACATCCTAATCATCCACTTCACTCACATTTAAATAATAACGATCATAATCTTTATGTGAATCGGCCATCTTGCGTCCCTCATTTTGCTCTTAGGATTAAGAACTTTCTTGTGGGCACTTCTCATATTCATACCAAAGTTCGTCCCCGTTCTTTTTTAATCATGACGCCTTGGAATTTCCAAGTTATTTCTTGTCTTCACCCATTTAAGGGATTTGACAAATCTAACACAGATGCTTCCATTTTTCAAACACTTTTCTCATCTCATCGCTCTGCCTACAAAGACTATATTGAGATTTTTACTGATGGCTCCAAAACAACTAATAAAGTCGGTTGTGGTATTATCATTGGTAATACAACTTTTAGCTATCAACTCCCTAATTCTTTTTCCATCTTCTCTGCAGAGTTCATTGCTGTTGAGGTTGCCCTTAACATTATTTCATCTCATCACAGTAGAAAATTCATTATATATACAGACTCAAAGAGTGTTCTTGATTCTCTCTCTTCTAGCTCTTGTAACCTGACTTTCATTTCAATTTTAAAAACTTATAACGACCTTTTGAAAAAGGGATTTGATATTTTGTTTTGCTGGGTTCCTGGCCACGTAGGCATTAAAGGCAATGAAGCAGCGGACAAAGCCGCAAGGCAGGCTTCCATACTTTTAAACTGTCCTGTTCCTTATGAAGACGTTAAGCACACACTTAAAAGCTATCTTAAAAATATGTGGCAAAGGGAGTGGAATAACAATAATAATAATAAATTGCGAGAAATAAAGCCTCAAATTTCAGTCTGGCCTACAATTTCCCCTAGAAAATATGATGTTATTATTACTCGACTAAGAATTGGGCATTCCAGACTCACCAATAAATACTTATTACTAGGAGAACAACAACCTGAGTGTCCAAAGTGTCATTTCAGTGCTTTAACCATTCGTCATGTCCTCACCGACTGCCCTTGCCTTCGTCATCTCTATCGAACACATTTTAATTCATCTTCACCCAATCTGACGAACCTTTTAGGTGTGAACCCTCATCATCGCATGACTAATTTTTTAAAAGAAGCTGGTTTTTATCATGACATTTGATTTTATATTTTACACTGTTTATCTTTTTATTATATACACTGTTCATCTCCTTTTGCTTCGGTTTTTTATATTTACACTGTTCATAACTTTTTACATCATTTTATTTTATACACTTTTTACTCTGCTTTCTATTATTTCAATATTTGTCTTGTTATTTTATTATTTTTCCTATTGTTTTAATATTCAATGTGTTTTTTACTGACCATCTGGATGGGTAAAACCCATCCAGAAGCGTCCTTATTTTTTATCCTTTTGATTGGCGCAGTATGTCCCATTGCGGACCTTGCGCCATTAAACAACAATCAACCAACCAACCAACCAAAATCCTCTGGACGTCTCAGTAAACATTAAAAGCCATGGTCGAATGATGAATGCAATACTGCAAAAAGACAGCAACAAAAAGCGTGGGGTATTTTTAGGAGGTACCCAACTACTGCTAATTGTATCGCATTCAAAAAGGCAAGGGCAGCCGCACAAAGAATCCACAGAAACTCCCCAAAAGATTCCTGGATTAAATGTGTCCAGCATTACCTCCAATGTAAGCAGTAAACAGCTTTGGCGTTGTGTCAAGAAATCAATGGGAATATATTCTAATCAAAGTATTTCATTTTTAAAAGATAATGGCCAAATTATAAATTCTACTAAACATATTGCAAACACCATTGGTAAAACTTTATCTCACATCTTCAGTTCTAATTCATATTCCGAACCTTTTTTGTCTCATAAACATAATTCTGAACGATCATCAATCAATTTTTACTCCCGCTCTTCACTAGACTACAATAGAATGGACCTTTTACAGAAATTGAATTAAAAAATAGTTTGAATCATTGTCCGATGGTGTTACCTACATTATGATTAAACATTTATCAAAACAGTCTCTTAAAAATCTCCTTCATCTTTACAATAGGATCTGGACTGAAAATATATTACCTGTTGCTTGGCACGATGCTATTGTTATTCCTTTTTCTAAACTAGGTAAAGAGGCTATTGACCTAAAAAATTACAGGCCCATTGCTCTTACAAGCTGTCTATGTAAACTGCTCGAAAAAATGGTAAATACTAGATTGGTTTATATTCTCGAAATTTTTTTTTTATTTCTCCATGGCGTCCCCAGGGGGGTACCTTCTTCAGGTATTCAGGGGGAGTCACGCCCCCCGGGCCCAAATGATGTTTTTTTCTCTTCCTTTTTTTTTTTTTTTTTTTTTTTAAACCTTCTACCTTCTTTTCTTTTATTTCTTTCACTTTTGGTTTAGTTTTTTTTTTTCCTAAGTTTTTGGCTTTTTTCTTGCTTTTTCGTCCTTGTTTGTATTTTTGGTTTTTGCTGCCAATAAGGTTTTGGTACTTGTTCTTGTTCATTGTTCTTGAAAAAAAAAAAAAAATTGTGAAAAAAAAAAAAAAAAAAAAAAAAAAAATTAAAATTTTGAAAAACTTAAAAAAATTAAACTACTTATTCACCTATTAAAACAGGAATAAACTACTACGTCAGAAACGCCAAAGAAAAATTATTGAGGTGCATACAGCTGTTTCGGTAGCCTAAAGCGTACCGTCTTCAGTGCAAAAAGAATTCTGAATTTGTAGAAGTGCTCTTATATATAAGGAGAGGGACCAGATTTAGTTCAACCAATAGGATTACAGAAGAGGTGGGGAGTGTGGCCAATAGGAATAAAGGAATGTGTAGCTGTGTAAACAGTAGAAAAATTAAGGAAATGTGGACTGAATGTAAAATTTCCAACAATCAGACAAATAGGGAACAGCGAAATCACAATTTACAAGGTTTTTAAAATTTTTATAAATATGAAAAGCTTCAAAGAAATCGAGTTCATGAATAGATTTAGGTCTGCAAATTATTTTAGCTGAATTAAATTTAAAATTATGATTTTCCTCCCAGCAATGTTTAGAAATAGAGGAAAATCATAATTTTAAATTTAATTCAGCTAAAATAATTTGCAGACCTAAATCCATTCATGAACTCGATTTCTTTGAAGCTTTTCATATTTATAAAAATTTTAAAAACCTTGTAAATTGTGATTTCGCTGTTCCCTATTTGTCTGATTGTTGGAAATTTTACATTCAGTCCACATTTCCTTAATTTTTCTACTGTTTACACAGCTACACATTCCTTAATTCCTATTGGCCACACTCCCCACCTCTTCCGTATTCCTATTGGTTGAACTAAATCCGGTCCCTCTCCTATATATAAGAGCACTTCTACAGATTCAGAATTCTTTTTGCCCTGAAGACGGTACGCTTTAGGTTACCGAAACAGCTGTATGCACCTCAATACTTTTTCTTTGGCGTTTCTGACGTAGTAGTTTATTCCTGTTTTAATATTCCAACGCCAAGTCTCCTGCTATTACTTACTCACCTTTTTGTTTTCTACTTACCTTATTTGTTTTCACTCACCTTTATTTTTTGGTCTTGTTCTTGTTGGTTATACTAAAATTACTTAACTTCTAAAACATTAACCAAGCTGAAAACAGTGGTCTCACGGTAGTCTAGCCTTGGGATCACACTGGGAGACTGGTGCCCTTGGTGAAGGTGAGACAACGGTGACTACTCGAACAAGAAACACCAGACTAACACGACTACCACATGTGATTCCCGATCTGGGTCGACGGTCTGGTAGCTGGTGAGTGGTTATGTGTGTCCCAGGGAGCGATTCTGAAAAACCCTTTGCTTTTCCGTCTGTTCAAGAAACGGGCTGACTTGTGGGACTAAGGAAACCCTCGACCCTTTTTTCTTATCTCAATATGGCGACAAACAAAGGAAATACGAATAATGCGCTTGGTTCGGGCCTATCCCTCAATGCTAACTCTAATAATACTGCATGGCCAGATAGAACGGAAGAATTCTCTTCCACCTTACCTGAAAAAGTAATTTCCACATACGATGAGTCAAGATTTTTTGTAATCAAGCGTAATGAAGGTGACTTTTTTAAAACGTCACCATTTCTAATTCATAAAGCTATTAAATTAGTTGTGGGTGAGTGAACCAAAGTCAATTAAGAAAATCAAATCAGGAGAACTTTTAATCGAAGTAGAAAACATCAAGCAAGCAAGTAACCTCAAAAAATGTACACTTTTCGCTAATATTCCAGTTACTGTTACTACTCACCGAACATTAAATACCAGTCGTGGAGTTATTTCAGAGCCTGACCTTCAATACATACCAGAACAGGAAATACTAGAGAATTTAAGAGATCAGAAAGTTATAGCAGTAAGGCGCATTTCAATTTCCCGTGAAAATAAACAAATCCAAACTAATCACATAATACTCACTTTTGATTCTCCGAAACTCCCACGCTCTATAAAAGCTGGATACCTGGAATGCCCTTTAAGACCTTACATCCCAAATCCTCTGCGCTGCTTCAAATGCCAACGTTTTGGTCACTTAAAAAATTCTTGCCGTAGTAATCTCACATGTGCCCGCTGTGGTGGTGTGGGCCATGATAATGAAAACTGAAGCTCCCATATGTTGTGTAAACTGCAAAAAAGACCACCCATCTTATGCTAAAATATGTGAAAAATTGAAATTCGAAAAAGAGATTCAAACTGTGCGTACCAAAGAAAATATATCATATTTTGAAGCCAGAAAAATTGTTGAAACCAGAACACTCACAATTGGAAAATCCTTTGCTGCTGCTGTTGCTTCTATTAAAATACCCAAAAATTACAAAACAATCTCCACACAAACAGATAGTATTACTAAGAGCATCCCTCCTGAAGAAGCCAAAAATAATTTGCAAAAAGATCAAGAAAAGCCTACTCAAACACCTAATTTATCACACCAAACACCTAATTCTTCAAAGCCAACATATCCTAGAAAAAGCTCACAAATTCTGAAAAAACCCATGTCTCATAAAAATCGCAGCTTTGAACCTCTAAAGCATGGAAATTCTCAAAACAACTTGGTTAAAAGAAAAAAAATACCTAAGCTAACAGAGTCTATAAAATCAAAAGAAAATAATATAGCTTAACAAGTGGACTTAATAAGCCTTCATCCCTCTGATGGAGAAGGTATGTCTACTGCTTCAGAAGATGATGACGTAGATGTGTTAATCTAAAAACAAAATTATAATGACTAATTTCATTTCCTGGAATTGCAGAGGTTTTAACAATAAACGGGATGAAATAAAAGACATTGTCTTTGATCATCGACCAATTTGCTTTGCTTTTCAAGAAACGTATCTAAAGCAAAATCATAAGACTAAAATTCGTGGCTACAACTGTCTAAGGAAAGATTACATTCAATCTGACAGAGCTACAGGTGGTGTGGCTCTATTAATCTCCAATAATGTTCCTCACACAAATATACCTTTAAACACAAATATTCAAGCCATAGCTGGCCAAATCCACATCAATATGCTAATAACCATCTGTACTGTCTATTTAACACCTAATATGTCTGTACGAAAACAAGATCTGAATAATTTAATTTTGCAACTCCCTACCCCATTCTTAATTTTCGGTGACTTCAAAGGACATAACCCGCTTTGGGGGAGCCCCAATGTTAATTCCCGTGGACAAGTTATTGAAGATTTCATAAATGATAATTCCTTATGTCTTTGAAACAATGGAGACAATACTTATTTCCACGAACCATCTAGGACTTTTCACGCAATAGACCTCGCAATCTGTTCTCCAATTCTTTACCCATATTTTAATTTTTTTGTTTCTGACAATCTGCATAACAGTGATCATTTTCCTTTATTTTTATCGCTCTATAATTTCAATCAAGTTAACCATAGTAATCCTCATTACATTTATGACAAGGCCAATTGGATTACTTTCTCTTATAATGCCTCCATTATTTCTGCCATGATTGAGGGCGATATAACAGTGCAGTTTCACATGTCAGCCATTGTTTCATTAATGCAGCTAACATTTCGATTCCAAAATCATCTGGATATCCTTTTAAACACTCTCGACCTTGGTGGAATGAAGACTGTAAAATTGCAAAAAGGCGCCAACAAAAAGCGTGGGGGATTTTTCGGAGATATCCCACTACAGCAAATTATATTGCATATAAACAAGCTAGAGCAAGTGCACGAATGATTCGTAGAAAATCCCAAAAAGAATCATGGATTGATTATGTATCCAGCATTACATCGAATACTAGTAGCAAACAATTGTGGCATCGTGTCAAGAAAGCCATGGGCATTTATTCTAATGACAGTATTTCTTTTCTTAAAGATAATGGTCGTGTTTGCAATGTTTTGGGTGGAAGTGATTGTCTGACCATTATCTTTAAGAAAAGAAATACTGCCATTAGAATAAATGCCCATGGCTTTCTTGACACGATGCCACAATTGTTTGCTACTAGTATTCGATGTAATGCTGGATACATAATCAATCCATGATTCTTTTTGGGATTTTCTACGAATCCTTCGTGCACTTGCTCTAGCTTGTTTATATGCAATATAATTTGCTGTAGTGGGATATCTCCGAAAAATCCCCCACGCTTTTTGTTGGCGCCTTTTTGCAATTTTACAGTCTTCATTCCACCAAGGTCCTGTTTCCTATCTTAAGAAACTGGACACCGTACATCACAGTGCGCTTAGAATTTGTTCAGGGGCTTTCCGCACTTCTCCAATCCTTAGTCTTTATGCTGACTGTGTGGAGCCTTCTCTTGCCAATATTAGACAACTATTGTTGGATCTTTACTATCGCATTCGTCCACATCCTAATCATCCACTTCATCCTCATTTAAATAACAACAATGAAAATCTTTTTCTGATTCGTTCATCTTGCTTTCCACATTTTGGTCTTCGGATTAAAAACTTTCTTGCAGGCACTTCTTATGCTCATATCAAAGTTCGCCCTCGGTCTGTTTTGAATATGACTCCTTGGGACTTTCAAGTTGTTTCTTGCCTTTATCCATTTAAAAACTTTGACAAATCTAACACTGATGCCTCAATTTTTAAGATGCTTTATGCTGCTCATCGCAGTGATTATAAGGAATATGTGGAGGTCTTTACAGATGGTTCAAAGACAAGTGACCAGGTTGGTTGTTGTGTCATATGTGGTAATACAGTTTTTAGCTATAGACTCCCTAATTCATTGTCCATTTACTCTGCAGAGTTTTTTGCAGTTGAAGTTGCACTTAATTTTATCTCATCTCATCCTTACAAAAAATTCATAATTTATACAGACTCAAAGAGTGTCATCGATTCGCTTTCATCCACTTCTTGCAACTCTCCTTTTATCTCTGTTCTAAAAGCCTATTACGACCTTCTGAGAAAGGGATTTAACATTTTATTCTGTTGGGTTCCAGGTCATGTTGGTATAAAAGGCAACAAATTAGCAGATAAAGCAGCTAGGCAGGCTTTAGTGACTATAAATTGTCCAACTCCTTAAGAGGATATTAAGCACTCAATTAAGAAATTTTTGAAAGATATATGGCAAAGAGAGTGGGGTTATCAAACTAATAATAAACTACATCTTATCAAACCAAACATTGCAGCCTGGCCCACGCTTACACCTAGAAAATATGAAGTAATTATTACTCGTCTTAGGATTGGACACACTAGGCTCACACATAAGCATTTACTTCTTGGGGAACAGGAGCCTTCTTGCCGAAATTGTCATTTCGATTTGCTTACTGTCCGTCATTTACTCACCAACTGCCCCTGCCTTCGTCACTTGTATCGGTATTATTTTAATTCATCATCACCAAATATGACAAACCTTTTGGGTATTAATCCACACATTAATCTGACCAACTTTTTAAAAGAGATAGGCTTTTACTTTGATATTTGATTTTATTATTTACACATTTTACCGCATTTTACATCTGTTTTTATTATATATACACTGGTTTTAACATTTAACATTTGATTTTATGATATACACTGTTTATTTTTTGTTTTTATGTTGCTTTTACTTTTTAAATTATTCCGACTTTTTATCTTTCCTTGTTTTGTATTTTTAACGTGGATCCTCTTAAATGACAGTCTGGATGGGTAAACCCATTCAGAAGCTATAGCTTCTTTATTTTCAATATAACTGTTTGGCGCAGTATGTCCCATAGTGGACCTTGCGCCACTAAAAGTCAACCAACCAACCCATTTCTCCATGGCAAAGTGGTTTCCGAGGAGGCCTTTCTACGGTTGACAATATTTTATTATTAGACAAATATCCACAAAGCTAATGTGAGACATAATCATTTGGTGTCAATTTTTTTCGATATAGGAAAAGCTTATGACAAAACATGGCGCTATGGTATTTTAAGATATCTTTTTAATTTGGACTTTCGAGGAAATCTCCCCATTTTCATTCCCCCAGGGGAGTACCTTCTTGAGGTATTCAGGGGGAGTCGCACACCCCGGGCCCGAGTGATCTTTTTTTCCCTCTCCTTTTGTTTTATTCCCCTTCCCTTTTATTTCTTTCACTTTTGGTTTGGTTTATTTTGCTTTTGTTGCCAATAAGTTTTTGGTACTTACTTGCTCCTGTTGTTTTGTTCTTTGAAAAAAAATAAAAAATCTTTTAAAAATTATAAAATTTGAAAAACCCCAAAAAAATGAAACTACTCACCTTGTTCCCTCACCTTTTTCGTTTCTACTCACCTTGTTTCTTACTCACCTTTTCTCTCATTTGTTACACTAAAAACCTTAAAATTACTAATCTATTAATTAAGCTAAGTCCGGTGTAGATGTGGCACTGGCTACTAGGTTGGTGATTTGGTGAGGGTCTCACGGTAGTCTAGCCTTGGGATCACACTGGGAGACTGGTGCCCTTGGTGAAGGTGAGACAACGGTGACTACTCTAACGAGAAACACCGGACTAACACGACTACCACATGTGTTTCCTAAGCTGGGTCATTGGTCTGGTAGCTGGTGAGTGGTTATGGGTGTCCCAGAGAGGATTCTTAAAAACCCTTTGCGTTTGTGTGTTGGAAGAAACACTCTGACTTGTAGGAAACTGACTAAGGAAACCTTCACCCTTTTCTCTCTTTCTAATGATGGCGACAAATATGGGAAATACGGATAATGCGTCTGGCTCGGGCTAATCAAATCTCAAATGCAATGCTAATTCTTGGGTGGATAGGATGGAGGAGTTTTCTTCATCTTTGAGTGAAAACATCTTTGATAGCGATGAGGCATGTTTTTTTTTGTAATAAAATGGAATGAGGGAGATTTTTCTAAGACCTCCCCATTTCTCATACAGAAGGCTGTACACGGCATTATAGGCGAACCAAAATCAATTAAAAGATTGAGATCAGGAGAATTATTAATTGAACTGGAAAACAACAATCAGGCAAGAAATTAAAAAAAGTGCACCATGTTTGCTAATCTCCCTGTCACTATCAGTGCGCATCGGACTTTAAATGCAAGCCGCGAAGTTATATCTGAACCTGACTTACAGTATATCCCTGAAGGTGAACATGTGGTGCCTGAACTGGGTCGGCGACCTGGTAGCTGGTGAGTGGTTATGGGTGTCCCAAAGAGGATTCTTGAAAACCCTTTGCGTTTGTGTGTTGGAAGAAACACTCACCCCTTTTTCCTTCTCTCTCTAATTATGGCTACAATTATGGATATTTCGAATAATGCGTCTGGCTCGGGCCAAGCTAATAAAAGCGAAAATGATAAATCATGGGCAGAGAGAGTTGAAGAGTTTTCTTCAACTTTAAGTGAGAGTAATGTATTTGTGAATAGTGATGCTAGATTTTTCGTGGTGAAAAGGAAAGAAGGAGACTTCTCACACACTTCTCCTTTTTTGGTACAGAAAGCACTGCAGTCGATTATGGGTGATCCGAAGTCAGTAAAGAAACTTAGAACAGGTGAATTATTGATTGAAGTAGAAAATGAGAAACAAGCAAACAACCTTAAGAAATGTTCTCAATTTGCAAACATACCAGTTACCGTTAGTCCACATAGAACATTAAATATTTGCCGCGGCGTCATCTCAGAATCTGATCTTCAATTTGTCCCCGAATCCGAAATTTTAGAAAACCTTAAAGACCAAAGAGTTATTGCTGTCAAACGTATTTCTATTTTCCGTGACAATAAGCCTATTCCAACAAAACACATTATTTTAACAATAGACTCCCCTAAATTACCACGCTCCATAAAAGCTGGTTACCTTGAATGCCCCATAAGACAATACATTCCAAATCCTCTACGCTGTTTCAATTGCCAACGTTTTGGCCACTCAAAAAATTCATGCCGAGGAAACTTAACATGTGCCCGCTGCAGTGCTATTGGCCATGATAGCAAAAATTGCAAAGCCCCAATCTGTTGTGTGAATTGCAAAAAAGATCACCCATCCTATTCAAAATCGTGTGAAAAATGGAAAATGGAAAAGGAGATACAAACAACTAAAACAAAACAAAACATATCGTATCCTGAAGCAAGAAAAATAGTTGAATCAAGAACCCCTACCGTTGGAAAATCATATGCTTCCGTCATAGTTAAAAAAAAAACTTATCAGACTATAGCAACACAAACTGACAGTCTTCTTAAACCTAGCTCTCCAGTCGAAACTACGATAGTCAATCCCCCTAAATTACAATCCAACCCAAATCGGGCTTCAAACTCCTCACAGTCTTCTACCTCTAAACCACCAAACTTTAATAAACCTCAACAAACTGTTAAAAGCAAGTTGCCTGACAGAGTTCATAACTCTGCCTCCAAAAAACATTCCAACTCACCCTCCCGTCTCAACATGATAAAGAAAAAGAAAATAAAAAATTGCCCACTCCAGCTTTAAATAAAACTAATAAAATAAACAGTGCAAAGCAAGATGATTTAATCAGCCTTCATCCTTCCGATGGGGAGGATTGTATGTCCACCGCTTCAGAGGATGATGACGTGAATGTTTTAATATAAAATAAAATAAAATAATGACCAATCTCATTTCATGGAATTGCCCAGGTTTTATTAATAAACGAGATGAAATACGAGAAATAATCTCTGATCATCGACCTATATGCTTTGCCTTCCAAGAAACATACTTAAGACAATACGATAATGTTAAAATCCGTGGCTATCAGTGTTTTAGGAAAGATTTTACACATTCTGACAGAGCTACAGGTGGCGTAGCCCTTTTAATTTCTAATAATATTCCACATTCTAGTATCACTTTAAATACAAATATCCTGGCTATTGCAGTTCAGATCCATAATCACATACTTATCACCATCTGCACTGTTTATTATCGCCAAATATGACTGTTCGCCAATGTGACCTCAATAGGCTTATTTCACAACTGCCGACCCCTTTTCTAATTCTTGGTGATTTTAACGGGCACAATTTACTTTGGGGTAGTCCTGATATTAATCCTCGGGGACAAATCATTGAAGACTTAATCACTGACAATAACTTATGCATTTTAAATAATGGTGACAATACTTATTTTCATGAACCTACCAGAACTTTTCATGCAATAGACATGGCCATCTGCTCTCCAACTCTGTATCCATATTTTAATTTCTTTGTTAGTAACGACCTTCATAATAGTGACCATTTTCCTTTATTTTTATCTTTTTATAATTTTAATGATCATCATCCTAGAAATCCACATTATATTTATGACAAGGCCAACTGGAATACTTTCACTATAAATGCAAATATCACATATGAAATGATAGAGGGTGATATCAACAGAGCAATCACTGAAGTCACAAATTGTATTATAAGTGCAGCCGATATTGCTATTCCAAAATCCTCTGGACGTCTCAGTAAACATTCAAAGCCATGGTGGAATGATGAATGCAACAATGCGAAAAGACAGCAACAAAAAGCTTGGGGAATTTTTAGGAGGTACCCAACTACTGCTAATTATATCGCATTCAAAAAAGCAAGGGCAGCCGCACGAAGAATCCGCAGAATCTCCCAAAGAAATTCCTGGATAAAATATGTGTCCAGCATTACCTCCAATGTAAGCAGTAAACAGCTTTGGCATCGTGTCAAGAAAGCAATGGGAATATATTCTAATCAAAGTATTTCATTTAAAAAGATAATGGCCAAACTATAACTTCTACTAAAAATATTGCAAACACCATTGGTAAAACCTTATCTCACATCTCCAGTTCTAATTCATATTCCGAACCTTTTTTGTCTCATAAACATAATTCTGAACGATCATCAATCAATTTTCACTCCCGCTCTTCACCATAATACAATAGACCTTTTGCAGACAATGAATTAAAAAATAGTTTGAAACATTGCCATAACTCTGCTCCCGGACCTGATGGTGTTACCTACATTATGATTAAACATTTATCTAAACGGTCTCTTAAAAATCTCCTTCATCTTTACAATAGAATCTGGACTGAAAATATATTCCCTGTTGCTTGGCACGATGCTATTGTTATTCCTTTTCCGAAACCAGGTAAAGATGCTACTGACCCAAAAAATTACAGGCCCATTGCTCTTACAAGCTGTCTATGTAAACTACCCGAAAAAATGGTAAATACTAGATTGGTGTTTATTCTCGAAAAAAATAATTTGATTTCTCCATGGCAAAGTGGTTTTCGACGGGGCCGTTCTACGATTGACAATATTTTATTATTAGAGACAAATATTCGCAAAGCTAATGTCAGACGTAACCATTTGGTGTCAATTTTTTTCGATATAGAAAAAGCTTATGACAAAACATGGCGCTATGGTGTTTTAAAAGATCTTTTTAATCTGGACTTTCGAGGAAATCTCCCCATTTTCATTCAAAACTTCTTAAGAGTCAGACGCTTTAGGGTTCGAATAGGATCAGTTTATTCAGATTTCTATTTCCAGAAGGAGGGTGTGCCTCAAGGCAGTGTTCTGAGCATCACACTTTTTTCTTTGAAAATAAATGATATTCTAAAACAATTACCACAATCTGTAAATGGAAGTTTATATGTTGACGACCTGCAAATTTCTTGCCAGGGGAATGACATGCGTTTCATTGAACGCCAATTGCAACTTGCCATCAAGAATATCATCAACTGGACAAATAGAAATGGTTTTACATTTTCTACTGACAAAACACAGTGTGTGCATTTTTGCCGCAAACGAGGGCTTCATCCTGACCCAGAAATTCTTATGAACAACAGGCCAATTTCGGTTGTTGACACTGCTCGCTTTTTGGGTGTTATTTTTGACAGTAAATTGAATTTTAAACCACATATTTTACACTTAAGAATTAAATGTGACAAAGCTATTAATATTCTAAAAGTCCTTTCTAATACTTCTTGGGGTGCCGATCGTCCATCTTTCCTGAAAATATATAGAGCTGCTATTCGGTCTAAAATTGATTATGCCTGCCATGTTTATGGATCAGCACTCAATTCTTACCTGAAGAGACTTGACACAACACATCATAGTGCACTAAGAATTTGTTCGGGAGCCTTCCGTACTACTCCCGTCTTTAGTTTATATGCTGACTGTGTGGAGCCTTCTCTCACTTACATCAGACAAAGACTTTCATGTGAATTGTACTTTCGCATCCTCTCACATCCTAATCATCCACTTCATTCACTTTTAAATAGTAACGATCATAATCTTTATGTGAATCGCCCATCTTGCATCCCACATTTCACTCTTATAATTAAGAACTTTCTTGCTGGCACCTCTCATATTCATACCAAAATTCGTCCTCGGTCTCTTTTAAACATGACACCTTGGAATTTCCAGGTTATTTCTTGTCTTCATCTGTTCAATGGGTTTGACAAATCTAACACAGATGCTTCTATTTTTCAGTCCCTTTACTTATCTCATCGTTACCATTGTAAGGACTACGTCGAGATTTTTACCGACGGATCAAAGACCACTAATAAAGTCGGCTGTGGTGTTGTCATTGGTAACACCACTTTTAGCTATCAACTGCCTAACTCCTTTTCCATTTTCTCTGCAGAGTTTTTAGCTATTGAGGTTGCGGTTAATTTTATTTCATCTCATCCAAATCGTAAATTCATTATATATACAGACCCAAAGAGTGTTCTTGATTCTCTTTCATCTACCTCTTGTAATTCATCTTTCACTTCAATTTTAAAAACTTACAACGACCTTCAAAAAAAGGGATTTGACATTTTGTTTTGCTGGGTTCCTGGTCATGTTGGCATCAAAGGCAATGAAGCAGCAGACAAAGCCGCAAGGCAGGCTTCTATTCTTTTAAACTGTCCTGTACCATACGATGACATGAAGCACACACTTAAAACCTATTTTAAAAATATTTGGCAAAGGGAGTGGAATAGCCAAACCAATAACAAATTGCAAGAAATGAAACCTGAAATTTTAATCTGGCCTACACTCACCCCCAGAAAATGTGATGTCATTATTACTAGACTAAGAATCGGGCATTCAAGACTCACACATAAATACTTATTACATGGAGAACAACAACCTGATTGTCCAGAATGTCATTTTAGTGCACTAACCATTCGCCATATTCTAACCGACTGCCCTTGATTTCGTCATCTGTATCGACATTATTTTAATTCATCTTCACCCAATTTGACAATCCTTTTAGGTGCAAATCCTCATTATCACTTGACTAATTTTTTGAAGGAGGCTGGTGTTTACTTCAACATCTGATTTTATTGTTTACATTGTTCATCCTATTTTACATTTGTTTTTTATTGTATACACTGTTTTTATTATCTTTTTTCTTATTTTTACTGTGTTTTTTTAATGACAATCTCTGCTTTTTATCCTTTTACATTTTTGTGGGGCGCAGCATGTCCAAATATGGACCTTGCGCCAATAAAAATTATTCAACCAACCAACCAACCAACCCTGAAGGTGAAATTTTGAAAAATAAAGGAGGTAATTGTAGTTCGAAGAATATCAATCACTCGTGAGAGCAAAAAAATACCCACCAAGCACATTATTATTACTATAGATTCACCTACACTCCCACGCTCCATTAAAGCTGGATACTTAGAATGCCCAATACGACCATATATTCCAAACCCACTATGCTGCTTTAACTGCCAGAGATTTGGACACTCAAAACAAGCTTGCCGTGGAAACCTGACATGTGCCCGCTGCAGTGCAGTGGGCCATGATGATCAGAATTGTAAAGCTCCTGTTTCATGCATAAATTGTTAAAAAGATCATCCGGCATTTGCCAAGACCTGTGAAAAATTGAAATATGAAAAAGAGATTCTGACTATCCGTACTAAACAAAACATTTCTTACTATGAAGCTAAAAAACTAGTCGATTCCAAAACTCCAACAATAGGAAAGTCTTTTGTAGCCGCTGTTTCAATCAAACCTCAAAAAACTTATCAAACAATTGCGACTCAGACAGATCTCAAAAGCAACACATCTAATGAAAATATTAAAGATATCTCTGCTAATGTTCAAAATACATCTAATCAGATTTCTTCTGTTTCCCAGTCCCAGTCCTCTTCCTCTAAACCTGCCTATACAGAAAAATCCTCACAAATTATAAATGTACAGCCAGGGAAAAAATTTAAATCCACCATGCAAAAGCACACTAACTCGCCATCAAACCGTACCTTACCTAGAATGAAAAAAATTGTGAAGTCTACTATTAAAAAAAACAGCCAAACCAAACTCCATTAAACCGGATGACTGTCTTGTTATCTATCCCTCAGATGTAGAAGATAATATGTCGACTGCCTCTGAAGAAAATAACGTGGATACCTTTATCTAAAATAATAATTTTTTTATGACCAATTTCATTTGCTGGAATTGCCGTGGTTTTAATCATAAACGTGACGACATCAAAGACATTATATTTAATCACAAGCCCGTTTGTTTTGCTTTCCAGGAAACTTACCTTAAACAAAAAGATAATGTTAAAATTCGTGGCTATCAATGTTATAGGAAAGACTTTACCCAAACTGACAGGGCTACAGGTGGTGTCGCTCTTTTAATTTCCAATAGTGTTCCACATACTAATATCCCTTTAAATACGAACATCCAAGCAGTTGCAATCCAACTGCATATCCATATTTTAATCACAGTTTGCTCTATCTATTTACCATCCAATATGCCTGTTAACCAGCACGATCTCAATAGCCTCATTTCACAACTCCCTACTCAGTTTTTAATCCTTGGCGATTTTAATGGGCATAATCCGCTGTGGGGAAGCCCTGATGCCAACTCTCGTGGAACTATTATCGAGAACTTTATAACAGATAATTCTTTATGTCTTTTAAATAACTTCAACAACACTTACTTCCATGAACCAACCAGGACTTTTCACGCAATAGATCTTGCTATTTGCTCTCCTACTCTCTATCCATATTTTAGTTTTTTTATTGGTGACGATCTATATAATAGTGATCATTTTCCATATTTATCATTTTATAAATATGACCAGGCTCATCCCAAGAGATCCCATTTTTAATTTGACAGGGCTGATTGTGTTACTTTTACTTTAAATTCCTCTATCACTTCCAATATGATTCAGGGTGATATCAATAATGCTGTAACGCAAGTCAGCCAGTGTATTATAAATGCTGCTAACAAATCCATTCCGAAATCCTCTGGGTATTCAATTAAATATCCAAAACCTTGGTGGAATAATGATTGTACATTAGCGAAAAGGAAGCAACAGAAAGCGTTGGGAATTTTCCGCAGATATCCAACGACAAGTAATTACATATTATTCAATCAAGCTAAGGCAAATGCATGGAAAATACGCAGAAAAGCTCAAAAAGATTCATGGATGAATTATGTCTCCAGCATTACAGCAAATACAAGCAGCAAAGAACTCTGGCATCGTGTCAAAAGAACTATGAGTATTTACACTAATCACAATATTTCTTTCCTAAACGACAATGGCCAAACTATTACTTCCACTAAAAACATTGCCAATACCATAGGTAAAACTCTGTCTTATATTTCAAGTTCAAACTCCTACAACGAACCTTTTTTGTCCTATAAACATAGGTGTGAACGCTCAAAGATCAATTTTAGTTCCCGCTCTTCTCAAGATTACAATAGTCCTTTTACGTTAAACGAATTAAAAAATAGTTTAAAGCAGTGTCAAAACTCTTCTCCTGGACCTGATGTATAACTTACCTTATGGTTATACACTTATCAAAACACTCTTAATAACCTGCTTCAACTTTACAATAGAATCTAGACTGAACATAATTTCCCTATTGCTTGGCACTATGCTATTGTTATTCCTTTTCCAAAACCTGGTAAAGATACTAGTAACCCAAATAATTATAGGCCTATTGCTCTCACGAGTTGCCTTTGTAAACTACTCGAAAAAAAGGTCAACTCCCGGCTGGTTTTCATTCTAGAAAAAAATAGTTTAATATCTTCCTGGCAAAGTGGTTTTCGGCATGGTCGTTCTATAATTGACAATATTCTTATGTTGGAGACTAATATACGAAAAGCTTTTATTAGACGTAACCACCTGGTATTAATTTTCTTCGACATTGAAAAAGCTTATGATAAGACATGACGGTGTGGCATTCTTAGAGACCTTTTTAATTTGGACTTGCATGGTAACCTTCCCATTTTTATTAAGAATTTCTTAAGTATTAGACGCTTTCAAGTACACATTGGAACAGTTTACTCAGACTTTTATTTTCAAGAAGAAGGTGTTCCTCAGGGTGGTATTCTGAGTGTCACACTTTTCTCTATTAAAATCAATGGTATACTGGGACAACTGCCACCTAATGTTCATGGCAGTCTTTATGTTGACGACCTGCATATATCTTGCCAAGGAAACGACATGCGTTTTATTGAACGTCAGTTACAACTTGCCATCAAGCATATTACTAAATGGACTAATTAAAATGGTTTTAACTTTTCTGCTGATAAGACACAATGTGTGCACTTTTGTCGTAAACGTGGGCTTCATCCTGATCCAGATATTTTAATTAATAACAGACCAATTTCAGTTGTAGACACTGCCCGTTTCTTGGGTGTTATTTTTGACAAGAAACTTACATTCATTCCACATATTCTTAGTTTAAAGACAAACTGTTAAAAAATTAAATATTCTCATAGTCCTTTCAAATACAGTTGAAGATCTTTAATCCGCACACCTTGGTTCTAGAACTTGTGCGGATTATAGATTTTTGCAAATTATAGATCAATGATGCCATTTCCTCGCTATATGAATTAGTATAAGGCACATAAAACAATAAACTTTATTTAATGAAGATAGAATTAGAATTGTTTGTTTTTATATAATATAATGAAGGTAATACTAATAAATAGTATATAAAACAATAAAATTTATTTAATGAAGTAGAATCAATGCATAATTTAAACCCTTGAATGAGTATTTCATTAAAAAAAAAAAAAAAATGTACTCTTACTTCTGGACTGTGATTAACAGGAAGCAGCCAGATACTTGCAATGTGATTATTTTGATGCACTTTTTATTGACTGCATTGCAGATCTTATCTTCAAAACAAATGCTGGTATAAATTTTTCCTTAAATAGTTTTGTGTATTTTTGAAATACCACCCTAAAAAGAACATTTACACTAATGGTCCTTAAACATCTGTGAAAATACACAATCCCACCAACACATATGCCATTTTTTTCAACCAATGAGCAATGCTGTTACTGGCAGGAGTTAAAAAACTGCACTTGTATGTGTTTTATTTGATCAGTAATTGAATATTACTCAGACAATAATCAGATTCACTGAAAAAGGATAAGGCAACAAAAGTATAATTTTTTTCCCCTTTTAAAATTAATTATGTATATCTAAATTAAGTTATGCACTCATTTTTTTTTTCATTTTAGTATGTGAATTAACATCATATTTTGTCATATACATCCAAAATATTGGATTTTCGTTACTTCAAAATCTTTTGTTTACATTTGCAAAGTGAGTGTGGATTATAGACAATTGCGAATTATGGCTTTGCGGATTATAGATCCTCAACTGTAGTTGTTATTGAAGATAAAAATGTAGAATATTTCAAAATTAAAGCAACTTTAAGTCAAAAACAAAAAAGGGTGCCATTATTTATACCTTTTCTTTTTATATATAATCAATCTAAATGTTTTACAATGTAAATGAAAATCCAAAATATCCATATATTCATACACAGTTACATTCATACTTACATTTTATGTCTAAGAATAAACATTTCAAGAATGGTAAAGTTAGCTCTTCGCTGCCATCAAAAATGTAATCTTTTGCTCTGCTTTCAAGGCTCAGCCACACTGCGTCGGTTTCGTCGATTCTTACCAAATAAATCATGGCACTGGACAAATCGTTCTTTTTCTCAGTCATCAAATTTGTCCATACCTTATCCCTTTCTGATTTCAACTGGCTTTTGAACCACAGCATAGCATTTTGGCAGACTGAAGATGATCTTTTCATTCGCCTGAAAGCTGCTTCGACTTGACAATCATAAGAAGCACTGTCATACATGAAGCTGGAAGAGTTTGGTTTAATTGAAAGAAATCTCACAAAAAAAACTTAAAATACAAGAAAACTTAAAAATAATATTTATAATTTAAAAAATCTGGAGTGATTCCACTTGACTTTCTGAACATTAAATAATTACAGGTTAAACAAATTAAAGGGAGAAAAGTCATTTAACAAACAAAAGAGAAATTTAAAATAGAGTGTTTGAATATTTTTCTCCATATAACATGTTGTTTAATTTTACGTTATTTCACTTCATATTATTTGAGCCCATAGATCATAATGTTAATGAATGTTTTGTTGTGGCCCCGTAAAACTCTATAAAACTCTACATTCACCAAAATCCATGCAGTTCTTGTGACAGTGACCTATAACATGTACATAATTTTTCAGCATTGAAAAAGGCATTACCCTATCGCAATTACCCTATCCGTAAAGAAATTAAGATCAGGTGAGTTATTGGTTGAGGTAGAGAGTCAGAAACAAACTAATAATCTTAAGAAATGTACCAAATTCGCAGACATACCAGTTACTGTTAGTCCACATAGAACATTAAATATTTGCCGCGGCGTCATCTCAGAATCTGATCTTCAATTTGTCCCCGAATCCGAAATTTTAGAAAACCTTAAAGACCAAAGAGTTATTGCTGTCAAACGTATTTCTATTTTCCGTGACAATAAGCCTATTCCAACAAAACACATTATTTTAACAATAGACTCCCCTAAATTACCACGCTCCATAAAAGCTGGTTACCTTGAATGCCCCATAAGACAATACATTCCAAATCCTCTACGCTGTTTCAATTGCCAACGTTTTGGCCACTCAAAAAATTCATGCCGAGGAAACTTAACATGTGCCCGCTGCAGTGCTATTGGCCATGATAGCAAAAATTGCAAAGCCCCAATCTGTTGTGTGAATTGCAAAAAAGATCACCCATCCTATTCAAAATCGTGTGAAAAATGGAAAATGGAAAAGGAGATACAAACAACTAAAACAAAACAAAACATATCGTATCCTGAAGCAAGAAAAATAGTTGAATCAAGAACCCCTACCGTTGGAAAATCATATGCTTCCGTCATAGTTAAAAAAAAAACTTATCAGACTATAGCAACACAAACTGACAGTCTTCTTAAACCTAGCTCTCCAGTCGAAACTACGATAGTCAATCCCCCTAAATTACAATCCAACCCAAATCGGGCTTCAAACTCCTCACAGTCTTCTACCTCTAAACCACCAAACTTTAATAAACCTCAACAAACTGTTAAAAGCAAGTTGCCTGACAGAGTTCATAACTCTGCCTCCAAAAAACATTCCAACTCACCCTCCCGTCTCAACATGATAAAGAAAAAGAAAATAAAAAATTGCCCACTCCAGCTTTAAATAAAACTAATAAAATAAACAGTGCAAAGCAAGATGATTTAATCAGCCTTCATCCTTCCGATGGGGAGGATTGTATGTCCACCGCTTCAGAGGATGATGACGTGAATGTTTTAATATAAAATAAAATAAAATAATGACCAATCTCATTTCATGGAATTGCCCAGGTTTTATTAATAAACGAGATGAAATACGAGAAATAATCTCTGATCATCGACCTATATGCTTTGCCTTCCAAGAAACATACTTAAGACAATACGATAATGTTAAAATCCGTGGCTATCAGTGTTTTAGGAAAGATTTTACACATTCTGACAGAGCTACAGGTGGCGTAGCCCTTTTAATTTCTAATAATATTCCACATTCTAGTATCACTTTAAATACAAATATCCTGGCTATTGCAGTTCAGATCCATAATCACATACTTATCACCATCTGCACTGTTTATTATCGCCAAATATGACTGTTCGCCAATGTGACCTCAATAGGCTTATTTCACAACTGCCGACCCCTTTTCTAATTCTTGGTGATTTTAACGGGCACAATTTACTTTGGGGTAGTCCTGATATTAATCCTCGGGGACAAATCATTGAAGACTTAATCACTGACAATAACTTATGCATTTTAAATAATGGTGACAATACTTATTTTCATGAACCTACCAGAACTTTTCATGCAATAGACCTGGCCATTTGCTCTCCCATTCTTTATCCATATTTTAATTTCTTTGTTAGTAACGACCTTCATAATAGTGACCATTTTCCTTTATTTTTATCTTTTTATAATTTTAATGATCATCATCCTAGAAATCCACATTATATTTATGACAAGGCCAACTGGAATACTTTCACTATAAATGCAAATATCACATATGAAATGATAGAGGGTGATATCAACAGAGCAATCACTGAAGTCACAAATTGTATTATAAGTGCAGCCGATATTGCTATTCCAAAATCCTCTGGACGTCTCAGTAAACATTCAAAGCCATGGTGGAATGATGAATGCAACAATGCGAAAAGACAGCAACAAAAAGCTTGGGGAATTTTTAGGAGGTACCCAACTACTGCTAATTATATCGCATTCAAAAAAGCAAGGGCAGCCGCACGAAGAATCCGCAGAATCTCCCAAAGAAATTCCTGGATAAAATATGTGTCCAGCATTACCTCCAATGTAAGCAGTAAACAGCTTTGGCATCGTGTCAAGAAAGCAATGGGAATATATTCTAATCAAAGTATTTCATTTAAAAAGATAATGGCCAAACTATAACTTCTACTAAAAATATTGCAAACACCATTGGTAAAACCTTATCTCACATCTCCAGTTCTAATTCATATTCCGAACCTTTTTTGTCTCATAAACATAATTCTGAACGATCATCAATCAATTTTCACTCCCGCTCTTCACCATAATACAATAGACCTTTTGCAGACAATGAATTAAAAAATAGTTTGAAACATTGCCATAACTCTGCTCCCGGACCTGATGGTGTTACCTACATTATGATTAAACATTTATCTAAACGGTCTCTTAAAAATCTCCTTCATCTTTACAATAGAATCTGGACTGAAAATATATTCCCTGTTGCTTGGCACGATGCTATTGTTATTCCTTTTCCGAAACCAGGTAAAGATGCTACTGACCCAAAAAATTACAGGCCCATTGCTCTTACAAGCTGTCTATGTAAACTACCCGAAAAAATGGTAAATACTAGATTGGTGTTTATTCTCGAAAAAAATAATTTGATTTCTCCATGGCAAAGTGGTTTTCGACGGGGCCGTTCTACGATTGACAATATTTTATTATTAGAGACAAATATTCGCAAAGCTAATGTCAGACGTAACCATTTGGTGTCAATTTTTTTCGATATAGAAAAAGCTTATGACAAAACATGGCGCTATGGTGTTTTAAAAGATCTTTTTAATCTGGACTTTCGAGGAAATCTCCCCATTTTCATTCAAAACTTCTTAAGAGTCAGACGCTTTAGGGTTCGAATAGGATCAGTTTATTCAGATTTCTATTTCCAGAAGGAGGGTGTGCCTCAAGGCAGTGTTCTGAGCATCACACTTTTTTCTTTGAAAATAAATGATATTCTAAAACAATTACCACAATCTGTAAATGGAAGTTTATATGTTGACGACCTGCAAATTTCTTGCCAGGGGAATGACATGCGTTTCATTGAACGCCAATTGCAACTTGCCATCAAGAATATCATCAACTGGACAAATAGAAATGGTTTTACATTTTCTACTGACAAAACACAGTGTGTGCATTTTTGCCGCAAACGAGGGCTTCATCCTGACCCAGAAATTCTTATGAACAACAGGCCAATTTCGGTTGTTGACACTGCTCGCTTTTTGGGTGTTATTTTTGACAGTAAATTGAATTTTAAACCACATATTTTACACTTAAGAATTAAATGTGACAAAGCTATTAATATTCTAAAAGTCCTTTCTAATACTTCTTGGGGTGCCGATCGTCCATCTTTCCTGAAAATATATAGAGCTGCTATTCGGTCTAAAATTGATTATGCCTGCCATGTTTATGGATCAGCACTCAATTCTTACCTGAAGAGACTTGACACAACACATCATAGTGCACTAAGAATTTGTTCGGGAGCCTTCCGTACTACTCCCGTCTTTAGTTTATATGCTAACTGTGTGGAGCCTTCTCTCACTTACATCAGACAAAGACTTTCATGTGAATTGTACTTTCGCATCCTCTCACATCCTAATCATCCACTTCATTCACTTTTAAATAGTAACGATCATAATCTTTATGTGAATCGCCCATCTTGCATCCCACATTTCACTCTTATAATTAAGAACTTTCTTGCTGGCACCTCTCATATTCATACCAAAATTCGTCCTCGGTCTCTTTTAAACATGACACCTTGGAATTTCCAGGTTATTTCTTGTCTTCATCTGTTCAATGGGTTTGACAAATCTAACACAGATGCTTCTATTTTTCAGTCCCTTTACTTATCTCATCGTTACCATTGTAAGGACTACGTCGAGATTTTTACCGACGGATCAAAGACCACTAATAAAGTCGGCTGTGGTGTTGTCATTGGTAACACCACTTTTAGCTATCAACTGCCTAACTCCTTTTCCATTTTCTCTGCAGAGTTTTTAGCTATTGAGGTTGCGGTTAATTTTATTTCATCTCATCCAAATCGTAAATTCATTATATATACAGACCCAAAGAGTGTTCTTGATTCTCTTTCATCTACCTTTTGTAATTCATCTTTCACTTCAATTTTAAAAACTTACAACGACCTTCAAAAAAAGGGATTTGACATTTTGTTTTGCTGGGTTCCTGGTCATGTTGGCATCAAAGGCAATGAAGCAGCAGACAAAGCCGCAAGGCAGGCTTCTATTCTTTTAAACTGTCCTGTACCATACGATGACATGAAGCACACACTTAAAACCTATTTTAAAAATATTTGGCAAAGGGAGTGGAATAGCCAAACCAATAACAAATTGCAAGAAATGAAACCTGAAATTTTAATCTGGCCTACACTCACCCCCAGAAAATGTGATGTCATTATTACTAGACTAAGAATCGGGCATTCAAGACTCACACATAAATACTTATTACATGGAGAACAACAACCTGATTGTCCAGAATGTCATTTTAGTGCACTAACCATTCGCCATATTCTAACCGACTGCCCTTGATTTCGTCATCTGTATCGACATTATTTTAATTCATCTTCACCCAATTTGACAATCCTTTTAGGTGCAAATCCTCATTATCACTTGACTAATTTTTTGAAGGAGGCTGGTGTTTACTTCAACATCTGATTTTATTGTTTACATTGTTCATCCTATTTTACATTTGTTTTTTATTGTATACACTGTTTTTATTATCTTTTTTCTTATTTTTACTGTGTTTTTTTAATGACAATCTCTGCTTTTTATCCTTTTACATTTTTGTGGGGCGCAGCATGTCCAAATATGGACCTTGCGCCAATAAAAATTATTCAACCAACCAACCAACCAACCCTGAAGGTGAAATTTTGAAAAATAAAGGAGGTAATTGTAGTTCGAAGAATATCAATCACTCGTGAGAGCAAAAAAATACCCACCAAGCACATTATTATTACTATAGATTCACCTACACTCCCACGCTCCATTAAAGCTGGATACTTAGAATGCCCAATACGACCATATATTCCAAACCCACTATGCTGCTTTAACTGCCAGAGATTTGGACACTCAAAACAAGCTTGCCGTGGAAACCTGACATGTGCCCGCTGCAGTGCAGTGGGCCATGATGATCAGAATTGTAAAGCTCCTGTTTCATGCATAAATTGTTAAAAAGATCATCCGGCATTTGCCAAGACCTGTGAAAAATTGAAATATGAAAAAGAGATTCTGACTATCCGTACTAAACAAAACATTTCTTACTATGAAGCTAAAAAACTAGTCGATTCCAAAACTCCAACAATAGGAAAGTCTTTTGTAGCCGCTGTTTCAATCAAACCTCAAAAAACTTATCAAACAATTGCGACTCAGACAGATCTCAAAAGCAACACATCTAATGAAAATATTAAAGATATCTCTGCTAATGTTCAAAATACATCTAATCAGATTTCTTCTGTTTCCCAGTCCCAGTCCTCTTCCTCTAAACCTGCCTATACAGAAAAATCCTCACAAATTATAAATGTACAGCCAGGGAAAAAATTTAAATCCACCATGCAAAAGCACACTAACTCGCCATCAAACCGTACCTTACCTAGAATGAAAAAAATTGTGAAGTCTACTATTAAAAAAAACAGCCAAACCAAACTCCATTAAACCGGATGACTGTCTTGTTATCTATCCCTCAGATGTAGAAGATAATATGTCGACTGCCTCTGAAGAAAATAACGTGGATACCTTTATCTAAAATAATAATTTTTTTATGACCAATTTCATTTGCTGGAATTGCCGTGGTTTTAATCATAAACGTGACGACATCAAAGACATTATATTTAATCACAAGCCCGTTTGTTTTGCTTTCCAGGAAACTTACCTTAAACAAAAAGATAATGTTAAAATTCGTGGCTATCAATGTTATAGGAAAGACTTTACCCAAACTGACAGGGCTACAGGTGGTGTCGCTCTTTTAATTTCCAATAGTGTTCCACATACTAATATCCCTTTAAATACGAACATCCAAGCAGTTGCAATCCAACTGCATATCCATATTTTAATCACAGTTTGCTCTATCTATTTACCATCCAATATGCCTGTTAACCAGCACGATCTCAATAGCCTCATTTCACAACTCCCTACTCAGTTTTTAATCCTTGGCGATTTTAATGGGCATAATCCGCTGTGGGGAAGCCCTGATGCCAACTCTCGTGGAACTATTATCGAGAACTTTATAACAGATAATTCTTTATGTCTTTTAAATAACTTCAACAACACTTACTTCCATGAACCAACCAGGACTTTTCACGCAATAGATCTTGCTATTTGCTCTCCTACTCTCTATCCATATTTTAGTTTTTTTATTGGTGACGATCTATATAATAGTGATCATTTTCCATATTTATCATTTTATAAATATGACCAGGCTCATCCCAAGAGATCCCATTTTTAATTTGACAGGGCTGATTGTGTTACTTTTACTTTAAATTCCTCTATCACTTCCAATATGATTCAGGGTGATATCAATAATGCTGTAACGCAAGTCAGCCAGTGTATTATAAATGCTGCTAACAAATCCATTCCGAAATCCTCTGGGTATTCAATTAAATATCCAAAACCTTGGTGGAATAATGATTGTACATTAGCGAAAAGGAAGCAACAGAAAGCGTTGGGAATTTTCCGCAGATATCCAACGACAAGTAATTACATATTATTCAATCAAGCTAAGGCAAATGCATGGAAAATACGCAGAAAAGCTCAAAAAGATTCATGGATGAATTATGTCTCCAGCATTACAGCAAATACAAGCAGCAAAGAACTCTGGCATCGTGTCAAAAGAACTATGAGTATTTACACTAATCACAATATTTCTTTCCTAAACGACAATGGCCAAACTATTACTTCCACTAAAAACATTGCCAATACCATAGGTAAAACTCTGTCTTATATTTCAAGTTCAAACTCCTACAACGAACCTTTTTTGTCCTATAAACATAGGTGTGAACGCTCAAAGATCAATTTTAGTTCCCGCTCTTCTCAAGATTACAATAGTCCTTTTACGTTAAACGAATTAAAAAATAGTTTAAAGCAGTGTCAAAACTCTTCTCCTGGACCTGATGTATAACTTACCTTATGGTTATACACTTATCAAAACACTCTTAATAACCTGCTTCAACTTTACAATAGAATCTAGACTGAACATAATTTCCCTATTGCTTGGCACTATGCTATTGTTATTCCTTTTCCAAAACCTGGTAAAGATACTAGTAACCCAAATAATTATAGGCCTATTGCTCTCACAAGTTGCCTTTGTAAACTACTCGAAAAAAAGGTCAACTCCCGGCTGGTTTTCATTCTAGAAAAAAATAGTTTAATATCTTCCTGGCAAAGTGGTTTTCGGCATGGTCGTTCTATAACTGACAATATTCTTATGTTGGAGACTAATATACGAAAAGCTTTTATTAGACGTAACCACCTGGTATTAATTTTCTTCGACATTGAAAAAGCTTATGATAAGACATGACGGTGTGGCATTCTTAGAGACCTTTTTAATTTGGACTTGCATGGTAACCTTCCCATTTTTATTAAGAATTTCTTAAGTATTAGACGCTTTCAAGTACACATTGGAACAGTTTACTCAGACTTTTATTTTCAAGAAGAAGGTGTTCCTCAGGGTGGTATTCTGAGTGTCACACTTTTCTCTATTAAAATCAATGGTATACTGGGACAACTGCCACCTAATGTTCATGGCAGTCTTTATGTTGACGACCTGCATATATCTTGCCAAGGAAACGACATGCGTTTTATTGAACGTCAGTTACAACTTGCCATCAAGCATATTACTAAATGGACTAATTAAAATGGTTTTAACTTTTCTGCTGATAAGACACAATGTGTGCACTTTTGTCGTAAACGTGGGCTTCATCCTGATCCAGATATTTTAATTAATAACAGACCAATTTCAGTTGTAGACACTGCCCGTTTCTTGGGTGTTATTTTTGACAAGAAACTTACATTCATTCCACATATTCTTAGTTTAAAGACAAACTGTTAAAAAATTAAATATTCTCATAGTCCTTTCAAATACAGTTGAAGATCTTTAATCCGCACACCTTGGTTCTAGAACTTGTGCGGATTATAGATTTTTGCAAATTATAGATCAATGATGCCATTTCCTCGCTATATGAATTAGTATAAGGCACATAAAACAATAAACTTTATTTAATGAAGATAGAATTAGAATTGTTTGTTTTTATATAATATAATGAAGGTAATACTAATAAATAGTATATAAAACAATAAAATTTATTTAATGAAGTAGAATCAATGCATAATTTAAACCCTTGAATGAGTATTTCATTAAAAAAAAAAAAAAAATGTACTCTTACTTCTGGACTGTGATTAACAGGAAGCAGCCAGATACTTGCAATGTGATTATTTTGATGCACTTTTTATTGACTGCATTGCAGATCTTATCTTCAAAACAAATGCTGGTATAAATTTTTCCTTAAATAGTTTTGTGTATTTTTGAAATACCACCCTAAAAAGAACATTTACACTAATGGTCCTTAAACATCTGTGAAAATACACAATCCCACCAACACATATGCCATTTTTTTCAACCAATGAGCAATGCTGTTACTGGCAGGAGTTAAAAAACTGCACTTGTATGTGTTTTATTTGATCAGTAATTGAATATTATTCAGACAATAATCAGATTCACTGAAAAAGGATAAGGCAACAAAAGTATAATTTTTTTCCCCTTTTAAAATTAATTATGTATATCTAAATTAAGTTATGCACTCATTTTTTTTTTCATTTTAGTATGTGAATTAACATCATATTTTGTCATATACATCCAAAATATTGGATTTTCGTTACTTCAAAATCTTTTGTTTACATTTGCAAAGTGAGTGTGGATTATAGACAATTGCGAATTATGGCTTTGCGGATTATAGATCCTCAACTGTAGTTGTTATTGAAGATAAAAATGTAGAATATTTCAAAATTAAAGCAACTTTAAGTCAAAAACAAAAAAGGGTGCCATTATTTATACCTTTTCTTTTTATATATAATCAATCTAAATGTTTTACAATGTAAATGAAAATCCAAAATATCCATATATTCATACACAGTTACATTCATACTTACATTTTATGTCTAAGAATAAACATTTCAAGAATGGTAAAGTTAGCTCTTCGCTGCCATCAAAAATGTAATCTTTTGCTCTGCTTTCAAGGCTCAGCCACACTGCGTCGGTTTCGTCGATTCTTACCAAATAAATCATGGCACTGGACAAATCGTTCTTTTTCTCAGTCATCAAATTTGTCCATACCTTATCCCTTTCTGATTTCAACTGGCTTTTGAACCACAGCATAGCATTTTGGCAGACTGAAGATGATCTTTTCATTCGCCTGAAAGCTGCTTCGACTTGACAATCATAAGAAGCACTGTCATACATGAAGCTGGAAGAGTTTGGTTTAATTGAAAGAAATCTCACAAAAAAAACTTAAAATACAAGAAAACTTAAAAATAATATTTATAATTTAAAAAATCTGGAGTGATTCCACTTGACTTTCTGAACATTAAATAATTACAGGTTAAACAAATTAAAGGGAGAAAAGTCATTTAACAAACAAAAGAGAAATTTAAAATAGAGTGTTTGAATATTTTTCTCCATATAACATGTTTAATTTTACGTTATTTCACTTCATATTATTTGAGCCCATAGATCATAATGTTAATTAATGTTTTGTTGTGGCCCCGTAAAACTCTATAAAACTCTACATTCACCAAAATCCATGCAGTTCTTGTGACAGTGACCTATAACATGTACATAATTTTTCAGCATTGAAAAAGGCATTACCCTATCGCACGTTTAAGTTTGAACCAGTAAGCCATATTGATAAAGAAACTTTCGCTGTGTCCCTGTAAACTATCTATAAGTGCTATATTCATCAAAATCTATACAGTTCGTGCAATGTTTTATGACATGTATAAAAATTTTCAACTGAATCAGAATGGCATTTTGATATTATCGCACATTAAATAATTTGAGCCCATAAACCATAATGATAGAAGACTTTTCATTTTGTTCCTGTAAAAAAACTGTAAGTTCCTGATTCATCAAAGTCTATGCAGTTCGTGCGATCGCATCCTATAACATGGTTATAAATTTTCAGCTCTTTCGAATAAGGCATTTAGTCACTATCACGCATTAAAAAAAGGGTAACAGCAATGTTAACTTAAAAAGCTTTGAAACTAAACTACATTTTTCTAATGCATGCAATACAAATGTATATAAATATTTACATTACAAATAAATTGTATTATATATATGCATAATGAATGTTATAGCTTTCAACTTTCATTCATTTTTCCAATACCACGCTATATGAGTAGAACTGTTTATATTTCATTTAATTTGTGAAAGGCTATAACGAAAAGTTATAAAACATTTCTATTGTATATTACTGGTAGACAAAAAGAATAAAAGTTGGCAGCTATGATAATATAATTACAGATGGGTAAAAATTGTTAGGGTAATTGAAAATTTTCAATTTTTGTTTCATTATTATTATTATTATTATTGTAATGCATGCTGTAATTCTAAAAATCTATTTCATTTGTATATGTAATTTAACTTTCATTGTTTGAGAAAAGTTTCAAAAAAAGAAAAATATTGTTTTTAATACTTTAGATTGAAATTGAACCATATATACTACAGTTCGTCTGTATCTGTCTACTTTTTCATTGCAAAAAGTATTTGTAATCAATCAAATAATTTTTACACATCTTCGATTATTTTTGCACTTTTATGCAAAATGATGTGAGAAAATACTTACCTGCTTTAACATCCGTCTATAATTCAAATTATTTTAAGACAGGCGAAAGAGTAAAAATACGGACTGTAAAATGTAATTTAGGACACAAAAATTTGCAAGAAAATATATGAAATTATAGAAAAGTATTTTATACACTTACATGTCTACTGCTAACTCTCTCTCCAAACTTTTCTCGTATTTCATAATATCCTGATCATAATCAAAGTCATGACAAGAACGCAATCTGTAAAAACATCATATTTATTTACGCATTTGCTGTTGAACTGAAACAGTAGATTACATTAAATGTTTTTTGTTATTAACAGAATTTTATTATTAAAATTCGCTCTACTTTGGTTCAGTATTTTTACTTTTAGTGTAATTTTTTTACTTTGCTGTTTCAAAATATAAAATAAAATTTTTCGACTACTAAAAGGGTGATTTCATTGGGCCATATATATATATGAAACAGCTGACTATATTTTAGACTGAAACTATACATGCTCTCGATAAAAATATAGCAGCTTTTTGGGGGTTAAATGTCAACGTTATTTTTCCTTCATTTGTAGAAATTTTCCATATTTGCTAATTTGTATAATAATTTTTAATCTCCGTATATTATACATTAGTCATAACTTGCTAATTAAAACTTTTTCCATTTCGGTTTTAGATCATTATGATGTGGAAATATGTCGCACACACGGATACATCAAAAATGAAAGACTCTGTTGCATAAGTGATAGTTCATTTTAATAATGAATGTACATTATTTTTATAATTAGTGAGTATTTCACTGGAGTCGGTGGATAAATCTCTAACACTATCTTTGAGCCTTCTTCCTTTTGTGTATGTACATTCATCCTTAAAATAGATAATTATTTGCATGGCGACATTTTATTTTTAAGGATTTTCTATATACCAGCGTATCAGGAACGTATTTCTCACGCTGGATAACCTTATGACTTCGAATCATCAGGGTGCACTCTACCTCTCCTAGAAGTTTGTCCAAACCATGGATTGTTTTAACATAAATGACGTTGAAATAAAAGACGCACATACAAGAAGAAGTATATGTATGCAAAAAAATAATATATATATATATAATTCAGAGCTCTATGCAGTTTCTGTTTTAAATATCGCTATAAATATTCATACTAATCAATAGAAGGAACATTCTGCAAACAATTACTAAATTTTTAATTTTTAAAAAATGGTATGGAAAATGTAGATTGCTCCAATCCCTGATAAATGTACATGGAATAATAAATAAACATCTGTTATTGAATCTTCCAATGGTGTATATAATATATATATAAATTTGTATACAATATTAAATGCACTGATACTTTTATGTGAAAGCAAAACATTGTTTATGCTATATTAATGCATTAAAAGTAACGTTGAATACATTAGGCCTAGTGAAACATATTGGAAAATTTAGAGTGCATCGCAAAATTGATCTACTTACGCAAATTTCTGAAAGAAACTTTTCAAACCCATTTTTCACAATATCATAAAATGAAAAAAGTCACAAATTAGTGATTATCAAACGTTTTAAACAACAAAATAGCAAATTATGAGCTCTTAGCAAACGTCAAGCAAAAGACTTTTACGAGAACTAAATTTATGCAAATGTATTTGTTGTTATTATACCAACAATGGACACAACAATGATACTTCATAATTAAGAATAACAACAATTGTTCAACAATATATGAAACGACTTTTGAACATATAACATGTTCATTATTTTCATTGTTACAAACGTTTCTTATTTATGTTGTTGTTTATATTTCATTTCTATCAATATCGTGCATTTCCTTGCTAAAGCAATTGAATTTTTTTTTTTAATAGTTTTTGTTTTATTCCTTAGTTTTAATCTGTGGCTTGATTTATTTTATTTTATTTTTAGTATGTTTGCACAACTTTAAACTTAATAATTAAACTTGCTTTCTTCTCGCAAATAAAGTTTTAACATAAATTTAGGAACATGAAATTACTGGAATTAATAGTGAGATATTTCATTAGGCACATTTTTACTTTCCGAACACTATAGTGAAGAAAGTATTGTAATCATGTCAAAAATCCGAATTTGAGATTTTGATGTTTCTATACGTTTCGAGGTCCCCTGAGTCCGTTTCCACTATTTTTACGATGATGTATGTATGTGTGTGTATGTGTGTATGTCTGTGAGGGAACACGCTAGCGTCTAAACGCTTTGTTCGAATAAGCTGAAAGTTGGTACTATATTGTAAGTCACCATAGTACGAACCCTATAGATTTTGGTGAATCTAGCACTTATAGTTTTTTTACAGGGACACCAGGAAAAATTCTTTATCATTATGGCCTATGGGGCCAAATTTTTAAAGGTGTGATAGCGTCTAAATGCCTTATTAATCTGAGCAAAAAATTTGTACACATGTTATAGGTCACTGTTGCACCAACTGTATAGATTTTGGTGAGTTTGGAACTTACAGTTTTTTTTACAGGGACACAAAGAAAAATTCTTTATCATTATGGCCTATGGGACCAAATTTTTAAAAATGCAATAGCATCTAAACGTTTTATTCAATTGAGCTGAAAATTTATATGAATATTATAAATCACTAATGTACTAAATATAAGCATTTTGGTGAATCTAGCATTTATAGGTTTTTACAAGAACACAACGAAAAATTCTTTATCACTACGATCTATGGGTTCAAAGTTCAGTAGCGTTTAAAAAAAAACATCGTGTAATATATGGAGAAAAATACTCAAACACTCTATTATGCTTTTCTCTCTTTTCTTTGTTTAACAACTCCTCTTTCTTTACTTTATGTACAAAACTGTTAATTACTCAATGTTCGGAAAGTCGAGTGGAGTCACTCCAGATTTTTTAATTTCGACTGACTAATAAACTTTTTAAAGAGCGATGGATATCGGAAATTGATAGGATTTACACACTATCATAAAAGGTGATTTAAAGCTACTCCAACTTTTTAATGATAAAAATAATCATTTAATAGAAGTTTGTGTGAAATTGTGCCCAATTATGTCATGTTCAGAAAATCTTAAATTTTGAATAGCCTTTGAGTTTTAAAATTGGAATGCTGAGATTCTGCGTTTCAAGAAATGAATAGTTTCTTGCTAAAACCAGTCTGTCGGACGAAAGATAGAGAATAACTTATGATGGTTCTGCCATCAATTATGTATAAAAGACTATTCAGAAATTAAATATTTAAATAAAAAATTAATATACCACGCTTTTTAAAAACAGGCTAAAAGCTCTCTCCTAACTCTTTTCCCTAAGTCCAGTTCTGCTTGCGCTTGTTTTATCATTGGAGTTGTACATAACATGTATATAAAATTCTAGCTCGATCAGATGATAAGAATTGAGTTAAATTTTGAAATAATATTTTTATCTGAAGTCAAAGGTCCAGGGCCCTCAGCCTTTCTTTCTATTACTGCCTGATTATATATTCTCATCGATATTTTTTTATGTATGCACAATTTCTACTCTATCTAATGATAGGTACTGAGTTGAAATTCATTTCCAAATTCACTCCTCAGTCCATTACTGCTTCAGCATGTATTGTCGTAAGTTATAATAAATGCATGATTTCCACTCAATCCGATTCTACGAAATGAGTTAAAATTCACTTGGATGATTTGACTCTGATAGACAACCATCGAAGGCCCACAGTCAAACTATGTCCTTACCCCATGTCTGTTATATCTTAAGTACTATGTATTATCATCTAGTTCTAATTTTGTTTAAAGTTTTAAGTCTAGCTTATCAGGAAGTTAGTTTAAAATTGATTTCAAAATTTTTACCGCACAGACAAACAAGCAGATGGACAAAAAAGTGAGTTGATAAAAACGTAACAATAAAAAGAAATATTTTATCATTTACTTTCATAATTTATTAACATAGAAAATGAAAAAAGAATCACAGGCCAGCACAGTCAGGATAAAATATAATCTAGGCTCGGCCAGTCAACAGATCTTAAATGCAAAGAAAATAAATGAAGCTGGGACCGACCTGGCTTGAGTTTAATGACAAAATATAGGCTGGATAACTGGTCTGTCCTCGAACTTCTAACCCGGGCCCATGCAGATCTCTAATGCAAAATATACACACGTTTATAGTAATAAAAAGAATGTAAGTATTTTTAGATTAAAAAAATTTTCAGATGTTTTATCTGCACCGGGCCCCTGGGCAGTTGTCCCCTGTGTCCTCCCCTGAAACCGGCCCTGTTTGCTGTTAAAACGATAGGGCATCACTGGTTGATATAAACCTCTAAAAGGTAAAACAAGGCATTTTATGATTCCAAAATATTTATCTATATCAGTGAAATCCTTTGTAATAATAGCTGGGTGCCCAACAGGATAACTGAAAAAAAAATTAACTATCTAATTAATTTTGTCTTACCTAAATTAAAAGAAAAAAAAACATAAACATATATATATTACGTGCAATATTTATTAACCCATGGGTACAAACTTGTGAAGTCGATATATTTTGCTTTTCCTTGAAAAAATAATTTTATGGCATTCGTATGACCACTGAAGAATGAATCTAGGGTTTAAGTTATCACAAAAGATATCATGATTCTGTAAAAACTTTGGCAGATCTAAGTTTTCTTTCTTCATATTTGCCAAAACTTATGCCTTTCACTCTGCATCCATCCTCATTTTCTTAGTGACTGTTTCATCGCTTTTGCTTTCTCCTCGCCTTTTTTTTTTTTTTTTTTGCCATCTGTTTCTCCATTGGTGATATGGTGTTAATGCTGCAATGTCATCCTCATTGTTGCTTGCATTGCTGGGAGCTGTCGGAGTACATTACCTGCTGGTGCTGATTTTCTTCCTCACCAGATCCTATATATAACAGGTGATGGCATTATGGAAGTCACATTCAATTCTGGTGATTGAGGTCTGATATTATCACAGCTATATATCTTCCTCTTTTTTGCTTTATTTATATTTTCATTTGCGAACAATGCATTAAACATTCTATCTGAAGAATCTGGTTTTCTTCATTTTAATGAAGTTTTAGCTGTTTACGTAGAAGCTTCACATGTGTCATTAGAAAAAGAGGAATTCTTACATGGCGATTCACTCAATTCCATATCATCCTGAGCACATGCTGGAAGTGACCTATGAAGACGTGCATATGGTTCTGGAGTTGTAGGATCTGATTTAATCGACTTCATTGGGCTCTCTCTAGATTCAATAGCAGAGTGAACATCCTCAGGTAAGATGTATTTATTGGATCAATCATTCAATGCATCAAACATTCTGGCTGAAGAATCTAGTTTCGGTCGTTTTGGTGTTGAGGTTTCGGTGGTTGACGTAGATGCCTCACAGATATCATTAAAAAAAAGTTGTGTTCTTGCATGGTGAGTTACTCAATTCATCTTGAGTACATGCTGGAAGAGACCTATGCAGGAGTACATACGGTACTACACTTTCTGAATCAGAAGTTGTAGGATCTGATTTAACAGATTTTACAGAACTATCTCCAGATTGCACAATAGTACCAGGGCGAGGAGAAAACAACAGCGATGAAACAGTCAATAAGTGCAATGAGGATGGATGTGGAGCATCCGAAATATGTTTCTGCAATAAAGGATACTTTGTGTAAGGTATAATTTTTAGCAAATATGAATTTTAAAGTGATTTTAGATTATTTAATGCATGTTTTCTTTCTTCATTTTCTTGAAATTGTGCTCCTAAATCTCTACCAGATGTAACCCTTGCTTCTTATCAGCTCGGAGAGCTCAGTTGTCTTTTGGTACAGATTGCCCATTTTACATCCAATTTTAGGGTTACGTATATCAGAGTTATAGCAAACATTACATCCATGGTAAAAACATCCCTAAAAGATAAGAATTAAATAAAACAAATTATTCTAAATAATAAACTTAAAACAGACTATTAGTTTGCTGAAAGAATTTACGTGAAATTGATAAACACTGTTTGTACAAAATCCATCAACAGATATATTTCCTATTTTACATCCACCACTTTCTTTTAAAGGATGTTCAATGTTAGTGCCTTCCGAGTCTGTTATAAAATCTAACCATCGAATGCTGTCCATGGTGTAGCTTGTTCTGTTCATGTAACCGTTATTTGGTATTACAGCTATTGATTCGGGTTGAATTTCTGCAGATCTATACGCCATACAGGAGTTTGCAATGGTCATGTAGCTAGTTATATATTAATTTTTTTAGTATATAAAAATTTGGTTTACACTTCTTTTACACTTTCTGAAAAAAAAAAAGACATACCAGAAAGGATTTATATTTGTGATTTCAATGAGCTGTTTCCTGAATTCGTTGCAGCATCGTCTCAATATATCTTTGTCTGACCTGAAATAAAAAAAATAATAAAATAAATAGTCATTGACCAAAAAATAAATAAAATACTAATAGAAAAAAAAATTACCGGCAATATTCTAACATTTCTTGTTTAAAATCAAAAGGTTCTTTCACTCTGTTTTCATACCATTGAAAAAATTTCACTCTATCTGTTGTATTCATTGAGTCTGGACTGAAAAACTTTTTAGCTGGTATAATTTTGGTTTTCAGGGCGACTGAACAAATGTAGAAAGTAACCTTTCTTTCACTCATCTTTTCCTAATGTCTTTGTGAGTTTTGATAGAGCCACAGGAAGAAAGTTATACGAATCTATAATTCATATGCTAAGTGGTTTTGATAGAATCAACATTAACTTTGTACCATATGGTATCATATCTGGAGTTAGCCTTGCTTCAATAACTACTGTAAAATGAAATGCCCATCAAAACCTTTCATGTTGTGGGCAATTGCCATATATCCTATATGATGATCAGAAAATACAAATTGGTAAAAGGTATCTAATGCATTGTATTCTTAATCTGTTTTAGAGGTTTCAATTAACGGTTGGTGCGACATGTCCTAGTTCGGACCTTGTGCCAATAAAAGACAATAACCCACCAACTGACCCTGAGAATAAAATAGAGAATCTCAAAGATCAAAAACCTGTAGTAGTATGCATTTCAGTCTCTCGTCTCACGATAGACTCTCCCAAACTTCTGTGATTAATAATAGTTATCTTGAATGCCCCTAAGACAGTATACTCCAAACTTTTTTTGCAATTTAATAGTTATTAACATAAAGGTCGATAGATGGCACCATTACTTTTTTTTTGTTTGAAAGTAATACAGAGTCCGGGTTTTCCCAATCCACTCCATGTTAAACAATAGCGATAAAAAGCCAACTTGCTACACTGAGCTCCAGTGGCGATACAGATCATGTTTTTTGATTATCCAAACACATTCAACTCTGCTATTTTTCCATCCTAGAATTGAGGTGCCTGTGGTTTTTACTATATGTGATTTCATTATTTACACTGTCTTTCACATTTTACATCTTATTGCATTATCTACACTATTTTTGAGTTTTTGCTGTTTTTTATATGTGATATCACATTCACCTCAAAGTTTATTTTTGACAATTTGAAGCTACTTTACATATTTGGTACAGAATATCCTACTGTGAACCTTGTGAGAAAAAAAAGGTTCATCCCTTTATTGGTTTTGACAAATCCAATACAGATGCTTCTGTTTTTAGGACCCTCTTTGCTTCTCATTATTGTGCTTATAAGGACTACATTAAAATTTTTACAGATGGTTCCAAATGTAGTCATAAAGTTGGCTGTGGGGTTATTACTGATAACACCACCCTTAGCTATAGTCTCCCAGGTTCTTTTTCCATCTTCTCTGCTGAGTTTTTAGCCATTGAGCTTGCTCTTAATTTAATTTCTTCACTTCCTAACCGAAAATTTATCATCTATACAGACTCCAAAAGTGTTCTTGATTCACTCTCATCCAGTTCTTGTACAACCTCTTTCATTTCAGTGTTAAAAACCTATAACGACCTTTTAAAAAAGGGATTTGATATTAAATTTTGTTGGGTTCCAGGGCATGTAGGCATCAAGGGCAAATGAGGCTGCTGATAGAGCAGCCAAGGAAGCTTTAAATCCTCTTAATTGTTCTGTTTCATATGAAGATCTTAAACATTCACTAAAATATTATCTAAGAGGCAATTGGCAGAGAGAGTGGGATTACCAAACTAGTAATAAATTATGGGAAATTAAACCATATATTTCACTTTGGCCAACACTTGCTCCATGCAAACTCGATGTTATACTTACTAGACTTAGAATTGGGCACTCTAGGATTACACACAAGCATCTTCTCCTTGGGGAACAGGAACCATTATGTACAAAATGTCATTTCAGCGCACTTACCGTTCGCCATATATTGACTGACTGTCCCTGCTTACGTCATTTATATACATTTTATTTCAATTCATCTTCACCAAATCTAACGAACCTTTTGGGCAAAAATCCTCATTCTAGACTCATTAGTTTTTTAATTGAAGCAGGTTTTTACCATGAAATTTGATTACGTTTTCTGATTTTATTTTTTTACTCTGTTCATCTTTTTTTACGTGTGTTTTTATTTTATATACTCTGTTAATCATTTTTTACTTCTGGTTTTATTGTATACACTGCTCATTACTTTTACATCATTTCATCTTATACACTGTTTTCTTTTCTTGTTTTAATTTTACGTGCGTTTTTTAGTGACCATCTGGATGGGTAAACCCATACAGAAGCTGCACTTTAATTGTACACATTTGTTTGGCGCAGTATGTCCCATTCTGGACCTTGCGCCAGTAAAAGGCTACAAACCAACTAACCAACCCAGAATTCATCTATCTTAATTTTCTCTACTTTTAAGCCTTTCGGTGTGCACAGTGTAAAGAGACAAAATTTCTTTTTTAATCTATTTAAGCGCCAAGTCTCTCATTGAGGGAACCTTTCATTAATTTTTTTTTTCTCTACAGGTATAGTCAAGTGGGGGTAAGTGTGATAGAGTTCCTGCATTTTTCATTAAAAAAATTAGTTCTCTGCTTCAAATGAATTCCAAACCACAGAATTGGCAGTGAATTATTGTAAGAACCATAGCTATGTGGGCTTCTGTGTGTGTATTTGGGGTGGGGAGCAGTGTTGGGCATCAATCGATTAAATTTTCAATCAAATAATTACTAGTTGACTAAAAATTTAATCATGATTAATTTAATCACAACTAACGGTTATTCATTTGCTGCAACTAAAAATTCAATCATGATTAAATTATTCGAGAAGCAGGCGACTAACCGTTATTCATGATTACTATATTAGTTGCAGCAAATGATTAACTGTTAATCATGACTAAATTAATTGTGATTGAATTGCAGTTGTATCCATAGCTGATTTTTTTCACCCCCATTTCTCATAAGATCAAATGCCACTAAATTTTTGATAGCATTTTTCAGTAACGGTTTTTAAAAAATTTCCAACAAGGTTGAAAAATGTTAGACTTCGGTTTGTCTGTCTGTCCGCACTCTAGCTCTAACTCCCGTAAATATTTATGGAATTTTTTGAAATTGATATATGTTATTCAAGTTCATTATCGAATGTTCCCTATTGAAAGTGGAGTAAATACCTCTACTGCTCTGTGTACAGGGACACCCGAAAGTATTTCAAAGCATTGTAATCTATGGGAGGTATTTCTATAAAGCATATTTCAATACTTTTACTGTACACAAATCTTAATGAAATTGAAATATGTCATTCAAGTTTAATATTGGATGTTTCTTACATAAAATGGAGTAAATATCAGCACTGTTTTGTTTACAGGGATACTCGAAAGTAATCCAATGCATTGCGTTCTATGAGAGGTATTTCTATAAACCAAATTTTAATTGCCGAAATGTCAGTGGAGGCCCTCTGTTGAGACAAAACGGTTTTGGGCTCTGTCTGTGTGTCTGTCTTTCTGGCGATAGCGGCCACAAAAATGGCGCTATTGACTTGAAATTTGGTACACATGTTCATGAGTCCCACAAAATCAGCTGTATAGTTTTTGGTATGTATTCCATTTGTAGTTCGTATACAGGGACACGCCAAAGTTTTTCTTATCATTACGGGCTATGGGAGAAATTTGTATGTATCATGATAGCGGCCACAAAAATCACGCTATTGACTTGCAATTTGGTACATGTGTTCATGAGCCCAACAGTTGGTTGGTTTTTATTGGCGCAAGATCCAGAATTGGATATGCCATGAGCCCAACGGAATCAGCTGTATAGTTTTAGGTGTGTATTCCATTTGTAGTTCGTGTACAGGGAAACGCCAAAGATTTTCTATCATTACGGCCTATGGGAACAATCTGTACGTACCGCAATAGCCACCACAAAAATCAACCTATTGACTTCCAATTTTTGCAGAAACGTCAATGGAGGCCCTCTGTTGAGACTGAAAAGGATTTTGGGTTCCGTCTGTCTGTCTGTCGTGCGATAGCGGCCGCAAAAATCACGCTATTGACTTGAAATTTTGTACACATGTTCATGATCACCACGAAATTAGCTGTATAGTTTTTGGTGTGCATGCCATTAGTAGTTCGTGTACAGGAACACGCCAAAGTTTTTTTAATCATTATGGCCTATGGGAAGAATTTGTATGCACCGCGATAGCGGCCCCCAAAATATTGCACTTGCAATTTGGTACACATATTCATGAGCCCAACAGAATTAGCTGTATAGTGTAAAGTGTGTATTCCATTTGTTGTTCGTGTACAGGGACACGCCAAAGTTTTTCTTATTTTTACGGCCAATGGGAAGAATTTGTATGTACTGCAATAGCGGCCACAAAAATCCTTCGATTGACTTGCAAATTGGTGCACACGTTCCAGATTTGCATATAAGTACCGTAATTTTCGGGAAATAAGCCGCGGCTTATACGTGTTTAAAAGTTCAAAATCGGCAACTGTGGCATATCTAATGGTGCAGCCTATCTATTGAGAAAAAAAAAATTCTCGGATCTCAAAAATTTTTAATCATTTAATTTCAAAAGCACAGAATGCGTAAAAACGAAATATTTTGAATTTATGTATTTTGTCAGTAGATGGTAGCACCAGACAAAAATCTTGCAGCAAAACTAGAGCTCTGTTTACTAAAAAATGATTGACCTGAAATAAATAACTTTATCAAAACTCTCAACGTATGCCACTGATCGAAATATTCCAAAATCAGTATTAATAACTTTTATAATTTGATAATATTCAAATTATTTCTACATAATTAGCAGATAATAAAATCTTATATTGGTGATATTTAAACTATTTCTGAAATCAGAACATTACTGTTATATTGAATATGTATCCTTACATAATTGTATATGCGTATGTAAATAATAATAATAAAGAAAAGAACAAAAGACTTAAATCCATCAAAGTCTGCATACAAATCCAAACTTTTCTGAACAAACTTTCTCCCACTTCCACAATAATCCTATCCCACGGAAAAAAAAGAAAAAAAAAAAAAAACTTTCTGATCTCATTATCTATCTTTCTTTCTCTCTTTTTTTTTTTAATCGTGTTGTCCAAAGTTTCATTCAGTAAAACAAACAGGGAAAAAAAAAAAAAAAAAAGAGCTATCACTTGGGCTATGTGCTGATAAAGGTCAAAGGGCAAGTGCAATCAAGTGAATGAGAAAGGAAAATGCAGCTGTAGCAGAAATAAACAAAACTCAAGTGGGTATATTTATTGCTTTGCTAAGAGCTAGAATTATTCATTCTTTTTTTTTTTTTTGAATTAGATAGAGAAAAACAGTGATTTACGGGATTAAAAAACAGAGGAACATGCATTTCTCAGTATATCTCATAAAATAGAAATATTGAAAAAGCGTTTAAATGGAGGAACATCTATAAATTATTTGCTATAACATTTTACTTTTAAATATTTCAAATTAATAAAATTGTAAATAGTATTTGACAAAAAAAAAAAAAAAAAAAAAAGAAAAAAATAATAATAGATGAATGAATAAATAAATCAATAATTTATTATTTATTATTATTTTTTTAAAACCAACATTCATATTTTATCACATACATTACTTAGGTAAATGCGTCCAATTTCTGAAAGATCTAGGTATAGTTCGGAAATTTTCGTAATTCGAATTCAGCGAGTTCCTGACGATTTATTGCTAATATATTAGTAATAGAAGAAAAAAAATAAATTCTTAAAAAAAAAAAAATCGATTACGAAATCGAGGTATGTGTAAAGATTTGTTTAAGCTATAGATTTATCTCGGTACAGGCCGCGGCCTATCTGATGACAGCTAATTTAATTTTAGTGTTTTTTCGTGGGTGCGGCCTATCTACCGAAAATTACGGTAACTGTATAATTTTTATTGCTATATTTTTTATAAACTGTGTACAGGGACACGCCAAAATTCTTAACATTACGGCGTATGGGGTGAATTTCGTTTAAATGCATTCTAATATCATTACTTTGCAATGAAGAAAATGAAACTAGCGTACGTGAGTAAGATGCTTAAACTTATGTTGTTTGAAGAAAATATGTGCTCTTAAGCTTTCTAAATAATGTACAGGATCTTACAAAAGTGTTCTGACAATGTCACATAGTCATCCAAACAATGTTAAATTTGGAACAATTATTAATTTTAAACGCAAAATAAGCTAAATAGTTTTTACTGGTGTATACAATGTTTATAGTTCGTTTACAAAGACACACAAAAAAATTTCGTAACATTAGAGCCTATGGACAAATTTTTTATTTAAGCGCGCACTTTCATGCGCTTGTGCTGAATTGAAATTAATAAAATTAACATACATTATAAAGATGCTAAAACTGATGTTTACTCTTAAAAAAGGTTATATATAGACTAAATAATTTATGGGACCACACAAAATAATTCAGAGTATGTACTGTAATCATCCAAATGATGACAAATTAGTTTGAAATATTAATGAGTTATAATTAATTAGGTTTATTCTTATTATTGGCGTTTATAATGACTGTGGCTACTTTTCCGGGATACATTAAGGAATTTCGTACTATTACTTTATAGTCGGTATTTCTTAAAAGTGTAATTTAACATGATTACACCCCATCAAATATAATGAAATTTTATTAGAATTTTAAAAGTATGTTTTCCTGTTGAAAATTGTGGGCATAGAATTGATAATTAGTTTAAAGGTTACGCAAAATATTTCCGATATACTATGTAGTTTTTTCGGTATGAAATTTGGTATTTATGAATTTCAAGGAAATAATACAAGACCGTCGTTTATTAAGAATACATATTGTTGCGTACTTGGGGGTTCGTAAGTTATCCGAGAATGAAAGGCGAAACTTGCAAAAATTCAGTGATTTATTCACAGAAAGTTCCAGAAAAATACAGGTCTATAAACCAAGTATTAGCTTTAATTCAACCAGTAAACATAGCTTAAACAACAGCCGTTAACAGCAAAACAACATTACAAACTGTTTAGCAATAACACATAAAGCAAGTCTCATTCAAAGAGGCTCAAAGGAAAGCAAGCATTTGATGAAACTGACACAGATCTGAGAGACTGACCGCCTTGGCAAAAATAATGCTCCTTTTATACTTTTCTATCTAACACAGACTGTTCTGGAAAATTCTCGTATCACATCAGCCAATGAGATTAGAGCTTCCATATTTGGTATATCCCTAATAAGGAATGTCTTGCCAAGGTCGCCACAGAGGGAAACAATTGCCAAATTTGGCACCAAATCCATTTCTTTCCTTATTGGAGCTTTTTAATGCGTTTTCATTAAATTTTCAGGAAAATTAGGCTATTTTAACGCTAAAACGACTAGAAATGCATAAAATTAGCATTGTATCAGCTTTGAAAGAAATTATGCAAAAATAAATGCAATTATTTACAATTCCGTAGCACTTTATATCAGAGTTGAGTGATTTTAATCAGCCTGATTTAAATCGTGATTTAAATCAATTTTTAAAGATTGAATTTTTAAAAGAAAGCTGTGAGTAATAAGCACAGTAAGAGAGTATTGACAACCCAGAGTTGCCCTCGAATGGTGTAAGGAGGTTGCTGCACCCTGCCTGTACTTGTATTATTAAAATAGTATCCTACCTGCTATTCATTTCTTTTTCCCCTATCTCCTTCTTATCTCTCAGTCAAATATTGTTTCTGTCTTTTGTATTAAAAAATTACTGGCACAGTAAACATTTCATTGTCATACCTTGAAAAGAATGCCCTGACTTTTTTAAATAATAAGTGCCTCTAAAAAATAAAAAGAAATGCACCCAAAAATGTAAAAAAGTATTATCACCCCCACCACCCCCTGCTTTTATTTATTTATTTTTATGAACCTGGGGAAATTCTGGAATTTATCTTGCTTTACCTATTTATAAACCTGTTTGGATGGAGCCTGTAGCATGTTTTTCTCAAACTCAGATATGCACCTGCAGTCCAGAGTTGCCAGATGTGGCTAAAATTAGCCCACCTGGATAACTTTTAACTTTTCAATCTGGCAACCCTGCTGCAGTCATGCACCTGCTTGGTGAGAAGCACCCGTTTAATGAATAAGCAAGCTCATTTCAGTATTGTGTCATTTTCTTTTAGTTTTCATGTTGTTTTACAGTAGGAAAAACGATCAGATTTAAGCTCATCATTGCCAATAAAAAAGTATATATATTTCATGTTTTAAAAATCTGTTTCTTAAAATGTCAGGGAGCAAAAGAGATCCCATTTAGTATTATTTTATAGAAGAAAAAACAACTTCTGGTAAAGGTGTAAAGGCTAAGTGCAAAGTTTGAGGCTTATTAATGATGGGTCTAGTGTGTAGGATGAAGAAACATAAGGAAATATGTACAGCACAAGAACAGATACAGAATGATTCTATAGAGGATGAACCAGGAATAAATGCATGCAACTCTGCAGGTTAGTTAATAATTCATATTTTATTGTGTGTAAAAATGGAGTTTAATTCTTACTTCATGAGATATAAAGTCTTAAATTAAATTATTATATATTTAATTACTTCTACATAACTTGTATATTGTTAAATGTAATCTGTATCTATATAAACAAATAAAATTTGTATATTTTTAGAAGCACAGATGCATTCTAAAAATATACAAATTTAATTCTAGGATTTTTTTTCAAAGTTACACTTGTATTTAAGAATGATTACAAAAATATTTCAAAATGTAAAAACCAAAAAATGATTTTCTCTAAAATGCATAGAGTATTACATTATACTAAAAGTAGTTTTTTAAAAAAGAAAACGTGTGAACGTAACTTCAACTGACCTGTTCGCAGCTTTGTGACAGACAATGCAAAGAGCGTTAAGGGCATGCGACAGGAACTTGATGAAGATAATCAGCTTGATCTTACATATGGCTGTTCAGCCCATTTGTTGAACTTACTTGCTAAAGATCTTAAAATAGATGATGTAAAAGAGCATATAGTTTATATTGTTAAATATTTTAGGAATAATCACTTTGCTAATTCCAAATATAAACAAGAAGACGGATTAAAACTAGTTTTACCATGTGATGTACGATGGAACACAATGGTAGATTGTTTAACAAAATATATAAAAAAAACTGGTCTCTTCTCTTGAAAATTTGTGAGGAGCATAGGGAAAAAGTTGATAGTATTGTTTACAATAAAGTGGCTAATATTGGACTGAAAAGAAATGCCAAACATCTTTTAAAACAATTGGAACCTTTTGCTGTAGCTTTAGACTCTGTTCAAAAAAATACTTGTACTATTGCTGAAGCTGCATACATTTGGAAATTTTGGAGATGAAACTTAAAGATGTGGATAAGGATAATGATAAATCCATTTTGACTTTAACAGCTTTTAATAAGCGATACCATGAAGCACTTGGAGCTTTCCATTTCTTAGCTTATCTAGTAGACCCTTGGTTTTTTTGGAAAAAATTTGACCGATTTGGAAAGAAAACAATCTTTTACATTTGCAAATGAAAATTACTCCCCCGATATTATTCCAGTTATAATGAAATTCCTTGGAAAATCTAATCCTTTCTATGAATTACTTTTTGGTGAAGATGTGCTCAGTAAGATTTCCCCACTCGATTGGTGGAAAAGTCACTTTTTCTCAAGTAACACTGGAAAAATTGATCACCTGAACCAGGCGCTTGCTCAATAGTTTACTGCAAGGGCATCAACTGCTTCTTTAGAGAGGATTTTTTCAACTTATGGATTAGTGCAATCTAAACTTCGAAACAGACTTGGAAATGATAAAGCAGCTAAACTTGTTTTTATTTATAAATCATTTAACCACTGTCACTAAATAAAATATTGGTTGTAAAATTTTCAGAAAAAATAAAAATTATTGTGATTACAGCCCTTAATCTACTTCATCTTTCTAATAAATCTGTGGTTGAAGGAGTAAAATGTCTAAATTAACATAACGCATCCTTTATTTAAATTATGATATAGATTATAGATAATTAAAACAAGCAGAACACCCTATATTGTAAGGTAAGTAATTATTTTCTACTGATTTATGAATTATTCTTGTATATATTTTTTAGTTATATGTATTTTTAATTATATATAAAAAAATAATCAATTGATTTAGACATTTAACTTCAACAATTTAATTTGTTTGTATCAAATATTATACTTAAATATATTTAAAATTTCAAAAATTCTATTAAAAAAAAAAAAAAAAAAAAAAAAAAAGAGATTTTTATCAATTCTGATTTATATGATATGCAAATAGGTAGGGATGAAACGGATAGTGATTTTGCCAGATACCGGATATCCGGAGCTCCTTTGCTTGCCGGATACGAATATCCGGACCGGATATCCGGCATTAGTTTTGTTTTTTGTTGTGTTGTATATTTATTTTCTTTTTCTTTATTTTAAAACAATAAAATATAAACATATTTCATATACTAGTCTTTTAAACACATTTTAGATATAATTTACTTAAGCATATTTATTTAGCATTCTATTCTATTTATTTGTGCAATAATGCAATGATGAATAAAACTTAAGTCTAACATACTCATTCCTACACTTGCAATTTGTCACAAAAATATAGGTTTTGTTCAGAATTATAAAACAAAAACATATCATTTACACATTTTTTACAGTACTAAAAAATGTGTGCTTGATATGTATATATAAAAAAAAAGAAACAAAATATTTTACTAATATAATCATAGTTGAAGGGTTGGTTATTTTCATAAGAAAACGTATATATTGTGGCCATCACACACCACTTACTGTTTAAATTGTGCAAAATGTTAACCATAGCTTCACTCAATAAATATTTTACATATGGAGTTTGGTGCAATTTTAATCAATAGATGCTGAGATATAGGCTTGTGAAAAATCATAATAGCATATCCACTTGTCGGCTGATATACACCTAAATAAGGCTGACATCAGTTGAACGGAATTTTTGTCACACACACACAAGCACAATTTTTAAAAAATTGATCAATCCAGGTTCTGCACCTCTTAAAATATGTAAATCCAGCGAAAACCAAATGTAAAAAATTTTTATGAATCCAATACTTTCGTTTGAGACATTTATAAGAAAACGTAAAAGAAAGAAGAAAAAAAAACTAAAAGCTTCAATGGCTTAATATGTTATGGCCATTACGAAACTTTCTTTTATATCACTCTACATAACATAGCTACACGCTGCTCACATGCACAGAAGAAACTTAATAATGGCTTCGCAGAATAAAGATTTTAGATATGGAGTTTAGTGAAATTTTAATCAAAAGATTGTGAGATGTAGCCAAGTGGAGAATCATAAAAGGTGAAGAATGACTGCGACATCTGTTGGTCAATATACACCCAAATTAAGCCCACTTTCGTTCTCTTATTATTTATCTTGCATATCAAGTTAAGTGCAGTTAAATGTTATAGATGTTGAGATTTAGCCTTCCTATTCACAGGGTAATTTGCAGCATAGTATAGCCACCTATTGACCAATATGCACCAAAATTGAATCAACATGATGTTTCATAAAAATGGCCCTCTCACATAACAAATTTTGTGTAATTATATATACAAATAAATCTAAAATAATTTCTCAATTCACGGGAAAATTACAGCATAACAGCATCGTCTATTGGCCGATATGCACAGAAATTAAATAAACATATTTCATAATAGCCCTGTGACATACTTAGACTTTTTTTTAATTATACACAGTAGAAGAGATATAGTCCTCCTTTAAATGAGAAAAATCACAGTATAGCAGAGCCACCTATTACATAATTTGCATCAAAAGTCGATGGGCACTTTTTTTTGTTGTTGTTGTTAATGTGCAACTATGTATAAATTTATATGAAATTCTGTGCATTAACTCTTGAACTAGAGCTGTTACACAAAACTTTTGTCAGACAGACATTTTCTAAAAACGGTCAAATTAAAAATTCTGGTTCACTCAAAATGCGTAAATCCACCAAAAACAGGAAGTTGAAAGTTTTTACGAATAAAATGCTTTCTGCTATTGAATATAGAAGAAAGTAATGATTCAAAACAAATTTATATTTTTGTTTCTTTAAATGCTTTTTACTTATTTTATATTTTTATATTCTGTACAAATAAGAAAAAAAAAATTAGATTATTTATTAAAATTCTTTAATTAAAAGTAAGCTCAGTTTTTCTAATGTACAAAATCATAACCTTTAAATAATTGAGCTTTTTTTTTTTATAATTTTTTTTCTTTCACAATCTGAAAATGAAAATACAGACTTCCTGAAAATTTAAATATTACTTCTATTTGAAGTGAATTTAATTTTTGGGACTATATCTATGCTGAAACCAAAAATAAATTCAAAAAACTGGCGTACAGACAATAGCAAGAAATTAAAACTTCTTCACACACCATAAATTTTAAATCAGCACAACCGGTTTCGAAAGGACGTAGCCTTTCTTCATCAGGTGCAAACACGTGCAACTGCCTTGGAGGCAAAAGCAAGACAGTCTTGCTTTTGCCTCCAAGGCAGTTGCACGTGTTTGCACCTGATGAAGAAAGGCTACATCCTTTCGAAACCGGTTGTGCTGATTTAAAATTTATGGTGTGTGAAGAAGTTTTAATTTCTTGCTATATCTATGCTGCACAATGGGAAATTCTAAATTCAGGTGTTACAGCAAGATATTCCATTAAAAGTGCAAATTTATATAAATTGGAGGTTTCTTTTTTTATATATGTATAATCCAAATCGAATAGGTAGATGACACATTTGATTGAATAGGTAATGGTAATGGCACAGACAATGATGCCAGTATAAATATATGGTCACAAAAACAACTTTCTTGTCTAGGGAAAAGTGGATTATAAATAAACAGGCAGGTTCTATTCAATAGATGTACATTATTGACTAGATATTCAACTTATTAACAAAAATCATTAAACAGAGTTATATGCACTGCAGAGGATGAATATTATTTGTTCAGGAACAACAATGAACAGCTCTTTTTATTGTTATGGGGAAGATTAGGGGGAATGTTATAGATCACTCTGGAAAATCCTAGCTAACGCTGCACAAAATTAATTAATATAGGCTTTCTATATCTCTTAAACCTGAAGCTACTTTTTGCTAAATTTGTTTGCTAAAATGGCCAAATTTGACTTTTGCATTTTTTTTTTTTTTTTTTGTAACCTTTACAAGCTACAACTGATCTTTAAAAAAAAAAAAAAAAAAAAAAGTCGCAAAATTTTCATCTGAGGGGAATTTAAGATTGAATTTTCTCCTCCGGATATCCGGCTTGAAATTACCGGATATCCGTATCCGGACTGCTGATATCCGGTACCCCATCGGATATTTAAAACTCAGCCGGATACCGGATAGTTACCGGATATCCGTTTCATCCCTACAAATAGGTATACAAAGAGAGATACAGCGGGGGGGGGGGGGGGGGGGTAATGCAACTGATTATGGTAAGAAGTCAATCGAATCAATATATACTATTATATAATAAAGAATAAATAAAAATGGCCTATTGAATAATGTCTGATGCAAATAGGACGTTGAGGCTCCTGATCTGCAGATCCACTAGTAATTTTACTTTGCATAGGGCTTAATGAAATTGAAATATGTTATTTATATGCTCAAACGAATGCTTTCTATAGATTCTAGTATGATTAGCATTAGATTCACAGGGTCACAAAAAAAGAATCAGTTACATTAAGAGACATTAGTAAAATTTTGCTGGAATTGCACGTTCGTTTACAATAAGTATCTTAACACTTTCTAGCAATTTTTAAGTGTGAATTTTACTTCAATTTGTGTATCTGTCTGTCTGTTCGTTTGTCTGTCCGCACTCTAATTGTTATAAATATATATAGAATTTCTTGAAACTGATATATGTTATTCAAGTTTACTACTGGATGTTCCTTATTGAAAATGGAGTGAATACCTTTGCCGGTTTGTGTACAGGGACACATGAAACTATTTCGAAGCATTGTGTTCTATGTAAGGTATTTCTACAAACCATATTTTAATACCTTTATTGAACACAAATTTTAATGAAATTGAAATATGTTATTCAAGTTCATAATTGGTTGTTTCCTATGTATAATGTTTAAATACCACCACTGGTTTGTGTATAGGGACACTCCAAAGCATTTCAAAGCAGTGTGTTCTGTTAGAGGTATTTATTTAATCAAATTTTGATAACTTTATTGCAAAGCTTAATGAAATTGAAATACTATTTTATTCATACGTACCATGGAATATAATATAGTTAGTAATTGATTTACAGGGCTACACAAAAATATTCAGTTACATTAAGAAGTATTAATAAAAATTTTCTGGAATTGTACTTTCATTTACGTTAAGTGTTTTTAACACTTTCTAACTATTTTTAGGTGTGAATATGATTTCAACTTGTGTGTCTGTCCGATTGTTTATTTTTCTATCTGCCTGTCTCCCGCCTCCAGCAATATTTTTAGAAATTTTTAAAAATGTTATATATTAGTCGAGTTCACTATGGAATGTTCCCTATTTTAAATGGCATTAATAGGTCATGTACAACTAGTTTGTGTACAGGGTCAGGTTTGCGTTTTAGGTCAGACATTTTTAAAAATCATATTTAAATAACTTTCTACTATAAAAATCATAATGAAATTTGATGTATTGTTAATATTCTAACATAATGTTTTGTATAGAATATGATATGATTAACCTTCAGATTTACAGGACTACACTAAAATATTCAGATACATTAATAGCTGCAATTATAATTTACCATGTGCATTTTCTTTTGTGTTAAGCCTTGTATCTCTCGTAAGGTTTTAAATTTACATGATATTTGTTTGGGATTTTCATGTAAGTTGCTCAATACCCTTGGCTATTAAATTATACATGAGAAATTTTTAAAGCTTGTGCATACGTAGTTGAAAATTATTTAGTAAAAGTGCTCGTATTTTATAAGATATTTAACATTTTTGCATTCTGATTACTGTATGTGTGCCTAATGTAGCATACCATATTTCTTAAAAAAGGATTTCAACTGGATCTAATGCCCTACGTGTTTTAATTTAAAAAGGAGAAATTGTTTTTGCAATTTTTTAAAGAAACCGTTATATCTCCATGAATATATGAGGTAACCTCTTAAAATTTATACAGATAATTAAAAAAATCCTCATAATCATATGCTACAACCGAAACGAGTTTAAAGCATTACCTTTTACAAGGTGATCCAAAACATTTTGGGTTTTGTTTATTTTTTAACACTGGTGCACTTTTCCTCTTCAGGACACAAATTTTGCTGAAAAATGCGAGGTATAACATATTCTTTACACTACCAAAGTTTCAAAATGATTCCTATTGAATTCTTCTAGATATTTGACAGAATTTCTTAATTCGAAAGTACCCAAATACTTATTGGTAGGTAGCATATCTCTTACATAGAGGTCTTTAATTTGTTTTATAAATAGTTAATAGTTTACGTGGTATTTTCGCAAATTCAAAAATGAAAATTAAAAACTATTAGGTGCTCAATTTTCGATACTTTTCTTTATTTTAAAAATAATTAAAATGAAGTTTAAACTGAAATTTCTTTTCAGTTTACACAAGTCTACTAAAAATGCATAAAATAATATTTCTTAAAAATATTACTGAGAACATATTAGCTACATCAACCGTTTATATAATTATTTATGTAATGAATTTATTTTACGTTTGTGCATATTCTTGAAAGAAAAACTGATTTGAGTTTTGTCTTCCTGACTAGAAAACTAAAATAACAAAAACTATGTATAATTTTAAGACATATTAGTAAATGAGAATTTATCGTCCGCAGATAAAACATTTTTTAAATATTCCAATGAAAATATTTAGATAATAAAAATAAATTAAAAATGACTTTAATAGTTACATATTTAAAATTTGTTCGTCTGCGATACATATATATATTTTCCTGTTTTAAAATTTATTTTTAGCAACAGTTTTGAAAGATAAAATTTTTTTTATTTACAATTTTATTGAGAAAGATGGAACATTTTGTAATATTTTGTTTACTATCCCGCTTATTTGTATAAATATATATATATTAAATGTCAATATTTGTCGAATATTTATAAGTGAAAAAAATAATTCTTTCTCGGTAAAAAATGGAAATTCCAGATAATGATGATGAAGCTTATGATATATTGCCATCAGTTACTGTGATAGTAACAATATATAGTAGTATAGTATAGTAGGATAGTATACAGCGGGGGGGGGGGGGGGTAATGCAACTGATTATGGTAAGAAGTCGATCGAATCAATATATACTATTATATAATAAAGAATAAATAAAAATGGCCTATTGAATAATGTCTGATGCAAATAGGACGTTGAGGCTCCTGATCTGCAGATCCACTAGTAATTTTACTTTGCATAGGGCTTAATGAAATTGAAATATGTTATTTATATGCTCAAACGAATGCTTTCTATAGATTCTAGTATGATTAGCATTAGATTCACAGGGTCACAAAAAAAGAATCAGTTACATTAAGAGACATTAGTAAAATTTTGCTGGAATTGCACGTTCGTTTACAATAAATATCTTAACACTTTCTAGCAATTTTTAAGTGTGAATTTTACTTCAATTTGTGTATCTGTCTGTCTGTTCGTTTGTCTGTCCGCACTCTAATTGTTATAAATATATATAGAATTTCTTGAAACTGATATATGTTATTCAAGTTTACTACTGGATGTTCCTTATTGAAAATGGAGTGAATACCTTTGCCGGTTTGTGTACAGGGACACATGAAACTATTTCGAAGCATTGTGTTCTATGTAAGGTATTTCTACAAACCATATTTTAATACCTTTATTGAACACAAATTTTAATGAAATTGAAATATGTTATTCAAGTTCATAATTGGTTGTTTCCTATGTATAATGTTTAAATACCACCACTGGTTTGTGTATAGGGACACTCCAAAGCATTTCAAAGCAGTGTGTTCTGTTAGAGGTATTTATTTAATCAAATTTTGATAACTTTATTGCAAAGCTTAATGAAATTGAAATACTATTTTATTCATAGGTACCATGGAATATAATATAGTTAGTAATTGATTTACAGGGCTACACAAAAATATTCAGTTACATTAAGAAGTATTAATAAAAATTTTCTGGAATTGTACTTTCATTTACGTTAAGTGTTTTTAACACTTTCTAACTATTTTTAGGTGTGAATATGATTTCAACTTGTGTGTCTGTCCGATTGTTTATTTTTCTATCTGCCTGTCTCCCGCCTCCAGCAATATTTTTAGAAATTTTTAAAAATGTTATATATTAGTCGAGTTCACTATGGAATGTTCCCTATTTTAAATGGCATTAATAGGTCATGTACAACTAGTTTGTGTACAGGGTCAGGTTTGCGTTTTAGGTCAGACATTTTTAAAAATCATATTTAAATAACTTTCTACTATAAAAATCATAATGAAATTTGATGTATTGTTAATATTCTAACATAATGTTTTGTATAGAATATGATATGATTAACCTTCAGATTTACAGGACTACACTAAAATATTCAGATACATTAATAGCTGCAATTATAATTTACCATGTGCATTTTCTTTTGTGTTAAGCCTTGTATCTCTCGTAAGGTTTTAAATTTACATGATATTTGTTTGGGATTTTCATGTAAGTTGCTCAATACCCTTGGCTATTAAATTATACATGAGAAATTTTTAAAGCTTGTGCATACGTAGTTGAAAATTATTTAGTAAAAGTGCTCGTATTTTATAAGATATTTAACATTTTTGCATTCTGATTACTGTATGTGTGCCTAATGTAGCATACCATATTTCTTAAAAAAGGATTTCAACTGGATCTAATGCCCTACGTGTTTTAATTTAAAAAGGAGAAATTGTTTTTGCAATTTTTTAAAGAAACCGTTATATCTCCATGAATATATGAGGTAACCTCTTAAAATTTATACAGATAATTAAAAAAATCCTCATAATCATATGCTACAACCGAAACGAGTTTAAAGCATTACCTTTTACAAGGTGATCCAAAACATTTTGGGTTTTGTTTATTTTTTAACACTGGTGCACTTTTCCTCTTCAGGACACAAATTTTGCTGAAAAATGCGAGGTATAACATATTCTTTACACTACCAAAGTTTCAAAATGATTCCTATTGAATTCTTCTAGATATTTGACAGAATTTCTTAATTCGAAAGTACCCAAATACTTATTGGTAGGTAGCATATCTCTTACATAGAGGTCTTTAATTTGTTTTATAAATAGTTAATAGTTTACGTGGTATTTTCGCAAATTCAAAAATGAAAATTAAAAACTATTAGGTGCTCAATTTTCGATACTTTTCTTTATTTTAAAAATAATTAAAATGAAGTTTAAACTGAAATTTCTTTTCAGTTTACACAAGTCTACTAAAAATGCATAAAATAATATTTCTTAAAAATATTACTGAGAACATATTAGCTACATCAACCGTTTATATAATTATTTATGTAATGAATTTATTTTACGTTTGTGCATATTCTTGAAAGAAAAACTGATTTGAGTTTTGTCTTCCTGACTAGAAAACTAAAATAACAAAAACTATGTATAATTTTAAGACATATTAGTAAATGAGAATTTATCGTCCGCAGATAAAACATTTTTTAAATATTCCAATGAAAATATTTAGATAATAAAAATAAATTAAAAATGACTTTAATAGTTACATATTTAAAATTTGTTCGTCTGCGATACATATATATATTTTCCTGTTTTAAAATTTATTTTTAGCAACAGTTTTGAAAGATAAAATTTTTTTTATTTACAATTTTATTGAGAAAGATGGAACATTTTGTAATATTTTGTTTACTATCCCGCTTATTTGTATAAATATATATATATTAAATGTCAATATTTGTCGAATATTTATAAGTGAAAAAAATAATTCTTTCTCGGTAAAAAATGGAAATTCCAGATAATGATGATGAAGCTTATGATATATTGCCATCAGTTACTGTGATAGTAACAATATATAGTAGTATAGTATAGTAGGATAGTATACAGCGGGGGGGGGGGGGGGTAATGCAACTGATTATGGTAAGAAGTCGATCGAATCAATATATACTATTATATAATAAAGAATAAATAAAAATGGCCTATTGAATAATGTCTGATGCAAATAGGACGTTGAGGCTCCTGATCTGCAGATCCACTAGTAATTTTACTTTGCATAGAGCTTAATGAAATTGAAATATGTTATTTATATGCTCAAACGAATGCTTTCTATAGATTCTAGTATGATTAGCATTAGATTCACAGGGTCACAAAAAAAGAATCAGTTACATTAAGAGACATTAGTAAAATTTTGCTGGAATTGCACGTTCGTTTACAATAAGTATCTTAACACTTTCTAGCAATTTTTAAGTGTGAATTTTACTTCAATTTGTGTATCTGTCTGTCTGTTCGTTTGTCTGTCCGCACTCTAATTGTTATAAATATATATAGAATTTCTTGAAACTGATATATGTTATTCAAGTTTACTACTGGATGTTCCTTATTGAAAATGGAGTGAATACCTTTGCCGGTTTGTGTACAGGGACACATGAAACTATTTCGAAGCATTGTGTTCTATGTAAGGTATTTCTACAAACCATATTTTAATACCTTTATTGAACACAAATTTTAATGAAATTGAAATATGTTATTCAAGTTCATAATTGGTTGTTTCCTATGTATAATGTTTAAATACCACCACTGGTTTGTGTATAGGGACACTCCAAAGCATTTCAAAGCAGTGTGTTCTGTTAGAGGTATTTATTTAATCAAATTTTGATAACTTTATTGCAAAGCTTAATGAAATTGAAATACTATTTTATTCATAGGTACCATGGAATATAATATAGTTAGTAATTGATTTACAGGGCTACACAAAAATATTCAGTTACATTAAGAAGTATTAATAAAAATTTTCTGGAATTGTACTTTCATTTACGTTAAGTGTTTTTAACACTTTCTAACTATTTTTAGGTGTGAATATGATTTCAACTTGTGTGTCTGTCCGATTGTTTATTTTTCTATCTGCCTGTCTCCCGCCTCCAGCAATATTTTTAGAAATTTTTAAAAATGTTATATATTAGTCGAGTTCACTATGGAATGTTCCCTATTTTAAATGGCATTAATAGGTCATGTACAACTAGTTTGTGTACAGGGTCAGGTTTGCGTTTTAGGTCAGACATTTTTAAAAATCATATTTAAATAACTTTCTACTATAAAAATCATAATGAAATTTGATGTATTGTTAATATTCTAACATAATGTTTTGTATAGAATATGATATGATTAACCTTCAGATTTACAGGACTACACTAAAATATTCAGATACATTAATAGCTGCAATTATAATTTACCATGTGCATTTTCTTTTGTGTTAAGCCTTGTATCTCTCGTAAGGTTTTAAATTTACATGATATTTGTTTGGGATTTTCATGTAAGTTGCTCAATACCTTTGGCTATTAAATTATACATGAGAAATTTTTAAAGCTTGTGCATACGTAGTTGAAAATTATTTAGTAAAAGTGCTCGTATTTTATAAGATATTTAACATTTTTGCATTCTGATTACTGTATGTGTGCCTAATGTAGCATACCATATTTCTTAAAAAAGGATTTCAACTGGATCTAATGCCCTACGTGTTTTAATTTAAAAAGGAGAAATTGTTTTTGCAATTTTTTAAAGAAACCGTTATATCTCCATGAATATATGAGGTAACCTCTTAAAATTTATACAGATAATTAAAAAAATCCTCATAATCATATGCTACAACCGAAACGAGTTTAAAGCATTACCTTTTACAAGGTGATCCAAAACATTTTGGGTTTTGTTTATTTTTTAACACTGGTGCACTTTTCCTCTTCAGGACACAAATTTTGCTGAAAAATGCGAGGTATAACATATTCTTTACACTACCAAAGTTTCAAAATGATTCCTATTGAATTCTTCTAGATATTTGACAGAATTTCTTAATTCGAAAGTACCCAAATACTTATTGGTAGGTAGCATATCTCTTACATAGAGGTCTTTAATTTGTTTTATAAATAGTTAATAGTTTACGTGGTATTTTCGCAAATTCAAAAATGAAAATTAAAAACTATTAGGTGCTCAATTTTCGATACTTTTCTTTATTTTAAAAATAATTAAAATGAAGTTTAAACTGAAATTTCTTTTCAGTTTACACAAGTCTACTAAAAATGCATAAAATAATATTTCTTAAAAATATTACTGAGAACATATTAGCTACATCAACCGTTTATATAATTATTTATGTAATGAATTTATTTTACGTTTGTGCATATTCTTGAAAGAAAAACTGATTTGAGTTTTGTCTTCCTGACTAGAAAACTAAAATAACAAAAACTATGTATAATTTTAAGACATATTAGTAAATGAGAATTTATCGTCCGCAGATAAAACATTTTTTAAATATTCCAATGAAAATATTTAGATAATAAAAATAAATTAAAAATGACTTTAATAGTTACATATTTAAAATTTGTTCGTCTGCGATACATATATATATTTTCCTGTTTTAAAATTTATTTTTAGCAACAGTTTTGAAAGATAAAATTTTTTTTATTTACAATTTTATTGAGAAAGATGGAACATTTTGTAATATTTTGTTTACTATCCCGCTTATTTGTATAAATATATATATATTAAATGTCAATATTTGTCGAATATTTATAAGTGAAAAAAATAATTCTTTCTCGGTAAAAAATGGAAATTCCAGATAATGATGATGAAGCTTATGATATATTGCCATCAGTTACTGTGATAGTAACAATATACTTCCTTCAACTGATGTATTCAGCTTTTCCAGACCGCAGCTTCTTTTATTGGATGGAACATTTTTTAAGTACTTGCCTGAAGAGACTAATGCTTCTACACCCGTGGCTTTATGTATGAAATGTCCGGTTAATCAACAAGTTAAAGTAAAAGGACGTTATAACACAACATCCAATTTTCTTAGTCATCTAAAACGGCGGCATCGAGAAGATTGTGTTGAAAAATATAAGAAGTATAATAAAAGATAAAGATCTGAAAATAAAAATGCAAGCAATAGCGCTAGCATTTCCAAAAGTATTTATCCTACACAAAATAAAGCACAAACAATTTCTCAAGAAACGTTTGAAGAAAATATAACTAAATATTTTATTCTTTCAATGGTATCTTTAAGAACTGTAGAAGACCCATATTTTTCGAAAATATTTTTAGATTTACAAATATCAAAGATTGGTCTCAAACTAATAAGCCGAAGAACATTGACTCGACGAATAAATGATTATTATAAAAACGAAATTTTGAAAATAAAATCGGATTTGCATAATGTTGAATACGTATGTACTGTGATAGATATTTGGTCCAGTAAAAATTGAAGTTTCCTTGGTATGACAGCCCACTGGATTAACAATGATATGCGCAGGGTGTCGGCTGCATTAGCCTGCCAAAGATTGAAAGAGTACACATAGTTATGACAGCTTATCTGAAGCAATTCAGGAAATTAACCAAGATTTTAATCTTGATGAGAGTAAAACAGTGGCATCAATAACAGACAATGGATCTAACTTCGTAAAAGCCTTTAAAGAATTTGGCGTACAACTCTTCAATGTTGAAACAAGTGAATATTGGAAAACAGAGAATATTGATCAAATGCAAGATGAGGTAACTCCTAGAAAATATTCTGGAGATGAAGATGAAAAATCGTTTGATTCATATGTGGATTTTCTCGAAATTTTAAATGCTGACGAATTATTGTTACCAGCGCATTTACGTTGCTGTGCGCATACACTAAATCTATGTGCAACAACAGATGCTAATAAAATTTTGAATTTAAATGATACCCCATTATCAAACAAACATTGCAGTGTAATGAAAAAGTGCAATGCTTTATGGAAGGCAGCAGCACGCCCCCGTACTTCAGAAATAATATATGATACACTACAGCATACTTTGAGTAGACCTGGGGAAACAAGGTGAAATAGTTTATTTGATGCATTTCAACAAATTTTAAATATAAAAGAGAAGAATTTACAGTTACATAAGGCTTTGAATATAAAAAATACTTTTACAGATAGCGACTTCGAATACATAGAAGAATATTTAGTATGTTCTGCGCCTATCACTGAAGCGCTTGATATTATGCAAAGTGAAATGAACACCTATTATGGAATTACATTAGCTTGTCTTCTTGCTCTTAGAAAAATTGAAGAAAACTGACAAAAAGAACAATTTTGCTTATTGCAAATTATTAATTGAAACATACAAACAGAGTGTAAATTCAAGATTTGAAAATTTGTTTGATATCAACAAACCAGAATCACAAAATGCTGCAATTGCTGCTTTGTCATATCCATGTTTTAAAAATAAATGGTTGATCTGTTTGGAGCCTGCTGACCGCGATATTGTTTTAAAATTTTCAAAACCATCATATCCAAACAAATTTATGAAAAACCAAAAGAAAACATCAACATGACAAAGGCTGGAAAAAAGAAAACAAGTTTTTTTATTTCGATTCTGATTCGGACTCCGACAGTTCCCTAAATCATGCAAATAAACCCCAGGCACCTCTAACTAAAGTGGAATTATTGATGCTGCTTTTTTTTGCTGAAGAAAGTGAAGATCTAGACATTCTTAATAGGTATCCAGAAATAACACAGGTTTTTATTAAATATAATACTCCTTTACCTTCATCTGCTGCTGTCGAAAGACTTTTCTCATATGCTACCATGATAAATTTGCCAAAAAGCCACAAGTTATCAGATAATATGTTTGAAAAAAGGGTTATTTTAAAATGCAATCTAAACTATCAAAAAAAAAATAAATAAATATATATAAAAAAAATAAATAATAATGTAAGTTTATAATTTAAAGTTATATATATATATATATATATTATCTATCAATATATATTGATAGTTTTCATCTTAATAAGATAGCTCTGAGTTAACTACTTTTAAAAATAAATAAGTTTTCATCACTTAAGAATGTATATTTACAATGCATTAATATTTCCAAAACCATGTTAAAATTGAATTACGTAGTGTTTTATTTTGTACAGCTCTTAACCATTATTTTAAATTTTTATTTAAATATTAAGTTTTATTTCTTCATTCTAATTTTAGTAATAAATAATAAAAATGTTTTTGTTTTTCTCAGAAAAACAAAAACATTTTTAAAGCAACATCTTATGAATCAATTGTATTTTAAGCTACGTTTTAAACTTATATATCTTTTTTTTCTTTGCAATTAGATAATTTTTTTTATGATTTATCAGTGTGAATGTACATATTTTATTTTTGCTTTAAATGTAGAAATTTTTTAAGAGAACAGTAAATTTTCTATATATTCTTAGCAAAGAAAGTATTAAAAAAAAAATAATAATAATACCTCAAATTTTTATTTTGTGTTGTCACATTTAAACAATCTTTAAATTCATTAGTAATTTAGTTTAATATTTCATTAATATGTTTACCTTTCTTGTGTAACTTAAACCACTGCCTTTAAAAATACTTTTCGAATATGAATCCTTGCTTTAATTAATTACCTATATTAATGTAATTATTATTTGTAAATAGTGATTTCGATCAGTTGTAGATGGGAGACAGTAGCTATGTGTCATCATGTAACAGAACATTTTGCATATTATCGATTATTATTGATGATCGTTATTATTGATTCTATTTAAAAATTTTCTTTTATTTCTCTAGTGAAATTGATGGGTTTCTTAGATGCTCAAATTTTTCTACAATAATAATAATAATATAGAAATTATTAAAGTTCACTGTGTTGAAACAAAGGATATGACACTTTTTGTTTTCGAAAATTAACAATCTATGATATAATTTATCTTTAAAATTGACTATACTGTTTGGTATAATACTAGAGGAACATGTATCGAGTTCATATTTGTTTGATGAAATTTAGTCCTTATATTTCTTTGTTTGATCAAGAAATATTTTGCAACTTAGATTTTTTTTTTTTTTTTTCAACTTTGATAAAGATATTTGAAAAAGTTACAAATCAGGATAAGTTACTGAAATAAACAAAAAAACAAAAAAAAAAAACTTTATTGGATGAATTGAATATTTTCAAAGTATTTTGCTACTTTTAAAATCCCCATGATTTAATTAGATTGCTCTAGATTAATTTTAATAAATTTTAAAGAATTTGTGGCTTATCAATTATATTTGTTATTTTTTTTCCCAATCTTTTAGTATTTTTGTTATTCGCAGGAAAAATAGATGTAACATTTAGTCCTTAAGAGGACTCTCTACATATTGCCCTCGATAGCCGCCAATGTTATTTTGTGGAGTATTTTGCCCCATTATAACTCATTAACCAATATATATTTTTAAATTTCGTTTTCACATTCAGAAAATTAACAACTATTAAACAGCTTATCGCTTTCTAAAAATTAATTTTTTTAATTTTTAATATTTTATTTTGAGGTTGTAAAATGCAAATTTCGCAATTTGAAAAATTTTCATTTTTTAGGTAAAAAAAAAAAAAAATCAATTTTTAGAAAACAATAACCTGTTAAGGAGTTGTGAATTTTCTGAATATGAAAACGAAATTTAAAAATATGTAATAATTAGTTAATGAGTTATAACGGGGCAAAATTTCCCATAGAATAACATTGGCTTTGGCTTTGGCTTTCGGAGACGATAAGTAGAGAGTCCCCTTAAATAAATGTTACAACATTATTTATAATCTTCGAACTTTCGTTTGGTCATTTTGGTGTTAATTACCTATTGTAAAGCCTATTTGATAACCGCCTATTGTAAAACCTATATTCTAAGAGAAAATTTTTAAACTAATGCCAACGTAAAAAATATATATTAAACTTTTAGTGATAAAATACATGTTGCAATTTATGCATTTTGCATAATTTATTCTTTTAGTAAGCTATAAAAATTTTGTATAGTTTTGTACTTATATTTAATATAAAAGGAAATAATTTACTTCTACGTTTTTTTATATAACTTTTATTGTAATTATATATTTATGTTATCTCTTGTATTGAATTCATTATGATGATGTATTGTTTAAATATTGATAATTTAAGGCTGTCTACGCAAATGTCGAATTTTTCAATTGGTACACAAAGAAATCTAACGTGGACAACACATCACTTCTTCATACAACTCTTAAATAAGAATGTTTATTTTTTACTTTTTGTAGTGAAAAATGATCTTTTCATTGGATGGTTTCAAGATTATTAATTGATTTTTGAAGCTCAAAAAAATAAGATTTATTCAACTGTTTACTGATTATTAATTAAATAAAGTACATTCGTCAACAAGAACCTGCATATTTCTTTAAGAATTACTTTTTACATGCTAAAATGTCGAAAACTTTCATAACAATATCATTACGGGCTCTATCTGCGAGCTGAATATTCCTTAAATAAAATGCATTCTTCGATTAGAACCTGCTTATGTCTTTAAGTATAACTTTCTACACGCAAAAATGTCTTCACCTTTCATAACAATATCATTACTGTCTCTATCATTAGCTTCTTTCAAAATTTCTTTGATGTAATGGCTTAAACCTTTGTATTTTTAGTCATTATGAAAATAATTTTCCTAAGTGACTCCGAAATGGACAGTCACAGGCAGTTCAAAAAGGGAGGTGCACAACTAGATGTTATAACAAACCTATATACCAATTTGCAATGTTTTGTGTCCAACCGTTTTTTAGTTATGCAAGATACACACATACTTACATACAGACGTCACGAAAATTCGTGTAAAGTCGTTGATATCTCTGAAATGGGAACTCGTATTAAAACCAAAGTTGCAGAAATAGTTCAAATATTTCTTAACTAAAAATGTTCTTAAAAGTTTTTTTATCCATTTCCAAGTAAATTCAATTTCTGCCATATTTTGTATCTAACAGTTAAAGGGTTAACTGCAAACCCCAATTTTTATGAAAATTAAGTCTAATCGATTTTTTACTCGAAAAAACACTTAACCTCAGACATTCCTAAAAATAGTTATATCCTTTTAGGAGAAAACAAATTTCTTCCATATTTTGCAAGCGGCCGTTAAAGGGTTAATAATAAACTGGAGATGACAGTATGTTTAATTTTGCACAGTATACTGTGCAAAATTTAATTGAAAAATTTCTTAAAAATTACTACTTTCATTTCCGACTAAATCCACCCCCAGGGGGATACCTTCTTTAGGTATTCAGGGGGTGTCACGTACCCCGGGCCCGAGTGATCTTTTCTTCTCTCCTTTTTTTTTTTTTTTTTTTTTTTTCCCCTCAAGGGGAATACCTCCTTTAGGTATTCTGGGGGTGTCACGAACCCCGGGCCTGAGTGATCTTTTCTTTTCCCCTTCCTTTTTTTTATTTTTTTTATTTTATTTTATTTTTTATTTATTTTATTTTTTATTTATTTTATTTTTATTTTATTTATTTATTTATTTTATTTTATTTTATTTTTGTTTTTTGCTGCCAAAGTTCATGGTCTTTGTTTTTTATTTTACGTTTTTTGCCAATCAGCTTTTGGTCTTTTCTTGTTTTTTTACTCTTGGGTTTTGTTTTACTTTTTCTGTTGCCAAAACTTTTTCTTCCATTGTTTTGTTGTTCTTTAAAACAAAAACTGTAAAAAAAAAAAAAAAAAATTAAAAATCTTTCTAAAAAGCACAAAAAATTATACCACTCACCTCTTTATACTAACATTTGTTATGTTCTGACTCACCTCGTTTTTTCTATGTTGGCTGTTTAAAAAAAAAAAAAAACTTAAAAAAAAAATTATAAAATGCAATAAAAAATCAATATTTTAACCATTAATATATTAACCAAGTAAAGTCCGGTGTAGGTGTGGCGCTGGCTATTGGGGCAAAGATTTTGGCGATGGTGCCACGGCAGTCTAGCCTTGGGAGCACACTGGGAGACTGGTGCCCTTGGTGAAGGTGAGACAACGGTGACTACTCGAATGAGAAACACCGGACTAACACGACTGCCACATGTGGTGCCTGAACTGGGTCGGCGACCCGGTAGCTGGTGAGTGGTTATGGGTGTCCCAGAGAGGATTCTTAAAAACCCTTTGCGTTTGTGTGTTGGAAGAAACACTCACCCCTTTCTTTCTCTTTCTCTTATTATGGCTACAAATATAGGAATTACGAATAATGCATCTGGCTCGGGCCAAGCTAGTGGAAATTCAAAAGCGAAAACTTGGGCGGATAGAATGGAAGAGTTTTCTTCTACTCTAACTGAGAACAATGTGTTCATGAATTGTGAAGCTCGTTTTATTGTTGTGAAAAGAGAGGAAGGAGATTTCTTTAAGACTTCTCCTTTTCTAATTCAGAAGTCAATGCAATCAATAATGGGTGATCCCAAATCTGTTAAAAAGCTCAAATCTGGTGAACTACTAATTGAAGTTGAAAACAACAAGCAAGCTAATAACCTAAAAAAATGTACTCAATTCGCCAATATTCCAGTCACTGTAAGTATACACAGAACACTGAATACCTGTCGTGGTGTGATTTCTGAACCAGATCTACAATATATTCCAGAAAGTGAAATACTCGAGAATTTAAAAGACCAAAGAGTTATTGCAGTTAAACGAATTTCAATCTTCCGTGATAATAAGCCGGTTCCCACCAAACACATAATTTTGACAATAGACTCCCCTAAGCTCCCACAATCAATAAAAGCTGGTTATCTTGAATGCCCTATCAGACAATACATTCCAAACCCTCTACGTTGTTTCAACTGTCAAAGATTTGGTCACTCCAAAACCTCATGCCGGGGAAAACTAACATGTGCTCGCTGTGGTGTAGTAGGCCATGATAATCAAAAATGTGAAGAACCAGTTAGTTGTATTAATTGTAAAGGAGATCACCCATCTTACTCAAAAGCATGTGAAAAATGGAAATTGGAAAAAGAAATACAAACTACTAAAACAAAACAGAATATATCATACCCAGAAGCTAGGAAAATCGTTGAATCTAGAACCCCTACTGTCGGAAAATCATATGCTGCTGTTACTTCTATCAAAAAAACATATAAAACTATAGCTATACAAACAGAATGCCAAAACAATACCTGCCATCCAAGTGAAACCATACAAATCAGTTCTTCAAACCCACCAACAAAACCTAGTCAATCTTCCACCTCCACACAGCCCCTACTCTCTAAACCACCTACCTCCAAGAAATCCCCACAAATTGCAAAAAACATATTGTCTGACAGAGGACATACCTCTGGCTCTCTAAAACATTCCAACTCACCTTCCCGTCACAATATTATTAAAAAAAAGAAAATTCTAAAATTACCTGCCACTAACTCAAATAAGACATCTAAAATAACTCCTGCAAAACAAAATGACATAATCAGTCTCCATCCTTCTGATGCTGAGGATAATATGTCCACTGCATCAGAAGATAATGACGTGGATGTTCTGATCTAAAATTACAAAATATCATGACTACTTTCATTTCTTGGAATTGCCGAGGTTTTATAAATAAACGAGATGAAATCAGAGAAATAATTTCTGATCATCGACCAATTTGTTTTGCTTTTCAAGAGACTTATTTAAGACAACGTGATAATACTAAATTTCGTGTCTATAACTGTTTCAGAAAAGATTTTACCCAATCTGACAGAGCTACAGGTGGTGTAGCTCTTCTAATTTCTAATTATGCTCCTCACACTAATATCACTTTAAATACTGATCTCCAAGCTGTTGCCGTTCAGCTCCATATCCACATGCTTGTCACTGTCTGCACTATTTATTTACCACCAAATATGACTCTTTATCCTCGTGATCTTAATAACCTTATTTTACAGCTGCCGACCCCATATGTCATCCTTGGTGATTTAAATGGACACAGTCCACTCTGGGGTAGTCCAGACATTAATCCACGTGGACAAATCATTGAAGATTTTATCACAGACAATAACTTATGTATTCTAAATAATGGAGATAATACATATTTCCATGAACCTTCCAGGACATTTCATGCAATAGATCTATCAATCTGCTCTCCCAATCTGTATCCATATTTTAATTTCTTTGTGAGTAACGATCTACATAGTAGTGACCACTTTCCTCTCTTTTTATCTTTTTATAACTTTAGTGAGAATCGTCCGGGAAATCCACATTTTATTTATGACAGAGCTGATTGGACTACCTTTACCATTAATGCTGCCATTACACATGAAATGGTTCAGGGTGATATCAATAAGGCAGTCACTAATGTCACTAGCTGTATTATAAAGGCTGCTAATGTCTCTATTCCACAATCTACAGGCCGCCTCTCTAAACACTGTAAGCCCTGGTGGAATGAAGAGTGCAAGATTGCGAAGAAGAAGCAACAGAAAGCATGGGGAATATTTAGGCGGTACCCAACAACTGCCAACTACATAGCATTTAAACAAGCAAGGGCAAGTGCACGGAGGATACGCAGGAAATCTCAAAAAGATTCCTGGGTTAATTATGTTTCTAGCATTACCTCCCACATTAGCAGCAAACAATTATGGCATCGTGTCAAGAAAGCAATGGGTATTTATACTAATGACAGTATTTCTTTTCTAAAAGTTAATGGACAAACAATCACTTCATCCAAAAATATTGCAGATACCATTGGTGGAACCTTGTCTCACATATCTAGCTCAAATTCCTATTCTAATCCATTTCTGTCGTATAAACAAAATTGTGAACGTTCAACAATAAACTTTAGATCCCGCTCATCACTTGATTACAATAGTCCTTTCACAGAAAATGAACTAAACAATAGCCTGAAACACAGTCATAACTCTGCTCCTGGACCTGATGGTATTACTTACCTTATGGTCAAACATTTATCTAAAGCATCACGTAATTACCGGCTTCATCTTTACAATAGAATCTGGACTGAACATATTTTTCCTACTGCTTGGCACGATGCTGTTGTCATTCCTTTTCCTAAACCTGGCAAAGATACTACAGACCCCAAAAATTATCATTAAATTTCAAATTCGCATTGGATCAGTTTATTCAGATTTTTATTTCCAGGAGGAAGGTGTGCCTCAAGGCAGTGTTTTGAGCGTTACACTTTTTTCTTTAAAAATAAATGATATTTTAAAACAATTGCCTCCAAGTGTCCATGGTAGCTTATATGTTGACGACCTGCAAATTTCTTGCCAGGGAAATGACATGCGCCTCATAGAACGCCAATTACAACTCGCTATAAACAATATCGTTAAATGGACTAATAAAAATGGTTTTAAATTCTCTACTGACAAAACACAATGTGTGCATTTTTGTCGTAAACGAGGTCTTCATCCAGATCCTCATATTTTGATGAATAACAGGCCAATTTCAGTTGTTGACACTGCCCGATTTCTGGGTGTTATGTTTGACAGAAAATTGACGTTTATTCCACATATTTCATATTTAAGAACTAAATGTGATAAAGCACTAAATATTTTAAAAGTCCTTTCTAATACTTCTTGGGGAGCAGACCGTCCATCGTTACTCAAAATATATCGGGCTACTATTCGCTCCAAACTTGATTATGCTTGCCAGGTTTATGGATCAGCAGCTCATTCTTACCTTAAAAAACTTGACACAACACACCACAGTGCACTTAGAATTTGCTCAGGAGCTTTCCGCACTAGTCCGGTTTTTAGTTTATATGCTGACTGTGTGGAGCCTTCTCTCACTGACATTAGACAAAGACTCTCACTTGAATTGTACTATCGCATCCTTTCACATCCTAATCATCCACTTCACTCACATTTAAATAGCAACGATCATAATCTTTATGTGAATCGGCCATCTTGCATCCCTCATTTTGCTCTTAGGATTAAAAATTTTCTTGCGGGCACTTCTCATATTCATACCAAAGTTCGTACCCGGTCTTTTTTAATCATGACGCCGTGGAATTTCCAAGTTATTTCTTGTCTTCATCCATTTAAGGGGTTTGACAAATCTAACACAGATGCTTCCATTTTTCAAGCACTTTTCTCATCTCATCGCTCTGACTATAAGGACTATGTTGAGATTTTTACTGACGGCTCCAAAACAAGTAACAAAGTTGGGTGTGGTGTTGTCACTGGCAACACCACGTATAGCTATCAACTCCCAAGCTCTTTTTCCATCTTTTCTGCAGAGTTTTTTGCTGTTGAGGTAGCTCTAAACATTATATCTTCCCACCGAAAGAAGAAATTCATCATTTATACAGACTCAAAGAGTGTTCTTGACTCTCTTTCTTCTAACTATTGCACTCTTTCTTTTATCTCTGTTTTAAAAACATATAACGACCTTCTGAGGAAGGGATTTCATATTTTATTTTGTTGGGTTCCAGGCCATGTTGGTATCAAAGGCAATGAAGCTGCAGACAAAGCCGCAAGGCAGGCTTCTGTTGTTTTAAACTGTCCTATTCCTTACAAAGACGTTAAGCATACACTTAGAAACTATCTCAGCGATATTTGGCAAAGGGAGTGGAATAATCAAAATAATAATAAATTACATGAAATTAAAACTCAAATTGGAATGTGGCCTACGCTCTCTCCCAGAAAATATGACGTTATTATTACTCGTCTGAGAATTGGGCATTCAAGAGTTACTCATAAACACTTACTATTAGAACAACAAAAGCCTACTTGTCCCAGATGTCATTTTAGTGACCTTACCATTCGCCATATTCTCACTGACTGTCCGTGTCTTCGTCATCTGTATCGACAGCATTTTAATTCATCTTCACCAAGTCTGACTAGCCTTCTAGGCATGAATCCTCATCATAAACTGACAATTTTTTTAAAAGAAGCTGGTTTTTATTATGACATCTAATTTTATTATTTACACTGTTCACCCGTTTTTATTATATACACTCTTCATAACTTTTTACATCTTTTTTTCATATACACTGTTTACTCTGTTTTCTGTTATTTTTAAACATTTGTCTTTTTTATATTTTAACTTTTTACATATTCTTGTTTTAACTTTAAATGTGTTGTTTTTTTACTGACCATCTGGATGGGTAAACCCATCCAGAAGCTAATCTTTATTCTATACTTCTGTTTGGCGCAGTATGTCCCATTGTGGACCTTGCGCCATTAAATGGGAACCAACCAACCATCCGACTAAATCCAATTTCTGCTGTAATAATACATTCGGCTGCTAAGGGGTTAACAGAGAGTGAAAATTTTTCTGGAGATGAAAAAATGTCTAATCGATTTTGCATTTAAAAAACACTTTAATTCCAAACTTTCACCATAATCATAATATCCATTTCCGAGTAAAACAAATTTTTGCCACATGGTGCAACTGGCCGATAAACAGTTAATTGTTAATGAATTTGCAAAATAAGAATTAAAGAATTAATTAATGTAAATAAGTTAATTATTATATAAATGAATAAGTTTAAAGGATTAATTATTATATAAATATTACAAGTACATAATTATATTAATACTAGCAGGCTTTGCCTGCTTCGTTGGTCACTATATCTAAATGAATTAAAAAAATAATCTATATTTTTTATACAGTTCTACAAATTAAAACTAAAAAGAAAATACATTGAAATTGCTTAAAAACTTCGCTTCGGGCCCTTGCTGACTTCGGCAGACTTCTTCAACGCAACGTCTTGTTACTGGATAATTTAATTTATAGAAATGTCAATAATACAGGAAAAACTTCATTAGTCATTTTCTTTCTGATATTAAACAGAACGGAAAACGCATAATATTTTACATGGAGAGATATTTTGTATAATTAGACCAACTTGAAATTTGGCACCAAGTAACTTGGACGTTTCTTGCCAAAATGTTTGATACCCATATCAACTCATCGCCGAAATGACAACAAAATTATACATAATTATAAGATTAAAAAAAAACTTTTTATATACCATGTTTTTATTAAATTTTCTGTTGAATCTTATAGCTATAGAACTACATTAGCACTTTATCAACGTTTAGAAAATTTTAAAGTGATAATGACGTCATTTAATTAATTTTTTTTTTTTTAAATTAAATTTTGAGTTCACTTTTTTCAAATGCCAATAAGTTCTTGGTCTGTTTTTGTTTTGTTTGAATTCTATTCTTAAAAAAAAAAAAAAAAAAAAAAATCAAAAATTTTGAAAAGCACAAAAATATGGAAACACTATCAAAGTTCTACATACCTGTTTTTTTTGTTTTGTATTTTAACTTACCTCTTCTTTTGCTTCTGTGTTGCTTGTTTATAAAAAAAACTGTAAAAAAATTAAAAATGATGAAACAAAAAAAAAAAAAAAAAAATCCATCAACTAAGTTTAGTGTGGTGAAGGTGTGACACTGGCTATTGGGGCAAAGATTTTGGTGAGGGTGCCACGGTAGTCTAGCCTTGGGGTCATACTGGGAGATTGGTGCCCTTGGTGAAGGTGAGAGAGACAACAGTGATTCCTCGAATGAGAAACACCGGACTAACACGACTGCCATATGTGGTGCCTGAACTGGGTCGGCGAGCTGGTAGCTGGTGAGTGGTTATGGGTGTCTCAGAGAGGATTCTTAAAAACCCTTTGCGTTTGTGTGTTGGAAGAAACACTCACCCCTTTTTTTCTCGTTCTCTTATGGTTACAAATATGGATAATTCGAATCATGCATCTGGCTCGGACCAAGCTAGTAAAAATTCAAGTGGAAGAGTTTTCTTCCACCCTTCATGAGACGAATGTGTTTATTAATTGTGAAGCTAGATTATTTGTAGTAAAGAGGAAAGAAGGAGATTTCTCAAAAACATCTAATTTCTTAATACAAAAGGCACTGCAATCTATATGGGTGATCCAAAATCAGTCAAACTTAGATCAGGGGAATTAATAATAGAAGTCGAAAATAACAAGCTCAGGTTTTAAAACATGTGCCTTTTTTGCAGACATACCTATCACCGTTACTTCTCATAGAACTTTAAATATTTGTCGTGGTGTTATCTCCAAATCTGACTTACAATTAATACCAGAATCTGAAATCCTTGAGAACCTTAAAGAACAAAATGTTATAGCAGTTAGACGCATTTCCGTTTTTCGAGATGACAAACAAATACCTACCAAGCATATTATTTTAACGATAGACTCTCCTAAACTTCCATGCTCTATAAAAGCTGATTATCTCAAATGCCTCATTACGCCATATATTCCAAATCCACTACGCTGCTTCAACTGCCAGCGCTTTGGACACTTTAAAACTTCATGCAGAGGAAAACTGACATGTGCCCGTTGCAGTGCCATCGGCCATTACAGTCAAAATTGCGAAGCCCCAGTCTGTTGCATTAAATGTAAAAATGATCATCCATCATACTCGAAGTCTTGTGAAAAGTGGAAAATAGAAAAAGATATTCAGACCATTAAAACTAAAGAAAATATATCGTACCCTGAGGCAAGGAAAATATTTGAATCAAGAACACCCATCATTGGATAATCATATGCTGCCGTTACTTCTATCAAGAAATGTTAAACAATAGCTACACAAACTGACTCTCTAAATAATACCAGCTCTCCAGTTGAAACTGCTTTGCATAATTCTCAAAAAATACAATCAAAGACTAATCAGGCTTCTAACTCTAAACAGTCTTCCTCACCCAAACCAGCTACATAAAAAAAATCTGCACAACCTATTAAAAACTTATTACCTGATAAATCCCATGTTTCTATCCCAATAAAAAATTCAAACGCACCCTCCCGTCACAGTATTGTTAAGAAAAATAGAATGTTAAAAGCGCCTCACATGAAATTAAATAAAACTACTAAAACAAGCCTTGTTCAACAAGAGGACTTAATAAGCATTTATCCTTCTGATGGGGAAGGTATGTCTACTGCATCGGAAGATAACGACGTAGATGTTTTAATCTAAAAAAAATTAATAATAATAATGACTAATTTCATTTCCTGGAATTGTAGAGGTTTTATTAATAAACGAGATGAAATCAAAGACATAATCTCAAATCATCGACCTATTTGCTTTCCATTTCAAGAAACACTGTTAAGACAAAATGATAAAATTAATATCAATGGCTATAGCTGTTTCAGAAATTATTTTACCCAATATGGCAGAGCTACAAGAGGTGTGACTCTTCTAGTTTCTAACAAGGTCCACACACTATTATCACTTTAAACACTTACAGGTGGCGTAGCCATTTTAATCTCTAATAATATTTCACATTCATGTATCACTTTAAATACCGATATCCAGGCCATTGCTGCTGAGATCCATATTCACATACTTGTCACCATTTGCAATGTTTACTTACCAACCAAATATGACTGTTCGCCCATGTGACCTGAATCGGCGTATTTCACAACTGCCAACACCTTTTTTAATTCTTAGTGATTTAAACGGGCACAGTCCACTTTGGGGTAGTCCCGATATTAATCCTCGTGGATGAACTATTGAAGACTTAATCACTGACAATAATTTATGTATTTTAAATCAGTACAAAAAACCCTTAACGGGTTAAAAGTTTGTGACGCAGCACTGTTCTTTATGGCTATAAGAATTAGAAATACGGGTCTTAAAAATAATGATATCAAATTTTCAGTGACGCTTTGATATTAATTAAATTATACATAGATTTTCTTATTTGAATTTGCTTTTTCCTTTTATTTATTTTTACAGTGTAAACGCTATTTTCAACATAAAATAATATATAGCATTTACTCATTGACACCTTTCCATTCACATCTCTTATACTATGTAAGCATGTGTTTTAAAAGAAATTATATGAAATTCCAGTAACGCAGTGATGTTACATTAAATGATTTGTTTTTAAATTTCACTGCAATTATTTTGTTTTGCATATTAAAGTATATGTGCCCATTGAAATATTGCTTTTAATTTTCAAATACGCTGTCAAATATATCACTTTCATTAAGCTTATATTATGTACTGAAATATATTTATTTCAATGAATTATTCTATATTTTGCGTCACGCCATCCAAAACTGTAAGTAAAATATATGGAAATGTTTACTTTGTGTCATTTTATCCAAATAAATTGAAAATGCATGCAAATAGATATTGCGTTGCAAAGAAAAAAATTGGGAATTTTTTTTCAGTTTTGGATGGCGTGACGCAAAATATAGAATAATTCATTGAAATAAATATATTTCAGTACATAATATAAGCTTAATGAAAGTGATATATTTGACAGCGTATTTGAAAATTAAAAGCAATATTTCAATGGGCACATATACTTTAATATGCAAAACAAAATAATTGCAGTGAAATTTAAAAACAAATCATTTAATGTAACATCACTGCGTTACTGGAATTTCATATAATTTCTTTTAAAACACATGCTTACATAGTATAAGAGATGTGAATGGAAAGGTGTCAATGAGTAAATGCTATATATTATTTTATGTTGAAAATAGCGTTTACACTGTAAAAATAAATAAAAGGAAAAAGCAAATTCAAATAAGAAAATCTATGTATAATTTAATTAATATCAAAGCGTCACTGAAAATTTGATATCATTATTTTTAAGACCCGTATTTCTAATTCTTATAGCCATAAAGAACAGTGCTGCGTCACAAACTTTTAACCCGTTAAGGGTTTTTTGTACTGATATCATTACTTTTTAGGGGCTAATGATCAAAACGTAAAATTAAAGGAGCATGGTAATGAGTTATAACACTGTATAAAAAGTGTTGTTTTATAGGTCATTCTAAGGGGTCGTAGCCCGTATTTATGCAAGTTTCGGAGAAAAAACACTGAAGGAACGGCTAGGTCGAAGAGTGCGGTATGGGATCGAATCCGGCACTTCCCATCCACCAGCTTTTCAGCGCAGAACCGCTCGTGGAGCATTTTTTTTAAGAAGCTTATATATATATATATATTCTTCTTTTCTAAAAGTCCCATTTTTCTTCCCAAACCTATAGAAAACCCCTCGAAAGTTTTAAAAACGTAAAAAGCGTGCATATTAAATATGAGTCTAAGTAGAACTTTAAATGAGCTTCTAATCTCCCTCCTAAGGTTTCTTCTATCTCAATTCAGCTTCAATTTCTTTTTTTCTTTTCCTTTTTTTTCTCTTTCTTTTTCTTCTTCTTCTTTTTTTTTTTTTTAATAAACCAAACGAGATCAAACGACGTGATCCTGAAATAGGAACATAATGGAGACTATTTTCAGTATATTTAATAAAAAAGAAGAGGCAAACAAAATATATTTTAAAAAATTTTGTTTGTAGAAGACATTTCCGACAAACTACAAAAAGAACTTCATTTGTTTAAAATTGCAAAGATGTGCCTTTCGCCCCCCTGATTTTACAGTTCGAATTTTCCAACAAAACAAAGATCCTTCAAACTGATTAAGCTCCCCCCCCCCCGCCTCCTTTTTTTTTTTACAGTTTTTAGAATTTCCAAGGTGTTCTCGAGACACGGGGGGACGACTTTAAAAGAAAAATTTTCTTTCTTATTTTCCTAACAAATAATTTTAGAGAAAAACATTTTGTGTTAAAATGTTGTTTTGAAAAGGACTTTCCATCAAACTAACAGAGATTTCCCCTCCCTCCACCCAAATTTCACATTTATAAAATTAAAATTTGCCCATCACTGAGTCCTTATGCTCCCCTCCCTTCCCTTACCATACACATTTCTTTTCTTCTTAACTAAACAAAATTCCGTAAAAATTCTCGTAGATGTTTTTACAGTTTTTAGAAATTCCGAAAATTACTAGATAAAAACAAATTGAATAATTCGTATTCGACACTGTGTGGCAAGATTTTGTATGAACTTTGGAAACACACTTTTCTAAAATCGATGAAATTAAATTCATATAAAAATTCTACAGAACAACTTGATTAGTTTTTTATATAATACAAATCAGTTTAAATCAGTTTAATTTAAAGTTGTTTTCGTAAAGAATTTGCCTTTACGATTTTTATAATATAATGCAAACTCAAGTTACTGTAACAATGTTTGTTTTAACAGTAATTATTAATCTATGGAAAAATCATTTAATTTAGTATAAGTATTAATCGTTATTATTGTTGGTTTGGCCACGACTTTTAAGTTTTTAAACTGAATTATAGATTAGTTTTACAAAGTGAAAACAGTTACATATTATAATTTTACTTAATTTTCTGTGTTTAATTAAAAGCTTAAAATTGTCTCAGTTTACCTCGTAACACTTTTAAGATTTTATGGATATTGTATAGGAAAGCTATATTAAAAAATAAACAAGTACTTACACAAATTTCAGAACAACATGTTGTACTAAATAATGAATATCAGAGGTTTTTAAAAAATATGTGATAGTAAAAAAAAAAAAAAAAAAAAAAAAAAAAAAAAAAAACCTTTGTAATGGAAATAAACATCTTTGAATCCTATTTGAACCTCTATGTCATTTAATCATTTGAATGATATCATTCACCAAAAAAAAAAAAAAAAAAAAGGAAAAAAAAATCCTCAAAATTTTATGCCATATTTTTTAGAACAGTGTGTACAATATTTACAATGTTATTATTAATTTCTAATTTAAAAGTTGCAGATGCATGGTTATTTCAATTTTATTTTATATCACTATTATATCTAAGAATTAGTGTATATGATTCAAGTATGATGATTCAAGTATGATGCAATATGATTCAATCATATATGATTCAAGTATGATTCAGTATAACTCGTATATGATTATCATATACGAGTTAAGGAGGATATTTTTATTTATTTATTTATTTATTTTTCTGGAGTAGTTTTTATTGTTATATTCATGCCACCTCCCAACTGTTAAATTTAAGAAAGAAAGAAAGAAACGTGAATAATTTTTTAGGTATAGATTTGATTTAAAAGAGAAAAATAAATAATAGAAAAATCTTTAAAAAGTGAAATTTTTATACTGGTAAATATTTAAGTAGTGTAGTTTGTTATGAACTTAATTAAAAAAAAAAATCTTAATCTATTCAAAATTTTATTATAGCTTAACATTTTGTAATTTATATATATATATATATACTAGAAACTTAATGAGCAAATTAATTATTTTCAAATTCTGTTTTAAGAATTTTTTCAATCCGTAGTTTAAGTGATTTATCACCTAATTTTGAAAAAATTACAAATATTTGCATATGATTATCATATTATTTGTCATTTTTATGAAAATAAAGAAAAAAAAATTTTTTTGTTGCAATCACTTTTTAAAATAAAGCCAATTTTGAAAGTTAACAACGTATCAGCATGAAAGCAATGTAAATACAATGAATATTTTTGATAAACAAATGTCATAAAATACAAGTTCCTAAATAAATAACTCATTCAATATATATATTAAAGAAAGAAAAATATTTTTTTTTTTTATATTTGTGTTTATTTTTGACGCCAATAGAGGGCGCCAAAACGATTATTTGATATTGAGTATTTCAGATGGAAGAAAAGACTGTAATCGTCCGCGAAACTGCCGCATCACGGTATTTTCAGAGTAAAAAATAGTTCGGATTTTTAAACTGAGTTATAAAAAAAACAAGAGTTTTCCTAGAGAAAAGGGAGATGTCAGGCACATCAGATAAAAGCGATTAATATCATATATAAATTAAACTAAATTCGCTCGAGCCATATTCGAGAAAAAAATCTTACACATTAGGCCGCCCATTTATAGCTTAAATGAGCCAATTCATATCTCGAAATGTACTGCACGCAGAAATGTAGCGATTTCAGGGTAGGATCAGACAGAAGGTGAAAGACTATTTTGAAATTATCAGAACATAACCTCCCATATTTCCTGCGATATTAAGTATCGGCTTTCAGCGGTCTCTTTGATCTTTAAATTCCTGTATATATAAGTGTCGCAGTTTCGTTCGTTTTTCCGTTTCCGCTGAGTGTCGTGGCGTTCGTTTGTTTTTGCGCTTGCGTCACTTGAGACTCTGCCGAGTCTCTTGATCACTTATTGCTTCATTTCATGAAAGAAGTGGAAAAAATCAATAGTAATTCAGTTTTAATAGAATAGAAGGTATAATATTTTGTTTTTTAAGCTTTTCTAATCAAAAGTCTTTAAAATTTTCTTCGACAAAATCAATGAGCTTTTTTTTTTTTTTTTTAATTTTATTTTTATCAGTTTCATATCTTAAATTACAAAAACCCATCAATGCGGAGTAATAAAACGAATTACTGCTCATAAATATAACAGGGAGGCATAACAGCCAATAGTATTGTGAGGACTATCGAAGAATCAGCCAACAAGAAATTGGAAAATCAAGTCAAGTCATGATTTTATGCTTAATACATCCCTTTCTTAATGGATTAAGAAGGTTTGGTTTGGTTGCTATGCGTTCACTTTTAAGTAAAATATATGGAAATGTTTACTTTGTGTCATTTTATCCAAATAAATTGAAAATGCATGCAAATAGATATTGCGTTGCAAAGAAAAAAATTGGGAATTTTTTTTCAGTTTTGGATGGCGTGACGCAAAATATAGAATAATTCATTGAAATAAATATATTTCAGTACATAATATAAGCTTAATGAAAGTGATATATTTGACAGCGTATTTGAAAATTAAAAGCAATATTTCAATGGGCACATATACTTTAATATGCAAAACAAAATAATTGCAGTGAAATTTAAAAACAAATCATTTAATGTAACATCACTGCGTTACTGGAATTTCATATAATTTCTTTTAAAACACATGCTTACATAGTATAAGAGATGTGAATGGAAAGGTGTCAATGAGTAAATGCTATATATTATTTTATGTTGAAAATAGCGTTTACACTGTAAAAATAAATAAAAGGAAAAAGCAAATTCAAATAAGAAAATCTATGTATAATTTAATTAATATCAAAGCGTCACTGAAAATTTGATATCATTATTTTTAAGACCCGTATTTCTAATTCTTATAGCCATAAAGAACAGTGCTGCGTCACAAACTTTTAACCCGTTAAGGGTTTTTTGTACTGATATCATTACTTTTTAGGGGCTAATGATCAAAACGTAAAATTAAAGGAGCATGGTAATGAGTTATAACACTGTATAAAAAGTGTTGTTTTATAGGTCATTCTAAGGGGTCGTAGCCCGTATTTATGCAAGTTTCGGAGAAAAAACACTGAAGGAACGGCTAGGTCGAAGAGTGCGGTATGGGATCGAATCCGGCACTTCCCATCCACCAGCTTTTCAGCGCAGAACCGCTCGTGGAGCATTTTTTTTAAGAAGCTTATATATATATATATATTCTTCTTTTCTAAAAGTCCCATTTTTCTTCCCAAACCTATAGAAAACCCCTCGAAAGTTTTAAAAACGTAAAAAGCGTGCATATTAAATATGAGTCTAAGTAGAACTTTAAATGAGCTTCTAATCTCCCTCCTAAGGTTTCTTCTATCTCAATTCAGCTTCAATTTCTTTTTTTCTTTTCCTTTTTTTTCTCTTTCTCTTTCTTTTTCTTCTTCTTCTTTTTTTTTTTTTTAATAAACCAAACGAGATCAAACGACGTGATCCTGAAATAGGAACATAATGGAGACTATTTTCAGTATATTTAATAAAAAAGAAGAGGCAAACAAAATATATTTTAAAAAATTTTGTTTGTAGAAGACATTTCCGACAAACTACAAAAAGAACTTCATTTGTTTAAAATTGCAAAGATGTGCCTTTCGCCCCCCTGATTTTACAGTTCGAATTTTCCAACAAAACAAAGATCCTTCAAACTGATTAAGCTCCCCCCCCCCCCCCCCCCCCGCCTCCTTTTTTTTTTACAGTTTTTAGAATTTCCAAGGTGTTCTCGAGACACGGGGGGACGACTTTAAAAGAAAAATTTTCTTTCTTATTTTCCTAACAAATAATTTTAGAGAAAAACATTTTGTGTTAAAATGTTGTTTTGAAAAGGACTTTCCATCAAACTAACAGAGATTTCCCCTCCCTCCACCCAAATTTCACATTTATAAAATTAAAATTTGCCCATCACTGAGTCCTTATGCTCCCCTCCCTTCCCTTACCATACACATTTCTTTTCTTCTTAACTAAACAAAATTCCGTAAAAATTCTCGTAGATGTTTTTACAGTTTTTAGAAATTCCGAAAATTACTAGATAAAAACAAATTGAATAATTCGTATTCGACACTGTGTGGCAAGATTTTGTATGAACTTTGGAAACACACTTTTCTAAAATCGATGAAATTAAATTCATATAAAAATTCTACAGAACAACTTGATTAGTTTTTTATATAATACAAATGAGTTTAAATCAGTTTAATTTAAAGTTGTTTTCGTAAAGAATTTGCCTTTACGATTTTTATAATATAATGCAAACTCAAGTTACTGTAACAATGTTTGTTTTAACAGTAATTATTAATCTATGGAAAAATCATTTAATTTAGTATAAGTATTAATCGTTATTATTGTTGGTTTGGCCACGACTTTTAAGTTTTTAAACTGAATTATAGATTAGTTTTACAAAGTGAAAACAGTTACATATTATAATTTTACTTAATTTTCTGTGTTTAATTAAAAGCTTAAAATTGTCTCAGTTTACCTCGTAACACTTTTAAGATTTTATGGATATTGTATAGGAAAGCTATATTAAAAAATAAACAAGTACTTACACAAATTTCAGAACAACATGTTGTACTAAATAATGAATATCAGAGGTTTTTAAAAAATATGTGATAGTAAAAAAAAAAAAAAAAAAAAAAAAAAACCTTTGTAATGGAAATAAACATCTTTGAATCCTATTTGAACCTCTATGTCATTTAATCATTTGAATGATATCATTCACGAAAAAAAAAAAAAAAAAAAGGAAAAAAAAATCCTCAAAATTTTATGCCATATTTTTTAGAACAGTGTGTACAATATTTACAATGTTATTATTAATTTCTAATTTAAAAGTTGCAGATGCATGGTTATTTCAATTTTATTTTATATCACTATTATATCTAAGAATTAGTGTATATGATTCAAGTATGATGATTCAAGTATGATGCAATATGATTCAATCATATATGATTCAAGTATGATTCAGTATAACTCGTATATGATTATCATATACGAGTTAAGGAGGATATTTTTATTTATTTATTTTTCTGGAGTAGTTTTTATTGTTATATTCATGCCACCTCCCAACTGTTAAATTTAAGAAAGAAAGAAAGAAACGTGAATAATTTTTTAGGTATAGATTTGATTTAAAAGAGAAAAATAAATAATAGAAAAATCTTTAAAAAGTGAAATTTTTATACTGGTAAATATTTAAGTAGTGTAGTTTGTTATGAACTTAATTAAAAAAAAAAATCTTAATCTATTCAAAATTTTATTATAGCTTAACATTTTGTAATTTATATATATATATATATATATATATATACTAGAAACTTAATGAGCAAATTAATTATTTTCAAATTCTGTTTTAAGAATTTTTTCAATCCGTAGTTTAAGTGATTTATCACCTAATTTTGAAAAAATTACAAATATTTGCATATGATTATCATATTATTTGTCATTTTTATGAAAATAAAGAAAAAAAAATTTTTTTGTTGCAATCACTTTTTAAAATAAAGCCAATTTTGAAAGTTAACAACGTATCAGCATGAAAGCAATGTAAATACAATGAATATTTTTGATAAACAAATGTCATAAAATACAAGTTCCTAAATAAATAACTCATTCAATATATATATTAAAGAAAGAAAAATATTTTTTTTTTTTATTTTTGTGTTTATTTTTGATGCCAATAGAGGGCGCCAAAACGATTATTTGATATTGTGTATTTCAGATGGAAGAAAAGACTGTAATCGTCCGCGAAACTGCCGCATCACGGTATTTTCAGAGTAAAAAATAGTTCGATTTTTAAACTGAGTTATAAAAAAAACAAGAGTTTTCCTAGAGAAAAGGGAGATGTCAGGCACATCAGATAAAAGCGATTAATATCATATATAAATTAAACTAAATTCGCTCGAGCCATATTCGAGAAAAAAATCTTACACATTAGGCCGCCCATTTATAGCTTAAATGAGCCAATTCATATCTCGAAATGTACTGCACGCAGAAATGTAGCGATTTCAGGGTAGGATCAGACAGAAGGTGAAAGACTATTTTGAAATTATCAGAACATAACCTCCCATATTTCCTGAGATATTAAGTGTCGGCTTTCAGCGGTCTCTTTGATCTTTAAATTCCTGTATATATAAGTGTCGCAGTTTCGTTCGTTTTTCCGTTTCCGCTGAGTGTCGTGGCGTTCGTTTGTTTTTGCGCTTGCGTCACTTGAGATTCTGCCGAGTCTCTTGATAAATAATGGAGACATTACCTACTTCCATGAACCTTCCAGAACTTTTCATGTCTGTGGGAGTTTATACGTCGATGACCTGCAAATTTCTTGCCAGGGAAATGACATGTGCTTCATAGAATGCCAATTACAACCTTGCTATAAACAGTGTAATTAAATGAACAGATAAAAATGGTTTTAAATTTTCTGCTGACAAAACAAAATGTGTGTATTTTTGTTGTAAACGAGGTCTTCATCCTGATATTGAGATTTTGATGAATAACAGGCCAATTTTAGTTGTTGATACTGCTTACTTCTTGGGTGTTATTTTGGACAGAAAATTAACTTTTATTCCTCATATTTCACATTTACGAAAAAAATGTGATAAAGCATTAAATATTTTAGATGTCCTCTGTGACACTTCTTGGGGAGCAGATTGTCCATCGTTACTGAAAATTTACCGGGCTACTATTTGCTCTAAACTTGATTATGCTTGCCAGATTTATAGTTCAGCCCCTCATTCTTACATTAAGAAACTTGACACAACACATCATAGTGAGCTTAGAATTTGCTCAGGAGCTTTTCGCACTACTCCTGTCCTTAGTTTATATACTGACTGTATGGAGCCTTCTCTCACTGATATTAGACAAAGACTTTCTTTTGAATTGTACTATCGCATTCTTTCACATCCTAGTCATCAACTTGTCTCTCATTTGAACTGTAACAATCATAATCATTATGTGTATAGCCCATCTTGCATACCATATTTCGCTCTTAGAATTAAAAACTTTCTTGCTGGCACCTCTCATATTCATACCAAAGTCCGTTCACGTTCTCTCTTAAACATGACACCTTGGAACTTTCAGGTTATTTCTTGTCTTTATCCATTTAAAGGATTTGACAAACCTATCACGGATGCTTCTATTTTTCGGGCCCTTTACTCCTCTCATCCCTCTCATTACAAGGACTACGTCGAGATTTTTACAGACGGCTCTAAGAGAAGCAATAAAGTCGGTTGTGGTGTTGTCATTGGTAACACCAGTTTTAGCTATCAACTGCCTAATTCATTTTCCATCTTCTCTGTAGAGTTTTTTGCTGTTGAGGTTGCCCTTAGCATTATTTCATCTCAGCGCAGTAGAAAATCCATTATATATACAGACTCAAAGAGTGTTCTTGATTCTCTCTCTTCTAGCTCTTGTAACCTGACTTTCATTTCTATTTTAAAAACTTACAACGACCTTTTGAAAAAGGGATTTGACATTTTGTTTTGCTGGGTTCCTGGCCACGTAGGCATTAAAGGCAATGAAGCAGAAGACAAAGCCACAAGGCAGGCTTCCATACTTTTAAACTGTCCTGTTCCTTATGACGACATTAAGAATACACATAATAGCTATCTTAAAAATATGTGGCAAAGGGAGTGGAATAACTAAAATTAATAATAAATTGCAAGAAATAAAACCTCAAATTTCAGTCTGGCCTACACTTACCACTAGAAAATATGTTATTATTAATCGACTATGAATCGGGTATTCAAGATTAACACATAAATCCTTACTACTTGGACAACAGGAACCTGAGTGTCCAAAATGATTTAATATTTTCTAGGAGTGAGTGTAGGCCATACAGAAATGCGTGGTTTTATGTCATGTAATTTGTTATTAGTTTCATAATCCCACTCTGTTAGCTAAATGTCTTTATAAAGAAGTTTTAAATGCATGCTTAATATCATCACAAGGCACTGGACAGCTTGTCTCGTAGCTTTCTCTGCTGCTTCATTGCCGCCAATTCCAACATGACCAGGAACCCAACAAAATAAAGTATTAAATCCCCTATTTAAAAGATCTTTATAAGATTTTAAAACTGACATAAAACATGGGTTCCAAGAGTTAGATAAAAGTGAATCTAGAACACTATTTGAGTCTGTATGGAGAATGAATTTTCGTAAACTATGTGAAGAAATAAAATTAAGTGCAATTTCAACTGCCAAAAACTCTGCAGAGTAAACGGAAAAAGAGTCAGGGAGTTGATAACTAAAAAAAAAAATCACCACAAACAACGCCACAACTGACTTTGTTACTTGTCTTAGAGCCATCTGTAAAAATTCTAATATAGTCTTGATAATCAGAGCGATGAGCAGCAAAAAGGGTCCTAAAAATAGAGGCATCTGTGTTAGATTTGTCAAAGCCTATAAAAGGATGAAGGAGAGAAGTAACCTGGGAATTCCAAGGAGTCTTACTTAAAATGGATCGAGGACGGACTTTGGTATTTAGATGTCCAAAATGTGGGATGCATGACGGACGATTTAGAAAAAGATTTTCATTACTGCTGTTTATTGTGAGAAGGAAAAGGATGATTTGGGTGAAAGAATTCGATAATACAGTTGCAGAGATAAATGTTGCCTAATATTAGAGAGGTATGGTTCCACAGAGTCAGCATATAAACTAAGTACTGGAGAAGTGCGAAATGCTCCTGAGCATATTCTAAGAGTGCTGTGATGTATTGTGTCCAGTTTTTTTAGGTAAGAAAAAGGTGCTGAGCCATAAATTTGACAAGCATAGTCCATCCTTGAACGGTAACAGCACAATAAATTTTTAAGAAGGAAGTGCGATCTGCACCCTGAGAGGTATTTGACAGTACTTTTAAAAGGTTTAATTTTTTTCACACTTTGTTCTTAAATTGAAAATATGAGGCATAAAATTGAGTATTTTGTGAAAGATTTCACCCAAGAAATGAGCTGAGTCCACAACAAAAATAGGTCTGTTATGAAAAAAATCTGTGGATCAGGATGAGGACCCCATTTGCGGCATAAATGCACACACTGTGTTTTGTGAATAGAAAATTTAAAACCGTCTTCATTAGTCCGTTTAGTATTCCCCCCAGGGGGGTACCTTCTTCAGGTATTCAGGGGGAGTCACGCACCCCGGGCCCGAGTGATCTTTTTTTCCCCTCTCCTTTTTTTTTTTTTTTTTTTTTTTTTCCCTTCCCTTTTATTTCTTTCACCTTTGGTTTGGTTTATTTTGCTTTTGTTGCCAATAAGTTTTTGGTACTTACTTGTTCCTGTTGTTTTGTTCTTTGAAAAAAAAAAAAATCTTAAAAAAAATTATAAAATTTGAAAAAACCGAAAAAATGAAACTACTCACCTTGTTCCATGATCTTTTTTTGTTTCTACTCACCTTGTTTTTACTCACCCTTTGGTTCTCATTTGTTACGCTAAAAACCTTAAAATTACTAATACAGTAACCAAGCTGAGTCCGGTGTAGATGTGGCGCTGGTTATTGGGTTGGCGATTTGGTGAGGGTCTCACGGTAGTCTAGCCTTGGGAGCACACTGGTAGACTGGTGCCCTTGGTGAAGTTGAGACAACGGTGACTACTCGAACGAGAAACACCGGACTAACACGACTACCACATGTGATTCCCAATCTGGGTCGACGGTCTGGTAGCTGGTGAGTGTTATGGGTGTCCCAGGGAGCGATTCTGAAAACCCTTTGCTTTCCGTCCGTTCAAGAAACGGGCTGACTTGTGGGACTAAGGAAACCCTCGACCCTTTTTTCTTATCTCATTATGGCGACAAATAAAGGAAATACGAATAATGCGCTTGGCTCGTGCCTATCCCTCAATGCTAACTCTAATAATACTAAATGGGCAGATAGAACAGAAGAATTTTTTTCCAGCTTACCTGAAAAAGAAATTTCCACATACAATGAGGCAAGATTTTTTGTAATCAAGCGTAATGAAGGTGACTTTTTTAAAACGTCACCATTTCTAATTCATAAAGCTATTCAATCAGTCGTGGGTGAACCGAAATCAATTAAGAAAATCAAATCAGGAGAACTTTTAATTGAAGTAGAAAACAGCAATCAAGCAACTAACCTAAAAAAATGCACACATTTCGCTAATATTCCCGTTACTGTTACTACTCACCGAACATTAAATACCAGTCGTGGAGTTATTTCAGAACCTGACCTTCAATACATACCAGAAGGAGAGATACTTGACAACTTAAAAGATCAGAAAGTTATAGCAGTTAGGCGTATTTCAATTTTCCGTGAAAATAAACAAATCCCAACTAAGCACTTAATACTTACATTTGATTCTCCGAAACTCCCACGCTCTATAAAAGCTGGATACCTGGAATGCCCTTTAAGACCATACATCCCAAATCCTCTGCGCTGCTTCAAATGCCAACGTTTTGGTCACTCAAAAAATTCTTGCCGTGGTAATCTCACGTGTGCCCGCTGTGGTGGTGTGGGCCATGATAATGAAAACTGTGAAGCTCCCATATGTTGTGTAAACTGCAAAAAAGACCACCCATCTTATGCTAAAATATGTGAAAAATGGAAATTTGAAAAAGAGATTCAAACTTGTGCGTACCAAAGAAAATATATCATATTTTGAAGCCAGGAAAATTGTTGAAACCAGAACACCCACAATTGGAAAATCCTTTGCTGCTGCTGTTGCTTCTATTAAAATACCGAAAAACTACAAAACAATCTCCACACAAACAGATAGTATTACTAAGAGCATCCCGCCTGAAGAAGCCAAAAATAATTTGCAAAAAGTTCAAGAAAAGCCTACTGAAACACCTAATTTGTCACATCAAACACCTAATTCTTCTAAGCCAACATATCCTAGGAAAAGCTCACAAATTCTGAAAAAGCCCATATCTCATAAAAATCGCAGCTCTGAACCTCTAAAGCATGGAAATTCTCAAAACAACTTGGTTAAAAGGAAAAAAATACCTAAGCTAGCTGAGTCTATAAAATCAAAGGATAATAATATAGCTAAACAAGCAGACTTAATTTGCCTTCATCCTTCTGATGGAGAAGGTATGTCTGCTGCATCAGAAGATAACGACGTAGATGTGTTAATCTAAAAACCACATCATGACTAATTTCATTTGCTGGAATTGCAGAGGTTTTAACAATAAACGGGATGAAATAAAAGACATTGTCTTTAATCATCGACCAATTTGCTTTGCTTTTCAAGAAACGTATCTAAAGCAAAATCATAATGCTAAAATCCGTGGTTACAACTGTCTAAGAAAAGATTACATTCAATCTGACAGAGCTACAGGTGGTGTGGCTCTATTAATCTCCAATTATGTTCCTCACACAAATATACCTTTAAACACAAATATTCAAGCCATAGCTGCCCAAATCCACATCAATATGCTAATAACCATCTGTACTGTCTATTTAACACCTAATATGTCTGTAAGAAAACAAGATCTGAATAATTTAATTTTGCAACTCCCTACCCCATTCTTAATTCTCGGTGACTTCAATGGACATAACCCGCTTTGGGGGAGCCCCAATGTTAATTCCCGTGGACAAGTCATTGAAGACTTCATCAATGATAATTCCTTATGTCTCTTAAACAATGGGGACAATACTTATTTCCACGAACCATCCAGGACTTTTCATGCAATAGACCTCGCAATCTGTTCTCCAATTCTTTACCCATATTTTAATTTTTTTGTTTCTGACGATCTGCATAACAGTGATCATTTTCCTTTATTTCTATCTCTCTATGATTTTAATCAAGTTAACCAAAGTAAACCTCGTTATATTTATGAAAAGGCAAATTGGACTACCTTCTCCTGTAATGCCTCTATTACTTCCGACATGATTGAGGGAGATATAAACAATGCAGTTTCACAGGTCAGTAATTCTATTATTAATGCAGCCAATATTTCAATTCCAAAATCATCTGGAGGTCCCGTTAAACATTCCCGACCTTGGTGGAATGAGGACTGCAAAATTGCAAAGAAGCGCCAACAGAAAGCATGGGGGATTTTTCGGAGATATCCCACAACTGCAAATTATATAGCCTATAAACAAGCAAGAGCCAGTGCACGGAGGATTAGAAGAAAATGCCAAAAGGAATCGTGGATTAATTATGTATCCAGCATTACCTCGAATACCAGTAGCAAACAATTGTGGCATCGTGTCAAGAAGGCTATGGGCATTTATTCTAACCACAGTATCTCTTTCCTTAATGATAATGGTCAAACCATCACTTCCACCCAAAATATTGCAAACACTATCGGTAAATCTTTATCCAGCATATCTAGTTCAAATTCATACTCTGAGCCCTTCTTATCATACAAACACCGCTCTGAATGTTCGGGAATTAACTTCATATCTCGCTCTTTACATGAATACAATAGTCCATTTACAGATAATGAAATAAACAATAGCCTGAAATACACTCATAATTCTGCTCCTGGACCTGATGGTATTACTTACCTTATGATTAAACATTTATCGAAAGCATCCCTCAAAAATCTGCTTCGGCTTTTCAATAGAATCTGGTGTGAAAATGTCTTTCCGATTGCTTGGCATGATGCGATTGTTATCCCCTTTCCAAAACCTGGCAAAGATACTAGTGACCCAAAAAATTATAGGCCCATCGCCCTCACTAGTGTTCTATGTAAATTGCTCGAAAAAATGGTTAATACCAGGCTTGTCTTTGTACTAGAAAGTAACAATTTAATTTCTCCTTGGCAAAGTGGCTTTAGACGTGGACGTTCTACCATTGACAATATCCTTATGCTTGAGACAAACATCCGGAATGCTAATATTCGACGAAACCACTTAGTGTCAATCTTTTTTGATATAGAAAAAGCATATGACAAGACATGGCGCTATGGCATTTTAAGGGACCTTTTTAATTTAGACTTTAGGGGTAACCTTCCTATCTTCATCGCAAATTTTCTGAAAACCAGACGCTTCCAGGTTAGAATTGGTTCAGTTTACTCTGACTTTTATTTTCAGGAGGAGGATGTTCCTCAGGGCAGTGTCCTGAGTGTCACTCTGTTCTCTTTGAAGATAAATAATATTTTAAAGCAGTTGCCACCAAATGTTCACGGCAGCCTCTACGTTGACGACCTGCATATTTCATGCCAGGGAAAGGACATGCGTTTTATTGAACGACAATTGCAACTTGCTGTTAACCACATTTTAAAATGGACAAATGAAAATGGCTTTTTATTTTCATCTGACAAAACACAGTGTGTGCATTTCTGTCGTATACGTGGTCTTCATCCAGATCCAGAGATTTATATTAACAATAACCTGATTAAAGTAACTGACACAGCCCGCTTCTTGGGTGTTATATTTGACAAGAAACTAACCTTTGTTCCACATATTTTAAACCTTAGGAAAAACTGTGACAAGAAACTAAATATTTTAAAAGTACTGTCTAACACTTCTTGGGGTGCAGACCGAACTTCCATGTTAAAGATTTATCGGGCAGTCATTCGCTCAAAATTAGATTATGCTTGTCAAATTTACGGCTCTGCTGGTTATTCTTATTTAAAAAAACTAGACACTGCGCATCATAATGCACTTAGGATTTGTTCTGGTGCCTTTCGCACTTCTCCAGTACAGAGCTTATACGCTGACTGTGTGGAGCCGCCCTTGGATATTAGAAGAGAACAGCTTTCCTTGGACTTATATTACCGAATTCTTTCACACCCACACCATCCACTTCATCCTCATATAAAAAACAATCATCGTAATCTGTTTATGAATCGCCCATCTTGCATCCCACATTTTGGCTTAAGAATTGATAACATCTTAACAGGCACACCTTATATTGAGATCAAAGTTCGTCTCCGCCCCTTTTTAAATATGATTCCTTGGAATTTCCAAGTGATTACTTGCATTCATCCTTTCAAAAGCTTTGACAAATCAAATACAGATGCAACTATTTTTCAGTCACTTTTCGCTTCTCACCGTTTTAATTACCAGGACTATACGGATATTTATACTGATGGTTCCAAGACTGGTAATCGTGTTGGTTGTGGTGTAGTCTGTGGCAGAACTTCTTTCAGTTACAGCCTTCCTGGTTCTTTCTCTGTCTTTTCTGCAGAGTTTTTTGCCATTGAGGTTGCGCTAAATTTTATTTCCTCACATCTTCACAGAAAGTTTATTATCTACACTGACTCAAAAAGTGTTTTGTTATCACTATCATCAAACTCTTGTTCTCCATCCTTTATACCCGTTTTACAAGCTTATAACGACCTTAGAAAAAAGGGATTTCACATTTTATTTTGTTGGGTTCCAGGACATGTAGGCATAAAAGGTAATGAAGCTGCTGATAAAGCTGCGAAGCAAGCTCTTGTACCTTTAAATTTATCTGTTCCATATGAAGTGTGTCATAAAAATTGTGTCATAAAAATGTGTCATAAAAAGTTTTTTTAGAGACAATTGGGAAAAACAATGGCAATGTCAAACTCAGAATAAATTACTAGAAATTAAACCTAATATTTCGATCTGGCAAACCCTTAGTCCACGGAAACTTGATGTCATAATTACGCGTCTTAGAATCGGGCACACTAGATTAACTCATAAGCATCTACTTCTGGGAGAACAAGAACCCAATTGTCCAAATTGTCATTTTAGTTCTCTAACGATTCGCCATATCTTGACTGACTGTCCATGCCTACGCCATTTATATAGATATTTTTTAAAACATCCTCACCAAATCTGACGAGCCTTTTAGGTATAAATCCTCACATTCACCTTTTTAATTTTTTAAGAGATGCGGGATTTTACAATGATATTTAATTCTTATGTCGTTTTATCGTTTATTATTTTAGCCTTTTCATTCTTGTTCTGTACTTTGCTCATAACGTCTTACATTGTTCTTACTTTATACACTGTTTACCTTGTTTTATACACTTATTTACTTGTTGTCTGTATATACTTGTAGTTTTATACACTGTTTATCTTGTTTTATACACTGTTTTACTTGTTCTCTGTATATACTTGTAATTTTATACACTGTTTACCTTGACTTTTATTATTTTTATATTTAAACCTTTTACCTTTTTATGTTTTTAATGTTTTGTGTGTTAAATGACAATCTGGATGGGTATCCCCATCCAGAAACTCTAATAAGGTTCTTATTTTATTTTAATGTCATTTTACCTTTTATTATTTTAATGTTTTCATACTGTAGAGTTCTTTGAAAATCTGGATGGGTAAACCCATCCAGATATTTTTATTTTTATATATGTATTTTTTCTTACATTTCTTGATTGGCGCAGCTTGTCCTATCATGGACCTTGCGCCATAAAATCCAACCAACCAACCAACCAACCGTTTAGTATTCTGTTTGTTTGGTGCAGCATGTCCTACTTTGGACCTTGCACCAGAAAAAGCCATTCAACCAACCAACCAAAACACCATAGTGCCATGTCATGTCATAAGCTTTTTTCTGTATCGAAGAAAATTGACACCAAATGGTTACATTTCACATTAGCTTTGCGAATATTTGTCTTCAATAATAAAATATTGTCAACTGTAGAACGGCTCCTTCAGAAACCACTTTGCCATGGGGATATCAAATTATTTCTTTCGAGAATAAAAAACAACCTAGAATTAACCATTTTTTCGAGTAGTTTACATAGACAGCTTGTAAGAGCAATGGGTCTATAATTTTTTGGGTCAGTAGCATCTTTACCTGGTTTAAGAAAAGGAATAATTATAGCATCGTGCCAAGTAACAGGAAAAATATTTTCAGACCATATTCTATTGTAAAGATGGAAGAGATTTTTAAGAGTCTGTTTAGATAAATGTTTAATCGTAATGTAGGCAACACCATCGGGTCTGGGAGCAGAGTTAAGGCAATGTTTCAAACTATTTTTTAATTCACATTCTGTAGAAAGACTATTGTAATCTGGTGAAATAACTTTTCTGGAAAATACAGGTCGGAGAATTCTATCACTCTATTTCTATCTTTTTTCCCTTTCCCAATTATTTCTGATGCAATTCAAAATATGCACAGCATTGAAAATTATAAATATTTTTCTGGTTTCATCAAGTGGGTGCTGAACTACCGAACACAATTTGTTCAGAGTTTGTAACTCAAACTCTTTTCTATTGATATTATTGTCAGAAACAATCGATATTACCTCAAACCCTTCATTTTCAACAATTTTAATTACTTTTAAAATCATATCCTTTAAATCAACACTTTCCAAATTATACACTGGGACTAATGCTACAACATTCTTATATTTTGAAAGTGACGATGATACCATAAACACCTGTACAGTTTTTGCTAAAACCCAGTCATCAGTTGCATTCCCATATATGTTCCCTTCTTTAAAATTTAATTAGGGGTTTATGTAAATTTCGTCAATAATTAGCATTACTAATTTTTCATGTTTTTTTTTTAATATTTTGTGCTACCATCAAGTGTACCCATTGACAAATCTATATTATATATAAGTTTGTGCAAATTTCTTGTATGGGGCAAGTAAAATCCCTAATTTATTTATGCTTCATATGCCGATGTATAACGTTGAAGCTAAAAGCATTGTTGAATTACAATATCGCCTCCCATTTTTTTTTTTTAATTTAGATAATTTTACTTGCTCTAAGCAAAATTTAAAATTTTCTGATTCATTTAATTGAGGTAATGAATTGAGAATATCCAAGGCATGATCTATGGCAAATTTAGGTGTTAATAGAGCAGGTGCATGTGACGTCACTGCGACAGACAATTCCGCACATACTTTAGAATGTAGGGAAAATGTGGGATAAAGCACCATTGGAGAGGCAGATATTTTGCCTAAATGCGCAGAAGTTGCAGAATAGCATCGCTTGTTTATAAACATGTGCCTGCTCTTTTGCTCAATTTTTTTTTCCCACAAACTCCATCAGCATTTTAAGTTTATGAATACAACTTAAGATACAATTTTTAATAAGTACATTTTTAGAAGGCAATAACGTCTTGTTTATGTATATGTACTTTAATTTCAAGAACGTTATTTACTACAACACAACCAAATACGGAAGGACACCCATCAGTCACGTTTATTAAACAAATATTGATATTTTCTCCCGAAAAAAAAGAATATCCAGTTAGATTTAAGGTTTTTTTTTTTTTTTTTCCAAAATATTTTCAGTGTCCTCTAAAGATGATAGAATGTTCTGCTTGATAGGTATTTAAAGTTTCTAAACTTTCTTTATCGCTTTTTCCAAATTTACATCTTCAGTGTCAACTAGTCTTCGTGCATTGTTATTTGTAGTTAGGTAGGATAGACAGTTCGGAAATATGCTCAGAACAGCTTTATCTGATAATTTAACCCTTTTGTGTGGGCATTCTTCAATCATGCCATTAATGATTGCTACATGTTTTCCTTATAATGCATGATTCATGAAAATGCTTTATGAAAAACATGAGGAAAACCCAGTTCTTTAAATAACAAATGTTTGAAAACATTTCATCGAGAAACAAGTTTTAAATAAAAAAAAATTGTTCGTTTGCATTGCGAAACTTTTACGTAGGAGTATAGATACATACAGAAATTTCAATCCTCTTTACCTCTAAAAAATATTACTGCACAGAAATACAATATTTTTTATAGATATATTGTTTTACAAAAGGATAATTTGTATTCAAAATTGATGATTTGTATGCAAAACTTTCATTTTTCACGTTATAACATATATCTGTCACATAATAATACATAAATAAATCAATAGCATTAATACCTTGATTAAAACTACTAAAAAATATATTTCTTTTCGGTTTCATGTTTTTTATTATATTTTTTTTTTTAGTTTCTGAATCACAAAAATGATTCTATTTTTATATGGTTAGCACCCGGTAACAATGTGTCATGTTGCATTTTAACATGAGCATTACTGCATATTATAGAAAATGCTGTTTCAGATTTTTTATTTTTTATTATTATAAAAAAAAAAAAAAAAAAAAAAAAAAAAAAGTCTTACACATTTACACATTAAATGTGGCATCACTTTCATCCAACCAAAACTCCACTAAATAATCATTGATCATTAAAAGCTGTTCTCTGGGATCGATGGAGAATTTTCTTCAATGTACAAAAATTCATCACCTAACTTTTTACTAGGCACTAAAGGTAAGGCCTCTATTCTTCGGATCCATTTGTGAATATTGAGATTGTTTTGATTTGAAAGTCTCAAATTTTAAACCTAAAATTATAAGTTATTAATAAATAATTAAAGTAACTATATAATAATGCTATATTGTAGTTAATGTTTTCTTAGAGAAAAGGAAATCGACCTTATACAAATATCTACCACATATATAATAAAAAAACATAACATAGATTGTAATTATAAGATTATAATGTTAATTATATAAATATATCTATCAATCAATAAAATGGTAACTTTCAAACCATTTTAAAAAGTAAACAATGTTTAAATATTTGTGTGTATTTAAAGAAAGTCATTTCAGAAAAATAAAAATTTTGCTTAAATGAACCCCGTCAATAATTTTTTAATTTTACCTGCTCATTCTCAAATTAACAAAAACTGATGCGAAACATGAAAAATAACAATTAATCTATGAGTAAGATCTATTATTTTATTATTATTTTCGTTCCAGTAGATTTAGGTTTAAAAATAACTTCAACTTTTTCCATGACTTTTCTTTTTTTCTTTTCGCCTGTTTCTTTGTTATATTATTTAATCTCAAGTACAGTGGTGGACATAATTATAAGACACCTATCTAATTTGACAAATAGTGAAAAAAAAGATTCAGAGCTTAAATGTTTTATCAAATACGTCAAAAACATAAATTTATTCTGTTATAATATATTATTATTTTATAATAATGATATTTTTATACAATTTAGTGAAAATCCTTAAAAACATAATGGACATAATTAGCAGACACTAATAGTCTAAAAGAAAATCCTCTAACATGGTTATTCAATATTTGGTGGAGCCGCCATTTTTTTTTAATAACATGAAAGATGCGATTCGGCATCAAATCTATCAATTCTAACAAAATATCGCAAGACAGTTCTTCCCAAGCACATTTTATAGCATTCTTTAGGTCTTCGACACATATAAACTGCCTCCCATTTCAGTAAAACACACGAGCTAAGATCCCCCACAAATTTTTAATGGGATTTAAGTCTGGGGATCGAGAAGGCCACGGGAGAACATTGATACTTTGCTCTGAAAGCCACATTTTTGTTTCGTGTGATGCATGAATTGGCACGTTATTGTGCTGGAACGTGTAGTTTTCGCCACAAAGAAGTTCACCGTATATGGCTAGTTGATCTTTAAGAAGATTCTTATACTTTTCAGAATTCATTCTTGAATGTACAAAAACAATATTCGTTTTCCCTTTAGCCGAAAAACCAGCCCAAACCATTACTGAGCCTCCACCCATTTGACGGCTCATTATTACATGAGGAGACTTCCGTAAATCATGCCAATAATATTGAAACCCATCAGGACCATCCAGGTTAAACTTCTTTTCATCAGAAAATAACACTGAGTACCATTTGGAGGTCCAGGCCATAGTTTGTTTAGCGAAGTTTAGACGCTCCATTTTGTGCTGGCTTAGAAGCGGTTGTTTTTTCTTCAATTTTTTATATTTCACATAGGAAGTATTATGCTACACCCTGTGAATGGTTCTCCTTGAACAATTCAGTTTTAAAGCATTTTTAATGCCTGTAGTGGTCATCTTATTCTGAGTAGTGAGCGAAAGCACATGGCATCTGTCTCTCAAGGACAAGCAAGGAGTACGTACAGATCTTTTAATCACCGATTCATTAATTCCTCTTTTTAAAATATTTCTAATTGCACATCTAGAGCGTTTAATAACTTTTGAAATATTATTAATTGAAGCACCAGTTCCATTTAATCTCCAAATTTCGCGAATTTCGCTTTCTTTTCATTCTGTACCTCGTGGCATGTTTGTAAATCCGTGAAGTCGGTTATCGTCTGCTTTAGTTAACTGCTGATGTCATAACAGCGTGCAGAAAATTTGCATATCGCACATTATTTAAAAAAAAAAAGCAGGTGTTTTAATTAAAAATGTCTTCTATGTCCATGGTATTTAAAATTTTTTTTATTAAACTCTATTAAAATATCATTTCTGTAAATCAATTACGTGTGATAACAGAATAAATTTATGTTTTTGATGTATTTGATAAAACATTTTTAAGCTCTGAATCTTTTCTTTCACTATGTGTCAAATTAGATAGATGTCTTATAATTATGTCCACCACTGTATATAAAAAACCAAACTCATTACATTTTTCGAAATGACAAATGAATGATCTTTACATTAAATAAAATCTTTACATTAAAAAAAAAGGGAAAATAAAATTATTTATAAATGTATTTCTTTGTGTATTTGTCAATGTGCATGTGCATTTATATAAGGAATAATTGTATATATAAAGCAGGAGACTCACTTTCCTCCAAATACACTGCATGTGATGGAATAAACATCCTTTTGTTGAACGTCTTGAAATAAACTCTGGGCTTCATTCATTGCTGCTGCTTTGAAGTCCATCAATGCTGTTACGGGTCTGAAGTGTAAATTATTTCGAAAACAATATTGTTTAACTTCCGAAAAAAGCTGTATATAGGACTCTTTTTTTTTATTTTCCATCAGGCAGAATAGCATTGGGAACACCTGTCCATGAAATTTTCCGTGAATGGTATATAACTGCTTAAATGTTCTTGGAACAATTTTAAATGTTTCGTCTAAAAATATCCTTTCAGATTTGCATAATTTTTTCACATTCTCAAATGTGCCAAATACCTGAAATAACAATAATATATATATTAAAGTTACTTTTAAATCTAATATCAGTAAAAAAAAAAAAGAAAAGAAAAGAATTTGAAAGCATCTGACTCTTAAAAAGTTTTGAATGAAAATAGGGAGATTTCCTTGAAAGTCCAAATTAAAAAGATCTTTTAAAATACCATAGTGCCATGTCTTGTTATAAGCTTTTTCTATATTGAAAAAAATGGACACCAATTGGTTACATCTCACATTAGCTTTGTGGATATTTGTCTCAAATTATAAAATATTGTCAACCGTAGAACGGCCTCGTCGGAAACCACTTTGCCATGGAGAAATCAAATTATTTTTTATGAGAATAAAAACCAATCTAGTATTTATCATTTTTTTTTTGAGTAGTTCACATAGACAGCTTGTAAGAGAAATGGGCCTGTCATTTTTTGGGTCAGTAGCATCTTTACCTGGTTTAAAAAAAGGAATAACAATAGCATCGTGCCAAGCAACAAGGAACATATTTTCAGTTCAGATCCTATTGTAAAGATGGAGATTTTTAAGAGACTGTTTTGATAAATGTTTATATGACAAAAAAGGTTCGGAGTAGGAATTAGAGCTGGATATGTCAGATAAAGATCTACCAATGGTGTTTGTTATATTTTTAGTGTAAGTTATAGTTTGATCATTATCTTTTAAAAAGGTTGGTTGGTTCCCATTTAATGGCGCAAGGTCCACAATGGGACATACTGCGCCAAACAGAAGTATAGAAAAAAGAATAAAGATTAGCTTTTGGATGGGTTTACCCATCCAGATGGTCAGTAAAAAAAAAAAAAAAAAACCACATTTAAAGTTAAAACAAGAATATGTAAAATGTTAAAATATAAAAAGACAAATGTTTAAAAATAACAGAAAACAGAGTAAACAGTGTATATGATAAAAAGATGTAAAAAGTTATGAAGAGTGTATATAATAAAAACCAGCTTCTTTTAAAAAAAATTGTCAGTTGATGATGAGGATTCATACCTAGAAGGCTAGTCAGACTTGGTGAAGATGAATTGAGATGCTGTCGATACAGATGACGAAGACAAAGACAGTCAGTGAGAATATGGCAAATGGTAAGGTAACTAAAATGACATCTGGGACATGCAGGCTTTTGTTGTTCAAATAGTAAGTGTTTATGAGTAACTCTTGAATGCCCAATTCTCAGACCAGTAATAATAACGTCATACACTGATGGAAAAAAGAATCCCAACACCAGGAAGGAGCTGTGCTAGATAAACGAAATTTGGTAGGCGTGTTTATACATCTGAAAGAACGGCAATTACAACTTGCTATAAAAAACATTGTTAAATGGATAAATAAAAATGGTTTTAAATTTTCTGCTGACAAAACACAATGTGTGCATTTTTGTCGTAAACGAGATCTTCATCCTGATCCTGAGATTTTGATGAATAACAGGCCAATTTCCATTGTTGACACTACTCGCTTTCTGGGTTTATTTTCGACAGAAAACTGAATTTTATGCCACATATTTTACACTTGAGGACTAAATGTGACAGAGCACTTAATATTTTAAAAGTCCTTTCTAATACTTCTTGGGGAGCAGACCGTCCATCTTTACTCAAAATTTATCGAGCTACTATTCGCTCCAAACTTGATTATGCTTGTCAGGTTTATGGCTCAGCCCCTCACTCTTATATTACAAAACTTGACACAACACATCATAGTGCACTCAGAATTTGCTCAGGTGCTTTCCGCACGACTCCAAACCATAGTTTATATGCTGAATGTGTGGAGCCTTCTCTCACTGATATTAGACAAAGAATTTCACTTGAATTGTACTATCGCATCCTTTCACATTCTAATCATCCACTTCATTCTCATTTAAACAGCAACGATCATAAGCTTTATGTGAATCGCCCTTCATGCATCCCTCATTTTGCTCTTAGAATTAAGAACTTTCTTGCAGGCACCTCTCATATTCATACCAAAGTCCGTTCTCGTTCTCTCTTAAACATGACTCCTTGGAACTTCCAGGTTATTTCCTGTCTTCATCCGTTTAGTGGTTTTGACAAATCTAACAGAGATGCTTCCATTTTTCAAGCGCTTTTCTCATCTCATCGTTCTGAATATAAGGATTATGTTGAGATTTTTACTGACGGCTCCAAGACAAGCTATAAAGTCTGTTGTGGTGTTTTCATTGATAACACCAGTTTTAGCTATCAACTCCCTAATTCATTTTCCATCTTCTCTGCAGAGTTCTTTGCTGTTGAGGTTGCTCTTAACATTATTTCATCTCATCACAGTAGAAAATTCATTATATATACAGACTCAAAGAGAGTGTTCTTGACTCTCTCTCTTCTAGCTCTTGTAACCTGACTTTCATTTCAATTTTAAAAACTTACAACAACCTTTTGAAAAAGGGATTTGATATTTTGTTTTGCTAGGTTCCTGGCAACGTAGGCATTAAAGGCAATGAAGCAGCAGACAAAGCCGCAAGGCAGGCTTTCATACTTTTAAACTGTAATATTCCTTATGAGGACATTAAGCACATACTTAAAACCTATCTTAAAGATATGTGGCAAAGGGAGTGGAATAACCAAAATAGTAATAAATTACAAGAAATAAAATCTCAAATTTCAGTCTGGCCCACACATACCCCTAGAAAATATGATGTTGTTATTACTCAATTATGAAACAGGCATTCAAGATTTACACATAAATACTTACTTCTTGGACAACAGGAACCTAAGTGTCCAAAATGTCATTATAGTGCTTTAACCATTCGTCATGTCCTCACCAACTGCCCTTGCTTTCGTCATCTTTATCAAACACATTTTAATTCATCTTCACCCACTTTTAGGTGTAATTGATCTGATATTATTATTTACATTATTCATTTTATTTTACATCTGTGTTTTATTGTATACACTGTTTTTTATTAATTTTGATTTTATCTTGTATGTAGTTTTGCTTCTTTTTTCTGTGATTTTTCATGAAATTCTGGATGGGTGGGTTGCTACTTTTTATTTTACCTGTTTGTGTGGCCCAGCATGTACTTCTGTGGACCTTGTGCCAAAAAAAGGCATTAACCTAACCAACCAACTGCAGCTGACATTACTATTCCAAAATCCTCTGGCCGTCTCAGGAAACATTAAAAGCCATGGTGGAATGATGAATGCAATACTGCAAAACGACAGCAACAAAAAGGTTGGGGAATTTTTAGGAGGTACCCAACTACTGCTAATTATATCGCACTCAAAAAAGCAAGGGCAGCCGCACAAAGAATCCGCAGAAACTCCCCAAAAAATTCCTGTATTAAATATGTGTCCAGCATTACCTCCAATGTAAGCAGTAAACATCTGTGGCGTCGTGTCAAGAAATCAATGGGAATATGTTCTAATCAAAGAATTTCATTTTTAAAAGATAATGGCCGAACTATAACTTCTACTAAAAATATTGCAAACACCATTGGTAAAACTTTATCTCACATCTCCAGTTCTAATTCATATTCCGAACATTTTTTGTCTCATAAACGTAATTCTGAAGGATCATCAATCAATTTTCACTTTCGCTATTCACTAGACTACAATAGACCTTTTACAGAAAATGAATTAAAAAAAAGTTTGAAACATTGCCATAACTCTGCTCCCGGACCCGATGGTGTTATCAACATTATGATTAAACATTTATCAAAACAGTCTCTTAAACATCTCCTTCAGCTTTACAATAGGATCTGGACTGAAAATATATTCCCTGTTGCTTGGCATGATGCTATTGTTATTCCTTTTCCTAAACCTGGCAAAGATAATACTGACCCAAAGAATTACAGGCCCATTGCTCTTACAAGCTGTCTATGTAAACTACTGGAAAAAATGGTAAATACTAGATTGGTTTTCATTCTTGAAAGAAATAATTTGATTTCTCCATGGCTAAGTGGTTTTCGACGGGGCTGTTCTACGGTTGACAATATTTTATTATTAGAGAATATTCACAAAGCTAATGTGAGACATAACCATTTGGTGTCAATTTTTTTCGATATAGAAAAAGCTTATGACAAGACATGGTGTTATGGTGTTTGAAAAGATCTTTTTAATCTGGACTTTCGAGGAAATCTCCCCATTTTCATTCAAAACTTTTTAAGAGTCAGACACTTTCAATTTCGAATAGGATGAGTTTATTCAGATTTCTATTTTCAGGAGGAGGGTGTGCCTCAAGGCAGTGTTCTGAGCGTCACACTTTTTTCTTTGAAAATAAATGATATTCTAAAACAATTGCCACAATGTGTAAATGGAAGTTTATATGTTGACGACCTGCATTTCTTGCCAGGGAAATGACATGCGTTTCATTGAACGCCAATTGCAACTTGCCATCAAGAATATCATCAACTGGACAAATAAAAACAGTTTTACTTTTTCTACTGACAAAACACAATGTGTGCATTTTTGCCGCAAACGAGGGCTTCATCCTGACCCAGAAATTTTAATGAATAACAGGCCAATTTCAGTTGTTGACACTGCTCGCTTTTTGGGTGTTATTTTTAACATAAAATTGAATTTTAAACCACATATTTTACACTTAAGAATTAAATGTGACAAAGCTCTTAATATTCTAAAAGTCCTTTCTAATACTTCTTGGGGTGCGGATCGTCCACCTCTCCTGAAAATATATAGAGCTGCTATTCGCTCTAAAATTGATTATGCCATGTTTATGGATCAGCGCCCGATTCTTACCTGAAGAGACTTGACACAACACATCATAGTGCACTGAGAATTTGTTCAGGAGCCTTCCGACTACTCCTGTATTCAGTTTATATGCTGACTGTGTGGAGCCTTCTCTCACTGACATCAGACAAAGACTTTCATGTGAATTGTACTTTCGCATCCTCTCACATCCTAATCATCCACTTCATTCACTTTTAAATAGTAACGATCTTAATCTTTATGTGAATTGCCCATCTTGCATCCCACATTTCGGTCTTAGAATTTAGAACTTTCTTGATGGCACTTCTCACATTCATACCAAAGTTCATCCTCGGTCTCTTTTAAACATGACACTTTGGAATTTCCAGGTTATTTCTTGTCTTCATCCGTTCAATGGGTTTGACAAATCTAACACTGATGCTTCTATTTTTCAGTCCCTTTACTTATCTCATCGTTCCCATTATAAGGACTACGTCGAGATTTTTACCGACGGATCCTAGACCACTAATAAAGTCGGCTGTGGTGTTGTCACTGGTAATACCACTTTTAGCTATCAACTCCCTAATTCATTTTCCATTTTCTCTGCAGAGTTTTTAAGTATTGAGGTTGCCCTTAATTTTATTTCATCTCATCCAAATCGTAAATTCATTATATATACAGACTCAAAAAGTGTTCTTGATTCTCTTTCATCTACCTCTTGTAATCCATCTTTCACTTCAATTTTAAAAACTTACAATGACCTTCTGAAAAAGGGATTTGACATCTTGTTTTGCTGGGTTCGTGGTCATGTTGACATAAAGTGCAATGAAGCAGCAGACAAAGCCGCAAGGCAGGCTTCTATTCTTTGAAACTTTCCTGTACCATACGATGACATGAAGCACACACTTAAGGATCCTTCAGAGACTGGCAACTTAAGAAAGCTGCAAGTCGGCTCTATTGATATTTCTTTGATCTGGTTTAGGAGATCGACGCTCGCTGCAATCGAAGCTCCCAAACCTCCTATTGCGATAATTGCATGAGAAGGGGGGTCTGTTTTGTAAAAGAGCAATAAAAAGTATGTCCTTCATTGTAAATGTGTGCAAAATGTCAAGGGTCGCTTTCAGACAATGGATAATTTATGAGTTTTGACGCGCTGCATGTTGCTAATATCTGAAGGAAGCTTTAAAAACTATTTTAAAAATATTTAGCAAAGGGAGTGGAATACCCAAACCAATAACAAATTGCAAGTAATAAAACCTCAAATTTCAATCTGGCCCACACTCACCCCTAGAAAATATGTCATTATTACTAGACTAAGAATCGGGCATTCAAGACTCACTCATAAATACTTATTGCTTGGAGAGCAACAACTTGATTGTCCAAAATGTCATTTTAGTGCACTAACCATTCGCCATATTCTCACCGACTGCCCTTGCCTTCGTCATCTGTATCGACATCCTTTTAATTCATCTTCACCCAATCTGACAAGCCTATTAGTTGCAAATCCTCATTATCACTTGACAAATTTTCTGAAAGAGGCTGGTTTTTACTTCGACATCTGATTTTATTGTTTACAAATTCATCCTATTTTACATCTGTTTTTTATTGTATACACTGTTTTTATTATTTTTTATTTTATCTTGTATGTAGTTTTGTTTCTTTTTTTCCTGTGATTTTTTAATAACATTCTGGATGGGTAAACCCATCCAGAGGCTATTTTTTCTTTTACCTGTTTGTTTGGCGCAGCATGTCCTACTTTGGACCTTGCGCCAGAAAAAGGCATTCAACCAACCAACCAACCAACTGGTTTAATTCACCATAGCTTTCTAAAACCAGGCGAAACCCTCAAAGCGGAGAAATATTGTAGAGAAATCGATGAAATGCACCAGGAACTTACACGTAAACAGCCGGCATTGGTCAATTGGAAGGACCCTATTCTTCTCCATGATAACGTTAGACCATTTGTTTCAGTTATCACTCATCAGAAGCTGCACATGTTAAACTATGAAGTTTTAGACCATCCATCATATTCACCTGACCTTTCACCTACAGATTTTCACTTTTTCAAACATCTCGATAACTTCTTGCTGGAGAAATACTTCAGAAATCCAAAGGATGCTGAAGCAGCATTCAATGAATTTGTTGCCTCCATGACGACTACATTTTATGATACCGGCATAAAAAAACTTGTTTTTCGTTGGAAAAAGTGTATTGAAGCTAATGGTTCCTATTTTGATTAATAAAGTTGGTTCTGTAAGAATATATTCTCTAAGTAGACCATGAAAATCGGACATTTCATATGTTACAACCTAATATATATATTTTTTTAAATAGTTTCTTTTATTATTGTCTTCTACCTCTGAGAAATAAAGTATGTTTCATTTCTGAATTGCACTGTTGATGTTTATCATATAAATTAAATTTTCATCTTCTTAAAAGTTAAAGCTTTGAATTGTGTTCCATATTACTACAGATTTGAAGTATTCGTATTAAATTAAAAGTAAAACAAATTTTCTTTTTCACCTTGTGTTTTGGAACACAGTGTTCGAAATTAGCAGTCGTTTGGCTTTAAAATGTGGCTAAATTATTGCATTAGACGACTATAAAATTGTTTGTGGTCGTCAAATTTGACACCTAGCTTTTTTTAAAGACTTATTTATGTTTTACTTTGAAAGCTCCAAGTTCATATTGTGTTTTTAATTTTTTTTTCCCCCTGCTGTGCAGGGACTATGTCGTTTGGACACCTGGGTATTTTTGGGGTATATTTCATTCCCCACTCGCTTTACAGAGATAAAAAAAAGTTTTCTTTAATCCCTTTTAAACTTTTCTTAAAAATGCAATTTGCAACCCTCTCGCCGTGCTTCGTTCTTTCAAAATATGAATAACAAAAGGAAAACAGCTCTTTTGTTATTCTACGTTTCGTTTTATGCGAAGAGTTTATAAAACTATGTATCTATTTTCAAGAAAATTTATGATTTGTGTTATATATATATATATATATCCAAGACTAGTATTTAATTGAGCAAATAAAAGCCGAAAGCAATTTTATTCATACTCATTGTACAGTTAATCATGTTCTTTTACAGTTAATCATGTTTCATGCTGTATGGCATATAAAAAGGTATGTATGTATATTTATACCTAAAATAAGATTTTGACAAAATATAGTGTGTAATATACATATACTATGTGCCCCCTCTAAAATATTTTTGCTCCGCCGCCTATGTTAACCATAAGTATTTGTCCCAATACTTAGTATGGAAACAGGAGATACAAAATAACTATCAGGACCATGGTTCACTTCTGGCACAAAAAGTATTGGCTTACTTACCTAAATAGGTATGTTTTTTGTAACAAAACAGAGGACTCCATCTTTGACCCCCCAAAACTCTAAGAAAGAAAAAAAAATTTCGCAAAAATAAAAAAATACATGTCTAATAATTTTACTTATACTGAAAATTTCAACACAATAAAAAATGTCTGCCTTTTTCTTAAAAACATGTAACGCAAAGACTTCCCAAATAATACTAATATTAATCTGTCAAACAAAAAAAAAAAATATATATATATATCCACATCTGTTTTGTGTGCATATACTGGTTCAGTTTGGTATAATGCAAAGACATCCCCCAAAAAAAATTAATCCATCAAACATTTTTTATAATTATTATTAATGAACAGCAAGCAACTATAACATGCTTCTATTTGAAATGCGTTCATTCCGTTTTTTTATGCATATACTGGTTCAGTCTGGTATTAGTTGGGTAGTTAGCTAAATAAACTTTTTGTTGAATCATGTACACACAACTGAAGGCAGCAGAGACCTGAAACAGTGAGCTGAGCATGTTAAAAAATGCATTGTCACCAATTTTTGAGCTATTCTGAAAATTTCACATGTCCAGCGAGTCGGAAAGTTAATTAAAAATCGATTGTAAGATTTGTACTGGACTGCAAATGCAGGTAAGAGAGGGAGAAAATCTCAAAAATATTGGGTTCATCCATTATTAAAGAAAAAAAAAATCTCTAGGTGAATTTAATTTAGTAAAAGAACTGTTCTCACTTGAAGAGGAATTTTACAAATATTTTCATCTAACTATGAATGAATTTCATAATAATATTAAAACTGATTAAGCAAGTTAAAGAAGATATACCAGTTTTAGGAGGGAAATATCTGAAACTGAAAGACTAGTAATAACGTTATTGCCAAACAAGGGCACTAAAAATAACAGAAAAATGCAGCATTTTGCATACAGAAAGATGAATAATATCATTAGAAAAGATCTGCGCTATAGCTGCATAATAATTCAAAATGAAAATATATTGAAAACTTTTTCAAACACAGCATTACATGAAACCAAGTATCACATGAAAAACTAAAAAATATGAATAAAGATCACGAAAGAAAAAAATTAGCAATCTGATTTATATAGTAAAACACCATTTATACATTTTAAAGGAGACCGACGTAAAATAACTTATATTTGACAAGATGTATAAATCGAAATTAGAATAAATAAATAAATAATTAAAACTTTGGTTAATACAAATTATATTGTATTAAAGCAAAATTTACATGAAAACACCAATTGATATTTTTTTTTTTTTACTGTATACAGTCGAAGTTCGATAATCCGGAATGCTCGGGACTTCGGCAATTCCGGATCATGGAAAATTCCGGACCACAGAACTTTTTTTTGAAATTTTACTCCAAGTTATTTCTGTTTTACCAAAAACTTTTTTTTATCTTATAAAACACACAAGCATTCATTTAAATATAGCATCTATATAAATTATAAATAATATAACGTTAATTTCTTTAAAAGATTTACATTAAATAAACTGCATAAGAAATGAACATCAAAATATTGGTTTACATATTTATTGACACACATTATAAATATACATGAAAATATAAAACATTTCGATTGTTTCCACATTAAAATATTTTTTATATATACTGATACAGCTTGTATATAACTCTGGATTAACGTAATAATAAAAAATTTATGGAGACCTCTGTGTACTTGCCGATTACCATGTTAGGCCTAGTGCACTCAATAACAAACTTTAAAACTAGATTTAAAAAAGTTGCTTACATAAAAAAAAAAAAGAAAGAATAAGAAATTAGAAGGCAAGGAAAATACATAAAAATATTTACTGTTTATGATTAAAAATAATTTTAAAAGAGTAAAAACATCAAAGTTTGATAAGTAACGGGGGAAAATGTCATCTTATCACGAAGCCGAAAGATCGTTGGTTGGATGGTTGGTTGGTCCGAGACTTTTGCTGCACCCCAGGGCGTTAAACATGTAGCGACCGGAGTGATGCTCAAGCACAAGCTGTACCAAATGAAAATAAAAATATTATTTCTTGAACATATCAGTAATGGTTAATTGTCTCATAGACTTTTCCCTGTGGGAAATTAATTGATCTTTAGCATGATATAAAGACATAATGGTATGTCCTGGAATATAAGATCGCTGCTCCAGGCCCTTAATCACTTTCTCAATATTAATTAAGAGGTCTTCTGTGGGAATTTTTTTTTCTTTTATTTCATCAATCTCATCCTCATCTGAGCTGCTAGTTTTTTCTTCGGATCGTCCGAGAGCCATATTGGCGATTTCCACGTCGCTAAGCACATTGACTACGGGAGAATCATCATCACAATGAAGGACCTCGTCAACATCAGATTCATTAATTGGCAAAGTGATATTTTCTTTTTCGCCTGCACCTTTGCAAAAATTTAACAGGTCAATAACCATTGCTTTCTCTTTTGAAGGTCGGAAACCCTCAAAATCGTGTGTGGTGTCCTCATCGTCAAAAAATATGGTGCCAGGGATCAAATTATGCCACGCATTGCGCAGCGTTTCAGCATTAATTTGATCCCAGGACTTTGCTATTTCCCATAAGGCGTCTCTTATTGAAAATACCTTCAGAAATTCTCTTATGTTCTTTTCATTGTTCACATAGTGAAGCATTCTCTTCAAAAAATTACTTTTATAAGAGCATTTTAAGGCTCGTAACACACCCATGTCCATTGGTTGAACGAGCAACGTACAATTTGGTGGTAAAAAAACTACTTTCACATTATCAGCATTCAAAACTTCAGCACTGGGATGTGCAGAGCAATTGTCGAAGATTAATATGGTTTTTGAATTCACATCCATTCCGATGGTGCGGTAATGCTGTTTAACCTCGGGCAAAATATGATGACGAAACCAGTCTGTTAAGATACCTTTGGTAATCCAGGCCCGCTTATTCGCCTTATAAATAACGGGCATTACTCTTACTCCTTTCAGTGCGCGGGGTTTCACACTCTTGCCAATCACCAAAAGCTTGTTTTTGAACGATCCCGCAGCATTACCACATGCTAAAATTGTTAATCTTTCCTTATTATCCTTGACACCTGATGGGTTTTTTTCATCTGCAGTTGCAAGGGTGATTCTAGGAACATAACGCCAGAATAACGACGTTTCTTCGGCGTTAAAAATTTGTTCTAGCGTTATTTTTTCTTCAGATATCATTTCGTTAAATTCGTCAACAAAATTCTCTATTGCATCTACATCTGCAGACGCCTTCTCACCACTGATGCGTAATTGTCTTAATCCGTGGTGTCTTTTAAATTTTCCGAGCCAATCTTCTGAATACACACACGGGGAATCTATTTTCAATTGTTCATGGAACAGTTTTGCTTAGGCGATGATTAACGGTCCCGTTAATGGAACATTTTTGCTTCTCCTTTGGCGAACCCACTCAATCATCACTTTGTCGATGCCTGCATTTTGCGCACCTTTCAGAGTTCTCCTCTCACTCATTGCTAATGGCGTTTCGCTGTCAGCATAAAAACTCAAAATTTTATCCTTCTGTTTCTGAATATCGTAAACCGTCGATTTTCCAATGTTATATTCTTCACACATCTGCGTAACTGATGAACCTCTTTGCAGTTTGCGTAATAATTCAATTTTTTGTAGAATCGTTAATGTATTATGCTTTCTTTTCTTCTCTTTAGAAGAAGAGCTCGATGAAGCATCAGAAGTTCGCTTTGAATTCATATTTTTAAATTGACAAATTATACGACAATATATAAATTAATGAATATCAGAATAAAAACACGTGCTATCACAATCACTGACAGTATGATAATGCAAAAAAAGACTAAAGTTTTGATAGATGTTGCCAAAAAGATTCTTCGTAATACTAACTTGAAATCTTTTTTTCCTCCACAATCTTATCTCGTTTTTACTGCGATGTGCATTCAGGAACTACAGAGCACATGCGTATGTCACATTAAGATGAAACGTGATTGGCTGAAATGTGATAGGGCCTAGCATTTCCACAAGTGCTTCTGCTCATCCCGGCAAGTAACAGAGAAACATGGTGAGATTAGAGTTAAGAATTAAAAAAAATAAAAAGACTTTCAGAGAGTGATAAATACTTACGTCGACAAAATATATGTGATAGGAACACAATGTAAACGATGTACTTCGAAGTAAATGGCTAAGTTAAACTGTAAGCTTCTTAAATATCAATCTTGGGGGTTTGTTTATATCCGTGGATTTTGAGATCGCCATTGTTTACGTTGAAACTAAATAACATTTTTGAATAGCGATGTATGTAATATTGTATGAGCTTCGATTTTTAAATTTTTAGTAAAAACACGAACTTTATAATATAAATTAGATAAAAACGGACAATTTTATTCAAAAATACTTTGTAAATAAAAGTTAGCATTATTTTTGAATTATTTTTCAAAAACGAAACTAAAAATCCGAAAATGTCCGAACCATGGAGCTTTCCGGACAATGGAAGTCCGGACTATCGAACTTCGACTGCATTACTTTACAGTGAAATTTTTATTTGAAGATAACTGAATTAAAAAGGTTTTTTATTCTTTAAATGAAAAATATCATATATCTTAAATACTGTATTATATACATTGAATACTATATTTAAAGATATCCACAGCTCTTTTGTATGCATTTCTTCAGTTTGGTATAAAGAAAAGATTTCCCATTTATATAAAAAAAAAAAAAAAAAAAACAATAAAAACATTTCTTTATAATCACTGTTAATGAAGGAAAAGCAATTGGCCAATGCTTCTATTTTTGGAAATGCGTTTCATGCAATACCTGATTAATTAAAAAATATTTTATAACAAAGTTAAGTATATTTTTAAGGGGTATCAACACATTTACATAATATTTGAAATTTTCTGTAATGAAAAATATATTTACAAAATACTATTACTAACTACTAGGGGCGAAGGTGGTAATATGGGCCACTTTTTATTTTTTAACAAAAAATGCACTTTTTAATGGAATTTTTTCAACAATAACTACTATAATTTGACAAAGTATCCTTCCACTGAACATTTAAAGTTATTAGAAGGTAAAACATTAAACAATTTGAAGACCATTAATTTTTTTTAAACATAATACAAAAATAGCTGTCGATGAAAGTGGGGTGGTAATATGGAACAATAAAAAGTGAAACAAAAAAAATATTTATTGGGTTATTTATTTCAGAAAACATTACCAAAAAAAGGAAAACCTGAATATCTAAAGGAAAGTATTGTAAAAAATACGCATATTTTATTGAAAAACATGGATTTTTTTTTTTTCCTGTAAAATATTGTTTGTAAAAAAAAATAATCCTAAAGTTCAAATTAGTCATACTTAGGAACAAAAGTCACAAATATAAAAGTCACCTTCACATCCACTGCATAAAACATGTGCCGATTGTTAGCATACAACACATTTAATTCAAAGTTCTCCGGCTTATGGTAATATGGAACACATTGTGCCATATTACCACCAATCGCCATTTTATAAATGATCCCATGAATTTTAAGTTTGAAAAATATTTATCCATAATTTAATCCCGCTATTTTACTATTCAATCTTACAGTTAATATAAACAATATTAACAATATCTTAAATTTATCAATAAAGATGTGAAAAATAGTCATGAAACTTACCTTGTGAAATTTTTTAGAACTGCATAAACAAAGATCCGGCTCGTTACACCATAAACAAAACAAGCTATACTGATGCTAAGCGGTATAGCAATTATTATGATTCATATTAATTAAGTTTACTTTAATAAACACAGATGGCTCCAGTAGATAAGCAGAAAGAAGCAGTTTCATATTACCACCCTGTTTCATATTACCACCTTCTCCCCTACTAATAATAATCTTTTACAATGTTTTTCTTTCTTGCCATGGAACACTTCCTTGGCTAGGCAAAAAATAGTTGGCAAAGGCGTCTTTTATTCCTGTTGGTATATCAATTTCCTCGACACAATCGAAGTCTCCTAAAGCATCAGCATCCAATGAAGCTTCAACACCCTCATTTATATAATTAGTCTCTATATCAAATCTATTTTCTCTTAAATAATTATGCAGTATGCATGTAGCCTTTACAATGGAGATGCTCGTTGGAACTGTAACCATAAGAGGATGCCTGAAGATTAGTTGGTTGAGTGACTTTTATTGGAGCAAGGTCCATGATGGGACATGTTGCGGCAAACAATTGTATGAAAAATAAAGGCTAAAATATAATAGCTCCTGGATGGTTTCACCTATCCAGATTGTCATTAAAAATAATCACAATGAAAGTGAAAATAATAGGTAAAAGGTTAGAGAAAAATTTCTTGTAGTTAGAATACATAGATCTGGATTTTTTGGACCATTGTATTAAGATATGTTTTCTATCTATTGCCCCAACACAGTTTGGGATGTTCCATTTTACCTAAAATGATTCAGATGATTGCTTTAGAATTTCCTTGTTTGGCTCTGGCATGTTTAGTAGGATGGTGCGAAAAAATTCAAATTTCGATTTTTGATTCGTAATACTGCAGAAAAGTTGTCTGTGGCCATTGTAAAAAAAAATATAAAAAAAAGTTTTGAAATCACATATCTTCCGATCGCGCATGCGTGCCGAATTTACAAAAATTGATGATTTTCAAGATTTTTTCATATTAAAACAAAAATTAACTTATGCAATGTTTCAATTCGTAATAGCAGAGAAAAGTTGCTTATGGCCATTGTAAACAAAAGAAAAAAAGAAAATTTGAAATCACATATCTTCCGATCGCACATGCGCGTCGAATTTACGAAAATTGACGATTTTAAAGGTTTTTTCGAGTTAAAACAAAAATTAGCTCCTGCAATATTTTGTTATATTATAATAAATAAACAATAGAAATAGATGCAAAATTAATAAATTATGCGCGTCGAAACCCCTGGCAGTATGTCTGTTAGGATTTTTAATGTTTTTGCCATGCTGTTTCAAAAATATTTTAAGTTTAATCACTTTTTCTTTAACTTAATTGTTTTTTAAAAAAAACTTGCTGTGCTAAATAGCCTTTAACTTTGCTAATTATTATAAATGAACGTTTAAAATTTCATTAATTGTTTACTTAAATATAGTTATAAATTAATTTATCTAATCTTTACTTACCGTTTTCCAGCTTGTTTATTTGATTAGCTGGTTTGCTTTACAATTCATCTTTAAGTCATTAAAACTTTCTACTAGCACTAATAAATGTAGAGACATCGTTTGTTTACGTTTCTCCGGCTTTTCGACCGGGAGTTTTTTTTCGCTTCTTCCGTATGTCTGCCGGAAGTAGGTCATTGACCGATGCGTTTGACGTCACTGTCAATCATCGGGCTTTCCCGTGTTTTGACTATCGTGGTAGACGCTGATTTGTTATGACGTTTCCTGTCTGCCGTAGGTAGTATCTTTTGATCAGTATAAAAGCTGTAGTGAACGTTTGTTCTCTCTCTCTTGCCTCTTGCATCTCTTTAGAGATGGTTTAGTGCTGTTTATTTTGAAACGCCGAGTTGGCGATTTCATTTCTTTTTCACGCTGGTCGTGAATTAATATGTAGTTTTATAAAAGATGTTTTTCAATTTTTTGCTGCCCTGGTTTCCTGGAGTTAATCTGATTAAGTATTGTTTAAAGTTATTTTGAATTAGTGCTAGTGTTAGAAAGATATAATGTTTCAAATTGACATTTAAAACATCGTTTTCTTTAAGTTTAAAAATGTCTTTTGTCCATTTAAGTTGCCTAGCAATACATATATATTTCAAATGTTAAATCCTTTATTATCATGTTGTATATTATCTAAACTCTAACCTTTTTGTTACGTTTTGTGTTCAAATAAATTTGTCTGTTGTTAAGATATGATTCTGTTTTAATTGCTAAATCATTTTTACAAACAGTAATTTTTAAAACAACAAAAATCTGGCTTCCACTTATGCAATTAATATATCTGCTACTAAAAATTTAAAATGGAATTTAAAAATTTTCCAACAATGTCGCAACATCGCTAGTATCGAAATAAGGAAAACTGGTACAGTAGAGTCTCGATTATCCGAGTCCCGCTTAACCGAGTTTCGGTTTAACCGAGGTACTCCAAAAAAAAAAAAAAAAAAAATATTTTTTTTTTAAATTAAGAATTTATTTTTTTTCTACTTCTACCTTACACTTTCTTTGGCTAAGGCAATTTCTTATTCGAATTATCTCTCTTTCAATTTAACAATGTACTGAGGAGTGTCAGTTGTATGTACTCAGCCCTAAATAAGCGGTTTTGTATTCTGTGATTGATGGAATTCTGGATCAGGAAAAGATTACACTCAATTGTACTGCAGAGCCAAATTTTAAAAAGCCGTCACTTAAGTAGTATAACAGGAATAGATAAGACGGATCTATTACTAATAAAGGAAAGAGGGTATTAAAAGGAGAAAGAGGACAAATTCTCCACCCCCCACAAACACACAATGATAGCTTCCCGACTTCCGGGCTGGTCTAATTTTAATGGCAGTGTGCCAAGATGTTTCTTATCTTTCCCACACTTGAAAAATATTTTGCCGACAAAACAAACTGCAGCCAAGTAAGAAAAACAATGAAGCATTGTGAATTTGAAAAAACTTCTGTAGCTTACGCAATTGCGAGAAAAGGGTAGTCCTGTATCGGGACCAATGTTAAAATCAAAAGCTTTGGATTTTCACAAGAAATTTTATAATGATGAACCCTTTACTGCAAGTGTTGGATGGCTTGATAGGTGGAAAAAACGCTACGGAATTCGCCAACTGAATATAACTGGTGAAAAGTTATCTGCAGATTCTGAAGCAGTTGTTAAATTCAAAGAAGATTTCCATAAATTTATTAAGGAAAATAATATAAGTAGGGATCAACTGTTCAATGCCGATGAGACAGGATTAAATTTTCGAATGTTGCCATCAAAAACCTTAGCTGCCAGAAAAGAATCATCAGCTCCCGGATATAAGAAAAAAAAGGAGAGAATAACCATTTTAAATTGTTGTAATGCATCGGGTACTTTTAAATTTCAACCCATGATCATCAGAAAATCTAAGAAACCAAGAGCATTTAAAAATATAAACATTTCGAGTCTTCCTGTATATTACAGAAATCAAAAAAATGCTTGGATGAGTGGCGAACTTTTTAAAAAATGGTTTTCTGAGGAATTTGTCCCTAAAGTGGAAATATTTTTAAAAGATAGAAATTTGGAAAGAAAAGCACTCTTACTTTTAGATAATGCCGCATGCCACCCGGATGAAGAGCAACTGCCAAGTGGAGATATCAAAGCTTATTTTTTGCCCCCAAATGTGACTTCACTCGTACAGCCATTAGATCAAGGTGTTCTTGAGAACTTGAAGAGAAATTACAGAAAAAAGTTGTTAGGAAATTTGATTGAAGATCTTGAAGAAAAAGGAGTAACAGAATGTCTTAAAGAGATTACACTGAAGGATGCCGTGTATTGGATAGCCGAAGCATGGGAAGAAATTCAATCAACGACTCTACAGAAATCGTGGCGGAAAATTTTATCATCAGAAGTGCAGCCAAATGATGAAAATGAAGCATCTCATGACGAATCATTATTGAGCTTGGCAAAAACACTTCCTGTTTCTGAATCTCTTACTGAGAAAGATATTGATGAGTGGATGAATGCAGATGAGCAGCAAGAAATAACAGATGACATGATTGCAGATATGGTTGAAAATCGAGAGCAAGAGAGCAGTGATGATGAAAACTGTGTTAAACAGAAAAAAAGTACGCATTCTGAAGGTCTAAAATCAATTGAAAAAACTATTGAATACATTGAGCAGCAAGAAGAGGCTACACCTGAAATCCTAATGAATCTAACTAAATGGCGTAATATTGCAGCCAAGAAACGGTTATCAATTCACAAACAAAAAATTATTAAGGACTATTTCAAATGAACAATTGCATTCCCTGTTTTTATTCTACTACAAGTATTACCAGTGGATATCAATAAAAATTGTAAGTATACCATTTAATTAATAAATTCTGTATAAATTAATATTTCAGTCATTTATTTAGAAATCCATTTATGTAATTCTGGTTTAACCGAGTTTTTCCCTTATCCGAGGTGAGCTCTGTTCACATTAACTCGGATAATCGAGACTCTACTGTATTGGAAGTAATAGGTTCATGCATTCAGTCGCTTAAAAGTGCACTGCGTGATAAGTTGTGTATTTGCCTCTGTCGTCAGTTGTTTTTTTTAAAAATATTTTAGTGCTGTATTTATGGTGTTAATATGGATCCGTCACCATCATCGTCCAGAAAAATTACTAGAAAGGACTTTTATTGACCTTTTTCGGGCATTCGAGAGATTTACTGCCAAATGAACTCCCTACATACCAGGATGTGCTTCGTTGTTGCTTTGAGGAGAGAATGAAGTTAGCAGTAGCGTGTAACAACATAAAAGTGAGCTTTTCCACAGTAAACGTTTTGGTAGCAAAAAAAGTCAATACCCTATTTAAAAAGGCATCGATCCCTACAGTTTCTGAAAAAAGAATTGTTTAGATGATTAATGCATACCACGACAAATACTACAAACTGAGGAGATCGTACGTTCGTGATAAGGACAAAAATTTCAAACAAAAGATTGATGACTTTAAGAAGCGATGCAACTAAGCTGTTTGATATTTCAACTTGTAAATGTGTAATGAGTGTGAACTGCACTTGTCAAAAGAATGCAGATCGGTGTGAGTGTCCCATTTCAATAAACTGTACATGTGAAAAGTCAAAAAAGAATCCAGTTATTGAGCAACGGTTCATCTATCTTCAAAGAATGCATAGATTGGGAAAAATCAGCACGATAGACAAAACGGAGACCAAAAAATTAGAAAATAGGATTAAAAGGAAATTATGCCAATCCCCAAAATGTGATACTTCAAAACAATTTTCTGTACATCCAATCCATATCAAAAGTAATTCTTTAGAAGACATGAGCATGCAGCGAAATATTTCTGAGGATGAAATAAATGATAGTGGATCTGAATATAAGCCACACAACTCTGAAAAAAAAGCAACTCCGTGGCAAATGAGAATGAAGGTACAAGCAACAGCGTTACATAGCGATCGGTACGGAGTATCGGAAAGAGCAACTGCTGCTATTGCATCAAGCGTGCTTGAGGACATTGGCATTATAACTGAAAGGGATTCTTCCCAAGTTATTGATAGATGTAAAATTCGAAGGGAAAAAAGTTGCAATAGAACTGAACTCCAAAACAAAAGTCAAAAAGCCGTAGAGCAGCTTCATGGTCTTTATTTCAATGGGAGAAAAGATGACACTTTAGTCATAGAAGAGATGGAATCAAAAAAGTTTAGAAGGACAGTAAAGGAAGATCATTAATTCATAATTAAAGAGTCTGGCTCTACATATGTTGGTCATGTCTCCCCATGTTCCGGATCAGCTAAAGACATTGCATATAGCATGCTGTCCTTTCTGGAGAAAAACAAATTTTCACTGGAAGATCTAAGCATTGTTGGATGCGATGGTACTAACGTCAATACTGGGTGGAAAAATGGAGCGATTCGCCAAATAGAAATTTATATTGGATGCCCATTGCAAAGGTCCATCTGTTTGCTGCATTTTATCGAGCTGCCATTCCGCCACCTGTTTCAGCGTGTAGATGGAGCAACTACGGGGCCTAATTCATTTTGTGGGCAAATTGGACAGCAACTTATCAAATGCGAAACACTGCCAGTGGTAGATTTTCAACAAATCTGTTGTACAACCTCAGAATTAGATCGAGATATATTGAGAAAAGATCAGAAATATTTTCTGGATATTTGCCTTGCAATAACAATAGGCAACTGTCCAAATGATTTGTCTCATCGTAATCCTGGCCCTATTTCACATTCCAGGTGGCTTACAACAGCCAGCAGGGTCCTTAGACTGTATGCTAGTACAGAAAGTCCATCAGATGAGCTAAAAGTCTTATTTAATTTCATTATGAATTCGTACATGCCCGCCTGGTTCGAAATTAAAGTACGCAAGACTTTTACAGATGGTCCTACAGACAGATCCATTGAAACTTCTCGTTATTTGCCTGATAACCTGAAGCAAGTTGTTGACCCCGTGATCGAAAGAAATGCATTCTTTGCACACAATGAAAATTTATTGTTTGCTATGATTTTCGACAAGAGGACACATATAAGGGAGCTTAGCCTGAGAAGAGTTCTAAAAGGTAGAGAACGTGTTTCGAAAGGGAAAACAGTCAGAAATTTTGTACCTCCAAAATTTAACTTCAACGCAACTGAATACACAGAACTCATTGATTGGAACTCAGTAAAATTATCTCCTCCACCTCTACTTCGAAACATATCCAACGATGAAATAAAATATTTCATACAATCTGGTGAAGTACCAAACTGGGATGTAAAGAACTTCCCCTGCCATACGCAGTCTGTGGAATGATGGGTGAAACTGGTTTCAGAAGCATCAATGAAAGTTTGTGGATGTGAGTCAAGGGATGGCTACATTAAAACAACGCTTGAATCCCGATCTATCATGCCTGAGTTATCCAAAACATTTCCCATTATACTAAATGAGCTTTCAACTTGCGGGCCATGGAAACAGCTTAATAAAACTTTAACCACTTTAGATAAAGCTGTATACTTATTTGAGGAAAATATCATGGCCCACCAAACATCAATACGTACAGCATTTCCCTGCTCATCCAGATGTGATGGCAAGCATTTATCTACTTGAAAAAGGTGGACATCCAGCACATATTAAGAAAGTTCTTCTTCTGTTAAAATGTTTATTACTAATTTAGGTAATATCTTTCTCAGCTGTAATGGAATGTCCTCTGGCAACAGGATCAATTGCTGATGTACATTTAAGAAGTGTATTGTCTAAAGGTAGCTTTTTTTGCATATATTGGGCACACTGCACACACGCCTGTTGCACATTTTTCAGAAAATTTACAACCACTGAATCCTTCAAATTATTCATTACAATAGGTTCAGCTGAACCAAGAAACATTTTGTTTTTTTAACATGTTTTCGTCTAAAGAAATATCTAATGAAAGCAGTTGTTTGACTGATTTGTCTTTTAAATTTTCTTGTTTTAAGAAACAGGATAAAAAATTAATAAACAATTGTTCCTGTTCATCGTGTAATTTATGTATAAGTGGTTCCTTACTTTGGAACAAACAAGCATTTTTTTTTAACAAAGGCAAAACCGCAACGTAGAAATTTAGTACAAGCCTTGTTTTTTTCCTTTCAAAGAACAATTTTTGCAGGATCCTCTTTTTCCTTGCAAATCCCTCAGCAGTAAACTTTTTCGGCAGATGTTACGAATAGAGGGTCACTGGCATTTGTTTACATTTTGGCGATATTATCCATGCGCCAATGAACCAAGGTAATGAATTTATCTTATGGCAACCTGAAAAAACGTTTGTTTACATTCGAAATGAAATAAATATAAATGCAGACGACTATTTAATGAAAACAAATGAAATTATCGAAGAAATTTCATAAAATGGCGATGGTTAATTAACTTTTTAACTTACAAAACGTTTGATTACGTTCGAAATGAAATAAATATTAATCCAAACGACCATTTAACGTAATTAAATAGAATTATCGAAGAAATTTCATAATATGGCGATGATTAATTAACTTTTTAACTATAATATTTTAATAAATAACAAAATACTTAAAATCGAAGTTTTAAGAGCAAATTAGTTTCAACAACAGAATAAATGTAATTAAATAAATGAAAATTCAGAATAAAAATATAAATCTATATGTATTTAAAAAAGCATTTAAACTTACAATATATGGAACATGTATTTTTGTTGACTCCATATTACGTCACTAACATTTCAAGGATTCTAAAACTGCATTCAAATGAATCCAAACACATCGGTATAAAAAGTATGAGAATATACAAATAAAATAAAAAACATATTTTTAAGTTATCAAATGATAACCTTTCATTTCTCCACACATATAACAAAATATATATTTAACTAACATAATATGTTCCAACAAACAAAAAACTGTACGTTCAGATACGTTAACTTCACAACAGAACTACGCAACGCAGTGCAAATTCACAACGTTTCGAATTTTACATTAGCGCTTACATTTCAGTTCAGCGGAAAGGAAAATTCCGTAGTTTTCATAAACTTCACCAACGAGTGAATAAGTGACTGAGTTTTACGTCGAAATAGTGCTACGTTGTGGCCAATGAGTACAGCAACCATGTTCTACAGACAGCATTTACTTTATTCCCATTATTATAATTTAAAAAAAAATTGTGGAAAGTAAACTATTTAATATTCAAATTTTATTTTTTTTGCGTAAGAATTAAAAATGAAAAAAATAAAATGCATGCATAATTACTTCATTGTAGCAATTTAAAGCTTCTCTGTTTTAAATGCTCACGGATCCGGGCACTGTAACGACGGAGGATGCATTGGGACATACCCCTAAGGTATATGAACCAACAAAGAAACTTGCTGTGCAGGAATCTGAAAATGCACGTAAGTCGGTTCCGCGGCAATCACTATCACGCATGTTAAAACAAAAAAAACATCACTGGACACCCCTACCTCGCTGTGCATGAATCTGAAAAGGCACGTAAGTCGGTTCCGCGGCAATCACTATCGCGCATGTTAAAACCAAAAAAACATCACTGGACACCCCTACCTCGCTGTGCATGAATCTGAAAAGGCACGTAAGTCGGTTCCGCGGCAATCACTATCGCGCATGTTAAAACCAAAAAAACATCACTGGACACCCCTACCTCGCTGTGCATGAATCTGAAAAGGCACGTAACTCGGTTCCGCGGCAATCACTATCGCACATGTTAAAACCAAAAAAACATCACTGGACACCCCTACCTCGCTGTGCATGAATCTGAAAAGGCACGTAACTCGGTTCCGCGGCAATCACTATCGCACATGTTAAAACCAAAAAAACATCACTGGACACCCCTACCTTGCTGTGCACAAATCTGAAAACGCACATAATTATTTTTTTGCAGCATTCACCTTGAAGTAGGATAAATAATAATAATAATAATAATGACATTTTTAAAAAAGCATGGGGAAAGAAATTTAAAATTTCTGAAATTAAAAAAATAAAAATTAGAGTAAAATTAAATAACTTACATTTATTTTTCGTACTTTGTCTTTTTGGATGAAGGGCCTGGGGCAAATGGATCTTCATCCTCATCATCCGATGAGGATCTACATCGGCGTTCGGAGTCTTTTTTTTGTGGCGGGTAACACTTCCGAACTGCCTCTAAAAACGAATAAAAAAGGGCGCATGGTTCGTCTTTGTGCCGCTTCCTCCACATGAACTCGGCTAAGTATGAGTCGAAATTGTCCTCAACTGTCCTCTTTCCGTAGAGGCCGCGTTTCACCCAACTCCATATACCCTCTATTGTATTCGTATGTGCCCCACTTTCCGGATCTACAAAATGTAATTTGTGATTTACTGAAAGATGTACGAAGCCTTCATCTTGAAGGCAATCGTATGACTTCCAGCAATCAAAAATTACAGTTGTTTCCGATAAAATCCGCCTCTTGATAACCTCAAGCAACGTATCTTTCGACCTCTCTGGCACAACTTCTAAAAAGCATTCATTACTCTCCCGCTCCACGCCTCCAAACACCCATTTACCCTTAACTGGCTTTCCGCTATTATATTTTCTCTTTCTGAACAAACTCTCATCAATTTCAACAATTTTTCCCTCCCCCCCAATGTGTCAGTTTTATTTTCTAGTACATACGTTTTCTCATCCTTTGGAGATAAAGCCAGTTTATTTTGACGAATCGAAAAAAGATTACGATTCTTTGAACAAATCAAATTCATAGTAATAAGCATGTTATTATCTTCAAATAAACACTTTACATAATCCTCGAAAGTGATCTTTTTATCAATGGAAGATTTTTTAATTCCTTTGAATCTTTTAACGATTTCTCCATCTTCCACTTTAAAAGAATACATTTTATATCTCAAACCAAAAAATTTGTCATGATTTTCCCCCAACATTCGTCCTTCATCTTGCCTAAAACTTTTTTATTGACCTGAGGTATGGAAAAAACATTATTAGCTGGATAATCTGAAGTATCGTAAAATGAAATATTTTTCTTGATATCTTCGTACACATCTTCTGTTTGAATATTTTATATGAAACTGTCCGTATCCATGTACATTAATTGGATATTCTTCCCATATTACTTTTTCATCACATCATAATGAAATTGATACAGCAGTGTTTTGGAAATGTCCAATATTGACATGCCTACGATAATTAGCTTATTATAAGTTAGAGGCTTTTTTCATGTGAACTGCAATTAAATTTTAAGAGAATATAGTTCAATCTTTAAAATTTTGTTTTGATATTAGTTTTTTCTTCGCTTTCTTCCAACTGCTGCATAATCGAATATCAACTCTACGTCTGATTTGTTCCATCATTAAAAGTTTTTCTCAAAAGTGTTTTTAGCTTCAGTTCGTTTTTTCGTGTTTAAATCCATATATGTTTTTGCCAAGGTTCTTGATGGAATTGCAGTATTTTATGTATTTTCGTTATTTTTAAGCCTTGCTTAACACACTGCTTTAAATTTCTGTAATGTAAGACGTAATGGCTCTTACTTTCTAATGTAGTCAAGAGTCGTTTTTCTTTACAACTTGGTGGAACGATGTTTTCTGGTGCAAGAGGAAGATCTGAATGTTCATCATGTAAATCCTTGGGATATTCTAAATCCACTTCCAAAATGAAACCAACTGGAGAATCATCAGCCACAGTCATGATATCCACATTGTTATGAATCCAAGTCTTTTAAAGCTAAATATTCACTCATGCTCTACCCATATAAATTATTTGAGTCCAAATATAACAGATAATTAGGTTTTTTGGGATTATAATGTGGCAAATACTTATTGTTAGCTTCAGCATATCTATGAGAGCATTGAGATATAACTCCTCTGATTCCTTTCTCGACAAATAGCAGCATGTCATAGTCCGTAAGTAATTCGATTTTCACTTTAGTCATTTTCAACATAGCATCGCATGACAGTCCTGGAGCCCTACCAAGTTGGATCTAAGTCATAGGTTGAAATACACACTTTTCTGAAATTTTCAAAAACATCAGCGAGAAGAATAACATCACCTTTAATGTACAAATCAAAATATTCACCTAAAGTCTTAATTTGAAAGGAGTTCCAGACATTTTTTGCATGTTCATATTGCTTATCACTTATTTCACATTCATTTAGTTGATTGTAAAAGTGATGTTTAAGGTGGTAACTGTGTTTGATTGCATTTTGTTTCATCTGTCATATAATCGCAAGGATAGACACCTTTACAAAGTAAAAGATCAACGCTATCATCTGTAAAGAAATAACATGTATGTATGAATTGGTCTTTTTCCATATTTTTACTGAGGGTATCAAGACCGCTGAGAAAATCTGAAAGTATCTAAAAATCTTAGTTTAATTGTTTTTGATAATACTTTCGAAACCGAGATGTATTTTTCTGTATTTTGAGCTATCAATTCAATGCGTTTATCATCGTATCCAAATTCCTTAATAAATAGATGCACATCATAATTGCTCAAATTTTGCAGGAAAACAGGTATAAAAGTAGGAGTTTTAAATTTTAAATTGCATGAGTTGCATGCTGCTCCTCTATATTTTCCTGTAATGTGGCAGTGATCTTTGACTTAAAAAAATTTTTTTTTTGAGAAATTGCATCCACATAAATAATATTGAGAAGCCTAAATGTTATTCATTTCACTGTTTTTATCCAAAGGCAGCGTCAATTTTGGTGTTTTATATCTTTCTTTAGCTTCTTATTTTAGTTTTTCAATGAATATTTTTAATGCATTAGGACCTCTGTACACAACAGGTGGTTTATACATAGACTCTGAGTATACAACGTAATATCAAAAGAACATTGGTAATTCTGTAAATGGTAATTTTGTAGTTGGCTGACAGGAAGATATCTGTTTCGTATAACACTCAAAATCCGAGTATATTACGAAAGGTACTTTATACTGATGTTGTACATTCCAAAATTGAAGCCATTTATTTTCGGGCATTTGTACATGAACGGGTTCATTTTGCAAGCACAGTTGCTTATGGTCAGAAAGTTTGTCTTGAGACGAGAAATGAAGAAGACAGCTGCGACATATATATATGCTACACTTTTATGTTTTGGTAACTGTTTGCACACTAATCTTGAAAGGCCTTTCACCCAGCACTAATGAGAAGTAGATTTTGATTTTATGTATAAAAGGTCTACATGAACGTTTCTTTCTTCTGTTGTAATTAACAAAGGATAGATTTTATAATCTTCTGAATAAGTGTAAACATTAATTGATATATTATTCATCTTTTCAAACTTTGGAATGTCTTTGAGTATCACGGGGAAGTTTATCTCTGTAAAGTCCAGAGACGATGCATATTTTAGATAATTTGAAATACGGTTTGCAATTTTTTGAACTGGGTGAAGGGCTGATAAAACAGCCCATTTTAAACACTCTTGATCATCGTTATTTGTGTTGATGACGGCTTGTCTATTTTTAATTTCTGATGGTAAATCTACGTAAGTTGATGCACATAAAGGATTGTATTTACTTATTCTCATTTCCAAATATAAAATTTCTTCTAAAGTCCAACCTGACTCTTTTTCTTCGAACTCTGAACTTTCTGCTAATAATTTTTCTGATGCGTTTTTATATAGAGTGTTCACATCTGTTGTTGATAACACAGAAGCAATTTTTTGTTTAAAATGATTTTATGTCCCGAATTTCTCTATCTTCAGTGCGTTTTACATATTTACAAAACAATCGAAAGTTCTTTTATTTCTCTAATCAACACTTCTTTGCAAATAATATCCTTTTTACACACTGGTGTTTGGATTTTAAAAAGTCACTAATTTCTAAATGCTGTTCATTATTAATAAATTAAAAAATTTTACAACGACCTTGGAATGCAGAACATTGAACATTTTCTAAATGTTTCAATCGCTTAACACAATATTGAAATTCAGAATTTTCTGCTTTTCTTTTAGCAGTTTTTGGTGTCTCTTTGACAATTTTTTGACACGCTTTCATATTTACAAGTCTCATAAGATTATCTTTACTCGTAAAAGATTTTTTACAATGCAAACAAGTGAAAACATTCTTTTCATGGACTGTCACTTTGTGTCTCTTGTAGTCTCTTTCTCTGGTAAAGGTTTTGTTGCAATCTGAACAACAGGTTGCACTGATCGTAGGAGGCATACCTTCCCTGCATGTATTTACACAAATATATACAAGTCCTTTCTTCTCTGTATCACTAGGTATTTTTACTGGCATCTCGGGATCAAACAGTTGAGAGGCGGTAAGCCGGTAAAGTCTCAGAATGTGGCTTCAGTATGCTGAGGAACAGTGTCCAAAAAAAGTAAATCATCACTATTTAGATTCAGTAACGGATCAGAAAAAGAGTCCCATTCTTTCTCACACAGTTTATCTCGGGCACTTTGCATTTTCAAACGTAAGAGGGGAATGTCCATAGCGTTGACAGGAGAATTTATTGCTATAGGTGCCTCAGGACTGAAAAGCTGGGTAGCAGTGTAGTCACCGAATAAGCGTTGCATGGGGAGAGAGTAAAAAAAGCTTAGATCCGAGTCACTTAGGTTATCCATTGTTAAGCAAGTGGGTAAAACAAAAAATAACTTTCATCATAAGTATGTCTCAGTCAAGTTATTCAGGAGTAGGGATATATATATTTCGTACTTCTTTTGTTGTCAGACATATGTATTTCCATTGGTTTGCCTCTGTGAAAATTCTAGAATGTCTCGAAAAGTCTCTATTATTTGCTGAAAATATAAAAATTCCAACCATTATAGAAAAGTTTTATGATGCAATACTAAAAGAAAATTAGAGATGATCTAGGAGAAGTGAAAAACTGATTGAATATTGTTCATTTCGTGGGATGCATGTCAAAAATGAGATTTTTTCATCCACTATTAAATTCATCTATAAAGTAATTTTTCATTATTAGTATTCAAAATATTCTTAAAGGGTCGGGATCACAAGCAATATACATGTTTTTAACATTTTCAATCAGTGCAAACATGTCAAGGGATTTAAGAAATGTGTCATTTGCATAACATATAATATGCATGTTTTGTTTGATGAAATCAGATGCTAGTCTTTCGAAACCCATTGAGAAAAGTGCTGAAATTCCATATTGATGCATTCGAGATTCAAATTTCATTGTTATACATTCATGGCCAAGCTGGTTTTCAAAGCCTGCTTCACACCCAGAACATTGGAATGATTTTGATATCTGTGTCGCCAGATGGTCTTTCATCAGTTCAATCAAAGAAGTCATCAGTATGATTTCTGCATCTATTTTTTCAATATATCATGGCTTAATAGGCATTTTTTTTTAGAAATTCCTTCTTTTAGAAACTTTTTAAAAAGTTTCTCAAATAATAACAATGTAATACTCTCATTTACTTTATCGTTCAGATCTTTCAAATTTTGCCACTCATTTTACGTAAGCAGAGAAACACTAGGATGAAAACACCGAGAAAAATTTCTTCTTTGAAAGAAGCGCTGGAGATTGACGTATGAAACATCTTCAACAACAGTTCCAGATATCATTAGAGTCCCTTGTATTGTCACAATTTTGTCGTTGCTTAAAGGTAAATGTACATATTCGATTTTCTTTAAAAGAGCTTACTATAAAACTGAACTTATAGTAACTCCATCCTTTGTTGGCACGAGCTGTTCATTTGCATATGTGCGCGCACATTATCACCAAATATTGAAACAACAACGTAATTTTCACCACCAAGATGAAAATGATGGGAAGAGTCATATCTGCCTTTGTAGATATCATGTCTGTCTCAGAGCGGAATTTTTTCACGCAAGTACCGATTTCCGAAGAAAAACTCATAAAGATAAATAAAATCAAATTCTAGCTCACGAGTTCGGCGAAGCATTCAGAAATAAGACACGTAGTATCAAGAATTAGAATATCTAAGCATTAATTAATTTTATTTCCAAAAGTTCCTATTGGCTAATAGGGAAAAATATTCATACGCTGGCAGAAGAATATGATGCGTTATTCGGTTCTGTAACAAAGCAGTAAGGAAAACATTCAACAATACCCACGCTTTAATTCGGACTCACGCTCGTATTACGACTTGTGTTGCCATTTTCGAATTTGTTATTATAAATCTTATATTAAATAAAATACTTTCACATTTGCCAAAATAAACAACTTTCCATTCCAAAATTCGCTGCAGCATTCCTTTTACTAAACTCTATCCGTTTTTGAAATTTTCTTTATTCTATTGAAGATCATTAATTATCCCCTTCCTCCCCCCAAACCCCCATATATGTAATCATTTTGAAAACAATTTTCCTTATTCTATTTAAAATTCATAATTATCACATTATACAATCTCTACTCATTTTGAAAACAATTGATTATTCTAATTAAGTCTTTTTAATTACCGCATTTTAAATTAATTCCGTTCAACTTTCTAATCAAAATCAATAATTATCACATTGTACAATCTCTAATCATTTTTTGAAAACAATTCATTATCCTAATGAAGTATTCATTTTCACTTTTTGTATTTCTATTCAATTTGAAAGATTAATTTTTTTCATTATTCTAATTAATCAGAATTTCAAAAACAACGCAATACAGATTCAAAAATCAAAATAATACGCATATTTAATTTATTGTCGCAATTAATTAGCGGCAAAAAACAAAACAACTCAGCAGTAGAAAGAAATTACTCAAGCCTCCACGCTCGTAACTAACTACTTTAGCTTATGTATAAACAGAAAATTTTTTCTGTGAAATTAGATGGGAAGATGCCCTACTGAAAATTTCTGGAATGGGTGTGAGTTCTCTGTAGAAAGAATAAACAAAGCAGCATTTTTTGATTTAGTAAAAAAAATCAGCACTTTGATACGTTTACATGCAGAAAAAAAAGTTCACCAACGGTTATAAAAAAAAAAAAAATTGTCAATGCTGACAGTTCAGATGGCTGGGTTTATAAACAGAATATTAACAAGATTTGATTGTAATCACTATACATATAGGAATACAAATTTAATTATCAACATTGGATAATATATTTAGGATTTGCTATGGTAATCCCACTTAAATTTGGTTTTACATTATAAAGTGCATTTTTCTATTCCTTGCATAAAACAGTGACATTTAAAAATGCGTTTATAACATTTAGAAATATTCATCAACCAAGAATATTTATATAGAGAAATTGGCTAGGGAAACTGAAATTCTGGTAATTAAGAAAATATCTAAAATCAGGTAAAATACCAAAACACAATCACCCCTGAATTTCTTAAATATTTCTATTTTAAATATTTATGCGTTTTAATAAAAAATTATTTTAAATAAATACATTTTTCTGAAATAAGAAATACAAATCAATGCAATGCGTCCAAATCATATGCAATGGCAATAATTTATTTTTCAGTAAATATTTTAGATAACAATGACCTGATATCTGATTTGCTAAAATGTATAAAGATATTTCAGGGGTCGATCCAGGTTTTGATTTTTGGGTCCCCTTTTTTGTGACCCCCAGGGGGGTACCTTCTTCAGGTATTCAGGGGGAGTCACGCACCCCGGGCCCGAGTGATCTTTCTTTCTCTTTTTTTTTTTTTTTTTTTTTTTTTACCTTCTACCTTCTTCTCTTTTATTTCTTTCTTTTTTGGTTTATTTTATTTATTTATTTTATTTATTTATTTTATTTTATTTTATTTTATGTTTTTTTTTTTTTTTTTTTTTTTTTTTTTTTTTTCTCGTCCTTGTTAGTATTTTTGGTTTTTACTGCCAATAAGGTTTTGGTACTTGTTCTTGTTTATTGTTCTTAAAAAAAAAAAAATGGGAAAAAATTAAAAATTTTGAAAAACTTACAAAAAAAGAAACTACTTACCTTGCTTAACTCACCTTTTTGGTTTCTACTTACCTTGTTTATTTTCACTCACCTTTATTTTTTGACCTTGTTCTTGTTGGTTATACTAAAAATTCTTAACTTCTAAAAAATTAACCAAGCTGAGACCGGTGTAGATGTGGCGCTGGCTATTGGGTTGGCGATTTGGTGAGGGTCTCACGGTAGTCTAGCCTTGGGAGCACACTGGGAGACTGGTGCCCTTGGTGAAGGTGAGACAACGGTGACTACTCGAACGAGAAACACCGGACTAACACGACTACCACATGTGATTCCCAATCTGGGTCGACGGTCTGGTAGTTGGTGAGTGGTTATGGGTGTCCCAGGGAGCGATTCTGAAAACCCTTTGCTTTCCGTCCATTCAAGAAATGGGCTGACTTGTGGGACTAAGGAAACCCTCGAACCTTTTTATTTAAGTTAATTATGGCTACAACTAAAGGATGGATGGATGGATGGATGGATGGCTTTTTATGGCACAAAGTCCACAATGGGACATGCTGCGCCAAACAAAAAAGGGTTAAACAAAAATTAGCCTCTGGATGGGTTTACCCATCCAGTTTGTCATTAACACAAATTAAAAACGAGTAGGTAAAAGGTAAAATCAAAGTCATAAAAAACATTGTGGATAATAAAAACAGATGTAAAATGTAACCTACAACTAAAGGAAGTGAGATTAATGCGTCTGGCTCGGGCCAAGCGAATTCTAAATCTTGGGGCGATAGAGTGGAAGACTTTTCTTCTTCCTTGAATGAAAATAATATTTTCATTAGCAGTGAGAACACTGATGCTAGGTTCTTTGTTATTAAAAGGAATGATGGTGATTTCAATAAAACATCACCTTTTTTAATTCAAAAAGCAATACAATCCATAATAGGTGAAGCGAAATCTGTCAAAAAACTGAAATCTGGGGAACTGCTTATTGAAGTTATGAATGCCAAACAAGGAACTAATTTAAAGAAAAGCACTTTATTTGCAAATATACCTGTAACCGTGAGTACCCACAGAACACTAAATAGTAGCCGTGGTGTAATTTCAGAACCAGACTTGCAATATATCCCTGAATCTGAAATCCTAGAAAACTTAAAAGATCAAAAAGTTACAGATGTTCGACGCATCTACATTTTCAGAGATAGTAATAAAATTCTCACTAAACATATAATCCTTACTATAGATTCACCTACTCTCCCACGATCAATAAAAGCTGGTTATCTTGACTGCCCTCTCAGACCATATGTTCCTAATCCACTCCGATGTTTCAACTGCCAAAGATTCGGTCATTCAAAAACGGCCTGTCGTGGAAATCTAACATGTGCCCGCAGCAGTGCTGTGGGGCATGATAATAAAACTGTCAAGCTACTATATGCTGTGTTAATTGTAAGAAAGACCACCCATCCTACTCAAAATCTTGTGAGAAATGGAAAACTGAAAAGGAAATTCAGACTGTCAAAATAAAGCACAATATATCATATCCTGAAGCACGGAAAATAGTTGATTCCAGGACGCCTACCATTGGTAAATCTTATGCAGCTGTTACATCTTCAAAGAAAGTATATCAAACTAAAGCAACTCAAACAGATGTCCCTATTAAAAGCAGTTCTCCAGTAGAATCAAAGAATAAAAATGTTCAGAATGTCCAAACTAAGTCTAGTCAGATAACTCTGACTTCTAATCAAAAACCCGCATACCCAAGAAAAAGCTTGCAATCTTTGAAAAAACCCATACAAACAAAATCTTACAAAAATAATAGTTCTGACAGTTTAAAACATTCAAAATCGTCTCCACAGAGTAACATAGTTAAAAAGAAAAAGATTTCTTCCATATCTACTATTAATTTGTCTGCAAAGAAAAAAGATAATCCAGATCAACAAGATGATTGTATTGGTCTCCACCCTTCTGACGTAGAAGCGTATATGTCTACTGCTTCAGAAGAAAGTGACGTAGATGTTCTAATCTAATCTCTATAATTTTATCCTAATTTATGACTAATTTCATTTCCTGGAATTGCCGAGGTCTTCTTGCTAAACGAGATGATATAAAAGACATTACTTCTGATCATCGACCAATTTGTTTCGCTCTCCAGGAAACATATCTTAAACAAAGCGATAATTTCAATTTTCGTGGCTACAACTGCATTAGAAATGATTCACTGCAAACTAACAAAGCGGCAGGAGGTGTAGCACTTCTTATTTCTAACAATATCCCACATGCAAACATCTCTCTGAATACCAACATCCAAGCTGTTGCTGTTCAGATTAACATACACCTGTTGATTACTGTGTGCACACTCTATCTACCACCAAAATTATCTTTACAAAAACACAACCTGAATAATTTAATCTCACAACTTCCTACACCATTTCTGATTCTCGGTGACTTTAATGGACATAACCCTCTCTGGGGAAGTCCAGACCTTAATATTCGTGGAAAAATTATTGAAGAATTTATTACAGACAGCTGCTTGTGCATCTTAAATAACGGAGACAATACTTACTTCCATGAACCTACCAGAACATTCCATGCAATAGACCTTGCCCTCTGCTCACCTATTCTTTACCCATATTTTAATTTCTTTTTTAGCAGTGACTTATACAATAGTGACCACTTCCCATTGTTTTTATCTTTTTAATCAAACTCTTCTTCGTAATCCTCATTTTATTTATGACAAAGCTGACTGGGCCGCTTTTTCTTTAAATGCAACAATCACAAGTGATAAAATTCAGGGTGACATTAATAGGGCAGTGAGTGAAGTTACCAATATCATTATTAGTTCAGCAAATCTATGTATTCCTAAATCTTCTGGTCATCCTATTAAACACTCAAAACCGTGGTGGAATGAGGATTGCAAAATAGCTAAAAAGCTTCAACAAAAAGCATGGGGGATATTTCGCAGATATCCGACCACATCGAATTACATAGCATTCAAGCAGTCGAGGGCCAATGCACGTAAAATTCGGAGAAAGTCTCAGAGAGAATCATGGATCAGATATGTGTCCAGTATAACTTCAAATATTAGCAGCAAGCAGTTATGGCAACGTGTAAAGAAAACTATGGGTATCCAATCAAATAGCTGTATCACTTTTCTAAAAATTAATAATCAGACCATTACCTCAACCAAAAATATTGCAGACACCATTGCTAGTACTTTATCTAGCACCTCAAATTCAAATTCCTATTCTGAACCATTTCTGTCATACAAACATAAAGTTGAACGTTCTACTATCAACTTTAGTTCTAACTCATCCGAAGATTACAATAGGCCTTTTACTGAAAACGAATTAACCAATAGTCTGAAGAGTACTTGTACCTCTGCTCCTGGGCCTGATGGCATTACCTACCCCATGATTAAACATTTATCAAAATATTCCCTTAAAAACCTGCTTAAACTTTATAATAGAATCTGGTCGGAACATGTGTTTCCTATTGCGTGGCATGATGCTATCGTTATTCCGTTCCCCAAACTTGGTAAGGATGCTTCTGATCCAAAAAACTATCGGCCAATTGCCTTGACAAGCTGCCTGTGCAAACTGCTAGAGAAAATGGTCAATAATCGTCTTATTTTCATTCTTGAGAAAGAAAAGTTAATTTCTCCATGGCAAAGTGGGTTTCGAAAATTCCGTTCGACAATTGACAACATCCTTTTTCTGGAGACGAACATTCACAATTCTATTATTAGACGTAGCCACCTGGTATCAGTATTTTTTGATATTGAAAAAGCTTATAACAAAACCTGGCGTTATGGTATTTTACAAGATCTCTTTAATTTAGACTTTCGAGGAAACCTTCCTATTTTTATTCAAAACTTTCTAAAAGTTAGACGATTCCGTGTTCGCATTGGTTCGGTGTATTCAAATTTTTACTTTCAGGAGGAGGGTGTACCTCAAGGCAGTGTCTTGAGTGTCACACTCTTCTCACTAAAGATAAATGATATTCTTAAACAATTACCACCTACTGTACAAGGCACTTTGTATGTTGACGACCTGCAGGTTTCTTGCAAGGGAAATGACATGCGCTTCATTGAACGCCAATTACAACTTGCTATCAATCGCATTACAAAATGGACAAAAGTAAATGGCTTTACATTTTCTACTGACAAAACACAATGTGTGCATTTTTGTCGTAAACGTGCTCTCCATCCTGACCCAGAGATATTTATGAACGGAAATCTTATTTCTGTAGTAGACACTGCTCATTTCTTGGGTGTAATTTTTGACAAAAAACTTAATTTTATGCCACATATTTTACATTTACGGACAAAATGTGATAAAACATTAAACATTTTAAAAGTACTTTCCAACACTGCTTGGGGTGCTGATCGTACGTCTATGCTTAAAATTTATCGAGCTCTGATCCGTTCCAAAATAGATTATGCTTGTGAGGTTTATGGCTCTACTTGCACATCTTATCTGAAAAAGCTGGACACAGTGCATAATACTGCTCTACGAATCTGTTCTGGTGCCTTTCGCAACTCTCCTGTTGTCAGCCTATATGCTGACTGTGTGGAACCTCCTTTATCTCATATCAGACAACAACATTCTCTAGAGTTGTATTACCGCATCCTTTCACACTCTCATCATCCGCTTCATCCTTATATAGGCAGCATAGATCATCAACTCTTTCAGAATCGCCCCTCATGCATTCCTCATTTTGGACTGAGAATTAAAAACATTGTTTCAAACACATCTCATAGTGATACCAGTATTCGCCCTCGCTCTTTTTTCTATAGGACTCCTTGGAACTCAAATAGCATCACTTGCATACACCTTTTTAAAGGTTTCGACAAATCATGTACTGATGCATCTGTATTTCAGACTCTTTTCACATCTCATCGCTATACATATAGGGACTATATTGATATTTACACAGATGGTTCAAAGGCAGATCATCTTGTTGGCTGTGGCGTTGTCTCAAATAATATTATTTATAGCTATCGTCTTCCTAGCTCATTTTCCATTTTTTCTGCTGAGTTCTGTGCTGTTGAAATTGCTCTCAAATTCATTTCATCTCATAGTCATAAAAAATTCATTATCTACACTGACTCAAAGAGTGTCTTGGATTCCTTGAAATCCAGCTCTTGCTCACCTTCTTTTACTTCTGTTTTTAAAATGCATAACGACCTTTTTAAAGGGATATAACATTTTATTTTGCTGGGTTCCTAGCCATGTTGGTATTAAGGGTAATGAAGAGGCAGATAAGGCAGCAAAACAGGCTTTGACTCCTTTTAATTGTCCCTGCCTATGTAAATTGCTTGAGAAAATGGTAAATACTAGACTGGTTTATATTCTTGAAAAGCATAATTTAATTTCTCCTTGGCAAAGTGGTTTTCGACGGGGCCGTTCTACGGTTGACAATATTTTATTATTGGAGACAAATATTCGGAAAGCAATTGCAAGACGTAACCATTTGGTGTCAATTTTTTTTGATATGGAAAAGGCCTATGACAAGACATGGCGCCATGGCATTTTAAAAGACCTTTTTAATTTGAACTTTCGGGGGAATCTTCCTATTTTTATTGAGAATTTTTTGAGAGTCAGACGCTTCCAAGTTCGTATTGGTTCAGTTTTTTCAAATTTTTACTTTCAGGAAGAAGGTGTACCTCAAGGCAGTGTCCTGAGTGTCACACTTTTCTCTTTAAAAATCAATAATATCCTAGAACAACTACCACAAAGTGTCCATGGTAGTCTTTATGTTGATGACCTGCAAATCTCTTGCCAGGGGAATGACATGCGCTTCATTGAACGCCAACTACAACTTGCTGTAAAAAACATAATAAAATGGACTAATAAGAATGGTTTTACTGTTTCTATTGACAAAACACAGTGTGTGCACTTTTGTCGCAAACGGGGTCTCCATCCTGATCCACAGATTTTTATAAATGACAGACCTATTTTGGTTGTTGACTCTGCCCGCTTTTTGGGTGTAATTTTTGACAAAAAACTTAATTTTAAGCCACATATATCATATTTAAGGACGAAATGTGACAAAACTTTAAACATTTTAAAAGTACTCTCGAACACATCTTGGGGTGCAGATCGAAATTCTTTACTTAAAATCTACCGTTCTGTTATTCGCTCAAAGCTAGATTATGCCTGTGAAATTTATGGGTCAGCTCCTTTTTCTTATCTGAAAAAGATTGACACAGTGCATCACAGTGCTCTTAGGATTTGCTCAGGGGCTTTTCGAACTTCTCCAATTCTCAGTTTATATGCAGACTGTGTAGAGCCATCCCTCACTAATATTAGACAACAGCTATCTTTGCAACTATACTATCGAATTCTTTCACATCCTAATCATCCGCTTCATCCTCATATCCGTAGTAATAATGACAACCTCTTTTTAAATCGTCCATCATGCATCCCACATTTTGGTCTCAGAATAAAAAACTATCTTCCAAGCATTTCCCATCTTCCCACCAAAGTTCGTCCTAGAGATCTTTTAAATATGACGCCTTGGAATTTCCAAGTTATTTCTTGCATTTATCCTTTTAAAGGTTTTGACAAGGCTAACACAGATGCTTCCATCTTTAAGACCCTTTTCACAGCACATCGTAACAACTATATGGATTATACAGAAATTTTTACTGATGGCTCTAAGACTGTTGATAAGGTTGGTTGTGGTGTCGTTTCTGATAACATTACTTTTAGCTATGAACTTCCTAACTCTTATTCTATTTTCTCTGCTGAGTTTTTTGCTATTGAGGTTGTCCTTAACTATATTTCATCTCATTCCAATCGAAAATTCATAATCTATACTGACTCAAAGAGTGTTCTTGATTCTCTTTCATCCAGCTCTTGTAACCTCTCTTTTATCTCAATTTTAAAAACTTATAACGACCTTCTAAGAAAGGGATTTGACATTTTGTTTTGCTGGGTTCCCGGTCATGTTGGCATTAAGGGAAATGAGGCAGCGGACAAAGCCGCAAGGCAGGCTTCTATTCTCCTAAATTGTCCTGTACCATACGATGACATTAAGCACACACTTAGAAGCACTTTTAAAACTATTTGGCAACGGGAGTGGGATAATCAACATAATAATAAATTACGAGAAATAAAACCTCAAATTGCAATCTGGCCTACCCTTATCACTCGAAAATCTGATGTTATAATTACTCGTCTTAGAGTAGGGCATTCAAGGATTACACATAAATATTTACTACTTGGGGAAGAGGAACCTGATTGTCCGAAGTGTTATTTCTCTGTGCTGACTATTCGCCATTTGCTCACCGACTGCCCTTGTCTTCGTCATCTTTACAGACATCACTTTAATTCATCCTCACCAAACCTGACGAGCCTTTTAGGTATTACTCCTCATCATCAATTGACGAATTTTTTAAAAAATGCTGGTTTTTATTATGACCTCTAATTTTAGTATTTACACTCTTTTTTACATTTTACATCTGTTTTTATTATCTACCTTTCATTATATTTTACATCTGTTATATTATCTACACTTTCATTATATTTTACATCTGCTTTTATTATCTACACTGTATTTTATGTTTTTTGTTTTTCCCTTTTAGCTGTTCTTTAGACAATCTGGATGGGTGAACCCATCCAGAAGCTGCTTCTTGTTTTTTTATGTAATTGTTTGGCGCAGCATGTCCCACTGCGGATTTTGCGCCAATAAAAGCCAACCAACCAACCAACCAACCTTTTAATTGTCCAGTTCCTTATGAAGATTTAAAACATACTCTAAGAAGTTTTCTAAGAAATATATGGCAACGAGAGTGGGAATGTGAAAATAATAATAAATTACGAGAAATTAAACCAAATATTGCAATCTGGCCGACTTTTACACCACGGAAATATGATGTTATCATTACCAGACTTGGAATTGGGCATTCAAGATTGACACACAAGCATTTACTTCTTGCAGAACATGAACCTTCTTGTCCCAAATGTCATTTTAGCCAGCTTACCATACGCCACATTCTGACCAACTGCCCTTGTGTCCGTCATTTGTATCGCCGTTACTTTGGAACTTCCTTACCTAATCTCATGATCCTTTTGGGAAAAAATCCACACATTGAATTAATTAACTTTTTAAAAGACTCCGGCTTTTACAGTCATATCTAACTTTTATTTATTTATATTTCATTCTTCTCTCATCCTATTCTAAAGTGACCATTTTCTTGACAATCTGGATGGGAGCCCCCATCCAGATGCTTTTTACTATTTTAACTTAGTTGCCTTAATTAATAACGGTTGGCGCAGAATGTCCTAATTTGGACCTTGCGCCACAAAAAACCATTAACCAACCAACCAACCAACCTTTTTTGTGAAAAATAAAATATTTTTGAAAAAAAGTAAAATATTGTGTAAAATTTTGCATTTTTACAAACACTGAATATAATGTTTAATATCGAGTTACTAGAGTTTTGTCGAGCATAATTAAGACATTAATTAAAAATACTTAAAACATTTAATAAAAGGATCATTTTAATGAAGCAAAATCTAGTGAAGGGATTCATTTTCTAAATCTGAATTTTGTGAAGGAGGTTCTTTTTTCAATGTGGAATTTTGTAAAGGTGCCATAAAAAGGGACTAAAATTTTGCCTTGATCAGGGGTCACAGCAAAGGAATAAAAAAATATAGGAGTCTAAAAGAAAAAATATAGGAGTTTAATAGAAAAAAATATAGGAGTTAAGAAAAAATATATAGGAATTTCGAACAAAATATAGGATACATAGTAGTTTGGAGCACATGTACACAAACAAAACTGAGTAACATTATCCATAAAATTCTAAAATGTGTGTCCCCAATTACAGCCCTAATAACTTCAATTTTTAATAAACATCCTTTAATTTCAAAAATACAATAATGTATGCACGATTCTATTAACACATTTTAGAAAAATAGCCATCATTTAATCCCATATATGAAAAAATTAGATCAACTGGAATTTTGCTCACCTGCGGAATCTGATTTAGACCAAGGATTTCAGTGCAACGGCTTCGAAAAAGTTGATTATCTCAAAATATGCTGTCCTCCTTGAACAAGGCTTTTTGTTTGGCGCATCATGTCCTACTTTGGACCTTGCGCCAGAAAAAGTCATTCAACCAACCAACCAACCAACCTTGAACAAGGTCAGGCTGAGTGTGTTGGATATAATGTTGTGTTTAGTAAAAGCTGAGCGAAAATCTCTCGTGTGATATGCCCAAAACATGTCTTGTGAGAGCAAAAATGTATTGTCGTAAATTTGGAAATTGATGAAAGGATTTTTTATTAGCTTAAAAAGTTCATTATAAAGAATATAAACCAATGGTTCTTCTACTTGCAAAATTTTCAAAAAAATTTCTTAGCTTTCACCTACCGATTTTTTAAAATGTAAACGTGTCAAAGTGGTAGAATCAGTAAGAACAGTTTTCAGGAATCAATATGAATGGGATTGCAACTGGCTCTTGATCTTACTTTCTGGTATAAATTTCAGGAAATATTCATTTAATGCTTCTCACTGGTTGATAATTCTAGTAATGACTGGTATCAGTGTCATCCACCTATTATTTACAAATCTCATAATTTCTTCTTTCTTAGTTCCAACTTCGATTTGGACACTCGGAAATCTTCTTTGCAAGCCGAATATTTATGAAGAAATTTAAACACAGTAATCTTCAAACAATTTTGATCAAACAATAAACTTTTTCATTTTAAGTAACTTGGAGTGTAAAGGTTGATATTTTTATTTACCAACTATGTGAAAAATACCAGAGCCGGCAATCGAACCCTGGGCCTTCCGCTTAACGCGCGGATGCTCTAACCACTGAGCTACCCTGGCTGATGACCAGCTCGGCACTTCTCACATAATTTACGTTGGCAAGGTCACCGAGTTTGCATTAAAGCAGCTATATCAAGTGACAAATTTGAATGTGGCATATCTATAAACGGCCACGAAATTTTAATTAAGAAATTTAATTCATCAACCTGGAAATTAATATCTGATAGAATGGAGTAGAAGGCTGATTTTTACCAACTATGTGAAAAATACCAGAGCCGTTAAGCGGAAGGCCTGGGATCCGAAAAAAATCACATATAGTAGACGAGATTAATTAAAATGTAAAAAAAAATGTATTTTTTATATTTGTTATATTGTTCAGATTCATATGGTAATACATTGTAAAGAGCAAAGACTATGAATTAAATGTTAACCAGGTAAGTGCTTGGGAAAGACCCTTCTGTATGCTTTTAGTACCCAAAGTGATTTCAATGTAATTATTTTTATTTTTTTACTTACTTATAATGCAATATAAAAAATAAAATAGTCATTCAATTAAAAAAAATTTTTTTTTTTAAATATACTGACCACCAAAGCTGGCATAGCCTGTCAGTGTTAAGTATTTTCAGTCATTGCTTTTTCCTTTCTCGACCCAATCATTATATTTTTATGCGTCATTTGTGATAAATAAAATAGTGTAAGCTTATATTACATTTCAAATTGTAAGATTATTAGGAATCTTGTACATTTATTATTTTAGATGAATGATTCACCTGTTTTTTTTAAATTTGTATTTTTTTTATTTTAAACAATGGCTTCTCTGTTTCATTTAAATCATCTGCGTATCTTAGCAACAGCTATTATGCTATTATGCTTGTTTATTAAAATTCATTTATTATTCATTTGAAGGCAAAAACTATTTTTTTCTCTGTACTTAATTTATTATAAGTATTGAGAAAATCAGATGATAATGCAGTAGCAAATAATTAACTGTATTAAATGTTAATGTATAATGTACAATTTTTCGTGTATAATAACTTTTTATTTTTCATATTTTTAATAAATTCCTTTGAAAGGATTATTATTATATATATATATATATATATATATATTTATTTATAGTATTTGTTGGCAAAAATGATAGTGTATGGTAGAAAGGATTATACTTACTAAAATTTATTTTTTATTAATTTTATCTAAAAGAAAATTTACTCTTCTATCTGTTATATTTGTTGGAATCATACGGTAATATAGTGTAAAGAACAAGGGCTATAGTACATGTCTCAAAAACTGAAATATGTAATAGATTCTGAGATACAGTCATCTTTACAATCATAGTTCCTAAGTAATAACAGACCATGGTTGTGTCCACATCAGGGTTTTTTTTCCCTCTGTCTCTTTTCATTGGCTGAGGTGAAAAATTAGTTCTGTAAATTATATTCTTAAATTAAACAAAATAGAAATCAATGACATTCATCATCATCATCATCCACATATTTTATATGATTTTGTTTGCATGAAGTGGGTAGATCTGTGATTTTATGCTTTTTAATTCAGTCATATATTTTATTTTAATTCTTACATAATTCCCAATTTCGGCTAAGAAATTGTGATAGATAATGCTCAATTACATTTCAATTATTTTTTTTGCCTTTCAGTCACGATGTTTCTCCAATGTTCATCTTGTGAAAAATAGGGTAATAGCAGAAAAAAAGACTGTTGTCATATTTAACGATTCTCTACTTTCTATGTAATCTTTTTACATAACTGAGTATATTGAGTATAAATTTGATCTGATAATGGCATCTTCATTTTAATTTTTAGAATAATTTAATTTATTCATATATAGCATAATTGTTTTTGAAGTAAAATAATGCATTGGAAAGTGAAAATTTGCTCATGAAAAATAAAAAACTGTACACTTAAAAATGGAAATAAATTATCTAAGAGTTTAGTTATATACAAGTGTGATTATTTTACTATAAATAAAATGTAATACATTAATAAATGCATAGAATTAAATCATAATTTAAATATTCATTTGACTATGTACAAATCAGAAAACATTAACAGATGGAGCATATGATAAAAAAAAAAAAAAAAAAAAAAAAAAATGAATTAAAATAAAATTCATATTGGAGTAAACAAATGACATTGATAATGAGAATGTGAGCAAATTAAAAAATAAATTTCATAGAAGCGGAATTATTAGACCACACAAAATTCAGAAAATATTAACAAGTGAATGAATGAGGACACATGAGGAAAAAAAAATTGAAAACTGAATGCAAATTATAATCATTGCATTCCTATAATACATACAATGCAGTCAATTCAAAATTATAATTATATACAAGCATATTTATTTGACAATGTAAAATTCTCAAGTTATTAACTGATGTACATAAGTAAAAATTCAAATAATGACAAATGCAATAGAGGAAAAAATTTAAATTGACTGCTGAATGCAAGATGAAGTGATTTCTGTATGACATTACATAAAATGTGAATAACTAAAAAATTAGAGCTTAACTTAAGTCAGCATAAGTCAGAAAGAAGTTGAGAGCAAGATAAAGGGATGAGAATATATCCAATTAAATAAAAAAGTTAGGTACATACAAGTGCGATTACTGTCATTTAAAAAAGTTGTTACTTGAGAGTGTGAGAAGAAAAATAACGCACTGGAGAGCAAAAATTTGCTAATGAAAAATAAAATTGTATAATTAGAAATTGAAATAAATTTGCTGACAGTTTAGCTATATACAAGAATGATTATTTTACTATAAATAAATCATAATTAATAAACGCTGAGAATTAAAGCAAAAATTGAATTTTTGCAAAGCGCATAAGAAATAAAGGAAGTTGAAAGTTTAATATGAAATAAAGAGAATTTATTCTGACAATACACAGAATACAAATTGAAAAAATGAATCATATACAAGCCTGTTTGACTATGCAAAATTCAGAAAACATTAACAAGCACACATGTGGAAAAAATTAAATGGAATACTACATAAACTGATTTGATTCTGATAAAAATATATAGAATGTGGACAATTAAAAAACTAATGACATAGAAGTGTGATTATTTGGCTTTGAATAATACAAATAAAGGAAAAATGAAATCAAATTTTGAATACATGATATAGTGGTTGCATTTTTACAAACTATAAATTTTGAAAAATTAAAAAATGTTTCATTAAGCACAATTCAAATGAGGAAAAAATGAAATTTACATTTAAATACAAGATTAAGTGATGTTCTTCTGAGAATGTGAACAAATTAAACAGTTATTTACATACAATTGAAGATATTTGACTATGAATAATACAGAAAAAATTTGTTAAATATATTTACAGGAAAAAAGAAATTTACTTATTTCACAATTGGTTAAAATAGATTTGTGAGTGCTGCACAAATTTTTAAACGCAATTTACATATTTTGCAAAAAGTAATTGGTATTTTCCCTTGAAAAAAAAAAACAATATTGCTCCAAAACATTAATTACACACTCAACATGTATACGGACATTTGCTTCTTCATTCGAATAGATAACTTCCTCTTTTGACAACTGTTTTTTGCCTTTTGCAAAAGAAGGAAGTTTCAACACAGCTCCTTTTTGCTGAAATTCTTCCTACATACTAAATCCACGATCTGCAATAACAACATCACTCTGTTGTAGGTTATCCATAAATCCAGACATAACAGTTAGTGGCTTGTCTGCAATATGTCCTCCGTATGCTTTAAATATAGAGCAAATATGTCCACGTGGAATTATTCCAATTAAGACCTTCCATGTGTGATGACCTTTATAATTAGAATATGTCTGTGACTGGCCAATCTGAGAACTTGGACGTTCTGTTTTCACCTCAGTGCAATCAATTATGCAAACTGTATTTTTATATTCACTATTTTTAAATGATTCAGGGCAGTATTTTCTTAGGGCTTTCTTGTTTGGCCATCTGATTAAGGTTTGGAATTTCCCTGCCAGTTAAGGAATCCATTCATCAAATATTCTCTGTACAGTCCTGTTTGATATATTGAATCTGTTAGAGTAATCTTGTTAAATAGGGATATTTCTAAGTTTCATCAACACTATCAAGAGCTGTGCATTGATATTTAATGAAAAAGTATCACGGATACCATTTTTCATTAAGTTGATAATCCACATGAAAACATCCTTTGAGTGAAATCCTGTGTAGAATTTTAATTTATTTGGATCATTTATAATGCAATCTGCTAAATTCATCTTCAGAACTGATTCATTAAGAGCTAATTTTTCACTATGAAGAAAATTCATTTCTATTTCTAATTGTCCCCCAGGGGAGTACCTTCTTCAGGTATACAGGGGAAGACACGCACCCCGGGCCAGAGTGATCTTTTCTTTCTCTCTTTTTTTTTTTTTTTTTTTTTGAGCTTTTCACTTTTCACTTCCAATAAGCTCTTGGTCTGTCTTTTTGTTTGTTTTGTACTGCCAAAAAGTACTTGGTCTGTTTTTTGTGCTGCCAATAAGTTCTTGATCTGTTTTTGTTTTGTCCGTGTTCTGTTCTTAAAAAAAAAAAAAAAAAGTAAAGAATTTTGAAAAACACAAAAATATTGAAACACTAACAAAGTTCTACATACTTTTTTTGTTTTGTAACTTAACTTACCTCTTCTTTTGTTTCTCGTTGCTTGTTTATAAAAAAAAATGATAAAACAGCAAAAAAAGTACATTAACTGCTAATCCATTAATTAAGTTTAGTCTTGTGAAGGTGTGGCCCTGTCTATCAGGGCAAAAATTTTGGTGAGGATGCCACGGTAGTCTAGCCTTGGGATAACACTGGCAGACTGGTGCCCTTGGTGAAGGCGAGAGAATGGTGACTACTCGAACGAGAAACACTGGTCTACCACGACTACCACATGTGGTTCCTGAACTGGGTCGGCGACCTGGTAGCTAGTGAGTGGTTATGGGTGTCCCAGAGAGGATTCTTAAAAACCCTTTGCGTTTGTGTGTTGGAAGAAACACTCACCCCTTTATCATTTTCTCTTATTATGGCTACAAACATGGGTTTTGCGAATAATGCGTCTGGCTCGGGCCAAGCTATTAAAAGCTCAAATGGTAAATCATGGGCAGAGAGAGTTGCAGAATTTTCTTCAACGTTAAGTGAGAATAATATATTTATGAATAGCAAAGCTAGATTTTTCGTGGTGAAAAAGAATGAAGGAGACTTTTCACACACTTCTCCTTTTTTGATACAGAAAGCACTGCAGTCAATTATGGGTGATCCGAAGTCAGTAAAGAAACTTAGAACAGGCGAAATATTGATTGAGGCAGAAAATGAAAAACAAGCAAACAACCTTAAGAAATGTACCCATTTTGCAAACATACCAGTCACTGTTAGTCCACATAGAACACTAAACATTTGCTGCGGCGTCATCTCAGAATCTGATCTTCAATTTGATCCAGAATCCGAAATTCTAGAAAACCTTAAAGGCCAAAGAATTATTACTGTAAAATGTATATCTATTTTCTGTGACAATAAGCCCATTCCAACAAAACACATTATTTTAACAATAGAATCCCCTAAATTACCAGGCTCCATAAAAGCTGGTTACCTTGAATGCCACATAAGACGATACATTCCTAATCCTCTACGCTGTTTCAATTGCCAACGTTTCAGCCACTCTAAAATTTCATGCTGAGGAAAATTAACATGTGCCCGCTGCAGTGCTATCGGCCATGATAGCGAAAATTGCAAAGCCCCAATCTGTTGTGTGAATTGCAAAAAAGGATCACCCATTCTATTCAAAATCGTACGGAAAAGGAGATACAAACCACTAAAACAAAACATATATCATATCCCGAAGCAAGGAAAATAGTAGAATCAAAGACCCTTACCATTGGAAAATCATATGCTTCCGTCATAGTTAACAAAAAAACATAGCAACACAAACTGACAGTCTTCTTAAAACTAGCTCTCCAGTTGAAACTACAATAGTCAATCCCCCAAAATTACAATCCAAACCAAATCAGGCTTCTAGCTCTTCACAGTCCTCTTCATCAAAATCAAGAAATTTAAAGAAATTTCCACAAACTGCTAAAACCTTATTGTCTGAAAAAGTCTTAACTCTACCTCTCTAAAACATTCTAATTCACCTTCTCGTTTCAATATCATTAAGAAAAAGAAATTAACTAAATTGCCCACTTCGACTCCAAATAAAAAAAATTATAAAGTAAACCTTACAAAACAAGACGATATGATCAGCCTTCGCCCTTCTGATGGAGAGGACGGTATGTCTACTGAATCAGAGTATAATGACGTGGATGTTATAATCTAAAAAAAAAAAAAAAAAAAAATCATGACTAATTTCATCTCATGGAATTGCCGAGGTTTTATTAACAAACGAGATGAAATAAGAGAAATAATCTCTGATCATCGACTTATATACTTCGCTTTCCACGAAACATACTTAAGACAACACGATATTGTTAAAATCTGTGGCTATCAGTATTTTAGAAAAGATTTTACACATTCTGACAGAGCTACAGGTGGTGTCGCCCTTTTAATTTCTAATAATATTCGACATTTTTGTATCACTTTAAATACTGATATCCAGGCTATTGCTATTCAGATCCATACACACGTATATCACCATCTGCACTGTTTATTTGCCGCCAAATAACTGTTTGCCCTATTTTTATTGAAAACTTTTTAAGAGTCAGACGCTTTCAAATTCCCATTGGATCAGTTTATTCAGATTTTTACTTCCAAGAGGAAGGTGTGCCTCAAGGCAGTGTCTTGAGTGTTACACTTTTTTCTTTAAAAATTAACGATATTCTAAACTCAAAGTGTCTATGGAACTTTATATGTTGATGATCTGCAAATTTATTTGCCAGGGTAATGACATGCGCTTCATAGAATGCCAAGTGCAATTTTCTATAAAAAATATCACTAAATGGACAAATAAAAATGTCCAAATCTATTGAAAAATAATTTCAAATCTATTGAAAAATAAAATTTTACAATTAGAAATGGAAATAAATTAGCTGACAGTTTAGCTATATACAAGAATGATTATTTTACTATAAATAAATCATAATTAATAAACGCTGAGAATTAAAGCAAAAATTGAATATATGATATGGTAATTTCATTCTGTTAATGCATAGAATGTGAACAATTAAAAAAATTAAGTAAGAAGAAACCTTGTCCGAGCTATCATCTCGCACACTGCTTTGACTGCCTGCTTCCATAAAAAATGGCTTGAATTAAGCAAATGAATAAAAGCAATAAAATAAAAACATTATCAGCGATTATCAGTTTGACAGCTGCAATGATTGAAAGAAAAAGGAGGTTAAAAAGAAAGATGTGGACAAAAGAATGGATTTCAAGAAGAAGCACTCTAGGATGCTATGAGAATTTTATGAAAGAGCTTGCTCTTCAGGTAGGATTTACATGCACTGATATAATTTCTTATTTTATTCAGGTGTAATTCTGACCAAATTAAATATTTCCAAACGTTATATATTTTTGTGAAAGAATATTTAATGAGAATTTCCAAAAGTAAAAATAAAGTAATAAATCGTTTACTAAAAATTAATTCTGTATTCATACAAAATTAAATCGTTTTTATTCTTTTTCAGTTTGTAGATTCTTTTAATTTTATTTTTGTTTCATTCATTTTTTTATCTACGGTGATTACAATAAATTACTGAAAATTTAAATCAGAATTATCCCTGAATTATTCTCAAAAAATAATAATTAATAGACTTTAAAGAATATTCTCTCTTCTCTTTCAAATTTTAGGATGCTGAAAATTACAGAAGATATATCAGGATGGATGTTGCATCGTTTGAATTCTTGTTGGAAAAAGTTACTCCTTTGATAAAAAAACAAAATACAAGAATGAGGGAAAGCATTTCACCTGCAGAACGCCTTGCTGTTACTTTGAGATTTTTAGCTACAGGTAAAATTAGATGCTTTCAATTTTTGCTTTTATATTTTTGTTGAATTCACTCTTCAGGTAATATATTGGTTTAAATTAATAGTTATCAATGGTGTATTAAAAATATTTGGAACTGGCCAGCAAAAGGACTTACTTTTATTTGCCCAGTGGCCCATAATCTTAATGATTTTACGTGGATTGTTGGACATTTCATAGCTTTTTCCTATATTTTCATTGCACTGGCACAAATCATTAAGTACCTTATTGTCGTTAAAATTAAAACTTTTTAAATATTTTAATTTTATTAATCCAAGAATACATAATTAAAAAACAAATTATGAACATCTGAGAGTTGATTCCTGTTGCAATGAAATTACATAAAATATATTCATTTCAATAATATTTAAAATCTATAAATGGAAATTTCATTGTAATTTTTTTGATGGAGGGGGTGGGGGAGCTATATGATTTTTGTTCTAACATGATGATTGCATAAATATTGTAATTTTAACAATTCAAGGGCTTAAAAATGTCATTCAAAATTTTGCTTTCTGCTATTTCGAAATTATTTAATTTTTCTTACTACCCTTATAAGGTAATAGCTGTTTGGCAACATTTTTTTAAAGGAGTTTTTGATATTTTCCCACGTTTTGAGCTCTCCTGAATCAGAAAAACAGGAATTTAGAAATTTGTATCTCTGTGTGCAAGCTTTATCAGCATAACTGAAGAACAAATAATAGTAGGAAATCTCAAAATCATTTTAAATGGAGATGCTACTTGAAAATTACACAATTAAAATTTTTAACTGTTGGAAAATTTTCAGAAAAACAGGAATTTAGAAATTTGTATCTCTGTGTGCAAGCTTTATCAGCATAACTGAAGAACAAATAATAGTAGGAAATCTCGAAATCATTTTAAATGGAGATGCTACTTGAAAATTACACAATTAAAATTTTTAACTGTAGGAAATTTTCAATATTTTAAGGTTTTTGTTCCTTATGTAAATAATATATTATGGAAATGGGATATTTTATAGAAATTATAACATATCAAACCACCTAAAAACCTTTTTTTCATATCCAAGGGTCAATCCAGGTTTTAATTTTGTGAAGGGCCCCCCAAAGGATACAAATTTTGCCTGGATTGACCCCTGATTATTATTATTTTTTTTTTCTTTCACAGTTTAATGGAGGCATAAATGTAACAACAAAAGCAACATTGTTTTAATTTTGAACATAAATTTTTATTGAAAAAATTTTTATTTTCCTTTTTTAGGTGAAACAGCAATCCCTACATTTTCCGTATAGGATTGCACAAAATACAATATCCGGCATTTTGCCAAGTGTTTCCAAGGCAATTTTTCAAGTGCTGCAGGATGAGTTTTTAAGTTGTCCAGATTCTGAAGATGAGTGGAAAGAAGTAGCTTCATCTTTTCACTCAAAGTGGAATTTTCCTATGTGTATCGGTGCCATGGATGGCAAACATGTGAAAATCATACCACCTCCTGGCACCTGGTCGATATATTACAATTATACAGGTGAATTTAACATTGTACTATTAGCTGTAGTTGATGCAGATCTCAAATTTATTTATGTTGATGTCGGTACAAATGGGAGGATTAATGATGGGGGAGTATGGGCAAAAAGCAAACTGAAACAACTTTTAGATAATGATTGTCTTAATATCCCTCATCCTGATTTCCTTCCTGGAACTACAGTGCAAGTTCCATATGTGTTGGTAGCTGATGATGCATTTGCACTTCACCATAATTTAATAAAGCCATACCCAAGCACAAATTTGGGAAAAAAAAAAAAAAGAATTTTTAATTATCGGCTCTCTCGAGCACGCAGAGTGTCTGAAAATGCATTTGCAGTGCTGCCAACCTTGGTGAAAAAAAAAAAAAAGGGAGAATTTCCATAATTTCAAGGGAGAAAAAGGGATAATTTCCATAGTTTCAAGGGAGAAAAAAGGGAGATTTTTAAATTTCTTTATACTGAAGAAAAAATGTTTTTCTATTAGTTATTTAGAAATAAATATCACGTAGCACTTAAAAATCTGACTAGAACTGAATTTGATTATCAAAATCAAGCATCATAAACAAATATTTATCATGATTTGGCTAATAATTCTAATTACCATAATAAATCATGTTATTAATGAACTATTCCTCACCTCCCTCCTCCCCCCAAACACTTAGTAAAAATTAAAATATAAGTACTTATGCAATGAAAAGTGCCAACAATTGATGTTGAAAAATCAAGAATAAGAACTTTTATACACATTTTCTAAAGCAAAATGGTGCATTGCTGCTTTGAAGTCGCATTTGTGCCTTATTGTTGTGAGTGTTTTTGCTTTAGATGGTGCCGTGTGTATGCACAAAGTTTTTATTCTTCATAAATGTTTACATCAAAAATGTCAATTGGTAAATAAAAAAAAGGAGGATAAATATGTCAAAGTATCAGTAAATAAAAAAAAGAAAAACTAACAAAATTAAAATGTGCACTTATTTATATTACAGTTGACGAAAAACAGTTTTAGTTATTAAGTATATATATTATTGAAATCAAACATTACTGTACTGCAAGTAAAAATCAATATAACACTTTGGTTTATAAAAAAAATATATAAAAATTCATTTGTTGATCCTTTACTTTACTAATACAGATGACATTTTAGATAACCAGTGACTGATTACTCTTTATTCTTTACTAATATAAATGATCAAGAAAAATTATAATTCAAAAATTTACTTTAAATAAAAACAAATAATATACATACCTGACTTATAAACTTGACTTGTGAACCTACATTCTAATAAACATCCCTAACATTTTGATTATTACTGACAGCTACTTAGAAGTTTTCTGAATAAATCGTATTATGAAATTTGAATTCTCTTTAAAAAAAAAAAAAACACTGAGAAATCAATTACAAGTAGATCATCTCATATGATTTTTTCTAAACATGAAGTATTATTAAAAATCAAATCAATAAACAACAAAATTTGAAAACACATTTTAAATTTAAAAGCATTTACTTAACGTAATATACAAATTTACAATTTCAAGTGCGAGACAGTTGCAGATTTTGCACGATTTAAAAATTTTGAATCAAAATTTTGTTCATAACACCGGCCTGAGAAGTTAGTTTTGAGAATAACCAGATTTTATAAACTGTCATCAGACATACATGGACGAAAATCAGTTCTATTCCTTCTAACTAAACTAAAAATTCTCTCACACTCAGCATTACTGTGTGGTATTGATAAAATACCAAGCATTATGCAGGATATATTTTTGTATAGCTGCTCATTCACTGGATTCTTAATTTTGCTCACTAAGTTCCATTGAATGTCTGCTCTCTTTTCTTGCATAATGTGTGTTGGTAGCTCTGCAACTTGCAAAGCACAAAATTCTGCATGTATTTCGTCAATTTTTTTATTTTCTTTCAAAAACACAGGAAATTTATCAATAAAATATTTCACACTTGAAAAAGATGCAGTTTCGATGTTTTCAAGATTGCATACCTGTGCATGGCACAGCGTTTCATCTTTTAACGGAAACTTCAGAATTATATATTCACAACATTTTACATAATAATTTCTTATAGTTGAAAAAAATTTCTTTTTTTCATCTGATTTTAGATTTTGAATAATTTCATTTGTTTTTTCCCCAATAAGCAGTTCATCATCACTTTTCTGATTATCAACATTATGATAATTTAAAGTTAGTAAATTTGAATTTTCTTTTATGACACTGGCTTTTATAAATTTGACTAAAATCTCTTTTAATAAACCAAATAATATTGACAATAACTTGTGGATTAAAGGTGTTTGCCCTTGCAAAACAACATTCACCTTTTCAAAAGTTGGTGAAATATACAACAAAAAAAAGTAATACGCTTTGTTAACATCCGATGTCAATATATAAAAGTCTTTCTTCTCTTGACAAAATTGACATTTTCTCCAATTTCTGGATTTTTTTTTTAGAATCTGCAGCTATCTCATTATTATGTTTTCTCTTAGTAGTTGTAAATTTTGTTTCAATAATTGTACTCTGCTTAATTACATTACAGCTATTTCCACTACCCTCATTATTATTTTGTTTTCTCTTAGTGCTTGTGCTAGTAGATTTTTCTTCAATAATTGTACAATGCTTATTTACATTAGAGCTACTTCCACTGCCCTCATTATTATTTTGTTTTCTCTTAGTGCTTGTGCTAATAGATTTTTCTTCAATAATTGTACTCTGCTTATTTACATTAGAGCTACTTCCACTACCCTCATTATTATTTTGTTTTCTCTTAGTGCTCGTGCTAGTAGATTTTTTTTCAACAATTGTACTCTTATGTACAATAGAGCTATTTTCACTACTTTTCTTAGGAATCTTAAAAAGATTTAAATTACTACTTTGTTTCGATACATTTTTGGTGTTTTTATCGATTTCCTCCTTAAAAAAGGCAATCAAAGCTTCCCATAAATGTAACACTCTCTGAAGACATGGGGAAAAACATGCTCCGACCAGATTCTATTATAAAGTTTAAGCAGATTTTTAAGGGAATATCTGGATAAGTGTTTAATCATAGTGTATGTTATGCCGTCAGGCCCAGGAGCAGAGGAGTGAGTATTCTTCAGACTGTTGGTTAATTCATTTTCAGTAAAAGGCTTATTGTAATCTTCAAAAGAGTTGGAATTAGAGTTGATAATAGAGCGTTCAGTTCTATTTTTACATGAAAGAAATGGTTCAGAATAGGAATTTGAGTTTGATGTACTAGAGAAACAACTGCGAAAAATTCCCCATGCTTTTTGTTTAAGTTTTTTAGCTAATTTGCAGTCCTCGTTCCACCATGGTTTTGAGTGCTTAATGAGATGGCCAGTAGACTTAGGAATAGATGTATTTGCAGAATTAATTATAGTATTGTTAACCTCAGTAACTGCCCTATTTATGTCTCCCTGAATCATGTCATTTGTAATAGTTGCATTTAAAGAAAAAGCAGCCCAATCAGCTTTGTTTACTGCTAATGTTTGATGTTATACTGGATACATAGCTGATCCAAGACTCTCTTTGGGATTTTCTCCGGACTTTACGTGCATTTGCAGTAGACATACAATGACTACATTGATATTTATACAGATGGGTCAAAAATTAACGGACTTGTTGGCTGTGGTGTCGTTCTGGATACACTGTTATTAGCTATCGCCTCCCGAGTACATTTTCCATTTTTTCTGCAGAGTTCATTGCTGTTGATGTTGCTCTCAAACTCATTTCATCCCATAGTCATAGAAAATTCATCATCTATACTGACTCAAAGAGTGTCTTGGATTCCTTGACTTCTAGCTCTTGCTCTTCCTCTTTTACTTCAGTTTTAAAAATTCATAACGAACTTCTTAGAAAGGGATACAAAATTTTATTTTGCTGGGTTCCTTCTCACGTTGGCATTAAAGGTAATGAAGCTGCAGATAGAGCTGCAAAGCAGGGATTGACTCCTCTTGAATGTCCAATTCCATATGAAGATATAAAACTTGCATTAAGAAGTTCTTTAAGAAATATCTGGCAACGAGAGTGGGAATGGGAAATTAATAATAAATTACAGGGGATTAAATCAAACATTGAAATATGGCCTACATTAACTCCACGGAAACATGATGTTATTATTACAAGACTTAGAATTGGGCATTCAAGATTTACACACCGGCATTTACTCATAGGGGAAAGTGAACCTTCTTGTCCCAAATGTCACTTTAGTCAACTTACCATTCGCCATATCCTGACCGTCTGTCCTTGTCTCCGTCATCTTTATTGGCAGTTTTTTAAATCATCCTCACCAAATTTGACAAGCCTTCTGGGTAGCAATCCTCATTCAGAACTGATAAATTTTTTAAAACATTCGGGTATTTATTGTGAAATTTGATTTTACTTTATCTTTTTATCTTGTGCTGTTTGGTTTTAATTGTTATGTAGCTGCTTAATTTTGTAAAGTATCTTTTTCCTTGACTTTGTGGAGGGGGGGTAATCCCCCATCCATGTGCTTACCTTTGGATTTTTTTTTTTTTTTTTTTTTAGCATCTCTGTTTGGCGCAGTATGTCCTTCCTGGGACGTTGCACCATAAAAAGACACCAACCAACCAACCTGAAGACATGGGGCTGTTGATAACCATCTAGTCTGCACATGTTTTAGAATCTGCCTAACATCATCATTGTATAATTCTTGAAATTTTTCAAGCTGTTCTTTTCTTTTAGAACTTTTCTTAAAAAAGTAGAACAAATCTACTAATGATTCGTCTACATTTAATGGTAGGGTAGAGGCTCCTTTTTCTGAGGCTAAATCTAACAAATGGCATGGGAAGCCTATGCTTATAATATTTTGTTGTTGTCCTCTTAATATAGATAAAACACCAGATTTTTTTGCCCACCATCACAGGAGCATTATCGGAGGAAAAAGCTATGCAATTCAATATTGGCACATTCAGTTCTTTTATCTTGTTCAGAATAAGGTTGCAAATATTTATTCCTGTAGAATCTTCTTTTAACACTGGCACTGCTAATAAGTTATTTTCGATTTGCTCGCTATTAGTGTTGAAATAAGTCACAACAATTGGGTATAGTTTGCTGTTGGAATCGTTGCTACCATCTGTAGCCAAAGAGAATGGGTGAGATTGCAAATTAGTAATTAATTTCTTCTAGCTTGACGATGCCCATTCACTAATAATAGCGGTCGTTTTTGTCTGCGCACAGCTGTATTTTTCTGCGATATCGTTTTTTGGAAACATTTTGCGGAACAGTGGCCCAATATGGTCCGCGCAACTCAATGGCAAATTATGCTCTACAAGGAATGCCGTAAATAAACATTCTGCTTTAATTACTTCATCTTTGCTATTAAAAAAACAACTGATTTTAGCATTTTTGGCTAAACCAGATCTGATCTCCGGCGCTCGCACATGCGTCATAGCTCACCGAACACAGAACGAAAAGCGGAATACCTACGGGTGACACTGGGTAGAATGGAGCAAACGTGGCGCCATCTATCGGTGATATAATGAACAAATTTCTTTAAGTGGACACAAATTTCACTTAAAAAAAAAAAATTAAAGAAAAACGGGAGATATTGATACTAAAACGGAAAAACGGGAAACTAGGGCAAAAAACGGGAGTCTCCCGTGAAAAACGGGAGAGTTGGCAGCTCTGCATTTGGTATACTGGCGGCAAGGTTTAGAATTTTTCAAATGAAAATATGCTCGTCAGTACCAAATGCAAGATTATTCGTTCTGGCAACATGTGCCTTGCACAATTTTCTGCGGGAAAAGGCACTCCTCCTGTTGGGAGTGTTGATATCGAGAATGTTCAGAATTGCAGCATAGAAAGTGGTGAATGGAGAAATGTTAGAAATAACCTAATAAGTTTAAGAAAACAGCCACTCCGACCCAGTGAAAAAGCTAAAGATGTACAAGCAAGATTTTGTAATTATTTCAGTGCAGAAGGTTCTGTACCATGGCAAGATGCTATGTGTAATTTACATTGATTTTTCTTTACTTTATATTTTAAATTCTTTAAATTTCAAGTCTTCCAATAGTTGTTTTATATCAAAGTAATAGCACATCTCTTCACCAGACAGAAAAAGTAGGCATGAGTGCAGCATTAAAGTGGATAGGTAGTGATGCTATAAGTCATGCTTTTTTTTTCAGCAAGTAGGTTGGTTGGTTGAATAGCTTTTTCTGGCGCAAGGTCCACAGTAGGACATGCTGTGCCAAACAAATAGGTGAAAGTATAAAAGAGCCTCTGGATGGTTTTACCCATCCAGAAAGTCATTAAAAAAACACAGTAGAAAAAAGAAGTAAAACTACATACAATAAAAAACAGATGTGAAATAGGATGAACATTGTAAACAATAAAATCAGATGTCGAAGTAAAAACCAGATTCCTTTAAAAAATTTGTCAAGTGATGATGAGGATTTGCACCTAAAAGGCTTGTCAGATTGGGTGAAGATGAATTAAAATAACGTCTATACAGATGACGAAGACAAGGACAGTCAGTGAGTAAATGGCGAATGGTAAGCACACAGAAATGACATTTCAGACAGTCAGGTTCCTGTTGTCCAAGTAGTAAGTATTTATGAGTGAGCCTTGAATGCCCAATTCTTAAACGAGTAATTATGACATCATGTTTTCTAGGACTAAGTGTAGGCCAGACTGCAATTTGAGGTTTTATATCAAGTAATTTATTATTTTGTTGATTATTCCACTCCATTTGCCAATTATTTCTGAAAATGCTTTTTAGTGTGTGCTTAATGTCATCATAAGGTATAGGACAGTTTAAAAGAATAGAAGCCTGCCTCGCAGCTTTGTCTGCTGCTTGATTGCGTTTGATGCCAACATGGCCAGGAACCCAACAAAATAAGATGTGAAATCCCTTCTTCAGAAGGTCGTTATATGTTTTTAAAACAGAGATAAAAGAAAGAGTGCAAGAGCTAGAAGAAAGAGAGTCCAGAACACTCTTTGAGTCCGTATAGATAATGAATTTTTTGCTGCAGTGAGATGAAATAATATTTAGAGCTACTTCAACTGCAAAAAACTCTGCAGAAAAAAATGGAAAAAGGACTTGGGAGTTGATAGCTATAAATGGTGTCACCAGTGACAACACCTCAGCCAACTTTATTATTTGTCTTGGAGCCATCAGTAAAAATCTCGACATAATCCTTATATTCAGAACGATGAGATGAGTAAAGTGCTTGAAAAATGGAAGCATCTGTGTTAGATTTGTCAAAACCACTAAACGGATGAAGACTAGAAATAGCTTGGAAATTCCAAGGTGTCATGTTTAAAAGAGACCAGGGCTGAACTTTGGTATGAATATGAGAGGTGCCTACAAGAAAGTTCTTAATTCTAAGAGCAAAATGAGGGATGGACGATTCACATAAAGGTTATGATCATTGCTATTAAAATGTGAATGAAGTGGATGATTGGGATGTGAAAGAATGCGGTAGTACAATTCAAGCGAAAGCCTTTGTCTAATATAAGTGAGAGAAGGCTCCACACAGTCAGTATATAAACTAAAAACAGGACTAGTGCGAAACGCTCCTGAGCAAATTCTAAGTGCACTGTGTTTCAGCAAGTAGGACGACTACGCTAATATTTTTTACATAACCAATTGTTTAGAGTAGAAACAACTCTCAATGATTGGTTTATGTCAAAATATGAGTGCAGTCCCTCCACTTGCTGAAAAAAAGAAGCGTAACTTACAGCATCATTACCTTGTCACTTCGCTGCACTCATGCCTACTTTTCTGTGTGGTGAATAATGTACAACTACTTTGTTTCCATATTTGTTTCATTTATTGTATATTAAAATTTATATTTTTTTATCCTGAGGAAAGATTGTACTAATATTCCATTTTTTGAAAAGTTTTACGATTATATCAATAATATGTATGATAAATACACACATATAAGTCAACTGCCTTACTTTAATGATGAAATTTTGTTAAAAATTAAAAACTAGCAAATAAAACTATCTGCAACTTGCAAAGAAATAAAAGTAGTACATGTATTAAGAGATTGCATGGGTTTCAAAGGCCACAAGAAAAAAAAAAAAAAAAAATCCCCTTCTATAAATTTGTATTCAGGATTTTGAGCAACATGTTAATATTGTATAAATTTTGAAAATTAGGTCTGTAGATTTTGGTTTTAAGAGACTTTTCAGAAAAGCAGTGAACAAGATTTCTCAAAAGATACTGCACCAATATTTTTAAAATTTGGTACACTTTAAGCACTCATCATTTCTATTTTAACTTTAACAACATACAAATTTAAGGAAAGTATTGTAATCATGTGAAAAATCTGAATGAGATTTTTTTAAATTTTATTTCTACATGTTTTGATGTCCCATGGGTTCAATTTGCAATTTTTATAATGATGTACAGTCAGTAACAAAAGTATCCGAACACTACTTTTTTTTTTTATATAGGATATTTTGTTAGAGTTAATACTGTTTTGTTAAATAAATCCTTGTCAAATCATGTTCTCAGTCAGTTTAAGAACATAATTCGACAAGGATTTATTGAACAAAACAGTATTAACTCTACTTTTTTCCATAGGAATTTTTGCTAGTGTTCGGACACTTTTGTCACCGACTGTATGTACAGGGTGGTTATAATTAAAATTTGGTATATAGACTGTACACGAGATGCGATCAAGGAATTTTGAAAAAAAAAATAATTTACTAGCAAAATGTCCACCAGAGGGCACATTTTCCAGAAAAACATTAAATTTAGCATAATAAACGATCAAAACGGATGACGAAGTGATTGGAAACTAGTCAATTTCCATTTTGATCATTTATTGTATTAAATATTTTTCTGGAAAAGGCACCCTCTGGTGGACCTTTTAGAAATAAATTTTTTTTCGAAATTCCATGTATAGTCTATATACCAAATTTCATTGCCCTCCGTTCACCCGTTTGCGCTGTAGGATGCTGTTTATAGAGAAAATATAATTATAACTACCCTGTATATGTGAGTGAACACAACAGCACATGAACACTTAGTTCGAATGAGCCGATAGCTGGTACATAGGTCATCATAGCACAAACCCTAGTGATTTCGGTGAATGTAAGACATAGTTTTTTTTTACAGGGACACAATGAAAATTTTTTTCATTATGGCCTAAGGGACCAAATTTTTTAAAAGTGCAACAGTGCTTTTATGCCTTATTTAATGTAGTTGAAAATTGTACAGATTTCGGTGAATATAGCACTTAATAGTCTGAAACTTTCCTTTCTTCTGCTCCATGTAATCCAGTGGGATTTTTTTTTGCTTTGTATTTTCAGGATATCTCTTTCAAAAATAAAGTTTCTCAAATTCCTCGTTTTGAACATGTCACCTTTTATCTTAGTTTTTTTTTTTTTTTTTTTTTTTTTAGATTCTTAAGTTTGCTAAATGAAATGCAATATTTAAATTTATTAAAAAAAAAAAAAAAAAAAAAAAAAAAAATGCTCAGTAAGAGATAAGTGTCATGTTCGAAGAATGGAATAATAAAAAAAAAAAAAAAAAAAAAAAACAGAAAAATTCTTTATTCATATGATCTATGGTCCCTAATTATTTTAAGTGCAATGTGTTAAATTAAACAATGGAGGAAAATACTCTAACATTCTATTAAAATTTACACCTTTGGTCATCAATTAACTAGTCAATGTTCCAAAAGTCGAATGGAGTTGTTCCAGATTTTTGTTTTTATTATAAGAGCCAAATAATGACTATTTCTCTCACTTTGAATACCAGCAAACCTGAAAATACTAAGCACAAAATTTTGAATAAACATCATTAAATGCAAGTTTTATACCTATTACATTTAAATGCCAACTCTGTGGCGTTGTTTTATAATGATTTGGCACTTTGCAATACTTATGCTTATTTTGTTTGCCTGACAAAGGGTGATGTTATCTTTTGGACATCAAACTATTGTTGCGAGTTTTTGCATTTTATGGTATTTATTCAGTTTTTTATTATTATTATTATTTTTTTATTTATTTCTTTAAACACCAGTTCTCTGTGTTTGTTTTTATATATATATATAAATCTGAAAATAGCCAACTTCTGCATTATGCAATTTTATTTTATTTTAATTGAAAGGAAAAAGAAAAAAAAAAAAAAAAATATTTTTTGTAAAAATGCAATATTGTAAATTATATTTGTTTAACTTTTTTTTTTTTTTTTTTTAAGTATCAAATTAAACAAATATTTTAAATTATTTATCAAAAGTCATTTTACATACACAATTATATTATGTATCAGTAACTTTTATATATACATCCTTCTCATATTTATAAGGACACTTTATATTTTGAAATAACTAATGTAAAAATAATTGTGAACAAAGTGCACTTAATATATCTAGTAATCTAAAAACAAAAATTGATATAATTTTTTAATATAAAATAAAATTAATAAAAAATAATGCAAAATGTGTTTTTCTCCACGTTTTTAGATGCTCATAATTATAGGGACAACCCAGATTTTTCCGTTTTATTTAACTTACTAGCGGATAAATTACAGTTGACATGTGAATTTGTAAACTACTGGGCTAGATTAATTCATATATAAGCCTTCAACTTTTCTTGGATGGACATTACTGATAATTCCTCGAAAAAAAGAATGTTCAAGTAGTGAAGTATGATAAATGTGTTTTTTAAGTGGAAGGATAATTTCAATCCGCCGAATTTCTAATGAAATTTAAGGTCTAAAATTGCTGAAGGAAATGTGATCAAACGTTGAACTGCTGGTTCGATAGGAGAGAGATCTGATGCAAAATCAGAGTTGTTTTATAGAGATCGAAGATTCATAATTCCTCTTACTGTTCTACTGATAATGACTGCCGCTGAATTTGCTCGTAATTTTTAACGAAAGGTTGGGGGTCCACATTTATGCATGTTTAAAATAATTAATAATATGTTAAAATGAATAAAAAACCTGTAATAATCAATCAGCATTTAATGGGGGAAAGAACGTCGGTGTTAAAGTTGAATAAAGACAGTATTAAATGGTAAAATGTTGCATTTTCGGATGAAAAACATTTTATTCTTGATGAACCAAATGGTTTTAACAGTTACTGGCACGATCTGAAGATAGCGAAAGACAGAGCGGATTTTTTAAAGGCGGATATGAATCGGGCATTTTAAAGGTAGATCTATGGTGCTCTGGGGAGCTGTTTCTACTGAAGGCAGAATGAATTTACAGACTTGCCAACTCTCCGGATTTATCCCGGTAATACCGGGTTTTCCATACTTTTTCTGGATTTCCGGATTAGACAGTATTATTGCCGGATTTCCAAATAAAAATAGTTAAAAAAAAAAAATTCCTACGTGGCAAAATCTGCGTTACGCGGAACTCTTAATTTCCTTCTCTTTTTCTCCCTCACGGAGCACCCAGCTACCAGCATGAGCTATAAATAGTTCACAGTGGCGATTCCCCCCTCTCCTTGCAACCCAGCGTCACACAGCTTAGTTTCACAACGCCCTTCACGCTCCGCGCCGAGCGCCGACAGAGACGGATCCGTTCCGAAGTTCGGGAGTGAATTCGGTTGTTTCATTCGATTCAATCTTCTTGGTACAGCGTGCGATAAACTCCCTCAATGAATCAACCCATTTCAAAGGAAAAGCCAAACAAGCAGCGTCATCGGTTTGCACACGTGTATCGTTATTTCACTTTCCACGGCCAATTCGTAAACAAGTTTTATTTGGATTTTTATTTCTCGTGTTTTATTTTCAAGTTGCAGTTGTTATGTTAATTCGATAACTTTATTTAGCATTATGTCTGGTAGAAAATATCAGTCTTGTTTTAATAAATCTATCACAGCTGATTACCCATGTATAATTGAATCCAGAAAGGGACCACAGTTTGCCTTTTGTTCTACCTGCAGATGTGATTTTAGCATTGCGCATAAAGGCAAAGGTGATGTGACAAATCATGTTCGTACTCAAAAACATTTGGACTATGAGAAGACTGTGATTAGTAATCAAAAATTAAAATTTTCTCACGACAATGACGCTGTTACACGTGCAGAATGTTTGTTTACGTCGTTCATCTTGGAACACAACCTACCATTAAGTTGTGCTGATCATGCAAGTATGTTGTTTAAGAAAATGTTCCCGGACAGTAGCATTGCAAAAAAATATTCTTGTGCCAGGAAAAAACGTCGTGCATCATTGGCGAAATGGGAAAAACATCAAGAGAAGATTTAGTGAATTGTATGAAAAATAGGCCATTTTCCATTGCAACAGATGCTAGTAACAAGTCTGAAAAATTTTATCCTCTCGTTATAACCCATTTTGATAATAAAACTAATAAAGTAGAATCATTTCTTTATAAAGTGCCTGTTTTAGTTGGTGACAGCACTGGACAAAATATAGCTAAACTGATACTAGATTCTCTAAAAGATGATGACATCCCGTTAGAAAACTGCATTGCACTGAGTACTGACAATGCTCCAGTTATGATTGGTAAACACAATGGTGTGATAACCTATTTAAGGAGAGATATAGATAACTTAGCTTGTGTTGGGTGGCCATGCCATTTAATAAATCTGGCTGTTAAAAAAGGAGCAGCATGTCTTCCTGGCAATATTGATGAATATTTGATTGACATATATTATTACTTTGAAAGCAGCTGTAAACAACAAGAAAAATTGAAATCTATGTTTGATGAGGAAACAAAAGCAATACTTAAGCATGTATCAACTAGATGGTTATCATTAAACAAATGTTTAACTAGATTATTAGAAGAATGGGGTCATTTGGTGACCTACTTCATGTCAGAAATAAATGAAAACAGAAGTGCAAAAATTAGTGAAAACTTAGTAGATTATACCATACAAAAAAAAGTGTAAGTTGCTCTAAAAAAAGGCAAATTGAAAGTACTGGGAACAGCAGTAAAAAAGTTTGTAAAAAAACTGTAGATAACAAAGAAACTATAAACAAGATAACTGAAACACAAAGTGAATCTGGTAAGCAAAAAAAGAATCACCAAATCTTAACACGGGAAGAACGAATATTTATGTTTCTGTCGGATGATTTTTACAAGAGTATTGCATCATTTCTAGTATTTATTTTACCTGTGTTTGATAAAGTTAATTTAAGTCTGCAAACAAAAAAGCCTATTATACATACTGCTAGATCAATCTTATTGGAATTATTAAATGATCTTTTTTCAAAATTTGTTTTACCTTCAGTTGTAAAGAATGCTGAGTCATATAAGAGTATTAATTACCATTCAGTGGATAATCAGAAACCTGATGAAGATCTTGTAATCGGAAGCACAACAGAAAAAATTTTTAAAGGTTTAAAACCCTCCAGTAGAGAAGAATTTTATCAGTGTATTAGAAAATTTTTTATGAATTCGTGTGATTATATAGTTCAGAAATTTCCCTTTGAGGATGAAATTTTTGTTAATGCTGAAATTGCTAACATACATAACATAGATAAAGCATCCTTTTCAAAAATAAAGTTTTTTGTGGGAAAATATAATATTGCCATAAAAATAACAGGGGCAATAAATGAAGATGAAGCATTGGATGCTTTACAAACTGAATTCTGCAATTTGCAACTAGATGAGATACCAAATGAAATTCTGGAAGAAGAACGGGCAGATACCGTGTGGCATTTAATTGGTCAACTAAAGAATACTGATGGTAAATTCAAATATAAGAAAATATCAGATATGATGCTACTAATATTAAGCATTCCTCACAGCAATGCAGAATGTGAAAGGATTTTTAGTTACATGACAAAAATATGTACTCAATTTAGGTCAACATTGTCTAAAGAGACTTTAGAAAACTTATTGATTTGTAAATCAAATCCACAAGAACACTGTTATGAACAGAAATTTGATGAAAAATTTTTGAAAAGAGCAAAATCATCGACAGTGAATGCATTGCAAAAAAAATAAATGCATTTCTGTTGTAAATAGGTGTAAAAATATGTATCAAGCTATTTAAAATATTATTTTCAAGTATATGTTTTCATTTTCATGCTATAGTCAGTGTGAAATAGCCTATTAAGAGGGGTTAGGGGTAGTCAGGATTTTCAAAAAATCAAATTTTTTTTTTTTGCATTTTCTTAAAGTGTAATATCTTATAAATATTCTCTGAAAATTTGAAGTTGATCCGATAATTACTTTTCGAGTTATTCGACAAATAACAAAGAGCGCTCGAGCACTCCTAAACGCTCGGGAGCAGGTAGCTAGCGGCAGCTGCAAGCAACCGGTTTCTCGGGTTCTTGTTCTTTTAATTGCCTCAGTACAAGTGAAGAAAAGTTTACATATACATTGATGCAGCTGCGAGCAGTTTCGTAGGCATGCGCAGACGCCTCATTTGTTTCCCCTCACAGTTTGAAATCGAAAGTAAAAATGTTTTTATAGTCTGTGAAATATATTGGGCAGATAATTGTCATAATTTCCAACAGTTCTATTGTCATCCATGAACGAAAACTTTGATGTGTGTAGTAGTACCTAAATTTATATACACCCTACTTATATATTTACAATTTCTAGGTAGTATAAGTGCAAAAAATTCTTTGTTTTTCGCCACGTCACTAGTATGCCTGTGGCAGTTGCGGAGAGCAGTCGATAGTTGTGCGTTATTAAAATAAATTATTTTTGAAGTTATTTATTATGGGACGTGATACGAAAAAAGTTTCGAGAGAAGTTCGGAAATCTGAAAATATCCGTAAGTCGTATTCAAAGAAACGAAAAAATGTATTTAATCCAAAAACGGCGGAACGTGATGAAAGTGTTCGGAGTACATCGTCTAAAAAACTGAAAAAAAATACTGAAGACGATGTACCCGAAAGTTGCACTGCTGAATTTCGAATAATTAATTTTATTACGGTATTCACTGCCATTTCTGCTCTTGTGAAATGTAAAAAATGTGATGGAAACATTGAATTTCTAACAGCTAGTACACGTGGGCTGGGATTTAAAATTGTAGTTTCATGTAATAACTGTGACAATGAATACATTCCTTCCTGCTCTTTCATTGGGCATTCTTATGAAATAAATAGACGCTTCATTTTTGTGATGAGAATACTAGGGATAGGATACAAAGGTTTGTGCAAGTTTTGTGCATGCCGGCTTTTTTAGATAAAGCTACGCATACAATATTATTGAAGCAAATTTTAGATTGTGGTAAAACCGTTGCAGAAGCCTTGATGAAAAAAGCTGTGAATGAAGAAAAAGAAGGAATTAGTGAAAATGAAAATAAGAATGATTTGACTGTATCGGGAGATGGAACCTGGCAAAAACGGTGATATACATCGACATTTGGAGTTTCTTCCATAATTGGCTATTTTACTGGAAAGATTCTGGATATAAACATTAAAAGTGCTTATTGTAAGCTATGTGAATATTGGAAAAAGAAACGAAGTACGGTTGAGTTCGAGGAATGGTATGAATCACATGAAAATGAGTGTAGTGCTAATCACAAGGGGTCTTCTGGGAAAATGGAGGTGGATGCGATGATTGAAATGTTTCAGCAGTCTGAAACAAAACATGGAGTTAAATATGCAAACTACATTGGCGATGGTGATTCGAAGACCTATTCGGGAATTATAAAAGCAGATCCTTACAAAAATACAACCGTAAATAAAAAGGAATGTATAGGCCATGTTCAAAAGCGGATGGGGACTCGACTGCGTAAACTGAAACTTCAACAAAAAGGTCTTGGTGGTAGAGGTAAGCTTACAGGAAAAGTAATAGACAAATTAACTGTGTATTATGGTTTATCAATACGTCGTCATTGCGATTCTATCGAAGATATGAAATCTGCTATTATGGCAACTTTTTACCACTACGGTTCGACTAATGAAAATCCGAATCATGGTATGTGTCCAAAAGGCGAAGATTCTTGGTGCTCTTACCAGCGCGCTGACGCAAGTGGAGAGCTTGATACTTATACTCAAGATTATTCTCCCTTACCTCCTGATGTTTTAAAAGCTATTAAACCGATTTACGACGATCTCAGTAATGATAATTTACTTTCAAGATGTGTAGGTGGATTCAATCAAAATAATAATGAGAGCTTCAACCAACTAGTGTGGAAAATATGCCCAAAAACCATGAATACTAGTTTTACTATCGTACAAATTGCTGCATACATAGCTACATGTATATTTAATGAAGGTACAAATTCATTATTAATGATTATGAATGCCCTAGGACTTAATTGTGGGTCTAATTCCCATCAGTATGCAAAAAAAAAGGATGCTGCACGTGTGAAAGTGGCAGATCAGTGCGCCAACGACAACACTCGGGAAGGCAGAATGCTTCGTAGGCAACGGCAAATTGATGTTTTGGAACTTCCACAATGGCTGAAGAACTATTATATGGCCCAGGAATAGATGACTCAGGGTAAGTGATTAAATAATTCGTATTTCTGTACGTAAATCTAGTGCGAAACTTTAAATGCGTTTTTCTCAAAACTATGTTTTTTGAACTGGTGACAACTGTAACTTGAAAACCGCTCAGTAGATTTTAATGAAATTTATACAGCTTTTAGAATACATAATAAACTCGGGCCTGATCGAAGGATTTTTTTTTTTTTTTCAAAAATTTCGATTTTTTAAGACCAATTAACTGTTGACTTTTTCCCAAAAATTTAGAAAAAAATTTCCTGAGTCCGCCATTTTTTTAATTTTTCAAAAAAAAAAAAAAAAGCTTCGATCAGGCCCAGGATTATCTATTTATAAAACTAATTTTTCTTATCCGATTGATTTTAGATGAATCTCCAAGGACTTATCATTGTCACCGCAAGGACCTTTTTTTTTGGACTGGGTCAACAGAAACAGCTATAACTTTGGAAATTATAAATTTTTTTTTTTCAATTTTTCGTGACTTCAAGTCAAAACATTGTATAATAATGCCATATTATTACTTTTGTAAAATAAAATGATTTAATAGCGAAAAAAAATTACTGAAAATTATCATTTTTTCGTGTCTCTGACTACCCCTAACCCCTTAATATCATAAGAGCATTTTCTGTGTATATACATTACATATTAAAACGTTCATTTGGCAATCCAATCAATTTTTTTTCTATACCAGGGTTCATACTCCTCAGGGAAAACCTGGAAAACAGGGAATACTCAGGGAATTTGGAATTTGTTAAAAAAAGTCAGGGAAAACTCAGGGAAAATAAAAATTTTCATTAAAACTCAGGGAAAATCAGTTATAAAACCTGGAAAAACAATTTTTTTTTTTCTCTCAAGTTATGTTTTTCTTGTTTAGCTTCGTATCAAAATTTAAATAATGAATTATTTGTGAAAATACACATGTAAATATGATTTCTACCTGAATTTCTATTATGATCACCAGTAATATGACATCATACAGTGGAAGTAGCTGTATTTTGTCCTGTTTAGAGGAGCGTTTCTTGTAATATGTCGCTAATATTTTCTTGAAAATTGTCTGGGAACTCAGGGAAAACTCAGGGAATTTTTTCCCATATTTGAGTATGAACCCTGTTTATACTATATTGTTTTTTAATTTTTTTAATTATAACTTCAAAATGGCCTCTAATTAAAGAAGAACAATATTGTATATAATGTAAGTATAATATAACTTATGTTTATTTAATATTAGTTATTGACATTGCCGTGTTATGTCGATTTTATGTACCAAAAAATATTGCACGATTTTCCATTTTCTGAGGTTGGCAGGTCTGAATTTAGTAATTTTTTCTATTATTATGAACATCAAGAGAATATACGCAAATTTTAAACGTGGAATTCTCAGATTTTTGTTAGATTTTGGGGGGTAATAATATTTTTTTCAACAAGACTTACATTTTTGCTCTACTTCTAGAGCAATAGGAAATAGTTTGAAGAAAGAAACTTCTGTATTATTGCCTTTCCCATGGCCTAAAAGTTGAAAAAACCTTAACTTATGATATTAGAAAAGTGCATGCAAGTGGAAAGCAATTTTAAATAGTTTAAATGTATTAAAAATATCATATATGCTATACGAAATGGTATTGAAACTGAATATAAAATATATATATATATATATGCCAGAGAGAATGTCTGACTATTTAACCCTAAAAAGAGACCCCATAAAATATTAATTTAAAGAATAACTGAAAAAAATTACTAAAATTCGAGCTGTCCTTATAATTGTGAACACCTAAAAAATCATTTTTTTTACCATATTTAAAGTTTTTTAAGATAGAAAAACGATAAAACTTTTTAAATATAGTCTATTAATGAAATTCAAATTAATTAAAAATATATTTGTTTAAATAATAGTGTTCAGTGTTTAGTTAATATAGAAAAACGGGTGTCCTTTTAATTATGAGAAGGAGTGTATATATATATATATATATATATATAAGGTGGGGGGAAGAATGACTTTTACAAAAATAGACTGAAGTTGTTTCACATGAAAAATAGATAAAATTAGGTAATTTTGGAAGAAATTATTGTTTATGAAATTAGATTTATCTCTTGATCTTCAGCCTATCCAATGGAAGTTAAAGTTTTACATAAAATGAGAAATTTCATCGATGTAAAAGAATTTTTCAATGAAATACGTTACAAATATGAGAAATTTTTTTTTGTTTGTTTCGTTCTTTTTCAGCAGCAGTAGAATTTAAAAGTTATTTAAAAAAATTATCAATCTTTCTAAATAATAAATAAAAACTGATATTAAAGATTATGTCTGAAGAACAAAAAATAAAGTTTTCAAATAAATAACAAAAAAAATATGATTCACTATAATTTATCAGCTTCCATATAATATTTATGAATAATCTGCTAAATTTCCATTCTCGCCTCTTCTTTCAACCTGGGGTCTTTAATTTCTCGTAGACGCAACTTGATGAATTGTGCGAAAGCCTCATCTACGTCATCTTCAACAGTAGACATTGACTTCATCAATTTCTGCGCTTCATCCAAAGTGTCCGACATTTTACTATCTAATAGGTTTTTTCTTTGGTTGTGGTTTTTCAGATTTTTGACTTGAAATGGTAGGTGTATTATTAATTTCGCACACTTGCTCATTTTCTGACATCACTGATTGTGGGTCATCTACAGTATCTGGTATGGTTTCATGGATTTCGACATCAATTTCTATATCCTAGAAAAAGAAAAAAATATATATAACTTGAAAAATATAAAATATATATAACTTGAAAAATATAAAACAGAAAACAGTATTTTTTTTTTTTTTTTTTAAATATGAAAAAGAGGAAGAAAAACCCCATGCAATAACATGAGATTTGACAGCAAAGAAAGGTACTTCTGCTTTCATAAGTCTTTATCATTCATTAGTTTTTCATTAAAACCAAATGGTTTAGAATTTTTTATTCTTTTCCCCTTATTTTAATTGATTTTTAAACTTCTTCTCCTCTTCTGTTCAGTAGATAGCAAATCTACTCTTAAATATCAAAAATAATTTTTCAGAGGAAGCCATATTGTCACTTATCTCTTGCTAATTATTGCACATCCCCCCCCCCCCTCCTCAATGAACGTTTAACCCGGGAGAACGCGCGCCAATCAAACTGACACCAGCAGTCGCGTCGGGTATGTTATACTTGACAACTATTTGTCATATTTTAAATTTTTAAATAAATAAATATTTACTAGTATGATAAATTAAAATAATATATGAGACAAATTAAATATAATAAACATATTTTAAACCAAAATAAACGTTTTACTCACATATGTTTTTCACAGGATATGCAGACTGAAGCCATATGCTCCATACATATACTTTTTTTACATTTCAGGCAACAATATTTGGTTTTACGGTCTTTCTTACTTGGACAACCTGCACATATCTTGTATGTAATTTTAGGCTTTTTAGCGTCCTGTTAATTTTCATTTGAAATATCTTTTCTTTTGCCTAAAAATTGTTTTAAATTTAATGGAAGCATTGTTTTTTTTACTTCTTTCATACAAGTGTTCTTCTATCAGCTTTCATCCGAGCTCTTCCACAGGGGGTTCTTTAGTTGATAGCAAAATGATTCGTCCATTAATAGCAGCAACATTTAATATCGAAAAGAACACTGCCATAGGCCACCGATTAGCTATCCTAGCTGTAGAATATGCAGCTCCCATTCCGTCAACTACATCGACTGCTCCTTTAGTCAGATTTTAGAAGGGGATGATTTGTGGCTTTTTTGCTTCACCTGTAGATATATCGATTTCATCATCATTATGCATAGTTAATAACATTATAACCCTTTTGTTTTTCTTGGGAATGTAGGAGACAATTGTGGTATCCTTCTGGAATCCAAAAATTGAAGAATGCACTGATCTGTTTTTTGCTTTCACAAACTCTGGTGGACTTTCTCGTTTGTTTTTTCGAAGCGTTCCTACCATAGTAATTTTCTTTTCAAGAAGCTCTTGGGATAACTGATATCCAGTGTACCAGTTATCGACTGTCAGATTTCGTCCAGAACTATACAGGGGCTCCATTAGACGCTTCACAACAGCGCTAGAGCTATTGTCTACTTTGAATGGTCCATCTGGTTGTTTTCCGGTATAAATTTCCATTTTCCACGTGTAAAATAATCTTAAATCAACTAGAGCAAATATTTTTAGGCCATACTTTCCAGGCTTGTTTGGTATGTATTGTCTAAAACCGCATCGTCCTCTAAAAGGTTCCATCTTGTCATCGATTGTAACATACTCCCCAATATTATATGACTTTTCACAATTATTTACGAACTTAGACAAATTAGCTCCTATTAGAGAATTTTTCTATAATTCTTTCCTACTTTGTCGATCTCGAAGCGTAAACATCTCAAAAGGAAAAAAAATCGTTTACAGGACATTGTTTTATGAAAAATCTCCATTCCAGTTCCATCTGTCGCCCATAAATCTTTCACATTCACATGGGACGATTTGTGAACACCGCATATGTATAATAATCCTATAAGGACTTTCATTTCCACATAAGTAGTTTTGTTTGCATCCCTTATTTGATGAAAGCGATCTTGGATAGATTCGATATAAATATTAGTGTATTCAACGAGCATTTTAATCATTGAATCATCGAAAGCACAGTTCCAAGAATCTAAGGGTGTTGAAACATTTTTTGAATATTTCGTATTTCCTGGTAATTTGAAAACAATATTTTCCGCGGGAACTCTTATGTTAGTTCAAAACTTCTTTTTCATCCATTTTGTTCCTTTCCAATGTAACAATCTTCAGTCGAGTTCGAAGGGCAGTTCTCTAAATCATTATCGGTATCACTATCCGTAGATGAAGTATTACTAAATGAAAGTGTTAAACTTTAAGTTTATGGATACTGTTAACTTTTAAAAGAAAATTATGAGTGAAAGAATAAATAGTATATAAAGTGGAATACTTAGAAAAGATTGTTGCTTCTATAATACACATTTAGTCATTACTTGAAATCTTCATCTACCTATTAGTAATATAAGTTCAATTTTTAAAATACCTTATTTTTTTGCTGGAAGAATTTTAAGTAAGTACTCCTTAAAAATGTAAGATAAGTAAATAAACTTTCACTCATCTAAGCAGCCTGAAGCAAATGAAATCTTGTTGTAAAATTGATCATAAGAAAAATCTTGAAATAAAAACTAAGAAATTACTATAAATTAATTTATTTGAGAATTCTACTTGATCCTTATTATTACAAAAAAAAATATTGTCTTGACAGTAACAAGAGAAAACTTGAAAGTAATTTTCCAACATTAATTTAAATAGTATAAACTCATACCCAATGCCTTTACAAAGATAAACAAACATTTAGAAATTTCTATTGCAACACCTGCATCCATTCTCTAGTAACTGGCATATCTCTGTCTCCGGATGAGTCTGGTAAGAAAAAAAGAAAAAGCGATTTGATAGCAGACGAAGTCTTGTTTTATATCATGCTGATTGGCAGTTAACAGCAAATTTCGCCGTTGTGCTGGTTGCGTTATCTATGCAAATGCATTGGTATGAAAAAAATAAATAAAGTAAAGTAAAAAAAAGAACAAAACATCCAAAGTAAAATAATTAATGAATTTTTTATAAAAGAATATTTATTAAATGTCTAGAGAAAAATTAAATTTTAGTAGCTTTACTAGTAGCTAGTCATTATAATGCAGTTGCAATCGCAACTGTTATTGCTGAATACCAAAACTGAGAGTTTTCTAATAGAGTGGCAACAGCTCATTAAAGTAAGTTTTGTAAACAAAACAACGTCTAGTTAGATCGTTCTTAATAGAAAACTATAAAATTAAGAAATAAAATTTAAACTTTGGATGTTTAAGAAAAAAAAAAGATAATTAAATATATTTACAAATTAATTTAAACCTTTAAGAGGTAAAAAAAAAAAAAAATTGTATTGAATATGCATGGGGAAACAACGAATGTAGTATGCACTGCATCTACAGAAAGATTTTCATAAATGGTATCTTCATCATCTTCGCTAAACGATTCTTCGTCTGTTGAAACAGTTTCAAGTAAATATCGCAACCTTTTAGTTTCCTCTTCATAAGTACGGTACCGCGCCATAGCGCTATGAACGGTTAAATAAACAGCGAAATTACGCTAGCACGTGAACGCTCATGGGTATCACATACCCGAGTGTCTAAAATTCGAGGAATGTAACTATTTTTTTCCCTCCAAAGTTGCTCCGCTTAAAGAATGTGACCTTGAATTCAGCTACCGAAGGAATCACCCATTTCGATGGAAAAGGGAGGGAAAGAGATAAAACCAAATAAGGCCTTGGGTATGACATACCCGGCGCGCGTTCTCTCGGGTTAAAATATTTTGCTTCCTCTTCTCAATATGCCATCAGATATTGTGTGTGTCTTCAACTGGCCAGAAAAAAGAAACCTTTAAGTGCACCTCCCCACAAAAAAAAAAAAAAAAAAATTCTGAATGCTTAGGTTGATGAGTGCGACCTGGGTTCAAACTTGGCACTTCCTGTCTACCAGATAGTGTATATGAGGTGCATGCCTAGGATACCCAGAGGATATGCCACTGATACATACATACACACACACACACTGATCAATTTTTTGGACTCAGGGGACCTTAAAATATGTAAATCAGATTTAAAAAAAATTTACATCGAATTTTTTAAACAGAATACAATACTTCCATTACCTATGGTAGTCGGGTATTAGATGTAAAAATTATGAAAATGTAAATACAGAGTTATTATAATTGAAATTTTTGCTGTATCAGCTTTCTGCAGTTGTAACAGGCTGCCAATAAACTATGTATAGAGATTATTCATGTTATGAGCTTGTACATTTTGCTATAAGAATTTAAATTTTGAAATTTTTTGAAAGGAAAAAGTAAAACTTTCCATTTCACAGTCTTTGTATAATTTTATATAGTATTTATTATTAAGTTAATAGAGTTTTCTTAAGTTAATTAAGGCATTAATTAAAAGTAATATTTAAAACATTAACATTTTTTATAAAATAAATCTTGAAAAGGGACTCATTTTATAAATTTGAAGTTTTGTGAAAGGTTCTTTTTGTAGAGTCACCCGGAGTAATTCCTGGTCAGCAAGTTTCTGGGGTAATTCCTGGTCACAGTCTTTTTTGTTTTAAGAACACTTCACCAAAATGAAAAAAATCATAGAGGTACTCTGAACTATCCTCATTAGTATTTATTACTTAATGAGGAGTTTATTGTTTATTTATTTTGAAAAAAAAAATCTTTGTTATGATACATTTTTACAAAGATCTAGGTCACAAATAAAGTTTTAAATATTTGTCTTTTTTCTCTTTTTGGTTGAATTGTGAACTACTTTAGTTACTGAAAAATAGTTTGGGATTTACTATTACTAGTTTAAATAATTTACAGGAATTTGCCAAATACTGCCCCATGTTCCCGGGGTAATTCTTGGTCACTGGGGTAATTCCTGGCCAATACTGTTCTCATCATTTATACATTGTTATTTTGCCTATTATTACCAGATTTCATCGATTTTAATTATCTGCAACTCTTTGAGCCTTAACTGCAAAGTTAACTGTAACTATAGTGTAACATTCTTAACTGTTAATGATTAGTATTAAATATATTGAGTTTTACTTTATTAAATTTCATCCCATTATTTTTATAAATTTTAATAATTATACAAAGAAAATTTCTTGACTGTAACTGCAATATACTATTCACTTAACTGTTAACCTTAACCTTTGTTCTTAACAGAAACAGAAGCATGTGCTGTCTTTATAAGTAGATAGCTATTCTATTTTACTTGGAATTTTGTCAAGAACTTAAATTTACCTGAACAGTTTCCTTCAAATTAATATGGTGAGACATTATGTAAAGAAAAAAGATGACAAGCTTCAAGAAAGTAAGTGTCAAGAAGCTATTTTTAAAATGGAAAATGAGAATCTGTCTCAACGTGCAGCTGCAAAGGCTGTGAATATACCTAAATCAAGTTTCCAGCTGTATTTGTCAAATTTAAAGAACAAACCTGAATCTGTAAAGCCTGTAGGAACACCTTTAAACATCCCTGCTGAAAATGAAAATGAGTTAGCAGCATGTTTAAAATGCATGGCAAAGTGGGGTTTTCCCCTGACTAGAACAGAAATCAAGAGTGTTGTGGCAGAGTTTGTAACTAAAAATAAACAAGGTGACACTATTTTGTCTAATCATCTACAAAAATATTGTCGCTTCAAAAATGATATGCCTGGCGATGATTGGTTATCAGCATTTATGTTCCGACATAACCTTAGTTCGAAGAAACCCAGTACTCTGGAGAAGACCCGTGTCATTGCAACATCCAATCCATTTCTCACATTTGAATTTTATGATTTGCTTGAGAACGAACTTACTGCATTGAATGTAATAGATAAACCATCTCACATATATAATTTAGATGAGACAGCTATGTTCATAGATCCTTATAGAGGAAAATCAGTAGGAGAAAAAGGAAAGAAATTGACCAGAGTCACAGCAACACCTGGTCGAGAATCTGTTACATTAATGACATGTGTTAGTGCTTCTGGTGAGAAACACCCTCCACTTATTATATTCTCTGGAAAAAGGTTACAAAGCACTTGGAGAGCCCCAAATGTAGATAAAAATTTGACATTAGCGATTAGTGAAAATGGTTGGATGACCACTGAAATATTTAACAGCTGGTTTGACATCTTTTGTAAACAAGTATCAAAACGTCCATTGCTTTTAATCTATGATGGTCATAAGACACATATATCCTTCGATTTAATCATTAAAGAGCGTAATGAAAATATATCAATTTTGAAGTTACCAGCTCACACAACAGATGCTATTCAACCACTTGATAAATGCTGTTTCAGACCACTGAAAGCACAATGGGACAAAAGACTTGTGGAAATTCAGCGTATGACTGGAGCAACAAGAATCAGTAAAGCAAGCTTTACTCAATTAGTTCATGAGTTATGGCAAACATCACTTACTCCAGAGAATATTAAATCTGGTTTTAAATCAACAGGAATATATCCATTGGATAGAACAAAGTATCCAGAGAAAAGATTTTGTTCCCAAATGTTAGCATCTTATAAACTTCAAAATTCTCCTTCAAAAAGGTTGGCTATTGCTAGTACATCATCAGCATCAACAAACTGCAGTAATACACCTTCAAACAACTTCAGCACACTACAATTAAACTTGGACACTTCTGGATCTCAAACAGAAGAGCACACACCATCTATTTGTACACCAATTTTATCTGTTTCTAGTTTTACAACTGTTGGCATAAGCAAAACATCTACAATTGTCAGTCAGTCTACTGCATCCACCTCGTTTGAAGACTTGCTAAGCTCACAGTTTAGACAAACACCAAAAACAATAGCACGCTCAGAAGTTCGGCGAAAGATTGATACAAAAGCTGCTGTCATAACCAATAACGATTTTCTTGAACTAGTCGCAGAACGTGACAGAGAAATAAAAGAAAAGGTCAATCAAAAGAGAAAAGAAAATACCGGGATACGAAAAAGAAAAAACATAGATCAGGACCCAGATGAACCACCAGATATGTCAACCGTGACTGAGCAGTTGAATAAAAATATATCATCACTGCAAAATGCAAAAAATGTAATTGAAAACATACAGAATTCAATAGAAGAGCATAAATACTATGCTGTATATTATGATAAAGATCTTTTCTATGTTGGAAAAGTCACAAAAGTAGAGGGCAGTGAAGTGTGTGTAAAGTTCCTGGAAAGAGGAGCAGGGAACTTACGCTGGCCGAAGCGAGATAGAATAGAGACAATTGACATTCGCTATATTTTTTATGGACCTATTGATTTGAAAGGTGTAGATCCCTTCACAGCAGATATAGAAGCTATAAATATTGCATACAAATTGTACAAAAAATATTTTGGCTAAAGATGTGTTGAATGTATATATTTTTCATGTTGAATAAATTTGTATTTAACCCTGAAATAACTAAGTACAGTATTTAATTAGCTATAGATAGTAAAATTCATAATCTAATTACTTTATTAAATTATATTAAGGATATACATAAAAAATGTATGTATTTGCACCAAATATGTGAGTGACCAATAATTACCCCATAAGTGGCCAGGAATTACCCCATCCCTGGGGTAAATCCTGGTCACTAATTAACTATAATTATTCAAATTAATTGTGCATTATTGATAAAATAAATATTTTATTTGATGGACATCACAATGTGCTTCATCCATGCCAAAATTAGTAAGTCTAGCTTAAATAGATTTTCTAATAATTGAATGTTTATGCTTTTTGACCAGGAATTACCCCGGGTGACTCTAGATTTTAATTTTGTGAAGGGACACAAATTTTGCCTGAATGGACCCCTGTAAATGGAATTCAGTGAAAGGGGGGGGGGAAACTTAAGTGCCTCCCTTTTATATATCTCTGTAATAATCTTAATTAAATAACAGCAATAGAAATGATTAAAATATAATTTGTTAAAAGATTAAGATGGGAAATCGCTATCACCACCATTTAGTACAGGAGAGCTAGATATAACTGAGCATAAATTACATACAAAATATATCTAACATTATTTATAGTTAAAATCTATTCAAACTAGAAAATTCTTCAGTTATAAAATAAATACAGATATTTTAATGAGAAGATTTTCCATTGTATAAATGCATTTCAATTGTAATGAACATGATCTATAAATTAAATTTAAGATAAATTTATTTAATAAACATAGTAGTTTAAAAGCACATACCTCAGAATTTTCCTTATCAATAATATTTTCCAATGAGCTGATACTATCTTCAGCTTCAAGAGCTTCATCCAAAAACTCTAATTTTGTATAGTGTATCCACTTTGATCCAAATCCAGATGAAGCAGATCCACTTTTTAAAATTTTAAACTTCCTCTTCTCTCTTAAGTAAGAACTCTTTAAAATTATGAATTTCTTCATGACAATTTCTAAAATATATAAGAATATTAATCAAACTTTTGAAATATTCACACATTGACATAATATTTACAGGGGTCATTGTGAACTAATGAAAAAATACCAGAAATTTTAGCAATAAAAAGTTTTTTATACGAAGAAAACATAATTTATTGCAGGTTGTTCCAATCCTCTAATTATGAAAAATAGTAATTGTAATTATGTTTAACAGTCATATGAAATTGACACTTTAGTCTTATTTTATGAAATCACTTTAGTCTTATTTTATGAAATTAACTATCTGAAAAACTGAAATTCTGGTATAGAAAATGAAATAAATACCTGAAATCAGGTAAATTTATTGAACACAATCACCCCAGTATGGAGTCATTTAAATTTTTTTGAAAATGCTAGGATATGATATTCTTGTGAATCGCTATATATGCTACTCAATATATTTGTCATAGTGCTAATATATAAATAGTATATATTGCATACAAGTCAGAATAAAATAAAATACTTTACAAAGTATGTATTCATAATTATAATTTCAAAGATATTCAACATCATGAAATCTTTTACTTACATAAATGACAATAATGAATAATTATAAAATAAAATAAGTAAAAACGTATTTTCTGTACAAACAGTTACAGAAATTTTAAACAAAAGTGAACCGACTATTGTTTTCTCACCATAATGCAAAATCATTAATTTATTTATTTTGTTATTATTACTATTATTTTATATCTAAATACAAAGGAATGGTTGAAAAATAAAATTAACAATCTTTTTGAGTGCAAAACTTTATTGTTGTTTACATTTATAATTCAATTTAACTATACCTCAAGTTATGTGGAACATGAATGAATTAACTGCAGTGTTCATTGTTTACGTTAAGAAAAACATATATAAACACTATCGCATAGGATATTTATGTTTTATAAATAGCACAATAGCTCAATATTAAAATTCTTCAGACTTAATTAAATGTATTTCATGAAATATCTAGAAATTTTGTGACAATTTTATTGTTTAAGTTATGAGTTTTATTTGTTGAATTTTTTTTTAATCTTTCAAAGTAAATAACAACTAAATCATTGTGAGCAGGGAAATAAAATAAAATAGGTGATGTAGATACATATAGAAATGCAGAAAATTTATCTGTGTTTATAAACATTGGCGATAAATAAACTAAGCCTACAGAATGTATCATTAATTGAACGATCCTTTGTGACAAACAATATATAACGTCATTTTTAAGTTAATAACTAAATAAAAATTAAATTTTCCATTAAAAAAAATCTGTTTAAAACATCAACATAATTTACTTACCGACAGTAAGACATGATGAAAGTTGAGGCCATATGGTCTTAAGAATGTGAGCTATTTCTTCAAAGTGGAACTTTCTCAAACTTCTTAATTTGTAGTTGTCCAATTTTATGTTCCATAGCACATCTCGTTTTCTCACTTCTTCAATTAGCAAACTTTCCATTTCACTAGACCACATTATATTATTATTTTTCTTTTTTTCACATTCCGCAGGAGCAGCCATATTGTTTTGAACAAAATGACTACAGTGGTGCGATGCTAGTATACTATTGGTCAGTACGCGCAGCATGTGACGCATTTCCCACTTGTAGTGGAAAATGTTGCGGCTAATGATTCACGGGTAAATTCCTTATCACACGGACGTTTCAGTGCAGCAAGATGCACTTATTGCTTCATGTTGTGCTTAAAGTTTCATTTACAATGCAAGTGTGATACGCGCTTTAGAGGTAAAAACTTTCTTGCTGGCACCTCTCATATTCATACTAAAGTTCGGCCCCGGTCTCTGATAAACATGACACCTTGGAATTTCCAAGCTATTTCCTGTCTTCATCCGTTTAGTGGTTTTGACAAATCTGCTTTTCTCATTTCACCGCTCTGAATATAAGGATTATGTTGAGATTTTTACTGATGGCTCCAAGACAAGTAATAAAGTTGGCTGTGTTGTTGTCAGAGGTGACACCATTTATAGCTGTCAACTCCCAAGTTCCTTTTCCATTTTTTCTGCAGAGTTTTTTGCAGTTGAAGTAGCTCTAAATATTATTTCACCTCACTGCAGCAGAAAATTCATTATCTATACGAACTCAAAGAGTGTTCTTGACACTCTTTCTTCTAACTCTTGCACTCTTTCTTTAACTCTGTTTTAAAAACGTATAACGACCTTCTAAAGAAGGGATTTCATCTCTCTTTTTGTTGGGTTCTAGGCCATGTTGGCCCCCAGGAGGATACCTTCTTTAGGTATTCAGGGGGTATCACGTACCCCGGGCCCGAATGATCTTTTCTTTTCCCTCTTTTTTCCCCCAAGGGGCATACCTCCTTTAGGTATTCGGGGGTATCACGAACCCCGGGCCTGAGTGATCTTTTCTTTTCCCCTTCTTTTTTATTTATTTATTTTTTTTTTTTTTTTCCAATAAGATATTGGTCTTTTTGGTTTTTATTTTACATTTTTACAATGCCAGTTAGCTATTGGTCTTCTCTTGTTTAAAAAATAAATAAATAAATAAAAATTTAAATAAAATTTTGAGAAAGAAAAAAAACACTCACCTTCTTATACTTGCTTGTTTTTCGTTCTGTTCTCATTCACTTTTTTCTTTGTTGGCTGTTATATATATGGGGGAAAAAAAAAACTGTAAAAAAAAAATGTATAAAACTGTAAAATGCAACAAGATATATATATATATACTAACATGCACTAACCAAGTTAAGTTAGGTGTAGATGTGGCGCTGGCTATTGGGGCAAAGATTTCGCTGAGGGTGCCACGGTAGTCTAGCCTTGGGATCACACTGAGAGACTGGTGCCCTTGGTGAAGGTGAGACAACGGTGACTACTCGAACGAGAAACACCGGACTACCACGACTACCACATGTGATGCCTGAACTGGGTCGGCGACCTGGTAGCTGATGAGTGGTTATGGATGTCCCAGAGAGAATTCTTAAAAACCACCGCTACTTTAGAATGTAGAAAAAGAGGGAAAAAAAGCTAAAACCCCGATAGAAATAGCATGGGAAGAAAAGCAAAAAAACTCACAATGTCAAGTGTGTTTAAAAAAAAAAAAAAAAAAAAAAAAAAAACAGGCTCACACCGGAAGTAATAAGAGGACAAAATTGACTAGAAAAACACATCGAAGAGCAGGAATCGGGCGGGCTGGGGCATGGGTCCTATCATCCAGGATTAATACGACTCGCCTAGTATAACTCTTTATTACTCTCGTGTGTTGGAAGAAACACTCACCCTTTTTCCCCTTCCTCTCTTGTCAAGCAGAAACGGTCGTTTTGCCAAGCCAAGCTCAGAGAAAAGCAAAACAAACAAACTACCACTAACACAAAGCAGAACGCGCCAATAATAAAATCGACAGAAATAACCCAAGATCGTTAAATGCTTATTATACAGAAACCAACTTTCCCATGCTAAATCGGGAAATTTTTTTTCCGTTAAGTTTTAAATATTGGACGAACCAAATATCGCAGTAAAATGAAACAAAAAGTAAAATATTCGTATCAACGAGATCTTTAATTTGAGATAAAAACGAACTTTCTAAGTTAATAAGTAAAAAAATGGGAGCATTTTCAATTTAGCGTAAAATTAGATGTTTTGACAACTTTTTGAAAAAATTTCTTCTTCAAGAAATTTTTTTTAAAACAAGCTAGAGAATTCATAAATGTGCAGAATTCTTTGAAAACTGGTTTTTCAGATAGACAATTACTTAATCTAGGAACTTTTATAAAATTTAGCTTTTAAAAATCAAAATTTCCTATCTTAATTGCTGAAAAACTGTTAAATATCGCCATAGAGACATAAATCGCCAAATATGAAATTGCTTCATCTCAGTTTATCCGAAAAATATTAATTTCAAATTGAGCTGCTTTTTCTTTTTATAAGTTATTTTTCTAACCAAAGAATCTTTGCTTTTATTATTTTGTACAATTTTAAATTTTATATCCCTGAAAACAGAAATGAATACATTTTTGAATAACATTTGTTTCAAATCTATAGCTTGAATTGCTGATTTTTTAATATTTTTCATACCTTAGAATAAGAAAGTCAGTACACGATATAGTATCCAATTTTAATATCCTTCAATTCAATCTGGCAATGATAATTATGATGCATAAAGATTTCTACTTCCTTCTATATACTATACTAGCAGGCTTTGCCCGCTTCGCTTGTCATTTTATTGAAATGAATTCCGACTTTCGGTTTTTAATGGATTTACACGTTGTAAGAGCTCCTGAAAACAATTTGACTATTTTTAGAAAATTTCTATTTGCGTGTGTGTGTTCTATGTGTGTGGCGAAAGTTTTGTTCCAACTAGATATCAGGAGCTACTGCTCAGAATTACATATAAATTTATATGCAATTGAACCTTGATGTATAATAGCGTTTATCAATATTTGGTGTCAATTGCTCAACATGGTGCTGCTATACAGTGATTGCTGCAATTTCAGAGAAGGCTATATCTGAGTAACTAATACATGGAATTGCATAAATTTACAAATAAATTTACATTGTTACAAATTATAGTGCTTAATCAACTTTTGTATCAATATCTCAGCATGTGGCGCTGCTATACAGCGATTTTCGCAATTTAAGGAAAGGTTGTGTTGCATATAATGAAACAAAACTTAATATGTGAAAAGGCCATTTTGAGACATTATGCTGATTCAATCTCGATGCCTATCGGCCGATAAGTGGAGCTCATATACTACAATTTTTTTTAGAACTGAAAGGACGCCATCTGCATGGTGAAAATTTACTTCCGTTGGACATTTTGTGCAACAATACCTCTCTGAGTTGATAATATTCAGCATTCATAATGAAAAAAATAATAAATAATTTGTGCTGCGTTAATATGTATAAGAAAATGTAGAAGAAAGTTTTGTGATGGACACGACATACTAGTCTGCATAGAAAACCCATGGATAATGTCTAGCAACCAGAATTATGGAAAGTTTAACGCAAAGAAAACTTTGTAATACAGTTTAACGCAAAGAACAACATCGCACGAAAGCTGAGTTGAAATCCAGGACATATCTGATGTAAAGTATCAGGTTAATTCCAGTAAATATAAAAACTATTTAAAAAAAATAAATGATATCTACAAAAAAGACACTTAAAATGTACAAAAAAGCCAAGCTCAAAGAAAGAGAATTGATTAAAGTTGTGTCTAAAAAGGGTGTGATATCAAATTCCAAAGCTTACATTCAAATACTTATTTAATATTCCCTTTTAACTAAATTTTCACATGTGAATCAAGTGCCTTATGATATGTTGATAGAAATCCTTCTTTCCTGTACTAAATACATCATAGCGTGTTTCTGAAAAATATTATTATTTTTATTTATGTATGATGGGCTTGGCGGCCATCTTTCAAGTAATGAATAAACATTCACACAATTTGAAAGAAGTTTCTTAAAATATATCTCATATAAAATTACTTTTGCTATTCCATTCAGCAGAGACGGAAATATTTCGATAACATTATTTCTTATAATTATTTAGTATTAAGTGCACTTCCATCCTATAAATGCCGGGAATAAAGAATATAAAAATTTAAATTAACGTAAAAACATGAAGGAGAGGGGGGGGGGAAGCATAGAAGCTCCCACCCCCCGTTATATTTACCCAATTTGAATTTAGCTTCTTGGAATAAATATCTCGTAAAAATAGTATAGTTATTCCATTCAACAGGGGTTGAAATATTCAGATTAAAAAAGAAAAAAAAAATGCATTAAAAACATCGCAAAAGCCCCGTTAAGCACACAAGTTGAATCAATTTAAGTTTTAACAGTGTTAAGTTTGGCGCACTCCCATCCTCCCATCCTATAATTATTTATCATTGCGCAGCACTAGTGCGATATAAAACTGAATTAACCAACCAATCAACCAACTCATCCTATAATTGATGAGATTTATAGAATTCAAACTAACGTAAAACTTTGAAAGATGGCCGCCAAGCCCATCATACATAAATAAAAATAATAATATTTTTCAGAAACACGCTATGATGTATTTAGTACAGGAAAGAAGGATTTCTATCAACATATCATAAGGCACTTGATTCACATGTGAAAATTTAGTTAAAAGGGAATATTAAATAAGTATTTGAATGTAAGCTTTGGAATTTGATATCACACCCTTTTTAGACACAACTTTAATCAATTCTCTTTCTTTGAGCTTGGCTTTTTTGTACATTTTAAGTGTCTTTTTTGTAGATTATGGCTACAACTATGAGTATTTCGATTGATGCGTCTGGCTTGGCACGATGCTATTGTTATTCCTTTTCCTACACCAGGTAAAGATGCTACTGACCCAAAAATTACAGGCCCGTTGCTCTTACAAGCTGTCTATGTAAACTACTCGAAAAAATGGTAAATACTAGATTGGTTTTTAATCTCAAAAAAATAATTTGATCTCTCCATGGCAGCGTGGTTTCCGACGAGGCTGTTGTACGGTTGACAATATTTTATTATTAGAGACAAATATCCGCAAAGCTAATGTGAGACATAACATTTAATGTCAATTTTTTTTTCGATATAGTAAAGGCTTATGACAAAATATAGCACTATGGTGTTTTAAAAGATCTTTTTTATTTGGACTTTTGAGGAAAATCCTCCATTTTCATTCAAAACTTTTTAAGAGTGAGACGCTTTCAAATTCGTATAGGATCAGTTTATTCAGACTTTTATTTTCAAGAGGAAGGTGTGTCTCAAGGCAGTGTTTTAAGCGTTACGCTTTTTTCCTTAAAAATAAATGATATTTTAAAACAGCTGCCGCAAAGTGTCTATGGGAGTGTAATGTTGACGACCTGCAAATTTCTTGCCAGGGAAATGACATGCGCTTAATAGAATACAACTTGCTATAAAAAAACATAGATAAATGGACAAATATAAATGTTTTTAAATTTTCTGCTGACAAAACACAATGTGTGCATTTTTGACGTAAATGAGGTCTTCATCCTGATCCTGAGATTTTGATGAATAACCGGCTAATTTCCGTTGTTGACACTGTTTGTTTTCTGGGTGTTATTTTCGACAGAAAACTGAACTTTATGCCACATATTTTACACTTGAGAACTAAATGTGACAGAGCACTTAATATTTTTAAAGTTTTTTTAACACTTCTTGGAGAGCAGACCGTCCATCTTTACTCAAAATTTATCGAGCTACTATCCAAACTTGAGTATGCATGTCAGGTTTATGGTTCAGCCCCTCACTCTTATATTAAACTTAACACAACACATCATATTGTGCTCAGAATTTGCTCAGGAGCGTTCCGCACTAGTCCTGTTTTTAGTTTATATGCTGACTGTGTGGAGCCGTCTCTCACTGACATTAGACAAAGACTTTCACTTGAATTGTTATATCGCATTCTTTCACATCCCAATCATCCACTTCATTCACATTTAAATAGCAACGATCATAACCTTTATGTGAATCGCCCATTATGCATCCCTCATTTTGCTCTTAGAATTAAGAACTTTCTTGCAGGCACCTCTCATACTCATTCCAAAGTTCGTCTCCGGTCTCTTTTAAACATGACACCTTGGAATTTCCAAGCTATTTCCTGTCTTCATCCGTTTAGTGGTTTTGACAAATCAAACACAGATGCTTCCATTTTTCAAGCACTTTTCTCATCTCATGGCTCTGAATATAAGGATTATGTCAAGATTTTTACTGACGGCTCTAAGACAAGCAATAAAGTCAGTTGTGGTGTTGTCATTGGTAACTCTAGTCTTAGTTATCAACTCCATAATTCATTTTCCATCTTCTCTGCAGTATTTTTTGCTGTTGAGGTTGCTCTTAACATTATTTCATCTCATCATAGTAGAAAATTCATTATATATACAGACTCAAAGAGTGTTCTTGATTCTCTCTCTTGTAACCTGACTTTCATTTCAATTTTAAAAACTTACAACAACCTTTTGAAAAAGGGATTTGACATTTTGTTTTGCTGGGTTCATGGCCACGTAGGCATTAGGGGCAATGAAGCAACAGACAAAGCCGCAAGGCAGGCTTCCATATTTTTAAACTCTGCTGTTTTTTATTAGGACATTAAGGACACACTTAAAGGCTATCTGAAAAATATGTGGCAAAGGGAGTGGAATAACCAAAATAATAATAAATTGCAAGTAATAAAACCTCAAATTTCAGTCTGGCCTACACTTACCCCTAGAAAATATGTTGTTATTACTGGACTACGAATCGGGCATTCAAGATTTACTCACAAATACTTATTACTTGGACAACAGGAACCTGAGTGTCCAAAATGTCATTATAGTGCTTTAACCATTTTTCATGTCCTCATCGACTGCCCTTGCCTTTGTCATCTATATCGACAACATTTTAATTCATCTTTACCCATTCTGATGAGCCTTATAGGTGTAAATCCTCATTAACTGACAATCCCCGCCCAGAAGCTACTTTCTCTTATAACTCATTAACTAATATAATTTTTTTATTCTGTTTTCAGATTCAGAAAATTCATAGCTGTATAATGGAAACTTTCTAAAAGCATTTTTTTCGTTTTAAATATTTTCTTTTTAAACTGTAAAATGAGAAATTTCAGATAATAAAAATTGGTATTTAACAGTAGTGAAGGTGAAAGCGGAATAAAATAAAATTTAAGTAAAAAATCATTTTTTAAAGTTAGAAGCTTTTTATTGTAAAGCCCTAAAAAGCATAAAATAAAATTTATTCTGTCAAAGACATACTACAAAGAATGTATATTACCTGTCTCAGTTTTAATGTGATTAAAATATAAAGAAATGAAAGTTTTAACACTAAGAAAATTTTAGAGAAAAATAGATGTACTTTCCTTTTGCAAGAGATAAAATTTTTAATGTTCAAAATATTTTAAAAAGCTTTCGAGACCAATATTCTTATTTATTAGTTTTTGTACAATCATTGGTTAGGCCACAAATTTCAAATGTCTCGAAAGCTTTTTAAAATATTTTGAACATTAAAAAATTTTCTTAGTGTTAAAACTTTCATTTATTTGTAGCATGTCTTTGACAGAATAAATTTTATTTTATGCTTTTTAGGGCCTCAAAAAAAAAAAAAGCTTCTAACTTTTAAAAATGAATTTTTACTTAAATTTTATTTTTTGCTTTTTAGTTACAAAAAAGGAAAAAGCTTCTTAAAAAATCTAATTAAAATTTCTTAGGATATTGTATAGACAGCGAGAGATTTTCTTTTATCAATAAACATTTTTTTTCTATTATTTATCTGCAAAAAAGTACCATATAGTCTTTCGAGGACCGAATCCAGAGCCATCACGTTAGCAGCATGACGCTCTAACCAAAAGTTAAGAATCATCAAGAAAAATTATAGAACATTCTAGAAAAATCTTACAAATACTTATAGAAAAGAATATTGTTCTCGAATGCTTCTTAAAATATTTGGAGTATTTAAAATTTTTCATCTTTTGCAAAAGTGAAATGTCTATATTTTTCTTTAAAATTTTCTTGTTGTTGAAACTTTTATGATTATATAGCATCTTTCTGCTAGAATAAATTTTTATTTGAGGTTTTTTAATGCTCCACAATAATAAAAAACTTTAAGTGTTATTTTAATTAATTAATTAATTAATTTTATTTTGAATTATATTTTTACTGAATTTTTTTATTTTGTACTATCAAAATTCCTCAGGATACTGTGTAGACAATGAAAGATTTTCTTTTATCAATTGACATCGTTTTTATTATTTATCTGCAAAAAAGTAACATGTTGATATTATAGTTTAAAGTTTTTTTAATTATGAAATTAAAATTAATTATAAGGTATAAATTAAGTATATTGTTTCTATAAATATAAATGTTTTCCCAAATCTCTTATAAAATTTAATTTTTATATTACAATATTGTTTATATAAGTTATATTGCCTGTGTTACCTGCAGTGGTTGTCAGTACTGCTGTTCTACAGTTTGTTTTGTAAACAAACAAGATGGCTGCCATGCCATGGTGGGTGTTTCCATGCAGAGCTGACCTGATGTGCTGAATCAGGTATTAGTTGGGGTTGTGTGTTAACTTCATGGTATAACTGTATGAACTGTTTTTCTTCTTTAGTTCCTGGGTAAGTCTTTAACTGTGACCTACAACTGTTTGGTATAGTATTTATGGTTGTTTAAATTTACATGAAACTGTAGGCGCCTTCTTTTTCAGAATGACACAAAGACATGATGATAAAAATCCAATTTCAATAAAAAGCTTCTAAAAGAATATTTATTTATTTAGTTATTTTTTACTTAACTTTTGTGCTTTTTAGTATCTAAAAAAAAGCTTCTTAAAGAAAACCTCTTCAAAAATTCTTAGAATACTGTGTAGACAATGAAAAATTTTCTTCCACCATCGCAAATAGCAACTTGACTCTTTAACCAACTGAGCCAATGAGCGACAATAAGGCCTGCTGACATTTACTTTAAAGTTGAGGTACCTTATTTATTAGTGTGACACGAAGACGGGATAACGAAATCCAATTTCAATAAAAAGCTTCTGAAAAATGTATTTATTTATTTTTACTTAAATTTTTATTTTGTGGCTTTTAGGAACTAGATAAAAAGGTATTTAAAATTTTTTTCAAAAATTATTAGGATACTGTGTACACAACTAAATATTTCCTTTTATCAACTGACACCTTTTCTATTAATTATTTGCAAAAATTAACATGACGCTCTAACCAACTGAGCCATTAAGAAATAGAATAATTTGCGTATAATATATATATAAAGCTTGTAAAAATATTTATTTCTATATTTTTTATTTGAAACTTCTTATTTTGAGCTTTTTTAATAGCTAAAATATTTTGTGTTTTCTAATATCTAAAAAAGGAAAACACTTCTTAAAAAAAATTTTTAAGATATTGTGTAGTTAATGAAAAATTTTCTGTTACGAATTGACACATTTTTCTACTAATTATTTGCAAAAATTAACACGCCGGACCTTCGGGTATCGAACACTCGCCCACCGCGTTATTGACGTCACGCTCTAACCAAGTAAGCCACGGAGCAACAAACTGAACTTCTTATATTTACGTTAAAATGGAGGTGCCTTTTTTATTAGCGTGACACGATGACAACGTCAATTTCATTAAAAAAATAAAATAAATGCATCAGTTAATGAGTTATAGATAAAAAAAATCTGATAGAATAACATTGGCTTGGGCTTCAGGCGACGGTAAGTGAAACGGGTCTTTAAGGGGAGTAAGGACTTTTCGAGATGAGATATTGTGTATTTTGACATGATTTTTTCAATTCATCAAAAACAGAAAATTTTTGCTTATTTTGGAATGAAATTTTTACAACTTGTGGAAAACAATACCAGCTTTGAAAATATAAATTTGTTTTTGGAATTATACAAACACATTTTTTTTACTAACATAAAATATGTACACATAATTAGAAAAAAAGTAATTGACGTACCTCCTGTTTCCCGCAAGATAATTAAAAAAAAATATACAAAGTAGAATCTATTCTTATGTAACATTAAAGCTAAATATTGCCTTTATTCTGTAAACCTCAAGTTTTAAAATTATCTAATATTTCAATATTTTTTAAAAAATAAAAATTCCATACAATTTTAAAATTATTAATATGTTTAGAATTTATTATGCTATAAATAAAATAAATCTTCTTGTCTCATTATCAAAACTGGGGATAGAATAAAGGCGACATTTAGCTTCAATTTGACATAAGAATATACATTGTGTTATTTAAAAAAAAGGGGGTGCTCGTTTAATTGCAAAAACAGGTTTATATTTTCAAAGCTAGTATTATGTTGCACAAGTTGTATAAATTTCATTTCAAAATAAGCAAAAAATTTTTGTCGAATAAAGCATGTCAAAATGTACAATTTCTGATCTCGAAAGGCCATTACTCCCCTTAAGCATAAAGTGGAAATCGCACTTCATTACAGATCACCTGTCTGAAGTTAAAAAATCCAAGGTACAGCTTTTAAAATAAATCAAATTAGATTTTATTCATTTAAATGCATTTTTCTTTCATCTGTATAAGTAAAGAGACAAAATTTATTTTTAACAGAATAGTATATTTTATTATATTTTTGAATTTTCTTTTCTGAACTGGGCTGTAAAAAAACCATTTATCAATTCCTTAAATTTTAGACGGATTTCAATAGAAATCGCTAATCGCTCTTGATAGACTAGCCATATTCACTCCTGCTTTGAATATTTCCACAGTCAACTATTTTAAAGGTTCTTTACTCGGTGAGCGAACAGGCTGTTTTAAATCATGAAACGAAAAGCGGTGCCTTAGTCGCTACGGAGCAGAAATTTGTTATTGAGCAAAGAAAGAATAACAGTCTTGCTAGCATGTAGTGCAGTAGGTGAAAAATTAACACCACTTGTGATTGGAAAATCCAAAAAACCATGGTGCTTTAATAATGTGGATACTAAAAAATTACCTGTATTATGGTATGCTAATTCCAAAGCATGGATGATAACAACAATTTTCACTGAGTGATTAAATATGATAAATAAACAAATGGCGCAAAAAAACAGAAAAATCCTTTTGTTTATAGTCAACTGTCCTGCTCATCCAAATAACTTATTACTCTCTAATGCGAAAATTCACTTTTTGCCAGATAACACAACCTCGCACCTACAACCCTTAGACCAAGGTGTAATCAAAGTTTTTAAGCTCCATTACCGGAAATTTTTGCTTCAAGCTGTAATTTCAAGGTGTGATATGCATAAATCAGCAAATGAAATTGCTAGGAACATAAATGTTGATAAAAGAGTCTTGGGAACTAGTACCTATCTGCGACTACTATTTTTAAATGCTTTGAGAAATCTGGGTTTTTTTCCAAACAATTCCAAGTGATAGTAGTGAAATTATAGCATCATTTGATAATACTGCTGAAATTAATAGTGTTTCTAGTATGCAAAGTCTAATGGATCAATTACCTTCAGATAATGTAAATGCTGAAACTTTTTAAAATTTTGATAATGATGTTCCATCATGCGATAATTCAATTGACCCAGAGCAGCTAATAGATGATATTCTTAAAAATAAAAATGAATCAACTGATGAGGAAATTGAGTTAGAAGATGTTACTTCTCAGGCTGAAATCGAGAACATTCCCTCTGATACTGAAATGTTACAAATGTGCAAACAAATGCAACTGTATGCATTAGCAAACTGCCCAGACATGCTGACTTCTCGAAAAATTAACAGAAATAGTGATTTTAAATAAGAAAAATAAACTTACACAAAAAAAACTGACAGATTTTTTTTGTTCATTATAACACTGCATCATGAAGTTTAGTTAAAATTTTGTAATGATAAAATGTATTAAAAAAAATGTATATAGGTAATGCATATTTTTATTTCTGCTTAATCTATTAATTTATAAGTTTCTTCATTGAGTTTAAAATTGATTGCAAATTAATGAGAGAAATACAGGTAAGTTCATATTTTATAATTTTAATTACATGAAGTTATTTCAAATTTTAATTCATTTTTATTTAATCCTTTGTTGTTAATCTGGTAAATAATTAGTTATAAAGTGCTTGTACGAATGCTTCCCGAAATTTTAAAAATTGTTTTCAAAATGTAAACAAAGTTTATAATGAACCTTTGTAAGGTAACCACCCACCACACGGAGCACGGCCACAGCTTCTAATTTTCCTTAGTTTTTTTAAATGTCGTTGCCCATTCCAATGGAGGTTAAAACCCGATGCATTTGTTTTAAAGTTAATACTACAAACCTCCGTTGTTTGCCGTTAAATCTTTCCATTGGGTTGGTTGGTTGGTTGAATGGCTTTTTCTGGCGCAAGGTCCAATGTAGGACATGCTGCGCCAAACAAACAAGTAAAAGAAAAACAAGTTTCTGGATGGGTTTACCCATCCAGAACATCATTAAAAAACACAGTAGAAAAAACAAGTAAAACTACATACAACATAAAATCAAACGTAATAAAAACAGTGTATACAATAAAAACAGATGTAAAAAGGGATGAACATTGTAAAGAATAAAATCAAATATCGAAATAAAAGCCAGCCTCCTTCAAAAAATTTGTCAAGTGATGATGAGGATTTGCACCTAAAAGGCTTGTCAGATTGGGTGAAGATGAGTTGAAATAATGTCTATACAGATGACGAAGACAAGGACAGTCAGTGAGCAAATGGCGAATGGTAAGCACACAGAAATGACATTTCGGACAGTCAGGTTCCTGTTGTCCAAGAAGTAAATATTTATGCGTGATCCTTGAATGCCCAATTCTTAAACGAGTAATTATGACATCATGTTTTCTAGGACTAAGTGTAGGCCAGACTGCAATTTGAGGTTTTATTTCAAATAATTTATTATTTTGTTGACTATTCCACTCCATTTGCCAATTACTTCTAAAAGTGGTTTTTAGTGTGTGCTTAATGTCGTCATAAGGTATAGGACAGTTTAAAATAATAGAAGCCTGCCTTGCGGCTTTGTCTGCTGCTTCATTGCCTTTGATGCCAACATGACCAGGAACCCAGCAAAACAAGATGTCAAATCCCTTTTTCAGAAGGTCGTGGTAAGTTTTTAAAATTGAGGTGAAAGATGGGTTACAAGAGGTAGATGAAAGAGAATCAAGAACACTCTTTGAGTCTGTATATATAATGAATTTACGATTTGGATGAGATGAAATAAAATTAAGGGCAACTTCAATAGCTAAAAACTCTGCAGAGAAAATAGAAAAAGCGTTAGGAAGTTCATAGCTTAGAGTAGTATTGTCAGAGATAATCGCACAACCAACCTTATTGCTTGTTTTAGAACCATCAGTAAAAATTCCGGTATATTCTTTATAATTGCTTCGATGAGCTTTGTAGAGGGTCTGAAAGATAGAGGCATCAGTGTTACCTTTGTCAAAACCTTTGAAAGGATGAAGACATGAAATACCCTGGAAGTTCCACGGAGTCATATTTAAAAAACCCCTAGTACGAATTTTGGTATGAAGATGAGGAATGCCGGCAAGAATATTCTTGATTCTGAGGCCAAAATGTGGGATGCAAGATGGACGGTTCAAAAAGAGATTGTCATTACTGTTATTGATATGAGGATGAATTGGATGATTAGGATGAGAAAGTATCCTATGGTACAGTTGTAAAGATAACTGCTGTCTAATATTAGTAAGGGAAGGCTCTACACAGTCAGCATATAAACTGACGACTGGAGAAGTTCGAAAGGCCCCTGAGCAGATCCTGAGTGCACTGTGATGAACTGTGTCAAGTTTTTTAAGGTAAGAATTAGGAGCAGACCCATAAATTTCACAGGCATAGTCTAATTTTGAACGGATTAAGGAGCGGTAGATTTTTAGTAGAGAAATGCGATCAGCACCCCAAGATGTGTTCGCAAGGACTTTTAAAATATTTAAATTTTTTTCACATTTCGTTCTTAAATAAGAAATATGGTCTTTAAAATTGAGTTTTTTGTCAAAAATTACACCCAAAAAACGGGCAGAGTCAATTACCGAAATAGGTATGTCATTAATAAAAATTTGTGGATCAGGATGAAGACCACGTTTGCGGCAAAAATGCACACACTGTGTTTTGTCACTGGAAAAAATAAAACCATTTTTATTAGTCCATTTAAGGATGTTTTTAACAGCAAGTTGCAACTGTCGTTCAATGAAGCGCATATCATTTCCCTGGCAAGAAATCTGCAGGTCGTCAACATATAAACAGCCGTGAACGGTTTGTGGAAGTTGTTTTATTATATCATTGATTTTTAAAGAGAAGAGTGTAACACTCAAGACACTGCCTTGAGGTACACCTTCGTCCTGAAAGTAAAAGTCTGAATAAACTGAACCAACCCGAACTTGGAAGCGTCTGACTCTCAAAAAATTTTTAATAAAAATGGGAAGGTTACCACGGAAGTCCAAATTAAATAGATCCTTCAAAATGCCATGGCGCCATGTCCTGTCATATGCCTTTTCCATATCAAAAAAGATTGACACCAAATGGTTACGTCTAACATTAGCTTTCCGAATATTAGTCTCTAGAAGTAAAACATTGTCAATAGCAGAGCGGCCACGCCTGAAACCACTTTGCCATGGGGAGATTAACCTTTTCTTTTCAAGAATATAAACCAGCCTAGTATTTACCATTTTCTCGAGCAGTTTACATAAGCAGCTAGTCAAAGCAATTGGCCTGTAGTTTTTTGGATCGGTTGCATCTTTGCCGGGCTTAGGAAAAGGAATGATAATGGCATCATGCCAAGCAATAGGAAAAGTATTTTCGGTCCAGATTCTATTATAAAGATGAAGGAGATTTTTAAGAGACTGTATTGATAAGTGTTTGATCATGAGGTAAGAAATGCCATCAGGACCAGGGGCAGAGTTATGACTATGTTTCAAACTATTGTTTAATTCATTTTCAGTAAATGGGCTATTGTAATCTTGTGAAAAGCAGGACCTAAAATTTATTGTTGAACGTTCAGAATTATACTTATAAGATAGAAAAGGTTCACAGTAGGAGTTTGAGCTAGATATATTAGATAAAGTTCTACCAATGGTATCTGCAATATTTTTCATTGAAGTAATCGTTTGGCCATTATCCTTCAAAAAAGAAATACTATGATTAGAGTAAATTCCCATTGCTTTTTTAACGCGATGCCAAAGCTGTTTGCTGCTTAAATTGGAGGTAATGCTGGACACATATTTAATCCAGGAATCCTTTTGGGATTTTCTGCGAATTCTGCGTGCAGCTGCCCTTGCTCTTTTGAATGCGATATAATTAGCAGTAGTAGGGTACCTCCTAAAAATTCCCCAGGCTTTTTGCTGCTGTCTTTTTGCAATATTGCATTCATCATTCCACCATGGCTTTGAATGTTTATGGAGACGCCCAGATGATTTTGGAATCATCAGATTAGCTGCATTTATTATACAATTAGTGACATCAGTGATTGCTTTGTTGATATCACCTTCAATCATACCATGGGTAATAGTTGCATTGATAGTAAAAGCAGTCCAGTTGGCCTTGTCATATATATAATGTGGATTACGTGGATGATGTTCATTAAAATTATAAAATGATAAAAATAAAGGAAAATGGTCACTACTATGTAGATCGTTACTCACAAAAAAATTAAAATATGGATATAGATTGGGAGAGCAGATGGCAAGGTCAATAGCATGGAAAGTCCTAGAAGGTTCGTGAAAGTAAGTATTGTCCCCATTATTTAAGATACACAAGGAGTTGTCAGAAATAACATTTTCAATGATTTGACCACGGGGGTTATTATTAGGGCTTCCCCACAGCAAATTATGTCCATTGAAATCTCCAAACATTAGGAACGGAGTAGGAAGCTGAGAAATAAGGCTATTGAGGTCATGCTGGTTTATGGATGCATTTGGTGGAAGATAGAGAGTGCAAATGGTCATTAAAAGATGAGAGTGTACTTGAATGGCAACAGCTTGAATGTTCGTATTTAATGGTATATTGGAGTGTGGTACATTATTAGAAATCAGAAGGGCAACCCCACCTGTAGCTCGGTCAGACTGTGTAAAATCTTTCCTGAAACATGTATAGCCACGAATTTTGACTTTATCGTGTTGTCTTAAGTATGTTTCTTGGAAAGCGAAGCAGATAGGTTGATGATCAGAGATTATATCTCTGATTTCATCACGTTTATTAATAAAACCTCGGCAATTCCATGAAATGAAATTTGTCATTTTTATTTTTATTTTTTAGATTATAACATCCACGTCATTCTCCTCTGATGCAGTAGACATTCCGTCCTCCCCATCAGAAGGATAGAGGCTGATAGTATCATCTTGTTTTGGAATGTTTACTTTATTATTTTTATTTGTAGTGGGAATGGGCACTTTTGTTAGTTTCTTTTTCTTGATATTGAGATGAGAGGGTGAATTAGAATGTTTTAGAGAGGGAGAGTTAAGACTTTTTTCAGACAATAATGTTTTAGTAGTTTGTGGCATTTTCTTTAAGTTTCTTGATTTGGATGAAGATGACTGTGAAGAGTTAGAAGTCTGATTTGGATTCGATTGTAAGTTTGGGGAATTCTTTAATGCTGTTACAACGGGAGAGCTAGTGTTATGAACAGTGTCAGTTTGGATTGCGATAGACTGATATGTTTTTTTGGTAACTATGGCAGCAGCATATGATTTTCCAACAGTGGGTGTCCTTGATTCCACAATTTTTCTTGCTTCGGGATACGATATGTTTTGTTTTGTTTTAGTTGTTTGTATCTCCTTTTCCATTTTCCATTTTTCACACGATTTTGAATAGGATGGGTGATCCTTTTTGCAATTAACACAACAGATTGGGGCTTCACAATTTTCACTGTCATGACCAATGGCACTACAACGGGCACATGTTTGCTTTCCACGGCATGAGGTCTTAGAATGGCCAAACCGTTGGCAATTGAAGCAGCGTAGAGGATTTGGAATATATTGTCTGATTGGGCATTCAAGGTAACCAGCCTTTATGGAGCGTGGTAGATTAGGGGAGTCTATTGTTAGAATTATGTGTTTTGTAGGGATGGGCTTATTGTCACGAAAAATGGAAATACGTTTCACTGCAATTACTTTTTGGTCTTTAAGGTTGTCTAGAATTTCGGCCTCTGGGATAAATTGAAGATCTGATTCTGATATGACGCCACGGCAAATATTTAATGTTCTATGTGGGCTAACAGTAACTGGTATGTCTGCGAATTTGGTACATTTCTTAAGATTATTAGCTTGTTTCTGACTCTCTACCTCAACCAATAACTCACCTGATCTTAATTTCTTTACGGATTTTGGATCACCCATGATAGACTGTAGCGCTTTCTGGATCAAAAATGGAGATGTTCGCAAGAAATCTCCTTCATTCCTCTTTATCACAAAAAATCTTGCCTCAGAATTTAGAAATATATTTTTCCCATTAAGGGACGAAGAAAATTCTTCCATTCTCTCTGCCCAAGATTTCACATTTGAATTTTCAGTAGCTTGGCCCGAGCCAGACGCATTAATCGAATTTCCTTTACTTGTAGCCATATTGAGATAAGATAAAAAGGTTGAGGGTTTCCTTAGTCCCACAAGTCAGCCCGTTTCTTGAACAGACGGAAAGCAAAGGGTTTTCAGAATCGCTCCCTGGGACACCCATAACCACTCACCAGCTACCAGATTAGTGACCCAGCTCAGGAATCACATGTGGTAGTCGTGTTAGTCCGGTGTTTCTCGTTCGAGTAGTCACCGTTGTCTCACCTTCACCAAGGGCACCAGTCTCCCAGTGTGATCCCAAGGCTAGACTACCGTGAGACCCTCACCAAATCGCCAACCCAATAACTAGCGCCACATCTACACCGGTCTCAGCTTGGTTAATGTTTTAGAAGTTAATTATTTTTAGTAGAACCAACAAGAAAAAGACAAAAAAATAAAGGTGAGTGGAAAATAAACAAGGTAAGTAGAACCCAACAAGGTGAGTAAAACAAGGTAAGTAGTTTCATTTTTTTTTTGTAAGTTTTTCAAATTTTTTTTTTTTTTTTTACATTTTTTTTTTTTTTCAAGAACAATAAACAAGAACAAGTACCAAAACCTTATTGGCAGTAAAAACCAAAAAACTAACAAGGACAAAAAAGTAAGACAAAAAGCTAAAATCTTAGTAGCAAAAAAAATAATAAATAAATAAATAAATAAATAAAAGGAAGGTAGAAAGGAAAAAAAAAAAAAAAAAAAAAAAGAGAAAAAAAAAGATCACTCGGGCCCGGGGTGCGTGACTCCCCCTGAATACCTGAAGAAGGTACCCCCCTGGGGGATCTTTCCATTGGGATCCTGATTCTCGTCAGACGGCTTCTCTGTGAGTGGTTTGGACTGTTCTGCTGGTTTCTGCCCTTTCAAAATGTGGCGCCACCTCCTGTCTGGAGCTCTGCACTTATGCTTATGATTTCATTCAACACGGAGCACGGCCACAGCTTCTAATTTTCCTTAGATTTTTTAAATGTCGTTGCCCATTCCTATGGAGGTTAAAACCCGATGCATTTGTTTTAAAGTTAATACTACAAACCTCCGTTGTTTGCCGTTAAATCTTTCCATTGGGATCCTGATTCTCGTCAGACGGCTTCTCTGTGAGTGGTTTGGACTGTTCTGCTGGTTTCTGCCCTTTCAAAATGTGGTGCCACCTTCTGTCTGGAGCTACTGCGCTGCTGTCATTACAAGTGTTTTTATTGGTGGTTATTTCGATTGACTCGCGGAACATGGCTCCAGACAGGAGGTGGCGCCACATTTTGAAAGGGCAGAAACCAGCAGAATAGTCCAAATCACTCACAGAGAAGCCGTCTGACGAGAATCGGGATCCTGATGGAAAGATTAAACGGCAACCAACGAAGGTAGTAAAGGTTTTTTAATATATTTAATTTGAAGCAATTGTTTTTAAAGTTAAATAAATAAATAAAACTGAGTTCGGTTAAAAAATAAATGTATTGCAATTCTTTTATTAAATCTCTCCAAGTTTGCACTCTTAGAATGTAAATTATGATAGATACCCGACTAAGCAAATAAATAATCTTATTAGCGTCGCACAACACATCACAGTGCACTCAGAATTTGCTCAGGTGCTTTCCGCACGACTCCAGTCCTTAGTTTATATGTTGACTGTGTGGAGCCTTCTCTCACTGACATCAGACAAAGACTTTCTTGTGAATTGTACTTTCGCATCCTTTCACATCCTAATCATCCACTTCATTCACTTTTAAATAGTAACGATCATAATCTTTATGTGAATCGCCCATCTTGCATCCCACATTTCGCTCTTAGAATTAAGAGCTTTCTTGCTGGCACCTCTCACATTCATACCAAAATTCGTCCTCGGTCACTTTTAAACATGACGCCTTGGAATTTCCAAGTTATTTCTTGTCTTCATCCTTTTAAGATGTTTGACAAATCTAACACAGATACTTCCATTTTTCAAGCACTTTTCTCTTCTCATCGTTCTGAGTATAAGGACTATGTCGAGATTTTTACTGACGGCTCCAAGACAACTAATAAAGTCGGTTGTGGTATCATCATTGATAACACTACATTTAGCTATCAACTCCCTAATTCATTTTCTATTTTCTCTGCAGAGTTTTTTGCGGTTGAGGTTGCTCTTAACATTATTTCATCTCATCGGAGGAGGAAATTCATTATCTATACCGACTCGAAGAGTGTTCTTGACTCTCTCTCTTCTAACTCTTGTAACCTGTCCTTCATATCAATTCTCAAAACTTACAACGACCTTCTTAAAAAGGGATTCAGCATTTTGTTTTGCTGGGTTCCTGGCCATGTTGGCATTAAAGGAAATGAAGCAGCAGACAAGGCCGCAAGGCAGGCTTCTCTACTTTTAAACTGTTCTGTACCTTACGATGACATGAAGCACACACTTAAAAACTATTTTAAAAATATTTGGCAAAGGGAGTGGAATAACCAAAACAATAACAAATTGCAAGAAATAAAACCTGAAATTTCAATCTGGCCAACACTCACCCCTAGAAAATATGATGTCGTTATTACTAGACTAAGAATTGGGCATTCAAGACTCACACATAAATTCTTATTGCTTGGAGAACAACAACCTGATTGTCCAAAATGTCATTTTAGTGCACTAACCATTCGCCATATTCTCACCGACTGCCCTTGCCTTCGTCATTTGTACCGACATTATTTTAATTCATCTTCACCCAATTTGACAAGCTTTTTAGGTGCAAATTCTCATCATCACGTGACAAATTTTTTGAAAGAGGCTGGTTTTTATCTCGACATTTGATTTTATTCTTTACAATGTTCATCCCATTTTACATCTGTTTTTACTTTGAGATCTGATTTTATTGTTTACAAATTCATCCTATTTTACATCTATTTTTTATTGTATACACTGTTTTTATTATATTTAATTTTATCTTGTTTCTTTTTTGTCCTGTGACTTTTTAATGACTTTCTGGATGGGTAAACCCATCCACAGGCTCTTTTTATTCTTTTACCTGTTTGTTTGGCGCAGCATGTCCTACTTTGGACCTTGCGCCAGAAAAAGGCATTCAACCAACCAACCAACCTTATTAGCGTCATTAAAAAGTTTATAAAATAACGGTTGCAAGAACTGCTGATTTCACTGAATACATGGTGATATTTTGTTCAAAAAATTAGCGCATGATTTTTTAAATGTAAATTATAATATTCCAAGAACAAGTACCAATAATATACATCTTTTAGATATTTGTTTGACATATTAGTTACTTATTATAAATAATGACATTAATATTTTATTCGCTTTTATTATTTAAAAATGTACACTTAACTTATGTTCTTCATAAATCTATGTTTTCTGTAGATTCACTCAGACCCTTTGGCCGAAGACTTAAATCTAATTTTTTTTTCTTTTTCCTTTGCAATGTGATATTATATCAAAATAAATTGACCACCTTTATAGTGTGTCAGTTTAGTCATTCCCGCAAGTGGTCACATTAGAAAGGTTCCACTGTATTTTACATGGTCCCTTGAATTTTATATTTAAATAATGTTAAAAAATCATGGATAATTCGAATTTTATTTTGGATAATCCAAATTTTTTATACGATTACCTTTAAAATATTAGTGTGAAATTTGTTCCCGAGATTTTTCTCATCTGAAGTGCATTTTCTATTTTAATAGTCTTTCAAAAGGATAAGGAAATAATACAAGGGAAGCCCCTAGCTAGTGCATCAGAAGATATGGTGCATATATATGAACTTCGAGGTTTTTGTGAATTGAAAGCCATGTGTAATGTAGAAGATTATATTTTTGTATTAGGTCTTATGCTATGACACAAAGATTCTACTTAAAAAAGAAATAAAAAATATTTTACTATTTTTTAAAATGTGGTGAATAATTAAGCTCGTGAAAAATATTGATATAATGGGGGGGGGGAGAGTAAAGGGGTAATGTAGCAGTATTCATAGATATAAAGTTTACGTGTTAAATTAAAAAAATTGAAACTCTACTATCAAAGATTTATTACTTTTTTTGACAAAATAGTATATGTAATTCGAATTTTCGGATATTTCGAATTTTTCTCTGGTCCCTACAACTTCGAATTATCCAAGTTCTGCTGTATTTAAATGCATTTTAATAATATGTATAAAAATTTAGATTTTTATGTTACTGTCTTATTTTTTAGGTATGGAAAAAGCTTAAACATTTGTGAAAAGGAAAGAGAAAGAATTGAAAAATACAGATGTAATCGGAAAGAAAGAAAATGAGAGATAAAAGGAAAACTTCAAAAACACACAAAAAAAAAAGCAACAATTAAATGTCCTGATACAACTGAAGTTAATGTTAAAGAATGTGAAGATATTATGGCACGAACAGATAAAGAAGAAATAATAAAAGAAGGAAAAAAATGTGAAATTAAAATATCAGCATCACCTGCAAATGAGCAGAATTCAGAGATTCTCAGAAAAAATGCCAAAATTGTGGATGCAAATATTTTAAAACAAAAATGTAAAAAAGAAATAGAAGAGAAAAATCAAGAACCAGTACAACTGGAAGGAAAGCTCGAATTAAATGAACACACATATATAAATAACAATAAACAAAAACTTGTTGAATATAGTGAAACAAGCGATAGTATGTGTGAAACTAGCCCGGAAGAAATTAGAAAAGTAAGACCAAAAAGAAAATTTATTAGTTATAACAACGCTCATTCAGAATATTTCAATAAAGGAAAGCCAGAGAAAAAAACAGAGTTTATCTGATAAATGGAGGAGAGAAAGCTTTATTCAAGTACAAATGGCGGCAAATGTAATTTCTGAAGCGGAATCTAAAAACGAAGGCCACAAAGAAAATTTATTCGAATCTGATGAGTATATTCCTTCAGAAAAATCCTGTGAAGTAATGCAGAAGGAAAAGAAATATATATCGGATATCAGTAGTGAAGGAAACTTTATTTAAATGGCAGTCTTGGAAACTTTTTCTTCAACTTCCGAGTTAGACAATTCATGTATGTTTTTGGAAGATAAATCCAGAAACGAATGTCACAAGGAAATTTTATATGAATCTAATCCTGAATATATCCCTTCAGAAAATTCTTATGAAGGAAAGCAGAAAATATATATCGGATATCAGCAGTGAAGGAAGTTGTAATCAAATGGCCGACACGCAAACGTCTTCTCCAACTTCAGACTTAGAGAAATATATTTTCAAAGGATAAATGTAGAAATAAAAATCACAAAGAAAACTTATACAAATTTGATCCTGAATATATTCCATCAAAAAATTCCTATGAAGGAAATCAGAAAAAAAAAAAAAAAAAAAAAAAAAAACACGTGGAAACATCGTCTTCTTCATCCTCGGAACTAGGAAATTTAAATGTAATTTCAGAAGGTATGCCCAGCAAAATAAGTCGAGAACAATTTATATGTATTCACTACAAATAACGCATGTACGCGAAAATGGGACAAGAAAGTTTCTGCTTGCACTGTGATAAACTGATCTCTAATTTATACAAACACCTCATTAATAAACATGTTGGGGAATCTGAAGTGTCTAAATTCTTGAGCTTGCCAAAAGGATCACTCCAAAGAAGGAAAATCTTTGAAAATCTTTCAGGATTCCTAATTCCATCAAAACGACCATCGAAAAACAAAGGATACAGTATTGATGATTATTATCCGTGCGACTCATGTTTTGGGTTTTTTATAAAATCGGAAATATGGCGACAAAAAAAATTGTCCTGGGAGAAAGCATTTAGTCCCAGGATGACAAAGGAATCCCCCTTTAACATCTGCTATGATGCCAGTGCATAAAGAATGCACAAATGAATTAAAAGAAAAAATCTTGCCAAAAATGAAACATGATGAAATATTTTTAGTAGTAAAAAATGACATATTAATTTTGGCATTTGGTTCAAGATTGTACAAGAAACATGGAAGAGAAACTCATCTGCATGCTCATATATGAAGCAAACTCCGAGACATGGGATGATTTTTAATATGCGCAAGAAAGGTTAACCCAACCGTGAACAATTTAAATATTATTGATCCAAAATAGTTCGAAACGGCGTTAAGGTTAGTTCAGATTCTGTGTGAATACAATAATACAAAACACATTTTTGGAAAACCGACCTTAGCGCTAAAAATAGGACACTCTTTAAAACGTTGTGCAAACATTAAAATAAGCGATGCTATAATGAAACAGGATGAAGAAATGAGAAAATCTACAGAAGATTTTGTAAAGTTATGTAATATTGGCTGGTCTGTAGATATTTCAAGCGATGCTCTTACTACTCTGCACAGAAGAAAGTTTAACAATCCACCTATTTACCAAAAGATATAGAGAAATTTCAGCAGTATCTGCGTAATAAATTAGAAGAATATTCTAAAATCTTTTTTCCCGTCACAAAAACTTCTTGGGAAAAACTTTGTTAAAGTAACGCTTGCATCTGTCATTCTGTTTAATAGGAGGAGATTGGATGAAGCCGAAAGGTAGTCTACAGAAATGTACAAAAATAGAGACATTAGAGATTGTCAAGAGGAAATTTTAAAATCATTGACACCATTTGAAAAGGAGCTAATGACAGAACTAAGTCTACTGGAAACCAGGGGTAAAAGAGGGAGAAAAGTACCCATAATTTAAAAAAAAGAAATGAAAAATGCTATTGACTTACTTACTAAACACAGAGATAAAGCAGGTATAAATAAAGACACCTTTATTTTCGCTAGAACAAATTTCCATTCGTTAACTTGCCAAAGAGCTTCTGATTGGCTTCAAAAATTAGTGGTTGAAGCCAATCTGAAAATCTTCAACCGAATTAAGAAAACACGTAGGAACAATGTCACAATTGTTCAATTTAAAGGAAAATGAACTTGATAGCCTAGCTAAGTTTCTTGGCCACGATATAAAGATAAATCTGGAATTCTATAGACTTCGAAAGAAAACCATTATTTTAGCAAAAGTTGACAAACTTTTAATTGCCAATGAAAAAGGAAAACTACATAAGTATTGTGGGAAATCATTAGATGAAATTGAGGAACCAGAGACGACAACCGACGAAGATACAGAAAATTTATGAAATATGAAAGAAAGTATGGAAGAAAAAGTTATTTTACCTGTAGACGATGCAACCAAAAATTTAGAAGGTGAAAATCGTCCTGTAGGAAAAGAACGAAATAAAAAAATAATCAAAAGACCGTGGAATGAAGAGGAAGTCGAAGCTGTTAAGAAACATTTAGGAAAGTTTTTCCTCTTCAAGACAGTACCAGGTAAAAAAGACTGTGAAGAATGTTTAAATAAATCAAAAGATATTCTGAAAAGAAGAGACTAGAGACAGATCAAATATTTTTTTTATAATAGAGTTAAATAATTGAATGAATCGTGACAATAAAAATCCAAAATTTATCCAATATTTCAAGAAAACATATTTTTTTTTTTTTTTTTATTGCATAATACACATTTCTAACATACATTATTATAAATGTCTGATTATATTTCAAAAAATAGATTTAAACAATACTTCACATGCTTTTTAATTATTACTCATAATATTTTTGGATGATACTAGTTTCAGTACAATTGTTAAGTGTTTAAGAAATATTTTTTCTTATGGTATATATAAATATCATTAATTACGATATGTATTAGAATTATATAGTTAATGCAACATTCTTGTTAATGCAACAGATGATTTCAGATAAGATATTTATAAATTAAAATGTCATTTTGAACTTCAGTATTAATAAAATTTCTGTGCTTGTATTTACAACTTTTCAGAAGCTTTATTTTCTTCGAGAAATCTTTATTTTTTTTTAATCATCGAATTTTCCCGATTACATTAAGAAAAAAAATTCAAAATAAAACTATGGTCCTATATTTAAAGTTAGCAAAGTTATCAAATAGATGGAAAGAAAAAATAAAAAACATACAAGTTCTTATTCTAAAATATGAATAGTCAGATCACTATAAATAAAATTGATGAGAATTAATTCGAAATGTTTAAATATAACTGCTATGATACGTGACATAACACTTTTGATGCTAGGTTATGGTTGGTTGGTTGAATAACTTTTACTGGCGCAAGGTCCATGTTTGGACATGCTGTGCCACACAAAAAAGGTAAAAGAATAAAAAGCAGCTTCTGGATGGGTTCACCCATCCAGATTGTCATTAAAAAAAAACACAGTAAAATTAAGAAACAAAAATACACAAAAGATAAAATCAAAAATAATTAAAAAACAGTGTAGACAATAAAAATCACTGTAAAACAGGATGAACATAGTAAATAATAAAATCAGATGTCGAAGTAAAAACCAGCCTCTTTCAAAAAATTTGTCAAGTGATGATGGGCATTTACACCTAAAAGGCTCGTCAGATTGGGTGAAGATGAATTAAAAATGTGTTCGATAGAGATGATGAAGGCAAGGGCAGTCGGTGAGAACATGACGAATGGTTAATGCACTGAAATGACATTTCGGACACTCAGGTTGTTGTTCTCCAAGTAATAAGTATTTATGTGTTAGTGCTTTGTCTGCTGCTTCGTTGCCTTTAATGCCTATGTGGCCAGGAACCCAGCAAAACAAAAAGTCAAATCCCTTTTTCAAAAGGTCATTGTAAGTTTTTTAAATTGAAATGAAAGTCAGTTTACAAGAGCTAGAAGAGAGAGAATCAAGAACACTCTTTGAGTCTGTATATATAATGAATTTTCTGCTGTGCTGAGATGAAAGGTTAAGGGCAACCTCAACAGCAAAAAACTCTGCAGAGAAGATGGAAAATGAATTAGGGAGTTGATAGCTAAAACTGGTGTTACCAAGGACAACACCACAACCGACTTTATAGCTTGTCTTAGAGCCGTCTGTAAAAATCTCGACGTAGTCCTTGTAATGAGAGCGATAAGATGAATAAAGAGCCTGAAAAATAGAAGCATCTGTGTTAGGTTTGTCAAATCCTTTAAACGGATGAAGACAAGAAATTACCTGGAAATTCCAAGGTGTCATGTTTATAAGAGACCGAAAACGAACTTTGGTATGAATATGAGAGGTGCCAGCAAGAAAGTTTTTAACTCTAAGAGCAAAATGTGGAATGCAAGATGGGCGATTCACATATAGATTATGATCGTTACTATTTAAATGAGAATGAAGTGGATGATTAGGATGTGAGAGGATGCGATAGTACAAATCAAGTGAAAGTCTTTCTCTAATGTCAGTGAGAGAAGGCTCCACACAGTCAGCATATAAACTGAGGACAGGAGTAGTGCGGAAAGCACCTGAGCAAATTCTAAGTGCACTATGATGTGTTGTGTCAAGTTTCGTAATGTAAGAATGAGGGGCTGAACCATAAACCTGGCAAACATAATCAAGTTTAAAGCAAATAGCAGCTTGATAGATTTTCAGCAGAGATGGACGATCAGCACCCCAACAAGTGTTAGAAAGGACTTTTAGAATATTAAGTGCTTTGTCACATTAGTTCTTAAGTTTAAAATATGAGGTTTAAAAGTTAGTTTTCTGTCAAAGATAACACCCAGAAAGCGAGTCAACAACTGAAAGTGGTCTGTTGTTCATTAAAATCTCTGGATCAGGATGAAGACCTCGTTTTCGGCAAAAATGCACACACTGTGTTTTGTCAGTAGAAAAAGTAAAACCGTTTTTATTTGTCCATTTAATTATACTGTTTATAGCAAGTTGTAATTGGCGTTCAATGAAGCGCATATCATTTCCCTGGCAAGAAATTTGCAGGTTGTCAACATATAAACTCCCATGGACACTTTGCGGCTGCTGTTTTAGAATATCATTTATTTTTAAGGAAAAAAGCGTAATGCTCAAAACACTGCCTTTAGGCACACCTTCCTCTTGAAAATAAAAGTCGGAATAAACTGATCCAATACGAGTTTGAAAGCGTCTGACTCTTAAAAAGTTTTCAATAAAAATAGGGAGATTTCCTCGAAAGTTCAAATTATATAAATCTCTTAAAATTCCATAGCGCCAAGTCTTGTCATAGGCTTTTTTCATGTCAAAAAAAAATTGAAACCAAATGGTTACGTCTCACATAAGCTCTTCGAAAATTAGTCTCCAGTAATAAAATATTATCTACCGTTGAACGGCCTCGTCGGAATCCACTCTGCCATGGTGAAATCAAATTATTTTTTTCTAATGTATAGACAAGCCTAGTATTTACAATTTTTTCCAGCAGCTTACAGAGGCAGCTTGTGAGGGCAATGGGTCTATAATTCTTGGGATCAGTAGCATCTTTGCCCGGTTTAGGAAAAGGAATGACAATAGCATTGTGCCAAGCAGTAGGGAAAATATGTTCAGTCCAGATTCTATTGTAGAGTTGAAAGAGATTTTTAAGAGACTGTTTTGATAAATATTTAATCATAATGTAGGTAACACCATCGGGTCCGGGAGCAGAGTTATGACAATTTTTTAAACTACTTTTTAATTCACTTTCAGTTAAATGACTATTGTACTCCTGTGAGGAACGGGAGTGAAAATTAATTAATGAGCGTTCAGAATTACGTTTATAAGACAAAAAACGTTCAGAATAGGAATTATAGCTGGAGATGTCGGATAAAGTTCTTCCAATGATATTTGCAATATTTTTAGTAGTAGTTATAGTTTGGCCATTATCTTTTAAAAACGAAATACTGTGATTAGGATATATTCCCATGGCTTTCTTTACACGACCCCAAAGCTGTTTGCTGCTTACATTGGAGGTAATGCTGGACACATACTTAATCCAAGAATCCCTTTGGCATTTTCTACGGATTCTTCGTGCAGCTGCCCTTGCTTTTTTGAATGCGATATAATTAGCAGCGGTTGGGTACCTCCTAAAAATTCCCCATGCTTTTTGCTGCTGTCTTTTTGCAATATTGCATTCATCATTCCACTATGGCTTGGAATGTTTATAGTGCCCAGAAGATTTTGGAATAGTAATATTAGCTGCATTTATAATACAATTAGTGATGTCAGTGACTGCTTTGTTTATATCACCCTCAATCATTTCATGTGTAATAGTTGCTTTTACAGCAAAAGCGGTCCAGTTGGCCTTGTCATAAATATAATGTGGATTTCCAGGATGATGAAGATAAAAATTGAGGAAAATGGTCACTATTATGTAGATCGTTACTAACAAAGAAATTAAAATATGGATAAAGAATAGGTGAGCAAATGGATAGTTCTATTGCATGAAAAGTTCTTGAAGGTTCATGAAAATAGGTATTGTCACCATTATTTAAAATACACAAATTATTATCTGTGACAATGTCCTCAATAAGTTGACCACATGGATTAATGTCATGACTGCCCCAAAGTGGGTTGTGCCCATTAAAATCACCAAGAATTACAAAAAGCGCTGGCAGCTGCAAAATAAGGTTGTTGACATCGCGAGAGCTGAGAGTCATATTTGGGGGTAAATAAATACTGCAGATAGTGACAAGCATGTGAATATGGACCTGCACTGCAATAGCTTGGATATCTGTGTTAAATGAAATATTGTTGTGAGGCACATCATTAGAAATAAGAAGAGCTACACCACCTGTAGCTCTGTCAGATTGGGTGAAATCTCTTCTGAAACAGTTATAGCCGCGAAAATTAGTATTATCACATTGTCTTAAGTGTATCTCTTGAAAGGAAAAACAAATAGGTCGATGATCAGAAATAATGTTTTTGATTTCATCTCGTTTATTGATAAAACCTCGACAATTCTAGGAAATGAAATTTGTCATGAGGATTTTTATTAAAAAATATATATATATATACTGTTTAGATGGGAACATCTACGTCATTTTCTTCTGATAGAGTAGACATATCATCCTCGGCATCAGAAGGATGGAGACTGATTGTGTCGTCTTGTATGACAGGAGATACTTTACAAGTTTTGTTTGAGTTTAGGGTGGATAATTTTAAAGTTTTCTTTTTCTTGATAATATTGGGACGGGAAGGTGAATTAGAGTGTTTTACAGAGCCAGAAGTATGACCTCTGTCGGACAATATGTTTTTCATTATATGTGCTGATTTCTTAGATGTTGATGGTTTAATGGAAGACTGTGAAGAGCTTGAAGACTGAACAAGTTTCGTCTGTAGTTTTGGGGCATTAAGTTGTACAGATTCAACTGGAGAGCTATTGTTGTTAAGGGATTCTGTTTGTGTAGCTATAGTTTGATATGTTTTTTTTTCGTGGATGTAGCGGCAGCATAGGATTTACCAATTACAGGTGTTCTTGATTCTACAATCTTTCTAGCTTGAGGGTATGATATGTTCTCTTTAGTTTTAACAGTTTGAATTTCTTTTTCTATTTTCCATTTGGCACAAGTTTTTGAGTACAATGGGTGATCTCTTTTACAGTTGATACAACAGACTGGTGCTTCACAATTTTGATTGTCATGTCCCACTGCACCGCAGCGGGCACATGTTAGTTTGCCACGGCATGAAGTTTGAGAATGACCAAAGCGTTGGCAATTAAAGCAGCGTAGAAGAGGGTTTGGAATGTACTGTCTTATGGGGCATTCAAGATAACCAGCTTTTATTGATCTAGGAAGTTTGGGGGAGTCTATTGTAAAAATTATGTGTTTTGTTGGTACAGGTTTATTATCACGAAATATTGTAATGCGTTTGACAGCTATAACATTTTGATCTTTGAGGTTCTCAAGTATTTCACTCTCTGGAATAAATTGAAGGTCGGGTTCAGATATGACACCACGACAAATATTTAACGTTCTGTGTGCACTATGATAAATGGGATATTCGCAAATAGGGTACATTTTTTTAAATTGTCATCTTGCTTACTATTATCAACTTCAATAAGTAGTTCTCCTGATCCTAGCTTTTTCACAGGTTTTGGATCACCCATTATTGACTGTAAAGCCTTCTGAATCAAGAAAGGATCACCCTCCTTTCTTTTCACAACAAAGAAATGTGCTTCGCAATTTACAAAAATATTACTTTCACTAATAGTGGAAGAAAATTCCTCCATCCTCTCTGCCCATGATTTAGAGTTTGAGCTTTTACTTGCTTGGCCCGAGCCAGACGCATTATTCGAAATTCCCATAATTGTAGCCATAATAAGAGAAAGAGAGAAAAAGGGGTGAGTGTTTCTTCCAACACACAAACGCAAAGGGTTTTTAAGAATCCTCTCTGGGACACCCATAACCACTCACCAGCTACCAGGTCGCCGACCCAGTTCAGGCACCACATGTAGCAGTCGTGTTAGTCCGGTGTTTCTCGTTCGAGTAGTCACCGTTGTCTCACCTTCACCAAGGGCACCAGTCTCCCAGGGTGATCCCAAGGCTAGACTGCCGTGGCACCATCGCCAAAATCTTTGCCCCAATAGCCAGCGCCACACCTACACCGGACTTTACTTAGTTAGTAGATTAATGGTTAATATATATATATATATATTTTTTTTTTGTTGTTGTTGTTGCATTTTTCAATTTTATGATTTTTGTAGTTTTTTTTTTTTTAATAACAGTCAACACAGGAAAAACAGGGTGAGTCAGAACATAACAAAAAATAGGTTAGTACAACGAGGTGAGTGGCATCTTATTTTTTTGTGCTTTCAAATAAATGTTATACTTTTTTTGGAGATTTTTTTTTTTTTTTTTTTTTTAAAGAACACAGCAAAACAGGGATAGACCAAGAGCTTATTGGATTAAAAAAATATAAGGCAAAATACAAAACTAAAAGACCAAGAGCTTATTGGCATGAAAAAAAGTAATACAAAACCCATAAGTAAAAGAACAAGGGAAGACACCCAACTTAGTGGCAGCAAAAAACAAAAAACAAAAAATAAATAAAAGTAATAAATAAATAAATAAATAAAAAGAAAAGGAAGGTGAAAGGAAAAGGTAACTCAGGCCCGGGGTTCGTGACACCCCCTGAATACCTAAAGGAGGTACCCTATGGGGGCTAGATTATGGAAAATACCATGTTGATCTCACGTAAGAAATATTTTGAATTAAATATTTTAGATCATACACATTTTAAGATTTAATCAACATTATTTAGCCATAGATTCGCAATTATTCATTTTTGACAAACATTCCTCAATTTTTAGAGACATGGCTTACTTGGCTTCTGATTTAAATAATAACATTAGAAGATAAAATCAACCTGACATTTCTACGACGAAAGCATTAACGGGCCCTTGGGAAATTTTTTTTACAAATAACTTATTAACTAATACATATTTTAAATTCTGTTTTCCCATTCTGAAAATTGCCGACTTTTAAATTGACAGACTTTTTGTTAAAAATGTATTTTTTTTTTTTTTTTTTTTTTTTTTTTAATATTTCATTTTGAAATTGCAAAATGAAAAATTTAACATATTGAAAACGTATATTTTGCAGCTTAAAAATGAAATACAAAAAATATATTTTTTAAAAAGGTCCGTCAATTTAACAGTTGGGAATTTTCAGAATGTGAAAACAGAATTTAAAAATATGTATTAGTTAATAAGTTATTTGTAAAGAAAATTTCCCATAGAATAACATTGGCTTTGGCTTCCGGCGACGGCAAGTGAAGCAGTTATACTGAAATTTTTTATCTAATCGTCATTTTACTTATAGCGATCTTCTAACCATATTTACTGTAAATTGAAACTCGAAATTCGGTAAGCGGAAAAAAAGTCACTAGGAAAAAAGGTCCCCTAATTAAGCAAAACATAAATGTGTATATAAATTTATGAAAATTTTTTAGTTAACAACATTATAGAAAAAACCTGCATAAAACTGTGACAAAAATTAAAACTTTTCTGCCAACTGTACATCAGCAGCACTTAAATTAGCAGAGGATTTTTTTTTTTTTTTTTTTTTTTTTTTCCCAATAAGTTAATCGATTATGAATAATTTTGAGGCCATGATATCGGCATCTCAGCGCAGTTACGCATCAAAACTAATATTTAGAATGGATTTTAGACCTAATTTTGAAAAAAAAATATTTGAGCAAGAAATTTTGCAAATTTTAGAGTAGTGGAAAATACATATAACGATATTGAGGACGTATAAATAAAGAATATTTACATTAAAATAAATAGGCATGAATCGAAACTTCACTAAAAGGACGTATAAATGTAAAAGACGTACAAACGGTGCTTTAGTGTACCAACCACTAGGCTAATTTAAATGGGCCTCAAATAAGTTGGCTGGTACGTGTAACTCTGAGGTGTAAAAGCACACACTAGCTGTTGTGCACGATCGTTTGGTTTATTCAAATAAATATTTAACTATATAAATAAATAAATAAATAAGCCTATTTTTGTTTCCTATGTAATAGATTTGAAATTCTGCACAAAACGGAATTTAATTTAGTAAGATGGGATATGTTTTAACCTATTCTTCCATATAAAGGCATACAATAACTGCATTTCACTCTCTAAAATCGGTTACTCACTTCTTAAAATTCCTGTGGTATAGCATTAATGTAGCTTTATATTTTGGTGTAATTTTAGCACCAGAGTTGGCTAGAGTTTGCCCGACCCAAAAAAAACCTAGTGGCTTTTTTCAATAGAACCAACCCACTTGAAAGAGACCCCAAAAAAGCCCAAGTGGGTTCTTTCAAAATCCTTGTTAAAAATTTTACTTCTGTCTAACTTATAATAAACACACAAATATAAAACAAGTAGTATGTACATTATTAGAACATGAACAAAGAATTTTCAGAAACATTGAAGATGCTCAAACTGCTCTGTAGAAAAAAATCCTGAAATATTCCCCATGAAAAAAATGCATAATTATCTTATTAACACATAATAAAAAAAAAAAATATTTAAAAAAAAATATATAAATAAAAGCAATGGGAAAAAAAAAATGTTTGTCAATATAAAGGAAACTATTTAACAGAACGACACTTATATGTAATCAAGAGGGACAATAATTAAAAATATTTTTTGAAAATTTATTGACTACGAAAAGTTTAATAAAGCAACATGAAATAAGTATTAAAAGCCAAATTTTGTTGTAAAGGGGAGATTTTTTTAAGAATATTTAAAGTGCAGTTATTTAATTTTTAAATTTTCTTCATAACTATATATTCAATTTTAAATTAATTATTTAAAAAAAAAAAAAAAAAGGAAAGAGTTTGCACGTTCAAAAATTTTTTTTTACTTCATTCATTTATTTATTTAACATAAAAATAAATATATATGTTTATTTAATTTAAGCAAGCATTTTTTAAAAATAATTTTAAAGTTAAAATGGGGTTTTTATTAATGTGTTTTGAACAAATTATCCGACTAAACTGAACAATACGGAGTTAGCTAATTTTTTTCCTGATTCATAAAGTGTACCAGTTTGTGATAAAATCTAATAATCTGGAATTGATGTTATATTTGGCGTGAAATTGCATCATTCTATGTTCGATAGGATTAATCAAATAAAACACAGGAAGTAACGTAACAATAAATGCTATGGACATTATGCATAGTGTTCATATGTAACTGCGATTTAGTATATGTAATTTTTCCACTTAATTTTTTAGACATTGTTCATTTTAAAATTTCGTCGGAAAAACACGTAAACTGACCCATGGATTGTCACAAGCAATAAGGGCACGGACCCGAGATTTTGAGAGTGAGAAAGGCGTGCTGCCAAAGACAGTGAGGATAGGACGTAAGGTTTTGAGCAACTGTAACAAATTTTCTGTTTAGATTTTATTTATAAATCAGTATAAAAATAGTGATTTCCTTTCTACTCATTTAAATATAGTGACCAGAGAACAGACAAAGTATGCTATAGTCAGAATAAAAAAACATAAAATATCTGATACAAAATGAGTATTTTTATCAAATGTAATTTAACAGTGTTGGTGTGAGTGTTAACAGAATTTCATTTGCATAATTTATTAGCCAAATGTATTAAGCAACTTACATAAAAATCTTAACCAACATGTGAAATTCCAAAAGCTGTAGTTGGTAGAATGAACTGAGTTTCAGTACCTCCCAAGAGAAAATGGAAAAAAAAAAAAAACTATCCGAATTAAAAAATTACGACGTTTCTTTAAAAAGCAAGATGTAGAAATTTCTAACTAAGTGTTCCTCTTTCGAGAAACTTTTTTTTTTCTTTTTAGGACTGAGGACTATAAGCCTCAATCTGAGATTTTTGCGGTGCCATTTTTCGATAGTGGGACATTTGTCGAAATCATTTTTCGAAAATATAATTGAATAATTTGAAAGTCATGTTATAATTTGAAAAAAAATAAAAAATAATAATAATAGTCCTCCATCCTAAACTAAATTCTGCTTTTGCCAGAATTTAATCAAAATCATTTTTTGATTATATTTCCCATAATTTTTAGATTTCGATAAATGTCCAACTATCGAAAACTTCTAAAATATTATACATGTTTTCAAAAGATTGAACATTTAAAAAAATAATATTCATTTAATAGAGAAAATGACTTCACAACAGTAACAATGTACTGAAAAATAAATAAATAAAATAAAACTATATCCGTGATTTTAAATAAATAAAATAAAAAGAAAAGAAAATTAAAAACTTCTTGAATCTGTAAAAGACTATTATTATTATTATTTTTTTTTTTTTTAATTTTAAATACAATATAAGGTGATTTTTCAATACCTTTTGCACAGGGTTTGTCATTAAGACAAGGTAGAGTAAAACATTTTATAGGACTCATATGAAACAATGAAATATGCACCTAATGATAATTATCATAGTTTTGCACTCAAGCGACTGCAGTATATGACCTATTTGGAACATTTATATGCTTTTGTTTACATTAATTTCAAAAAACTGCTGCACGCAGTATTGTTTATTTACTTAATAATTTTGAATTAGGAAATAAAAAGTTCACGCGCAATATGAAATAAAATTAAGTAAAAAAATTAATTTAATTTTTATATAAAACATGATCACGTGCTATCGTAAAGAGTAGATGTAAAATTTAAAGTTTAATTTTATTGGCAAGAATTATAAATTTAAATAGTAAATAATTTAAATGAAAGTTTAGAAGTTAGAATTTCTAACTTCTTGCGTTCGTGTTTCAGATGTATGTTAGTTATGTAATATGCCAGACAATATACGACAAAGTATTATCTCTCTTTATTTATTTTTATTATCAGTAATTTGCATGTGGATAAGTATTTTCATAGAGATATTTGGCATTAATTTAATATTTTTTATTTATTAAGCAGTACTTTTTTTACCTGCAGCAAAACAAAATTTTTCGTGGTGTACCTTATGAGGTCCTTTTATGTTCTCCCCTTAATTGTAAATGGTTATAATTTGGATTTTATTAAGATTTTTTAATTTTTATTTTGTAAATATCATAAGAATTTTTATTTATTTATTTATTTGTTTACATATACTTGAAATCACATTTCCACATATGAAATAGCCTTAACGTAGTTAGAAAACATTCTGCGAAACTGCTTATATTAAAGCATTAGATATGTATAAGGAATACTCGATCATTAAATTTGAATGGTATGATTGAAATAGTATGTTTTTGCACCTTTAATGTTGGAAAGTTTTAAATACAGCAAGTAACTCCAAGTTGTATTCTGCACGCTAGTAGAAGGAAGGTGCCAGATTCAAACCCAAATCGCACTCTTCGGCGAAGCCGTTCGTAGTATTTAGTGGTTTTCTCCAAAACTCGCTTAACGAGAATCTAGGGTTCCTAACCCCCCCTCCCCTTACAGAGAATATTGCTTCCAGATCTAGAACCCAAATGTAGTCAATCGCCCTTAATCCTCAAACACGAGACACTCAATGATTTTAAGGCTAGCAATATTGATGGCGTTCTTGAAAAAGGTATTGCACAATATCAATGATTAAAAATTTCATATTAGTATATATGTTACCGCTAAAATGCAGAAATCAGTTAATCTGCAGATTAGCTAGGTAAACTGCACATTAACTAGGGCGATCCGTTAAAGTGAGGAATTTTTTTTCATTTCTCAAATTACCTAGGTAATCTACGAATTACCTAGATAATCTGCACATTACCTACTAGGCACTCGTTAAAGTGAAAATAAGATCTCTGGTGGTGTAATTTTACAGCACACTGTGTTGTATTTGTTTTTTTCATTCGGGGAAAAAATAGCTTTCTTTCCTTTTCTTTCTTTCTTTACTTATTTTAATCTGTATGTGTTTTAATTTTTATGTCTTTTAAAGTTATATTTGTTTTAATTTTTTTACTTATTTCATCTTTTTTATTCTGCCAATATAACTTTGAAGATGTTATGCATTTTTAATATGAAATATAATAACTTTAATAGTTTTCAATAAATTCTATTTTATAAATGAATGTTAGAATTATAATATAGTAATGTTTTCTTTTCAAAATAAAAATATTTAACCATTTAAATAAAAAATAAAAAAAGTTTTATTAACAACTTACATTGCTATTACTATTTTTTTTTTTTAATGTTATGCACCAATTTTTAATTCGATAAAGAAATATTAAATTCGACAATTCAGAAGCATTATTTAAGAAGTACTTCAAATAATTAAAACTGCTTTAATAATAATTTTTAGACCGCAGGAAAATTAAAATGACTGTTTTCCAATGCTTTATTAAACAATATTTTGCAGCATACATATTACAGCAACAAGTACAAGTTTAGCAATTATATTAATTTTACAATTAAATAAATAATAATAAAAAAAAACTTTATTAACACATTTTATGTGATAAACTACAACGAAATTATATGAAAAAGCGAACAAAATAAAAATAAAAATGCAATCATGATAGATAAAATATATAAAGGAAACTTGAAATTGAAAGAAACAACAACAAAATGTAATGAAATGCTAAAAAATGCATAAAAATTTCATATTAAGTATTTATTAAAGAAAGCCATAATATTGAATGCCATATTTTTCAGAGTTAAAAATTAAAACTTTTTTTTTCAGTAAGTAATAGTAATTTAAATCAATTTTTAAATAAATTAGTTTTAAAAAAGTTGTGTTTTAATAGTTTTATTTCGGGAGGAAATAATTACTGTGCTGTAAATTTTAATATTCATAATTCAAAATGAAGTTTCAGGAGATAGAGTGTTTAGATTAAGATTAGATTTCAATAATAAAATGCAGTGCAGACCCTTATCAAACTTATATTGACAGAATTAAAAAAGAGAAGAAATAAAATCAAAATTAAAACAATTATAACTTACTTGTTACTTTAAGTTTTGTGTTGGTCATGATAAGAAACCTATAATAACTATGTCTTCGATGCTCCAAGTTTTGCGTTTACTAATTATCATAGGCGGAAGCGGAGTGGAAAGGATGAAAGTTTTGGTTTGTGTTTGAAGGTCATTCGCGTATATGTATCACATGACTGTTTGACGTCATAGTGAATGTAAAAAAACTAAGGCTCGAAACAAACATTTGAACTTTAACGACACAGAAGCCGCTAATCCACAGATTACCTAGTTAAAACGCAGAAAACTCTTGATTCCACACTTAAACGGGTCATTTTAGTTAATCTGCAGATTAGCTAGGTAATCTGCACATTAACGGATTTTGAGCTTTAACGGTAACATATACATGTGACTGAAAATTGCTGTAGATTGTAAAATTATAGTCAAACCTCAGAAATCCGAAAATTTCGTTAAATCGACATTTATGCGTAAAACTACCCTGAAATGGAATTGGATAAAGAAAAGATTTATAAATAGTAATTTAAGGGAAAAAGGCGCATATTCTGTGTAAAATTAAGTTATAACGCGATTAATTAATTAAGAGATGAAATTTCAAAATCTATAACTAATGCACATTAATTCAACACATGCATACTGGTTTGATTAAATCCATATTACTTCTTTAAAAATGTGGTGGTGGTGGTGGGGGGGGGGGTATGATATATATATATAAATTATTATAAACATAAACATACTAAAATATAAGTTATTATTTTAAATTTGCATTTAAAAATACAATTTTTGATACCTTATCTGAAGTAAGACGAGTTCTTCTTTCAGATAAAATTTGTCCCTGTTTCGAGAATATTCTTCCACATGGTACAGATGTTGCCATGATGCAGAAACGACGTTTGACTATTTCAAATAAATTTGGAAACATATTTTTGTTTTCTTTCCACCAAGGCAAAGGGTCTGCATCACGCCTAAGAAGGGGCATCTGTAAATACTTATCCACTTCTTGGATACTTAAAGCTTGTGGATTAATGGCATTTGTATCAAAATATTTTTCTATTTCTTGATCAAAATCTTGCCAAAGAGTGCTTGTACTGGGCACATTACTGCCTGCTTGTGAAGAATTAGTTGTATTTAACATTGAATCATTCCGATTCTTCATAATGCTTGCACATTTATTTATAATCACTGATATGGTATTTTTAAATCTTTGTTTGTCTTTGTAAAAGCAGTGTTGTTTGAACCTAGGATCCAAAAAAGTTGCTTCCCAAAGTTGTGCTAAATCTCTATATTTACGAAATATTTTTATTTCCAGATTTTCGGATAAATTATTTACCATGTGTTTTAAATTATCTTTAGTAAACGATTCATTTTTTAATTTTTGGCAGTGATTAAAAATGGCACAACTCAAAAGGCAGATTTTCGACAAAGTGGCATTTTTTTCACTGCTTATTTCATTTGTTGCTTCTTCGAAGCATTTCAAAATTTCACAAACTTTTTCTAAAACCTCCCATTCTTCCTGAGATAAATGTTTTAATGTTTGATTTGCTAATAAAGTTAGCGTCACCTGTAAAGGTTCTTTATTTTTTACGAATCTGTTAAACATATCATATGTTGAATTCCATCTTGTAGGACAGTTCTGTTTCAACGTTAAAACTTCATATCCCAAATCTTTTTGGGATTTTTCTAGACGGGCCATAGCCTGTGGGCTTCTTTTAAAAAATTCAACGATGCTTTTTGACTTTATCGCGAATTTCGAGATCGCATTTAAACTGGACTGAACTACCAAGTTCAGTGTGTGAGCAAAGCACGGTATATGCCAAAGTTGACACATCTGTATAGTCTTGATCATATTGCTGGCATTATCCGTCGTGCATGCGACGATTTTCCCATTTAAGTCCCATTCTTTCATGATTTCTTTCAAGGCATTTACTATATTTTCAGAGGTATGTTTTTCTGAAAATTTACAAGAACTCTGTAAAACAGATTTTAATTCCACAGCTTCGTTTAAAAAATGTGCTGTGACAGCAAAATAGTTTTCATTTTTTAAGGAAGTCCACGAATCCATAGTAAGAGCCACATATGTCGCTTTACTAACTTCCGATTTTAAGGATTCAAGGGTACTTTCATAAAATTTGCATAATAAGCTTCCAGACAGCACTTTTCTACTAGGTACATTATAATTGGGATTTAACAACGATAGCAATTTTTGAAATTCTACACTGTCTACAACGTTGAATGCAAGGTAGTTTTTCACAATAAACCGTAATATCTGATAATCAATTTTTTCTTTGAGATTTTGAGATACAGGTCTGTCAGAATATGACGTTATTTTGGTTTGATTCGTTTTTGAATTTCCTTCTGAAAAATTCTGAAGAATTTCTTCAATATTATCTTTCACGGATGACAGGTCGTTTTCTTCTACTGTTTCAGTATTTTCTTCTGATACTTTAGGTATATTTCTTTTGCGAGTTTCATTTAAATTTATAGAAATATGCTTTAGCCTCAAATGCCTTGATAATGAAGATGTTGATACTGTTTTAGCATTGTAGCATAAAACATTAGTGCAGATATTGCATTTAGCTTTTCCTAAATCAAGTTTGGTAAAATAGTCCCAAACGACACTTCGTCTTGACATTTTTCAAATAATGAAAAAGAGAAGCAGTAAAAAACTCATCAAGATTTTAAGGATGACAAATATCATCGAAAAATAAATGCTATAGGCGAGAAGTCTAACACAAGCAAAGCAAAATGAGATTCTGTTTAAGGCAAGGTAGGTGAGTCCCTAAAATAGATAGGATACTCTTCTAATAGATAAGATTTTTCTCAGCACAGGAAACGGGTGGTAAATCTTGTTATTTTCAATTAAAACTTACAAATTGCTTGCTTTCGAAAGAAAAAAAAAAAAGATTGATAAATGTTCGAATGACCATTAAAAAATACTTTTCTGTCTCCCCTTCCGGTTTCGCTGTGTGGTCGGTCACCGAGCAATCTTCAACACCGCTCAAAATCATATATCATAATCAGTCATATCTAATTCAATAGGATATGATATCTGAGTAAAGAAAGAAAAAAAAAAAAAAAGCCTTTTTTTTTTTTCTCTGCAATGGTTTTATTTGGCGTTCATTACTTTAGGTTTAGTTTGGAATTTGCATTAAAATTTTAATTGGTGATCCAAATGTAATGGTCCTTTAACTAGCCGTCAATAAAAGGGACATTTATCACAGTACACTTAGGTTTTTTCAAGGAGTTATTTATTATTCATTTTAATATTTATTTTTAATTTTTTTTTTTTTTTAACTTCTGGTGCTTCATTCTGATTGGTCTCTGCTCACGCGGAGATTTATTCAGAGATCAAAATTCTAAATTCATCCCTTTGGCTTTTAATTATTTTATGGAAAATTATTTTTATGTTTTTCTCATTTTTCGTTGGAGGTAAGCATTGGTTGCGACCAAAAGCAGGTACTCCGAAGCACATCGTTGACTTGACCGATTTATCACAGTAATATTTAATGTTTCCTGAAATTTTGTATATATATATTTTCTTTCGAACATCTAATTTATTTGGGTATGAATTTTTTGTGTATATATATATTAATGATGTTTTAAAACGTAGTTAAAGTCGAGCAATATATGTGTGTCCGTGCGCGCGTTCATAACAAAACACTTAGAAAACCTCATGTTATTCTATGGGGATCATTTTATTTTATTTTAGAGTTATTAATTATCGAATGTATATATTTTAAGTTTCAATTTCACATTCTAAAAATTCACAATCGTTTAATTAGTATTCATTTTCTTTTTCTGACTTATAAGCTATATATATATATATATATATATATATATATATATATATAACTAAACAATAAAGTTTGAAAATGAGAATTAATTTAACGGTTGCGAGTTTTCTCCGAAGTAAAATACAAATTAAAAAGTAATAGTAATAGGCTATGAATAAATCTATAAACAAATTTCACCATGGAAATACATGGAATTTGCCGTGTTAAGATAAACAAATTGTAAAAGAGAGAGAGGACATTTAATATGCAAAAGTAACTGGAAAGAGACATCCACAATTGCTTATATTTATAAAAGCAAAGAAGCGAATATGTTTACAGCAATTTCACTTTTACTTATCATTATCCTTATAGTACTAAGATTTAGTTAGAAAACTGGATTGAAATAATTTTGCTATAAAATATATCAAACATACTTCATACATGTGTGTGTGTATAACCATTTTACTAAGTATGTGAAAATTAAAGATAAGTCAGAAATTTTCGATTTCAGGTTTTTGACATTTTTGGACATTTCCAGGTGTGAGAAATTCATAAATCATAAAACTGATGTGGTTTTCTTCTGTAGGTTATTTTGTTTGCTAGTATGGGTGCACAATATCACTGGAAAAAAAAAAAAAATGTTAAAGTGATCGGACGAGTTTTAAAATTGTTTTGGGTCGATAAAACACACTACCTTTCGTCAGGCGAACATTTTTATGCAGTATAAAGTATTTCATCTTAAATTATTCATGAATTAAGAGTGTGTTATGAAAAAAGAATCATATTATATGTAATCATACATTGAATTATTGTATATGCAAATATCGATATATTTATATAGACATGTAAGCTTAAAGGTAAGAAATAACATACAGTAATAAATCAAATATTATAGATATATAGATACATTATATAAGATGCAGCAAAAATGGGGTAATTATTATTTTCGAATTTTTAATGCGTATTTAAAAAAAAAAAAAAAAGTTGTCAAGCAATACTCCCACTAATTTTTAACTAACTAATTAAAGTAATTCTTTTAATTACTTTCAAATTGTTAATACATGCAAAGGAGAAAAAAGTTATCTTTTATTAGGGAATACCTTACTATTCTTTTTAATTCTATTCTATATGCATTATTCTTATTATTTTGCAAAGCTATTATCCTGCCACACCCCCTAAAGAGAATATGAAAAAAAAATAATAATAATAATAACTTGAGCTTATTTTGTTACTTTGAACGAATATATATATATATAAATAATATATATTTTAATTATTATTACTTTTAAATGGGAAAAAAAAAAAAAAAAAAAATATTACTGTAAAATTCTTAATAAGTTATGGTAAGAAAAGTTAATTTTGTTATAAAGCGTCATGTTTCATAATCTTACTCGGAAAGGTGGTACCGTGCCGACTCAGTTTTTTTGTTTTTAAAAATACAATTTCCTTTTAAACAATATTTTTTTAATGTTTCCGTGTATTTTTCGACCCTTTTAATATACAGTATTAATATTTTAATTATACGAATTAAATTTCAATGGGTACTCGTTATGTCGGTAAAAAGTTGGGTTACTCCCATTTACAGGTAGGTAGGCATGTGTGTGTGTATATGTATGCATATAAAAAACTCGTATTGAAATTATATTTATATATTTTCGTTTAGTTTCAAATTCAAGACGTTTCTAAAAACGAACTGGCCATTTTCTACGCATTTACAAAGTGATTTAATTTGTAAATGCATAAAATTTGCAAAAAATCTCAACTCATTCAACTGCAGAGAAAGAATTTATTTTATTTTATTATTTATTTTTTTATAGCAAAGAAACAATTTTTTTTCAATAATTTCACACTTTGTACAAAAGCGCATAATTTTATTTTTTATTTATTTGAACGATGACAATGCATTTTAAATGACATTTTGTATTATCATTTAAGTGTTCCAAATTTTAATAAGTAACCATTTTACAATGAGTTTCAGTAATTCATATTACTTATTTCGAAGACTAATAATTTTAGTATGGCCTTTTAAAACAGACCTAACAGAAAAACACCACTAACCTAAAATACAGTTTGGACTTGAATCAAAATCACAGTAACAAATAAATAAATAATAATAATAATAAAACATTTCAGAATTCTTCAGTGTAATTTTATAAATCTTTTTTATCAACTATAGATTAATTCCTGTAACCTCATAAAAAGAATGTATATATATATATATTATATATTTCTCTTATTAGGTGAATAAGAATTAATGAATATATAATAAATGAATAAACAACGCTATTTTATATTCTTAAGTTTACTTTTGTTTTTAAACAACTAAGGATATGCATTATTAGTATAAGGGACTTCATAATATTTATATATATATATACGCATTCAGAAGTCCACTTTAAATTTCAAGCATAGTGTAAAGGTTGATATTTTTTTTATTTATTACCAACTATGCGAAAAATACCAGAGCCGGGAATCGAACCCGGGCACCTCCGCTTAACGCGCGGATGCTCTACCACTGAGCTACCCTGGCTGACAACCAACTAGGCACTTCTCGCTAGGCTCTGCCTAGCTGGTTGTCAGCCAGGGTAGCTCAGTGGTAGAGCATCCGCGCGTTAAGCGGAGGTGCCCGGGTTCGATTCCCGGCTCTGGTATTTTTCACATAGTTGGTAATAAATAAATAAAAAAAAAATATCAACCTTTACACTCCAATTTGATTTAAATAAATATTCACGGTTGATGAATTCATGAATTAAAATTTCTAAATTAAAAGCAGAGTATTGTAGATCTTAGATATACAGATACATGTTCGTACCTGAGGGAACACATATCCTTGGCGCTATCGGCGGATTGTTTGAAAATTGCAAATTGAAAGAGATAGAGATTGTCTCGACTGCAGGGAAATTTCTTTGATCAACTGACTGCTTTATTCCAAGAACAGTGAGGAAATACTGCCTATGGGTTTATAAATACTTCTCATACAAAGACTTTGACTTTTTTCCAGAGAAAAAAAAAATTAAAAAAAATCCAGAAAAAAAAAGTAAGTTTTTATAAAGCAAAAGATTAATTTTAGAGAAAATTTAAATGTTTAAGTTTGATCAATTATTGATTGTTAGTCAACATTTTTTCTTTTCCATTATAGGAATCCCTTTTCAAAATGCCAAAAGCATGCAAAAAAATTATCATAGAGGAAATACAAATATATAAATTCCTTGGTGTCATGTCATAATGACATAAATGCTACAAAACAAAATACGTTGGAAAATGTTGCACTATCAATTAATGAAGTTACAGAACCCTGTTCATCAGTACTAGAAAATACAGTTCAGCATAGTAGCTCTAATTTACTATCGACTAATGCTGAAACATTTATTTTGAATGATTATGAAAATTCCTTTAGTGATGTATCTAACATTTTTTCCTCTGAAAATGAATACAATGTTGATGAATTATCTGATATAAATGACGATATATCAACTAAATTAGGAGAATGGCTATTAATGAAAACATAAGTCATGCAGCATTAAATAAATTGCGTAAAATATTACGGGAACATGCTTGTCATTCTAATTTGCCATTGGATGCCCGCACTTTAGTAAAAACGCCAAGGCAAGTTCAATTATCGCCTATAGCTGGTGGTAGTTACTATCATTTTGGTATCGATAGTGGAATTCAAAGTTTTTCCAAAATGCCAGTGAAATTCTTACTACTCTAGATTTGTTAATTAATGTAGAAGGTTTACCCATTTCAAAGAGTACACCAGGCCAGTTATGGCCTATATTAGGTTCCTTAAGTTACTCATTAAATAAACCATCTGTTTTTCCTATGGGAATATTTTATGGAAATAAGAAGCCATCAAATACAGAAGAATATTTACGTTGTTTCATTGATGAAATGAATGAACTTACATTAAATGGCAGTAAATTAAAAACATAATCAGAGTAACATTAAAAGTGTTGATTTGTGATGCACCAGCTCGAGCATTCCTGTTAAATATCAAAACCCATAATGGTTATAATAGTTGTTCGAAATGTATGCAAGAAGGGGAATACATTAACAACAGAGAATGTTTTCCAAAAGTTAATAGAATTCTTCGAATTGATGAAGATTTCAGACAATTGATAGACTCGGAGCATCATGTTGGTATCAGTCCATTACTTCAGTTGCATGAATTTGGTTGTGTAACCAAAGTATCGTATGAGTATATGCACCTAGTATGCTTAGGAGTGATGAGGAAATTAGTAAACATATGGGTGAAAGGTAAATTGGTTACACAATAAGAATCAAAAAGTGTGTCATATGGACAGATTTCACCCCATCAGATTTTAGAAATTTCTAATTCTTCAGAGAATATGAAACCTCATATAAGTGTTGAATTTAACTGAAAACCAAGAGGCTTAAAAGAAATCGACAGGTGGAAAGCCACTGAATTTAGGCAATTACTTCTATATACTGGGCCTATTACTTTGAAAGGTATTCTGGAAAAAAACATTTATTCACATTTTCTGATGCTACATTGTGCAATACGAATTTTAACTAATTATGAAAGGCAAAAAGACTTGATTGAATATGCAGACTCATTATTGATCTGCTTCGTGGAAAATTTCTTTTTGTTATAATGAAAGGAATTTGTTTCATATAATGTGCATGGACTTTTACATATGTGCGAAGATGTAATGTGTTTTGGTGCATTAGATAATTACAGTTCATTTTAGTTTGAAAATTAAATGCAGACATTAAAAAAATTACTGAGAGAATAAAAAAAATCTTTGCCCTAAAATGTTCATCGAATTATAGAAAAACGAAATTGTTATATTACACAAAATATACAACCAAAAACAGAATGTGATGTGTCAAAAGAGCATTTTGAAGGACCAATAGTTTTAGATCTCGGTGCCCAATGCCAATATAAAAAATTGAATTATAAAAATTTCACCTTTGTAACAACTAGGCCATGCCAGTTACATAATGGTGAAATAGTTGAAATTGAAAATGTTGTTATGAAAAATAATGATGTTTTTATCATTGGCAAAAAGTTTTAGAATGGAGTTGATTTTTTTTAAAGAACCTTGCCCTTCATCTCTTTTTGATATTTATGAAGTGAAAGAAAAAGATTACAAATTATCATTTTGGTCTTTAAATAACATTATAAACTTCTCCTTCCTCATAGAAATGAATTTGTTGCTATGCCACTTTGTGCAGTTAATGATTGAGCAATATATCCTTTATAATATAGGGAAAATTTTTTCTGCCTAGTGTGTGTGTTATGTATCAGCATGAAAAATTGAATATTTAAGTATTCAACATTGTAAATATTGCCTTGTAAATAAATATTTCTTGTTTAACTTATATAAATGTATTGTACAGAAATTTATCTTAAACGTATTAAATATGTTGTTTTCCTTTTACTAATTAAAAAAAAGACAAATGCAAATTTTCAAAATAGAGTAAACTGTAACTTTCTAAATAGGGGAGAGTTGTCTAAAACGGGGACGGCAGGTCAAATGGGGACGTTCCGTTTCTCATTGATTAGTGTTGCCCTCTTTGAATCCAATAGTCTACGATAATTCTAATTCGACTATACACAAGTTTGAATCTAGTTGCTGACGTATTTTGCCAGATCTGTTATTTTCTACAAAGTTTTTATTTTTTTGCGATTTTCATTTCGATTGTGGCTGTACACTCTATTGGATCTTATCAAGTGACTTTTGAACATTCGATTTTGGTAAGTACGTTATGGATTCGTCTAGATTTAATTTACATTTTCACATATTGCTTTACAGTTTTGTCTGACACGTGTTGGAAGAGAGGCCACATTTTTAACATACGTCATGGTCGGCTCAAACGGGGACATTGGCGGTAGTCCAAAACGGGGTCATCACATCCCAACCTTCCACTTCATCATTTGGAATATCTCCAGCTATAGAACCCCGGAAATGTTCAGCTTTTAACACTTCGCCTAAAATAATAATGCCTCTAGCACAAGAAACTGAACGTTTGCGAAAAAGAGTGAATGACAAGAGGAAAGACAAAACTGTCATATTCACTTCACCTTACAAAGCAGAATTGGAAGCTGTGGAACAGGAGAAAAATGAAAAGCAGAATAAACAGAAAAGAAAATTGGTCGAGAAACCCACCGAACCTAATCCTAGATATCCAAAAGCTAAAAAAGAGAAGAAAAAAAACCAAGACCCAATGGTATCATCTGATGAGGAACAAAATAGCGAGGACTCTTGCATTTTTTGTAATGAACTTTACATTGACTTGAAAGACCAAGAGGGGTGGATTCAATGTAGTAGCTGTCAAGGTTGGGCGCATGAAGCCTGTTCATATGTTGAAGAAAGCGGAATCAATTTCATATGTGAATTTTATGTTTGATTATGTTTTGTGTCATGCTAGTAACGGTTGAAAAAGATATCAAAATACTTTATCTGTATTTTGGTTTTGCATTAACTTCCCTTTTTCTTTGTAATACAAGTTTTTCTAATAAAATTTCGCTTTAGGACTTGAATTTACGTTATTTCTTATGAGTACCCCATTTTACCCAACCGGTTGTCCAAAACGGGGACTTTGCACATTTTTCAGAAAAATGTTTTTTCTGCCTGTACTAATGATATTTTTACTAACGTTCAGAGTAAGTAAGACTAACTTCAGAAAACATATCCTTACCTCTAGAGCAAAAGCTACTAATGTTAAAAAATCCCTTGACCTCCTTTTTAAAGGCAAAACACTATCTATACGTAACAAACTTTTACTCTATAACTCATGTATTCTCCCGATGCTCACCTACGCATGTCCCATCTGGGGATGTACCTGTAAATCTTCTTTTAATTTATTGGCTCGCACTCATAACAAAATTCTCAGACAAATACGTAATGGAAATAGATATTTACGGAATACTACCATTCAAAATGACCTTCGTACTCAGTCCTTTTACGATAGAGTAAGAAAACTTTCTAAAAATTTCTATGACTCCATTGGCAATATAAATAATGAAATCATAGCGGAGTTACCCGATTATGATATGCTTTCCCCAACAAAAAGAAAACGCCCTAGATATTCAATGGTCCTTGATGACTAGTTTCTCCAGCATCTAATTTCTTTCATCTCATTTATCCATAAAATTAAAAAAAAAAAAAAAAAAAAAAAAACCATTAACATATATTTAATTTCTCTTCATAACTTAGTTAACTACTCATTATTTAGTCTCATTTTTCTGTGATGTGCAGTCGTGCAAATGCATAATACATAAGTCGCAGCCCTTAGTAGGGGCCTTTTTCAAGGCGTACTGGTTCGACCAGAACCGAAGGGACTATGTTGTGTTCTGTAGGGCCACGATTTGCACCCCACAGGAAGGTGGAAGAAAAAAAAAAATGTATGGTCACTTTAAAGTGTCTTTCTTTTTATTTTTGGGAATCAACACAGCTTGCTTTTGGACCTTTTCAACGACCTTTAAATTCTTAGGAACTGCGAACCATCTTAAACTCTTTATTTTAGTTACCTTTTCTCATTTCAGTAGTTTTTTCACTAATTTTTCTAAACCCTTTTTGTAGACTTAAGTTAACTTTTCTTATCTTAATGCTTATTTTATTTAAACTTAAATTTTATATAATTTTTTTTACATGCAGAATTTATCTCTGCAGTTAGATCTTATTTTTTTACTGGCTCACATGTATAGCTAGACAATCATCAATAGCCTGGACGTAAAGTGACGATCACTAGGAAGTCCATCAATGCACAAATCAGTTCCAGTTCCTCAGTGCATCAGTTTCACTGTTTTATTTTGTTTTGAGTGCAGCGTGGTGATGGTCGATGGCTCTTAGTATGTTTTTTGGATGTCGTGAGTTTTAAAATGCCGTGACGCCGCTGAATTAATGAATGTTTTTCGCTTCTCAGTTACCTCTTCTCTTCAGGGCTCTGGTTGTTAGTCAGTAGGTTTTAGTGAACTGGCAGTCATCGTTGTCTGGTTATGTGAGTAACGTTTTTTTTTTTTCATAGTAATTTTGAGTAATGGCGAATTATGTTGTGTTGTTTGTTAGCTATTAGGCTGACATAGTTTTCTGGTTACGTTTGAAAGCATGTTACTGTTAAAAATTGCTGAATTTTATCGTTGTTAATATCTTTGAATTATATTGCCGTTGGTTATGTCGTTGAGTTTGACACATTTTATATATAGTCTATTAAAGTTGGAACTATAACAGTTGATGTTCTATTAAGTTTAAGATGGTTTAATGTGGACAATTCTTCTATTAAGTTTGAGATAATTATGCCTGTTGGGTTTTTGTTAAGTTTAAGATAATTTAATTAAAAGTTGAAATTAAATAGATTTATAGCAGTTGGTTTGAATGTTTCTGTTAAGTTTTGTTGAAATTAAAGTTAAGTTTTGTTGTTGTTAAAGTTTAAATGATTGTTGAAAGTTTGTTTTGGTGTTTGAAGTTTTATAAAGATTGCTGGTCAATTTTTATTTTGGTTGCCTAATGATAAATACAAGATATAATTAAATTAATAATAACATTGTTGAAATTGTTTACTAATTGTTGAATTTATGGAATTTAATAAAAGTTGTTAGTTTTTTTTTTAAAAACTGTTCTCTTTATTTCATGACAAAGTTATATCACTTTTAAACACTTTAGCTGTCAATTTTTCCAGTAGTTTTTGCTGTGTATTCTATTTGCTCTGCAAATTAGTCTTAAGTAAAATTTGTTTATTCAAATTTGCTGACAATACCTTCACACATGCGCGCTGCGCGCGCACGAGTCTGTGCTGCCAAGGGCAGTGGGGACACGGTGTAATAAATAAAAAATAAACTTAAATGTATATTAACAGTTTAATTTACAGAGTTCTTAGCAGGAAAACAATATTGGGTTTAATTGCTTTCTCATTTAAAAGAAACTCTGAGTTGTAAATTAAATAACTAAAATCTAAACTTGTAAATAAAACAGAGGTTTTTTAAAAACGAAAATATAAGTTTATTAAGATAAAGCAAAAAAATATAAAACTTTTAAATTAAACAAGGAAATAAATAAACAACATAATAAATAACTTCTGACTATGACAATGGCCAGTAAATGAGCTTTTTAAAATATATTCATATAATAAACAATTATTCTTCGTCACTAGACAATGGAGCTTTTATCACATAAAGCAAAGATAAAATAAAACTGTTACTTTAGTAAACACTTCTATTATGATGAATTCTTTTACTTGTCAAAAACAACTGCTGGCGACTTAAATATCTTATTACTATAACATGGCAGCTGAACTGTAACATAAAAAGAAAGAAGCAAAAAGAAAAGTAAGTGAGCAAGCTCCTAGCCACGTTCCTCAAACACCTTTTATAATATTCAGAGAGGATTGTGGTTAGAATGACGCAATCACCATGGCGTCGAATTAGCGTGATGATTTCATCTGCGAAATTTTATGCCGCCTAGTGAGCGAAAAAGTAAACATTCATTTGCATTTACCGGCAAGCTGCAGTGACGTGACAGCTCAGCTAAAGAAAAACGACATTTTCCTAGTAGTCAATAAACAGATAAAGCTGTCAGCTAAAATGTAGTAAGTAAGAAAAATACATTTTTTATTTTAATAAAGGAAATAAATTAAGTTATTTTACTTAAATTAACTGAATGTTTTTTTTTTCAATAATATGTTTAACTTTAGACTTAATACTATTTATACTTTTAATCCATATAAATTAAATAAACTTATACATTTATATATCAACTACTTATGCAAATTGCACAAAGTGATAAGATTAAATATATCACTAGGCCAACAGAAGCTCGCTAGTAAATCTAAAAGTCATAAAGGATAAAATCATAAGCTAAATCATAAATCTAAAATAAACAGCATACAGGCTGCCATATTATATTGCAAAGAATCCAGAACGACATCATTATCGTTCAAAGTGGCGCCAAAAAAAAAATCACCAAATCGAATTGTGGTATAGTTATATCACACTTCGAATAATGATAAGAAAAAAATTAAGGGACGTGGCTGTTTACTTATTTTATATATTTTATATTTTTAAGAATTAAATTTTCTGAAGTTTTGCTTTAAAGCTAGATTTAAAAGTGTTGTCCCATAAAAAATATTTCATTTACTTCGTGAAATCCTTAATAATGTATATAAACTTTAAATTTGAAAAAAAAATCTAAGTTACAAATTTACTTTTAATTCATAAATGTATTGTTCTCGCCAATAAAGTTTGCTTGGCGAGATTTGTGCCGGCAAAATGAAAAGTACCTTCTCTCCTATCTACTTCATACATTAACGAAGAATAAAATCTACTTGATTCATTATAAGAGTTTTAGGTGATTAATTTTTTTCTTGCTATAATTAGAAATATGAAATGTATCATGGAAATGTCTAATTCTGTAATGTTAAAAAATTACCAATGCTAAATAAGATTTTTTCCTTTATAATTCAGTATGAATTTAAATCTAAATATTTTTGTATGCTAAAATATATTCGAAGTATTTTAAACTATGTTTTTAAATGAAAAAGATGTGCTTATAAATATTTTTCTTAATAGCAGCATTGACACTGATTTTATTATTTTTTAATCCATGGATCACATTTTAATTTTCCTGTGGAAAATGATGTCATGACAGAAAAACGTCATAAGAGAAACTTTTTTCTACGGTGGCAAATAGAGTACCTTTATAAATCCGACATTTTTAGTTAATAACTTCGTTATTTAAAGTGATACAGAATTCTAAATATATAGAGATGTGGTTTTGCAGCCATTTTCTGAATTTCATATTCGACTAAGCTTAAATAAAGTATTAGCGATTTTTATGCCTCAATTCATTATGATTCATTATGCAAACAATTTAAATGCTCTTTTGTTTTTCCTAATATAATGTCTTAAACTTTAAATTCTTATAAATTATCGTTTTGTACTTTAAAAATGAAAAAATGCTTGGAATGTGTCAGGGTTACAAAATGGCCTAAATATTTATATTTGGTGCCGGACTTTTTAAACTATATTATTTTTTACCTATAATTTTTTCAACTTGTAACACTGCATTTAATACCATATAGAAAATGGATAAAAATTTTAAAAATTGCTTCCCTGAAGGGTTATATATTGTGTTCTTGTGTGTAAATTTTAAATTTTTGATTTAGTAAGCGAAATGTTTCTTTATATAGTGACATACGATGATGCGAAAACAAATGAAAGTAAATTCGAATACGCACCCAATCTGGAAAGCAGTGACAATGAAGAGGTTAAGAAAAGAAAATGTATTAAAAGAGTTCTGAACAATCTTAATTCATCTTCAGAATCAGATGAGGAGGTTAGTGTGCCAAAACTGAAATGTCCTCTAGTTCCACTCTCAAAAAAATGTAAAAGTGGAGAATTTAAAACTACCAACCAATCCTGCTCGTTCACAGTCTTAACAGAACAAGTGAGCCATCCCCCGAAAGATTACGAAATTATTGCTGAAAGTGAACCACTTCCTTTAGTATACATAGTTTTATTTTTTGGTGCATGAAATATATAATTTATTGCAATTAATTACTGGATCAAAATTAATACGTAGTTGAGTTTAAATTTTTAAAAACTGCGAAATACCATGTAATAAGTTTTAAATGTATCTGTCCACATGTATTATAAATACTGCTTTTGATTAGGATTTGGTACTACTGAGTTGTTTTGCTTGTAAAAAATATTTTTATTTTTTATTCTTAAGTTTAAAACCAGCAGTTATGATATTTTGGAACAGTTGCAATATACAGGGATGAGTTTTTTCAGCTTTTCAGCTGATTTCAGCTTTTTTTTGTATTAGGTTGTAACATATGAAATGTCCAATTTTCATGGTCTACTTAAAGAAAGAATATATTTTTACAGAACAAACTTTATTAATCAAAATAGGAACCGTTAGCTTCAATACACTTTTTCCAACGAGAAACGAGTTTTTTTATGCCGGTATCATAAAATGTAGTCGTCCTGGAGGCAACAAATTCATTGAATGCCGCTTCAGCATCCTTTGGATTTCTGAAGCATTTCTCCTGCAAGAAGTTATCGAGATAACTTTAAAATTAGAAAAAGAAAAAAAAACCTTTTTAACTTGCCTCGTTGTTGGCCGTAAGCTTTTCACCTGGACGTCCAGGCCTCCTCAGCGGCTTCATCTGTCGTGAAATTCGGACGGTGTTGTTGTCTGTGGGCGGTTCTCTTTATGAGATGTCTCCACGCTTCATTTGGGGCCATTGCGTCGCTGTCATTGCACACATTATGGTTGGTTGTAATTTCCAAAGATTCACGGAACATCGTGTAATAGTTAGTAATTGTTATAATCAGCTAATTTTTTAGTTTCGTTAAATTTAATCTCTATATTTTCGCTGTTATATGTTTTAGCTAGTGCGGTATTTATTTTGTCAGTTTTAATATCATGTTTGTGTTCGTTAATGCAAGTTTTAATTTTCCTTTTTGTAACTCTGATATATGAACCTGCGTTTTTATTTTGATTAATATAAGGTATTTTGTATATTCCGGCTGTTTCTAGTGGTGAAATTGGATCTTTATCGCTGCGTATTAATTGATATATATTTCTATAATTAATACGCAACGATAAAGATCCAATTTCATCCTACGATTAAAGCTATAAACTTGCCACCAAATCACAATACTTTTATTTGAAACACATCAGATGAAAAAGACAAGGTTGGTTGGTTGGTTGAATGGCTTTTTTTGGCGCAAGGTCCAAAGTAGGACATTCTGCGCCAAACAAACAGGTAAAACAAAAAGAATCTTCTGGATGGGTTTACCCATCCAGAATGTCATTAAAAAAAACACAGTAGAAAAAACAATAAAAACAGTGTATACAATAAAAAACAGATGTAAAATGGGATGAACATTGTAAAGAATAAAATCAGATGTCGAAGTAAAAACCAGCCTCTTTCAAAAAATTTGTCAAGTTATAATGAGGATTTGCACCTAAAAGGCTTGTCAGATTGGGTGAAGATGAATTAAAATAATGTCTATACAGATGACGAAGACAAGGACAGTCAGTGAGCAAATGGCGAATTGTAAGCACACAGAAATGACACTTTGGACAGTCAGGTTCCTGTTGTCCAAGAAGTAAATATTTATGCGTGATCCTTGAATGCCCAATTCTTAAACGAGTAATTATGACGTCATGTTTTCTAGGACTCAGTGTAGGCCAGACTGCAATTTGAGGTTTTATTTCAAGTAATTTATTATTTTGCTGATTATTCCACTCCCTTTGCCAATTGTTTCTGAAAATACTTTTTAATGTGTGCTTAATGTCATCATAAGGTATAGGACAGTTTAAAATAATAGAAGCCTGCCTTGCGGCTTTGTCTGCTGCTTCATTGCCTTTGATGCCAACATGACCAGGAATCCAGCAGAACAAGATGTCGAATCCCTTTCTCAGAAGGTCATGGTAAGTTTTTAAAATTCAAGTGAAAGATGGATTACAAGAGGTAGATGAAAGAGAATCAAGAACACTCTTTGAGTCTGTATATATAATGAATTTACGATTTGGATGAGATGAAATAAAATTAAGGGCAACTTCAATAGCTAAAAACTCAGCAGAGAAAATAGAAAAAGCGTTAGGTAGTTCATAGCTTAGAGTGAAAAAGACAAGGTGTTTGCTTTAAAATGATACATAATTAACAACTGTATCAAAAAAGCTTATAAGGAACCAAATCTCAAAAATTTTACTGGTGAGAATCTGACATTTCATATGTTACAACCTGATAAATCACACTTGCGATTGAAATTTTCAAAACAATATTCACTATCATACCTTATGGAAATGTTTCTATGTGTCTTTTTAATTTTTTTTTTTTTCAGTTTTTTTTTTCCCTTTTGTGCATTTGTTCTTTTTTTATATATTGAATTTTGTCATCAAAATTTTAGTATTTCATTTCAACGTCTTGCCTTTGCGTACAGTTTCAGCTTTTTTGTATTTTTGCTAATCTTAATAATAAACTTTTTAATTAGTTTTCAAAGATAACACATATTGGGTTATTTATCACTTTCTTGGCAACAGTTAAACTCCTTTAGAACAAGTTGATATCTTCAACTGTCATTTTTCAAATTGGTATCTATTGAATTCTCACATTTCATGCTTGCTTATCTTTTTGAAACTTGCCTTTGCAATTTAAATATATATTTGAAAAGGATTATGCATTTTTGTATTCTAGCATTTATTTTAAGAATTCTCATTTCTTACCTTACCAAATTATCCAACTCCCCTCCTTTTCGTTACATTTCATTAAGCACATTTCTTCTATCGTGCATGTTGTGAAATAAAAGGCTGGTGGGACTAATTTTTTATTTATTTATTTTTTTTTTTTGGGGGGGGGGGGAATTGATAATATCTATACCGTACCAAATTCTCATATTTATACTGTAAATTGTATTAATTTTATAAATCATTAGAGATATACTAAAAAATGGCTAGCACCGAAAGGGTTAAGCTCTTATTACTTTTTATTATTGTTGTTTAAAGTTGTGGCATGTTTTAATGCTACATCTTTCATTCTTTTTATGCCCACTTATGCACATATATATATATATTAGCAAGCTGGGGTGCAGAAAATGTTTAGACCACTGAAAATTCCCACGTACCCATTCTAAATTTCTCCCAAAATAATGCTACAGCCCATTACCAGTTTAAGCAAGGGCAGCCACATGTAGAATCTGCAGAAAATCCCAATTCTTGGATTAAATATGTGTCCAGCATTACCTCCAATGTAAGCAGCAAACAGCTTTGGCATCGTGTTAAGAAAGCAATGGGAATTTATTCTAATCAAAGTATTTCCTTTTTAAAAGATAATGGCCAAACTATAACTTCAACTAAATATATTGCAAGTACCATTGGTAGAACTTTATCTGACAGATCCAGCTCTAATCCCTACTCCATACCTTTTTTGTCATATAAACATAATTCTGAACGTTCATCAATTAATTTTCACTCCCGTTCTTCACCAGAGTGCAATAGTCCTTTTACTGAAAATGAATTAACACTACAACAGCCGGATTTTGAACTTACCTAAAACAGCCATTGGGGGTCAATTTGACCCTCATAAGAAATTCAAGCCCTATTAAAGTAAATGAGTCTTTTTAAAGATAAATGATATTGAAATTACAATATATAAGAGTTTTCGAAGGTTTTGTAAATGTTATTTTTTATTTTTTTTTTTTTTTTAGAGTTCGTTTTTCCCAATGCTTAATTTTTTTTTTTTTTTTTTTTGTTAATGACAGTAAATGAATGAAAATATATAATGCGATATATTTTACTACACAATATGCTTTAGCAGTAGTACAGGTAATAAATAAGAAACACAAAAGTTACAAATGCAAAAAATACAAATTAGCATACAACATGTTTCAAAATGAGAAAATAAAAACCATGAATAAACACATAAAATAAAAAGTCCGAAAGTTAGTTAGACGTTAGCACAAGTGCAACAATATGCACGCTTGACAGTGACAGCAATACACTTACCACAAATTGGTTTCTGGGATCCTTCACAACTTGCAGATGTTTTATTTTGTCCCTTACAGCGTTTAAAGGCACATTTCTTTCGTTTAAGTATCGGTACCCGATCTATAGGGGGGCACCTATTTCGTAAAGCATCCACTCTTAGTTCTTCCACGAGCGAAAGAATAAATTCTCGACGGGAAATAGAGGTGTCTGAGGATTGTTAAAAATTATCCAAGCATTCAATGCAGCAATGTCAAGGACGTTGTAAAAAACATGCACAGGCCATCTGCGAGTGCCACAATTTGTACTATATTTCCTAAGCATCTGGTCTGCAACGTCTATTCCACATTTAGTACGATTGTAGTACGTAACAGTATTCGGCTTCATCTTTGCACTGTTGTCCGTAAACACATCCGTGTGCATAGTGCTAAGAATCGCGACATTCTTTCTCTTCTTGCACCTATATATAGTGAGTGTTTTGTTCCCATATTTTAGTGCAGAAGATGTGTCGCGAGCAATGGGTGGTAATTCTCTCTTGTTCAGACGCATCGTCCCTACGATTGTAGTTTTCTTCGCAGAAAGTTCATCTGCAAGTTTTACAGAAGTAAAAAAATTGTCAGTAGTGACATTGAGTCCTTTGTTTAGATGTGGTTGTAGTAATTTGAGCACAACACTTTCCCCAAGTTGAACATCAGCTGGCCGCTCTTCATCCTTGCCTAAATAAGGGTAGCCATTTAAAATATACTTAGATTCTACATCAGTTGCTAGCCAGAACTTGATGCCGAACCTGTCTGGCTTATTTGCCATGTATTGGATGAATCTGCACCTTGATTTACACGGCAATAGCTGTTCATCAACGGTTATTTCTGCTCCAGGGTTATAGCACAAATAACAATTTTCAATCAGCTTGTACCAAATTTCAGAAGCAAGAGCAAATTTGTTCGTGGCAAGGCGTTCCGCTCTGCTACTTCGCACATCAAATCTGAGGTACCGCATGATTTCACGGAAACGATTGCGTGACATTGTCTCTCTGAACACGGGTGGTCCCCATTTATTGTTCCACAACTCATCTGCACAAAGTTTTGAATGACCTAGAGCTCCACAGGCATATAATAGAGCGAAAAAAGCATCCAGTTCCACTAGAGTAACATACCAGTTGCTGTCATCTCCAAGCTGACGTCGTGCTTCAGCAACTGTACATTTTTGAATGTGTTTTACCATTGCTTCATTCACCATCAAACGCCAGGCCGAAGCAGGATTTGTCCCAATATTACGACGTGCAAAAGGCGTTGGTCCACTTGGAATTGATACAATATTGCGAGCTGGTGTGCGACCTGCAGTGGAAGTGGGGCAGTTACGGTTCATCGGAGTCCAAATAATACCGCTGGATGAAGAGTACTTATCGTTACTGCAGCCATCAGAAAGATTTGGTACGTTATTCCTTCGTCCTTGCGACCGCCGACGCCCACGAGAACGTCCTGATTTGGGAATAACAGGGGAAATCACATTAGTAGAATGTTCCACGGCATCACTGTCACTGCTTTCGGATGACGACGAACTCTGTAAGTTCACATTATGAAGACGAAAATCTTCATCGTTGCTGTCATCACCACTGATATCTGAATCTAACTGCTCTAGGAGAGCAAGGGCCTCCTGTGTACTCAATCCTCTCTGCATTTATAAAAAAAAAAAATGCTTACACTCTGGTCACAATGAAAAGTTTTGAAAACACTGTTGTGCGATTGTGACGTCGTGTTCTGTTTTCTACATTAGCTCTAGCAGGAATGTTTCTCCCTCTAAACGTTCTTTAGCACACCAGCGCCGTTAGGATACGTGCGCATTTCAGTGCGCAGAGTAACACTGCTGTAGTGAGTATTTTATTTAGATATATCAGCAGAAGTGTAATGCAGAAGAAGAGTGACTGAGAAAAAACCATACTAGAACAATTGTTTTTGTTTAATAGCTACTTGAAAAACAGAAAGTCTCATATGATACTAAAATCACTTTTATTTCTTTAATATAGAGATATTCAATCACTTTCAGTATTTCCACTAAAAGCAGTTAATTCATACAACTTTAAATCATTAATAAAACTCAATAAATATATTAAAAAAAAAAAAAACTCAACAAATTATAAATTTGATCCGGACCAGCCGGTCAAACTTTACATTACTGTATCAGATAACAAGATCCATGCCAATTACCAACACCCCTCAGAACTAAACAGATCTGATATTTATATACAAGAAATAAGGACGTTTAGATCATCATGGATCAAACGGACGAATCACAAACGAACATCTGGCAGATGTAAATAGAAACAATTAAGATTTACATAACGACGATCGATCTTTAGCTACGATGTCGCCATCTAGTGGGAAAAACATCGTTAGAAAAATTGAAACAGTCCAGAATTGATAAAGAAAGGTGTTGCATGGAAAAGATCGTTTTTAATGTAAACAAAACGGTAATTGATAATTAACAGTATAAAATAAAGTTTAAACTACTGAAAAATAAGTAACTGAAGTAAGTATGTTTTAATTTACATTCTATTAATTAATTTAAATAAGTTATTTAATAAAAATGATAAAATGACTAAACATAGCATGAACTTTCAAAAACAGGTGATGTAATATGTTTAAATAACTATGTCTATAAGCATGAGGGAAAGTTAGGAGGCGATGAGAATAAAATAAACTAAGGATTTTCTCATCAAATGCCCCCCCTCTCATTGCCTCATAAAAACAAAATGCATGACTCCTTAAGAAGGAAAAATCAGCATGGACCCATTACCAAACATCTTAAACAAAAAAAAAAAAAAATTTAATTAAATTTCAAACCAATGCAGTCAAACATTCCAATAACACAAAAGTTAATAGCTAAATTCAACACGAAGACAACAATTAAGTTGTAACAAATCCAACTTCAAAAAAATTTTAAAGCATCTTTCTCCAAAGAAAATTTCAATTTTTTTTTTCATCTTAAGTCTTAAAACTCCATCAATTAAAAAAAAAAAAAAATTTTAACTACTCCAATCCAGAACAGAGTCTAGAATATCCTAGATAAGAGGCTAACAAAAAAAAACACAATTCCTTCCATTTCAGAAAAGAGAGTCCAAGAAAAATTTGTTTCATTTTAAAATTTCATTAACAAACATGGAAAAATATATTTACCAAAAAAAAATTACTTATTAATTTCAAATCCAACATTAAACTCCAAATCAAATATTTAAACCTATATCAAAAGCAAATTACAAATACAAAATAATCTTTATTTAACAAAAAAATTTCAATTTCTAGCCATCCAGAACTTGGTAAAAAGGACAAAACATCGGCCTTTCGCATTCACTTATTCGTCTTTCAAACATATTCAAGAATGAATATAGGCACAACTATTCACTTCTTTTAAAACAAATTCCGGCTAGCACGGAAAGCATACATTCCACATGAAATGAGGTTTCTAGATGCCTAGAAAAGAAAAGAAATTATAATACACATAAAAGATATAAACAGAACAAATTTTAATTATGGTAGACGGGACCTAGTGACATTGCCAAAATTCAAAAAAATTGGGACTTACAAAAATAAAAGTAACATGCCCGCGCAAGGGCCTACATATGGTGGTAACTCCCAGAAAAACTATTCCTAAATGATTCTCCGACAATTTACCGGTCAAGGGTCACCTATCCGAAACGGTACTATAGGCTGTTCGAATCATCGTAAATAGCCACCAAAAGCACCATTTCCATACATAGACGGGAATTAAATTGTCTACCAAATTAATTTTTTTTTTAAAAGAATACTAAATGAAGTAAAATAAATTTAAAGTACTAATAAAAAAACTTACTTAAATCAAAAGTACTAAAATAATTACATTAAAAAAAAAATGCTGGGACAAACTGTTATAATAAATATGTACAAATCAGCAATTTTAACTAATCAAAAAGTCCATGAAGTTGAAACACTAGATTAAAACAATGTGCAATCCAAATTTTAAAACAATGTAAATATTTAAACAATTTCTATTTTAAAACAATGTACTGGACAAAAAAAATATATATATATATTTAAATGCACTCAAATTATCTGTAAGAAAAATATGACATACAAAATTCATATATGTACAAGAGAAAAATTATGTTATAAATATTAAATTTACAAAATTCAAAAGTTCATTTTTTTGTCAAAGGTTTGGTGAAAATATCCGCAAGGTTTGATTTACTACGTACACAAGAAACAGAAAATTCACCATTATTTAAAAGATCTCTAATAAAAAATAATTTAACGTCTATATGCTTAGTTTTATAATTTTCCACTGGTGATTTTATGAAATCTATAGCAGCTTGATTATCAACTCTCATTACAGCATCATTATCTAAATTAGAAAAAATATATTCCTCAGCACATTCACGACGTATCCGATCAAACCAAACCAAATTCTTTACAGCCTCAGTCATTGCGATAAATTCAGATTCCATGGTCGACAAACTAACACATTTTTCTTTAAAAGTACGCCAGTCGACCGGAGACTTATCAAGCAAAACTATCTGACCGCCAATTGAGGTCCGATCGTCACGGTTAGCTGCGAAATCTGCATCGGAGAAAATTACTAAATCATTAGATTTACAAGAAAGTTTAAGTTTGTAATGAGAAGTTGATTTTACATAGCCCAATAATCTCAATAAACCATCCCAATGGAACAAACCAGGATTTGATTGAAATTGACTCAGGACATTAACAGAGTAGGCTATATCAGGACGAGTACGACCAGCTAAAAAAGAAAGACATCCCAAAACACTACGATACGGTAAATGAGACATTTCAGTTATATCTTGACTAGATGTAGGACAATGAGATTTGGAAAACACAGTACCTTTACTGATAGGTAAAGAGGAATGAGGAATTTTAAACTTAGAAAATCTTTCACAAACATCATTAATGTAATTGGATTGGTGAATTACTACTCCAGATGGAGTATCCTCAAACTCAACCCCTAATAATTTTCTCGTTCTCCCCAATTCTTTTATATCAAAATTTGACTTTAATAAAACTAAAACTTTATCAATAAATTTCTTATGTTTTCCAAAAATTACGATACCATCAACATAAAGAAGAAGTACAACATCTGTCCCATGAAGATAAACACAATTACAAGATGATAATTTTCTAAATCCAATTTTAATTAAAACATGATGTATTTCATAAAACCATTCTCTCCCACTTTGATGTAATCCATACAGAGCCCGGTCCAGTTTGCAATACAAAGTCTCTTTACCAGGTTCAACAAATCCAGGAGGTTGTAGCATATACACGTCCTCACTTAGTGGTGCATACAGGTAAGCACAGGTGACGTCACACTGAATATGCGACCACCCACAACATGAAACAAGAAGAGAGAAAAAGAACCGGATAACACCAAAATTTACAACAGGACTAAATGATTCTTCATAGGATTCACCTTTAACCTGTTTAAATCTCTGGGCCACAAGGCGAGCCTTATGTCTAACTATCTGTCCAAACTCATCCCTTTTTATTGTGTAAACCCACCGGCAACCAACAGGAGTGACGTGATTAGGTAGTTCAGACAAATGCCAAACTCCACGTTCTTGCATAACCTTCATTTCCTGTTTCATTGCACTCCACCAAACCTGACTCTGCCTGGAATTACATGCCTGTTTAAAAGTCCTGGGAGTCTCCTCCCGATCTAGTCATGCTGAAGGGTGAACTAAACTCGAAACAACTGAATCACTCTCACTGTCACTATTATCACTGTCTGAAAAATCTGATGAATTACTTGGAATCGGAATAATGCCAGAATACGGATTTGAACCACTAAAATCAAATAAATCAGAATTAAACATCAATTTATTTTCTCTACAATAATTTTCAACATCATGAAGTGATCTAAGACGTTTGGTTTTGCCTAATTCATAAAAATAAATGTCAGTACGTTTACCAGTACGACGAACAACAGGCTTCCTAGTCCAACTAACTTCCTTAAGATGGGTAATAGTAGACTGATTATTGCTAGACACTGAATCTTTGCTCCCCACTCCACTAGGTTGAGAATCCGGGGTACTGTTGGAAGGACCTGGGATGGCCACAGGTACAACTTCAACAACGTCCTCCAGACTTTGCTCAACACTAGGAGAGAAAAGGGCATAATCATCGGTGCCCAGTGCAGCTCCACTGCGACCTAAACCACAACACGATTCATCAAAATTGACATTACCAGATTCAATAATTTCATTAGTCTCTGGAATCCAAATTCTATACCCTTCATTTTGAAAGCGTAACCTACTAAATAACCCTTACGGGCTTTTGCTTCAAGTTTAAATCGCCTTTGCTTTGGCACACCAACATAAGTAACCGTACCAAAGGGCCTTAAGTGTCGAACAGAAGGTTTTCTTCCACCATATAACTCAAAAGGGGTTTTCTTCAAAAGTTTGGGACAAACACGATTCCAAGTATAAACAAAATATTTAAGAGCTTCAGGCCAAAAACTAGGATCCAAGTTACTTTCAATTAACAATGTACGAATACCATCAGCTGCGGTAGACATGAACCGTTCTGCAACGCCGTTTTGTTGGGGAGTATAGACGTTTGTAAACTCATGACGAATACCTTTCTCACTAAAAAAATTATCAAAAGATTGATTAACAAATTCTCCACCATTGTCTGACCTAAAGGATTTAACCTTTCTTCCCAAGAAAGTCTCAGCCTTAATAATATGGTTTTTCACCACATCAAAAACTTCAGACTTCATACTTAAAGGATATACAGAAACCCGGCGAGAGAAATCATCAATGATTGAGAGAAAGTATTTTTCGCCATTTCGTCCCTCATTTCTACATGGTCCCCAAACATCAGCATACAGGAGCTCTAGTGGATGATTTGACCTGATATTTTTACTAGGTTTATGAGATACACTTCTAAACTTTCCTAACTTACAAAATTCACAAATGAAATCAGATTCCCTTAAGCCTGGTAATCCCCGTACACCTTGTCTGCGACTAGTATGAGCTACTAAAGATTGACTAATATGACCAAATCTGCGATGCCAATGCATCATTCGACTTCTAGCATTAGCGGACAATACTTCAAATTTAACAGACTTTTTACGGGAATCAGGGATTTTAGGATAAAGTTTATAGGTTCTATCTTTAAGATAAGTACTAAACAGGTACTCATCCCCCCGGTATATTTTCACCTCGCCTTGACTACCACAAAAAGATAAACCCTTCAAATCTAATTGTGGTCCAGACACAAGATTTCTACTTAATTGATCTGAATACATTACATTACATAAAGTAAAGACTCTTTGACCAAATCTTAGCTTGACTTCTCCCTTACCCTGAATAGGGAATAAAACATCCTTCACAGCCACGGACATTTCGTCATTTAAAGTCTCAAATTTAGAAAATAAAGTCCTATTGTTACAAAAATGATGGCTCGCCCCACTGTCAAATAGCCAATCACTTGATTTTACAACATTGCTTACACTTGAATGGGAAACAAATAAATTCAACTTACGTGAACTATCCGACGGTGATCTGGCAGCCTTTTTGGAACTCGAGAAATGTCCTCGACCATGGGGATTCCTTCCAACTGATCTGGACTCTCTATAAGATGGCAAAGGAGAAGCATCTGAACTAGAAGAAGTGGCACCAGTACTACATTCACTTGAAGCTGAAGATGGACTATTAAACTTAGAGCGACGGTCATTTCTTCGTGAGGGAGAAAAACGTTGAGGAGACACAGAGTTCTTCTTAGAATAACATCTCGACCTCAAGTGACCCAGTTTTCCACATGACCAACATCTTCTATCCTTGAATCTGTTTTTAGTAGGCTGTCTTATATTAGATTTAGAAAAACTTGATACATTTACACTTTTAACACTGTCCTTATCCCGAAGCCTCATTCTAGTTTCTTCAGCAATAACACTATCCACAATTTTTTCAAATTGAAAATCTTCATCAGATTTACTCAACAACAACTGGACAATATTATCATAAACTGATGGCAAGTATCTCAAAAACTGATAGCATAAATAATTCTGTGAAAAATTGTCATCAATTTGTTTTAAATCAAGGTAAATTTTCTTAAGTCGGGAGGCAAATAAATTTATAGACTCTCCATGTCTAATCCTGGCTTCCATTAATTCTGTAAATAAAGTTAAATGGTGAGCTCTAGTATCAGGATGAAAATTTTTCCGAAGTCTGTTCCAAGCATCTGTAGGTTCTTTACCAGGGTTCCCACTGTCCTTGAAAGTCCTTAAGAAGTACTTGAATTTCATTTTCTTTTTCAAGGGCCCTTGAAAGTACTTGAATTTTATGCAAAGTCCTTGAAAATCCTTGAATTTTCCACTCCAATACTCTGTCAAGGCTAAACTATTTCCATCTCCACATGCACACGCCATTGTCAATATGATATAATAATTTTGTCATTATATATATATGTATAATGACAATGATTTTGTCATAAAATTCTTATTTCATTGTCTTGCTTTTGCATATAGTTTTAACTTATTTGTTTTTTTTTGCCAGTCTCATACCTGATTGATGGACTGGTCATTAATTTTGAGCAGAAAGTGATCAGACCAGGACTCAAACCTAAAAACTTTGGAATAATCATAATGATTCCAAATCTTAAACTAATCGTTTTTTGACTCTTGTGAAAGTTAATTTGGTCAATCCATCAAAAGTGTATTGTGAAAACAGGCAAAGTTATTCTAATAATAAAAAAAATATTACTAATGAAAGTAGTTACTAAAGTTTTGTGTATATGCCTAGCGTTCTGTGATTTTTCCCTAGTCCTTGAAAAATTTCAAATAGGCCTTGAAAAGTACTTAAAAAGTCCTTGAATTTTTTTCTTTTTTAAGAGTGGGAACCCTGTTTACAGTCATCAATGATTCTTTTAAATTCTGGCTCCACATTGAGATAAATCAGAGAAAGTACTTGATTAGCACGTAAAGTGAATAATTTAACATTCTCAGCTGTAACAGTTGAAGACACCTCTGGAATTTTCTGACCTTCATCAATTATCTCCCATAGACCCTTTTCCATTAACAAGTAACGCATATCAGAGATCCATGTTGAAAAGTTTCTTGAATTGAGCTTCTCAATCTGGTTGGTAGCCATGTTGGAAAATAAAACACTTTGAACTGACAAAGAAACACCTTGAAAACTATCCTTTAATGTTTGCCCCCCCCGACTCTTCTAAATTTTCATCCGTTTCAACCTTTTTACTCATTTAAATTAACAAGTATCTTTCATGAAAAAAAACTTGTAAAAAAAAAACTTGATCCCATCAGTTATTGCTGTAATTTACTTTAGAAGATTAAATATTGCCATACTTCAAGACTTATCAGCCATACTTAACAAAAAAACCAGTTGGAAAAATCAATTCTGTAAATCAATTAAGTTCAATTGCAGAAAAAATTATGAAGAATTTAACTGAGTACATATTATAATTCAGTTCAATTGTAAAAATTCAAATTTAAATGAAGTAAACTTGTTAAAACAATAAAGTTCAACTGCATAAACTAAAATTTAAATGAAGAAAACTTGACAAATCAATGAAACTTGACAAAATAAATCTTAATTTCAATAAAGTAGATGCATAACTGCACATTTTCAACTGTAAACAAACTCTTACTAAAGCTGTAAATTAATCTCTTGAAATAAAAGTTCTGTAACTTGAAATTATATATAGTTTACTTCATAAATACATACTGAAAATCATCTTCTAGTTATGGAAAATATTGCCCATAACCTCTTGTAGTGAGTATTTTATTTAGATATATCAGCAGAAGTGTAATGCAGAAGAAGAGTGACTGAGAAAAAACCATACTAGAACAATTGTTTTTGTTTAATAGCTACTTGAAAAACAGAAAGTCTCATATGATACTAAAATCACTTTTATTTCTTTAATATAGAGATATTCAATCACTTTCAGTATTTCCACTAAAAGCAGTTAATTCATACAACTTTAAATCATTAATAAAACTCAATAAATATATTTAAAAAAAAAAAACTCAACAAATTATAAATTTGATCCGGACCAGCCGGTCAAACTTTACATTACTGTATCAGATAACAAGATCCATGCCAATTACCAACACCCCTCAGAACTAAACAGATCTGATATTTATATACAAGAAATAAGGACGTTTAGATCATCATCGATCAAACGGACGAATCACAAACGAACATCTGGCAGATGTAAATAGAAACAATTAAGATTTACATAACGACGATCGATCTTTAGCTACGATGTCGCCATCTAGTGGGAAAAACATCGTTAGAAAAATTGAAACAGTCCAGAATTGATAAAGAAAGGTGTTGCATGGAAAAGATCGTTTTTAATGTAAACAAAACGGTAATTGATAATTAACAGTATAAAATAAAGTTTAAACTACTGAAAAATAAGTAACTGAAGTAAGTATGTTTTAATTTACATTCTATTAATTAATTTAAATAAGTTATTTAATAAAAATGATAAAATGACTAAACATAGCATGAACTTTCAAAAACAGGTGATGTAATATGTTTAAATAACTATGTCTATAAGCATGAGGGAAAGTTAGGAGGCGATGAGAATAAAATAAACTAAGGATTTTCTCATCAACTGCTCCCTGAAGGTGCGCGCGCAATAGAGAGAAGAGCGGTCTCCCTGCATCTCTATGTGTCATCGAAACAAACCCAAACTGGAGTTTATTTTTCTCCTCTTAGTCATCGCGATAAGAGGTGAGTATTTCCTCGTGCACAGAAAACAAAAATAAGATATCAGGAATTCTAAAACAGACTTTTACTTGAAAATCAACCATTTTTCGTATGAGGGTCAAAATGACCCCTGTTGGCTGTTTTAGGTATTTCTATGCTTATTTATTTAAATAATTAATATAAAAATACGAAAAACTGTCAGAGTACGCTTAGAAGTATTTTAGAAAAAGTCAAAAAATGTGAGCTGCGGTGCTCGCTTGTACGTTGAAATACAGCATGGGGCATCGAGAAAAAAGGCATAATGACCCCTACGGCGCTTCTAGTGTTAAAAAATTGTTTGAAAAATTGTCATAACTCTGCTCCTGGACCCGATGATGTTACCTACATTATGATTAAACATTTATCTAAACAGTCTCTTAAAAATCTCCTTCATCTTTACAATAGGATCTGGACTGATAATATTTTTCCTGTTGCTTGGCATGATGCTATTGTTATTCCTTTTCCTAAACCAGGTAAAGATGCTACTGACCCCAAAAATTACAGACCCATTCCTCTTACAAGCTGTCTTTGTAAACTACTCGAAAAAATGGTAAATACTAGATTGGTTTTTATTCTCCAAAAAAATAATTTTCCTGAAGAAAGTGACATCAAAAACAGAAGAAACTATTTGCAAGTTGGCAAATAGAGTACCTTACGAGGTTTTAAATTGATAATTTTGTTAGTGAAAAGGATAGAATTTTTTAATCAAGGAAAATGTTCTTGGCGTAATTGGCAAACATTATTAACAAGGAAATTCTCCATATATGCAAAAAATTTTGAAAAAAAAAAAAAATACAGAATACTCTATTCATGAGCTTATGTATGTTTATAAAAAAATTTTTGGCAGAATCACTGCATATCATCTATAAAAAAAATATTGAAAATATCCGATACTTGGCTATTTATTGCTTGTTGGCGACAAAATGAAAACTGATGCAAAACAGTTTTTTCATAAATACTTATTGCAGAAAACCCTTTTCTATATACTCTTCATACAAAACTAGTGTAAGAAAGTTTACTTTTAATAAACACATGTTTATAACAATAATTTTGTCATATGTATTTATAAGTAAATCTAACGAATGAATTATACAACCTTCAGTTTAATCTAGGCTTAAGTTTTACTTCAGCTTTAAATATGTCTTGCAGTAAAACAGTATGCACATTTATTTATATTGCATAATAAATTAAAAAGAATGTACATAGCAGTTTGCAAATGAAGCAGTAGTAAACAGCAATCACTCATATGTGCGCTATTTATTGTTTTCAAAAAATGTTGTTTTTTTACAACCAGTAATTTAAATCAAAATTTAAATTAAAAAAAAATATTTCAAACTTAAATTTAGACTCTAATTTCAGTATGGAATACGCATTAATATTGAAAATTTACATCTTTACATCTACTTTTTATAAATAAATATACACTTTTATTTTAATCAATAATTCAACACAATGAGTTGAAAATTTACTTTTAAGCAAATGATTAAAGAAAAAAAAAAAAAAAATAATAATAATAATCATTAGCCTTAAATCACGATATAAATGAATGATTTTAATAGAATGTTTAAAGTCATACACACACTGGTACCGTGCATTATATTCATTTTATGAATCATTAAACAAGTCTGTTGCAAACACTATTAATGCTTAAAGGGTTAATTTACATTAATTTCTGAATTTTTCGTTTATTATTATTCTGAGCTGAATTATAGTCATTTAGAGATTTTGTAAAATTATTTATGAATATTTTACATGATATTAAACAAATGTCTTCTAGTTTTTCATAAATAGTTTCTTTACAAGAACATGTGTCACGTGAAAAGTCTGTTTTTTGCAGAAATATGCAAGATAATTTATATAATACTGATAACTGCTTCCCACAAATTAAGAAAATATTTTTGTAATTGTTGAGTATTTCTGTCATGATAAGAAATACAATTGACACTGTATTGATAGCGCATTCAGTTGGTAATGTTAACTTCCCTCTATCTCTATCTAAGTCCTTTAAAAAGGTATATGATCCTTCAACAGCAACTTCTTTATCAAGCGTTAACCAGTTTCTACATGTATCACATTTATGTCTGTTTAAAACTCTTCTTGTCCCATATCCCCCAATGTATGTTATTATGCATAAATTATTTTCTGGTATAACATCTAAAGAAAAATCCATGTCTAAAATACTTACAAACTGCTCAATAGAAACTGTTTTATTGCACTCTTCATCACATGGCAAAAGTGTTCTTAAAGTAACATTAGAATGTTCAGATGAAAGAAGAACATTATTTTTAAATCGTATTTTTCGTTCATTTTCCAATACAGTTGAAGATCTTTAATCCACACACCTTGGTTCTAGAACTTGTGCGGATTATAGATTTTTGCAAATTATAGATCAATCATGCCATTTCTTCGCTATATGAATTAGTGTAAGTTACATTAACCCTTTGCGGCGCAAGACAATTCTGATCATTTAAATTATACTGCCACCGGAATCCATGAACTAAATTAAACTAAAAGAAATTTTAAATTTTAAGGTTAAAAAAACTGGCCTTTTCTGATATGTTATAAACGTAAATTTTTGCTAAAATATTTCCGGGATGAATTTTTGCAGCTGGATCTTAAATTTTGCGTCCTCGCAGCGAGGACGCCGCACGTTAAGGGGTTAAACAATAAACTTTATTTAATGAAGCTAGAATTAGAATTGTTTGTTTTTATATAATGTACTAAAGGTAATACTAATAAATATATAAAACAATAAAATTTGTTTAATGAAGTAGAAGCAATGTATAATTTAAATCCTTAAATGAGTAAGTTATTAAAAAACTGTACGCCTACTTCTGGACTGTGATTAACAGTATGTCTATTGTCTCAGATCTGTCTATGCAGGCAGATACTTGCAATGTGATTAGTTTGATGCAGTTGTTAATGACTGCATTGTAGATCTTATCTTCAAAACAAATGCTGGTATAAATTTTTCATTAAATAGTTTTGTGTATTTTTGAAATACTACCCTAAAAAGAACATTTACACTAATAGTCCTTAAACATCTGTGAAAATACACAATCCCATCAATGCATATGATGCCTTTTTTTTTTTTTTTTTTTTTTTTTAAACCAATGAGCAATGCTGTTACTGGCAGGAGTTAGAAAACTGTACTTGCATGTGTTTTATTTGATCACTAATTGAATATTATTCAGATTCTCTAAAAAAGTATAAAGGCAATAAAAGTATAATTATTTTTTTCTGTTTAAATTAATTATGTATATCTAAATTAAATTTTACTCTTTTTTTTTTTTTTTCATTTTAGCATGTGAATTAACATATTTTCTCATATACATCCAAAACATTGGATTTTCATTTTAACAAAATCGTTTGTTTACATTTGTAAAGTGAGTGTGGATTATAGACAAATGCGAATTGTGGGTATGCGGATTATAGATCCTCAACTGTAATTGCACAAAACTTATATAGTAATTAGAACCACTCATCTGTCTATAAACACCAAATCTGCCTTCCAAATTGTCATTTTGAAATTTACTTAGCAGAATATAGTCTATTGTATAATTCTGAAATAAATAAGGAATTAAGAGCAAAAACGCATCGATTGTTGTTATTACAGCCTGGAAGGTTTGTGCTGAAAGTGCTTGTGATATTGGGATACAATTTCTTCACCTCTTTGGCCATAAACACATTTTTCTTAAAAATTGCAACTGCAATGTAGAATCTTTCTTTATAGCTTCACGATAATCATAATTAAACCTACGACCTTCCATAACACTTTTAACATTTACAAATTTTCCAAAATTTGACAATTATATCTAAAAATAAGCGAGTACCTTCAGAATTACTAAATGATCTTTTTGTATATGCTAAAGCAACGATGTTTTTTTCAGAAAATATATTCAAAACTAAATTCACGTTCTGCTTTTGTATTGACAATGGATATAAACATTTCTCTGTCAACAAATGTCCATATTTAACTAATGAATTTTTTTCTATGTCATACATCAACTCAAGATGCTTAAAATGAGCTTTTAAAATCTCTTCTCCAGTTTCAAAATCAGGATATTGAATAACCCTATCTTTATCTTTTTTGCATAACCAATTATTGCGGATGCATTTTATTATATGCACAGTATCAAAAATGATGAAAAGACTTCGACTTGAATCATTAGGATGAGGAACACATGATTGTAAAATTTTATTAGGAGAAAATAACTCAAACATTTTACGATTTATCATATTGTTATCAGATATGACAGAAATAACAGTAAATCCCAAATTTTCAACCTCTTTAATGACTGTCAAACTCATGACTTTCAGCTGCTCACTTGTTAAATTAGACACAGGCACAATACTTACAACATCTTTATATTTTGATAACAGCGATGATATCATAAAAACCTGTGCTGTTTTTGAAGCTTTTGTTGGATTTCACTGGCTGGGACCATATAAGTTACCTCCTTTGAAACTAACTTCAGGCTGAATATAAATCTCATCAATGTGTAAATTTACAAGGCATTCATGAGATTTTAAAAATTCTTTTCTAGTTTTTAAATAACTAATACTTCCTTCTAATGATGCACTGTCTAATGAAAATTTACTAAAAAGTTTCTGGTAAATTTTTTGGATGAGGAAGACACAAGAGTTCTGACTCGTGTAAAATATAAGTTGAGCTAGACTGGATAAATAGACATGCAGCAAAAACAATAGTTTGATTATTATATGTCTTAGCATTTTTATGCTTTTCAGAAAGATAAGTTGTTCTGTTAAGAATTGCAGACATTTTGATTCATCATAAGTTGGAAGTGATTTTATCAATTGAATGACAGTTTTCAATATGCTTTCATTTGGTAATGATTTTGAGTTTTCTATGAAGTTAAGAAGGTCCTCAATTCTGATACTGATGTTAAAGAATTTCCTTTAATTGACAATTCTTTTTCATCTATCTTTATATTGTTAATGTATACAATAAATGTTAAATTTTCAGCAATTGTTATACAACTTGAAACTACAGGACATTCTACGTTTACATCCATAAGACAAAGTGCAATGTCTGACTGTTTTTTTTTTTTTAATTACCCACACATTACCCTTATTATCTTTTTTTTTTTCATATATTGTATGACATCATCAATATTAGAAATAGTGTCTAATTTTTTACTTTTATTATATTCTTCTATGCTTTCTTTAATAGCACGATTAAATTGATCCTCTTCAACATCAATCAAGCGTTTAGGTGTTTTTGTTGATGTGCTCAAGTATTTCGGAAGATTAGGAAAAATTGTAGGAACAGAATCTTCTTTGTATTTCGGAATTTTGCGAGGGAACTTTTTTAATTCTCCATTCACTAAAATTTCATCTTCCCAAGTAATGACGTCTTTTTCAAAATGTTTTACACAGATAATAGGATTTTTCAATCCTTTAAAATCTGTAGGAATCTTCCTAAGCCACTGATTTCTTAAAGGTTCGGCTTTGGGTAATGAGAAGACAGAAATGTACTCTTCTTCCCCAGCATAGTTTGACTGGCAACACTGCAACTCTTAGGCATTATCGTAGCAATCTGTAATAAAAAATAAAAATGTTGAAAGATAACAGAATTATATGCTTTCAAATTAAATTATTCATTAAAGAAAAATATTTATTATACTAAGAAAGTATTATTTTTTTCTTGTTTTTAATGAGTTTATTAAACATTGATAAAAAATTCAAAAGATGTGTTTATTTGAATAATTATTTATATATTTATTGTTTTTTCATCGTGATTTTTATTGAAATTACTGTAGAGTTAAAAATTACCCCCAAGTTAATGATGCCCAAGACTAATTGGAATAACCAAAAAACTCAGGTAAAGCAAAAATTGTGAAATAAATCGCATGGATTTAAATGCAAATGTTAACAAATATAAAAAAAGGTACAACATATGCATATTATTATGATAATTAAGGCTGTATTTTTCAATGTAGTTATTCAAAAATGGAATTCAAAAAAGAAAATCACAGAATGACTAAAAATGGAGGTGCACAACTAGATGTTATAACAGACTCATATACTGTACTACCAATTTGCACTGTTTAACATCCAACTATTTTTCAGTTATGTGACACACACACAAGGATACATGCAGCAGTCAAGACCATCATAAAAAAAAAAAAAAGTCCTTTAAATGTTATACCGTAGAGTCCCGAAAGTAACTCTCCCCCCTCCCCATCGAATATAACCCCTCCCCCCTTTTCTCGCTGAAAGTGAAATGTCTCAGTTATCCTGAAAGTAACCCCCCCCCCCCCTTTTTTTTTTTGTCCATCCAATCTTCGGGCGCACTTACGGTACGTCGGCATTGCAAGTTAATTTGGCATTGAATTAAGTTTTAATATTTATATATGATTTCTAATTTAATTATTCCCCCCCCCCCCCCGCACATAAAATTTATCCATTTTGCTTTTCAAAAGAGGAGGGGGGGTTACTTTCGGGATTTTAGGTACAAAACTTCGAATAAACACCATAAAATACGAGAACTCATAACAATTATTTTGGGTCAAAGGGAGATACAACCTTTTATTAGGCGAACAAAGTAGGCACGAGTGCTGCAAACAAAGCAGCAATACATTGCTTGCAGTGCCTGTGCTTACTTCATTCACCCAACTCCGGTCGTGTCTTATTTTGACCTGAAACAATATTTGCATGTTTTGTTCATTTTATGGTGTTTATTTAAAGTTCTGTACTTGTATCGATAGTCACAAATATAAATTACACGCATTTACTACACAATTAAAACATTATTTAATGTTAGTATAAAAGTTGCTAACTATAATATATATATTGTCATACATCTTAGATTTTTTTTCCTTTAAATATACTAGATAGACAATTGAATGATTGAATAACAATAATACCACATAAAGTTGTGATTTTTTACTAAAAAATTCAACATAATTCAATTAAGAGTTCAATAGTAATTATGCAAAAATAGAAAGTAAATACATAATATTTTCAGACTTTTATTAAAAATTTTTTCAGTCTTATAATAAAAATGAATTTAAATGAAGGCATAAAAGATTAAGAATTTTTAACAATATTTTCCAGGAAAGATTAGTATAAATTAGAATAATAAAATAATAAAATGTGTACATATCTTCTATTCTAATAAATATATATACTAATAAGCATTTTTATGTGCATTCATGCAGGGTTGGGTTTCTGACATCAAAAAGTTGGTTTTTGACATGACAATGGTTTAAACCGTCAAAAACCTGTATTTTCAAAATTTATAAATGAGTTAGAATCTGGTTAGAAGTAAGATTTAGTAATATTTGCCATATACAAGTGAATATCTAAATATTATGCTGTTTATAAATTAAGAAATCTTAAAAGAATTTGTAGATAATTTATAAAAATTTAGGTAAATTAGCTGTTTTTATAACCTAAGAAATATATACAAAGTATGCATAGACATATTTTGTATGTTTATGTTTATTTATATTAATATTTATGAAATTCTAAAATTCCAAAGTTACTTATGAATTTTCACATAATCCATAAAAACACAGGAATACAGGATTTTATTTTTTCTTTAAGTAAAACATAATACATGTGGACAGTAAATTAACCCGATCAAGTTATCGTGGGTCGTTGGAGACCCGAGCCATTTTTCTTTTGTCTCAAACCTAAGAATCCATATATAGAAGAAATACCTATCCATCGTGTCCATGATTTTTTCCGTAATAATACCATTTTTTAATTTTATTATGCAATCTGAATTTTTCAAATACCTCAATTTGTTCAAAAGTTATGAATAGAAGACCCATGATAAACTGACAAGATGCCGAAAAAAGCGATAACCTGATCAGGTTAATATGAATTTGAAAATAATTATATTTATAATCTGTATTCACTTTATCATTTATTAACAAATTCTTATCTAATTATTATTATTATTGATTGTATAAATATTTGTACCTGTTTATAGCTTGGACTATTAGTGCTTGGTGTTTTGGGAGTAAGGCTGATTGACTACTCTAGTGTCTTAGGCCTAAGGGGGAGCACCCTCCGTGGGGGGGTCTTTCTAAAGGGTCCTAGCCCGTATTTATATAAGTTTTGGAGAAAAACATGAAAAATTTTGAACGTCTAGGCCGACGAGTGCGCCCTGGTATTAAACCTGGTACCTCACGTCTACCAGCTTTGCGCTTAGAACCGCTTGGCCACTGGTGGGCCCTACAGCTTTAGACTAATAATTTTTTTTTTTTTTTTATCTGTACGAGTAAATATTAAATTTATTGTAATTTATACATCATGTCCAGAAAACATTTATATTTTTCTTGTCTCACGGTAATTATAAGAATTTCAGACGCAATTCAAGCTTGTTTAACATTCATAATTATTGCTTTTTCTTATAAACTTGAAATATCAGCAGTCATAAAAAAAAAAAAGTTATATATATAATATTTAAATACAAAATATTAGGCTATGCATTTTTATTTTACTGGTTAAATACATAATACTACACGCACAATACTAAAAAAATTTGAAATATACAATGTTATATTGCAAATAAAATGATTTATCAATGTTTTATAAATCATTAATTTTTAGAAGCCTAAAGTTTTGTTTTTATATTAATCAAAATGTTATAATGTTTCGGAACAGATGCTGTATCATCCACCGGTTGGCGCGATTTTTTCAAAATGGCGCCGGAATCACGCCAAAATGCCGTTTTCCAAAATCGACACCATTTTTTATCACCCGTGATTACCGAAGTATTTTTTTTTAACCACAACATAAATTTCAACCAAAAATAATGGTTTAAAAATGCAATGGTAATACAAAATACGCGAACTTACAGGTTTTCTTTCTTTTTTTTTTTCCATGAAATATATAAATTTAAAACTAATATTTGCATAAATATCATGAAATTCTGAAAAAAAAAGGGGGCAAAATCGCGTATTTTGTATTACAATTGCATTTTTTAAACCCTTATTTTTTCTTCAAATTTATGAAGAGGTTAAAAAAAAAAACTCCGGAAATCACGAATGATAAAAAACTACATCGATTTTGAAAAACGCTATTAATAAAAAAAAAGTTAACTTAATTATAAAATAGGCGATAAAATAACTCAAATAAAAAAATAAATAAATAAAAGTATGAAACATATCTTAATAAAATATAATAAAGAAAGGAAAAAAAGAAAAAAATATCGCGTCTTTATGAAAAATAATTTGACAAAATATACAAAATTTACAATTAAACACATTTTAGTTTATCAGGGGGGGGGGAGACCCCCCCTGAACCCCCCCTTGTTTTAAACATAAAAATTAAATAATTAAAAAAAATTTTAATTATTTCATTTAAAATTTCATTTAAAATTTTAAATCATTTAAAATTTAATAGTAATTATGCAACTTATTTTAATGTTTCTCCAAAAACATTAATATGTTTACCTTTTTAAACATACTTATAAATAATATCTTATTAAAAAGTACTATATTTTTAAAGTATCACATAACTAAGTTTAATATATAAAAGTATCACAGCATATTTTGAATGAACATAAAAATAACTCATAATAAAATTTTAAAAGCCTAAAGTTTTGTTTTTTGTATTAATCAAAATGTTGTAGCAATGTGTTTATCAAAGAACATCAATCTATTTGCTTATAAACTATATTTTGTTAAACTAATTTTTTATATGACAAATTATAAATATAGGTTTTTGACAGAAAAAAATTCCTTAAACATTTCATTACATTATCTTCTTGCTTTATGCTGCCAAAAAAAGAAAAAATGAAATTTATAAGAAATTAAGCTTTTTTTTCTTTCTTTTTGGCCATAGATCTTATATACATATTGTTAAAAGCATTTTTGTAAAATATGATAAAAAATATATAGTGTTACTATACGCTTATAAACTTTTTAATAAAACAAAATGAAACGTAAATAATAATTTTTAAAAAATGTTATAGTTTTAATTTAAGCATACAATACATCGCTTTGCATTTGTGATTAAAAGGTATTTTGTACATTATTCCGATAACAGTATAAGGATATATTATACTTGTTTTCATACAATAAAATTAAATAATTCCTGCTTGATTTTCGAAAATGAGAGAAAAACTTCTAATCAGATAGAAAATATTTTTTTTTTTTCCTAAATATACATTTTAGCTTTACCATTATTGTAAAGTCATTAAATAAGAAGAAAATATTTTTTTTATTTGAAGATTAATTTCATTATTAAGATCTTTATTGTTATTAGTATACTTTTAAAATATCTAGAAAAAGTAAAAAGCGTTATTTATGCAATCAATTTTACATGCAGTGTACTAGTGAGTAAAAAGATGTCCACATACTGTGATAAAAATGTTTTTAGAATTCAGCAAATGTGTTTTTATCTATAAAAACATGCAAATCTTTAGTAGGTTATTTTATTGTTATTTCAGGCAAATTATAAACTGTACCTTCATTATAGAACATATTAGAAATGCTGCTTAATGAACTATATTACCAAAATTTAAACGTAAACTTCAAGTAGCATACATAATAGAATGAAACAAAACAATAGTTATGAAATGAAACTTACCCGCTGAAAGGGCCACCGTAGTCCAGTCGGTAGAGCGCCAGCCTCATAATTGGAAGATTGCTGGTTCGGTACTCGAGCCGGCCAAAGACCGTCGTGTACAATAATGGTGGCTGGTGCACGTAAAATCTGTCGTGGCCGCAAAGTCCTCCATGTTCCCATCAAAAATTATACCTCTGGGGGTCACCGAAGCGGGAGAGCCATCCCTTCCGTGGAGGATCAAAATTGTGATGGCATGTCTCCGGATCACCTCTTGGGGTTTGTCCCAGACCGTCGCCAATTGCCCCTCTGCGCAGCACAAGTGCGACGTTAAATCCCAACCAACCCGCTGAAAACTGCAGTTTCTTCATTAATACATAATTCCTCTGGAAGAAAGTCACACAAAATTTGATGAATAAATGAATACTTTATAATAAAAAATAAGTAAAATTCCACGTGCACTATAGAATGAAACGAAATGAACTACAACAAAGCGGAGCGGAGAACGTAACGTGCTCATGTTGAAACTCGCTGCTTGTTTTGGGAGGGAGGAAGACCCTCTTGGTCACGTGATTTTTCAGCGTGGCAGACTGTATTTTTTGTCAGCCTTGTGTGACTTCTAGTTTCCAGTTTCTTAACAACAAAATTATTTCTCCATGTCGCTTTGCGAAACAGCTGCATCACAAACAGCTGAATCGGCGTTTCAGTATTGGGGAAAAGTACTACTACTGTTCTTCTCCCTGCGTCTCTGAAATGTTTGAGCTTGGCGTAGGGCGATATTGTTTGCTTTTGTTAGTGCACGTGCTTGATTTTTCTGCGTCATGGATTTTGATGTTTGATCTCGTAGGCAAGTTTTATATTTCAATGTGCGTGTTTTGAGAATTTTAAGTGATTATAGATCGCTTTCTAATTAAGCCGGATCTTAAAAGAAAAAACGAAGAAAAAGTTGTTGAAGACGCCGCAAAAAAAAAGTAAAAGTTATGCAAAAGTATCGTCCAGAATATAATGAAGAGTGGTCCTTCATAATTCAGTCTCAAAAATCACCAGAGTATGTATTTTGCACCATCTGTTCAAGAAATTTTACAGTTTCTCACGGTGGACGAGATGATATTAAAAGACATGTATCGACGATCATGCACAAAAAAAATGTGAAATTAAGTTTCTGTAATAAAAATTTGAATGAGTTTATAATTAAGAATTCTGATGAACAAAATGCTGTGGCTAAAGCAGAACTTTTATTTACATCTTTCATAACCGAGCATAATCTGCCAATATCATGATCAGATCATACTGGAAACTTATTTCGAAAAATGTTCCCGGGTTCCAAAATTGCCGAAAGGTATCGATGTGGACGTACGAAAACGGCAGCAATGTTAAAATGTTTAGCTGATTCAACGCAAGATGATATTTGTAGTGCTTTAAAAGCACGATCTTTTGCCCATGCTACAACAGATGGTAGCACCGATAATAACGAAGTAAAGCTTTATCCCATTGTTGTGTCCTATTTCAGTGAAGATAAAGGTAAGATTATTACCAATATTCTCTCTATTTTGGAATCTTGTGATAATACAGGTGATGGTATTTTTGCTGCGATCAATCAAGAGTTTGAGAAAAGAAATATTCCATGGCAGAATTGTGTAGCATTTTCGTCAGATAATGCAAGTACTATGAATGGGCATATAAAGGGTGTAATATAAAGGGTGTAATTTCATTCATACGGAAAGAACAGCCGAATATTAATTTTCAAGGTTGTGTTTGCCACCTGTTGCATTTAGCGGCAAAAAAGTTGTGCAGTTCTGCAACAGTTTAATATAGAAGAATTTTTAGTAGATATCTACTACTTTCTTCAAAACAGCGCTAAAAGGCAGCATAATTTTAAATTGTGCCAAAATATATTTGGAATGAAACCACATAAAATATTAAAATATGTGTCAACCAGGTAGTTGTCGATGTATGAATGTATTCAGAGAATTTTAGAACAGTGGGACCCACTTACTATGTTTTTTTGTGATGATAACTTTGTTACTGATAAAGATAATCTTAAGTATTTGAAAATCAGTTGAAAGATCCAGTTTCAAAGCTGTATCTTATTTTTCTAAAAAATGTCTTGCCCTTGTTTGTATCTGCCAATGTTTTTCTGCAACAAGAAAAACCACTTATCTACAAAATGGATAAGGCAATAAATGATTTATTTACTGCACTCATTGTGAGATTCATTAAATCTTCTGTACACTGTTCATAATCTTTTTACATCATTTTATTTTATACACTATATACACTGTTCTCTTTTATTTTTAAATATTTGTCTTCTTATATTTTATTATTTTAACTTTCTATGTGTTTTTTACTGACCATCTGGATGGGTAAAGGATGGCTAGTCTTTATTTTTATACTTTTGTTTGGCATAGTATGTCCCATTGTGGACCTTGCGCCATTAAACGGCAACCAACCAACCAACCATTAAACCTTCTGTGGTAGATGATGATTGTAGCTCTTTGATAACCCTTGATAGTTCTAAGAGGAAAAACCAGAAAAGTGACAGTGATCTTGTCATCAGAGCTGAAACAAGAACACTTTTGAAAGAAATTTCATCCAATAAAGTTTTGCTTTTTTATAAAGATGTGAGAAATTTTTACGTAACTAGTGTAGAGTACATGAAAAAGAAATTTCCTCTAAATGATCTGCTCCTGAAGCATGCAGCAGTTGCAGATGTTTCTTTAAGAAAAAAAATGGGCTACTCATCAGTAGAATTCATAGCAAGTAGATTTCCCAATGTTTTATCAGAAGAGAAAGCTGGATTGGATGTTGAATTCAGTATGTACCAGTTTGACAATTTTGATCAGGTAGTTGATATTAAAAATGACAATGCAAATGAAATATGGTACAAAATATCTCAAATATCTGATGCAACTGGTAAAAAAAAAATATACTGCCCTTTCAAAGTTAATTTTATCGTTATTGCTTGTGCCACACAGTAATGCAGCAACTGAAATAATTTTTAGCTTAGTGCTGAAAAACCAAACTGATTTTCGCCCTAATCTGGGAACAGATACATTGTCTTGTCTGCTTATAGAAAAACAAAAAAACTTTAATTCCAATCAGAAGTGCTATGAAAAAAAATTTACAAATCAGCAAATTCAGGCTGCAAAAAAGTCGACTTCAAAAAATCAACCATCCACTTCAAATGATAAATAGAACTAGCTGTTCATTATTATTATCAGACATGCCAAGTCTACTGCTTTTTGCTTGTTTTTATATGCTCCTGATTTTCCACTTATTTCTTCTGCTTTTCTGATGTAGTTCTTATCTAACCCTCTTAGAATAATTTATGCTTAAAATTTGTGGGATTGGGTAAAAAAATTTGAAAGAAAATTGAATTTATCTTGCCCTGCAATTTATTAAGTTCAGTTTGGATGTGAATTACTATACAATGCCTTATCAAAAGATTTTTTTTTTTTTTTTTTTAAATACCATAACCATTGAAAATTTAAAGAATTAAAATTTCATTAGAATATAGCTGGTATTTTCATTTCTTTATTACCGTTTCTTTTACAAAGATAATTAAGATTCTTATTGTTTTATATTAGGAGCAGAATGATGAAATCTGTCTATTTTGACTTAAATTTTAAGCAACTGTATGGTTGAGGGTTTTTTTTTTGATTGTTTTACTGCAAGAAACATATATTATTCATTTAATTTTAATACTGATGCTTTGTAAATACCTCCCAAGCTTATAAAACTTTACTTAAAATTAAATTTGCATTATTTTACTAATTTTTCTTACAAATTTTCTTGTTGGAAAAAGTCTTGTGATTTCTGTTAAAAAATCTCCTGCTTTTTTGTCATTAGAAGTTGGCATCTCTATATTTTTTTTTTCCAAAAATAAAACTGTTTTAAAGTATGATTTTAAGTATTTTTTCAGTGATTTATTTAATATAGGTAACAAAACATTTTAAAATTGATTTAAAAATAATCGTGCATTTAAGGGTTAAAAATAAAATAGTGTTATACTAATTAAAGCATAACAGGGTGTATACATTTTTAGAGGAAGATACTAAGTTTAACGCAGTAAGTATTATTACTTGTTTAAGTATTATACAGATATTAAGAAAGAATTATAATTTTTTATATAATCAAAGTAAATGCAATTTTTTTTTTTTTTTAGGACTGATTGTGTGTAAGAATTTTTCCTAATTTGATGATTTTTTACCCTAATTATTTTTGTTATTTTTCTGTGTATGTGTTAAGTAATAACTTTTCAATAATGAAAATCTAGGAACATCATTTGTAATCTAACAGTATTAAGATTAAAAAGAAAATTGCTAGTATTTTATTGATTACAATTAAAAATAAAAATAATGTAGCCTAGAATTTTGTTTTTCATATAACATGAGGATTTTTTTATGTAGAATCACAATCTGACCTATTTTATTATTATTTAGTTAATATAGGTTTAATCATACAAATTTCTTTTAGTTGATTTCATATTATATTAACTTAAAGTTTGACACTATGTCACTTATATTTTATTAATTGAAATTTTGTTACTTTAAGTATACTTCTTATTTTTTATGTAAGTGTGCAATCCTGGTGTTGGTTCAGGCTATAAAGCCAATTAATGGTTTTAGGCTGGGTGGTGTGTCTTCCATGGGGTCTTACTAATGTGCCCTAGCCCATATGATTTGAGTTTAAAAGAAAACCATGGAAAACTCTAGACATCTAGGTCAACGTGCGGCGCCGCACGTGACCTGGGATAGTCTGCAGTCCTGATTACTGATAGCCATCTCTGAAACCTGGCATCTCTGGCAATAGTTTGCATCTTGAGAATATTATTTCTCTGAAATATTTTGCATGGTAGGTTTTCAACTAATATTTCACCCAAAAACTTTCAAATAAAATTTTTCCATTGTCGAAAATTGTATTTGTCGAGAGGTTGAATTAGAGCAGTAGTTTTTGGAGGAATATTCAACAGTCTAAAATTTGCATTTAAAGGTGTAACATTGTCAATCAAAGAAAGGTTTTTAAATGCTGACCAATTGTCGCCTAGAAGCAATGATGTATTTCGTGTAGTTTTGAAATATACTTTGGATAACCATAGTTTTAATTCATCTTTGCCCATTTTTCTTGATTTAGTCGGAACAACATAAATATTTTCGAAGCAAATAGCTCCTTTCCAAATTTTCCAGTTTTCTCGGGAAAAACAATAAAGGTGATACCAGTTTTCCACTTTTTCTTATTATAGGCATAATAGTATATGAATGAGTCACTGAACTGATCGATTGAGCAACACTTTCAATTTGTTTTGTAGTTTCAATATAATCCGGAAATCTAAGTTATGGATAAAGCCTTCATATTCCTTGGGCAAACCCATCAACATAACAAGAGCAACTTCTCTGTCTGCAAATCCATGTCCACAAGTTAATACTTTTTAGTGAAAGTCCAACAATCGACTTAGGTAACAGCTGACACTTTCTCCTGGTTTTAAAGTTACGTTAAAGAACTCCTTTAAAAGTTGTAGAAGAACAGCAGTCCAAATTTCCTATGGATGTCTTTTAAACTATCCCACACTTCTTTCGCTCTTTCACAGTCTGCGATGTCATCTAAAAACTGGACTTCAACTACAAGAAGTAGGAAAGTTAAGGCTCTCTTATTTTCTTTTCTTCAGTCTTTAATTAATTTCTGTAACCTTTATCAATCGCTTACCAGCAATTTTTTTTAAACTAAAACAGCTCATGCTCGGATTTTCCAAGCATTGTACTTATCTCTCTCAAGCTTCTGAATCTAGAATTCTTCCATCGCGTCCCTTCCGACGTCAGGCTTAGCTTTGCCGGTGCTTTGAATGTGTAGGGACGAGAAACCGTACAATACTATCTAAATGTTTACAGTGAATATCATTTTATCTTTATAAATGTCTTTTTTCTATTTTGATGTCTTTTCTCTATTTTTTTTCCAATAATATCCTCTTAACAGAAAATGGTAAATAACAATTTAAGCCCCCTGTAATAATCCCACATAATACCCTATAATTCAAAAGAAAAGATGGCTCTTAGGTAAAGGAGTCGAATGGCCACGTCTCAAAAAAATAAATAAATAAATAAACAAATAAATAGATAAATAAAAAAATTCTCACCCCACAACAGACCCCCCCCCCACATGCAAATTTTTACAGTGCTGCCCAATCAAAAAACAGGCATAAATAAGCAGCCTAATATGCACTGACCAACAGAAAAAAATCAACGCCCCTGCAAAACAAAAAATAAAAAAAAAGAGAAACGGGAGGTGAAGCGAGAGATGATGAAGATAGAAGATTCGGGGAATGCTCAGATGAGGTCCTGCCCGGAGCGCACTCCCTGGACTCCGTACGAAAGAGACCTCCCAAAGATGCTAACCAGCATAAAATCTCAATAGGTGAGAATTTAATATCATGTTTCTTTCTATGTGACCATTTCCCCCCTTTTATATATATATTTTTAAAGACAAGAGCCTTTAATCCGTAAATCAAAAAATAATATGAATAGTTATTACCCCGTTTTTTTTTTTTTGAGAGGATTTATTTTGTAATTCTTGATATATAATCTAGCACGGTCAATAAACAGAGTTAACCTTATTAATTCTAGTCACTCTACTGATTTATTTTATCTGTATTAACTCTAGTCACTTTATTCATTTTATTTGTATTACATAATATAATATTCAAAATGAGAAGAAACAGAGTACTGATGATAGGGAATAAGACCATTTTTTATTAATATTATTACTGTAAGAAAGTTTTACTTTAGTAACTGGAAGGAGGATTTTTGGGTGTTGCGAGATGCAATGTAATTGATCACGCCAATCATATTTCTTGCATGATCTATTCAATTAACCAAAAAACCACCAACATAATCCCTATAGAATGTTATTCTATTTCTTTCGGAAAATCAAAATTTTTTTCTTCATTTCTGCCAAATCGACGATCATGCACAAAAAAAATGTGAAATTAAGTTTCTGTAATAAAAATTTGAATGAGTTTATAATTAAGAATTCTGATGAACAAAATGCTGTGGCTAAAGCAGAACTTTTATTTACATCTTTCATAACCGAGCATAATCTGCCAATATCATGATCAGATCATACTGGAAACTTATTTCGAAAAATGTTCCCGGGTTCCAAAATTGCCGAAAGGTATCGATGTGGACGTACGAAAACGGCAGCAATGTTAAAATGTTTAGCTGATTCAACGCAAGATGATATTTGTAGTGCTTTAAAAGCACGATCTTTTGCCCATGCTACAACAGATGGTAGCACCGATAATAACGAAGTAAAGCTTTATCCCATTGTTGTGTCCTATTTCAGTGAAGATAAAGGTAAGATTATTACCAATATTCTCTCTATTTTGGAATCTTGTGATAATACAGGTGATGGTATTTTTGCTGCGATCAATCAAGAGTTTGAGAAAAGAAATATTCCATGGCAGAATTGTGTAGCATTTTCGTCAGATAATGCAAGTACTATGAATGGGCATATAAAGGGTGTAATATAAAGGGTGTAATTTCATTCATACGGAAAGAACAGCCGAATATTAATTTTCAAGGTTGTGTTTGCCACCTGTTGCATTTAGCGGCAAAAAAGTTGTGCAGTTCTGCAACAGTTTAATATAGAAGAATTTTTAGTAGATATCTACTACTTTCTTCAAAACAGCGCTAAAAGGCAGCATAATTTTAAATTGTGCCAAAATATATTTGGAATGAAACCACATAAAATATTAAAATATGTGTCAACCAGGTAGTTGTCGATGTATGAATGTATTCAGAGAATTTTAGAACAGTGGGACCCACTTACTATGTTTTTTTGTGATGATAACTTTGTTACTGATAAAGATAATCTTAAGTATTTGAAAATCAGTTGAAAGATCCAGTTTCAAAGCTGTATCTTATTTTTCTAAAAAATGTCTTGCCCTTGTTTGTATCTGCCAATGTTTTTCTGCAACAAGAAAAACCACTTATCTACAAAATGGATAAGGCAATAAATGATTTATTTACTGCACTCATTGTGAGATTCATTAAATCTTCTGTACACTGTTCATAATCTTTTTACATCATTTTATTTTATACACTATATACACTGTTCTCTTTTATTTTTAAATATTTGTCTTCTTATATTTTATTATTTTAACTTTCTATGTGTTTTTTACTGACCATCTGGATGGGTAAAGGATGGCTAGTCTTTATTTTTATACTTTTGTTTGGCATAGTATGTCCCATTGTGGACCTTGCGCCATTAAACGGCAACCAACCAACCAACCATTAAACCTTCTGTGGTAGATGATGATTGTAGCTCTTTGATAACCCTTGATAGTTCTAAGAGGAAAAACCAGAAAAGTGACAGTGATCTTGTCATCAGAGCTGAAACAAGAACACTTTTGAAAGAAATTTCATCCAATAAAGTTTTGCTTTTTTATAAAGATGTGAGAAATTTTTACGTAACTAGTGTAGAGTACATGAAAAAGAAATTTCCTCTAAATGATCTGCTCCTGAAGCATGCAGCAGTTGCAGATGTTTCTTTAAGAAAAAAAATGGGCTACTCATCAGTAGAATTCATAGCAAGTAGATTTCCCAATGTTTTATCAGAAGAGAAAGCTGGATTGGATGTTGAATTCAGTATGTACCAGTTTGACAATTTTGATCAGGTAGTTGATATTAAAAATGACAATGCAAATGAAATATGGTACAAAATATCTCAAATATCTGATGCAACTGGTAAAAAAAAAATATACTGCCCTTTCAAAGTTAATTTTATCGTTATTGCTTGTGCCACACAGTAATGCAGCAACTGAAATAATTTTTAGCTTAGTGCTGAAAAACCAAACTGATTTTCGCCCTAATCTGGGAACAGATACATTGTCTTGTCTGCTTATAGAAAAACAAAAAAACTTTAATTCCAATCAGAAGTGCTATGAAAAAAAATTTACAAATCAGCAAATTCAGGCTGCAAAAAAGTCGACTTCAAAAAATCAACCATCCACTTCAAATGATAAATAGAACTAGCTGTTCATTATTATTATCAGACATGCCAAGTCTACTGCTTTTTGCTTGTTTTTATATGCTCCTGATTTTCCACTCATTTCTTCTGCTTTTCTGATGTAGTTCTTATCTAACCCTCTTAGAATAATTTATGCTTAAAATTTGTGGGATTGGGTAAAAAAATTTGAAAGAAAATTGAAATTTATCTTGCCCTGCAATTTATTAAGTTCAGTTTGGATGTGAATTACTATACAATGCCTTATCAAAAGATTTTTTTTTTTTTTTTTAAATACCATAACCATTGAAAATTTAAAGAATTAAAATTTCATTAGAATATAGCTGGTATTTTCATTTCTTTATTACCGTTTCTTTTACAAAGATAATTAAGATTCTTATTGTTTTATATTAGGAGCAGAATGATGAAATCTGTCTATTTTGACTTAAATTTTAAGCAACTGTATGGTTGAGGGTTTTTTTTTGATTGTTTTACTGCAAGAAACATATATTATTCATTTAATTTTAATACTGATGCTTTGTAAATACCTCCCAAGCTTATAAAACTTTACTTAAAATTAAATTTGCATTATTTTACTAATTTTTCTTACAAATTTTCTTGTTGGAAAAAGTCTTGTGATTTCTGTTAAAAAATCTCCTGCTTTTTTGTCATTAGAAGTTGGCATCTCTATATTTTTTTTTTCCAAAAATAAAACTGTTTTAAAGTATGATTTTAAGTATTTTTTCAGTGATTTATTTAATATAGGTAACAAAACATTTTAAAATTGATTTAAAAATAATCGTGCATTTAAGGGTTAAAAATAAAATAGTGTTATACTAATTAAAGCATAACAGGGTGTATACATTTTTAGAGGAAGATACTAAGTTTAACGCAGTAAGTATTATTACTTGTTTAAGTATTATACAGATATTAAGAAAGAATTATAATTTTTTATATAATCAAAGTAAATGCAATTTTTTTTTTTTTTTAGGACTGATTGTGTGTAAGAATTTTTCCTAATTTGATGATTTTTTACCCTAATTATTTTTGTTATTTTTCTGTGTATGTGTTAAGTAATAACTTTTCAATAATGAAAATCTAGGAACATCATTTGTAATCTAACAGTATTAAGATTAAAAAGAAAATTGCTAGTATTTTATTGATTACAATTAAAAATAAAAATAATGTAGCCTAGAATTTTGTTTTTCATATAACATGAGGATTTTTTTATGTAGAATCACAATCTGACCTATTTTATTATTATTTAGTTAATATAGGTTTAATCATACAAATTTCTTTTAGTTGATTTCATATTATATTAACTTAAAGTTTGACACTATGTCACTTATATTTTATTAATTGAAATTTTGTTACTTTAAGTATACTTCTTATTTTTTATGTAAGTGTGCAATCCTGGTGTTGGTTCAGGCTATAAAGCCAATTAATGGTTTTAGGCTGGGTGGTGTGTCTTCCGTGGGGTCTTACTAATGTGCCCTAGCCCATATGATTTGAGTTTAAAAGAAAACCATGGAAAACTCTAGACATCTAGGTCAACGTGCGGCGCCGCACGTGACCTGGGATAGTCTGCAGTCCTGATTACTGATAGCCATCTCTGAAACCTGGCATCTCTGGCAATAGTTTGCATCTTGAGAATATTATTTCTCTGAAATATTTTGCATGGTAAGTTTTCAACTAATATTTCACCCAAAAACTTTCAAATAAAATTTTTCCATTGTCGAAAATTGTATTTGTCGAGAGGTTGAATTAGAGCAGTAGTTTTTGGAGGAATATTCAACAGTCTGAAATTTGCATTTAAAGGTGTAACATTGTCAATCAAAGAAAGGTTTTTAAATGCTGACCAATTGTCGCCTAGAAGCAATGATGTATTTCGTGTAGTTTTGAAATATACTTTGGATAACCATAGTTTTAATTCATCTTTGCCCATTTTTCTTGATTTAGTCGGAACAACATAAATATTTTCGAAGCAAATAGCTCCTTTCCAAATTTTCCAGTTTTCTCGGGAAAAACAATAAAGGTGATACCAGTTTTCCACTTTTTCTTATTATAGGCATAATAGTATATGAATGAGTCACTGAACTGATCGATTGAGCAACACTTTCAATTTGTTTTGTAGTTTCAATATAATCCGGAAATCTAAGTTATGGATAAAGCCTTCATATTCCTTGGGCAAACCCATCAACATAACAAGAGCAACTTCTCTGTCTGCAAATCCATGTCCACAAGTTAATACTTTTTAGTGAAGGTCCAACAATCGACTTAGGTAACAGCTGACACTTTCTCCTGGTTTTAAAGTTACGTTAAAGAACTCCTTTAAAAGTTGTAGAAGAACAGCAGTCCAAATTTCCTATGGATGTCTTTTAAACTATCCCACACTTCTTTCGCTCTTTCACAGTCTGCGATGTCATCTAAAAACTGGACTTCAACTACAAGAAGTAGGAAAGTTAAGGCTCTCTTATTTTCTTTTCTTCAGTCTTTAATTAATTTCTGTAACCTTTATCAATCGCTTACCAGCAATTTTTTTTAAACTAAAACAGCTCATGCTCGGATTTTCCAAGCATTGTACTTATCTCTCTCAAGCTTCTGAATCTAGAATTCTTCCATCGCGTCCCTTCCGACGTCAGGCTTAGCTTTGCCGGTGCTTTGAATGTGTAGGGACGAGAAACCGTACAATACTATCTAAATGTTTACAGTGAATATCATTTTATCTTTATAAATGTCTTTTTTCTATTTTGATGTCTTTTCTCTATTTTTTTTCCAATAATATCCTCTTAACAGAAAATGGTAAATAACAATTTAAGCCCCCTGTAATAATCCCACATAATACCCTATAATTCAAAAGAAAAGATGGCTCTTAGGTAAAGGAGTCGAATGGCCACGTCTCAAAAAAATAAATAAATAAATAAACAAATAAATAGATAAATAAAAAAATTCTCACCCCACAACAGACCCCCCCCCCCACATGCAAATTTTTACAGTGCTGCCCAATCAAAAAACAGGCATAAATAAGCAGCCTAATATGCACTGACCAACAGAAAAAAATCAACGCCCCTGCAAAACAAAAAATAAAAAAAAAGAGAAACGGGAGGTGAAGCGAGAGATGATGAAGATAGAAGATTCGGGGAATGCTCAGATGAGGTCCTGCCCGGAGCGCACTCCCTGGACTCCGTACGAAAGAGACCTCCCAAAGATGCTAACCAGCATAAAATCTCAATAGGTGAGAATTTAATATCATGTTTCTTTCTATGTGACCATTTCCCCCCTTTTATATATATATTTTTAAAGACAAGAGCCTTTAATCCGTAAATCAAAAAATAATATGAATAGTTATTACCCCGTTTTTTTTTTTTGAGAGGATTTATTTTGTAATTCTTGATATATAATCTAGCACGGTCAATAAACAGAGTTAACCTTATTAATTCTAGTCACTCTACTGATTTATTTTATCTGTATTAACTCTAGTCACTTTATTCATTTTATTTGTATTACATAATATAATATTCAAAATGAGAAGAAACAGAGTACTGATGATAGGGAATAAGACCATTTTTTATTAATATTATTACTGTAAGAAAGTTTTACTTTAGTAACTGGAAGGAGGATTTTTGGGTGTTGCGAGATGCAATGTAATTGATCACGCCAATCATATTTCTTGCATGATCTATTCAATTAACCAAAAAACCACCAACATAATCCCTATAGAATGTTATTCTATTTCTTTCGGAAAATCAAAATTTTTTTCTTCATTTCTGCCAAATAAACTTCCTTAGAGCATACCGTGCTGATAACATGATGAAAAATTTTATTAAAAGTCAGACATATTTTGATAATTTAATGAAAAATTATAAGAAACTCATAAAAGTGCACTCACAGAGATTTTACATGTTTACATTGAGGCTATAATTATAGCATTGCTTTGGTAGGTAATAATGAACATAATAAAAAGGATTGTTTATTTTTAACAAATTTCACATGCAAGCGGATTATACTGACACTGACAAATGTAGCACGTTAGAGTACATACATTCTAGGGAATTTGAAGATCCAAATATAGCAAAAAGAAAAAAAATCTGTTAACCTTTAGTCATTTATCGAATGAACAGCAGAACACAGCAGTTTCTTCTAGCTCAAATAAAAGTAATTCTAAAGAAATAACTTTTCAGCATGTGGACGAAAATAAATAGAATTTTGTATGCGCAAGTGAAAAAACGGAATTGGACAAAAGGAGAAGAGAAAGAAAGAATTTTGAAATAAATTTAGTCAAATTTAAAACAGAATTTAAAAATAAATCCATGAAGACAGTTTCTGAAAATGAAACAGTTACTAACATTACACAAGCAGTTTACATCATGAGTGATGAATGTGACTTGCCCGAATACGTGGCTTCTGAGGGAATTAAAAACTCAATGCAAAAAGAAAACGTTCTAACACCTACAGATGAATATGAAAAACAAGATAACACATCGATTTCTCACACAAATAAAAGCAAATCCAAAGAAATAATTACTTTTCAGCCTATGAAAGAGAAAACTAATCATCACTTTATATGCTTCAGCGTAGAAAAGGAATTGTAGGAGATAAAACGAAAAAATCCAAGAAAAGATAACATTAAGGCAAATTCTAAAACAGAATTCAAAGATGAATCAATAAAGAAAGTCCTCACAAATGATTCAGTTGCTAGAATCACACAAGCGACTGACACTGATGAATATACTACATCAGAATTCATACCTTCTAGTGAATCAGAAAGTTCAGATACTGAAAATGAAAGTATAGATGCTGTGAAAAGCACCATGGATGACAGAGAATAATATATTTCAAAAGAAAAATATAAAGATGATATTTGTAAAAATGGAATTAGTTATGATAGCATCACTTCTAAATTCGAAACTTATGATGATAAAAATTCTTCTGATGCATCAGATTCTGATGAACCAAACTCTGAACACACCATAACCGTAATAGGAATAAATGGCAATGAAAACAAGGAAAATTGTCCATATTGTAGGAAATCATTTTCAAATCTACCATGTCAAATGGAAAATGCACATCACGATAAAAAAGAAATCTCCAACATAACTCGTAGTGCAGAGGATAAAAAAGAACACAGAAAAGTTTTGTATAAGCTAAATAATCGTGGAAATCATCTTCATAATTGTCAAGTACTTCGAAAAACCAAAGGTTGTTTGATCATAGTGTACCGGCTGCCTAAAAATGTTAATGTGGATCTACACAAAAACGTCCCCTGCGCGTTTCTCAGATAAAGATTTATGGAAGCACAGATATCCTTTAAAACAAAATAAGCTAAAAAATTAAAGTTGTTTCTACTGGAAGAAGTCTATTCCCAGTAGCAATTAAAATGGATAGTAATATACGAGAGATGATTGCCTGCATGAAACAAGATCTTTTAACAAATATAATAAGAAGCGATAAAACAATATGTGAGCATATGAGAAGAAATTACCATTCAAAAGGAGGTAGTCAAATATACATACACAAAAAAAATGAAATACTACATAATAAAGCCAGAGAAATTGCGAGTTTACTACATGCAGATAGAGATTTGAAAAAAGAAAAATCTTTTAGACAAGCCGCATACCAAAGAGGCAAACAGCAGCATATGCGATACGTCTCTTGAATCAGAGACACGACACAAGTGACTCGAGTTTCACACTCACACCAAAGTGACAGACACATCCTGCGAAAGAAACATTTTTGATCATGTGTGTTTGTTTACTATTTGACGAATTCTCATCAGAATATGAAGATGTTTTAATGTTGTCTTTGATTTTTTTAAAAGAAAGTGAAAGAAATTATTGGGTGAATCCTCTGAATTTGATGTAACAAGAACATGGTACTCATGCAGTAGTGGCTCGTGCACCGAAAATAGATGAAGAGGCACACTGTATTTATTTATAGAACATAAATTTACAATTAAATAAGTATTTTTACTTAAGACCATGCTTAATAAAAATTATGCATTAAAAATAATTTTAAAAATATTATTTTTGAGCACTTCACCTATTTTCGGTTCACGAGCCGCCACTGTACTCATGTAATTCAGAAGGATTTGGGAAATCATCCAGAATTTCACTGGATGGGAATAGAAACTTTTCAAAAGTTATTATCTGTACTTGACCTCATATCCAAATGAAAGAAATTATAGACAAGCTGTGAAACCACACGAACACCTTCAAAAAACTTTAAGGTTAGAAAATTCTAATTATGTTATTGTATAATTTTAATTAAATTAATAATATTACATTCAATGTGTTGTACCATTGACGTAGATTTTAATAGTTATAGCTTTATTGAAAATAATTGTTAACATTTAAGTAACATTTCAATAATTTATCCATTGGCATAATAAAATAACTCAATATTGACTGATGAAAGTAAAAAAAAAAATATTTTTTACTTGTAAACCCTTGCGATATTTTTACAGTTTTCTTCTTTTTTTATTTACCTTTAAAGTCTTATATTGGGTGGTGAAATTGGTGTAAATTTTAATTCATCAGAAACCAAATAATAATAAAAAATATATACAGTACACTCTCAAAAATCCGCACAGCTTAAAACGAAGTGTTTTGCGGATTTCTGAATTTTGCAGATTTTAGAGTAATTTCTTTTATTTACATCTTAGAACCTCATTTGAGTAGCAAATCTTTAAGATACAATTTATATGTTATATATACAATGCTGCAATATAGTGTGTCTAATAAAAGTACAAATATTCAAGAAATTTTAATTTAAATAACAATTTTTATATATCACATTATAGTTACAAATTACCTAGATTTTTGAAAAGTCTGATCAATACTAGTTTAAGTAAGAATATTCATACATATTTATTTTCGTATAACCTGCAAAAAAGTCAGCAATTCTTGGTCAATCACATAAGTTTGTGCTATGAGAAAATTTGAGTATTTATCTGCATGAGAGAAAATCTTTCATGAAAACTGTCTTTCTCCTTTTCCTCTAAATGATTATCATTTATTTTTTAATAATTATGTATATTTATACTTATCATTTCCTCCTCTGCAATATGTTGAGTGATTGGTGATTTATCAGCATCAGTTAAAAACTGATTTGTCTCTTAATACAGCTGAATTTTTGCAATCCACTAATCAACAAATCAATTGTGACAATGTTTGTTTACATTGCAAATGATATGCGGATTTTAGAGAATTGCGGATTTTAGGATTGCGGATTTTTGAGAGTTGACTGTATACATATTTTTATTTATTATTATTATTTTTTTTTTTTTTGGGGGGGGGGGGGGGGGGGGATTGAAACGCTAATGATAGTTAACCCAAAATTATTCAAAGAAATTTTTTTTTTTAATTCTTCTTATTCTTCATTTCTGCCAAATAAACTTCCTAAGAGCATACCGTGCTGATAACGTGATGAAAAATTTTATTAAAAGTCAGACATATTTTGATAATTTAAAGAAAAATTATAAGAAACTCATAAAAGTGCACTCACAGAGATTTTACATGTTTATAAACTTAACTGAACCATTTAGCAAATACAAAAACTAAACACAAACATTAAAGAAGATTGAGCCTATAATTACAGCATTGCTTTGGTAGGTAATAATGAACATAATAAAAAGGTTTATTTCTAACAAATTTCACATGCAAGCGGATTATACTGACACTGACAAATGTAGCACGTTAGAATACATACATTCTAGGGAATTTGAAGATCCAAATATAGCAAAAAGAAAAAAAATCTGTTAACCTTTAGTCATTTATCGAATGAACAGCAGAACACAGCAGTTTCTTCTAGCTCAAATAAAAGTAATTCTAAAGAAATAACTTTTCAGCATGTGGACGAAAATAAATAGAATTTTGTATGCGCAAGTGAAAAAACGGAATTGGACAAAAGGAGAAGAAAAAGAAAGAATTTTGAAATAAATTTAGTCAAATTTAAAACAGAATTTAAAAATAAATCCATGAAGACAGTTTCTGAAAATGAAACAGTTACTAACATTACAAAAGCAGTTTACACCATGAGTGACGAATGTGACTCGCCTGAATACATGGCTTCTGAGAAAATCAGAAAATTCAAATAATGCAAAAAGAAGACGTCCTGCATTAACACCTACAGATGACTACGAAAAACAAGAGAACACATCGATTTCTTCTAACACAAATAAAAGCAATTCCAAAGAAATACTTTTTAGCCTATGAATGAAAAAACTAATCATCATTTTATATGCTTCAGCAAAGAAAAGGAATTGTAGGAGATAAAACGAAATGATCCAGGAAAAGATAACATTAAGGCAAATTCTAAAACAGAATTCAAAGATGAATCAATAAAGAAAGTCCACACAAATGATTCAGTTGCTAGCATCACACAAGCGACTCACACTGACAAATATAATACATCAGAATTCATACCTTCTAGTGAATCAAAAAGTTCAGATACTGAAAATGAAAGTATAGATGCTGCGAAAAGCACCATGGATGAGACAGAATAATATATTTCAAAAGAAAAATATAAAGATGATATTTGTATAAATGGAATTAGTTATGATAGCATCACTTCTAAATTCGAAACTTATGATGATAAAAATTCTTCTGATGCATCAGATCCTGATGAACCGAACTCTGAACACACCATAACCGTAGTAGGAATAAATGGCAATGAAAACAAGAAGAATTGTCCATATTGTAGGAAATCACTTTCAAATCTATCATGTCAAATGGAAAATGCACATCACAATAAAAAAAGAAATCTCCAACATAGCTTGTAGTGCAGAGGATAAAAAAAAAGGAAGAAAAGTTTTGTATAAGCTAAATAATCGTGGAAATCATCTTCATAATTGTCAAGTACTTAGAAAAAACAAAGGTTGTTTGGTCATAGTGTACCGGCTGCCTAAAAATGTTAATGTGGATCTACACAAATACATCCCCTGCGTGTTTCTCAGATAAAGATTTATGGAAGCACAGATGTCCTTTAAAACAAAATAAGCAAAACAATGAAAGTTGTTTCTACTGGAAGAAGTCTATTCCCAGTAGCAATTAAAATGGATAGTAATATACGAGAGATGATTGCCTGCATGAAACAAGATTTTTTAACGAATATAATAAGAAGCGATAAAACAATATGTGAGTATACAAGAAGAAATTACCATTCAAAAGGAGGTAGTCAAATATACATACACACAAAAATAATGAAATATGTAATAACGCCAGAGAAATTGTGAGATTACTACATGCAGATAGAGATTTTAAAAAAGAAAAATCTTTTAGGCAGGTGCCACACTAAAGAGACAAACAGCAGCATATGCGATACGTCTCTTGAATCAGAGACACGACACATCCTGCGAAGGAAACACTTTTGATCACGTGTGTTTGTTTACTTGACGAATTCTCATCAGAATATGAAGATGTTTTAATGTTGTCTTTGATTTAAAAAAAAAAAAAAAAAAGGGGGAAAGAAATTATTGGGTGAATCCACTGAATTTGATGTAACCAGAACATGGTACTCATGCAGTAGCGGCTTGTGCACCGAAAATAGATGAAGAGGCACACTGTATTTATTTATAGAACATAAATTTACAATTAAATAAGTATTTTTACTTAAGACCATGCTTAATAAAAATCATGCATTAAAAATAATTTTAAAAATATTGTTTCTGAGCACTTCACCTATTTTCGGTTCACGAGCCGCCACTGTACTCATGTAATTCAGAAGGATTTGGGAAATCATCCAGAATTTCACTGGATGAGAATAGAAACTTTTCAAAAGTTATTATCTGTACTTGACCTCATATCCAAATGAAAGAAATTATAGACAAGCTGTGAGCCCACAAGAACGCCTTCAAATAACTTTAAGGTTAGAAAATTCTAATAATGTTATCGTATAATTTTAATTAAATTAATAACATTACATTCAATGTGTTGTACCATTGAGGTAAATTTTAATAGTTATAGCTTTATTGAAAATAATTGTTAACATTTAAGTAACATTTCAATAATTTATCCATTGGCATAATAAAAGAATTCAATATTGACTGATGTAAGTAAAAAAAAATATTTTTTACTTGTAAACCCTTGCGAATATTTTTACAGTTTTCTTCTTTCTTTTATTTACCTTTAAAGTCTTATATTATTAAGTGGTGAAATTGGTGTAAATTTTAATTCATCAGAAACCAAATAATTATAATACAGTGAAACTTCTATGGGAGACCACCCCTGTTAAGCGACCCCTTCCTCCAACGACCGATTTTTAAAGGCACTGGTTGGTTGGTTGGTTGAATGCCTTTTTCTGGCGCAAGGTCCAAAGTAGGACATGCTGCGCCAAACAAACAGGTAAAAGAAAAAAATAGCCTCTGGATGGGTTTTACCCATCCAGAAAGTTATTTAAAAAAAAACACAGGAGAAAAAAAAAAAACCTATATACAAGATAAAATCAAAAAATAATAAAAACAGTGTAAACAATAAAAAAACAGATGTAAAATAGGATGAATTTGTAAACAATAAAATCAAATGTCGAAGTAAAAACTAGCCTCTTTCAAAAAATTTGTCAAGTGATGATGAGGATTTGCACCAAAAAGCAGGGGTGATTGTGATTCAAAGGTAAAAACCCTGAAAATTAGAGCCTCAAATTAGAAAAAACCCAAAATATCATTTAACACTCAAACTATTTAGGCCAGAAGCCCTCAATCCTTTTACATTGCATTCACATATCACTTGCATAACAAATGAACAACCAATGAAAGAAAAAATAACTTTATAGGGAATATGAAAACACAGATTCGTTAGAGTAAAAACCCTGAAATCAGGGGTAAACCCTGAACACAAACACCCCTGAAAAAGGCTTGTCAGATTGGGTGAAGATAAATTAAAATAATGTCGATAAAGATGACGAAGGCAAGGGCAGTCGGTGAGAATATGGCGAATGGTTAGTGCACTAAAATGGCATTTTGGACAATTAGGTTGTTGTTCTCCAAGCAATAAGTATTTATGTGTGAGTCTTGAATGCCCGATTCTTAGTCTGGTAATAATGACATCACATTTTCTAGGGGAGAGTGTAGGCCAGATTGAAATTTGAGGTTTTATTACTTGCAATTTGTTATTGATTTGGTTATTCCACTCCCTTTGCCAAATATTTTTAAAATAGCTTTTAAGTGTGTGCTTCATATCATCATATGGTACAGGACAGTTTAAAAGAATAGAAGCCTGCCTTGCGGCTTTGTCTGCTGCTTCATTGCCTTTTATGCCAACATGACCAGGAACCCAGCAAAACAAGATGTCAAATCCCTTTTTCAGAAGGTCGTTGTAAGTTTTTAAAATTGAAGTGAAAGATGGATTACAAGAGGTAGATGAAAGAGAATCAAGAACACTCTTTGAGTCTGTATATATAATGAATTTACGATTTGGATGAGATGAAATAAAATTAAGGGCAACCTCAATAGCTAAAAACTCTGCAGAGAAAATGGAAAATGAATTAGGGAGTTGATAGCTAAAAGTGGTGTTACCAATGACAACACCACAGCCGACTTTATTAGTGGTCTTGGATCCGTCAGTAAAAATCTCGACGTAGTCCTTATAATGGGAGCGATGAGATAAGTAAAGGGACTGAAAAATAGAAGCATCAGTGTTAGACTTGTCAAACCCATTGAACGGATGAAGACAATAAATAACCTGGAAATTCCAAGGTGTTATGTTTAAAAGAGGCCGAGGACGAACTTTGGTATGAATGTGAGAGGTGCCAGCAAGAAAGTTCTTAATTCTAAGAGCGAAATGTGGGATGCAAGATGGGCGATTCACATAAAGATTATGATCGTTACTATTTAAAAGTGAATGAAGTGGATGATTAGGATGTGAGAGGATGCGAAAGTACAATTCACATGAAAGTCTTTGTCTGATGTCAGTGAGGGAAGGCTCCACACAGTCAGCATATAAACTAAAGACAGGAGAAGTACGGAAGGCTCCTGAACAAATTCTTAGTGCACTATGATGTGTTGTGTCAAGTCTCTTCAGGTAAGAATCGGGTGCTGATCCATAAACATGGCAGGCATAATCAATTTTAGACCGAATAGCAGCTCTATATATTTTCAGGAGAGATGGACGATCGGCACCCCAAGAAGTATTAGAAAGGACTTTTAGAATATTAAGAGCTTTGTCACATTTAATTCTTAAGTGTAAAACATGTGGTTTAAAATTCAATTTACTGTCAAAAATAACACCCAAAAATCGAGCAGTGTCAACAACTGAAATTGGCCTGTTGTTCATAAGAATTTCTGGGTCAGGATGAAGCCCTCGTTTGCGGCAAAAATGCACACACTGTGTTTTGTCAGTAGAAAATGTAAAACCATTTTTATTTGTCTAGTTGATGATATTCTTGATGGCAAGTTGCAATTGGCGTTCAATGAAACGCATGTCATTCCCCTGGCAAGAAATTTGCAGGTCGTCAACATATAAACTTCCATATACAGATTGTGGTAATTGTTTTAGAATATCATTTATTTTTAAAGAAAAAAGTGTGACGCTCAGAACACTGCCTTGAGGCACACCCTCCTCCTGGAAATAGAAATCTGAATAAATTGATCCTATTCGAACCCTAAAGCGTCTGACTCTTAAGAAGTTTTGAATGAAAATGGGGAGATTTCCTCGAAAGTCCAGATTAAAAAGATCTTTTAAAACACCATAGCGCCATGTCTTGTCGTAAGCTTTTTCTATATCGAAAAAAATTGACACCAAATGGTTACGTCTCACATTAGCTTTGCGAATATTTGTCTCTAATAATAAAATATTGTCAACCGTAGAACGGCCCCGCCAAAAACCACTTTGCCATGGAGAAATCAAATTATTTCTTTCGAGAATAAAAACTAATCTAGTATTTACCATTTTTTCAAGTAGTTTACATAGACAGCTTGTAAGAGCAATGGGCCTGTAATTTTTTGGGTCAGTAGCATCTTTGCCTGGCTTAGGAAAAGGAATAACAATAGCATCGTGCCAAGCAACAGGGAATATATTTTCAGTCTAGATTCTATTGTAAAGATGAAGGAGATTTTTAAGAGACTGTTTAGATAAATGTTTAATCATAATGTAGGTAACACCATCGGGTCTGGGAGCAGAGTTATGGCAATGTTTCAAACTATTTTTTAATTCATTTTCTGTAAAAGGTCTATTGTAGTCTGATGAAGAGCGGGAGTGAAAATTGATTGATGATCGTTCAGAATTACGTTTATGAGACAAAAAAGGTCTAAAATATGAATTAGAGCTGGAGATATGAGATAAAGTTTTACCAATGGTGTTTGAAATATTTTTAGTAGAAGTTATAGTTTGGCCATTATCTTTTAAAAATGAAATACTTTGATTAGAATATATTCCCATTGCTTTCTTGACACTACGCCAAAGCTGTTTACTGCTTACATTGGAGGTAATACTGGACACATATTTTATCCAGGAATTTCTTTGGGAGATTCTGCGGATTCTTCGTGCGGCTTCCCTTGCTTTTTTGAATGCGATATAATTAGCAGTAGTTGGGTACCTCCTAAAAATTCCCCAAGCTTTTTGTTGCTGTCTTTTTGCATTGTTGCATTCATCATTCCACCATGGCTTTGAATGTTTACTGAGACGTCCAGAGGATTTTGGAATAGCAATATCGGCTGCACTTATAATATAATTTGTGACTTCTGTGATTGCTCTGTTGATATCACCCTCTGTCATTTCATATGTGATAGTTGCATTTATAGTGAATGTAGTCCAGTTAGCCTTGTCATAAATATAATGTGGATTTCTAGGATGATGATCATTAAAATTATAAAAAGATAAAAATAAAGGAAAATGGTCACTATTATGAAGGTTGTTACTAACAAAGAAATTAAAATATGGATAAAGAATGGGAGAGCAAATGGCCAGGTCTATTGCATGAAAAGTTCTGGTAGGTTCATGAAAATAAGTATTGTCACCATTATTTAAAATACATAAGTTATTGTCAGTGATTAAGTCTTCAATGATTTGTCCCCGAGGATTAATATCAGGACTACCCCAAAGTAAATTGTGCCCGTTAAAATCACCAAGAATTAAAAAAGGGGTCGGCAGTTGTGAAATAAGCCTATTGAGGTCACATTGGCGAACAGTCATATTTGGCGGTAAATAAACAGTGCACATGGTGATAAGTATGTGATTATGGATCTGAACTGCAATAGCCTGGATATTGGTATTTAAAGTGATACTAGTATGTGGAATATTATTAGAAATTAAAAGGGCTACGCCACCTGTAGCTCTGTCAGAATGTGTAAAATCTTTTCTAAAACACTGATAGCCACGGATTTTAACATTATCGTATTGTCTTAAGTATGTTTCTTGGAAGGCAAAGCATATAGGTCGATGATCAGAGATTATTTCTCGTATTTCATCTCGTTTATTTATAAAACCTCGGCAATTCCATGAAATGAGATTGGTCATTATTTTATTTTATTTTATATTAAAACATTCACATCATCATCCTCTGAAGCGGTAGATATACAATCCTCCCCATCGGAAGGATGAAGGCTGATTAAATCATCTTGCTTTGCACTGTTTGTTTTATTAGTTTTATTTAAAGCTGGAGTGGGCAATTTTGTTATTTTCTTTTTCTTTATCATGTTGAGACGGGAGGGTGAGTTGGAATGTTTTTTGGAGGCAGAGTTATGAACTCTGTCAGGCAACTTGCTTTTAACAGTTTGTTGAGGTTTATTAAAGTTTGGTGGTTTAGAGGTAGAAGACTGTGAGGAGTTTGAAGCCAGATTTGGGTTGGATTGTAATTTAGGGGATTGACTATTGTAGTTTCAACTGGAGAGCTAGGTTTAAGAAGACTGTCAGTTTGTGTTGCTATAGACTGATAAGTTTTTATGTTAACTATGACGGAAGCATATGATTTTCCAACGGTAGGGGGTTCTTGATTCAACTATTTTTCTTGCTTCGGGATACGATATGTTTTGTTTTGTTTTAGTTGTTTGTATCTCCTATTCCATTTTTCACACGATTTTGAATAGGATGGGTGATCCTTTTTGCAATGCACACAACAGACTGGGGCTTTGCAATTTTCGCTATCATGGCCAATAGCACTGCAGCGGGCACATGTTAATTTTCCTCGGCATGAATTTTTAGAGTGGCCAAAACGTTGGCAATTGAAACAGCGTAGAGGATTAGGAATGTATTGTCTTATGGGGCATTCAAGGTAACCAGCTTTTATGGAGCGTGGTAATTTAGGGGAGTCTATTGTTAAAATAATGTGTTTTGTTGGAATAGTCTTATTGTCACGGAAAATAGAAATACGTTTGACAGCAATAACTCTTTGGTCTTTAAGGTTTTCCAAAATTTCGGATTCTGGGACAAATTGAAGATCAGATTCTGAGATGACGCCGCGGCAAATATTTAATGTTCTATGTGGACTAACGGTAACTGGTATGTTTGCAAATTGAGTACATTTCATAAGGTTGTCTGCTTGTTTCTCATTTTCTACTTCAATCAATAATTCGCCTGTTCTAAGTTTCTTTACTGACTTCGGATCTCCCATAATCGACTGCAGTGCTTTCTGTACCAAAAAAGGAGAAGTGTGTGAGAAGTCTCCTTCTTTCCTTTTCACCACGAAAAATCTAGCATCACTATTCACAAATACATTACTCTCACTTAAAGTTGAAGAAAACTCTTCAACTCTCTCTGCCCATGATTTACCATTTTCGCTTTTATTAGCTTGGCCCGAGCCAGACGCATTATTCGAAATATCCATAATTGTAACCATAATTAGAGAGAGAAGGAAAAAGGGGTGAGTGTTTCTTCCAACACACAAACGCAAAGGGTTTTCAAGAATCCTCTTTGGGACACCCATAACCACTCACCAGCTACCAGGTCTCCGACCCATTTCAGGCACCACATGGCAGTCGTGTTAGTCCGGTGTTTCTCGTTCGAGTAGTCACCGTTGTCTCACCTTCACCAAGAGCACCAGTCTCCCAGTGTGATCCCAAGGCTAGACTGCCATGGCACCATCAACAAAATCATTGCCCCAGTAGCCAGCGCCAAATCAACACCGGACTTTACTTTGTTAATTGATTAATAGTTAATAGATTTACTTTTTTTGTTTGCCTTTTACAGTTTTTTAAATTTTTTTTTTACAGTTTTTCTTTTTTATTTTTAATAACAGCCAACAGACAGAAAACAGGGTGAGTCAGAACTTAACAAAAATAGGTTAGTAGAACTAGGTAAGTGGTACCTTTTTTTGTGTTTTCAAAAAATTTTATAATTTTTTCAGTTTTTTTTTTTTTTTTTTTAAACAAAAAAAACAAACAAAAATGGGCCAAGAACTTATAGGCAGCGAAAAATTAAGTAACCAAAAGTAAAAGAAACAAACAAAGCGTAACAAGAAGAAAGTACCAAAAAACTTATTGGTAACGAAAAAAAATAAACGTAAAAGAAACAAAGGGAAACAAGCAAGGCAAGAGGAGGGGAAAGAGAAAGATCACTCGGGCCCGGGGTGCGTGACTCCCCCTGAATACCTGAAGAAGGTACCCCCCTGGGGGTTAAAGGCACTGATTTTTTACCCTATCTACTTAATGTTAAAAATCCTCTAAGAGAGACCAGACAACCCTCTATAGGCAACCTCTATAAGCGAGTCCCAGTTCCCTTTCCAATTTTTTTTTTGCTTTTTTCTGAAATAAAACAAACAAAATCACATCCCAAATCAGTCGACAGCAGGTGCAAGTACACGTACAAGGTCATGTGTCACGTTGCTGATAATCTCTCATCTGTTACGTTTATTATGAATGTCACGTGGGTAGAGAGGAAAACGGCGTGCTGGAATTTCGTGCAGTACGGATTCACTTGCAAGTCTTGTAAGGCTAGATGTTTAAACATGTCTAAAAAACGAGTCATTTTAACCTTGGAGCAGCGCGTTAAAGTGATCCAGTTACATGAAAAAGGAAATTCTGAGAGGAAATTGGCAGATAGTTTTGGTTGTGGAAAACCCAAATCAATAAAATTTTGAAAGATAAAGTTGTGATTCAAAAAGAATGGAAAACTTCACGTTTTGGGGTGTAAAGAGAATGCGGATGGAAAAATAACCAGAAATAAACGAAGCTTTAATCGAATGGTTCAAAACGGTCCGGGCAAAGAATATTCCAATAAGTGGAGCTTTGATGAAGCAAAAAGCTATGGAGATTGCAGACGCCCTTGGAATGAAAGATTTTTGTGCCAGCAACGGTTGGCTCGACAAGTTTCGAGTTCGGTATAATATCGTGTTTCGTGCATTATGCGGAGAAGCTGCTGATGTCGACGAGAACTCATGTGAAGACTGGACAACGAGACTACCATTACTTTTAGCTGGGTACGCTGACAAAGACATTTTTAACATGGATGAGACAGGACTTTTTTTTCGTGCACTGCCAAACAAAAGCATGATGATAAAATCGGCGGATTCCAAAGGAGGAAAACAAGCAAAAGAGAGGATTACAGTATCGTTTTGTGTTAGTGCAGCGGGCGAAAAATTAAAGCCGCTGATGATATGGAAGTCTCAAAAACCAAGATGTTTTAAAAGAAAGGACATTAGTAAACTTGGAATTCACTGGAAGTCAAACAAAAAAGCCTGGATGACAGGTGCAATCTTCGAAGAATGGCTTACGGATTTCGATCAAAAAATGGCCAAAGAAGGAAGAAATGTTCTTCTTGTCTTAGACAATGCAGCCTGCCATAAATATGAAACTGTTTTGAAAAATGTGAAACTTCTATTTTTACCTCCTAACACAACTTCAAAGCTTAAGCCTTTGGACCATGGCATAATCAAATGGTTTAAGCTTGAATACTGACGATACGTCTTGCAATCGATTATTGCACGAATGGATGACAGTGTTAATGCGTCTGAATTGGCTAAACAGATCACCATAGCCGACGCTGTGGGATGGACTAAATGTGCTTGGAGAGATTTGGATTCAAAACTGGTGATTAATTGCTTTGCTAGCTGTCACATGACAAATTCTGCGATAGGAAAGCAGATTTTTTTTTTTTTTTGATAAGTAAACATCCATGCAACAAATAGCAGAACTTTCGAAACTTGCAGAGATTAAATATGACCCAAGGGCCCTGGAGTATGAGAACAACTTGGAATGTTTTGTTGACCTCAACAGCAATTGGGAAGAATGTCCGATGGAAAAAGCCATTGCTCAAGGTAAGTGCTGAATTCACTATTAAAATCGTCATTAAAATTTTAGGATGAGGAAATTAAAACATATTTTTATGCCTTTCAGGCACTAATTCAGAATCTGAAGAGGAAAGTCCGCCTGATGATGTTATTCAACAGGCCAAACCCATGACAGCCCAGCAAACTTTAAAACAAATAGATTTTATCATGGAAAATTCAGAATGCATGAAGGATGTTAATATAAATGCACTTTTTTCAGATTTAAAAAATAAATTAGAGAGAGAAGTACTGTCTGAAAAAGCAAAAAAAATGCAACAAACCGAAATTTCTCAATATTTTAAGAAAGTTTAAATTTTTAGAAATACGTATTTGGAGCAATTTATATGTATTAGTATGCAGTATTAAATAAATAACAACATAAACAGTACTTTTAAGTGTGCATTTTCAGAAAATTTAAATTTTAAAAAGTACACATATATGTGTAGTTGTCTATGCAGTATTAAATAAATAACAACATAAATAACATTTTTTAATGTTTTTAGGTTTTAAGAAGGTTTAAATTTTAAAAAATATGTATGTGTAACTATTTATATGTATTAGTAGGCTGTATTAAATAAATAACAACACAAACAATATTTTTTTTTTTTTTTGGCAGTCTAGTGTTGACATTCTTTGAGCGACCGCCTCTCTTAACGACCAAATTTTTGCGGAACGAAGGGTGGTCGCTCGCGGGAAGTTTTACTGTATATATATATTTTTTTATTTCTTTCTTTCTTTTTTTTTTGGCTGGGGGGGGGGGTTGAAACGCTAATGATGGTTAACACAAAATTATTCAAAGAAATTTTTTTTTAAAATGAAGTTCATATTTGATGATCCAGTTTTCATATTTCCCAAAACAAGTCAAGACAGCTTTAGTCTAAGACCCTATGGCAACTTTTTAATTTTTGCCTCCATGTTGGCGATGCCTTTTAATTTATTCATTTTGGTATAATTAAAAAAATAAAATAAACTTATAGTAGTACTTATTTTCATTATACATCTTTTTGTTGCATTTTTTAGTCAATTTATGATACAAAAGTTCATATTTTGTTTATCGCTTTAAAGTACTGCTAGGTTTTAAATGATGCTTGTAAAGATATATATTTAAAAAATAAATTTTTTGATTAAATTATCTCATCACACAAATGTTGCCATTATTATTATTATTATTAAATTAGATCACTGAACTGAGTCTGTGTGGTTTAAGAGCCCACCAGCAGCCGAGCGGTTCTGTGCTCAAAGCTGGTAGACGTGAGATACAGGGTTCGATCCCAGGTTACACTCGTCAGCCTAGCCGTTTGGAGTTTTCTGTTGTTTTCTCTGAAACTTGCGTAAATACAGACCAGGACCCCTTAGGAAGACCCCCACAGAAGCCCCCCCCCCCCTATGGCCTAGGACCAGATGAACCAAACTCTGAACACACCATAACCGTAGTAGGAATAAATGGTAATGAAAACAAGAAAAATTGTCCATATTGTTTGAAATCATTTTCAAAACTACCACGTCAAATGGAAAATACACATCACGATATAAAAGAAATCTCCAACATAGCTCGTAGTGCAGAGGATTAAAAAAAAGGAAGAAAAGTTTTGTATAAGCTAAATAATCGTGGAAATCATCTTCATAATTGTCAAGTACTTAGAAAAAACAAAGGTTGTTTGCTCATAGTGTACCGGCTGCCTAAAAATGTTAATGTGGATCTACACAAATACATCCCCTGCGTGTTTCTCAGATAAAGATTTATGGAAGCACAGATGTCCTTTAAAACAAAATAAGCAAAACAATGAAAGTTGTTTCTACTGGAAGAAGTCTATTCCCAGTAGCAATTAAAATGGATAGTAATATACGAGAGATGATTGCCTGCATGAAACAAGATTTTTTAACGAATATAATAAGAAGCGATAAAACAATATGTGAGTATACAAGAAGAAATTACCATTCAAAAGGAGGTAGTCAAATATACATACACACAAAAATAATGAAATACGTAATAACGCCAGAGAAATTGTGAGATTACTACATGCAGATAGAGATTTTAAAAAAGAAAAATCTTTTAGGCAGGCCGCATACCAAAGAGGCAAACAGCAGCATATGCGATACGTCTCTTGAATCAGAGACACGACACAAGTGACTCGAGTTTCACACTCTCACCAAAGTGACAGACACATCCTGCGAAGGAAACATTTTTGATCACGTTTGTTTGTTTACTTGACGAATTCTCATCAGAATATGAAGATGTTTTAATGTTGTCTTTGATTTAAAAAAAAAAAAAAAGAGAAAGAAATTATTGGGTGAATCCTCTGAATTTGATGCAACCAGAACATGGTACTCATGCAGTAGCGGTTGTGCACCGAAAATAGATGAAGAGGCACACTGTATTTATTTATAGAACATAAATTTATAATTAAATAAGTATTTTTACTTAATTTTAGTTAAGACCATGCTTAATAAAAATTATGCATTAAAAATAATTTTAAAAATATTGTTTCTGAGCACTTCACCTATTTTCGGTTCACGAGCCGCCACTGTACTCATGTAATTCAGAAGGATTTGGGAAATCATCCAGAATTTCACTGGATGAGAATAGAAACTTTTCAAAAGTTATTATCTGTACTTGACCTCATATCCAAATGAAAGAAATTATAGACAAGCTGTGAGCCCACAAGAACGCCTTCAAATAACTTTAAGGTTAGAAAATTCTAATAATGTTATCGTATAATTTTAATTAAATTAATAACATTACATTCAATGTGTTGTACCATTGAGGTAGATTTTAATAGTTATAGCTTTATTGAAAATAATTGTTAACATTTAAGTAACATTTCAATAATTTATCCATTGGCATAATAAAAGAATTCAATATTGACTGATGTAAGTAAAAAAAAATATTTTTTACTTGTAAACCCTTGCGAATATTTTTACAGTTTTCTTCTTTCTTTTATTTACCTTTAAAGTCTTATATTATTAAGTGGTGAAATTGGTGTAAATTTTAATTCATCAGAAACCTAATAATATATATATTTTTTTTTCTTTTGGCAGGGGGGGGGGGGATTGAAACGCTAATGATAGTTAACCCAAAATTATTCAAAGAAATTTTTTTTTTAAATAAAGTTCATATTTGATGATCCAGTTTTCATATTTCCCAAAACAAGACAAGAAAGCTTTAGTCTAAGACCCTATAGCAACTTTTTAATTTTTGCCTCCATGTTGGCGATGCCTTTTAATTTATTCATTTTGGTATAATTAAAAAAATAAAATAAACTTATAGTAGTACTTATTTTCATTATACATCTTATTGTTGCATTTTTTAGTCAATTTATGATACAAAAGTTCATATTTTTTTATCGCTTTAAAGTATTGCTAGGTTTTAAATGATGCTTGTAAAGATGCATATTTAAAAAATAAATTTTTTGATTAAATTATCTCATCACACAAATGTTGCCATTATTATTATTATTATTAAATTAGATTACTGAACTGAGTCTGTGTGGTTTAAGAGCCCACCAGCAGCCGAGCAGTTCTGCGCTCAAAGCTGGTAGATGTGAGATGCCGGGTTCGATCCCAGGTTACACTCGTCAGCCTAGCCGTTTGGAGTTTTCTGTTGTTTTCTCTGAAACTTGCGTAAATACGGAACAGGACTCCTTAGGAATACCCCCACAGAAGCCCCCCCCTCTGGCCTAGGACCTAAGAGTAGTCAATCGACTTTATTCCACAACAATAACACCGTGTGCTTAAATATTGCTTATGTATTTTTTTTAATCATTGCTTATTTTATTGTTACTATCATATCGTTTCTATAAAATATAATCATAACTATTCCACATTAGACAAATATTATATAGTTTATCAAGGGCGTAGCTGTATGCCAGCAGCAGCTCATGAACCAAAAGTAGGTGACGATGCACTTCAGCTAATATTTTAAATTGTACTCATTCATAAAGTATAAACTTTCATTTAGATAAAATGAGTATTTTTAGTTAATTTTTAGTAAAATTATGCATTAAAACTACTTAAGTATTTTTTAGCTCTTCACCTATTTTCAGTTGACGAGTTGTCACTGCTGTATGCTGCAATAAATTTATATACAGTTGTGGATCTATAATCTGCATTTCCATAATTTGCAATTGTCTATAATCCACACTAACTTTGCAAATGTAAATAAAAGATTTTGCAGTAGCAAAAATCCGATATTTTGGATGTATATGAAAAAATATGATGTTAATTCACATACTAAAATGAAAAAAAAATGAGTGTAAAATTTAATTTAGCTATATAGGGGAACTGGGGGCAAAGTGAAATAGTGGGGCAAAGTGAAACGGTTAAATAGTTGTTCTGTATGTAGTGCTATCTAGCTGCCGATATTTTAATTATTTTGTTTCCCATCTAGTTACTTAGTATCAGTCAGAAAATTTTAGAAATATCAATTACATATGATGGTAGTAGCCATTTTCCAAAATGGATGGTTACATTGTAATATTATTTGGTAAGTGAATAACATTTTTTGATACTATATAATGACGAAGTTCTCATTATTAATATTTTAACTATTAATTAGATATTTCAGCTGCTCAGTGAAGTATTTGTTTACTTAATATTAGACTTACTTTTGGTTTGAATTTTGCATTAACATTTGTTATGCACATGCGGGGCAAAGTAAAAGGGGCAATGTGAAAAAGCTATTCAGAGATGGGGCAAAGTGAAGTACTCTATTTCACTTTGCCCTTACAATATATTTATATTTTAAAAAGATGAAATCTTTGTGATGATAATAATGAGACAGAAGATGAATTTCAGATTGTAGAAGATGATTGTAGAAGACAAGGGTGAAATAAAACTTGCTGCCAAAAAAGTGGAATTTAATGAAATAAACAAAGGGGACTTTCTTTTGATTGAATTGCAGTCAGATAAAGGCTAGGGAAATAGGAAGCAGTTTGTTGGCCAAGTGATTTCGGGTCCCTCGCAAGATGGACCACACATTTTTTTTTTTTTCAGTCAAGTTCATGCGGCCTTATAAACAACAAAAAGACGTTTATGTGTGGCCTACAACTGATGATATTAGTATTGTACACTTTAAAGAAATACTAGGAAAGTTGTGCAAAGTAAAAGAACTGAGACATGGACAAATTTGTTTCAGCATAACTTCAAAAGAATTATAGAAGTTCATGTAATGAGAAAAATATTTTTACATTTCACTTTGCCCCATGGCTGGGCAAAGTGATAATTTTATACTATCATCTTTCATCATAAATACACTACAGAAATTCAATAAGAAAATTTCAAGAAAATTTCTATTAAAAACCAAAGGGATAATAAATTACATAGCGTAATCTTTCAAATAAATTTCCAATTTGTTCATTTATGAAATTGTCATTCTTTTTAAGTATTTCACAATGCCCCATGTTCCCCTACAATTAATTTTAAAAGGAAAAAAAAAAATTACACTGTTATTGCCTTATACTTTTTTAATAAATCTGAACATCGTCTGAATAATATTCAATTAGTGATCAAATAAAACACATGCAAATAGGTACAGATATCTAACTCCTGCCAGGAATAGCATTGCTCATTGGTTTAAAAAAAATGACATCATATACGTTGGTGGGATTGTGTATTTTCACAGATGTTTAAGAACCATTAGTGTAAATGTTCTTTTTAGGGTGGTATTTCAAAAATACATAAAATTATTTAAGTATCTGGCTGCATACTGTTAATCGCTGTCCAGAAGTAGGAGTGCAGTTTTTTTTTTTTTATGATTTAAGGGTTCTAGTTCATTAAATAAATTTTATTGTTTTATATATATATTAATATTACCTTCATTACATTATATAAAATAAACAATTCTAATTCTAGGTTCATTAAATAAAGTTTAATGTTTTATGTAGTGAAGAAATGGCATCAATGATCTATAATTTGCGAAAATCTATAATTTCAAGTTCTAGAACCAAGGTGTGCGGATTAAAGATCTTCAACTGGTATAAATACTTTTTTTTTCCATTGCGATTATTTTTTTCCCCTTTCCTCTCATTTCAGACTCCTTGGAACTGGCAATAGCTTTCGAGATATGAGCTTTGGGTATCTCGGGGGAGAAACCACAATAGGCAAGATAGTAGAGGAAACTTGCAAAACGATATGAGAAATCTTGTTGCCTCAATACATGACATTGCCTACGAAAGAAATTTGAAAGGAATCCGCAAAGAATTTTATGGATAAGTGGCAAATGCCCAATTGCATTGGAGCAATTGATGGTGAACACATCAGAATTCGCCAACCACCAAACAGTGGATCAGTGTATCACAATTATATGGGGTTTGTCTCCATAATTTTATTAGCTCTGGCAAATGCAGAGATGGGTTGTTCACAATTGTCTGTGTTGGAGACTATGGAAGAAACAGTGATGGTGGAGTTCTGCGAAATTCTCTATTTGGAGATTTACTGTGAAAAGGACAATTAAACATTTTTTCTCCAACCCCACTTCCAAATGAAAGTGAACCTTTCCCCTACTACTTTGTAGGTGATGAAGCCTTTCTGCTCATGAAAAATTTACTGTGGTTGTATCCTACAAGGGATTTGGATAATACGAAAAGAATTTTTAATAGTTGCTTGTCAAGAGTGAGGAAGACCGTTGAATGTGCTTTTGGTAGACTGTCTTCCAAATTCAGGGTATTATACTCCTGCATAGGTTGTGAACCTGCGAAAGTGGAGATAATTGTGAAAGCAGAATGTGTTCTACATAATTTCATATACAAAAATGAAAAGTTTTGTATATATATCCAAATGAAGACACCCCTGTCCCATTCGGAAAACCGTTGAAACTGCAGACTAGAAGATGCGGCAATACAGCTCTGTACAACAGGAATAAATTATCCGACTTTTTTATAAAGCCGGAAAATGCTGTATCATAGCAAAATTATTATTGTGTAAAAAATTGATTTTTTATAATTTGTAAATTATTGCGAATATTTTATATTTATTTGTTTATGTATTATTGTATGTATGTATTATTTGTATATGTAAAATCAATTTGTTTGCAATAAAAGCAGCAATGCAAGTGGTGTTTATTCAAAGTTTTGTACTTATTAATGTAACAATAGTTTAAAAAAAATAAAATTATACTCATTTGATGTTTTTCTTAAATTCATATTAACCATACTTTTCGAACAATTCTTTTATTCTCCTAATCTCATATGGATTATGATAAAAAGAAGAAGGCTTTGCAGGAGATTTTGTCATCAGTCAGAAGAAACGATGAGAGTAGTACGTTATTTTTTAAATATTTTGATTACTCGTAAAGCAACAGGAGTCTTGTAAGGAATAAGAGACGATCCCCAATCTCATCTAATTAAAAATGTTTTCACACAGCCCGTGTTAATAAAACATTTTTTTTCTGTTTAAAGATAAAACAATGAAATAATTTATTTTTGTAACACAGGCTTTGTTATATTTTGCTTTAATGTTTATCTTTTTCATAAAGTTTTATTTATTTATTTTACACTTTTGTTGATCTCATCCTTGAATTTGTCAAAATTAGTCATGGAAATCAGGGAATTTTCTTCAGGCCTTCCGGCTTAAACTCAAGTGATCCCTGTAGATAAACAACTCCCCCCCCCCCCTAAAGAATTTACTTGGGTTTGTATTACCTTAAAGATTTAAAAACTTACATATATACAAATATATTATTTCATTGTCTTCTCAACCTACTTTTTTTAAACTGGCATAATTTTAATTAAAATTATATAGCACTAATGTATTATTTTTCAAATATTTAGGTAATATTCAAGAGTATCAAAATGATACAGCATGAACAACTCAAAATGATGAATCTAAAGCCATCACTTAATTTTTCTAACTAAAATTTAGGAGTTGAATTACTTTAATATTACTGTTTTCTAATCTGTAATATATATATGAATTTCAAGTAGCAAAAACAGTGTGTGTCATAGTAACCAATGATGCAGATTGTTTCAGACACTGTAGATTAATTAAAGATATTTCTATATTTCAGTAGAAAATAGAAACTCATGTCTTATATTAAAGAATTCTTAAATATATCAACTGTCTATTAATAATATTGGTATCTTTATAATTATATGTATGCATTATATTTAAATAAGAATATATGTCAATATTGTCTTACAAAAAGCTTTTGCGTGAACAAGGCTTATCACAGAGAGCATAAAAATATTCTATCACAAGTCTGAGCACAAATTGAATGTAGATTATGAAATCTGTTGCTAAAGTAGAAGGTTATACTCATTACTTTAAAAAAAAATAATAAAAAATTTCGCAAAAAGGGGCCATGTAGGTAAATAAAAACTTGGATCGACCCCTGTAATTCCTATTAAATTATTCCAAGATTTGAGAGTTTAAAAATGGTAGTAAAGGACATGCTCAATTTCAATAATTTGTTAGATAATGTGATGTTTTTTATATTATACATTTATTATAGTTTATATATATATATATATATATATATATATATATATATTTTTTTTTTTTTTTTTTCCATTTACGCCGAATACTGTTGACAGAAAAGCATGTGAAAAATGCAGATACTATAGAGACGGCTTAAAAATGAGCAAAATAAGATTTAAAACATCAGAAAATGAAGAAAATGAAATGCTTGAAAGATATGTAAAGCTCAATTCTAAGATGCACATACATAAAACAAAATACCGCGTGTTGAAAAAGCAAATAAAAGAAGAAGGCCTGAACATTGATTCTAAAGTAATAAACAGTGGCAGCTCCACACTTGTTGATATAACTAAACTAAGCCTGTGCAGATTGTCAAGTGTAGGAAAATACACCAATGATTTGCTGGATATTGTTTTTGGAAGAGAGATGTTAGCTAATAGTTCCATTAAAGGAACGAAATCTGCTCTGAAACCTGCATTACCTGAAGTCACACTAAAGGATGTTTTCTTGTATGTTTGCAATAAATTTGGTGTTGATATTTCATTAGTAAGAGCTGCTGTAAGGCAGAAGCTAAATGTGTGCCACAAAGCTGCTTCATTGTAATATTTCATTATTCCAGGGATGAAAGTTGGTCAGTAAAGTCAGTATTTTTGGAATTTATTTTTAGAAAAGTCAGTATTTTTGGCCAAATTAATTCTAAACTCCCTTTTCAATATAAATTTTTTATATTTCTTTTTTCTTATCCAAAATTAGGCCAAATAAAACATTCATCAGTAACATTGCAATCCTAAATTTTGCCTACATAAAAAAAAAACATTTAGAAATTTACTCATAAATTTACCAACTGTGAAAATTAATTTTAAGTAGTTAGGAGTGTAAAGTTGATTTTTTATATCAACTACGTGAAAAATGCCTGTGCCAGAAATCAAAGCTAGATCCTGCACTTAATATGCGTATGTTCTTCCACTGAACCCCCCCCCCCCCTGGCTCTGGCTGATAACCAGCTCTGCACCTTGCCAATGGTTATTATGTAAGAAATGCTGAACTGGTTATCAGCCTGGGGGTAACTCAGAGGAAAAACATCTGCATGTTAAGCACAGGACTAGGGTTCGATTTTCAGCTCTAGCATTTTTTACAGTTGGTATAAAAAATCAACTTTACACTCCAAACTATTTAAAATACAGAACATTGTTATTTCTTTAGGGCTAAGCATATGTACTTAGTGTTACATGCAAACTGACCAATTATTTGTGACTATATCCAGAATAATCATTGACTCCGAAAAAATAGCCCATGCTTTGAGGAGCAACAAATAAAATTAAAGGAACTGCAGAATCTAAATATTAGACTATCCAAATGTTGCAAAAAAATATGTTAAAAGAAAAGATCTCCTCCCCCCTCCCAGAAAAGAACCCTGTTTAATGAACTAAAAATTTTAATTTAGCAAAGGTACAGGGTGATTATAAAAAAAAAAAAAACTACCCCAATATATGAGACCATAGCTACTGTACTGTTCCGAGAAACTGAATAAAAATTTGGTGGAAGGTATTTTGAGGTATGTGCTCAAGAATTATATAAAAAATAACAGTTAAACTATAACAGTTACGGTTACAGTGACAAAATTTCGAAAATTTCAAATGGCAACACCAATTTTTTTTATATGAATGGGATCTCCATAGCAAAAAACCATAAATAGCATTGGAACAGTACCTCTAGCATGAAAATCACCAACGCTAGGCATACTAATAAAAAAAGAGAAAATAGCTGTGATGTGCCTATCGGAGCATGACTCTCATTTTCTTAGTGACATCACATTCCACACTGAGTTTTTGGCTCTCACTAAAGTCTACTGATTCTGCTTAGAAACGAGAAGAAGAGACCATGGTTTCCTTAATTTCGCGTAGGTCTATTGAATAAGGGTTTTAATTTTGTTGTTAGTCGTAAGACACCGTCATGACTGACAAAAACGTCATCATACTAAGTGAAAAATAAGGCATTGTGAAATGTGTGATGTGTATTTTGCTTTCTTGCTCTGTGAACAATATATGCCACTTACTGGGAAACATCATAATAAATTTTGATTGCCTTTTCATGTAGTGTGATGACGTCAGTCATTACGGTGTCTTATAACTAACAACGAAATTAAAGCCTTTATTCAGTAGCCTTACACGAAATTAAGGCTACCGTGATCTCTTCTTTTCATTTCAAAGCAGAATCAGTAGACTTTAGTCTGAACAATTCTTGAGCGCATACCTCAAAATACGTTCTACCAAAATTTTATCCAGTTACTGTGAACGGTATGATAGCTACAGTCTCTTATATTGGGGTAGTTTTTTTATAATCACCCTGTCCATTAAAAAATAATAGTAAGATTTGATACAGGCAGACAGGTTTTTTTCCCGAAAACTCCCACTCATAAGATAAATACTTTCATATTGTATTGTCATTGACTATGGAGTAATGTCTAAAATATGTGTAAAATCAGTTTGACAGAAGTACATTAAATATGGAAGCAAGATTTGACACAGGCAGAGAGATTTTTGCCCTGAAACCTGTGCCTGATCAGATTAGCTTCCTAAAAGTATTGATGTAATGTATTGTGATCGACTATTGACTCATATGCAAAATTTGAGTAAAATCATTTCAGCAAAAAGAATTAAATATTAATCACAGGATTTTTAGCTTTTGGTAAAAAAATAGATTCTGAATATGCTTGCATATTGACTATTGTCTTTGACTATTTACTTATGTCTGAAGTTTGAGTAAAATTGATTCTGCAGAGATGCACTAAAAAATAATTGCTAGATTGCACAGGCTGACTGATATTTGCTTCTGGAACCTGCTCTTAAGAGCAGTATGGATTGTGATGGATTTATCTTAACAATTGGTAAAATAAATCCATCAAAATATTTACATATTATATAGCAATCAACTGTGAACATATGACACTTTGAGCAAAATATGTTAAAAGGATGACAGATTAAAAATTGAAAAAAGCATTCAATTCAGACAGTTGGTTGGTTGAATGTCTTTTTCTGGCGCAAGGTCCAAAGTAGGACATGCTGCGCCAAACAAGAAGGTAAAAGAAAAACTAGTTTACCCATCCAGAACGTCATTAAAAAACGCAGTAGAAAAAACAAGCAAAACTACATACAACATAAAAACAAAGGTAATAAAAACAGTATATACAATAAAAAACAGATATAAAATGGGATGAACATTGTAAAGAATAAAATCAGATATCGAAATAAAAACCAGCCTCCTTCAAAAAATTTGTCAAGTGATAATGAGGATTTGCACCTAAAAGGCTTGTCAGATTGGGTGAAGATGAATTAAAATAATGTCTATACAGATGACGAAGACAAGGACAGTCAGTGAGCAAATGGCGAATTGTAAGCACACAGAAATGACATTTCGGACAGTCAGTTTCCTGTTGTCCAAGTAGTAAAAATTTATGCGTGATCCTTGAATGCCCAATTCTTAAACGAGTAATTATGACATCATGTTTTCTAGGACTAAGTGTAGGCCAGACTGCAATTTGAGGTTTTATTTCAAATAATTTATTATTTTGTTGATTATTCCACTCCATTTGCCAATTACTTCTGAAAGTGCTTTTTAGTGTGTGCTTAATGTCATCATAAGGTATAGGACAGTTTAAAAGAATAGAAGCCTGCCTTGCGGCTTTGTCTGCTGCTTCATTGCCTTTTATGCCAACATGACCAGGAACGCAGCAAAACAAGATGTCAAATCCCTTTTTCAGAAGGTCGTGGTAAGTTTTTAAAATTGAGGTGAAAGATGGGTTACAAGAGGTAGATGAAAGAGAATCAACAACACTCTTTGAGCCTGTATATATAATGAATTTACGATTTGGATGAGATGAAATAAAATTAAGGGCAACTTCAATAGCTAAAAACTCTGCAGAGAAAATAGAAAAAGCGTTCGGAAGTTCATACCTTAAAGTAGTATTGTCAGAGATAATCGCACAACCAACCTTATTGCTTGTTTTAGAACCGTCAGTAAAAATTTCGGTATGTTCTTTATAATTGCTTCGATGAGCTTTGTAGAGGGTCTGAAAGATAGGGGCATCAGTGTTACCTTTGTCAAAACCTTTGAAAGGAGGAAGACATGAAATACCCTGGAAGTTCCACGGAGTCATATTTAAAAAACCCCTAGGACGAATTTTGGTATGAAGATGAGGAATGCCGGCAAGAATATTCTTGATTCTGAGACCAAAATGTGGGATGCAAGATGGACGGTTTAAAAAGAGATTGTCATTACCGTTATTGATATGAGGATGAATTGGATGATTAGGATGAGAAAGTATCCTATGGTACAGTTGTAAAGATAACTGCTGTCTAATATTAGTAAGGGAAGGCTCTACACAGTCAGCATATAAGCTGACGACTGGAGAAGTTCGAAAGGCCCCTGAGCAGATCCTAAGGGCACTGTGATGAACTGTGTCAAGTTTTTTAAGGTAAGAATTAGGAGCAGACCCATAAATTTCACAGGCATAGTCTAATTTTGAACGAATTAAGGAGCGGTAGATTTTTAGTAGCGAAATGCGATCAGCCCCCCAAGATGTGTTTGAAAGTACTTTTAAAATATTTAAAATTCTTTCACATTTCATCCTTAAATAAGAAATATGGTCTTTAAAATTGAGTTTTTTGTCAAAAATTACACCCAAAAAACGGGCAGAGTCAATTACCGAAATAGGTATGTCATTAATAAAAATTTGTGGATCAGGATGAAGACCACGTTTGCGGCAAAAATGCACACACTGTGTTTTGTCACTGGAAAAAGTAAAACCATTTTTATTAGTCCATTTAAGAATGTTTTTAACAACAAGTTGCAACTGTCGTTCAATGAAGCACATATCATTTCCCTGGCAAGAAATCTGCAGGTCGTCAACGTATAGACAGCCGTGAACAGTTTGTGGAAGTTGTTTTAATATATCATTGATTTTTAAAGAGAAGAGTGTAACACTCAAGACACTGCCTTGAGGTACACCTTCGTCCTGAAAGTAAAAGTCTGAATAAACTGAACCAATCCGAACTTGGAAGCGTCTGACTCTCAAAAAATTTTTAATAAAAATGGGAAGGTTACCACGAAAGTCAAAATTAAATAGATCCTTTAAAATGCCATGGCGCCATGTCTTGTCATATGCCTTTTCCATATCAAAAAAGATTGACACCAAATGGTTACGTCTAACATTAGCTTTCCGAATATTGGTCTCTAGAAGTAAAACATTGTCAATAGCAGAGCAGCCATGCCTAAAACCACTTTGCCATGGGGAGATTAACCTTTTCTTTTCAAGAATATAAACCAGCCTAGTATTAACCATTTTCTCGAGCAGTTTACATAAGCAGCTAGTCAAAGCAATTGGCCTGTAGTTTTTTGGATTGGTTGCATCTTTGCCGGGCTTAAGAAAAGGAATTATAATGGCATCATGCCAAGCAATAGGAAAAGTATTTTCGGTCCAGATTTTATTATAAAGATGAAGGAGATTTTTAAGAGACTGTATTGATAAGTGTTTGATCATGAGGTAAGTAATGCCATCAGGACCAGGGGCAGAGTTATGACTATGTTTCAAACTATTGTTCAATTCATTTTCAGTTAATGGGCTATTGTAATCTTGTGATGAGCAGGACCTAAAATTTATTGTTGAACGTTCAGAATTATATTTATAAGATAGAAAAGGTTCACAGTAGGAGTTCGAGCTAGAGATATTAGATAAAGTTCTACCAATGGTATCTGCAATATTTTTCATTGAAGTAATCGTTTGGCCGTTATCCTTCAAAAAAGAAATACTATGATTAGAGTAAATTCCCATTCCTTTTTTAATGCGATGCCAAAGCTGTTTGCTGCTTAAATTGGAGGTAATGCTGGACACATATTTAATCCTGGAATCCTTTTGGGATTTTCTGCGAATTCTGCGTGTGGCTGCCCTTGCTTTTTTGAATGCGATATAATTAGCAGCGGTTGGGTACCTCCTAAAAATTCCCCAAGCTTTTTGCTGCTGTCTTTTTGCAATATTGCATTCATCATTCCACCATGGCTTTGAATGTTTATGGAGACGCCCAGATGATTTTGGAATAGTAAGATTAGCTGCATTTATTATACAATTAGTGACATCAGTGATTGCTTTGTTGACATCACCTTCAATCATATCATGGGTTATAGTTGCCTTGATAGTGAAAGCAGTCCAGTTGGCCTTGTCATATATATAATGTGGATTACGTGGATGATGTTCATTAAAATTATAAAAAGATAAAAATAAAGGAAAGTGGTCACTACTATGTAGATCGTTACTCACAAAAAAATTAAAATATGGATATAGATTGGGAGAGCAGATGGCAAGGTCAAATGCATGGAAAGTCCTAGAAGGCTCTTGAAAGTAAGTATTGTCCCCGTTATTTAAGATACACAAGGAGTTGTCAGAAATAACATTTTCAATGATTTGACCACGGGGGTTATTATTAGGGCTTCCCCACAGCAGATTATGTCCATTGAAATCTCCAAATATTAAGAAGGGAGTTGGAAGTTGAGAAATAAGGCTATTGAGGTCATGCTGGTTTATGGATGCATTTGGTGGAAGATAGAGAGTGCAAATGGTCATTAAGAGATGAGTGTACCTGAATGGCAACAGCTTGAATGTTCGTATTTAGAGGTATATTGGAGTGTGGTACATTATTAGAAATCAGAAGGGCTACCCCACCTGTAGCTCGGTCAGACTGTGTAAAATCTTTCCTAAACAGGTATAGCCACGAATTTTGACTTTATCGTGTTGTCTTAAGTATGTTTCTTGGAAAGCGAAGCATATAGGTTGATGATCAGAGATGATATCTCTGATTTCATCACGTTTATTAATAAAACCCCGGCAATTCCATGAAATGAAATTGGTCATTTTTTTTTTTTTTTTTAGATTATAACATCCACGTCATTGTCCTCTGATGCAGTAGACATTCCGTCCTCCCCATCAGAAGGATGGAGGCTGATCGTATCATCTTGTTTTGGAACGTTTACTTTATTACTTTTATTTGTAGTAGGAATGGGCAATTTCATTAGTTTCTTTTTCTTGATATTGAGATGAGAGGGTGAATTTGAATGTTTTAGAGAGGTAGAGTTAAGATTTTTCCCAGACAATAAGGTTTTAGTAGTTTGTGGCGTTTTCTTTAAGTTTCTTGATTTGGATGAAGATGACTGTGAAGAGTTAGAAGCCTGATTTGGATTGGGTTGTAAGTTTGGGGAAGTCTTTCATGCACTTACAACTGGAGAGCTAGTATTATGACCAGTGTCAGTTTGGATTGCAATAGACTGATATGTTTTTTTGGTACCTATGGCAGCAGCATATGATTTTCCAACAATGGGTGTTCTTGACTCTACAGTTTTCCGTGCTTCGGGATATGATATGTTTTGTTTTGTTTTAATAGTTTGTATCTCCTTTTCAGTTTTCCATTTTTCACAAGACTTAGAATATGATGGGTGATCTTTTTTACAATTAACGCAAGAGACTGGAGCTTAAAATTTTTACTGTCATGGCCTACTGCACTGCAGCGGGCACATGTTTGTTTTCCTCGGCATAAATTTTTAGAGTGCCCAAAACGTTGGCAATTGAAACAGCGTAGAGGATTAGGAATGTATTGTCTTATGGGGCATTCAAGGTAACCAGCTTTTATGGAGCGTGGTAATTTAGGGGAATCTATTGTTAAAATGATGTGTTTTGTTGGAATAGGCTTACTGTCACGGAATATAGAAATACGTTTTACTGCAATAACTCCTTGGTCTTTCACGGTTTCTAGAATTTCGGATTCTGGTACATATTGAAGATCTGATTCTGAGATGACACCGCGGCAGATGTTTAGTGTTCTGTGTGGACTAACAGTTACTGGTATGTTTGCAAATTTGGTACATTTCTTAAGATTGTGTGCTTGTTTTTCACTTTCAACCTCAATCAATAATTCACCTGATCTGAGTTTCTTTACCGACTTTGGATCACCCATAACAGACTGCAGTGCTTTCTGTGTCAAAAAGGGAGACGTTTGTGAAAAGTCTCCTTCACTCCTCTTAACCACAATGGGTGCAGATCGCATTTCTTTATTGAGAATCTACCATTCTGTTATCCGTTCAAAATTAGACTATGCCTGTGAAGTATATGGGTCTGCTCCTATTTCTTATCTTAAAAAACTAGACACAACCCATCACAGTGCACTTAGGATATGCTCAGGGGCCTTTCGCACCTCTCCTGTGCTTAGTTTATATGCTGACTGTGTGGAGCCTTCTCTCACTGACATCAGACAAAGACTTTCATGTGAATTGTACTTTCGCATCCTCTCACATCCTAATCATTCACTTTTAAATACCAACGATCATAATCTTTATGTGAATCGCCTATCTTGCATCCCACATTTCGCTCTTAGAATTAAGAACTTTCTTGCTGGCACCTCTCACATTCATACCAAAGTTCGTCCTCGGTCTCTTTTAAACATGACACCTTGGAATTTCCAGGCAATTTCCTGTCTTCATCCATTTAAGGGGTTTGACAAATCTAACACAGATGCTTCCATGTTTCAAGCACTTTTCTCATCTCATCGCTCTGAATATAAGGACTATGTCGAGTTTTTTACTGACGGCTCCAAGACAAGTAATAAAGTTGGCTGTGGTGTCGTCACTGGCAACACCACGTATAGCTATCAACTCCCAAGCTCTTTTTCCATTTTTTCTGCAGAGTTTTTTGCAGTTGAGTTAGCTTTAAACATTATTTCGTCTCACTGCAGCAAAAAATTCATTATCTATACGGACTCAAAGAGTGTTCTTGACTCTCTTTCTTCTATCTCTTGCACTCTTTCTTTTATGTCTGTTTTAAAAACCTATAACGACCTTCTAAAAAGGGGATTCAGTATTTTATTTTGTTGGGTTCCTGGACATGTTGGTATTAAAGGCAATGAAATAGCAGACAAGGCCGCAAAGCAAGCTTCCATCTTTTTAAACTGTCCTATTCCTTATGACGATGTTAAGCATAGCCTCAGAAGCTATTTTAGAGATATTTGGCAAAGGGAGTGGAATAGTCGAAGTAATAACAAATTACATGATATTAAACCTCAAATTGCAATCTGGCCAACGTTTACTCCTAAGAAATATGATGTACTTATTACCCGTCTACGAATTGGGCACTCTAGGCTTACTCATAAATACTTATTACTTCGACAGGCGGAGCCGACCTGTCCCAAATGTCACTACCATACACTTACCATTCGCCATATTCTCACTGACTGTCCTTGCCTTCGTCATATGTATCGGCAATATTTTAATTCATCCTCACCAAACCTGACGAGCCTTTTAGGTAGTTCACCTCATTATCATTTGGCAAATTTTTTAAAAGACGCTGGTTTTTACTATGACATTTGATTTTATTATTTACACTCTTCGTCTCATTCTACATCAGTTTTTATTATCTACACTGTTCATTACATTTTACATCAGTTTTTATTATCTACACTGTTCATTACATTTTACATCTGTTTTTATTATACACAATGTTTTTTATGTTTTGATTTTACCTTTTACCTACTTGTTTTTTAATTTGCGTTAATGACAAACTGGATGGGTAAACCCATCCAGAGGCTAAATTTTGTTTAACCCTTTTTTGTTTGGCGCAGCATGTCCCATTGTGGACTTTGTGCCATAAAAAGCCATCCATCCATCCATCCATCCATCCTCTTAACCACAAAAAATCTAGCTTCGCACTTCATGAAAACATTATTCTCACTTAAAGTGTAAGAGAATTCCTCCACTCTATCTGCCCATGACTTACCCTTTGAGCTTGCATTAGCTTGCCCCGAGCCAGACGCATTATTCGAATTACCTATATTTGTAGCCATAATTAGAGAGATAAGGGAAAAGGGGTGAGTGTTTCTTCCAACACACAAACTCAAAGGGTTTTCAAGAATCCTCTCTGGAACACCCATAACCACTCACCAGCTACCAGGCCGCCGACCCAGTTCAGGTACCACAAGTGGCAGTCGTGTTAGTCCGGTGTTTCTCGTTCGAGTAGTCACCGTTGTCTCACCTTCACCAAGGGCACCAGTCTCCCAGTGTGATCCCAAGGCTAGACTGCCGTGGCACCATCACCAAAATCTTTGTCCCAATAGCCAGCGCCACACCAACACCGGACATACTTGGTTAATGGTTAATAGTTAATAGATTTATTTTTTTGTGCCTTTTACAGTTTTATAATTTTTTTCAGTTTTTTTTTTTTTTTAAATAACAGCCAACACGGCAAAAAACAGGGTGAGTCGAAACATAACATAAATAGGTTAGTAGAATGAGGTGAGTGGTACCTTTTTTTGTGTTTTCAAAAAATTTTATAATTTTTTTGGAGTTTTTATTTTTTTTTTAACAACAAAACAACAATGGGCCAAGAACTTACTGACAACGAAAGAAAAAAAAATTAAAAACCAAAAGTAAAAGAAACAAACAAAGCAGTAACAACAAGAAAGTACCAAAAACCTTATTGGCAGCAAAAACAAAAATCAAAACAAATGTAAAAGGAAAAAAAAGGGAAACAAACAAGGCAAGAGGAGGAGAAAGAAAAAGATCACTCGGGCCCGGGGTGCGTGACTCCCCCTTATACCTTAAGAAGGTACCCCCCTGGGGGTCGATTCAGACGGATAGAAAAATGACCAACCTTAGTTATATAAAAAGTGTATATATATATAAACTTTGATAAAATCTTTTTTTTTTTTTTCTTTAGAGATGGAAATAATAATTTTTAGTTTTCTATATTAGAAAAAAGTATTTGATTTCTAAATGTTTTTCACCTCCCCCCCTTTTTTTTACAAAAATTTTTCTTTAAATTTATTTCTTTATTTCAGCATTGTATGTATAACAAATAAATTGTTTCTTAAAGATTTGCTACTCAAATGAGGTTCTAAGATGTAAATAAAAGAAATTATTCTAAAATCTGCAAAATTCAGAAATCCACAAAACACTTTGTTTTAAGCTGTGCGGATTTTTGAGAGTGTGCTGTATTTATTTATTTTTTTACTGTTCTGCACAACTGTGCGATGGAATTAAATATGTATGATTTTCTAAATAAACAATAATAAATTTACAAATTATGCTTTCAGGTTTAAATGCAATTACGGAATTATAATCAACAACATCATCATCTTCTTCATCTATAATTAATATGTTTTTACATACATTTCCAAGATCTTTGTCAATTCTTTTAAAATTCTTCACAAGCATTTATTTTCCAATAAGAAAAGCTTCATTTTTAAGTTGAAGAATTTCATTTTGGGAATATCTATCCAATGCAGCAAAGAATTCTAAATTCATGTGCTTTAGCAAGATATTCCATGAAAAGGGCAAATTTATATAAACTGGATACCGGATATTCGTTTCATCCCTAATCTGGTGGAGTTTTTCCCAATCAAAATGATATATACATTATTTATATGACTTACAAAATTTAGTATCTTATTAAAAAAAATTGTGATTTCTAAAAAATAGAGATGTTTTAAGAGGATGGGAATTTCTTTTCTTAGGTTTTTTTTTTCTGAACTTAACGACTTTTTGTTTTGTACATGCTGTGAAGCAGACACTAATTCTGTGATTTACACTCTTACAAAACTGTATTGCTAAGTTACGAGAAATTAATTTTTTCCCATGAAAAAAAAAAAAAAAAAAAAAATTTTTTTTTTTTTTTTTTTTTACTTTATTTTAAAAGAAAAAATTTGTATTTTATATATATATATATATATATATATTTTAATTCGTAAAATTTATATTTTTCAGATCACAAGATGCTTTGTTACCAGACTATCCGACTATTGTCAAGGTGATTCATGATCACAACCATAATATTGAAATTGCTGCAGATCGCTCTGTTTGCCCAGACCTGCAATGGGTTTATAGACTTTATTATACAACTTTTGTTCATGAATTTGGAAAGACAACCAAAGAGGATTTTTTTAAAAATATGCAAGAGATGATTGATTCGGCCAAATTCGCTAAATATAAATTAAAAATTATTGATGATGATTTTGTCATTGTTCTCTGTACACCAATAATGGAAAGAACTCACTCACTTGAAAGGGCATCAGAAACAGTATTTATTGACAGTTCTGGTAATATGGATAGATTCAACTGCAGAGTATTTTTACTTATGACAGATTCATGTGTTGGGGGTTTACCTTTAGCGGTATTCAACTCATCATGTGAAACAGAAAGAATTATAACTAGTTGGTTAGAAATGCTGAAGGAAATTTTACCGTCTGATGCATTTGGTGGAGCTGGTGTAACGGGTCCATCAGCCTTTTTAACTGATGATTCAGTTTCTCAGCAGAATAGCTTGAAAACAGCTTTTCCACAAGCTAATATCTGGTTATGCAGTTTCCACATATTACGAGCTATGTGGCGATGGCTTTATAACACACAACATGACATTAAATCATGTGATCGGCGAGACCTCTACATGCTTTTTAAAAATATCTTAGTTGCTAAGGATGAGGCACACTTAGATGAATGTGTGGTCAAATTCAGCAAAAACAGTTTGGTACGAAAATACCCAAATTTCAAAGAACATGTAGAAAGATATTTTTTAAGAAAGAAATCATGGTGTTTGTGCTATCGATCAGGAAACAATACAAATAATATAGTGGAAGCAGCTGTACATGTCTTAAAAGACAATATCTTCAATAGAACAAGAACTTTTAATGTACAACAGCTCTTCCACTATTTGACAGTTAATTTGTCTGACTATTATAGTCAAAAGATTTTGGATGTTGTGGCAGAAAGATGCACAAACATCACAAAATACACCCCACAGCATACAAAATTCATTAATTTAAAATTAATTGATGAAAACAATGAAATCTTCACTGTCAAAAATGAAACCACAAGCTGTGAATATGAAGTAAGTGTTGAATTGGGCCTTTGCACATGTCCAATTGGTTGTAATGGTGCACCCTGCAAACACCAGCATTTTGTTTCATTTGTGAAAGGAACATCAAGACCAAATATATTGCCACTGACAATGGAAGACAAATTAAAATATAATACTGTTGCTGTTGGAAAGAGCAATATCGATCCCAATTGGTACTCACCATTATGTGACAAAAATGCAGATGAACCAAAAGCATGTTCTACAAACAGCAGCATAGAAACAATAGCTCTTCTTAACAGTAGTATAGGAACAGCAGAACTTCCCAACAACACAGAAAAAGTGGATGAAGACGAGTATATGTGGGAAGAGACAGAAGACAAACTTAAAGAAATAACAGAGTTATTGAATAAAAATTTTTTTAAAAATCCTACAGACTTTGCGAAAGCAGTTGAAAATATGCATAAAAACCTTAAAAATATGAAAACAGATGCAAGTCTTCTTTCTGCCATGCACAATTTTGGAAAAATCTAATATAAATCTATATTGGACTAGCTATATAGTGAACTATATTTGCTAATCATAAAGGTAGTTTTGTTATGATTCACAAAGCTCAATTGTGATGACTACATTTACAGTAGTACACAGACAGACACCAAAGTGAAAAAGAACTTTTTGTTTTCTCCACCATTATTTAAATATAACTGTACTTGTAATTAGATGGGTTATAAGGTAGGGTTGAAATATTGTATCCAAATACTGGTGAAAAAAAAAAAAAAAAAAAAAATTAGACTTTGGTGTCAGATAACGATTTGTGTTAATTTTATTTATAAATTAACAGTTCAATGTATAAATATTTACACCGCATTGAAAAAGCCAATGTAAAAGATATCTAAAGCAAACTGCAGTTTTAATACCATAAAAGCATACAGTCGGTAGCAAAATTATTCGAGCACTAGCCAATAATTCCTAAATAAATCCTTGTCGAATCATGTTCTCAGACTGTCTAAGAACATGACTCAACAAGGATTTATTTAACTAAGCAGTATTAAAGTGTATCTTTTTTAGATAGGGATTGTTAGTGCTCTAATAATTTTGCTACCGACTGTACTGCACTGAATACTTTGGTGTTTTCAGTGTTGTGTTAATATTTATATTTTTGTGCTATGTCAAGTCTGGTTATACAGTATAGGATCTGTTATGCAGAAAGCTTGGGACCTGGGATATTCTGGATAAGGGGTTTTTCCGTAATTCGGAACACTTTATTATATGTATAAAAATGATACAGAATAATTTCATGAATAGAAGTGATAAACATGAATAATATATATGTAAACACTTTACCTATTAATAATAAATTCATTTAATAAATTATTTCCACAAAATAAAAATAAAAAACATTCTTAATTAGAATTTCAAACTATAAATAACAATAGTAATAATAAATGATGGTTGGTTGGTTGGTTCCCATTTAATGGCGCAAGGTCCACATTGGGACATACTGCGCCAAACAGAAGTATAGAAAAAAGAAAAAAGATTAGCTTCTGGATGGGTTTACCCATGCAGATGGTCAGTAAAAAAAAACACATTTAAAGTTAAAACAAGAATATGTAAAATGTTAAAATATAAAAAAGACAAATGTTTAAAAATAACAGAAAACAGAGTAAACAGTGTATATGAAAAAAAGATGTAAAAAGTTATGAAGAGTGTATATAATAAAAACAGGTGAAAAGTGTAAATAATAAAATTAGATGTCGTAATAAAAACCAGCTTCTTTTAAAAAAATTGTCAGTTTATAATGAGGATTCATACCTAGAAGGCTAGTCAGACTTGCTGAAGATGATTTAAAGTGCTGTCGATACAGATGACGAAGACAAGGACAGTCAGTGAGAATATGGCGAATGGTAAGGTCACTAAAATGACATCTGGGACATGTAGGCTTTTGTTGTTCTAATAGTAATAATAAATGAAAAATAAATAAACATATATAAAACTTAATTTTGGACCAGAGAGTAAAATCCTTTCATTTGGATTTTGCAAAAAATTATATGATATTTTTTTACTTATAGTGTGTCTCTGCTCTGATACTAATAGTTCATAAATGTTTCAAATATTTTTAGCACATAATGTTAAATATTTTATGAAATGAATTCTAAAAATAATGGAAATTAATAAAAACTATTTAAAATTTTTATAACAATTAGGACTTCATGCATGTGACCTGAGTTCAAGGATAATATTCATCTGCTATTGGGCACTTTAAGAAGTATGTGTTATTAATGTTTATCTATTAAAAAATACAATAAAAATTCATTTTCTAACCTAAATTTGCAAAATTTTCAGTAATTATTTGGACAATTTTGTGCTCACCCTATTTCCTAAGAATAACACCGTAGTATTAAATAAAGTAGGTTGTAAAACTATAATTCTGACCGCTGCTATTGTATAACTTTAATTCTTAAATTTTACGATAATTAAAAATTTTGGTATTTGGCATTTTGCATTCTGGTTTTCAGAACATTCTGGATAACGGGTTTCCGGATAACGGATCTTATACTGTAATATTCTAACATGCAAAAGATCTGTTCAAAATTAATAAGCCTTGTCAATAAATACCATAAATTCAAAAAAAAAAAAAAAAAATTATCATAGGTTTAAATAATAGCATAACCCTTTATCAGGCAAAAAAAGAAAAGTATACACCAGTGCATCAAAGTGCCACTTGTGTCTACTTTTTTGCGTGCTGTATATTGTCGTCTCTCGAAAAAATTGGCATATTTTTCACAATTTATGTTTCATTACAAAGTTTTTCATGTCGGAAACTTTCACACATTTCAAAGGACAATCTTTTAAAAGTTTATATTTTTACTAGAGCTGCACCAAGAATTCAATATGTACTCTGTAAATACTAAGTAGATATTAGTGTTGGACGATATCAGAAATTAAATATCGTGATATATCACCAAGTTAATATCGATATTAGTGATATATTGCGATATTTCTTTCAAGGCAGGAAACAATAGACATTTGTTATTTTTTAAAGACATATGCACACGAATTTTAAAGTATACAAGTATAGATTGTTTTCCATGTATTTTCTGGTATATTACTACCATAACTTTATCATTAAAAAAAAAATCATAAAAAGTGAATTAATGTTTTGTGTTTCTTATAACTTATACTATTGCTTTTTAGTATACCTCTGTATAGTTTATCCTCTATTCTTCCCATTTTAAGCTTTAATTATTTTCAAATCATATTTTAACACAGCTAATGTACCAAGTATATCAAAATTCATAATTCTACTAAAAATAAAGCTTCAGAAAAATTGTCTTAAGATGTAGGTATTAAATAAAAATGAAAATCATTTTAAATAGTTCAGAATTGCCATTATAAATAGTTCAGAATTGCCATTGAATACACCTTTTTTGGTCGTAGAGAGTAATATTTTTACTTAAAACTCTTATATGCATCCTAAATGTCAGTCACTTGTCATTTTTATTTTTGTATCCCCTTACCAAATCATTACAATATCTTTTAAATATATATGTTCAATTCACATTCGTAATAGTTTCACAATAATTGAAATTTGAATTACATATTATATATATATATATATATATATGTGTGTGTGTGTGTGTATGTATATATTGTCAATATAAAAATTATATTATTTAAACAAAATTATTTTGAAGTTTCATTTTGTTACTTAAAGTAACTCATTTTGCATTTAAACCAATTTTATTTAACATGTACGGCTTTAAAAATAAAAATAAATAAATAAATGGAAAGAGAAAAATAAATGCTACATAAATAAAGTAATAAACTATTCAATATTATATAATTCTATAAAGAAACTGTCACTGTAAAATTACTGACGATAAAACTTCATTTTACATCAGTTAAATAGCACCCTTTCTCCCTTCCCCGTGTTATCCAATGGGATTTTTGTCGCTTCGTTTTATAAAAATATTTTATTCAAAAATGAACTTTTTCGAATTCTGTTTTTTGAATATTACTCTTTGAACAGGTCGTCTTTTAGCTTAGTGAGCAATTTTTCGAAAAAATAAATTTAAATATTTTACTTAGAGATCCACACACTTAGAGTCCATAATTTACTTATTGAAATAAAATATTTAAATTAATTTTTTCGAAAAATTGCTCACTAAGCTAAAAGACGACCTGTTCAAAGAGTAATATTCAAAAAACAGAATTATTTTTATAAAATGAAACAACGAAAATCCCATTGGATAACATGGGAAAGGAGAAAGGGACTGATGTACAGTCTTAATAAAAAAAATATTTTATCGAAATATTTAATAATAATAAAATAATATTAAAAAAAATTACATTCCATAATTGCTTATATTTTCAGAAGTTTTTTACTAAATGCTAAGAAAATTTGCAAAAAAAACTCTTCTAGTAGATATCAGTTCAGTGATGCCAGATGGTCGAAAATTATTTCCCCAAACAGGTCTTCAAATTTCCCCAAATCACGTTTTTTTTTTTTTTTTTTTCGAAAAAATCCCCAACTTGATTTCTACTAAAAAGGGAAAATAAAAATTTTTTCAAAAAAAAAAATATCAAGCAGATTTTTCTATGATTTAAGCTCAGATTTTTCCCCAAACGAAGGCAATTTTTGAAAAAAATCCCCAAATAACAATAAAGCTATTGAAAGTCTAGTCATAGGGATATATCATTATGTTAAAACATTGACAGAAAGTTGAAAAACGCCCCAGATTTGTCCCCAAAAATTTTAGAATTCCCCAAAAAAGTCCCCACAAACATTTGGTCTCCAAAATTGTCCCCAGATGCCTCAAAACTCCCCAAAATGGGGACAAAATCCCCAATCTGGCATCACTGTATCAGTTTGGCTTTGATGATCTTTATTAAACACATGTTGAAGCATGTTATTGGCCATTTTATATTGACACTTTGAAATAGACTGATATCAATGAGCCAATAGCAGGAAAGGAGCTAAAACAGAAGATATTGTTTTCATTCGTCATATTGCCTTTTCTGTGGTTTCCATCACCTACGATATGCATGAATGTAGAGTGGGAATTCAATATAGTGTAATATATCAGAACCCATAATAGATATCTCGGATAGGGATATATCGTTTCGACTAACATCAAATCTCTTTCCTAGTAAACACACCTGCTGATTATAGGTATGAATACGCATTAATAGTGAATGGATTGTGATATTGGAGTATGTCTGATGAATTTTTTCTGAAGGGGTAGAACCGTGACCTTGAACGAAGTCAGCTTATTCACGGGATAATCAAAGCAGATGGCTTTCAATAAATACTGGTTTATTTATTTATTTTATTTATTTTTTTTTTTTTTGCGGTGGCCTTTTTAAAGCAGTGATGTTTAGATTTGAGGTTATGAAGGATGAGGAAGTACAGTCAACTCTCAAAAATCCGCAACCCTAAAATCCACAATTCTCTAAAATCCGCATATCATTTGCAATGTAAACAAACATTGTCACAACTGATTTGTTGATTAGTGGATTGCAAAAATTCAGCTGTATTAGGAGATAAATCAGTTATTAACTTGTGCAGGTGAATCACCAATCACTCAATATGTTACAGAGGAGGAAATGATAAGTGTAATTATATATATTTATCAAAAAATAAATCATATTAATTTAGAGGAAGAAGGAGAAAGACAGTTTTCATGAAAGATTTTCTCTCATGAAGATAAATATTCAAACTTTCTTTTAGCACAAACTTATGTGATTGACCAAGAATTGCTGACTTTTTTGCAGGTTGTAGGAAAATAAATATGTATTAATATTCTTATTTAAACTACTATTGATCAGACTTTAAAAAATCTAGATAATTTGCAACTATAATATGATGTATAAAATTTGTTCTTTGAATTAAATTTCATAAAATATTTGTACTTTTATTAGGCATACTTTAATTCAGCATTGTATGTCTAACATATAAATTGTTTCTTAAAGATCTGCTACTCAAATAAGGTTCTAAGATGTAAAAAAGAAATTATTCTAAAATCTGCAAAATTCAGAAATCCGCAAAACACTTCGTTTTAAGCTGTGTGGATTTTTGAGAGTGTACTGTATATGTATTAGAGATCGTTTTGCGTGGGGTTATTTTTTCTAGTTTATCAGTGAGTAATTAGAGGAAAGTAGAAAATGAGTATTAGAATAAGATATTCGGCACTTTTTTTCTTCAGGTCTCGTTAGCTGTTGTATGTTGGCTGATCGGGTTTCATTCGCTTGAGTTTCGTTCACTCGGGTGCGCACTAGGCAATATCGTTAAAGGGATATAATAGCGGAGCTAGATCTTAAATATTTTTATCAGGATATTAAAAAAATATCGATACTTGGGGATATATTGATAAATAATCCAGCCCTAGTAGATATAAGAATTTCATTTTTAAGCCTTATGGGAAGACAGATGGTTATTAATAAACTGAAAACTATGAAAATATAAATACAGAGTCAGAATAATAGGAAGATCAGTTTTTCTTCTACGGACACTTTCACACATTTAAAAAGTCAATCTTTAAAAGTTTATACTATTATGGGGCTCTGCCGCTGCTCCAAAGTATTATAAGTTCAGACGATGAAATATTTTTTTTTTTTTTTTTTCAATATAAATGTTACTAGTTTTATAGTACTGTTTTTAAAAATTTATACTTATTTTTTTATTTATAGATTAGGAGAAACTTGCGACCATGTTGCAGCATTGCTGTTTAAAATTGAAATAGGGAACAAATTAAGACTTACTCCAACTGATATGCCATGTCAGTGGAACAATTCATCTTCTTCCAAAAAAGTAAGCTTTATTTTTAAAATAATTATATATTATAGAATTTGTTGCATATAACTAATATACAGTTATATTATTATTACTAGCCGCAAGCCGATCAATAGAAAGAGAAATTTCGGACCCTTTAAATTTTTTTTTTTTTTTTTTATAAAAAATCAGTGTTTTAAAAAAAAATGTATCGTAAGAATCGGTAATAAATGCTCTTTCACTTGGTACACGTGTTTTTCAAAATGTCCAACCATTCACCTGGGATGGCTTTACAAAAACCAGCGAAATTTTCTCTCTGTGTTTCTTCTTTCGAGGATCGCGCTGAATTCTACTTGGAGATCGGAAAATACATGCTGGCTTTGTAATTAAGACACGGGTCGACATTTTAATTAATATCTCCAAAACTAATTAAAATTTTTAAATTCTTTTTTCACTATCCCCTCAGGAAAAGTTTCTGAGCACCCGTATGTCAAATTTTGTACTTGTGCGTTCAGTAGGGGCCGAACGTATAGATGCACAGACAGACAAAGAGACAGACATCTTCCTTTATTATTATAGATTATTAATTAGAATATTGCCATTCTTACTTTTTTTTTTCTTGTTATTTTTCAGATTGAATGCGCCGATTTGGATAACTTAGAATTATCAAAATGCAGTTTTGAAAAAAAAAAAAAAAAAAAGAAGAAGAAGAAAGTAGAATCAAAAAAAGTTCCGGATCTTCCACAGTACTCATATGATGAAATTTGTGAATTAAAGAAAGCCTGCCCAAATGCTGTTTGCATCAAGATACTAAACACATCAAGCTCCTCGACAGATACTGCCAGCGAATCGGAAGGAAAAAATTCTCCACCTTCGATAATTGATGCAGTAAAGGTTGCTTTTTCTGATGGAAAAAATATAAAAGAGGAACTAATGAAAATATTTTCATATAACTGCACGATAATATGTGAGAAAACATTAGGACAGTCAGCGTGTCCTTTGTGGTATGAACACCGCAGAGGACGCCTGACTAGTTCTAATTTTAAGGCTGTTCTGATGCGAAAAAAAATGGGATGAAGAATTTCTCAATAAAATTTTAAACCCTAAACAATTCACATCTTCACCATCTTTAGAATGGGGTAAAGCTAATGAATCAAATGCACTGAAATGTTACCATGACCTAATGTCATGCACCCATGCTAATTTTACAGTTGAGCAGTATACATTGTTTATCAATCCATCAATGCCTCATCTTGGAGCATCACCTGATGCTTTATGCAAATGTGATTGCTGTGGTGCAGGCATTGTACAAATAAAGTGTCCCTTCAAGCACAGAGACAAACTAATTAAAGAAATTAGTGATAAACTCTTCTGTTTGAAGGAGGATGGCACATTGAAAAATAATATGTACTATTATCAGGTTAGTCTAATTATATAAGAGAAATATATATGTGCTAATATCTTCAAATAATATTTTACTCCCCTCCTTTGTTTAAATGTTCTCCCTTCTTTTTTTCTACATGAAGCCTGTTTCATTACCGCACAGAGCCAACAGTGATTGTTGCTACAGGGATAATAGAATGAAACTATTTTCTGCACTGGAATGTAATCGCTCCCCCCCCCCCCCCTAATCTTCTGATATGCACCAAAACAAAACAAATAATAATAAAGGTAAAATGGATTTTTGAGAAAAATTGGATGATTTAAAAAAGTCCAGAAAATAATTTTATTCTGTTATTCCCGTAGTGTGGCAACAATCACTGTTGAATTGGTGTGTTAATGAAACATTGAAAATTCTATTCTTACTAATTATTTTTTAATTTGAGTTTCTCGACCATGCTGTTTAATGAAGACTTTATTGAAAATTAGTCTATGTTATAATTTAATTGCTTCCTCTCTTTAAGGTTCAAGGGCAATTGGCAGTAACCCAGAAAGTGTATTGTGATTTTTGTCATTTATACTACAGTTGATTTAAATGTGCAGAGAATTCTACCACAAACTGAATTTTGGGCAGAACAAAAAGATCGTTTAGAAGAGATTTTTTATTCACTTGTTGTTCCAAATATTAAAGTAAGTATACACCTTTATTTGCGATATATTATAAATGTATACATTTATAAAGTAAATTTAGATTTTTGTCAGTTTTAAAAACATCATACATTCCTTCGCACATTCCTCTGAAGTATTTAAGCTAACACACTACCTTTCTATAAATTTTTATACAGGCTACCTCGTATTGCAATAATTGTGCAATTCCTACAAAAGAGTGTATAAATATTGTACATAGTAAGTGCAGTCATGTGGATACAAGATAATATAAAGTATTTGTGCTTTTTCTCAGTTTATGGTTAGTCTCCTAATTGCAGTCTGGACTAAATCAATAGTTGAAAATATGAGTTTTTAAATGTTCTTTGCATATCTGAAATTCAAGCTCCCCCCCCCCCCCCTCCTTTTTTTTTTTTTTTTTTTTTTAAAGTAATAATTTGATTACTCACTGTATTTCATGAAGGCCATTGTTTATTTACTTATTTTTTCAGAAACTTCCATGAACAAAATGCTGATTAGTAAAAGTGTAGTAGAAAACTTGTGTATTGTGGTTTAAAGTCTCATACCACATGAAAATATGTCACTATGTGTAACATCTTTTGTGAATATCAAATCAAGCATTTGGTTTCCTATTATATATGTGTTGTGTAATTTGTCATTTTTGTTGTTAAAAAAATAAAAGTTTTTCTTTATTCTTAAGTCCACTGATTATATTATGTGCAGTAGTTTCAGAAATATAAATGTTTAACATGGGCAATTTATCTTAACCAAGCATCTGCACACACAGTGAACAGATTGATTTTCATAGGAAGTGAAGACTCAATTTGTTATTGCATTATTTTCAAGAAAATTAGATTGGGGTATAGTTCATTCAGAAATTTCACAATCATTTATTTATTTTTTCAAAATAATAATAATTAAATACAACTGTTATTTTTTCAAGGAATTTTTTCCATGATGAATGCAGACAATTTTTATCTCAAAGAAGTATAATAATAAATGCCAAAAGAAAGTCAGTTTTGTGCAGATATGAGTATACTAGAGTATAGTAAAAAAAGAAAAATTGGTATATGGAGTTTTTCATTCTCTTTTAGAGCATAAATTATTCATAAATTTTATTAACTAAATTATTCGTGTGTAGTCCCATGTATATTCACTCGGGAAAAGTTCTAATACCTACCGTAATTTTCGGGAGATAAGCCGCATCGTTGTATAGGCCGCACCAATTAAAAATCGACCAGATTAATTCAACTTTCATCAGATAAGCTGCATCGCCGAATAAGCCGCGGCCTATACCAAATAATCTACTATCGATGTATTTTCTTTGAGCATTTAATTTTCCCTTTCTTTTATTGATATTAATGGATTAGAAATGAAATGTTAAAATCTTATACAGTACAAAGTTGAAAAAACAGACATTTTCGATCGCATTAATTTTTTCAACTATTTTTAATTAGGTGAATCAAGTTAAAGCTTATTTTTGACAAGTTTTATCTAATATTTTATGTAACATTTCAACTGATCCCCTTCCCCCCATTTTTAATTTTTAAATTCATTAATATGAATGATTATCAAATTATTTGACATGCTTGTTGTTTTTACCTCTTCTAAAAAATTTAAATGTAAAAAAATAAAATTATAAACTGGAAAATTTCACAAAACAAATGTTAAACTAAGTTTAAAGATTAATTAGATAAGAAAGGTGTTAATAGAAATCACTTAATATAGTTTTCATAGAAAATTGTTTGGTTTTACAGTTTACACATTCTGTACTTTTGAAATTAAATTATTAAAAAAATTATTTTAACAAATTAAAATATCAGCTGATGAATTAATGTTATAGACGCTATCAAAATGGCCATTAAAATCACTGAACTTGTCTCCTTCATTTTGTGCAATATCAAGAGTTCTGGTTGAAAACTAAAAGGACAAAATAATAATAATACATAAATAAAATAACATAAGCTGTTCTTTCCGATTCAGAAATATATTTTTCTTTTGATAAAGATCGCTAATAAAAATATTTTTGCAAGGAAAAAAAATTTCCATATTTTTTCTCCCAACAGATAGGCCGCACCGTTAGATAGGCCGCAGTTGCCGATTTTAAACTTTTAAACACGTATAGGCCGCAGCTTATCTCCCGAAAATTACGGTAAGTTCTCCATTAGTATGATAGGGAACTAATAAACCTGAATACTTGATTGATATATGTATAATCTATTTAATAATATTGGTTAGGCATTTTACACAAAAACAGAGAAATTTGACAAGTATGTATACATGTGTGTATAATAGGTTTATCACACACATAAATATTAAAATGATACAGTATTACAGACAGTCAACTAAACTTCCGTTCTTATCTAAATCTATTTTCAATAACTTCTTAAAAACAGGTGCAAGAGAAACTAGTATGTTGTGGCCACCACAAGACTTTCTTCTATATTTTCCTATACAAACAATCATAAGTTAAAAATAACGCTCATTATGTAAATTTATACGAAATTTTGTCCTACACTACCATGTTAAAAGTTTACATAAAATGCCATCACAGCGCCACCTGCTGAGCGATTGATCCCCAAATCAAATCAGCACCATTCCATGTCAGGGTCCATTTATATACCAAGTTTGGTTAAATTTCATTCATTGGTAAGACTTTCAATATTATAATTTTACAATTTTAACGAAGTTAATAAACATATATATAAATACCTTAAAATTTTACTTCGTATATGGCAGAAGAGCTCTTTTCGGAAGGGGGGCCCCCTCCTTCATCGGTGCCGTCTGCACTCCATGGCTGGCGGTCTTGCATTTGATGTTTTTCTCCTTTAAGTAGGTGATGCCATATCTCTCCTATCTCAGCCGACTCGTGGTCATTGATTGCGTCATTATTTTGATGCGAAATTTAGCTGATCTGGACAGTAATGATTTGCTCAGGATTTACACTGATGGCAGTAAGACGGATGAGGGTGTTGGTGCTGCTTGGGTTGCTATTTACAATAATGATATTATTAAATTTGATTTGCTGAAGCTCAGGGAATATAACTCTGTTTTTCAAGCTGAACTGATTGCTATTAAAGAAGCGCTTACTTGGTTAAAGGATGCAAATTTCAATTCTGTTGTTATTCTCACTGATAGTCTCTCTTCTATTCAGGCTTATAGAAACCTTTATCCTAGTACCATGTTAATTAAGGATGTCCTGGACCTCATTCAAATCTGTGATAGTAATGTGGTAATTAAATGGGTGAGGGGACATACTGGTATTTTGGGTAATGAAATTGCAGATTTCTTGGCCAAGAATGCTTGTGTTACTGGTAATAGAGTGGTTATTCCCTATCCTAACTCACTTATTAAGAAATTTCTGAACAATGACCTGAAAATTGCTTGGCAACGTGAGTGGGATTCTTCAGATAATGGCAGATTTACTTTTAGCATTTTTCCTACCGTTTCTCTTGATTTTAAACTAAAGAATCAAGTTCTTTATTACTTTGCTACTGGCCATGGTGCTTTTCCCTACTATTTGCACTATAAAGCTAAAGATAGGGATAGTCCAAATTGTCCTTGTGGCTCTCTTGGGGATTCTCTGCACTACATAACGACTAGCTGTTCCTTTTCTGGTCAATGTATTAAGAGAGATACTGCAGAGAGTCTTGGTGGCTACTTTCAGAGAATAGATAATTCTAGGTTATGGTGTAAACGAGCTGCTTCCATCTATAATCATTTGAACGAATGTTTTACTTTTATTACTTATAAATTTTAGGCTCTTGATTTGTTTGGATTGTAAATGGTGTCTTGCTGTTGCTTATTTGTAATTGTTATGTAGTTTTATCGCTTGTTCCTGTATCTTTATATATTTTAGGTTCTTGTTTTTAACTGTTGTATTTTACTTTTAGTGTTTTATTCTAATGTTTTAGTATTTGCTTTTGCTATGCATTGTTTTAACTTTTAAACTGTTGTTTTAACCTTTTTTACCTTGTAGTTTGTTAACTTGGGTTATTTTAGCTGTATTTGTATTTTTGTATTTTAAACTTTGTGCTTATTGCTATTTTTAATACTGTTTTTGTATTTTGGCTATATGGTCTTTGTTACTTTAAGGGAATTTCTGTTGCTGTTTTGCGTGTTCCTGTATATTTGTATTCATGCTGCTTGACATTTTGTTCAGTACGATTGTTTTTGTTCTACTGTTTTATGCTTTTGTATTATTGGCTTTGTGTGTAACACTTCCATGTAACTCTGTATTTTTGATTTTTCCAATTTTTTTTTTTTTTTTCTGCTGGTTTTCTGGGTTTGTTCTCCTGGCTGAGTTTTAGTTGATGGTGGATGCTTCTTTTTCCGACCGTCCGTGGGCCTGCGGGCCGGCCATAAACCTTTGGGTTGGTCGGCAGTTTCGGGGGTAATTATTTTGATGCGCGATTTCGATCCGTATTTATATATATTATATTAATTTTAAGGTAATTATATATATTATATTCATTCATTGGTTTGTGAGCTACGGAGGACACAAAATTCTTGATACACACACACAGACAGACATTTTTCAAAAACCATAAATTCGTGTTCAGGACCTCCCAAAACATGTAGATCCGTCAAAAAATGGAGGTAAAAAATTTTCGCGAATCCAGTACTTTCTCTATATTACGTATAGAAGAAAGTAAAAATAATAATTATCAATTAAGTTCACAATCTATTTGAAAAGAAAATGAACAATCAAAATAGATGAATGACACAGTGCAGCAACACATCGGTGTTAAGGACATGTTATTACATACTTGCCAACCAATTTTAATAAAAAAAGGGAAGATTTTTGTTGAAAAACCAGAAGATTTCACAAAAAAAAGAGAAGATTTTTTTTTCTTTGACATAATAAACAATATACAGTTTTACAATTTTCATATTTTGAAGCAATCTATAAAAATCTTTTACTATAGATTGATTATACTAAATATATGAAAATAAAGATTTTAAAACTTCTTAACACACCATAAATTTTAAGCCAACACAACCAGTTTCGAAAGGACGTAGCCTTTTTTCATTAGGTGCAGAAAACATGCTATTACCTTGGAGGCAAAAGCAAGACCTCCAAGGCAGTAGCACATGTTTTTCTGCACCTGATGAAGAAAGGCTACGTCCTTTCGAAACCGGTTGTGTTGGCTTAAAATTTATGGTGTGTTAAGAAGTTTTAAAAATCTAATATTGATTTTACACCAGTTTTGAATTTAGTTTTGGTAAATATATAAAAGTTTTAAATAAAGTTATACTAGGCAAGTTGTATTAACCCTGGACGATATATTTAACGCCCCAGCCTCCCCCCCCCCCCCTTTCCCGCTCTTCGATGTCTTTTTCTAGTCAATTTTGTCCTTTTATTACTTCCGGTGACAGCCTTTTTTTTTTTTTCTTGCACACTTGACATTGTGAGTTTGTTTGGTTTTCTTCCCATGCTATTTCTATGGGTTTTTATCTATTTTCCCCCCTCTTTTTCTACATTCTAAAGTGCGGTATTAATACCTGTTCAACATATAAATATCTTCAAAAATGAATCTGTATGAAATTTATTTAACAACAAAAAACTTAGTTAAGTTAAAGTATATAATAAAAAAGTAAATAAAATAAGAAAGAGAATTGATACCTAATAGTGTAGAAAGAAATGCACTCACTAAGCAGCTGTCAAATATTTTCTATTTAAACATTTTTAGTTTCCATTAGCTGTTTCAACAGGGTTCGCATTCAGATATGAAAAAAATATTCCCTGAACAATTTTCAAAAAAAAATGTCAGTGACTATTACAAGAAATGTTCCTCTAGAGAGAAGAAAATACATCTACTTCCTCAGTATGATGTCATGTTACTGCCAATCATGATAGAAATTCAGGTAGAAATCATTGTTTACATGCATATTTTCACGATCCTTAATCATTTGAATTTTGATATGAAGCTACACAAAAAAAGTCATTTGACAGAAAGGAAACATTTGTTTTTCCAGGATTTATAATTGATTTTCCCTGACTTTTGATGAAAATTTTTATTTTCCCTGATGAGTATGAACCCTATTCAAGCTTTCCCTCTCCCTCCAAATCATACATGTGATTTTTAAAATTAGAAGTTAGCTGAAAACTTTTCGCTAACATTGTTGGTTGGTTGATTAATTAGTTAAATATTCATAATGTCACTTTCAACAAATTGGCGAAATAAATATTTATATGTATAATTTTTAACTACATTAAGCAATTTCAGAAATTTTTCCTTAACATAAAATATATATATAACTGCAATAACTTTTATATCCACATAAAACCGTAATAAAATTCCATGCCAACAGAAAAACAAATTTTTTAAACAAATATGATTTTTGTGTATGTACATTAATTACACATATAAAAAAAAGTAGCAGTAGCTAATTATCAGTTTCAAACGTGCATAAAACCAACTGAGTATTAATTTTCTTAAATTGATTTGGGAAAAATTTTCTTACCTGAAAAAATTATTCTTCATTTTTTCCCCATGTTTCCCCACGTTTGGTATAAATATGACATAAAAATATTTAGTTTACTTTAGGAAAAATAAACAGATTCATTAAATTCAGCAATAAAGGTCTAAAAATAATTACATACATCAGAAATATTGAGCATTTCTGTTGCTTTATTGTTTCTAGAATTGATCATAATCATTGATCACAATCCGGGGAGTGGGGGGGGGATACAAAAATAATTACAGAGTAAGAAATATTAAACTCTTTCCTAGAATATAATGAAAGAAGTTTAAAATTAATATTATCATTTATGTTGCAAATGGATAAAGATTAGGAAACAAAAGACTTCTGCAGAACATTTGATTGCTGACCATTGGTTGGAGATAAATAAAGGGGGGGGGGGGGCAAAAAATAATTACATCAGCAAGAAATATTTAACAATTCTATTTCTTTACATGTTCTAGAATCTCATAAAGCAAGTTTGAAATGAATATTGACATTTATGTTATGGATGGAGAAATCAGGAGTTTTCTTTTTAAAACGAACGATATCCATGACTCTTTTAAAAACGGAAGATTTCATCATATGTCCGGAAGACCGGAAGGTACGTTAAAAAACCGGAAGTCTTCCGGGAAAACCGGAAAAGTTGGCAAGTATGTTATTACATTTCAATTTGTAATAATTAAATTTTATTGCATGCAAAGGAAAGTATGTTCATCAGAAAGTGTTAAATAATATAATACTTATGCTCAACAAATAAAATTTTTATTTACTAGAAAAAAAGCTTGTAAAAAAAGAAAAAGAAAAAAAACAGTAATAAAATAAATGCAAGATTTAAATTAGTTTCTGAGAATCACAGATAATACATTTTATAACAAGTTGAAAAATAGAAATTGCCATTTAAATCTTTTAAGCTAGCTTTTTATCATTATTATTATTCTTAAGAGCAAACAATACATAAACTCGCCGACAGTAAAGATTCAGGTTAATCAATGGGAAAATCTTTTTCCACAATTACTCATTATCTAATGTAGTTTTTAAATTCTTTTTTTACAATCAGAAAATTTACATCTATCCATTAAATTAGAACTCATTTTTCAAAAATTGATTTTTCATATTTTTTGTATTTTAGAGTTATCGTAACAACTTGTATTGTAAATTTACATTACCGTAATTTCGCGCGCATAGTCCGCACCATCGTATAATCCGCAGGTGAAGTTTTATGTAAAAATTATTTTAAATATCATCAGATTGTCCGCACTATCGTATAGTCCGCGGGAGAAAAATATAACCCCAAGAAAACAGCAAGTAAATCACTATTATGTAGTTTTGTATGAAAATATTAAAGCTTTCCCACTATTAAATAAATAGTATAAAGAAAAGAAGTACTTGTTATTAGTAAACCATATTTTAAAAATTATACATTAAAAGAAACCTTTAAAGTTGATGTTTACATTTTCTATCGGAATTCCCGGTTGAATGGTTGAGTCATTGAGTGAGTTTTACTTTCCTACTAGAAATGCACTATGGGTGATTGTCTGTGATTCAGCACTAGGAGATATATTTTTTGGAAGATTATCTCAAAGTTTGTCATTGGTATTGCTCAGCAGTAAAACTTCAACGATATTTTGCGAACATAATTTAAAAAATAACAGTGCAGGAATATTCAGCAGCATGCTATCCTAATAGTGATTTTTTGCTTTATGCTCCATGGTTCGCTACCGATACGATATACGATACGATGTTTTCTTTGTGTCTTATTCTTTTGTTTATGTTTATATTTGATCGTCAGAATCGGCAGTTCGTAGTATTCGCATGTTTATTTCTGATTTTGAGGATTTGAACTGTGAATAACTAGCAGATAATCCGCACCACCCTATAGTCCGCGGGTGAAAAAATTTGCTTTTTAAACACGCATAGTCCGCGGACTATATGCGCGAAATTACGGTATGTTATACAGCCATATATTATCTTCAAAGGTTTTCAAGTAATAAAATTGTTTTACTGTTTATTGCTAGAAGAAATATCCAAGGAATGACACACAGAAAGTCACTGCTTCTTTGACACAAAACTTTCGCTGGAATATATGTACATAACATTTCTTTTTACATCCTACAGTTTCAAGAAAATCCCTTAAGTATTTGTTTAGATATTCGAAAATATGTCTAGATTAGATAGCTTAGCTTGTGTTAATCAGCTCGTAGATTTTTTTTCACCATAATATATATTTATAATGAATGAAAGTTAATTTTATGGTACCATTAAAGGCTACAAATTATTTATTGCAGCACATATTTGAATAACACAATTTAAATATTTTATTGAAGTAACTGGTAATGTGTTGCTCAATATTTTAAATTTTTTCAATAGCCCTTTCGGATCTTAAAACTTTCTCACTAGTGAGTTGTTTTTTCCCTTTTGTATAGTTGGGAACTACTAGCCTAATACCTTATAATTGAAAGTAAGGGGCAAGGATAAATCCTCTGTCAGCGAGAACAACATCACCAGGTTTGAGGTGATTTAATATGTTGCTTTTTAGAGTTAATTCCTTATCGGAAACCCTGCCTCCCCAACTTTCCGAAACAAAACAAATGTGCCCCTGAGGTGTTATTTCAACCAAAAATTTAAGCGTCAAATGTTGTTTGTAATTAGACCGCATTTGATTTCTTGTTTTTAGATTTGATGGTCTCTGACTACGTATTTCTGTACAATCTATTATGCAGATTGTGTCATTTTTTATGAATACTTTAAGCAGGATGGAATATTTTTTGTTATAGTTTTTCGATTTGGCCAAAACACCAAATGTTTCAAACGACCTGCTAAAATAGGCAACCAAGCTTCAAATATTCTTCTCACTGTTCTTCTGGATATATCAAAACGAACTGCAACATCTTCATCAAAAAGGGATAGTTTCAATTTTATAAGAACTATTAGAAGTTGATACTCTTTATTAAGTAAATATGATAACTGAACATAGTCTTTTGTTGTATTTAAAATCCACTCGAACATACTATAGTTTGAAATACCAGTATAAAACATAAGCTTGGAGTTGTTCTTCAGTACAAGTACAGAAAAATACCTCAAACTAAATTTTTCATTGAGAACTTCTATTTCAGTCTTTAAATTAATCATTTCTAATGCACTTTTTACACTTAATTCGTGTAATATATCTTTAGCTTTTTCCAATTCCAGTCTCTCATTTTCACTGATTAAGTCAGTTTCAGACAGATCCGCAGGTTCAAATGAATCTGAAGATACTGCAACTGGTAGATCATCACCTGTTAATTAAAAATAATATATATATGTACTGAAAATATATCCGAGTTTAAAAAAAAAGACAAACAAATAACTTATTTATCAATATTTGTTATTACATTTTAAAAACAACATTCACTCTTTGCTTGCAGCATAGATAGTAATTGCATTCTGAATACTTTCATTAAGTATTTAAAGTAAATTAGCATTTAAGTTTAAATATTTTTTTTTTTTTTTCTTTTTTTAATATCTATGAACAGGGCCGTGAAGTCGGAGTCTAGTGAATTTTTGAGAGAAAAGAGTCTAAGACGTAACTGCTGAAAATATGCTGACTCTGACTGACTCCCGAAAGATAATTTAAATCAAATAATATTTTGATTAAAAAAAAAAAAAAACTAATTTTTCGAAAATTTTTATATTTTAGTCTAATAAACCACGCGATTTATTTGAAAACTTGAAAGTGCAGTTGATCACTTGTAAACTATAACATTTTAAGATGGCAAAGCAAATTTAGCCTGAAAAGAAAAAAAAATCGCATTTCAACTAATTAAAAGTATATATCAAACATATTTTTATCACTTATCTAAAAAACACTCCTATTAAATCAGCGTTCTTTAAAAAAAAAATAAAATCTATATAATATTTCTCTAACATAGACCAGTTTCAATTATTTTTTGTCAAAACGATGCGATAGTGGTGTAATTAATAATAATATATGCAAGGATAAAAAATAATATTTATACATGGATAATATTTAAGCACACAGACTTAGCTCAATGAACTAATAAGAAAAATGACGACATTTGTCTGATGACATTTTACGAAAAAATTTATTTTTAACAGTTGCTACTTCAGAACCTTTGCAAGTGTCATTAAACCTAGCAATACTTTAAAGATATATACACTACAGAATATGAACTTTTGTGTCATAAATTGACTAAAAAACACAATCATAATAAAATATAATCAAAATAGGAATTATTTTATTTTATTTGAACAAAAAAAATACCAAAATTAATAAAAAGTCATCGCCAACATGACGACAAAAATTTAAAAGGCGTCGTGGGAGTCATATACTAGAACTTTACTGCCTGTGGAAGTATGAAAATTGGGTCGTGAATCATGAATTTTATTTGGAAACCTTCCTTAGAATGATTTTGGTTTTACTATTGTACAATAATAATTTGGTTTTATTAATAATTTGGCTTCAGGTAAATTAAAATCTTAACCCGCGAGAATGCACGCCAGGTATCTCATACCCAAGACCTTATTCATTTTTCTCTCTTTCCCTACCCTTTTTCTAGAAATAGATGAAACCTTCTGTAGATGATTATATTATATTTATTTAAAATGTGTTCATATTATTAAATTTGTCTCATAATTTAGTTTTATTTATGATACAAGTAAATATCAGCATGTATAACCCTTTAAAATGCGACAAGTAGTTGTCGGGTATCACATACCCGGCACGCCTGCTTGCGTTCATTTGCTAGGCGCACGTTCTCCCGGGTTAATTAGGTGGTGAAATTAGTATAACATTTATGAGTTTCAAATTTTACAGGTAAATAAAAAAAGAATTACAGTGTGAATATTTTGCACAGGTTTACTAGTAAATAAATAAAATAACCGCATTGAAATCGGTCTATTCGTTTGGAAGCTACTGTGGTACAGACAGACAAACACAGGCTGCAAACTTAAAACATTTTTTTTTTTTTTTTGAGGGGGGAGGGAAGAATGGGTCAGGGATGTTAAAAAATGGGTATTTTTAGAAAAAACATCTGTCATGCCCAAACTTATACACTAATGATCATCATTACCAAAAATATTGTCGCCAAAAATATTTTTTTACATACAACGTTGGACCTGAAAATATTTGCACCCCCCTATATCGGATGCTGGCTACACCCATGTCTCTTACTTTAATTTATTTATACAACCATTACGTAATGTTAGGAAAGTCAAGTAGAGTCATACCAGATTTTGAAATTTTGAAATACAGTAGAGAGTCAAAAATCCGCACAGCTCGGGACCAGAGGTTGTGCGGATTTTAGGATTTTGTGGATTTCGGGGCCCATAAAAAGTGATTTTCACTTTGAATAATAAAAACAGAATATTATTCAAACTAAACACATACTAGTGAATAATAACTCTGAATATTAAATTACTACGTACATAAGAATAACAATGAACATTAACAAAAATATATAATGAAAACAATAAATAAAAATGAAAAAAAAAAAATTGTCAAACTTAGATAAAATCTTTCACACGTAGCTAATTTTAAACTGAACTTGACCTGCACGATTTATTTATTTTTTTATTTATTGTAAATAGTAGTAACACAAATTTATTTTTCTACGAATTTTATTGAGTTTTTCCTTACAAATTATGCCTTCATCAAAAAGCATTTTAAAAAATTAGTTTGTTATTATTTACCTGATTGATATCATCATATCACAATAATCATTTTCTTTTGATGAATTTAATATACTGTCAATAATTTCATTAGCAGCAACTTGGATCTTGCAGTCTTTCATCTTATTATTTTGTTTTTCTTTTTTGTAATCATAAAATGCAAACATAAAATTATTATTTAAGATCTTTTTCAAAAATTCTGATTTGCAGTTTTGTAATTTATTAATAGTGAATTTCATTGTTTGTATCTGACAAGTTGTGCAGATTTCGGACTTCAGCAGATTTTAGGTCGGCGGATTTCTGGCTCTCTACTGTATTTATTTAAATTTTTTTTCCTGCACTGAGTAATTATCTTTATTGTGTAAGCATTTTACTATACTTATAGATTTCTGAAATTCTCATAATCGAATGCTGATTTATCATGCACATACATATCTACACAGAAATTTATATACCTGAAACTGAAGCATCTTGTGAATGAGATGAAGTTCGCTTTGTTACATGTTTAGCAGAAACTTCTCGCTTTAGGGAAATTTTCAGATATTGTCTTCGACGAGCTTCATACAGTTCAGCCCTTTTTGCTTTCCTTTTCGAATATGAAAAGACATTTGGAACAAAGTCTGGATGGTTTTTATCGTCATTAGGTTTACCTAAAGATATTAATATAAAATTAATGTAATTAAAAATGAACAGAGTACTTTGTAGTAGTACACAGAGTACTGATTAAAAAAAAAAAAAGAGAGAGAGAGAGAGAGAGCTTTTATAACCATAAAAAAAAAATGCATCCTAATTCTAAAATTGAAGCATTATTAATTATACAAAAAATGGTCTGGCCCAATTACTTTGGATATTTGAGGTTAAAGTACGTTTCATAAGTTTCCTTTTAAAATTTATGTACCAAGCACACTTTTTTGAAACAGACTTTCAATTTAAAAAAAAATAAAAAAATAAAATTTTTTTTCAAAGAAATTTTGATAGAAGATAAAATGAAATAAATTATTCCTGGTGTTTTGTTTACATTTGGTAATTTTCTTGTACTTGCCAACAAGCTACAGATATTAATTTATCACAAAGCAACCTTAAAGTAGGGATCCACTAAAAAGCAATGTTGGCTAAATGCCAAATATTTGGCCAATGGAATAATAACTATTCGGCTGAATACCACATATTTTTCTAGCCAAATGGTTACTATTGGCCCAACACCGAATATTCAGCTGGCTAATTTCTCTTAAAGTGCCAATCTCTTATCTTTTTCAAACCTTTTCAGTAGAACAGTAAAACACCGTTTATATGTCTTTTACATTTATACGTACTTTTAGTGAAGTCCCGATTCATTCCTATTCATTTTAATGCAAAAATTCTTCGTTTATACGCTGCTAATATCGGGTTATACGTGGTTATATATTTCCACTATACTAAAATTATAACTATATCGGTTATACTTTTCCACTTTACTAAAATTTGCAAAATTTCTCGACCTGCATCAATTCTAAAATATGTCAATAAGCTTAGTTTTGAACATTTAACACATGGGGAACAAATAATACAGTAAACATTATGTGAATTTATGTTTGATTTCTTGAAAAATGTAAACTCTATTGCATATGCATATATTACTTTTTAACAACACTAATTTTTTTAAAGGAATCCTTCAAGCTAGATAAAAATATACTAACATTTTATTCAAGGTAGCAAGGTATACAATTCACAAAAAAAATTCCCCCAGGGGGTACCTTCTTCAGGTATTCAGGGGGAGTCACGCAACCCGGGCCCGAGTGATATTTTTTTTCTCTTATTATTATTATTTTTTTTTTTGTCCCTTCCTTTCTTTTATTTCTTTTACTTTTGTTTATTTATTTCTTTTATTTTTTTTTTGCTAATAAGATTTTGGCTTTTTTTCATGCTTTTTTGTCCTTGTTAGTAGTTTTGGTTTTTACTGCCAATAAGGTTTTGGTACTTGTTCCTGTTTATTGTTCTTGTGAAAAAAAAAAAAAAAAAAAAAAAATTTCAAAAACTTACAAAAAAAAAAATTAAATTACTTACCTTGCTTTACTCACCTTTTAAGTTTCTACTTACCTTGTTTATTTTCACTCACCTTTATTTTTTGGTCTTGTTCTTGTTGGTTATACTAAAAATACTTAACTTCTAAAACATTAACTAAGCTGAGACCAGTGTAGATGTGGCGCTGGTTATTGGGTTGGTGATTTGGTGAGGGTCTCACGGTAGTCTAGCCTTAGGATCACACTGGGAGACTGGTGCCCTTGGGGTGAAGGTGAGACAACTGTGACTACTCGAACGAGAAACACCGGACTAACACAACTACCACATGTGATTCCCAATCTGGGTCGACGGTCTGGTAGCTGGTGATGGGTTATGGGTGTCCCAGGGAGCGATTCTGAAAACCCTTTGCTTTTCCGTCTGTTCAAGAAACGGGCTGACTTGTGGGACTAAGGAAACCCTCGACCCTTTTTTCTTATCTCTATATGGCGACAAATAAAGGAAATACGAATAATGCGTCTGGCTCGGGCCAAGCTATTAAAAATTCAAATGAGAAATCTTGGGGAGATAGAGTGGAAGAGTTTTCTTCCACCCTTAATGAGACGAATGTGTTTGTTAATTGTGAAGCTAGATTTTTTGTTGTAAAGAGGAAAGAAGGAGATTTCTCAAAAACATCTCCTTTCTTAATACAAAACGCACTGCAATCTATAATGGGTGATCCAAAATCAGTCAAAAAACTTAGATCAGGAGAATTATTAATAGAAGTCGAAAATAACAAGCAAGCTCAGAGTTTAAAAAGATGTTCCTTTTTTGCAGACATACCTATCACTGCCGAGGTTTAACAAATAAACGAGATGAAATCAGAGAGATCATTTCTGATCGACCCATTTGCTTTGCCTTTCAAGAGACCTACTTAAAACAAAATGATAATGTAAAAATTCGTGGCTATAACTGTTTTAGAAAAGACTTTATCCATTTTGACAGGGCTACAGGTGGTGTAGCTCTTCTTTTTTCTAATAATATACCTCACATTAATATTTCTTTAAATACTAATATCCAAGCTGTAGCAGTCCAGGTCCATATTCACATGCGTGTCACTGTTTGCAATATCTATACCCGGGAATACTTTTCCGGGAGGGATAAAAATTGTGATGGCATGTGACCGGAACATCTCTAGGGGTGAGTCCCAGACCTTCACCAATTACCCATAGCGCAGTACTGCTGCGACGTTAAATCGAACCTACCTATCTACCTACCTACCTACGTACAACCATGGATCATATTTTAATTTTCCTGTGTAAAATGACTTCATGACAGAAGAACAACGTCACTGGGAGAAAATTTCTTCAAAATGGCAAACAGAGTACCTTCATAAACTTGTCGTTTTTAGTTAATAACTTCTTTATTTGAAATGATAGAAATTTCTAAGCTGCTGAAATGTCTTCCTTTCAGTATTCGGAACACATTGATACCTCTCATGACGCGAAGGACCCTGCCCTCCTCATAGAAGATGCTGTCGCAGACAAAAAAAATTGACGTTAGTGACAGTAACTTTTTTTTTAATATATAGAGATAATTAAATTCTATAAATTTCTGAATTGGTTGTCTATAGCGATAGAAACGAAAATGTAAAGAAACTTTCCATGGTCCATTAACTCAGTTTGTTAGAATGTAAGCATACTAACATGAAGGTCATAAGTTCCAAGGGCGATGTGTTAATTTTTTCAGATAATTAACAGAAAAGATGCAAATTGACAAAATAAAATCTTTAAGTGTCTTTACAGTATACTAAAGCGTTAGATTCGAATTTTTTCTTTCTTTCTTTTCTTCTTTTTCTTTTCTCCTTTTTTTCTCTCTTTATTTTCTTTTTCTCTTCTTTCATTTTTTTTCATACATAAATTAAGATTTTTGTTTTCATCTCGTAACAATGTCTGGTGCTGCATTCTGTTGCCATAGAGTGAAGATTATAGTATATATATTTTTAAAAAAAAGTTAGTCCGAAAACATGCACTTCTTGAATGATAGCAGCATCACTTATCGTCCAGTTAGCTCCCAAATCGAAATTCCAGTAAATGTGCAAATGCAAGCAGTGTGGACCTGGAATCGATATACTGTTTGCGGGGAAGATGCTGCCATTTCAGTGCGGACCTTTAGTGACATTTTTAAGCGATATAGATGAAAATGTTTTCAGTTTTTATTTCTAAAATGATTTAAAATTTAGTGATTAACGGTTATTGAAAATTCCTTTAATTATAGTGACTGCAAACTTCGCCAGTAATTAATAACATTACTTTGGATGTAGGATTTTTTTTTTTTTTGCTATGCATGTGTATTGAGTGATATAAATTATAAGCTTTTTTATTCGTCAATTTACAGAAAACACCTAGCAAAAACAGCAACTTCTAAAGAAGTTGCGGAGTGCCTACCAAGTTATGAATCCATAAAAAGCACTCTTTACAGAAATATTTTCAAAGAACGGCCCAGGATCCCAAAGAGCGCCCAAGATGTGGGCCTTGAGGGGGAATGGCGCCAAACTATGGATGGTCGCAATTTTTTGCTCATTGACAGCAAAGAAAATGGAAGGATTTTGGTATGATTTATTTCTTAAATTTATTAATTTTGTTTCATAACTAAGTTCAGTAGATATATATATATCTTATATGTATTATAATATGTGTATCACTTTACATTTAGATTACATTTTTTTTTTTTTTTTTTAACTGATATTAAATTGAAAAGTAACTTTAATATATATATATCTTATTGTTATTTCAGGTATTTGGCACATTTGAGAATTTGAAAGAAATATGTAAATCAGAAAAGATATTTTTAGACGGAACATTTAAAATTGTTCCAAGAACATTCAAGCAATTATACACCATTCATGGAAAATTTCATGGACAAGTGTTTCCAATGTTATTCTGCCTGATGGAGAATTAAAAAAAAAGAGTCCTATACAGAACTTTTTTCTGAAGTTAAACAACTTTGTCTTCGAAATAATTTACACTTCAGACCGGGAACAGCACTGATGGACTTTGAAGCAGCAGCAATGAATGCTGTCCAGAGTGTCTTTCAAGACATTGAAATAAAACGATGTTTATTCCATTACACGCAGTGTATTTGGAGAAAAGTGAGTCTCCTGTTTTATATATACAATTATTGCTTATATAAAGACACATGCATATTGAGATTGACAAATACACACACACACACACACACACAAAAAAAAATACATTTATAAATATTTTTTTCTTCTTTTTTTCTTTTTCTTTTTTAAATGTAAAGATTTCATTTAATACAAAGATCATTCATTTGTCATTTCGAAAAATGTAATGAGTTTGGTTTTTTTCATACTTGAGATTAAATAATGTAACAAAGAAACAAGTGAAAATATAAAAAGAAGAAAAGTCGTGGAAAAAGTTGAAGTTATTTTTAAACCTAAAACTACTGGAACGAAAATAATAATAATAATAATAATAATAGATCTGACTCATAGATTTATTGATATTTTTCATGTTTTGCATCATTTTTTGTTAATTTGAGAATGAGTAAGTAAAATTAAGTAATTATTAGCGAGGTTCATTTAAGCAAAATTTTTGTTTTTCGGAAATGACTTCCTTTAAGTACATACAAATATTTAAACACTGTTTACTTTTTAAAATGGTTTGAAAGTTACCATTTTATCGATTGATAGATATATTTATATAATTAACATTATAATCTTATATTACAATCTATATTATGATTTTTCATTATATATGTGGTAGATATTTGTATAAGGTCGATTTCCTTTTCTCTAAGAAAACATTAACTGCAATACAGCCTTATTATATAGTTACTTTAATTATTTATTAATAATTTTAGGTTCAAAGTTTGGGACTTGCGACCAGTTATCGACACAATTTAGAAGTTCGCAAGTGGATCCGCAGAATAGCTGCTTTACCATTAGTACATATTGAAAAGCTAGGTGATGCATTTCTGCATATTGAAGAAAATTCTCCAATGATCCCTGAGACAACAGCTTTTCATGATTATTTAGTGGACACTTGGCTGGATGAAAGTGATGCCACCTTTAATGTGTAAGACCTTTTTTTTTTTTTTTTTTAAATAATGAAGTAATAATAATAATAAATAAATAAATATTTAAAAAATATGAAACAACATTTTCTATAATATGCAGTAACGCTCATGTTAAGACATGACACATTAAATATATTAAAAACACTTTAAACACACGTAAATTTAAATTTGTATTTTAAAGATGGAAAACAATTTATCCAAAGCTTTTCGCTTTAATAGTAAAGCATCATCAGGGATTTTTAATTATTCGTTTTCAATGAGCAGTTTTAAAAATAAAACTATGCATATTTAAAACTGCTCATTGGAAACGAATAATTAAAAATCCCTGGTGATGCTTTAATATTAAAGTTAAAAAAAGCTTTGGATAATTTTTTTTCCATCTTTTAAATAAAAATTTTAATTTACGTGTGTTTAAAGTGTTTTTAATATATTTAACAAATGGCACGTGTTCAATTTAACTCTTTTTCAAGAGAGATTATTTACATGACACATTGTTACCGAGTACTAACCCTATAAAAATAGAATCCTTTTTGTGATTCAGAAACTGAAAAATATATAATAATAAACAAGAAACCGAAAAGGAATATCTAATTGTATATGTTTCAATATTTTTTAACACTTTTATGTTGGTACCCATATCAAGGTGTTATTGATTTATTTGTCTATTATTATGTGACAGGAGATATATGTTATAACGCGAAAAATGAAAGTTTTGCATACGAATCATCAATTTTGAACGAAATTTCTGTATGTATCTACACTCCTGTGTAAAAGTTTAGAAAGATTTGCAAACGAACATTTTTTTTTTTTTTTCAATTTAAAACTTGTCTCTCAATGAAATGTTTTCAAGCATTTAATATTTAAAGAACGTGGGTTCCCTCATGTTTTTCAGTGAAGATTGAATTAAGACAATGTTGTGGGGACCGGTAAAAAATTAAGCAATATCAATAATGTTTGTGATCATTTCATATTCTTAACTGAAAGTAATGGTTTGTAACTTTACGTTATGTTGATACAAACTAGTGCTGGACGATATCAGAAATTAAATATCGCGATATATCACCAAGTTAATATCGATATTAGTGATATATTGCGATATTTCTTTCAAGATAGGAAAAAATAGACATTTGTTACTTTTTAAAGACATATGCACACGAATTTTAAAGTATACAAGTATAAAGTGTTTTCCATGTATTTTCTGGTATATTACTACCATAACTTTATCATAAAAAAAAAAAAAAAAAAAAAATGCATAAAAAGTGAATCAATATTTTGTGTTTCTTATAACTTATACTGTTGCTTTTTAGTATACCTCTGTATAGTTTGCCCTCTATTCTTCCCATTTTAAGCTTTAATTATTTTAAAATCATATTTTAACACAGCTAATATGCGATCTGTGTTTTATTTGTACCAAGTATATCAAAATTCATAATTCTACTAAAAATAAAGCTTAAGAAAAATTGTCTTAAGATGTAGGTGTTAAATAAAAAGGAAAATCATTCTAAATAGTTAAGAATTGCCATTGGATACACCTTTTTTTGGTCGTAGAGAGTAATATTTTTTACTTAAAACTCTTATATGCATCCTAAATGTCAGTTACTTGTCATTTTTATTTTTGTATCTGCTTACCAAATCATTACAATATTTTTTAAATGTATTTGTGTTCAATTCACATTCGTAATAGTTTCACAATAATTGAAAATTGAATTATATATATATATATATATATACACACATTGTCAGTATAAAAATTATATTATTTAAACAAAATTATGTTAAAGTTTCATTTTGTTACTTAAAGTAACTCATTTTGCAATTACATGTACGGCTTAAAAAAAAAGAAAGAAAAGGAAAGAGAAAAAATAAATGCTACATAAAAAAAGTAATAAACTATCCAATATTATATAATTCTATAAAGAAACTGTCACTGTAAAATTACTGAAGATAAAACTTTATTTTACATCAGTCAGATAGAACCCTTTCTCCCTTCCCATGTTATCCAATGGGATTTTTGTCGCGTTGTTTTATAAAATATTTTATTAAAAAATGAACTTTTTCGAATTCTGTTTTTTGAATATTACTCTTTGAACAGGTCGTCTTTTAGCATAGTGAACAATTTTTCGAGAAAATAAATTTAAATATTTTACTTAGAGATCCACACACTTAGAGTCCATAATTTACTTATTGAAATAAAATATTTAAATTAATTTTTTCGAAAAATTGTTCACCAAGCTAAAAGACGACCCGTTTAAAGAGTAATATTCAAAAAACAGAATTCGAAAAACTTCATTTTTGAATGAGATATTTTTATAAAACGAAGCAATGAAAATCTCATTGGATAACATGGGAAAGGAGAAAGGGAGCTATTTGACTGATGTACAACCCAAACAGTGATGCCAGATGGTCGAAAATTATTTCCCCAATTCAGGAGGTTTTTTCGAAAAAATCCCCAATTTGATTTCTACTAAAAAGGGGAAATAAAAATTTTTTCAAAAAAAATATCAAGCAGATTTTTCTGTGATAAAAATTCAGATTTTTCCCCAAAAGAAGGCAATTAAAAAAAAAAAAATCCCCAAATACCAATAAAGATATTGAAAGTCTCTAGTCGTAGGGATAAATCATTACGTTACCAACCAGTGGCGCACCCAGAATTTCTGTCTGGAGGGGGCTGAAGAATAATCGGGTCATGTTATACAGTAAATAGGAGTATGGGCATATACGCACACATACACTGCTCAAAACAATTAGGGGAGCACATGGTTTTAACAAAATTACGCGAACATGTACACCGGTAAGTAACATAAAATGAATCACCCATAATTTAAAGCCTAGTAGGAAACAGAAGAAGTCGACTTCGTATGCAAATCAAAGTTCATGACGTCAAAAAAACAGAAAAAGGAGATAAGGGCAGAAATCGGGATGTTGCAGAAACGTCTGTTTTACTGTCGTAACTGTGAAATTCGATTGCGCACAAATTTTTTTTGGAGACAAGCTGACTTGAGGATGTCTCAACAACGGGATTTACCGGAATCCATCGCATGACGTGTTATAGGTAGACTTGAAGCCGGGCAAACACAACGTAGTGTCGCGGATGCTGTTGGAGTCGCCAGAAGTGTTGTCGCAAGGCTGTGGAATCGATTCCAAGAAACGGGAAATGTTAGACGTCGGCCACGCACAACTACAGCAACTGATGACCGGTATATACGATTAACAGTCCGTCGAAACCGAACAGACAATGCTACGCAGCTGCAAAGACAGTTGCTCTTGGCAACAGGACGAAGGGTGTCCACCCAAACAATACGTACTCCGCTTCACGAGGGAGGGCTCTATGCTCGTAGGCCAATGATCTGCATTCCGTTGACCCCCCGCCACCGTGCGGACCGAAGAAGATGGGCTGCTGAACATCGAGATTGGGATCAACATGCCTGGAGCCAAGTGTTATTTACACACGAGTCCCGATTCAGTCTGGAGTGCGACACCCGACGTGTTCTGGTATGGAGGGACAGGGGCACTCGAAATAACCACACATTCATTCGTGAAAGGTCACAATACAGACGAGCTGGTTGGATGGTATGGGGTGGAATCAGCATAGGCGGACGTACGGACCTGCATATCATTCGAAATGGCACTTTGACGGCCCGGAGGTATGCAGACGAGATAGTGCGACCTCATGTCATCCCTTACGCTGCAGCCATTGGAAATTCCTTTGTTTTACAGCATGATAATGCCCGACCGCATGTAGCTCGTCTGGTGGAGAACATGCTTGAAGCTGAAACAATACAGCGTATGGATTGGCCAGCGTGCTCTCCTGACCTAAATCCAATCGAGCATGTTTGGGACATGCTCGGACGACGCATTGCTGCCCGACCAAGGCCGCCTTTTACTTTCCAAGAATTGGAGATTGCACTTCTTGAGGAGTGGAACAGTATTCCCCAAAGACTAATCGATAACCTCATCGCATCCATGCCAAACAGGTGTGCAACAGTCTTAGCTGTTCGAGGAGACCACACACCCTATTAAAAACATATGCATCATGTCTAAACAGTACATTTTTTATTGTTTCCATGTAACAGAATTGTTGCTCTTAATCATCGTTTCATGTTTTTTTCCTTATTTTCGAAGAATTAAAGCTTAATTCCATATTTTTTTACGTCTTTTTTCTGTGTTGCGCATTAATACACGTGTACTATCCATTGTATGCCAATACATGGGTGTCTCGCTCGGTTTTCTTCACTTTTTTGTTTGCTCCTCTAATTGTTTTGAGCAGTGTACATTTAGTAAAGAATCTGCTTTAAAGATTTCTTTTGAAATAAGTAAACGCATGAATGAAATTGAATTTAAGTTGAATAGCGCAATCGAGAAATTTATATCGGTATATAACAAGCTAAGTTACAGCAGTTCGGTCAGTTGGAATTGACATTGAGCTTGTAAACAAAAAGTTGTCTTCATCTATGATAAAAAAATATATATATATATATATCGTGTACAATATGACAATCTAGTGAACACAAAATTCATCCGAAATGAAATGCCTTCCCCCATATTTCCATTTAAAATAAAATTTGATCAAATTTAATACTCTTCTGCGCTGCTTTACATGCATATGCAGTAACACGTAAGTAATTTAGAAATTGTAATAATTATAGCCAAATAAAAGCTACAGTTGTAATATGTAGGAATTATAGCAGAATTTCAGTGTAAATTTTTACATTGCTATTTCATTTAATTATCTGAAGTATTGGGGCGATGCTTTTAGGTTCGGTTAACAGAAACAAGTCGGACGTGTAGTCTTCGTGGGTGTTAGTCAACACAGCAAGCAGGGGGCAGAACCTTTTAATATCCTAAATCATTAATTCTATTCTAATATATATTACTTAGAATTTTAATTTGTTCAGTTAGCAAATATTTCAAGCGCTACCTTTCTGAGTTCATTACAGGATATTGTATTCCAGTATAATATTTATATATATTGTGAAATTTGAATTTTTATAAAAGGAAAAAATTGCATTATCCAGAAATGAAGCTTAGATCTCAGTGACATGAAAGGTAAAAATGAAAACTGTGCATGGACCCTACTGTGTGTTCTACTAACCGTGATAAAAATAAATAAGTGACCCCATCCTCAGAAGCATCTGTAGAATATCTTAACATATTGCTATCGGGATATTTTCCTATTTTGAACAGTAAATTATGCCTTTTGGCATTCCTCTAAATCATTATATTTTTAGAGAAATAATTTTGCGTATTTGAGATTAAACCAATTAAATTTTATCTTCAATTGATGTGAAATTTTACTAGCATGTATATGTGCTAATGACATATGAAGGCTTAACGAATATGCAAATTGCATTTTTAATTTAAAATATTGTTTCAGAGGAACGACTAAGAGCAGGGCTGATCTTTTATTTTATATCAAACGAGAATTTTCATTTACCAATGCGAATGTGTTAATTTTGCCCAAGGACAACACAAACTTTCACAAAAATGCTATAAATACTCATGAATTAAAATATAAAATTTTATAAGCCTGGTATCCCATTTTTCTGACAAATACATCCCTGCTTACTTCCACATCAGATTGCTTCTCCTGCCTGATTTTTTCGGTACTCCCTCGATTTCACAATAACAGTATATGCTTTAGGGTCTTAGAAGCGGATTCCTAAAAATTGCAATGGAATGTCTAGGGAATCTTTCAACTAAAAAACAAATAACTAGTTCACTGTTTTTGTGTTTGAATGTAAGAATTTCAAAAATTTCTAAAAATTTGAGGTTTAATTTATAAACTTTATTTTTGCTTACAATATCTGTGTTTGAATAATATTTTTTCATGCATGTTTTTTACCATGTCAGCTAGTTCAGGAGGGGGCTTCAGCCCCCTAAGCCCCCTCCGTGGGTGCGCCACTGTTACCAACATTGACAGAGAGTTGAAGAACTCCCCAGATTTGTCCCCAAAAATTTTAGAATTCCCCAAAAAAGTCCCCACAAACATTTGGTCCAAAAGCCTCAAAAATCCCCAAAATGGGGACAAAATCCCCAATCTGGCATCACTGAGCCCAAAGCGAGTTAAACACATGTCGCATCTTATTGGCCAGAAGATATCGATACTTTGAAATAAACCAATATGAATGAACCAATAGCAGGAAATGAGCTAAAACAAAAGATATTGTTTTCATTCGTCATAATAAGCGTTTCTTTTTATATCGCCTGTCTGTGGTATTACACCTACGATCCACGAGCGATGATGTGCAATATTATCAAAGAACTTATACTAACGGTAGTATAAATTCTTTCATATTATCGTTTAGAGCCAGGGAAATACATGAATGTAGAATGAGAAGTCAATATACTGTGATAGTTTAATTTTCCTGATAAATATTATTGACTTTTTGGACAGTTATATTTTTGATTTGGTAGATAACACGAATAAAGATAAAGAAAGTAGATACATTGCGGTATGGAAAGAGAGGATTGGAGAGGAAGGATTGTTTGGGGTTGGGAGTTTCAGTCAGTGAGTATATAGGAGGGGGAAAAAGGGGGTTGCATTAGTATAAGCTATTCAGGTCTCTTTTTTTCGGGCTTTGCTTGGCGCGCGGTGATGCAGGTTTGTGGCGCGCACAAGGGGTTGCATTAGTATAAGCTATTCGGCGTTCTCTTTATTCCGAGCGTGGTGATAGGTGCTAGTGGGGAACATTATTTATCAGCGCTTCGATCGATCGCTCAGTGTGCGCTAAGAAATATCGTTAGAGGGAAATATCAGCAGAGCTAGATCTTTAATATCGTTATTGCGATATTAAAAAAATATTGATACTTGGGGACATATTGATAAATACTCCAGCCCTAATACAGACCCAGTTCAATTTGTGGATGAATTTGTGTGACGATAGCTCGTTAAATAAAGGCGATATAAGCGTTTATTCAAAAACTTGAAAAAAAAAAATCGTCGTATTTTTTATTTATGATATGCACAGTTTTCAACGAAAATTAATTCCACTTTCTGACAATAAAAAAAAAAAAAAAAAAAAAAAACTATTGTAAAATGATATAACGCAATAGGAATGCATGTATCTGAAAAATCTCCTGAAATATGAACATTTTTACGAAAAACATTTTCACTGCACATGTGTGAAAGATAAAATATATATAGGGGAAAGTGGGGGCTAATGGGACAAATGGATTTTTTTTTACATTACATAAATTTTAGCGAAGATTTACACACCACTGAATGGCAACATCTCTAGCACACATTTGCAGCATGGGAGATCAGCCATGACAGTTGATTGCTGTTGAGAAAAAGCAAAGTTTGTTTTTGAACAAGCCAAAGTAAGTATTAATTTTTGTGATTGATTTTATTTTGTAAATAATTCAGAATACTTATGCCCTATTTAAATACAGTTTTAGATACTACAAATATTAGTGAATGAGAAAACATTATTGAAAAAATAATGAATTACATATGTAAATAACTATTTCTCAAATTATAAATTTGCACATTGTGGGGTCTAATGGGACAAGGAAAGTGGGGGCTAATGGGACAAATGGATTTTTTTTTTTTTTTTTTTTTTGAACAAGCCAAAGAAAGCATTAATTTTTGTGATTGATTTTATTTTGTAAATAATTCAGAATACTTATATCCTATTTAAATACAGTTTTAGATACTACAAGTCTAGATAATACAGTTTTAGTCCACAAGTCAGGATGGATGACAGCTGAAAATTTTTTGATTGTCATGAAACATTTTGTTCAACATACTAATGCTACTAAGGAAAATCCAGTTTTGCTGCTTCTGGACAATCATGACAGTCACATTAGCATTGATGTTATAATTTATGCTAAGGAACATGGCGTAGTTATGCTTACGTTCCCGCCACACTGCTCGCATAAATTGCAGCCCCTTGATGTTAGTGTATATGCGCCATTCAAAAGCAGGTACTACAGGGCTATGAATGATTGGATGCTGTCAAATCCTGGAAAAACAATTTCATATTACAATGTCCCTTCTCTAATGAATGATGCTTTCATGTCTTCTATGACTCCAAAAAATATAACTTCTGGATTTGAAAGTACAGGAATTTATCCTTTAAACTCGGATAATTTTAGTGACTCTGATTTCTTATCTTCATATGTTTCGGATCGTCCTGATCCCACAGTTCAAGAAGAAATTAGCCCTTCAACCTCAGGGCAAAATTGTGCTTCCTCTGTTGATTCCCCACAGACACTAGAAGAAGTATGCCCATTCCCAAAAGCAGGTCCCAGGAAAGAATCAAACAGGGGTAGAAAGCGGGGTAAGGTCAGCAATTTATACAAGCACCCCTGAAAAGGAAAGGGTACTTGAAGAATCTCTCAGAAGAGAGGCAAGCAAATCTCGCCATGCCAAAAAGAACACTAAAAAAGCAAAATATGTCAAAAAGAATGAATTTTCATCAAGCAGTGATGATGAAGAGCAAATGCTTAGAGAATTAATAAAGCTTGATTCTACAAGAAAACCAAAGTTAAGCGATTTGTGTGATGACAGCAGTAGTGAAGCGAGTAATTTAGATTTCCAACAAAACTGCGAATCTGGATTTCCTGAGTATAAAGAAAAACTGATTGTAGGAGACTATGCTTTAGTTAAATTTTCACGTAAACGAGATGTCATTGCATTTGTGGGTCGTGTTTTGACAGTGGATGCAGCAGAATATGAAATGTCATTCTTGAGGAGACAGGACAAACATGGGTGGTTATTTTTTTATCCAGAGAAAGAAGATCGATCTTTTGTTATTGAGGATGATATTCTTTTGAAGCTAAAAATTCCAAAAGACTTTGTAGAATTAAGACGTCCTATGCTTGAATTTGATGCACAACAATTTTCACATGTGCAGTATAGCGTTTGTTAATAAAAAATGCATTTGACATTCAATTAAGGCTCTTTTTTTTCCAAATATACTGCATGTCCCAATAGCCCTGCACTGTCTCCCAATAGACCCCAAGTATGGGGGCTAATGGTACAATTGTATTAAAGTACAAAAATGGATATAACACAAAGATTGGTAGAGTTTTTTACTTTCTTAAGAAGTTTTTATTTACTTAACTGTAAAAGAAATTGGAATTAAAAAAAATAATAATAAAATGTGCATTTTTTTATACTAGCCTAAAATAAAAAAATGTCCCATTAGCCCCCACTTTCCCCTATATATATATATATATATAGCATAAGTTGAAAGCAAGATATATTTGACAAGTTTTATCAAGAGTGCATTTGAACAGAGTAAAAGTTAAGCTAATTAAAAGCTAATTAAGCTAACGAAAAAGAACGAGCTAGATTTTAGGTAATTTCCAAGAATTGAAATTTCTTAAGGGGTTTTTCTCATGCCACGTAATTAATTTAAAAATCCAATTATTTTAACCACACAGCAAAAGTTCTTTTTTGGGAAAAACACATGTTGGTTTTTTCATCTATCTTTCATTTGCTGAGTGTTGTACAGGAATTAAATTATTCAAATTATATATATATATATATATATATAATATATATATATATAAGATAAGATAGATATCGTAGTAAAATTTAATCTTAAAATTTAGCAATTAATAGATACAAAACAATACAAACACAAAAAGAATAGAACTGATTTTAACTTATAGGAAAGACTGACACAAAAATAGTGCGATACAGATTAAGAACCAATAAGAGAAAAAAACAATTTAAATTACTTCCGCTGACATGAATGATAATAATAAAAAAAAAAGGACCATTAAACTTAATGACAGAGAAAATAAATAAATGACCACAGAAATAATTGGAGAAAAATGATTAAAATTAGAAGTAAATCATCAGGGGACATGAACTTCATAAAGCTGTGAAAGCTGCATCGATTTCGTAAAACAATATAGCTAATCATAGCAATTTATATTGTTCCAGCCCCGATCGAAGCAGCAAAACCACATTGAATGAGAAATTAATTCTTCATGGAATATATATTTCGCACATGCGCAGGGAAACTTTTCCTTTTTTTTATATATAAATGCTCATATTTTATCATGTATTTAAGATATTTGTATTCCAATTGCAGTATATTGTTTTAAACAGGTTTTTCCCACTTATCTGAAAGTGAGAACAATTTTCGTGAAAAACTCTGTATTACAAATAAAAAGCATTTTTTTTTTTTTTTTCTTAAGTTTTAAAATAAATATCTATATCTTCGTTATTTAATGTGCTATCATTACACAAATTCATCGACGAATTAAACTGGGTCTCTATTAACATATCCTAAAGGTACAGATAATTTCTTTCACTTACCGACTCGAGTTGATCACAAACATTATTGATATTGCTGAATTTGTTACCGCCTACCTAAATGTTGTCTTAAACATGAGTTCTTCAGTTAAAAACATGAGGAAGACCCAGTTCTTTAAATGCTCAATGTTTTAAAACATTTCATCGAGAGATAAGTTTTTAATTTGAAAAAACTGATCGTTTGCACATCTTGCTAAACTTTTGAGTAGAGGTGTAGATTTTTTGGTGGTAAGATAAATAAAGGGAAACATTTTTAAATTCGAAAATAACATTTGAATATATACAATCTACCATCAAGTATTTGAATATTTTCAAATTTAGACGTTTTGTCACATTTGTAAAAGGATATGTTAAGAATTATTTTGAAACTTTGTTAGTATAAATTACATGTATACCTCACATATTTCAGCAAAAATTTTGTCCCAAAGAGGAAAACGGAATAAGTAAAATATTAACAAAATATAAAAGCATTTTGGATCTCTATGTAAAAAGTAATGCTTTAAATTGGTTTTGTCTGTAGCATGTGATTATGAAGATTCTTTTATTAATTTGTATAAAGTTTTATGAAGCTACCACATATATTAATTACTTGTAAACTTTCTTTAAAAATTTACAGGTAAAAAGTACCACTTTTTAAATTATTACGCGTAGAGTATTAGACCCAATGCAAAGCCATTTTCAGGAAATTTGGCACACTATATGAAACACAATATAATGCAATCCGAATGAAAAAATGTTAAATATGTTATGAAATCCTTTCATTTTTACTTTCTTCTATATGTAATATAGAGAAAGTATTGGATTCACGAAAATTTTCTACCTCCGTTTTTTGACGGATCTACACGCTTTGGGATGTCCTGAACACGAATTGATAGTTTTTAGAAAATGTCTGTCTGTGGTTTATTGTTTTCACCGTATCTCACGAACCAATGAATGAAATTCAACCAAACTTGGTATATAGTTGGACCCTGGCAGGGCATTGTGCTGATTAGATTTGGGGATCAATAGCCCAGCTGGTGGCGCTGTGATCGCATTTTATGTAAATTTTTAACATGGCAGTATAGGACAAATTTTCGTACTTTTCACCATATCTCACGAACCAATGAATGAAATTCAACCAAACTTGGTATATAGTTGGAACCTGACGGGGCAAGGTGCTGATTAGATTTGGGGATCAATCGTCCGGCAGGTGGTGCTGTAATCGCAAAATTTCGTATTTTTCACCGTATCTCACGAACCGATGAATGAAATTAAACCAAACTTGGTGTATAGTTGGACCCTGACATGGAAAGTGTCTGATTAGATTTTGGGATTAATCGCCCAGCAGATGGCGCTGTGATCGCATTTTATGTAAACTTTTAACATGGCAGCATAGGACAAAATTTCGTATAAATGTACATAATGAGCGTTATTTTAAGCTTGTGATTGTAAAATTAGTATGAATTATTGATAATAGTAGTATGTAACTAGGAAAAAATTTTTGTTCATGGGAAATAACCCCCCAGGGGGGGGGGTAAATTTTCACAATGGGTATCTTTCGAAAGATCTCGTTGATAATAGTAGTAGTTAACTACGAAAAAATTTTTGTGCATGTGGGGGGCATCGGTTCCCCCCACCGGGGGGGGGGGGGGGGGGGGGGGGGAGTACCCACCCGGGGGGACAAAGTTTCAAGATGGGTATCTTTCGAAAGTTCTCGTCAATACCTTTAAAACGAATGGTTGAACCATAAATCTGTGATAATTTAAAACAAAGTTATCGATTTTTTTTACTTTTAACAAAAAAAAAAACTTAGAAAAAAAAATCGCAATTTTTTTTTTTTTTTTTTTTTTTTTTTTACGAAATTTAACCAAACTTGATATTTAGTTGGTCCCCGACATTAAGTGGTGCTGATTACATCTTGGGGATCAATAGCTCAACAGGTGGCGCTGTAATAGCATTTTATCTAAATTTTTAACATGGCAGCATAGGACAAAAATTCATATAAATGTGCATAATAAGAGTTGTTTTAAACTTGTGATTGTAAAATTAATATGAATTATTGATAATAGTAGTATGTAACTAGGAAAAAAAAATTCTGCATGGGAGGGCATCACTTCCCCCCCCCCCCCCGGGGGGGATAAATTTTCAAGATGGGTATCTTTCGAAAGGTCTCGTCAATACCTTTAAAACGAATGGTTTAACTATAAATCTGTGATAATTTAAAACAAAGTTATCGATTTTTTTTACTTTTAACAAAAAAAAAATCGTACTTTTTTTTTTTTTTTTTTTTTAATATTGTTACTGATTGAATATGTATAGGAAAATATAGAAGAAAGTCTTGTGGTGGCCACAACATACTAGTTACTAAGTAATTTTAAGCTATGCATGCGCAAACTAAATACCTATTGTCGTAATTTAAGAGCCAAGAGTATTGAGCTACTTATATGAGAACCCCAAACAAATGTTATGTAAATGCAAAAAGTTGTGAGCAATAGAATGAATAGAATTTCAGTTCCTCTCTCGTAAAAAAAAAAAGAAAAAAGAAATATATAAAAGGTTTTATCTTTTTTTTTTTTTTTTAACAATCAGCGAACTTATTGAGCATTCATTGAATTAAAATTAAAACTTGAGTGAAACCCCTTGCAATTTGGCTTTGATTTTTAAATAAACTGAAATTCTGTTTATTCTATCGCTCATAACTTTTTGAATTTGCACGATATTTGTTTGGGGCTTTCATATAAATAACTTAACAACTTTGGCTATTATATTATGCAAATGAGATTTTTATAAATGCTTGCAAATGTTTAGTTAAAAAGTATTTAGTAAAAATGCTCATATTTTTTAAGATATTTAATTTTTTGCATTCTTATTGCCATTGTCTTTAATGTGGTACGTTAAATGTCCTAAAAATGGTTTGTACTGGGTCTAATACCTTATGTGTTATAATTTTTAAAAAGCATACTTTTTTTTTTTTCAATTTTTTAAATAAATCGATATATTTTAATGAATTTTCTTTGTAGACTCATAAAATTTTCTACAGGTAACTAGAATTCTTATAATCTCATGCTACAGGCAAAAAGCATTTTAAATATTTCATCCAAAACACTTTCATTTATGTTAAAAATTTTTATTCACTTTTCTCTCTTCAGGATAAAATTTTTGCAGAATTATATCAGGTATAACATGTTTTTTATACTCCCAGAATTTCAAGATAGATTTAGAAAATCCTTCCAGATATTTGATAAAACGTGAAAATTCCTAAGCATTCAAATATTTCTTGGTAGATAGTTTGCACAAAAAAAAAAGATACAGAAATATATTTAAAATATTTTCCACTTACCAGGTTTATATCTTTGCAATGTTGTAAGTCCATTCCCCATGATGCCAATTGTAATCATGACATTTTGCATTTTCTTTCTTACCATTTTATACTCCCACCGACTATAAATGAAGAACATTATACTTTTTATACTTTTTCCCACTGAAAAACATGTAATTCAGGTTGTTTCACTATCCCTTTTACGGAATGAAAGGATGTTTTATTCTATTCTGATGGTAATTTAGAAATTAGTTTCCTCTTTGCGGCAGTTTAAATGAATTAACTGTTTCGAGTATTTTTAATTTTATTTTTTAATGTTTATAAATTGTAATGTAATTAATTGTAAGATGTATTTCTATCAAAAATTTGACATTTTTATTTATTGAAAACTTTAGTTTTTAAATGGTATCAATGGTTATTTTAAGTGCAAACACATTTTATTTGCTTTGTTAACTATATTAATTTGTACTCTGATATTACTCATATTTTCAAAAATTATTTGTATATTTTTTATTTTTTTTTAAATATATTTAGGACTAAATGTAAGATTGATTGTGTTAGGGATGAAAACTTTTGGGAATGAAAAGGTTAAGTCGAAATGATAATGACTTGAATATGTAATTATGGGTGGCAAATAAAAGGAGCAATTTTTCTGAATCCATCGGATTATTTAACTTATCGGACAATTAGATTTTTTAAAATTAACTAAAGTATGAAAATCTGATGGCAACTTGCGTATATATATACATACATATTATCTCAACAATGGAAAATTTAAACAAAAAATATTTATTTATTTACAGAGATATTTGGAATCATTTTAACAACCAAACCGAAAGGACAACTAATCACGTGGAAAGCTTTCACAGCAAGATAAATAAAAGATCAATTCCTCATATGAATATATTTCGCTTGATAACATTGATTAAAGAGATTCAGGAGGAAAATGAAGCTGAAATGTTCATGCTGGAAAGTGGCAGTAAAGAACCCCCCAAAATGAAAGCAAAATACAAAAAAATTGATGATAAATTAAAAATTCTGAAATGTAATTTGTTAAATAATTCTTTAACAGTATCACAATATATAGATAAAGTAGGGTATCTGTTACATTTAGACAATTAATATTTTTAAAAAATTACTTACAAACTTTGAATAAACACCATACAATGCAATAAACTCGCAACAATTGTTTCGGGTAGAAAAAACACACGACCCTTCATCAGGCGAATAAAGTAAGCACGAGTGCTGCAGTCAAAGCGGCAACGCACAAAATGGTCGCTTCGATCTTTTTTGGTCAATTCGATTGACCCATGCATTCAATTCACTTTTGAGGTTGAACAGGATTGCTCTTTGCCTTTCCTTGACGTTCTTGTGAATAAAGAAAAGGATTGTTTCTCAACTACTGTTTTTAGAAAACCATTCTCTGTCTCTTTGCCGCCGCATGCTCTCTGTAACCACGCCCCTCAACAAAAAATGTCTGCTTTTTTACACTTATGTTTATCGTGCCTTACACATTTGTTTTGATCCATCTAATCTTTCGAAAGAAATTAATTATTTAAAATCTCTTGCTCTCTCTCGTGGCTATAACCCATCTATTATCAATAAAGCTCTATATAAATTTAAGAATCCTAAACGAAATCTGTGAAAAGATACGATTTCCTAAGGAGTGTTGCATTGTCGTTTGTTTACAACTATGCAAAATCAACACTGGCAATTTTAAACATTCCACAAGAGCTCAAAATATCAATTTCTGCCTTAATTAATGAGTCGACAAAAGAAAAAAGAACCGCAAGCCAGATAATGAGTGAAGAGGATGAAACAAGTTCTTCGCAGTCCGTAATTTGTTTGAATAAATTAGAAAAACAGGCAACTTGTCGATTCTGCCCTTACCAAATAAAAAGAAAAACAAATTACAAATGTGCTGTTTGTAATGCCCCCACCTGCTTCCAATGTGCAAACTGAAAATACGTAGCACTCAAATTCTCTCAGTTCTTTCAGTTTTATACCTATCTTATATTTAGTTCGTTGAGGATTTTTGTTAATTTTACTTTGCTAGTCTAAGAGAGACTTGTTTTTACTTACATGAAATAAATCCCAGTCATGAAGCTACTGTGATTGTACATTTTTATATCATTAGTCATTTACAGCTAACAATAAGTACCGTATTTACCCGCGTATAAGTCGAGAAATTTTGGACAAAAAAAGGCTTTAAAGTTGGGGGGGTCGACTTATACGTGGATCCTTAATTTTTTTTTTTTTAATCAGAAGTCTAAAATGCCCTTTTGTAAGACAATTGTTCTTTTCTCACATTCCATAACACAATGACGTCGTTTACTGTCGATTTCTATACCAGCAGAGAAAAAGAGGAAGGAATTGTTTTTCCTTATCAACGCTGGGGTGGGGTTTCGAGGCTGAGTTACGGGATTGGTCCAGGCGATGAAAGTACGCCAACCCTCCCCCCTCCTCTCGCCCCCTCCGAGAGATCAGTTTCCGAGAATGTATCACCCCCTATGGGTAATTGAATCGTCCGCAAGTGGCTAGAAACACGTGACTCGCTAGAAACAAGTGTCCCGCGTTATATATTGCTCGTTCATAGTAGTACACTTTATTCATTGTTTCTTCGTTTATCTTACTACACTTTTCTCCTTGTTTCTACTGATATGGCTGATTTAGTTATTAGAAAACAGAAACGCAATTCATACGCAGCTGGATTTAAACTTAAAGTTATTTCTTTTGCGGAAAAGTCTAATAACTGTGCTGCTTCTCGTCAATTTGGGGTTCACGAAAAATTGATTCGTGATTGGCGCAAGAATAAGGGAAAGCTAGAAAATATCCCAAAATCAAAAAAGGCTTTGCGGCATGGAAGATCACCCTTTCCAGAACTCGAAAATGTATTAAATGATTGGGTTGTAAAGTGCAGGCAGAATGGTTTTATTGTCACTAGAACTGGCATACGTTTACGCGCCATGAAGCTTGCAAAAGAAGAAAAGTATGGTGTTCCAAACACGTTTCGTGCATCAGAACATTGGTGCACTAGATTTATGAATCGTCATGGTTTGACTTTACGCCAGCGCACTAAACTGGCACAAAAATTACCATCTGACTTGGAAGCAAAGATTATGAAATTTCAAAAATATGTCATCGATCAAAGAAAAAGGAATTCTTTTGAACTTTGCCATATAGGAAATATGGATGAAACACCCATGTGTTTCGACCTACCAGAAAATAAAACAGTGAACTGCAAGGGGGAAAAAAGCATTTTAGTAAAAACCACTGGGCACGAAAAAAACCGGTTTACGGTCGTACTTTCGTGTTTGGCCGACGGTACAAAGCTTCCTCCGTTAATTATTTTTAAGAGAAAAACTTTGCCGAAAAACGTTACATTTCCATCTGGTGTGCTCGTTCGAACCCATGAAAAGGGTTGGATGGACGCTGACGGAACCGTCGACTGGCTTAAAAATGTGTGGGGTAAAAGACCGGGAGCTGTTTTCAAAAAACCTTCCCTTTTAGTTTACGACTCGTTTCGTGGTCACTTTTCTGAAAACGTGAATAAAGTGACGAAAGAACTGAAAACGACTGTAGCTGTAATCCCAGGAGGTTTGACATCCGTCATTCAACCCCTAGACGTTTGCCTCAATAAGCCCTTCAAAGCAAATGTTAGAAAATATTGGGCAGAGTGGATTTCATCCGATCATCCAACATTTACAAAGGGCGGCAATATTAGAAAGCCCGACATCGCATTAATTGCCCAGTGGGTTAAAGATGCGTGGAATCAAATTCCTTCAGAAATGATTATAAAGTCATTCAAGAAATGCTGCATAAGCAATGAACTAGACGGAACAGAAGATGATGCCATTTTTGAAAGTGATAACGACGAGGAAGAATGTAGCGATACAGAGATTGAAAACGTGTATCATGATGAGCCGATGACGACAGAGGAATTTTGTGAATTGTTTGGCGAGTCCGATACTGAATCAGACATTGAATCAGTTTAACTTTATATATTACTACTTTACCATAACATATCATACTATCAGTAATGTCATATTATTATTATTCATTATTATCAGTTTAATTTTGCGTACTAAATTTGTGTATTATTATCTTTATTATTGTATATTTAGTTTTTTTTTCAGATAATTTTGAATAAATTATTTTAAAAAAAATTAAAGCTTCCTTATTATTGTATGTTTAATACTTTCTTTTTTTTTTCAGATGATTTTGAAAAAAAAATGTATTTAAAAAAAAAAAAAAATCAAATTTCTTGATCAGGAAAATGGGGGGGTCGACTTATACGCGGGATTTTAAAAAATTCAAATTTCTCGATCGGAAAAGTGGGGGGTCGACTTATACGCGGGATCGACGTATACGCGGGTAAATACGGTATGTATATAATTGTGTATTAATGTTTATAGGTATATAAGAATAAAATTATATGTAAATAATTTGTTTCCATTTTTGAAAACTTAAAAAAAAAAAGTTAGAACATGAGTTTATCGTAAGACGACCAAATTTTCTGATAATAAATAGCGTGATAACCCTACTTTCAAAATAAAAAATTGGAGAAAATATGTGTTAAAATGCTATAAAATAAATTCAGTTGTAAAGTGTGTATATTGATACAAACATCATGATTTTATGTTTCTTATTGAGAACGTACAGTCGGTAACAAAACTCTTTTAACACTAGCAAAAATTCCTATATAAAAAAAAAGTAAATAGAGTTTTGTTAAATAAATCGTTGTCGAATCCTGCTCTTAGTCAGTCTAAAAACAGGATTCGACAAGGTATTATTTAACAAAACTGTATTAAGTGTACTTTTTTTTATATAGAAATTTTTGCTAATGTTCAGAGACTTTTGTTACCGACTGTATAATACCAAACCTCACCGAAAGGCGGTGTTTTTCAGTGGGGAAATATGCTTCCACAATTGATGATTATTTAAATTCCATTTTCACATTTAGAAAATTTCACAACCATTAAATTTGCACTCGTTTTCTAAAAAAGTTTAATTATTTTTATTTTTTAAATTTTATTTTTGAATTATAATAATAATAATAAATAAATAAATAAACTGCACGGTTTTTTTTTTTTTTTTTTTTTTTTTTTTTTGGGGGGGGGGGGGAGTGGTAGAAAATAAAATGCGAAAAACCAATTTTCGAAAAAAGAATATTAGATAATGGGTATTGTGGAAACAGATATCTTCACAGAATAACATTGCTTTTGACTGCTGGCAAGAGTACAGTCGGCAGCAAAAGTATTCGAGCACTAGCAAAAATTCTTATGTAAAAAAAAAAAAAGATACGCTTAATACAGTTTTGTTAAATAAATCCTTGTCAAATCCTGTTCTTAAAGACAAAATGCCAAAAGTAGTGACTATTCCCAATAAACTGAGACATTCAGGACATTTGGTCACCCTAGTTTAAATATCACATGATAGCTACGTAATGAGCAATTGGTGGAAGTCTAGAATCCACCCCTACAAGTGGTCCAGGACGAGGCATGTCATTACCATTGTGTGTACCAGCAAAAGTATCCGAGCACTAGCAATAATCCCTCTCAAAAGAAAAGTACACTTAATACGGCTTTGTTAAATAAACCTCCTCGAGTCATGTTCTTAGTCAGTCTAACAACATGATTCGACAAGGATTTATTTAACAAAACAGTGTTAAGTGTAATTTTTTGGCATCAGAATTATTGGCTAGTGCTCGGATACTTTTGCTGCAGGTTGTACAAGAAAGCTCAGCAATCACTTAGACACACGAATTGCACACATGAAAAAAAAAAACTGGGTAACCCTCATTGAGCAGATATACTAGTAGAGTACGGATTCCCTATATTGTCTATGGAGAAAAATTCCCGGAACATCACTACGGTTTTTGCGCCTTCTTTTGGTAATAATCGCTTTCTTGGCAACTGGTTCTTGGGATTTTGCATGTTTTAAATGGTTTGTTCCTCTTGCCACCAAAACTCCAAACAAAAGTCAAACGGAACAGCTTTCAAACAATAACAAAGATTAGGTTACTTGCTTTCCATTTCAGCTAGTGTAGGTTTTGGTATATGTTTAATTTACACCCAATCGAAATATAAAACAGCGATAACAAAGGTACAGGAAACTTGCCTTGGTGGAATTTTCATGTCGGTTTGGTGGATGATTTGACTGAATGGTGGTGATCTGATGTTGGAAAGCAAAAAGGTTACTAGTCTGGGGTCTATTCTATTATCTTGTCGATGGTACAGCTTGTGAATGCATGTCAAACTGCATGAAATTTGGTAACTCAATAATCGAAACAGGGTGACAAAATTTCTTCGAATCCGAGCGCAGACTCATTTTCTGCAGTTCTAAAAATAATAAGAAATTGTTTATTAATAACTTTTTATTAGTTTATTTAGAATTCAAAAATCAACGCCGTAATTACATTCTTCTAATAATTTTAATGCTTCGTATTTATAAAAGTACTCTAAACTGGTCACTATAATCATATTAAAAAAGAATAATTTCAGAAATCAGATAATTCAATCATACAATATACCAAATTATAGCTCTGGTAGTCTCCTAAGCGGGGGAGGATCAAAATTATGATGGCATGTCTCAGCACCATGCTTAGGGGTGCGTCCCAGACAGTCTCCAATTACCCATTGCGCAGTACTAATGCGGCATTAAATCCAATCAACCATATAATACCCTGTCATCCCTATAATACGTCATGATTGAGAAAGTATGGCTGCAAGAATTCATAATTTATCGCCACGAAATTTCGCTAAATAAATTCAGTACCTTTTTCTAAAAATAGCGGTCTGTCAGAGCGATGTTCGCGATAAGCATGATGAAAACATGTTCCGGGCAAAGGGTTAAATAAACAAAAACAGCCCCCCTTTCCTTTCTGTGATTAACAACATGTATAATCATCATGATTATCATTATGAATGGTTTGAGAGTTCGATTTAAATATTGTAATAATCAAAAACACTAATGTATTTAAGCTTATTAAATTCAATATTTTTATTTATTTATTTATTTTGTACTATTTAGAAAGAATTCTTAATTACCATTATTCTCAATCTATATTAGATCTTTAAAAATCTTGATTTTTTCTTTTATATAAGAATTAAGTTAGAGAAAAAAAAAAAAGAGAAAGAGTACTGAGCTTTAAAAGTTTATAAATTTTTGGCTGTTAACAAAAAACATGGCACAATTTTTACAGGTTAAAAAAATAATACTAATTGGAAAAATCATAACTCCAGAATACTATAGAATGGCAAAAGAAAAAAAAAAAGTAAAGCGATAAATATTGTATTAAATCACACGAGAAATATAACACAAATAATCCAAAACAAGTCATTTTTTATGTGTTGTTTAGATCAAAATATAGTATTATGATTATTTTTGTTACATCCACATTAACAAATATATAAATCATTAAATTCCCATTTCTAAATGCGTCTTTATAACATTTTAGTAACTTACAAATTTCTATAAGGCTTCACAATCACAGTAGTATCCCGTGAATGTTCATAGCAAATACTGCAATTTTGAATAGTATCATCATCTCCAAAATTGTATAAAACAATATGTATAAAGAATACACTTACACAATACTGGATCACAAAATTATATCTATAAATGAATAATCTCACATGTAAATTCATAACAAAACATTAGCCATTTCGGCTATTCACTACATATTTCAATACTAAGTTAGTGTCAAACAAACCATTATTCTGCCACTTTCGTGCCAGGATGTTGTTGAGAGTGACGTCACGTGCCCTTTCCTCATTGGGGAACGAAAGCGAAAGTTATAGATGATTCCCCAACAGATTTGAATACGACGTTCAACTGTTCACAGATGGATTCTCGAAAATTCGGTAAGTTACGAGAACAGCAGCTGGGCGAATCAGCGATCGCAAGTCCTAAGCGCCACCTTTAGGGAGAATTAGGGAACTAACTCTTTTACTGCTACCTGTTATGATTGTAGGATCGTAATGAGCGATGCTGTGGATAGTAAGTAAACAACATAATTGAAAAATAAAGACTGAATTAATGGAATTAAGAGGGGACAATACCTAATCCTGCAGACAGACGTGGCCAATGTTATTCTATGGGAAAATTTGTTTTGACAATTACACATTACCTAATGTATATTTTTTAATTCTGTTTTCTCAGTCAGAAAATTCATAACCGTTAAATGAGTACTCATTTTTGAAAAATTCATTTTTTTAAATTTTTGCATTTTGAGTCAAAAAATGCGATTTTTCACAAAATGCATTTTTCTCATTTTTTAGTCGGAAAATAAAATACTAAAATTTTAAAAAATCAATTTTTGGTAGTACTAAGTAAGTAGAACTAAAACAAGTACTAATTTAACACTTATGAATTTTCTAAATGTGAAAACAGAATTGAAAAATATTCATTAGGTAATGAGTAATTATGTAAACAAATTTTCCCATAGAATAACATGGGCCAAGGCTGCCGGCGAGATTAGGTATTCTCCGCTCTTAATTCTAATGGGTAAGATATAAGTTTTTATTTGTATTTTACTATTAATAAAGGTTTTTTTTTTTTTTACTTTTATTATGTACATATAGAGATAAATATTTAAAGGGATCTTGGATGATGTGATTAATAAAGGGACCTATTACTAACAATAATGACCAGGCAAAATGCGCGCATATATTCGCTTATGATGCGAATGGGTTAAGATTTATTTCCACATTACATTTTGTTTAAAAGTTTTACATAATTTTGAAAGTTTTTCTATATAACAGTATTTATATGTAATGAAGCATCTACTTATTTAATTTCTATGTTTGGGGTATGTCACTGTGATTTTCATAAATGTTAAACATTATGAGAACTGTACTATGTTTACTTGATTGTCATTTTAAGAAAAAGGCTTGAGTTGCCTTTCCTCTACTTATACACCACCCCCTCCACTCCAAATCATTTTCATAGATTAAAAAAAAAAAAAAAAAAAAAAAAAAAAACTTCTAAATATATTATTAAGTTAAACATCTCCAAAAATGCTTTATGTTTATGGGATTATTTATTTTTATTTCATTTTATCAGAAACATTATGGATTTCTTTTTCTTGTAAAAAAACGCACGCAAATACAAACATACAAAAAGATTAAATTAAAACTAAAAAAATATTTGAATAATTTTGAATAGGATTTCATTGAAGCTGGTGATTAAATTTCCATGCAAATTTTATTTCTCACACAATCATTTTTAATAATTTTATGCATTCTGATACAACATGTTAATAATTTAATCAGAGACCGATCCAAGCAAAAATTAGGATCTTTTTAATGCTCAATCAAATAGTTTCATTTCGTAAAATAGGCCTCTTCACGAAATTCAAATCATGGAGAAAAAAAATCTAAAAGAAAAAGATTAAATACAAAAGAAAAAAAAAAGGTTTTGATAGTTCTGAACAGGATTTTATGAACACTGGTGTGACTATATTCACATGCAAATTTCCTTCTTGCTTAAATTATTTTTAATCGTAAAATTTTATACTTTCTAATACATGTTACTAATTTAATCAGACTGATCCAGGCAAAAAATAGGGATTTTTTTTTTATGCTCCATCACAAAATTTCATTTCATGAAATGACCCCCTTCAGATTTTTAATTTATAAAATGGACTTCTTCACAAAATTCATATCCTTGATGTGGTTCCTTTCACAAAATGCAAAATTCTAAAATCAGGCTTTTCAGTTGTTATGTCAACGGATTGATTATGTTTAATGAAATACTATTTACTGGGTACAGTATAGGACCCATTATCCGGAACACATGGGACCATAAGTATTCCGGATTTCGGAATTTTCTGGATTTTGGGTCCTTTTCCCATTATTGCTTTCCCCTAATTATAAAACATAACTCAGTAATTGACAGGTACTAAATTACTTCTAGGAGCAACAACTTCAGACACAGACATACATTTTTTTTAAAATATTCAAATTATATTCTAGAGCTCATAAAACATGCAAATAAATCAAAATCTGGAAGTTAAGATTTTTTGCAAATCTGATAATTTCTTCTATTAAATTTAGCAGGAAGTAAAAAAATAACTATAATGCATATATATATATATATATACAGACATGTATACATTGCTTCAAATTGCCATTAGTGGCATGGTTGATTCTTTATCAGTGCTGCTAAACATGAATACTGTCTCAATCATAAAAGCAGAATGCTAAAAAAAATTATTTTTCTTTAAAAACTTCCATTTTTTAATTTTTTTTTTTTTTTTTTTTAAGTTCTTAATGAGAAGTTAAAAATCACCAGAAATTTATCATCAAATAAATTAGTTTTTTTTTTTTTTTTTTTTTTTTTTTTTTTTAATGTGGTTTTCTGTGATTTCCAGTGTTTTCCTGAACCACAGACATCCCTAACCATTTGAAAAAAAAAAAAAAAAAAAAAAAAAAAAAAAATTCTGCTTTAATTTCTAAATTACCTAATAAAACACACAATAATTCATTTTAGGGTGAATTTTTTTGTGATTTTAAATATAAAGAGTATTTTAATCATTAAAAAAAAAAAAAAAAAAAAAAAAAAAAAACTAAAGTGATTCTGGATTTCGGGTCTTCCGGATTTTGGAATTCCGGATAAAGGGTCCTATACTGTATTGAACATTTAAGAAGGGTGCCAATTTTTCATACAAAGGGCGGTCAGGAAACAACATTCTCCTGAAACTGAGTGAAACTTTGCAGTTTAGCATCAACTTCAAATGCAAGAGTGGATGAATCCAGATCATCAATCACCAATTTGACAAATTAATTCTAGTGTGACTTCAACAGTCATGGAACAGGATAATATTTATATATTCTCCTTTTAAGTACATAAAATCTGCTATTATAAACACTTATCACCCAATCAAACATTTCTTTCTAAAGATGCTTTGAAAAATGCACACAGAAAAAGAACCAATACGCAACAGAAAACAGGAGTAATTTTAACAACGAACTTATTTTTCAATTGATTGTATGACGAAAAAAATCAACAGAGATGCTAAAATCACAGAAACATCAACTGTAAAAGAAACGAAAAACCAAGTCTTTCTCAAGAAGAGAATTTGGACAGCATTAATACTAATCAATTCATAAAAGTTGGAAAATGTGTTAAAGTAGAATTTCCTGGGAAAAGATCAAAGAAAATATTTCATGGCATCATTCTTTCACACAATCATGAATATTCTGAAAATTTTGAAGGGATAAAAGAAAGTTTAAATGGAAGCTCCTATTGGATTTTCCAGAGAAAGATATTTCTGATGTAGATGCATCGTACATTCCAAACGTTCTTCCCGAACTAATGATGGACCATAGAGACATTTATTTTTTTTTTCTGGAAAGAACACAAAATCAAGTTTTTATCAAAAAAGGATGTGTATTTGTAATTTTTTTTGCATGAAGTAAATTGTATTAAAATTTAAAACAGTTTTAAAGGATGACTTATTTTACCCCAACCCATGGGGTAAAATAAGTCACAAACAGCATATTTTAAAATTTATTTTTCAGTACAATTTTTTTTTTTTTTTTTTCAGAGATATTTCTCTTAAAATGTCATGGGGAATATTCATTTGCATATTTTGTGTAATTTTTTAACTAGTGGAACCAATACATTTTCTGCAGTTCAAATGCATATGTAAGACATGCTGCTTTTTGAACTATTTTACCCCACCTGACCCTAATCCAGATATGTAATATATATTTTCTTTTTTTTAGTATCACATTTATTTATCAGTCGTTAAACTAATCTGCAGCATTCACACTGTTTCTGCTACTGTGTTATTTAACTTAATATTTTTATGATAAATATTAAATTTCTTCTTATAATAATTGTTTTCAAAAGCTAGCAAATTGATGTTAACATTATAATTTTGAAATTTTTCCTTGTACTTGCACTTTTATTTTTTTTTAAATCATGTGAATATCATTTTCTATTTTTATTATTATTTACCTTAATTTCGCGTATTTAACCCGCGGGTAATCTATAAAAAGAGACTTGACTCTGTATGTCCTGCGGGCTACCATCCGGTGCGGGGTATCTATCGCGAACAAGGAGAAAATCAACACCAGCCTTATTTTAACTCTAAAAAGCTGCTCATTATGGATTCCATGAAATCTCTTGTAGATGATGTAGTAAAAGTAGATTTTACCTCGCGAAATGTTGGAGCAAAATTAGCAGTGATTCCTTGTGGTTTGACCAAATTGTTACCATTAGAAATTTCCTCTAACGGATCATTCAAGACCAAAGTTCGAGTTAAGTGGGAGGAGTGGATGTCAAGCAGCCTTAGAATATACTAAGACAGGAAATCTTAAAAAAGCATCTCTAGTGAAAGTAGCTGAATGGGTAAAAACGCTTGAGACTATTACTATCAAAACGGTTAAATCTGGATTCAAAAAGTCTGGATTATTAATGTAGAATGACGATGAAATTGAGGACAGTGAAAAGGAACATGAGGAGAAGGATAATAAGGATGATGAAGACGACTGTCCCAAACAATATTGCAACAATTTAATTCTGATACGGAAGAATCCAACTTCGATGGATTTGAATGAGTTTTGTAAATAAATTTATAATTAATCTATAATTCTTCTTATAAATTGAATAAAGGTGTTAATCATTAGAAGTTATTCCAGTTTATGGTAATCTATATAGAGAGAAAGATGAATACTAAGTTATGATTATTTGCTTTTTCGTTATAGGTAAGTAAATTTATTTGTTTATTATTTAGTTGTATATTAGTTTATTATTTGTATCTTTTCCTACTTATTATTAAAATAATAGCAATTAGTATTTAATTTATAAACGGAAAATGCCGATCGTGTGATTTTAGAAGTGTGGGGTATCTTTCGGTTATAAATTTTTTTATGCTGCGGGTTACCTTCCGCCGCGGGTTATATACGCGAAATTACGGTATACGGTATATAGTATATATATATTTTTTTTTTACATTTAGAAGGTTAGAGTAAACAAAGATAATAATAAAAATTGTATTACTTTTATATTATAATTCTGAAATATGTTGTATTGTTTCTAGGTAAGGTTCAAATACGAGGATATGTATCCCATTTGAAGAACAGAGTTAAAAATAATAAAATCAGAGGTGTATCCTTCTATGAAAACTGGCAATCCACATTCTACTTTGATATTAGCAGCAGATAATATAAGGACTGGCCACTGCACATGTCTTTCTGGGTAAATATAAACAATTTAATGCACATTATATAAAACTTTGCATAATAAACATTATGTTGATTTGATAGTGTTTTAAGAATGTTTGTTTTAAAAGATAGAACCAAATGTAATGCTTTTCCTGATTTTCCTAAATACTTAGAAAAAAAAAATTAAATATATGTTGTCGTAAAATTTATTTAATTTTCAGCTGTTATGCTATATATAAACATTTAATGTACTCAAAAACCTCTTTACCACTGCACTTCATTGTGAAACGAGACGTAATCTGGCATTCTAAGGTTCTAGATAAATTTTGTTTTGTTGCATATAAAGATTTGGATATGTGTGTTAAAGCAATTACTTCATTGTTTTTTTTTTTTATATCAGGAATTAAAATTTTAAAAATAAACATAGCCGCTATCTTGATAGATAAGTTGATATACTTGTAGGTATAGTCCACTACATAAGTAAGTTTCGAAAAGCCATCCTTTATTATTATTTTACTTCACTTTTTGCAAATACATTTAAAACCTAGAATTAATTTGTTTCATTGCTGCAATTTGATATTAACATTTTCATTTTTATGTTACTGCATAGGATTAATTCAATATTTTTATAATTTTTATTAACAGCTTAGGTGAAGTATACAATCACGTAATGGCTATTTTGTATACTATCAAATTTGCGAATGATGCAGAGGTGACTGGTGTTCCAACAGAGAAATGGTGTCAGTGGAATAGTAGTTTCAGTAAAAAAGCAAGCTTAATTTTTATCTTTTATGTAAACATCTTAAAATGGAGAAATAAGATAAATGTCCTATCAGTGTGTAGCTGTCTGCTTGGCACTGTAATAAAACATTTGCCAAGACAACGACATCCCAAATAATCTATAATTTGCAACTCTGCTTAAAAGTGCATGTTTTTCTAGTGAATTAAAGCAATCATTAAATAAACAATCTCTTATGAAGTATAAATGCATCACTTTTTTTATGTATTTATAAATATGTGTTTTTATTAATTACTGATAGGCTTTGAATTCTTTGCTTGTCACTACCGCACACTCCCAAAATTCTGCAAAGCTTAGAACTTAAGACTGTGGATTTCAACCCGAAAAAGTGTGTGTCTGTCCATATCGACGGTAAAGCGGCCTGCTGCCAAGTGACCTCCTTCCAAATTAATGATGTTCCCGTCCCAACCCTTCTTAACTGCGATGTTACCGCCTACTTAGGTAAGCCGTTTGGCTTCAATATTCTCCCGGAAAACTCAGTTATAGAAGGTTATATCAACATTGGGAAACAAATTCTGGAATCGTCACTTGCTCCTTGGCAGCGCCTTAATGCTATTAAAACTTTCCTCTATCCAAGTTTCAACTACGCGATGCGGACGGACCAATATTCGAAAGAACAATGGAACCTTCTTGACGAATCTCTCAGGCCACTTATTAAACCACCCTATATCTTCCTCCTCGGGCATCTAACGAATATCTATATGGTAACTCTCAGGATGGGCTCACTGGAATCCCGCTTGCCAGTGAAGATTCCGACATTGCGAAAATCAACACCGCTTTCAAATTACTGATGTCAATCGATCCCCGAAACCAAGATTCGTGCGTGGAATGGGTTGAGGACCTGCGTCCAAGACTGCCTCTCTTGCGCTCCTGCGTCCTCCAATCTTGCTGATTATCTATCTAACGTCCGGTTTGGCTCCACGTCAAACCGTTACTCTTCGGTCTCGTGCCCGTGAGACCTCGGGGAGACTCAGGGTCTCCTGGCAGATAACGGACAACCGGAAAGTGACGCTCTGCGTTGGAGACCTCTTTATCACTAACCGCAGGAAGGATTCAAAAATATTAGAAGTCATCTAATGAATTGCCGGGGTGCTGCTCTCAGCAATAAACCCCACCAGGGGAAAACCACCTTCTGCTATTCAAAGTCCAGGTCCTCCTCACATTTCAACCGCACTGGTGATTTTCTCCGGTTCACTGACTGGCGGTTCATCCATCGAGCCCGTCTTGGCCTTATTAAGCTCAATGCCACCTCGTTTGAGGACACAGACAAAAAGTGCAGGTACAATGATTTTCCGCTTGAAACTCTGCCTCACGTTCTGAATCATTGCCAGCGAGCCCTTTCCCACACTATTACCCAACGTCACAACAGAATTGTAGAGAGATTAAAGAAAGCTGCTGCCGGTCGTTGGTCTGTTTTCAGGGAGAATCAACCCATCGGCCAAGACCACCTCCGCCCCGATCTTATCCTCCAAAACCTGAAAGACCAGGAGTTTCTCGTGGTCGACGTCACCGTGCCTTTTGACAACACCTACAATGCATTCCAGGTGGCCCGGTCCGAGAAAGCCAAGAAATATGAATCCCTAATGGAAGAACTCCGATCAAAACATCCGAAAGTTTCCTTCGGCGTGGTGGTTATTGGGTCACTGGGCTCGTGGGACAACGCCAACAACAAAACTCTTCACCGGCTGTGCTCCAAAAAATATTCAAAGCTCATAAAGAAATTGATAGTGTCTGACACGATCCGTACGTCACGTGACATTTATATAGAGCACATCACGGGCATCCCTCAGGTGGACCACAGATCTCGGTTCACCCAGGTTGGTGAAAGTAGCAATGTTATGCCCAGGTCACAGTGCTACCGTGAGCCTAAACGCCTTCAAAATAATAACTCATGTGTGTCTCAATCTGAGACCTTATTACAAAATTCCTGTATGTCTAAATCTGTGACCTAACTTCCTATCTGTATTCGCCCCTTCAGGACGGACACTCTTTTTGTTTATTTATTGCATGAATGTGGCTGCAAAGTGACCTAGTGCACTCAGCCCAGCTGCAAAGTTGATAAACTCAGCCGTATATTTTTGTTTATTTATTGCATGAATGTGTGTGTGAATGTTATGAGTGCCTCTCCTCTTGTCTTGAAAATTATTCCCACTTTCAGAGAAGTTGGAAAAATACTTTTAAAACAATATACCGCAGTCGGTATATAAATATCTTAAATATTTCATGAAATATGAGCCTGAAAAACGTTTTCACTGTGCATGTGTGAAAATTAAGAATTTTTTTTATTATTATTATTGTATAGGTTGAAAGCTACATATATTGGGCAACTTTTATCAAAAGTAAAAATTAAGCAAATTATACGAAAAAGAATGTGCTAGATTTGAGAGATATTCCAAGAGGTGAAATTTCTTAAGGGGTTTTTTACACGCTGCAAAATTAATTTAACGATCTATTTACATTAACCACTTAGCAAAAGTTCTTTTTTGTGAAAAACCCCTTAAGCTTGTAGCTCTAACATATTTTTGTTTATTTACTGAGATTTGTGAGATAAGGGTTTTTTTTTTTTTTCACAAAAAAGAACTTTAGCTAAGTGGTTAAAAGAATTAGATCTTTAAATTAATTACACAGTATGACAGAAAACATTTAAGAAATTTCAACTCTTGGGAAATACCTAAAATCTAGCTTGTTCTTTTTCATATACATATTATTCATTCTTATTCATTATTATTCATATTAATTTTTACTCTATTGAAATGCACTTTTAGTAAAAGTTGCATGTAGCTTTCAACCTATACAACAATAAAAAAAAAAAAAAAAAAAAAAATATTTTTCGCACTTGCACAGTGAAAACATTTTTCATAAAAAGGTTTATAAAAATAATTTCATGAGATATTTGTATTCTGATTGCAGTATAATCTTTTAAAAGTGTTGTTCCAGGTTATCTGAAAGTGGGAATAATTTCCGTAAAAAACTCTGTATAGAAACCATGCTCATTTGTTTTAGAGTTTTAAAATAAATGCTTTTATCTCCATTATTTAATATCCTATCGTAACACAAATTCATTGATAAATTAAACTGAATATGTATTAACATATCATAAAGTTACAACAGTTCATTTAATTCACTTAACAATAAAGTGTGATCAAAAACATTATTGAATTTGCTTGTTTCTCGCCCCCTAAATGTTGTCTTAAATCAATGAGTAAGACCCAGTTCTTTAAGTACTTGTTGTTTGAAAACATTTCATTGAGATATAGTTTTTAAATTGAATTAAAGTGATTGTTTGCAAATCTTGCTAAACCTTTGAACAGGAGTGTAGAAAGTTCAGTTTACAAAACTCGATGTACTATTAATTGTACTCTATGTTTAAGTTTCAATTTTTACTGATTACTTTTAATTGTATTCTTGTTTAGAACAACATACTTACGATTATGCTTTTTTGACAGTTTAATCCAGTTAAAACACGTTTAAACATATGTTATGTCTAAAACTCAACCCTGAAAATTGACGTAGTCTTCTATTATCATTAAAAGACAATGTAAATTTAATCATGCAGTTGCTCATAAAACATAATGTGTCAGTGTCAAAATATTGATGCGAGTAATTTAACAAAGAAATAAAAAATATATATTTAAAAAAATATATATATTAATTATTTTATAAATTTAATACGTCATTTTTAGATGTTAGTTAACAATATCTTATGCAAATCCAAATTAATAATTAAATACTCATTCATCAAGGCTGTAATAAAATTTGGAATGTGCATTATTGAAAAATATATTTCATATAAGATTTTTGCATTTTTTCCCAGTTTAAAGTTGCTCCTTTTAGAGGAAGTCAATTTGAAAAAAGTAAAAAGTGATGATCATCATCATGATAAACCTATTCCTGTGATTGCACCTGATTCTACTATTCCACCAATCTCTAGCGAAGACCTTGATGAACTCCGCAAAATCTCGCCAAATTCTGTATTTTTCAGATCGTACACTGACGATTCAAGTACTGATACTGCATCTGACGATGATGATAATGGTATGATGAACTTCCTCCTACATTGCCAGTGCTATTTAAAGAGCATTATATTGATAATGTGGAATCTTTATTGCCCTTCTTTAATCGTAAATCTGTAAAAAATCTAGAATTAAAAACTGGGATTCAAAGAAATCTGTTGTGGACACAACATAGGATAGGAAGAGTAACTTCCTCTAATTTTAGTGAAATTTTAAGAAAAAAGGTTTGTTCAGCTCCGTTTATTGAAAAGTTTCTAAAACCTGCTACTGCATTAGATGTGCCTGCAATCAATTGGGGATTAAGAAAAGAAGATGTTGCATTTAAAAATTATGCTTCATTTAAAAAGTCTGGTTTATATATATCTTTGAGTGATCCGACCCTATTTAGGGTGTTCACCGGATGGCATTATAGAATTTTTATGTTGTGGAATTGGTGTACTAGAGATTAAATGCCCTTATAAACACTGCTATATCTCACCAAAGGATATTGCTGCTGTTGATAACTTTTGTTTGGCCCTAGATGGAACTCTAAAAGAAGACCATATTTATTATGCACAAGTGCAAGGACAGATGGCAATAACTAATAGTGAATACTGTGATTTCGTTATTTGGACGAATATAGATTTATATATCATAGCCTCCGACCTTTGAGAATCAAAATTAGGGAGATTTTGTATACGACATAGTTTATGCAATAAATAGAACATTAATAGCCCAGTAATTGTTGGAAAGAGGAGCAAATAAAAGGGAAATTTTTGCAGTATCCAGAGGCTTTCTTCTTATTGCAAATAATATGAGAAAAAATAAACAAAACATACTGAATTTAAAATACTACTAGATTATATTAAATTCTAACCATACAGAATTTATATATACATACACTAAACTTGGGAAATTTTTTCCTACCAAAAAATCTAGTCTTCATTCTCCCCCCCCCCCCAATGTTTACACATATGAGATGGATATGACATATAAATATTTAATTGAGGAAAAATATATAGATTAATTAACTTCATCAATAAAGTCTAAAAATAATTACATAAACATGAGAAATATTGAGCACTTCTATTGTTTTATTGTTTTTAGAAATGATCACTGGTCACTATCCGGAGATGGGGGGAAAGGGGGAGGGGATTAAAAAAAAAAATGATAATTACAGAGTAAGAAATATTAAACTTTTTCACTTCTACTTCTAGAATCTAATAAAGCAAATTTAAAATGAATATTATCATTTATGTTGCAGATGGATAAAGATTGGGAGACAAAAGATTTCTGCAGAACATTTGATTGCCGATTGTTAATTGGAAATAAAGGGGGGGGGGTAAAAAATAACTACATGAGCAAGAAATATTTAACGATTCTATTTCTTTATAGGTTCTAGAATCTCATAAAGCAAGTTTGAAATACATATTGACATTTATGTTGTAGATGGAGGAAGATTGCGAATCGGGAGCTTTCGTAGAACATTCGATCGCCGATTGTTCCATGGGGTTTATTTTTATAAAACAAACGATATCCGCGACTTTTTAAAAAAATTCGGGTGATATTAATATTTTTCGGGAGTTCGGGAGATTGCCTCAAAATTCGGGAGTCTCCCGAAATTTTCGGGAGAGTTGGCAGCTATGATATATCCACAGAGTTAGATGTGACAATTATTTCTGGGGAAGTAATAAACCTATATTGAAATTTTTTTTCAAAAACTTGCCCCTCTTTTACAAAAAAAAAAGAAATTAATTTTTAGTACACCAATTCAAAAACATTACATTCTATATAAAATAAATATAAAAAATTATCCATTTTAAATTATCTGACGTAAAATGAATGGCAAAACAATAATATTAATAATACTGATATACTTGGCTATTAGTAAATTTATTTATACTTACATCTATAATAAATATTAGGAGAGATCTTAAAAATCATACTGCAAATTTAACATTCAAAAGGATAAATTCTTATGGAAAGAAAATATTATTACATCAACTTAAAAAAAAAAAAAATCTCTAGATTTGGTTCAATTTGAATTAATATCATGAATCTTCACCAGGTGAGAAAAGTAAGCATTAGTGTAATTATCGAGCACAAGCTTTGTGTGTTTCTGATCTAATGTATACTCATGCCTACTTTTTTTAGCTGATGAAGAGTTATGTTATTATTTGTGCCTGAAACAGCGTTTTCTTTTTTTTAATTAGATTATCAATTATATACTGTTTAAATGCATTGTGCAGTCATGGGGATATCACTTAAAGATATATATAAATCTATATAGATAAAGAGGAGTATCGATGTGTGTGTGTCTGCAGTCTGGCACTCACAATATTGATTGCAGAGATACAAAATTTGGCAGATGGGTAATTGGGACCATGAAGGTGTGCACCTAAGCGAGATTTTTTTCAAATTTGAATTTTTTAAATTATTATTATTATTTTCAGTTTTAATCATTAGCTTCTCTGTTTAATTTTTCCTAAAATTTAATTTTTTTTGCTTTAATTGTCTGCATATCTTTGCCACAGCTATTACGTTATTTATTTAATTCATTTAGTTGAACACAGTTTTTTCTTTCTTTCTTTAATTAATTAGATTAATTAAAGTGATAATTCCATTAAAAAAAAAGTATTTTAAATTTTGAAACCCACTTCTAACAATTATTGTTGTTAATTTTTATAATATCACAACTTTTATTAATATTAACTCTTTTGAAAGAAAATTTTTAATATTTTTAGTTTTTATTCGAAAAAATCTTATTATATAGTAGACGAGATTAAATAAAATGTTAAAAAAATATTTTGTTTTATATTTGTTATAATGTTCAGAATCATATGGTAATACATTGTAAAGAGCAAAGACTATGAATTAAATATTTAAAAATCTAAAATATTATTTAATAGATGCAGAAATACTAGCATCTCTAAAGTTGTAGTTTTTAAATTATAGCAGATCCCACCTGTTGTTGATAAATAACCAGATAAGCACTTGGGAAAGACCCTTCTGTAGGCTTTTGGTACCCACAGCGATTTTAATGTCATTTTTATTATTTTTTTTTATTTACTTATAATGCAATATAAAAAATAGATAGTTATTCAGTTTTTTTGAAAATTTATTTAAATATACTGACCACCGATGCTGGCGTAGCCTTTCAGTGTTAAGTATTTTCAGTCATTGCTTTTTCCTCTCTCGACCCAATCATTATATTTTTATGTGTCATTTGTGATAAAATAGTGTAAGCTTATATTACATTTCAAATTGTAAGATTATTATTAGGGATCTTGCATATTTATTATTTTAGATGAATGATTCACCTTTTTTTTTTACGATTTGTATTTTTCGAATTTGTATATTTTTAATTTTAAACAATGGCTTCTCTGTTTCATTTAAATCATCTGCTTATCTTAGCAACAGCTATTATGCTATTTACTTATTTATTAAAATTCATTCATTATTCATTTGAAAGCAAACACTATTTTTTTTCTCTTTATTTAATTTATTATAAGTATTGAGAAAATCAGATGATAATGCAGTAGCAAATAATTAACACCTAAAAGTCATGTTAACCTTTTAAGCGTGTAGTGTTTGCTCCTGCACGTGCACTGCAGTGGTGAGTGTTTCTCGCGATAGCAGGAAGGACTAAGCGGGCGTGTTGCATTGGAGATATATTCTCTCGCATGATACAATAAATAAAATCTAAAAAAGAGAAAGTAATAACTAAGTAAAGACATAAACATATAATTAAACATACATTCATTTTCTAGTAATTTCTTTTGGTATGATAAATTTTAAACCTCACAGTCTAGCAACCTCACAGTTTGGACACCGTATCCTTGTCTCCTTTCTAATCTTCTTGCCATTTTTATTAAACGCATAGCAAACAACACATCGTCTTGTTGGTTCTCGTTTGCAGGGTGTGGCAGGTATATAGTCTGCGAAGTGTCTTCCTGTAAGATGCAATGGATCATTTGCATCACTTTTTCTTCCCGTATTTCCCATCATGGCTGTAGACACTTGATATTTACATATTATTTCTTCAATGACTGCAATTCAAAAATCCAACAGTTTTATATTTTTATTAGTTACCTTACTCTGTAGAATCGATGCATTGAAACACATTAATCAAGCATATGCCTGAAAAATTTTTTGTAGTATACTTTCATTCTTTTCCGTACTGCCTCATAATAGGATAAATTTTGGTCTGCTCTGTCCACACCTCCCATTGATAAATTGTAATCTATTACAACCTTTGGCTTTTCAACCACTTTTCCATTACGAGATTGTGGATTGTACTCGATAAATGAACATGTTTTTTATCTTTCCATTTGATTGCATATAGTTTTCCGCGTTGAAAAGCAATAATGTCACCCTTTGTATGTTTTGATGATTGCATTTCTTTTGGAACATCTTGTTTGTATGATCAATAGTTTAGAAGATATAGGGAAACGGAGTAACACATTTTCTTGAAAAATTCCTTTTTGCAATAGTAAAATCAACTAAAGTGTGTAATTAAAAGGGTTCTGGTCAAATATTTTCTAATGTATAAAACAAATATATGCATAGGGAATATGTAAGGATAATACAGCATGTTTTGTACATTTTAAATGATTTTAAGGTTAGTAGGCATAAGTGGTGGTTTAGGTAAAAATCCAGATAACGAAAACCCAAAACCGATCAACATAAAAAAAAATGTGTAGCTTTGAAATTGAGCACAGTTTTATAAAGTGTCCCGAACAACATACTAAAAGTCCCCAACCATGGGGGGTGGGCAAGCGGGAGGGGGGCATTTAAAGGGGGCACATTTCAGCTTTTATTACGTATCTTGAAAACTATCGCATTTAGAGAAAAAAATGTCAATTACAAAATTAATCTATGTGAAATTTCCTACAAAAATGCACATTACATTTTGTTTGTATGATCAATAGTTTAGAAGATATAGGGGAACGAAATAACACATTTTCTTGAAAAAGTCTTTTTTGCAGTAGTAAAATCAACAAAAATGTGTATTTGAAAGGGTTCTGGTTAAATTTTTTCTAATGCACAAAACAAATATATGCATAGGGTATATATGTAAGGATAATACAGCATGTTTTGTGCATATTAAATAATTTTAAGGTTAGTAGGCACAAGTTGTGGTTTAGGTAAAATTGCTTTTTAATCCGATATGTACCGGTGTTATAAATTTGAAGCCTTTGTTTGTCTTTATACTTGTAGTCATTTTTTTTTTTCTGGGGAGCTATTTCAGGCAGTGCAAGAGAAAAGCTTTTGATTCATAAAAAAAACTTTTTTATTATTAAAAATAATTATTTTTCAGAAATTTAAAACGCTGCAAAGGAAATATTCTAAAACTATGTCAATATATAAAAATGAAAAATTGTCATATAAAATCAGTCTTTGAAATCATAACTACTCGTTTAATAGGAAAATCTATTCTGTGTTTTTTTTTTTTTTTTTTAATTCTTTATGTTATTTACGATAATAACATAAACTATAGTTCGTAATTAAAAGGATTCGGGTTAAATATTTTCTACAAATATCTATATGTGCATGAGTGCGCGTAATGTGCCAAGTTTAAGGTTGGTTGGTTGGTTGGTTTATAGCCTTTTACTGGCGCAAGGTCCAGAATGGGACATACTGTGCCAAACAAATGTGTACAATTAAAGTGTAGCCTCTGGATGGGTTGGTCACTAAAAAACAAACGTAAAGTTAAAACAACAAAAGAAAACAGTGTATAAGATGAAATGATGTAAAAGTAATGAGCAGTGTATACAATTAAACCAGAAGTAAAATATGATTAACAGAGTATATAAAATAAAAACATGTAAAAAAAGATGAACAGTGAAAAAAATAAAATCACAAAACGTAATCAAATTTCATGGTAAAAACCTGCTTCAATTAAAAAACTAATGAGTCTAGAATGAGGATTTTCGCCCAAAAGGTTCGTTAGATTTGGTGAAGATGAATTGAAATAAAATCTATATAAATGACGTAGGCAGGGACAGTCAGTCAAAATATGGCGAATGGTAAGTGTGCTGAAATGACATTTTGTACATAATGGTTCCTATTCCCCAAGGAGAAGATGCTTGTGTGTAATCCTAGAGTGCCCAATTCTAAGTCTAGTAAGTATAACATTGAGTTTGCGTGGAGCAAGTGTTGGCCAAAGTGAAATATATGGTTTAATTTCCCATAATTTATTACTAGTTTGGAAATCCCACTCTCTCTGCCAATTGCCTCTTAGATAATATTTTAGTGAATGTTTAAGATCTTCGTATGGAACAGAACAATTAAGAGGATTTAAAGCTTCCTTGGCTGCTCTATCAGCAGCCTCATTGCCCTTGATGCCTACATGCCCTGGAACCCAACAAAATTTAATATCAAATCCCTTTTTTAAAAGGTCGTTATAGGTTTTTAACACTGAAATGAAAGAGGTTGTACAAGAACTGGATGAGAGTGAATCAAGAACACTTTTGGAGTGTGTATAGATGATAAATTTTCGGTTAGGAAGTGAAGAAATTAAATTAAGAGCAAGCTCAATGGCTAAAAACTCAGCAGAGAAGATGGAAAAAGAACCTGGGAGACTATAGCTAAGGGTGGTGTTATCAGTAATAACCCCGCAGCCAACTTTATCACTACATTTGGAACCATCTGTAAAAATTTTAATGTAGTCCTTATAAGCACAATAATGAGAAGCAAACAGGGTCCTAAAAACAGAGGCATCTGTATTGGATTTGTCAAAACCAATAAAGGGATGAAGACATGAAATAACCTTGTAGTTCCAAGGGGTCATATTTAAAAGTGTCCGAGGACGAACTTTAATGTCGAGATTAGGCATGTCAGCAAGTATATTTTTTATTCTCAAGCTAAAGTGTGGAATGGACCTGGGACGATTCTGAAATAAATTAAAATCCTTATTGTCAAAATGAGGGTGAAGTGGATGATGTGGATGTGAGAGAATGCGGAAATACAACTCTAATGACAGTTGTTGTCTAATTACAGTGAGAGAGGGTTCTACACAGTCAGCATATAAACTTAAAACAGGTGACGTGCGAAAGGCTCCAGAGCAAATTCTGAGGGCAGAATGGTGCACTGGGCAGAATGGTGCACTGGGCAGAATGGTGCACTAGTTTTATGAGGTAAGAAATACTGGTTGAGCCATAGATCTGACAAGCATAGTCCATTTTAGAACGGATAACTGCACGATAAATTTTAAGGAGAGAAATGCGATCAGCACCCCAAGAAGTATTTGAAAGAACTTTGAGAATATTTAATTTTTTAAAACAGTTTGTCTTTAAACTAAGAATATATGGAATGAATGTAAGTTTCTTGTCAAATATAACACCCAAGAAACGGGCAGTGTCTACAACTGAAATTGGTCTGTTATTAATTAAAATATCGGGATCAGGATGAAGCCCACATTTACAACAAAAGTGCACACATTGTGTCTTCTCAGCAGAAAAATTAAAACCATTTTCATTAGTCCATTTAGTAATATTCTTGATGGCAAGTTGTAACTGACGTTCAATAAAACGCATGTCGTTTCCTTGGCAAGATATATGCAGGTCATCAACATAAAGACTGCCATGAACATTAGGTGGCAGTTGTCCCAGTATACCATTGATTTTAATAGAGAAAAGCGTGACACTCAGAACACTACCCTGAGGAACACCTTCCTCTTGAAAATAAAAATCTGAGTAAACTGTTCCAATGCGTACTTGAAAGCGTCTAATACTTAAGAAATTCTTAATAAAAATGGGAAGGTTACCATGCAAGTCCAAATTAAAAAGGTCTCTAAGAATGCCATACCGCCATGTCTTATCATAAGCTTTTTGAATGTCGAAGAATATTGATACCAAGTGGTTACGTCTAATAAAGGCTTTTTGTATATTAGTTTCCAGCATAAGAATATTGTCAATTGTAGAACGACCATGCCGAAAACCACTTTGCCAGGAAGATATTAAACTATTTTTTTCCAGAATGAAAACCAGCCTGGAGTTGACCATTTTTTCGAGTAATTTACAAAGGCAACTTGTGAGAGCAATAGGCCTGTAATTTTTTGGGTTACTAGTATCTTTACCAGGTTTTGGAAAAGGAATAACAATAGCATCGTGCCAAGCAATAGGGAAATTATGTTCAGTCCAGATTCTATTGTAAAGTTGAAGCAGGTTATTAAGAGAGTGTTTTGATAAGTGTTTAATCATAAGGTAAGTAATACCATCAGGTCCAGGAGAAGAGTTTTGACACTGCTTTAAACTATTTTTTAATTCGTTTAACGTAAAAGGACTATTGTAATCTTGAGAAGAGCGGGAACTAAAATTGATCTTTGAGCGTTCACACCTATGTTTATAAGACAAAAAAGGTTCGTCGTAGGAGTTAGAACTTGAAATATAAGACAGAGTTTTACCTATGGTATTAGCAATGTTTTTAGTGGAAGTAATAGTTTGGCCATTGTCGTTTAGGAAAGAGATATTGTGATTAGTATAAATACCCATAGCTCTTTTGACACGATGCCAGAGTTCTTTGCTACTTGTATTTGCTGTAATGCTGGAGACATAATTCATCCATGAATCTTTTTGAGCTTTTCTGCGTATTTTCCGTGCATTTGCCTTTGCTTGTTTGAATAATATGTAATTACTAGTCGTTGGATATCTGCGGAAAATTCCCCACGCTTTCTGTTGCTTCCTTTTCGCTAATGTACAATCATTATTCCACCAAGGTTTTGGATATTTAATTGAATGCCCAGAAGATTTCGGAATGGATTTGTTAGCAGCCCTAATAATACACTGGCTGACTTGAGTTACAGCATTATTGATATCACCCTGAATCATATTGGAAGTGATGGATGAATTTAAGGTAAAAGTACCCCAATCAGCCCTGTCAAATAAAAAATGGGATCTCTTGGGATGAGCCTGGTCATATTTATAAAATGATAAAAATAATGGAAAATGATCACTATTATAAAGATTGTCACCAATAAAAAAACTAAAAAATGGATAGAGAGTAGGAGAGCAAATAGCAAGATCTATTGCGTGAAAAGTCCTGGTTGGTTCATGGAAGTAAGTATTGTTGCCGTTATTTAAAAGACATAATGAATTATCTGTTATAAAGTTTTCGATAATAGTTCCACGAGAGTTGGCATCAGGGCTTTCCCACAGTGGATTATGCCCATTAAAATCGCCAAGGATTAAAAACGGAGTAGGGAGTTGTGAAATGAGGCTATTGAGATCATGCTGGTTAACAGGCATACTGGGTGGTAAATAGACAGAGCAAACTGTGATTAAAATATGGATATGCAGTTGGATTGCAACTGCTTGGATGTTGGTATTTAATGGTATATTAGTATGTGGAACACTATTGGAAATTAAAACAGCGACACCACCTGTAGCCCTGTCAGTTTGAGTAAAGTCTTTCCTATAACATTGATAGCCACGAATTTTAATATTATCGTTTTGTTTAAGGTAAGTTTCCTGGAAAGCAAAACAAACGGGCTTATGATTAAATATAATGTCTTTGATGTCGTCACGTTTATGGTTAAAACCACGGCAATTCCAGCAAATGAAATTGGTCATAAAATTATTATTATTTTAGATAAAAGTATCCACGTTATTTTCTTCAGAGGCAGTCGACATATTATCTTCTACATCTGAGGGATGGATAGCAAGACAGTCATCCGGTTTAATGGAGTTTGGTTTGGCTGTTTTTTTAACAGTAGACTTCACAATTTTTTTCATTTTAGGTAAGGTACGGTTCGATGGCGAGTTTGTGTGCTTTTGCGTGGTGGATTTAAATTTTTTCCCTGGCTGTACATTTATATTTTGTGAGGATTTTTCCAAATAGGCAGGTTTAGAGGCAGAGGACTGGGAAGCAGAAGAAGTCTGATTAGATGTATTTTGAACTTTAGCAGGGATATCTTTAATATTTTCATCAGATGTGTTGCTTTTGAGATCCGTCTGAGTCGCGATTGATTGATAAGTTTTTTGAGGTTTGGTTGAAGCAGCGGCTGCAAAAGACTTTCCTATTGTTGGAGTTCTGGAATCGACTAGTTTTTTAGCTTCAAAGTAAGAAATGTTTTGTTTAGTACGGATAGTCAATCTCTTTTTCATATTTGAATTTTTCACAAGTCTTGGCAAATGCCGGATGATCTTTTTTACAATTTATGCATGAAACAGGAGCTTTACAATTCTGATCATCATGGCCTACTGCACTGCAGCGGGCACATGTCAGATTTCCACGGCAAGCTTGTTTTGAGTGTCCAAATCTCTGGCAATGAAAGCAGCGTAGTGGGTTTGGAATATATGGTCGTATTGGGCATTCTAAGTATCCAGCTTTAATGGAGCGTGGGAGTGTAGGTGAATCTATAGTAATAATAATGTGCTTGGTGGGTATTTTTTTGCTCTCACGAGTGATTGATATTCTTCGAACTGCAATTACCTTCTGATCTTTGAGATTTTCCAAAATTTCACCTTCAGGGATATACTGTAAGTCAGGTTCAGATATAACTCCGCGGCTTGTATTTAAAGTTCGATGCGCACTGATAGTGACAGGGATATTAGCAAACATGGTACTCTTTTTAAATTTCTTGCCTGATTATTGTTTTCCAGTTCAATTAATAATTCTCCTGATCTCAAGTTTTTAATTGATTTTGGTTCGCCTATAATGCCTTGTACAGCCTTCTGTATGAGAAATGGGGAGGTCTTAGAAAAATCTCCCTCATTCCGTTTTATTACAAAAAAACGTGCCTCACCGCTATCAAAAATGATTTTCTCATTCAAAGATTAAGAAAACTCCTCCATCCTATCTGCCCAAGAATTAGCATTTAGCATTTGATTAGCTTGGCCCGAGCCAGACGCATTAATCGAATTTCCTAAATTTGTAGCCATAATAAGAGATGAGGGGAAAAGGGGTGAGTGTTTCTTCCAACACACAAACGCAAAGGGTTTTTAAGAATCCTCTCTGGGACACCCATAACCACTCACCAGCTTACCAGGTCGCCGACCCAGTTTAGGAACCACATGTGGCAGTCGTGTTAGTCCGGTGTTTCTCGTTCGAGTAGTCACCGTTGTCTCACCTTCACCAAGGGCACCAGTCTCCCAGTGTGATCCCAAGGCTAGACTGCCGTGGTACCCTCACCAAAATCATTGCCCCAATAGCCAGCGCCACACCAACACCAGACATTACTTGGTTAATAGGTTAATGGTTAGTGTATTGATTTTTTGGTAGCTTTTTATAATTTTTTTTTTTTTTTTTTTTAATATAACAGCCAACACAGAAAAAACGAGGTGAGTCAGAACAGAGGGGGAAAAAAAAATGTAAGTAGAACAAGGTGAGTGGTACCATTTTTTTGTATTTTTCAAAGATTTTTAATTTTTTTTTAATTTTTAATATTTTTTTAGAACAAAACATAAAAGACTTACAACAACAACTTTAGCAACAAAAAAACATAAAATCAAAAGTCCAATATCTTATGGCAGAAAAAAAAATAAAAATAAATAAATAAAAATAAATAAAAAATAAAATAAAATAAAAATGGAAGGGGAAAAGAAAAGATCACTCAGGCCCGGGGTTGTGACACCCCTGAATACCTAAAGGAGGTATTCCCCTTGGGGAGGAAAAAGAAAAGATCACTCGGGCCCGGGGTACGTGACACCCCCTGAATACCTAAAGAAGGTATCCCCCTGGGGGGCCAAGTTTAAGGAGTGGAAGTCAAAATATACAAATCGAAAAACTCCACCTTTCTGTAACATATCTGTAAGATACAAAGCAACCTTTATATTTTCTTAAATATTGATCATACTAACAAATGTAATAGGCATTTTTATGGGAAGTTTTACGTAGTTTAATTTTGTATTTGACATTTTTTTATCTAAATGCGATAGTTTTCAAGATATTATTAAAAATTGAAAAGTGCTTCCTTTAAATGCCCTCTGCTGCCCTCCGCTCTCCCCCCATGGCGGGGGACTTTTAGTATGTTGTTCAGGACAGGACACTTAACCTTATAACTGTGCTCAGTTTCAAAGCTATGCGATTTTTTTTTATGTTGATCGGTTTTGGGTCTTTGTTATCTGGATTTTTACCTAAACCACCACTTGCGCCTGCTAACCTTAAAATTATTTAAAATGTACAAAATATGCTGTATTATCCTTACATAATCCATATGCATATATTTGTTTTGTACATTTGACCAGAACCCTTTTAATTGCACACTTTAGTTGATTTTACTATTGCAAAAAAGAATTTTTCATGAAAATGTGTTATTTCGTTCCTCTGTATCTTCTAAACTATTGAACATACAAACAAAATGTAATATACATTTTTGTAGGAAATTTTACGTAGATTAATTTTGTAATTGACATTTTTTCTCTAAATGCGATAGTTTTTAAGATATTTAATGAAAACTAATGCCCCCCGCTGACCCACCACGTGCGGAGACTTTTAGTATGTTGTTCAGGACCCTCTTGGCTATGAGTATGCAAAATTTCAAAACTACTACAGTGTCCTGGGAAAATATGGTGAGCATAAAATTGTCCAAATAATTACTGAAACTTATGCAAATAAATTTAGGTTAGAAAATGAATCTTTATGGTATTTTTTAATAACGCATACTTGCCTAATAGCAGATGAATTTTATCCATGAAGTCCCAATAATTATAAAAATTTCAAATAGTTTTTATTAATTTCCATTATTTTTAGAATTCATTTCATAAAATATTTAGAATATGTGCTAAAAATATTTGAAATATTTATGAACAAACAGTATCAGAGACACATAAGCAAAAAATATCATAGAAATGTTTGCAAAATCCAAATGAAAGGATTTTACTCTCAGGTCCAAAATTGAATTTTATATATATTTATTTATTTTTCATTACTATTATTATTTATAATTTAAAATTCTAACTAAGAATGTTTTTTTATTTTGTGAAAATAATTTATTAGGTACAAACATATAGGTACATCCATAGTTAATTCTATCATCCTCTACATCCTATCATCTTCTACATCCACAGTTAATTTTGGTGCATCCACATCGGAAACATTTATAGATGTAAACTAAGATGTAAATACACAAAATAATGCTACACGTGAGGATGAAATTGCAGAGCGTGTGGAGGAAAATAAGAAGTTAAAAGAATATTAGAAGAAAGTCAAAAGAAAAACAATGAATTGGATTGCGAAAATTTGCTAATGAAAACTAAATTTCCACAATTAGAAATAGAAATGAATTTTCTTCATAATGAAAAATTAGCTCTTAATGAATCAGTTCTGAAGATGAATTTAGGAGATTGCATTATAAATGATACAAATAAATTAAAATTCTACACAGAATTTCACTCAAAGGATGTTTTCATGTGGATTATCAACTTAATGAAAAATGATATCCGTGATACTTTTTCATTAAATATCAATGCACAGCTCTTGATAGTGTTGATGAAACTTAGAAATATCCCTATTTAACAAGATTACTCTAACAGATTCAATATATCAAACAGGACTGTACAGAGAATATTTGATGAATGGATTCCTTAACTGGCAGGGAAATTCCAAACCTTAATCAGATGGCCAATCAAAAAAGCCCTAAGAAAATACTGCCCCGAATCATTAAAAATAGTGAATATAAAAATACAGTTTGCATAATTGGTTGCACAGAGGTGAAAACAGAATGTCCAAGTTCTCAGATTGGCCAGTCACAGACATATTCTAATTATAAAGGTCATCACACACGGAAGGTCTTGATTGGAATAATTCCATGTGGACATATTTGCTCTATATCTGAAGCATACAGAGGACGTATTGCAGAAAAGCCACTAACTGTTATGTCTGGATTTATGGATAACGTACAAGAGGGTGATGTTATTGCAGATCGTGGATTTAGTATGGAGGAAGAATTTCAGCAAAAAGGAGCTGTGTTGAAAGTTCCTTCTTTTGCAAAAGACAAAAAACAGTTGTCAAAAGAGGAAGTTATGTATTCGAAGAAAGTAGCAAGTGTCCGTATACATGTTGAGCGTGCAATTAAGCTTTTGAAGCAATATCGTGTTTTTCAAGGGAACCAATTATTTTTGCAAAATATGTAAATTGTGTTTTAAAAATTTGTGCAGCACTCACAAATCTATCTTAACCAATTGCGAAATAAGTAAATAATTTTTTTCCTGTAAATATATTTAACAAATTTTTTCAGTATTATTCATAGTCAAATACCTTTAATTGTACGTAAATAACTGCTTGATTTGTTTACATTCCATGTATTCTCAGAAAAACATCACTTAATCTTGTATTTAAATGTACATTTCTTTTTTCCTCATTTGAATTGTGTTTAATGAAACATTTTTTAATTTTTCAAAATTTATAGTTTGTAAAAATGCAACCACTATATCATGTATTAAAATTTTATTTCATTTTTCTTTTATTTGTATTTTCCAATGTGTTTTGTATTATTCAAAGCCAAATAATCACACTTCTATGTCATTAGTTTTTTAATTGTCCACATTCTATATATTTTTATCAGAATCAAATCAGTTTATGTAGTATTCCATTTAATTTTTCCACATGTGTGCTTGTTAATGTTTTCTGAATTTTGCATAGTCAAACACGCTTGTATTTGATTCATTTTTTGAATTTATATTCTGTGTATTGTCAGAATAAATTCTCTTTATCTCATATTAAACTTTCAACTTCCTTTATTTCTTATGCGCTTTGCAAAAATTCTGAATTTTGCATGGTTACATAAACATGCTTGTATGTAATTATTATTATTAATTTATTTTTTTTATGCTATCAGAATGAAATCACTTCATCTAATTATATGACTGCTAATTTTATTCATAATCATTGTTATTTGTTTACTTCAATTATGATAATTTTTATTAAAATTTTTATGTGTGTGTGATGATTTTTATATTGTGAAAATATTTGTGATTAATTGTTTGATGAATTTGACATTATAATTCTTTTATGTATTAATCATAATCAAATATTCATGCTTGCATGTCATTTTTTTAATTGTCCACATTCTATATATTATAAGAAAGAAATTCCTATTCATACAAACAAATTCATCACATCAAATATTCACTGCACAGTCCTGTTTGATAAGTTAGAAATATCACTATTTAACAAGTTCATCTTAAGTTTCATCAGTGCTATCAAGAGTTTTTGTATTAATCATTAAATATTCTTTTTCTCATGTACGTATCTGTTAATGTTTTTTTTTTTTTTTTTTTTTTTTTTTGCTTTTTACATAGTCAAATGAATACACTTGTATTTAATTTTTTTAATTTTTGTTCAGATTCTATGCATTAACAGAATGAAATTACTTTATCATACATTCAATTTTTGCTTTAATTCTCAGCGTTTATTAATTATGATTTATTTATAGTAAAATAATCATTCTTGTATTTAGCTAAACTGTCAGCTAATTTATTTCAATTTCTAATTGTACAATTTTATTTTTCATTAGCAAATTTTTGCTCTCCAATGCGTTATTTTTCTTCTCACTCTCAAGTAACAACTTTTTTAAATGACAGTAGTCGCACTTGTATGTACCTAACTTTTTGATTTAATTGGATATATTGTCATAATGAAATCCCTTCATCTTGTATTCAACTTTTTTTCTGACTTATGCAAAGTTAAGCTCTTTTTTTATGTAATTAATTTTATAGTTATTCACATTTTATGCAATGTCATACAGAAATCACTTCATCTTGCATTCGACAGTCAATTTAAATTTTTTCCTCTATTGCATTTGTCATATAGGATCCGTTATCCAGAAAGCTTGGGACCTGGGATATTCTGGATAAGGGGTTTTCCGTAATTCGGAACACTTTATTATATGTATAAAAATTATACAAAATAGTTTCATAAATAGCAGTGATAAACATGAATAATACATATAAACATTTTACCTATATAATTGTAATATTCAAAACTACAAGTAAAATTTGTGTAAATGTTTTCTTTACCTCACACTACCTCTTTGAGCAAATTTTCACTTAGTTGGATACTATGTTTTGGATAGCGTGGTGCAAAAGATAAATCAATTTATTGAAATAAATAATTTTAATTTATAATGCAAACTCAGTAAAAGTATAATTATTTGACAGTATATTTGAAAATTAAATGCACTGTTGCAAAGTATTATACTTTATTAGACAAAACAAAAGTAATTCTAATGGAATCTAAAAACAAATCTTTTAAAATAACACCGAGGCACCACTGGAAGCTACTGATGGATATCAATTGTCCTCGTATATAAAAAATTGTTAAAGCTTCATAAACATAAGTGTTTATTTTTCAAAATAACTTTTGGCTTACCTTTTTCTTTAAGCTTTTAATATTTTTATTTGTATTCCTTACTTAAAAGTCGGTCTGCCATCTTTTCTTGCACCACGCCTCAACGATGGATGTTTGTTTACATCCTTGCCGTTGCCAATCTCGATCTGCATAACTTTTCCTGTTTTGACTGTTGCCACTTCTGTTGAAATAGTTATAGTAAATTATATTTCGGTTATAATCGTTGAGTGGCAATAGCGATATGTTGTTTATATGCAGATTCTTGGCTTTCAGTTAGTATAAATAGATCGCGGCGTGTGTGTTAGTGGCAGTCGTCAGCAGTGATTAGCCTGTCTTCAATTAGACATGAGATAGTGACAGCTTTAAATAAGTAAAACAGCTTTAAGCTGTTGGCGAGCTAAGTATCGGCAAGTGTGCTTTTAGCATGTCACGGCAAAGCTTACGTTTCGTTTGGCTATTGCGTTTTATATTTTTGATAGCTGTCGTTGTTAAAGTTATTTACAAATGTTGAAATGCTTTTCTTGTTAAGTTTTTGTTTATCCTTTTAACAAGGAACAAACTTTTAAAGTCTTTCGTTGTTCGAAAGTTAAAACAAAATTGATAATCGACTTTTTGAGATGAGGCTGTTAAATTTGCTAGTTTGTTTAATATTAAATTTGTTTAGTGACCTTTTGGGTCACAATTGTTCAAGTTTGAAAATTGTTTTTTGAGTCAAAGTTTCTACTTAAAGCTGCTGATGTACAATAGTGATTTAACCAAGTTATAGAGTTTGTTAAATATAATGGTGATTTCAATGTTCAAGTTATAATATGCAAATCTTCAGTTACGTATTCTTGCTTCTGTGATCAACTTAGTGTTCAGTGGAAGTGTAGTTTTTCGTCCTCTTTCCCGCTGATCAACATGGCGATCGCGGAGGCTCTGTTATAGTTCAAGTGTATTGTGCCAGATGCTTAATTATGGCTTGTTCGTCAACTATAGAATGAGGTAACTGTTAAATTTGTTACATTTTGAAAATTTTTTGATAATTTTTTTTATATGTTTTACTAAATAAAATTTGTTGTTGTTAAAAACTTTTGTATTTAATGTGTCATCTAGTTTTAACACACTGGTCAGGTCATTACAATTGAAACCCTTAAAAACCTAATTAAGTTTCTACTGCATATTATCTGCTTAATAAAATTGATTAATAGATAGACCTTTAGTCTATGTCAGCTACCAGGTCGCCGACCCAGTTCAGGCACCACATGCGGCAGTCACTTTAGTCCAGTGTTTCTCGTTCGAGTAGTCACCGTAGTCTCACCTTCATCAAGGGCACCAGTCTCCCAGTGTGATCCCAAGGCTAGACTACCATGGCACCCACACCAAAATCTTTTACTCTATAGCCAGCGCTACATCTGCACCTGACTTAACTTGATTAGTGTATTAATTGTTAGTATATATACATTTTTGTTGTAGTTGCATTTTACACTATTATATATAAATTTTTTACAGTTTTTTTCTAAAACAGCCAACACAGAAAAAAAGAGATGAGTCAATGTTACGAAAAACATGTAAGTATAACAAAGTGAGTGGTATATATATATATATTTATATATATATATTTTTTTTTTTTTTTTGGGGGGGGGGGGGACAGCAAAACAAGAAAAGATCTCAAGAGCTTATTGGCACCAAAAAACTCAAAACAAAAAACAAAAGAACAAGGAAGAACCAATGCTTATTGGCAGCAAAAAAAAGGAAAATAAACAGAAGGTAAATATATATATATATATATATATATATATAAATAAATAAAATTTAAAAAATACATATAAGGAAAGTGAAAAAAAAAAGGGAAAGAAGAAAAGATCACTCGGGCCCAAGGTGCATTCCCCCCTGAATACCTGAAGAAGGTATGTCAGACAGTTCTGAAGTCGTTTCTCTCTCACAGTTCCAGTGAGATGGAATTCCCTGTTCTCCATTTCTTCAAGCAATGGCAGAGAGTTGAAAATGTTGTCAACATATACTTCTACATGTCTTCTACTGCTTTCACCACATTCTAGTAAATCCAAAACAACTCTTGTTCCAAGGGGGGTTTTGTCTTCGTTTGAGGTTTCTTTTTCCACATAAACTGGTAAATTGAATGGATAACCTTGGGAAGAAGTGAGGATCCACAATTTGTATCCAAATTTTATGGGTTTTCCACGCATAAACATTTTTGCAGAATGCCTGCCTGTATAAGGGATCATTTCATCGTCAATACTTAAACATTCAGAAAATATTCCGAATTTCTGCAATTTTTTGCAAAACATCTCAATAAAACATCAAACTTTGGCTAATTTGTTAGAGCCATCGATTGAATTATTATCACATAAATGGAGATACTTCTTTATATCTCTAAAACTTTGCCTACTTATGGCATTCTGTAAAGGGCAGATTACAAGGTAAACGATGTAATTCCAAAAACTACTTTCAATAAATTTTCAGATAGTGAAAATGTATAATTATTAGTTTGCGTAGCATATCTTAAAGTTTCTTCTACGATAATCATGATACAATCAGAATCAAAATACATTTTGAATACTTCATAAGGAATCCTACTTATAATTTAGGGTGGATTCTGGATCTCTTTTAAATTTGGTGTTTTTTCACACTGAATCAGAGATAAATCTTCGGTTTTCCTCCAAACTGTTTTTTTTTTTTGCACTTTTTGTTTGCTTGCCCTAACAGCATCATTTAGCTAGACGAGTTTTTTTCTTTTTTGTCGGTTTTTTAGGTTTTGTTTGTTGGTTTTGACTTTTATTGAAGTGATCTTCATCACTCAAAATAGAACTTTCTTTTAGACACCTATTCTTCTTTTTTGATGTTATTTCCTACCTTGAAATAAATTTAATGAAATAAAATTTAACATTTTACATACTCTTGTTTTAACTTTAAATATGTTTTTTTTACTGACCATCTGGATGGGTAAACCCATCCAGAAGCTAGTCTTTATTCTTTTATACTTTTGTTTGGCGCAGTATGTCCTACTATGGACCTTGTGCCAATAAACGGCATTCAACCAACCTTCCTTGAAATATCTAGCGTTTCACACCATTTTAAATTAAGTTCGACTTCTCTGCATACATCCACTGGCACAACTTCATCTAAATTATTTTCCATATATTTTATGACCAGGATCTGATGTCAAACAAGTGATACTTGCAGTAAAATGCTTTTCCATATCATTTTTCATATTTAAACTTAATTTTATCATGCCATTAAATTATGGAGAGAGTTCATAATGTTTAATAGTGTAATTAATTTAAAGCCGCTTGGTTTAAAACATATGAATATTTATAAGTTAATTTTAAAGTATAATGATAAAATTAAATCATTTTAAGTATATAAACTTACTTTTTTAGCATTTTATACTTTATTAAGAAGTTTTGAATGAATTAACGTTTTGTAAATGAAATTTTACTTTTGTTTACTATTTCGCTGCAAGCCACGTCTTTTCTAGCATTCAATAAGGCAAAACTTCATGTTTAGGCCGATAGCTGGCGTAAGGTGATCGGCTTCGTTTGCTACCTTAGCAACAGATCACGTGCATGGGCGGCGCTGAACGTATTGTAGATGTTTGACATGTGAAGGCTAAACTGGATCTGATACTCCCTCGCGTGCGAATACAAGGCTTTAACAATTCTGAAAATAACAGAATTCAAAAGACACAAATCTATGTAGGACTTAACACAATTACCCATCAAACGGTGCTGCATACGTAGGTCTTTTCGCGGCTTATTTACATGGTTTTACTAGGTACGAACGGTAGACATTTGTGTATTTATTTATTTTTTTCTTTTCTATAGATTGTGAAATTATCGAATGTATGTAATATTAGGATTCTGCATAACGTTATTTTAAATAGTAACTCAAGCTGTAGCAAGTACTTTATTTCAGTCAAGTCAATAAGAGATAGATTAATTTCATGAATATGGCGTACTGCTGTGTTGCATTTTGCAAATCTACCGTAATTTTCAGGAAATAAGCCGCGGCTTATACGTGTTTAAAAGTTCAAAATCGGCAACCTATCTATTGAGAAAAATAAATTCTCGGATCTCAAAAATTTTTAATCATTTAATTTCAAAAGCACAGAATGCTTAAAAACTAAATATTTTGAATTTGATTATGTATTTTGTCGTTAGATGGCAGCACCAGACAAAAATCTTGCAGTAAAACTAGAGCTCTGTTTACTAAAAAATGATTGACCTGAAATAAATAACATTATCAAAACTCTCAACGTCTGCCATCACCACTGATCGAAATATTCCAAAATCAGTATTAATAACTTTTATAATTTGATGATATTCAAATTATTTCTACATAATTAGCAGATAATACAATCTTATACTGGTGATATTTAAACTTTCTGAAATGAGAACTTTACTGCTATATTGAATATGTACCCTTACATAATTGCATATGCGTATGTAAATAATAATAATAAAGAAAAGAACAAAAGACTTAAATCCATCAAAGTCTGCATAAAAATTCAAACTTTCCTAAACAAACTTTCTCCCACTTCCACAATAATCCTATCCCACGGAAAAAAAAAAGAAAAAAAAACTTTCTGATCTCATTATCTTTCTTTTTTTTTTTTAATAGTGTTGTCCAAAGTTCATTCAGGGGGGAAAAAAAAAAGAGCCATCACTTGGGCTATGTGCTAATAAAGGTCAAAGGGCAAGTGAATGAGAAAGGAAAATGCAGCTGTAGCAGAAATAAACAAAACTCAAGTGGGTATATTTATTGCTTTGCTAAGAGCTAGAATTATTCATTCATTTTTTTTTTAGAATTAGATAGAGAAAAACAGTGATTTACGGGATTAAAAAACAGAGGAACATGCATTTCAAATACATAAAATTGTAAATATTATTTGAGAAAAAGAAAAGAAAAGAAGAGATAATAATAGATGAATGAATAAATAAATCAATAATTTATTATTTTTATATCTTTATTTATTTATTATTATTTTTTTTAAACCAACATTCATATTGTATCATATATTTTACTTAGGTAAATGCATCCAATTTCTGAAAGATCTAGGTATATTTCGGAAATTTTCGTAATTCGAAATCGGCGAATTCCCGACGATTTAATGCTAATGTATTAGTAATAAAAGAAAAAAAAATCGATAAATCTTTAAAAAAAAAAATCGATTACGAAATCGAGGTATGGGTAAAGATTTGTTTAAGCTATAGATTTATCTCGGTACAGGCCGCGGCCTATCTGATGCAAGTCAATTTAATTTTAGTGTTTTTTCGTTGGTGCGGCCTATCTACCGAAAATTACGGTAATTCCAGAAAGAATATGCACATATCGTTCCATGAATTTCCATTGGATAATGATGTAAAATCTGCTTGGTTACAGGCAATTTCTCATGAAGATTACTACCCGAATGATAAATCCAATTCGTCACGTGTTTGTAGCAAACATTTTAAAAATGAAGATTGAATACAGAACCAAAAAAGACGACGGCTAAAGCTAAGTCTGCGCCTTCTATTTTTTCAGGATATCCTTCATATAAATTACCTCCCGAGGATAAGCCTAGACGAATTTTGAAGCAGCAATTAGAGGAGCCTAATTCTAATGCATCAGCAAAACATAAACATGAAGCCTCTCCTTTGGAGAAGTAGAAAGTACTAATGCAGAACTATTGTTAAATTTTGCCCATAACTCTGATCTAAATATGCCACCTGTAAATAATACTTTTAAAGATCAAGGAGCACAAACTAAAGTAGAAATGTCATCAATTTCCAAACTTCATATTGAAAACAGAAGACTGAAAAAACTTCTTTATTCAAAAAATAAAGAAATATCAAGTTTAAAGGAAAAAATTAAAAACATTCAAGATTGAAAAGTATGTATTTTTTTCATAATAGTCTAACCTAACATTGAAAAAATGCAAGCTTTAGATGGTGAAGGTTCGGCAAATAATTCAATACTATTTTTGCTAAATCAGGTAAAAAATTACAGTAATAAGACACCACGTTGGCCCGAAAATATTCTTCATAAGTGTATTATGATGCATACAGAATGTTGATTGATCAGAATATCATTCAATTACCATCCACAATGACATTAAATAGGTATCTGGGCCCTGTAACAGGTGACACAGGTTTCACAGAATTAATTAAACAAAGACTTGAAGAAGAATCAAACAATTTAAAACCTGTTGAAAAATTTTGCTCATTGGTTATTGACGAAATGTCATTCAAGTCTCAGTGTATACACGATGGTAAATTATATACGTTTTTTGGTTCTGCCTTAAATGGAAATCCGGGTAATGAATTATATATTCAAGCAAATCGTCTTTTGTGTTTTGTACTGTATGGACTTTCAACAAAATATTGCATTCCATGTGGATATTACTTTACAAAACAGCTTACAGGTCAACAGCTCTATGAAAAAACTGTACATATTTTACAACAAGTGGAAGAATGTGGTTTTTCGGTAATAAGAATTGTGATTGACAATTCAAAAACTAATGTTGCTATGTTTAAATTATGTGGTAACGGTGCGTTGATGCCAAGTGTTTCACATCTATATGATAAAAAACGAGAACTGTTTTACAGTTTTGATCAGAGTCATATTATTAAGGATGTTTGATCATTATTTTTGGAAAATGACATGGCAGATGGCCATGAATTAATTAGTGGAAAATTCGTCAAATTGTTACATATGTTGCAGAAAGATAACATAAAAGCTGTTCGAAATTTAACTTTAAAACACATTGAACCATCCAATCTCGAGAAAATGAATGTTGAAAGAGCAGTACTTATTTTTTCACTACTTGTAACAGCAGCTCTTGAATTTCTCAAGGAAAACTCTGTAAGACATCCCAAAGCAAAACCATTTAAAAGTGTATCTGCTACAAGCAAGTTCCTTAAATATTTTTATGAATGGTTTTCAATTCATGATGTGTGCAACAAAACCAAACACATAAGTTCAAGGGATTCCAATAAAATGCATTTTTTTTCAGTGGATGATGAATGTTTACCATGGTTGTCTGACTTCCTACAATATCTATCAGATTCAAAGAGAGCATGCACAGCTCACAGACCTCCGTTAAAATTTTTAAGCACTGAAACTTATGAAGCGATTATTCTGACAATGAACTTGACAATTGCTTGTATTAGATGCTTAACAATATTTTTTTTTATGTTTTTACACGATCGTTTAACAGTGATACCATAGAATCACTTTTCAGCAATTTACGACAAATGTATGGCGAAAATGATATGCTGGATGTAAGAGCAACAATATTTTCGTTGGAAAAATTAAAGATAGGAATTATAAATTCATCTAAACACTCAAATGTTGGGCAGCATAAATATGAGTGTCATACTTTGTGTAAAAATAAAGCAAAATCTACATCAGCAAGAAAGGCAATTGATTTACCCCTAGTAATTATTAGTTTTGCGTCGTTAAATGTGCACATGTCTTTAGCAAGTGATTTTTTTTTTACTTTGAATCTTTGTGAAGTTTATTTTTTGGTTAGCTTTTATCACGTAATTTTTTAGAATGGCACCTAAACGTCATAAGAGTTACACAGCAAGTTTTAAACTTTCTGCCTTTAAAAGAGCTGAGGAAACTGGTAATAGATCTGCATCTCATGAATTTGAAGTAGATGAGCGTTGTATTCGGCATTGGAGAAATGAGAAAGAAAAGTTGAAAAATATGCCGCAGCTGAAAAAAGCAAACAGAAGTGGATTTTTTTTTAAAAAATTCTCTACTGCTTTCTCTGCCACCCGCAACAATAACTCCATAAATATTAACTCCATTAACATAAAAAAATAGCCCCTTACAAAAACCATAACTATGCGCTAAAACGGGAGGCCCTCGAAATTATTACTAACAATAATACCGTAAACGATAGAGAGCACTGTATCATCCCCGCTGCATGGCAACAGCTCCTAAAGGATTATGAAGCGAAGCGAAGTGGCAACCACTACGTTCCCCGGCAAGATAAACAACAGAAGAACATCAACGTTTAGTCTTGGCTCTGAAGATGGTCACGGTGTGACCGAAATTAATTAGCCAAATTAAATGGAAAAGTTTTTGTAAGGTAGTTTAAATGTTTTGCTAATTTGACTTTTTTTTTTTTTTTTGAAACATTTCACTAAAAAGGCTCAAACCTTTTGTAATAGTGTTGGATTGCCATTTGATTGCAATATTTTGTTGTGCTTCGATAATTGCGTTGCTCATCCAGGTGCAGATGAGTTACAGAGTGGCAACATTAGTGCCTATTTCTTGCCTCCTAACACTACTTCCTTGATCCAACTAATGGATCAAGGAATTATTAGTAGTTTTAAATGCTTCTATAAATCAGAATATTTTAGGAAAACTTTAAAGCCGATCCTTCATTAAAATTATCAGATTATAAAGAGCAATTTACTATTAAAGACTGCTTTATTTGATGACAGACTCTTGGAATAATGTATCCCAGTCTACCCTTATGCATGCATCATTTATGGTCGAATTCTTTGTTTAGAAAATGAAAATGAGAACTGTCCCCTCATTTTCTTCCACAATGTTTTTGTAATTATTTAAATGAAACATATTAATAACTTAATGGCATTTTAAATGAATATTTTTTTTTTTCTTATAAGCTGCAATTATTGGAGCTCATACATGAAAACTGTTATACCTGGGAATGAGGAACAAGTACTGTGCGAGCTGTGCCCAGTCAAATAGACTCAGTATTCTGGCAAAGGAGTATAAATGTTTCAAAAATTGGAGTGGAACTTCCACAGCAATGGAATCGATATTAGCATAGAGGGTTCTGTTTTTTGCCAAAGTGCACAAATGTACAGAATGAAATAGAGTTACAGGTGATGGTGATAGCAATACATAAACATGATTTTAGATGTTCGGTCCTATGATGATTTATTATTCGAAAAAATAGAGTATAAGAATCACTTCTTAAGAAATTGAGAGATTTAGCGAAATTCAACAAACACAGGCATGTGAATTTAAGAAGAAGAATTGCTGATAGTGTACTGAAATTGAGAGTAAGCATAGTGAAAGCAGTTTTATTTAGAAAGATGACCAAAGATAAGTTGACATAAAAAAATAACTGAATTGCATAGTGACATTTTGAATTCTCCATTTTACAATTTGGCGATCATACACATTGTGATGAATATTTTTGTAAATCTCAACAGGATAATTCAAACATTATAATAACATTTCTGGTCTTTTGTATAAAATGCTGGATATCTTTCAGATTTTATCGGACAATGCAAAATGTTTGCTTTGCGATGCAAGTACAAATAAAGTTGAAAGCTTTAATTCTTTGATAGCCAAATTTTTAGGAGGCAAAATAATTAATTTTCATTAAAAGAAATCAACAATAAATACCAAATGCAATATCTCAGCTGTGTATTATAATGATGTTGATCTTTTTAGTATAAATGCAGCCCAACTTCTCATGTGAAAAAATTCAAAGAATGGCGGATAAAACGTGCAAAGTCACCTCAAAACACAGAAGCGATTTAAAGATGAGAAAATTTTTATTCGCACAGAAAACTGACTATAAGGATAAAGGCCGTGGCTCTAAGGCTGAAAAACCAGACATGGAATTAGAAATTTGCAGGAAAAAAAAGGTTTTTTTTTTTTTTTTTTTTTTTTTTTTTTAAATTTTGCTTTCAATGGTGATCAAGTAAAAGATTTAGAAGTACCTAACCAGAGCTCAAAGAGATTCAGCTGAGTGGCATTTTCAATGGAAAAAAAGGATAGCTTTTTTTTTGGACAAGTATGCGAAAAAATGCCATACACAAGCTGTAAAAATATAATAAGACCATTTTGTACAATAATATTGATACAATACACATGAAATATGGACACATGCACAAAACTGATCCTTTAGCATGTATTACACAACATTTAAACATAGAGGTTAAAAAAATGTGGATTTTTTTTCAAAAAAGAACCCTATTTGGAAGCTAATCCTGATGCTCTAATGGGGATGGTGGCCTAGTGGAAATAAAGTATCCATCACACTGTTCTAATTTTTTTCCAGAAGAGGCAATACAAAAGAAAATACTCTTCATTCAAATATGGACAAAACAAAAAATTAAATAATTATTTTTATCAACTGACACTTGGTTGGTTGGTTTATAGCTTTTTTAAGGCGCAAGGTCCAAGTTTGGACATACTGCGCCATTGGTTAAAATATCTAAAAAATCAAAACAACTAAAAAGCATCTGGATGGGTCTCCCCATCCAGATTGTCAAAAGAAGGAATGCATTAGGAAAAAAAAGTGAAAGAAAATGAGTAAAAAGAGACGAAAGATAAAAGTTAAATTGGGCTGTAAAAGCCCGAGTCCTTAAAAAGTTAATTAGTTGAGAGTGTATATTTTTACCCAAAAATCTCGTTAACAACTACCACTGTGAAATAAAATTGCAGATCAAGTTACAAAGCAAACTTATCCAAGATATTTGAACCATAAATTCACTGTCCAACTTTTGTCTGAATCAATTTAATATTTTAAAAGTTATCTTGATAGCACATTTTCAAGTTACAGCGTGATTTTAAGTGGCCGCAACTTGGAAACGAGAAGTTGGAATGAGTTGCTCAGCGAACTCATCCATCATAATAATTATACGATAAGATCACTGATATGTTTCAGTTTATGAAGTTTAAACAAAAAAAAAGTTTTTCAAAAAATAAATAATAATAATACATTCATTTCTGCACAACATTCCCACTTTTTAATGGACAATTTTGATATAACGTTCATTTAATATTTTAGTATTGTTTCTTTTGTATATTCTGTCATAACTATGATATTGAGATATGGATACGTTAATGGCATTTCTATGTATTACTACAATATAAGGACCCAATCATCAATTTAAAAAAAAAAAGAGAATATATGCTATATCTATTACAAAACTTTCTTCTATTATTCTGTGTAGCAGATGCTCCAAACAGATGATGCAGAAGTCGACATAATTATCAAGTTGTGAATGTTGCCTTACTTTTTACAATTTTTTTTTCTCTGGGGGGACACAGATGCTGCGAGGAAGTATGTATTCTTAGACGGTCGATTTTATGGAGTGTAAACAACATATTTTTTTTTAATCTGCGAATATGTCAATATACATGCCAACAATTGAGAATTTGCAGGGACATTTACTGTTCTTCTTTAATTCGAAGAAAAGTGCTGCTAAAGTGATCGGTTGCTATTGGAAACTTATGGTAATCATACAACATTGATTTTTACTTTACCTACCAACGAACCTTTCACGATCGATGGTTCAGTAGTAAATCTGTGTGTAAAAAGTGCTAATGTCAAACTAGTTGAATTTAGTTAGTAATTGTTATTAAATATAAATGTTGTTATGAAAAACCTTCTGATTAATTCAATCATCACCACTGCATTTGAACAGTGATTAAGTCATCTTAACATATCTGCAGCAGTTTTAGCATTTTGAAGACCACGAATTAATGTAAAAATGCAAGCTAAGAAAGTACAATTAAGAGATTTAAGATCGATATATATGTTTCTGTTATAAGAATAACTCATTAACAAATATTATCAAGAAGTCCGAATATGCTATTCTAAATCTGTAACAAGACTAAAGCAGAACGATATTATAGAAATGCCCCTATTTAATATTGCATTGAAATACACAATATTTATTGATTTATACCGATTAATTTAAACCACGATAGAGTTTGTATATAGGAAACATTGATTGTAAACTTTTTTTTCATGTGTGTTTTAATTTTTTAATTATTTATTTTAATTTATTTTTTTTGGAAAGGTGTTAAAATACAAATATAAGTAGCCCTGTCATACAAACCATTAAGTTTTGTTGGGAAAACCAAAGGAATTTTGTTAAGTGGATAAATATATTTATTTTTTTTAAGATTATAAAGAGACTAGCGTCTAAAGTTCTAGAAAAAACAATAGAAGAGCTCAAAATTATGTTGAAATATGGATGAAGTTCTTGTTTGAATCTTTCAATTTACTTCTGAAATTGTACGCATTCCACGAAATATGTACGAGGGGATGCTGAAAAGTTCCTGGCTTTGTCCCCCTCTTTTTGAAAAATTTTTTGTTACCATAAGAAAGCTTGTAATCTTGTAATATTACTGTAAAATTTTCAGTTGTTTCCCACTCTATCTTCTACCTGAAATTTGAAATAGCTATTAGCTCGGCAGAGGCTCAAGCAAGTTTCACAAATGTAGTCAAATTTTGGGTGGCGCATGTCAAGACAGGACATTTCAATGTGAAAGATTAACCCCGCAGTGGGCGGCCAACAACAGCATCAGACGCGGCAACAAGTCAGGCTGTCCATGACCTCATTCTTGAAGATCGGCGAATATCTGGGAAAATGATAGCTCAGATACTGGGCATATCCCAAGAGCGTGTTACTTTTATTATCCACAATATCCTGTACATGGTTCATACACTTAGGTGTAAATTAAATTTAAGTACTTTTCAAGCACTTTCAGCCAGGATTATAGATGTGTCAACACACACACACCTTTTTATGGAGGGGGAAAGGGGGAATTACCTACTTAAAAACTCAGTATCAAATGTATTTAATTTATTTATTTATTAACATAACTAAGGGGCTCTGCCTCCTACTCGTTCCACTCACCAACCTCCGACTCACCTTGCTTTATTAACCCCTGCAGGGCTCTTCCTACCTGTTCACTGTTTTCCCATGGAATAAATAGGAATATTATAGAAATCCCCATATTAAATGCTGGATTGAACTACATAAAATTTAATAGCACTTAATAAAAAAAAAAAAAAAAAAGAAGAAAATAAAATATGTTAAAAATCAGTAACTTATTTTTTCAGAATAGAAGAAAATTCGTTATATATTTTTGGAAAAAAAAAATTGAAATTCAAGTACTTTTTTTTTTTTTTACATATTACAGCAATTTTCAAGCACTTGAAAATGAAATTTTTTTTTCAAGCACTTTTCAAGGATTTTTAAAAGTGTACGAACCATGCTGGACATAATGAAGCTTTCAGCGAAGTGGGTACCAAAATGTTTAACGAGTGAACAGAAGCAAGCACAAGTGCAGACATCCACAGCTGTCTTGGCTGATTTCTGTGACACACCAGATTTTTTGGCTAGGTTAGTGACTGAAGATGAAATATGGCTTCACATTTACGATCCTGAAACAAAGGAGTGGCGTGCCACAGTGGCTCCCCACGACCCAAGAAGTTCCGTACCCAGAAATCGGCCAAAAAAGCCATGGCATCCGTTTTCTGGGATAAAGATGGTATTCTGTTAGTAGACCACCTTTCTCAGGGCTGCAGTATAACCGGAGAGTATTACGCTAATCTCCTTGACCAACTGCATGAGGCAATTAAGAGGAAACGTCGAGGAATGTTAACAAAAGGCATTTTCTTCTTGCAGGACAATGCACCCTCACACAAGTCCCAAGTTGTGACTGCCAAATTGAATACCATATTGAATACCCCATGTCGAACATCCCCCTATTCCCCTGATTTGGCCCCCTTCCGAATCTGAAGAAACACTTTAAGGGTCATCATTTTAACGATGTCAAAGACGTTCAATATGCAGCTGAGAGCTGGTTTGCACAGCAACCAGCTGAATTTCTTTTTTGACAGGACTAGAAAAGCTGCAACAACAATGTAACAAGTGTATCAGTCTGGCAGGAAAATACGTGAAATAAATGTGTAATTTCAGAACTCTGACTCTATTCTTTCTGTGCAAAACCAGGAACTTTTCAGCACCCCCTCGATTTATGCATTTATGTACTTCTTCAAAGTTTTATGGATGAGAGAATATAAATGGAATATCTTTTACCCCAGAAAAATTGAATTGTCTGTAAATTCCTGATAGTTAGGTAGTTATATTCCTAAAGTAATTAAGTACTATATACAAATGAGCAACTTTGGCTCAGGGTGAATGTGCTTACGTTTTATAAAACGTCATACTTTGACTCAGGTCAATGACCTTGTTTTATTTTGTACACATTGTTTCGCTTCATTGTTGTCAACTTTTCGACAAGGTTGTGAAAAGGATTATGTATAATGTCTGGGACACAAAAGGATTTAAATATGTATCGGGGAAAAAAAGGGTGAACAGGTTGCAAGCATCTACGTATTTTGATTTTTTTTAAATATGTTTGATGGAGTCGCATATGCTTACCGTCTGTTATATTTTTCTACATTGTTTAATTTTCGGTCAATATATTTGTATAAAACATATGTATTTCAGTGGGTTACTTTTGATAATGCAAAATATAACAGATATGTAACGAGTTGAGAAAAATTTATATAAACTATTTGAACGGAAAAAGCATTTTAATAAAAGAATTGAAAATAATGAACAGTAGTGTAAAAGGGAAAAGATTTTAAACGCGTATTAAACATCTGCTTTGTATTTTTTTATATTGCATCGAATACAGTATGTTACATCCTTTCACATACGATTTACAACTGTTATTACAGCTGTGATATGAGAAAAGGGTTATCGCGTCGAATACTGTATGTTATATCCTTTCATCCTCCATTCACAACCGTTATGACAGCTGTGCGGTGAGAAAAGGGTTTTCATATATATAGATTAAAAACGTTAACATCATTTGATTTGTGCGTATGTGTTGGTGCTACTACTACCGCTGTTCCCATATTTTTTGGAAACACATTTCCATCTACTATTACATTGGTTGGCTTTTAGTGGCGCAAGGTCCACTATGGGACATACTGCGCCAAACAGTTATATTGAAAATAAAGAAGAAACTATAGCTTCTGGATGGGTTTAACCATCCAGACTGTCATTTATAAGGATCCACATTAAAAATACAAAATAAGAAAAGATAAAAAGTCGGAATAATTTAAAAAGTAAAAGCAAGATAAAAACAAAAAATAAACAGTGTATATATAATAAAAATGTGGTAAAATGTGTAAATAATAAAATCAAATATCAAAGTTACCCATCCAGAAAGCCATTAAAAAATCACAGTAAAAAAATGAAGCAAAACAAACAAGATAAAATCAAAAATAATAAAAACAGTGTATATAATAAAACAGATGTAAAACAGGATGAACAATGTAAAGAATAAAATCAGATGTCGAAGTAAAAACCAGCCTCCTTCAAGAAGTTTGTCAGATGATAATGAGGATTTACACCTAAAAGGCTCATCAGAGTGGGTGAAGATGAATTAAAATTTTGTCGATAAAGATGGCAAGGGCAGTCGATGAGGACATGACGAATGGTTAAAGCAATATTATGACATTTTGACGCTCAGGTTCCTGTTGTCCAAGTTAATTTTTTCTTAGAAAGAAATCAATCCAATTTCTCTATTAAAAAACGAAAAATAACTGCAATTAATCTGAGCGACAATGAAGATGAGCACCTGAGTGGTATGTCACAACCACTCCCTGCTTCTACACTTCACTGTCTAAAATAGATTTAAAGAAAAAGGTTAAAAAAGAATCGAATGAGCCAATCTGTATTGACCTCTCTCTCAATGAAAAAGAAGACGCTCTTGGATATACCATTCATATCAATACATATAGGAAGAGAACTATATGTGGAAACAGCAGTTTTTCGCAATGTGAATTACATATGTTTGTTCCGCATTGAGAATATTGTCTCGATTTTCACTTTTCAACAATCATTTTAACAAATTTAGAAAAGTTTTGTGGTACCGATAGAGATCTGCACGGGCTGGGCTTTCGGCCCGAGCCCGGCTTAGCCCTCGGGCCGGGTTCGTGCTGAATTTTTCAATTTGCTCTCGGGCTGAAAATTCTTCTTGTAGGCTCGGGCTCAATATTTTTTTGTGTGTACTCGGGCCAGACCGGGCCTGGAGGAAATTTTAAGCCTGAGCCCGGCCCGGCCCGAATCTTTTTCTAAATTCCTCGTTAATCAACGAAAAAGGAAAATGATAAAATACTTTTTCAGTCATTTATTTTACATAATTTTACATTCTGGTATGTCACATAAAATTTTATTTTTGTTAAAAGGTGTCTAACTACAATTTAATTTTCTATCAGCTTGACTGTTCGTGATGTGATTTTCCACAAATATTTTAAACATGTCTCGAAATTAATATATTTTATTTAAAGTAATATTAGATGGTTTCCAATTCAAAATAATATGCATGTTACTACCAGTTTGTGTACATGTAACAAACAAAAGAATTTAGATACGTTACTGTATATAAGGCTTTGTTTTCTATGATCTGTAGTGTTTAGGTGGGAAGGCTATAAAAATCCTTCCACTGTAACTTTTCCTCTAAGGCTTCTTTTCCTTTTCTTTTTCTTCTTCACTGGATGAAAGTAGCATCAATTTTAGCATGTGCATAAGCATCTTTTCTATTGAAAATGGTTGGATTAGCATGAAAGTTTTGTTTACCGGATCACATGAAAGATTTGGATACATTACGGTATATAACAGGAAGTGGTTAAAAGTGTATTTTTAGTACTATTAACCAATTTAAATATCTTCCTATATTGTTTGAGGAATGCTAATATTTTCGATTCGACTTTCTGTCTGTCTTCGTGCCTTCTGTACGTCTGTAATATTGAAATACCATTTATATATAAATATCTGATAACTATCGATGTCCTCACATATAATTTTTTTTTTTTTTCAGACATATAAATATGTTTAATTTTCAAGAAATAACTGTAACTTACCTTTTCTTTTCAAGTTAATATATATTTATTTAATTTATCTTAGTTGAAATTCCTTTTACCGGTTTATTATGCATCACGTATTAACTATGGATGTTTTTACATTTCTGCCGTTGCCATTTTGAATCTGCATAATTTTTCTATTTTTGCTGTTGCCACTGCTGTTGAAATAATTATTATAAATTATATTTTGGCTTTGACCATTGAGTGGCAATAGCGATGTTTTGTTTATATGCAGATTTGATGTTTCTGGTTAGTATAAAAGATCGCGGTGAATTGTATAACGTTGCAGTTTTCAACTAGCTATGTAGTTTTAAGTAGCTATGCAGTTTCAGGCAATTGAGTAGCCTTAAGTTATTGATAAGCTAAGCACTTAGAGCATGTGTGCTTTTAGCATCTAACAGCTGGCTACATTTTTAATATGGCTATTTTTTTTAAGCCTGATAACTGCCATTATTGTTGTTGTTTTTTTACATTTGTTAAGTTTCATAAAATGAGTTTAATCTCATAACCTTTTTTTCTAGATGTTTGAAATCGAGAAGTAAAAATTAGATAATTCATAAATTGAATTGTTGTTGTTAAATTTGTGGTTTAGATAATGTTGAATTTGTTTTTCGGTTTTTTGAACCGTAATGTTAAGTTTTAATCAATTAAATTGAAATTTTTCTAAAATTAAATCATCAAAATTAATATCAATAGTGCTTCCGTTATGAACTTCAACATTCAGTGACATATTTCTCGTTTCTTTTCTCGCTGGTCAACGCGGCGACCGTGAGATGTATCTCTGTTAATTTATTTAGTGTCAATGATATTTATTGTTTTAAGTATCATGTTGTATTGCAAATGTGTTTCAACTGGATTATGTTACAACCACTATCTTATTTGTCCTGCACCTAAAAGGTAACTTTAATCTTGTCATATTTTTACAGTGTTCACTGCTCTATACTTATACTTTATTAAATAAAATCTGTTTTGTTAAATGTTAAAATTTTGTATTCAATGAGTCATAACATTTCACACTGGTCAAGTCAATTTTGTTGAAACCCTTAAACTTAAAATTTAAATACAGTTTCCCACTGTTGTTGTCTGCTTTAATAAGATTTATGAAAGACTGACCTTTTGGTCTTTATCTTTTGGTTATGGGCGGAGTTTTTTAGGGGTGTCATATTTTTTTAGACTTGACTAATTTTGTAATTGTTTAAAAAATGGCTTATAATATCGTTCCTTAAATTACTAAATTAAATTTCACCAATTATGCTGGTTGGAAGTGTGGCATTAAATTTTTGCTTATGGAAAAAAATGCTTTTGACATCGTTACTGGTGTTGAAAAAAAAACCTAAAGTTAGTGAAACCGTGACTGAGGCGGCAGTGCATGACTCTAAAAGAAGGCAGAATGATGCTATGTGAATTTTGTACTTAAACATTGATACAGGGTTTAGAAGTCTTATAAGTGAATATACTGACCCCTCAGAAGCGTGGGAAATCCTTAAAGTTAACTTCCAACCAGATAGTAGAAGCCATCATATGAAACTGTTTTCGGAATTAATGACATGTTTTTTAGAACCTGGCGAATTTATTGGTGTTTTTGCAGCTAGAATTTAAAAAATTGCTGATCAATTAAAATTTATTGGTAAACCAATTAATGATGAGTATCTGTGTTTTAAAGTTTTAAGATACAGTCAATCAAAAAAGTTTGCGTACAGTAACTAAGTAATGCATAAATCTACTTTGAAGCCGTTTATTTCTTTAGAAAATTACAGTATTTAATTTTTTTCTTTAAAGTTATGGTTATATTAACCAAATTAGCACTCTAAAATAGTTCAATAGATTAATACTACTAAATTTAGTAAAAAATTTCTTTTCTGATAAGTTTTTAAACTGCTATCAAAAAAGTCTGCGTACGCACAGATAATCATCGGAAAAAATTTGCATATTATCAGTCGTATTTCCAGTTGAATGAGTCACAGCTAAGTTCCACGTGAAGACAATTGCTTTTCTATAATAAGTAGTCCTGTATTTAAAAAAATGTTAAGTGATTAAGCGTTATTCACTTCATATCATAGAAAAAGGAAAAGAAATACCTCTAACTTTAAGACGGTTAATAATAAAGTTAAGAGATGAAGGAAAATCTCTTCGTCAAATCGGTAAAATTGTTGACAAGCCTCATTCCAGAATTCAACGAGTAATACAAAACTTTTTAGACACAGGAAGTCTTAGTGTCAGACCGAGATGTGGATGGCCTAAAAAATTATCATTCAGCGAAGAAAGAAAAATAATTCGAAAAAATCAAAGTTAATTCTAAACTTTCTGCTTCTAATATTGCAGAAGATCTGAAAGTGACGTGCAGTACAAGAGTTTGCCCAGAAACTGTGCAAAATATGCTTAGAAATGCTGGTTATCATGGGAGAATAGCCAGAGCAAAACAGTACATTTCGAAGATTAATCGGGAAAAGAGAATTGATTTTGCAAAAAGTCATTTACATAAATCTCCTGAATTCTGAAATAAAGTAATGTGATCAGATGAAAGCAAGTTCACCATTTTTAAATTAAATTGTCGCTGTATAGTTTGGAGAAAGCAGAATACAGAATTAGATGTGAAAAATTTGCGTCTGACTATTAAGCATGGGGGAGGTGGTGTCATGGTTTGGGGGTGTATGTCCTCTAATGGAGTCGGAAAGTTACATATAATAGATACAATAATGGATAAATTTGTTTACTTGGACATATTAAAGAAAAATTTTAAATAAAGTTCCGAAAAACTGGGAGTTAAAGATGATTTTATTTTTCAACAGGACAATGATCTTAAGCACACAGTTAGGATAATTAAAGAATATATGCTCTATCATGTTCCTAGACGGCTACAGATACCCCCTCAATCCCCAGACCTTAATCCAATAGAACATCTCTGAGAAAAACTTGAAAAAAACATTCGAAAATACAATATTACATCAAAATATTATTTAATATGCAAATTGAAAGAAGAATGGGCAAAATTTACTCCATCCGACACTGAAAAGCTTGTTCATTCGATGCATAAAAGATTGCAGGCTGTAATTAAGCACAAAGGATACCTTACCAAGTATTAAACAATTGTTTTAAGAAAATAGACATATAATCTGTACAAGTGTACGCAAACTTTTTTGATTTATTTTCTTTGCTTTTGTTTCTTTTAGATGTTTTGTGCAACAAATTGTTGCTATAAGTCTGAGAATATCAAGCATATGAATGGAAGAAACCTGTTCAGATATAAATAAAAGCATAACTCTAAAAAAAGTTTCTTTAATTTAATGGGCGTTGTTTATTTTTTAAATATATAATCGCTGTACGCAGACTTTTTTGAGCAACTGTACTTACCTGATAGATTTCATCAGGTTGTTCAGCAAATTCTTCGTTGGCCTGATAAGGATTTTGACTTTAAAAAATCATTATTGAACTTTGTGCTGAGGAGACACGTCTCCAACTTAGAACTTTTGATAAAGGTAGAATTGAATATTCTATTGATCCCAAAATGTAAAATTTAAAAAGAGGTCTGTTTTTACCTGTTGGAGATGTGGCAAGAAAGGCCATGTAATTAAAGATTGTCGGGTTAAATTAGGTAATGATCTAGCTGCAAAAGAAAAAGAAAAACCACTCAAAAGCAACTTTTCTAAGAGGGGTGGCTCCAGTCAACAGTCAAAACATGATAGAACTCCCACCCGTAAAGCTCACAATTTCATAGCAGAAGCTAATTTAAGTAGTTTTGATAGAGAGGGAAACTGGGCGTTCGATACAGCGGCCTCACATCACTTCTGCAAGGATAAATCTCTTTTTTGTAATTTTTCTGAAATTTTTGGTGACGAGCTACACGCGGCTGTTGACGGAGTTACTTTTCCCATTACTGGCAAAGGCGAGGTTGAGTTAAATTTCAATGGGGCTGTCATTAAACTTTGGAATGTATTATACTCTCCTATTTGGAGTCAATAAATAAATAAAATTTCAGAATAAAAATATAACTTTAAAAATAATTAAACATTAAAATTTAACAAAATATATATGTTATGTAACCTAAAAGTAAATTTTTTTCTTATTTTCAGCAGAGGTCAATCCAGGTTTTTGAGAATGGTATCCCAATTTATAAATTTTACAGTTTGCGAAATAAAAAATGCTCTGAACAATTACCGACAAGTACAAAATAATTTTGAAATACATTTACATATGATAAAAATAGAACAATTGTAAAATAACTATAGATGTGGATTGGATAAATACCAAAATTAAAGACTTTCAAATCATTGCTTACATGCTCTTATTTCTCTGCTTATCAATAAAATTTGCACTTTTTTTTTTTTTTTTCAAGCTATTTTTTAAATATTTTTTGCTTACAATCGCCATAATACACATTTTTTTTTTTCTATAAAGTCTGCTATTTTTTTAAAACTATTTTGAATCGAACGATAATTTTACAGCCTGTTAATAAAATATGGAATCATATTGCTGCTTATTAAGAAACTTTATTTTTCACAATACAAATAATTACTAAGATGAGAGTATTTATTGCAAATTGATAAAAAAAAAAAAAAAAAAATTCCACCAAAGCTATTTCTCAAAATCCATGATAATTTTGTGGCCTGTTATTGAAATACAGAATCATTTGCCATTAAGTAACAAATTTTATGTTTAGTAATATAAATAATTGCCATAATTCATCATTATTTTGTTGCCTATCAATAAACTTTTTTTTTTCGTTCAGTTCTGTTTACCAAAATATGCAATAATTTTGTAATCTGTTATTGAAATGCACAAACATTTTGCTGCTAACAGTTCAAAGCAGGCATTATTTATGAAATCAAGCATAACAGAATTTTACCCAAAAATGCACAACTATTGCTTTTACAAAATAATTAGCTAGTTATTAAGAATGTACTGAATATTCAGTATATATATTCGATATTCGACCGTAATGCTGAATATGAAATTATTTGGCTAGATGAATCTAAAGATTGATTTTAAATTTTATACTATGAAATAAATAACGTAAAAAACTATCATCTATTCAGATACATTCAACCGTCGAGCAAAAGGTGTGCTTATTTAGTATTTTAAGACAAAAAAAAATAAATAAATAAATAAAATGTGAAAAGAGGGGCATTTAACCAAGTAAAGGATTTTATGGTATTTTACGGTATATATAAAAAAGGTTAATACATAAAACGTTATTTAACCTTTTGAGAGGGGCTCTTTCGAAATCCCATGGTGAAGCGTGACAGATGCTGTCACAGCCCCTTTCAAAAGGTTAAAACAGATTTTCATAATCAAATCTGTTATTTTGCCAATTATGGCCCAAAACCACTTATTTTACATTTCTACGATCTGAAGATTAATGAAGCCTATCATGTTTGAAATTATAAAATATTTTAATGTTCCCTTTCATATGTAAATTTCATGTATCTTAAATTAAGTCTTAGTGCATAGTAACTTTTATATTCTCTATGAATTATCTGAGGATGATAATTTCACATCTAAAAAAGATGTTAAAAATAAAGTTATCAGTTTTGGTTTTAGTAATTCACTATGCTGAAAGTATCAAAATATAGCAATGAACCTAATTATGTACATACACTACAAAAGTTCTGCATGAAAGCGTGCTGTTTACCATTTAACTAAATTTTATGTTCAAAAGCCTTTTTTTTTTTTTTTTTTAAGCTATGCAAATTTCTTCATATGCTTCAATTATTCTTTCTTGCAACTACTCGGTATTCGGTACTTGTCCGAGTATCAGTGACTACTCGGTCAAAGTGCTATTTGGTGCAGCACTAATATCTAACAAAAGTTGTTTATCTTTAAAATCGAGTTAACAAGGAGCGCACATATTTCAGATAATGTTGCCATCTAGGACACTTTAGGAGATCAAACCAATATTATATACGTGTCAAGTCAAAAATCCAACCCTGGTTTGACAGGGCACTTTATTCATGATCATCTCACTATCACCATTATGCATAAGAAGTTTTCAGTCAAGTCACACTGCTGAATCTAGCAGTGATGTACTTAAAATTATAATCAATGAATGGAATTTCAAAGAGAAAATATTCTTTGTAATTTGTGATGGTGAAGCTAATTTTGTCAAAACTCTACGATTTAGTGGTTGAGAAAGCATAACTTGTTTTCTTCACACCCTGCTTCTTGTTGTATCAAATGCATTAATATGTTAAAGTTTTGTCAGTGATACAATACTGCAAGTAGAAGAATTGTGGGACACTACAACTATTCTCTACAAGCATATTCAACATTAACAATTATTCAGGAGAGGCAGCTCAATACTAAAAGGAAGATGTTAGTAGAAAATGTCACTACCTGATTAAATAGTACTTTCAACATGTTTGACCATCTACTTGAACAAAGAAATGTTGTGTCACTCTATGCTGCTTAATATGAAAGTATAAATAACTAACACCAAATCAATAGAAAATACTTCGAAAAAGCACTAAATTTATTAAAAGTATCTGAAGGTGTAACAAAGGAAATGAGTGCTACATTATGTTTCATACCTGAAATTATACCTAAGGTTACGACACTCAAATTTAGTGAAAGAAAGACAAGGAAATGAATTTTCAGATTTAGGAACAATGAAGGAAATTCTCCTGCAAGATCTGAACAACAGATTGAGATCAATTTCGGATGCTGAAAATTACTATTTAGCAACTTTTTAGAGCCCCACTTTAAACATGCTTTCTTTGACACTACTGAAAGAAAAGAAAATGCCAAAAAAAAGGGGGGGGGGGTAATTTCTAAAGTGATATATGTTCTGAATCTAATTAATAAGCAGATTTGGAAATGCTAAGAAGCCAGAAGAATCAGGATTATCATTGTATTATTGTTTTGCATAAGTCACAAACAATAAATCATACATACACAAAACACTCTTAAAATTCATTGGCAAAGAGGGGGAAGTATATTGGATTGGTGGAAAGAGAATAAAGAAATATTTCCGAGATTAACTGAATTGACGAAAACTGTTTATCTGCTACAGAAGTAGCAACATATATAGCGAGAGGTTATTTTTGAAGCTGGGAATGTATATGAAAACAAAAGGTAGGTTGGTTAGTTTTATGTGGCACAAGATCTAGAATTACACATTCTGTGCCAAACTTCTCCATCCAGAGTCTAAACAAAAATTACAAAGTTTAATAAAAATAAGAACAGTAAAAAATTTATATAATAATAGTAAAAATGTATATAATAAAAATGAAAGATAAAAAAAAATTCTATGTACCATGTTTTTAAATTTTCTGTTGAATTATACCTACAGAACTGTATTAGCATTTTATTAATGGATATAAAATTTTTAAGTGATAATGACGTCAATTTTTGTGAGATTCATAATCTGACATAATAACTATACTTTAACGAAGTTAAATATACATATTAAAAACAAATTGATACCTTACATATCACTCCGTTCTTGGCAGAAAAGCTTTTTTCGAAGGGGATCCCCTTCTTCGGCGGTGCCGTCTGCACTCCGTGGCTGGCACTCGCTAACTAGTTGTTCTTCTCTTTTATTGATGAGTAGGTGACGCCATATTTCATTTAATGGTCGTTAATGACGTCAGGGTATAATACATGGATCCGGATTTTTTGGGGCATTGTATTATGATATGCTTCCCATCTATTGCCCCAACACAGTTTGGGAAGTTCCATTTTCCATAAAAAGCTTCAGACGATTGTTTCAGAATTTGCTCGTTCGGCTCTGGCATGTACAGAGGTTGGAGATTTTTCCATAATGCAGAGCATACTTCTTTTACAATATTTCCGACTGTGCATTTTCCCAGTCTGAAACTCGATGCTATGTTTTTAAATGAGTTTCGTGTTGTCAGATACCTGAAAAGAAATGTATATGTCTATATGTATATTTATTTATTATTCTAGAAAACATTGCTCGGAAGAAATGGAAGTACCTGAGAAATTATTTCAAGAAAGTTTTAGCCGAGGAGCAAACCAAAACAGGGCAAGCTGCCACTTCAAAATCAACTTGGCAGTACAAAGACCAAATGGAATTCTTACGGGACACCATGTCCTACTCAAAGTAAGATCAGTGTCTTTGATTTATTAACATAACAATACAAGGGTAGTGTAAAGAGCAGGAATTTTAAAGTACATCATGCATAAATTAAAATATTTAATACATGTTGAGATTCAGACATCTTTAAAATCGTAATTATTCAATAATAGCAGCTCCTCCTGTAACCGACAAACACCCACATAAAAGTGCCCCGGGGACAGACGGTTCCAAGTCAGGTGATAAGGTTGGATGTGGTGTTGTGTCTGAAAACGTAGCCCTTAGTTATAGTCTGCCAAGCTCAATCTGACATAATAACTATACTTTAACGAAGTTAAATATACATATTAAAAACAAATTGATACCTTACATATCACTCAGCTCTTGGCAGAAAAGCTTTTTTCGAAGGGGATCCCCTTCTTCGGCGGTGCCGTCTGCACTCCGTGGCTGGCAGTCGCTAACTAGTTGTTCTTCTCTTTTATTGATGAGTAGGTGACGCCATATTTCATTTAATGGTCGTTAATGACGTCAGGGTATAATACATGGATCCGGATTTTTTGGGGCATTGTATTATGATATGCTTCCCATCTATTGCCCCAACACAGTTTGGGAAGTTCCATTTTCCATAAAAAGCTTCAGACGATTGTTTCAGAATTTGCTCGTTCGGCTCTGGCATGTACAGAGGTTGGAGATTTTTCCATAATGCAGAGCATACTTCTTTTACAATATTTCCGACTGTGCATTTTCCCAGTCTGAAACTCGATGCTATGTTTTTAAATGAGTTTCGTGTTGTCAGATACCTGAAAAGAAATGTATATGTCTATATGTATATTTATTTATTATTCTAGAAAACATTGCTCGGAAGAAATGGAAGTACCTGAGAAATTATTTCAAGAAAGTTTTAGCCGAGGAGCAAACCAAAACAGGGCAAGCTGCCACTTCAAAATCAACTTGGCAGTACAAAGACCAAATGGAATTCTTACGGGACACCATGTCCTACTCAAAGTAAGATCAGTGTCTTTGATTTATTAACATAACAATACAAGGGTAGTGTAAAGAGCAGGAATTTTAAAGTACATCATGCATAAATTAAAATATTTAATACATGTTGAGATTCAGACATCTTTAAAATCGTAATTATTCAATAATAGCAGCTCCTCCTGTAACCGACAAACACCCACATAAAAGTGCCCCGGGGACAGACGGTTCCAAGTCAGGTGATAAGGTTGGATGTGGTGTTGTGTCTGAAAACGTAGCCCTTAGTTATAGTCTGCCAAGCTTATTTTCTGTATTCTCTGCAGAATTTTTAGCTGTTGAACTTGCTCTTGATCTCATTTCATTTCATTCGAATCGGAATTTTATCGTTTACACAGACTCAAAGAGTGTTCTTGATTCACTGTCATCTAGTTCTTGTAATCTCTCTTTCATCTCTGTTTTAAAAAAATATAACGACCTTCTGAAGAAGGGATTTGACATTTTATTTTGTTGGGTACCAGGGCATGTAGGCATCAAGGGAAACGAGGCAGCTGATAAAGCAGCAAAAGAAGCTTTAGTTCCATTTAACTGTGCAATTCCATATGAGGATATTAAAAATACTCTAAAATATTATCTGAGAGGCAATTGGCAAAGAGAATGGGATTACCAAATTAGTAGCAAGTTAAAGGAAATTAAACCACATATTACAGTATGGCCAACACTCGCACCACGGAAACTAGATGTTATTATTACTAGGCTAAGAATTGGGCACTCTAGAATAACCCACAGGCATCTTCTCTTAAAGGAACAGGAGCCTTCATGTCCGAAATGCCATTATAGCTCACTCACCATTCGCCATATTTTAACTGACTGTCCGTGCTTACGCCATCTGTACAGGCATTACTTCAACTCATCATCACCAAATTTGACAAGCCTTTTAGGTATTAATTCTCATTACAATTTGACTAACTTTTTAAAAGAGGCTGGGTTTTACTACAATATTTGATTTTATTTTTTTACTGTTTATCTAATTTTACTTCATATTTTATCAAGAGACTTGGCAGAGTCTCAAGTGACGCAAGCGCAAAAACAAACGAACGCCACGACACTCAGCGGAAACGGAAAAACGAACGAAACTGCGACACTTATATATACACCAATTTAAAGATCAAAGAAACCGCTGAAAGCCGACACTTAATATCTCAGGAAATATGGGAGGTTATGTTCTGATAATTTCAAAATAGTCTTTCACCTTCTGTCTGATCCTACCCTGAAATCGCTACATTTCTGCGTGCAATATATTTCGAGATATGAATTGGCTCATTTAAGCTATAAATGGGCGGCCTAATGTGTAAGAATTTTTTCTCGAATATGGCTCGAGCGAATTTAGTTTAATTTATATATGATATTAATCGCTTTTATCTGATGTGCCTGACGTCTCCCTTTTCCCTAGGAAAACTCTTGTTTTTTTTATAACTCAGTTTGAAAATCGAACTATTTTTACTACGTGATGCAAAGATTTCTATTGATAATTCTCAGAATTCTGAACAGGTGTTATTAGGTTTGGTCTTGTAGTTGGTTGGTTGGTTCAATCTGAATGCAGTCAATAAAAAATTAAGATTTTGTTTTTTAATGCAAGAAAGAAACTTTATTGTTTCTTTTAAATATTTATTGTATATATATGAAATAAAATTTCACTTAAATATATATATTTTTTTTGTTATAAAGGAAATATTTAAGATTTCAAAATTTCGCATTTCGTGAAAAATTATTTCGATAATATTTTAAATAAGGAAGTATTTTGTAATTTTAGATATTCCATTTTATCATAATAATGATGAATTTACAATTTTTTAAAGCAAAAAATTTTTAATCATTCATAAACATATATTTTATAGTAGCTCAATGATTTGCGATTCCTATTCATGTATCATTCCGCGCAGAGATGGGAAAAAACAGTAAATGTGTTTTGGCATCTTTTGTCTTTAATTTAAATTAAAACATACACTTTTGCAAATATATATATATATATATATTTCTTTTTAAAAATTAAAAATCTCTTTTTAAAATACAGTTAGTTTATTCATATATTTACTTTTCTGACTTTAAAATGATACATATTTTAAATATTAGCATAATAAAACTAATATTTTTATTATTATTTAAAGCTATAATGACTAGGAAATGAAAGAAGGGATATTCATGACACTGTATATTAAAAAAAAAAAAAAAAAAAAAAAAACATGAAAATAGAATTAAAATTCATGAAAAATGTGTCAAATAGCAATTATTGAAAAACACGTCAAAATAAATAAATAACATCTTTACTTTGAAACCCATAATTTATTTAAAAAATATAATTCTCTCTTTCTTTTCCTTTTTTTTTTTTTTTTTTTTTTTATTAATTAATTTCTGCATGAAAAATTCCATTTCATAACTATATTTAAAACTACAATAAACACCCTCCTTTAATTTTAAATATCCATTTCTACATGTTTCTAAGCAATTAAAAGTGGTTTTTTTTTTTTTTTTTTTTTTTTTTTTTAAGAAAAATAGCTTAAATATCGGAAAGTATATGGTTTTATCATAAAGGTAATAATTTGGCCATCTAGTGGCGCCATCTCGTAGCTTGTATTGAAACCATATACATTCCTATATTAAATTTATTTTTCTTTAAAAAAAAAAGACACTTTTAATTGCTTAGAAAAATGTAGAAATAATTATTTACAATTAAAGGAGGGTTTTTTTTTTTTTTTTTGCTTATTTTAGTTGTAAATATATCAATACAAAAAACCCTTAACGGGTTAAAAGTTTGTGACGCAGCACTGTACTTTATGGCTATAAGAATTAGAAATACGGGTCTTAAAAATAATGATATCAAATTTTCAGTGACGCTTTGATATTAATTAAATTATACATAGATTTTCTTATTTGAATTTGCTTTTTCCTTTTATTTATATTTACAGTGTAAACGTTATTTTCAAGATAAAATAATATATAGCATTTACTCATTGATACCTTTCCATTCACATCTCTTATACTATGAAAGCATGTGTTTTAAAAGAAATTATATGAAATTCCAGTAACGCAGTGGTGTTACATTAAATGATTTGTTTTTAAATTTCACTGCAATTATTTTGTTTTGCATATTAAAGTATTTTCAAATACGCTGTCAAATATATCACTTTCATTAAGCTTATATTATGTACTGAAATATATTTATTTCAATGAATTATTCTATCTTTTGCGTCACGCCATCAAAACTGAAAAAATGTTCACAATTTTTTTCTTTGCAGCACAATATCTATTTGCATGCATTTTCGATTTATTTGGATGAAATGACACAAAGTAAACATTTCCATATATTTTACTTACAGTTTTGGATGGCGTGACGCAAAAGATAGAATAATTCATTGAAATAAATATATTTCAGTACATAATATAAGCTTAATGAAAGTGATATATTTGACAGCGTATTTGAAAATTAAAAGCAATATTTCAATGGGCACATATACTTTAATATGCAAAACAAAATAATTGCAGTGAAATTTAAAAACAAATCATTTAATGTAACACCACTGCGTTACTGGAATTTCATATAATTTCTTTTAAAACACATGCTTTCATAGTATAAGAGATGTGAATGGAAAGGTATCAATGAGTAAATGCTATATATTATTTTATCTTGAAAATAACGTTTACACTGTAAATATAAATAAAAGGAAAAAGCAAATTCAAATAAGAAAATCTATGTATAATTTAATTAATATCAAAGCGTCACTGAAAATTTGATATCATTATTTTTAAGACCCGTATTTCTAATTCTTATAGCCATAAAGTACAGTGCTGCGTCACAAACTTTTAACCCGTTAAGGGTTTTTTGTATTGATATCATTACTTTTTAGGGGTTAATGATCAAAACGTAAAATTATAGGAGCATGGTAATGAGTTATAACACTGTATAAAAAATGTTGTTTTAGAGGTCATACTCGAACAAAATAACAAACTAAATGAAATTTCAAAATTTTATAAAAAGTGATTAAAAAAAAAAAATTAAAAAAAAACTTTAAGAAAGAATATTTTTTGAGGGATGGAAACATGCAACATTACAAAGGCATAATATAGTACATTTTAAAAATGACAAAAATTTCTACAAATAAAAAAATAAAGATTTTTTATTTTATTCAATATTCAATTTCTTATATAGCTCATTGGTTCAACTATTTCTTAGATAGTTCAACAGAAAATTCAAAATAAATGTTTAATAAAATACGAAAGTTTTTATAATAAAGTGTTACGAATAAGTTTCTAAAGAATTTTTACCACATAGATTTTAGTTAGATAAAAATTTAACAAAAATTTTTAAATGTTCAGTCGAGTGAACAAAAGATAAATATTTTGTTATTTTTAAATTGTAGATGCATAAAGTAAAACTGTTTAAGGATATGATAGTAATTTTCCAAAATACCTAGCACCATTGGGGTTAGGTTCAGATCCTCCCTTGAAAACTCTGATAATTCTAAAAAAGATGCTTAATCAATTTGAGAGAGATTTTGTTTGGTTTAAAATTAATTCATCTGGGGAAAATAGGAGGGGGGTTACCAGTTAGATCACTTAGAAATTTTAATAGGGAAATCGCTTTTTAGAAAAATGTTTCTAAAAACCATGCATTAAAATGTTATGCATCTAGTTTTATTCTATCTGATTAAACATACTGTACATAGTCCCCACTTTCTTCCTAGTATTTCGAAATCACTTTAGAATTCCTAAAAATTTTCTGAAACGTAGTGTAGGGATTTTGGACTTTGCCTCATTTTCAAAAATTGGTTTATGGGGCTATAAAGTGTATGTGAGAGATCTAACTTTAAAATTTTAAATGATAAGGATTTTTTAGCACTTTGAGAAATCTTCTAAATATAATCACCTAAAATATTTCCAGTGATATTTTTTTAAGGTTGTTTGTTTGTAGGTTTTAAGGCCAATTGACTGCGCTAGGGTCCTAGGCCTATAAGTACATTGCCCCCCCGTGAGTTCTTTCTAAGGGTCGTAGCCCGTATTTATGCAAGTTTCGGAGAAAAAACACTGAATGAACGGCTAGGTTGAAGAGAGCGGGATGGGATTGAATCCGGCATTTCCCATCAACCAGCTTTTCAGCACAGAACCGCTCGTGGGGCATTTTTTAAAGAAGCTTATATATATATACATTCTAAAAGTCCCATTTCTCTTTCCAGATCTATAGGAAACGCCTTGAAAGTTTTGAAAACGTAAACAGCGTGCATATTAAATATGAGTCTAAGTAGAACTTTAAATGAGCTTCTAATCCCCCTCCTATTCGAAATTTTAATGTTTGCCTCCTAAGGTTTCTTCTATCTCAATTCAGCTTAAATTTCTTTTTTTCCTTTCCTTTCTTTTCTCTTTCTTTTTTTTTAAAATAAACCAAACGAGATCAAACGACGTGATCCTGAAATAGGAACATAATGGAGACTATTTTCAGTATATTTAATAATAATTAAAAAAAAAAAAAAAAAAGAGGCAATCAAAATATATTAAAAAAATTTTTGTTTGTAGAAGACATTTCCGACAAACTACAAAAAGAACTTCATTTGTTTAAAATTTCAAAGATGTGCCTTTCGCTCCCCTGTTTTTACAGTTCGAATTTCCAAACAAAACAAAGATCCTTCAAACTGATTAAGCCCCCCCACCCCCGCCTCTTTTTTTTTTTTTTTTTTTTTTTTTTTTTTTTACAGTTTTTAAATTTTCCAAGGTGTTCTCGAGACACGGGGGACGACTTTAAAAGAAAATTTTTCTTTGTTATTTTCCTAACAATTAGTTATAGAGAAAAACATTTTGTGTTAAAATGTTGTTTTGAAAAGGTCTTTCCATCAAACTAACAGATTCCCCCTCCCTCCACCCAAATTTCACATTTATAAAATTAAAATTTGCCCATCAATGAGTCCTTATGCCCCCCTCCCTTCCCCTACTATACACATTTGTTTTATTCTTAATAAACAAAATTCCGTAAAAATTCTCGTAGACGTGTTTTACAGTTTTTAGAAATTCCGAAAATTACTAGATAAAAACAAATTGAATAATTCGTATTCGGCACTGCTTGGCGAGATTTTGTATGAACTTTGGAAACACACTTTTCTAAAATCGATGAAATTAAATTCATATAAAAATTCTACAGAACAACTTGATTAGTTTTTTATTTAATACAAAATGATTTTAAATCAGTTTAATTTAAAGTTGTTTTCGTAAAGAATTTGCCTTTACGATTTTTATAATATAATGCAAACTCAAGTTACTGTAACAATGTTTGTGTTAACAGTAATTTATTAAGCTACGGAAAAATCATTTAATTTAGTATAAGTATTAATCGTTATTATTGTTGGTTTGTCCACAACTTTTAAGTTTTTAAACTGATTAATAGATTAGTTTTACAAAATAAAAACAGTTACATATTATAATTTTACTTAATTTTTTGTGTTTAATTAAAAGCTTAAAATTGCCTCAGTTTACCTCGTAACACTTTTAAGATTTTATGGATATTGTATAGGAAAGCTATATTAAAAAATAAACAAGTACTTACGCAAATTTCAGAACAATATGTTGTACAAAATAATGAATAACAGAGGTTTTAAAAAAATATGTAACAGTAAAAAAAAAAAAAAAAAAAAAAAAAATCCTTTGTAATGGAAATAAACATCCTTGAATCCTATTTGAACCTCTATGTCATTTAATCATTTGAATGATATCATTCACCAAAAAAAAAAAAAAAAAAATTCCTCGAAATTTTATGCCATATTTTTTAGAATAGTGTGTACAATATTTACAATGTTATTATTAATTTCTAATTTAAAAGTTGCAGATTCATGGTAACTTCAATTTTATTTTATATCACTATTATATCTAAGAAATAAGTATATACGAGTTAAGGAGGATATTTTTATTTATTTATTTATTTATTATTATTATTATTATTATTTTTTTTTTTTTTTTTTTTTTTTTTTTTTGAGTAGTTTTTATTGTTATATTCATGCCACCTCCCTCCTGTTAAATTTAAGAAAGAAAGAAAGAAAGAAACGCGAATAATTTTTTAGGTATAGATTTGATTTAAAAGAGAAAAATAAATAATAATAGAAAAATCTTTAAAAAGTGAAATTTTTATACTGGTAAATATTTAAGTAGTATAGTTTGTTATGAATTTAATAAATAAAAAAAAAAAAAAAAAAATCTTAATCTATTCAAAATTTTATTATAGCTTAACATTTTGTAATTTATATATATATACTAGAAACTTAATGAGCAAATTAATTATTTTCAAATTCTGTTTTAAGAATTTTTTCAATCCATAGTTTAAGTGATTTATCACCTAATTTTGAAAAAATTACAAATATTTGCATATGATTATCATATTATTTGTCATTTTTATGAAAATAAAGAAAAAAAAATTTTTTTGTTGCAATCACTTTTTAAAATAAAACCAATTTTGAAAGTTAACAACGTATCAGCATGAAAACAATGTAAATACAATGAATATTTTTGATAAACAAATGTCATAAAAAATACAAGTACCTAAATAAATAACTCATTTAATATATATATTAAAAAAAGAAGAAAAGTATTTTTTTTTTTTATATTTTTGTGTTTATTTTTGACGCCAATTCGCGATAGATGGCGCCAAAACGATTATTTGATATTGAGTATTTCAGAATATTCTTTGGACTGTATTCGTCCGCGAAACTGCCGCATCACGGTATTTTCGGAGTAAAAAATAGTTCGATTTTTAAACTGAGTTATAAAAAAAACAAGAGTTTTCCTAGGGAAAAGGGAGACGTCAGGCACATCAGATAAAAGCGATTAATATCATATATAAATTAAACTAAATTCGCTCGAGCCATATTCGAGAAAAAATTCTTACACATTAGGCCGCCCATTTATAGCTTAAATGAGCCAATTCATATCTCGAAATATATTGCACGCAAAAATTTAGCGATTTCAGGGTAGGATCAGACAGAAGGTGAAAGACTATTTTTAAAATATCAGAACATAACCTCCCATATTTCCTGAGATATTAAGTGTCGGCTTCCAGCGTTTTCTTTGATCTTTAAATTCCTGTATATATAAGTGTCGCAGTTTCGTTCGTTTTTCCGTTTCCGCTGAGTGTCGTGGCGTTCGTTTGTTTTTGCGCTTGCGTCACTTGAGACTCTGCCGAGTCTCTTGATTTATGAAATGGAATTTTTCATGCATAAATTAATTAATTTAAAAAAAAGAAAGAGAGAATTATACTTTTTAAATAAATTATTATGGGTTTCAAAAGTAAAGATGTTATTTATTTATTTTGACGTGTTTTTCATTAATTGCTATTTGACACATTTTTCATGAATTTTAATTCTATTTTCATATATATATAGCGTGTTTATCCCCTCTTTCATCCCCTAGCCATTGTTGCTTTAAATACTAATAAAAAAATTAGTTTATGTTAATATTTAAAATATGTATCATTTTAAAGGCTGAAAACTAAATATATGAATAAACTAACTGTATTTTAAAAAGAGATTTTTAATTTTTAAAAAGAAATATATATATAACTTGTATTTTCCATAAAACTTAAGCTTAACTTGTATTTTAATTAACTTGTATTTTCCATAATTTTTTTCTCCAAATGATTTTATCTTATTTTTAAAATTATAAAAATGTAGAGCTTAATTTATATTTTGTCTATTTTTTTTCCACCAAATATTTTTATGAAATAATTTTTATCTGCATTTTTTAAGAAAATTAAAATTGTGAATATTGGAGCTTAGCCTCAAAAGGGAAAAGAAAATAAATAATTTTCCATTTTTAACATTAACTTGATTTTTTTAAATTGTTTAATTTGCATTTGTAATTCTCTAAAAAGAAACTTGCAAAATGTAAATTACGTAATTTTAAAACTTAAATTTGAAATTTCCCACTTATTATTATTATTATTATTTTAAAGAGTTTGAGAATCCCACTCAATATTTTTTTCTAGTGTGAAGCTTCTCCATTTTGTTTCCAAGTGGCAGGCTACTTGAAAATTTGTCGGCATGATAACGTTTGAAATATTGAATAAATCCAAACTAAATTTGTAGTTTGGATTTATCTCAGAAATGTATTTGTTATGTCCATTTGCCAACTTAATCTACCCTCTTGTTTCCCTGTGCCAGCCCACTGAAAATTTCAAATTTACATTAGAAAGGTTCTATGTTAAAACTCATATATATACAAGACTTCATTAATAAATCCACCAAGTCCATTAATAAATTGTAGAATTGAAAATTTGTAGAATTTTGAAAAAAAAAAAAAAAATGGTGGCAACTTCATAAAAGATAAATCAGCTTACTCTTTCTAGGAGCCAGAAGGACTTGTTTTAATTTTTTGATCAATAACCCCTAAAAAGTAATGATATCAGTACAAAAAACCCTTAACGGGTTAAAAGTTTGTGACGCCGCTACTTTATGGCTATAAGAATTAGAAATATGAGTCTTAAAAATAATGATATCAAATTTTAAGTGACGCTTTGCAATTAGTTAAAATATACATAGATTTTCTTATTTGCTCATTTACTTTCTACTTCTATTTATATTTATAATGCAAACGTAATATTTTTAGCTTCAAGATCAGACAGATATATAAAATACACTCACTGATGCTTTTTCATTCACATTTCAAATTCAGAATAACAGTTTTAAAAGGAATGATATAAAAATTCCAGTGGCGCCTCGGTGTTATTTTAAAAGATTTGTTTTTAGATTCCATTAAAATTACTTTTGTTTTGTCTAATAAAGTATATTTACATATTGAAACAGTGCTTTTAATTTTCAAATATACTGTCAAATAATTATACTTTCACTGAGTTTGCATTATAAATTAAAATTATTTATTTCAATAAATTGATTTATCTTTTGCGTCACGCTATCCAAAACTGCAAGTAAAATCTGTGTAAATATTTTCTTTACGTTACACTACCTATTTGCGCAAATTTTCACTCAGCTGGATACTATGATAATGATACTATGTTTTGGATAGCATGATGCAAAAGATAAATCAATTTATTGAAATAAATAATTTTAATTTATAATGCAAACTCAGTGAAAGTATAATTATTTGACAGTATATTTGAAAATTAAAAGCACTGTTTCAATATGTAAATATACTTTATTAGACAAAACAAAAGTAATTTTAATGGAATCTAAAAACAAATCTTTTAAAATAACACCGAGGCGCCACTGGAATTTTTATATCATTCCTTTTAAAACTGTTATTTTGAATTTGAAATGTGAATGAAAAAGCATCAGTGAGTGTATTTTATATATCTGTCTGATCTTGAAGCTAAAAATATTACGTTTGCATTATAAATATAAATAAAAGTAGAAAGTAAATGAGCAAATAAGAAAATCTATGTATATTTTAACTAATTGCAAAGCGTCACTTAAAATTTGATATTATTTTTAAGACTCATATTTCTAATTCTTATAGCCATAAAGTAGTGGTGTCACAAACATTTAACCCATTAAGGGTTTTTTGTACTAATTATATATACACTGCTCATAACTCTTTATATTGTTTTTATTATATACATTATTCATGACTCTTTGTATTGTTTTTACTTTATACACTCGTTACTCTGTTTTGTACTATTTTTGTACTTTTGTCATCTTTTATATGTTCACCCTGTCTTTTTTTACTATTTTTTTCTCATCTGACCATCTGGATGGGTAAACCCATCCAGAAGCTACTTTTTTAGCCTTTGTTTTTCATTCATCACAGTTTGGCGCAGCATGTCCCATTGTGGACCTTGCGCCAATAAAATGCAACCAACCAACCAACCTCCTGTAACCGACAAACACCCACGTAAAAGTGCCCAGGGATAATGTCTTGTATACTGTGGGGACCTGGACCAATGCAGCGCACATGGGGAAATTGCAGCTGTAGGCATTGGTTACCAGAAACAAGATTTGAAGTGAATTCAGATTCTTTTATACATATATAAATGATTTTTCTTTAAAAAAAAAAAAAAAAAAAAAAAAAAAAAAAACTTATTATTTATTTTATTTTATTTTTGAAAAATTCATTTTAATATAGCAATCAGCGAAGACTGCTATGCAAATAAAGAGAAATATTCGTTTTTGTGACTATCTGCACTGTGGTTGCTCACACTAACGATGACGGATCTGCAAAAATTCGCAGATAGGTAGCGGGACTTACGAGATTTTTTTTTTTTTTAACTGAATATTTTTTGTTATTTATACTAATTTTTTTTTTTTTTTTTTTTTTTCCCCGATTTTATCCTTCGACTTCTTTGTTTCATTTTGCTATAATTTATTATTTCATTTCAATCATCAGTATATATTACGGCTATTATACTATACTTATTGTTTATTTATTTAATTCATTCATTTGAAGGTGAAAACTTTCTTTATATAGTTTTTTTTTCTTTTTTTTTTAAATTTTCGGATATCAAATAGTAATGCAATAGAAAAAACCAAACACACATATACATACATATATGTAAATTATAACAGTTATGTTTAACTTCTATAATGTGACATTTTATTATCATTATTATTTATTTACTCGTTTAAGCACTCTATAAAGAAAATTAATTTAATTATTTGAAAAAATATATATATAATGTAGTATTAATGAGTAAACCCTATTTAAAGTTTAATTAAAATTAATTTAATTTTTATTTGTTTAATTCCTTTTGGAGGGAAAATTTACCTTTTTTTTATATATAAAATTAGTAGAAATCAAATGCTAATATAGGGGAAAAAGCATTGTTTGTAAAATACATGTTGCTATTCAATACTTGTGGCAGGGTTGGCCAATTTTTGCCGAAGTGGAAAAAACCATGGAAAAAACCATGGTAAAAACCGCGGAAAAAACCACCCCGGCAAAAATAGTTTTTGCCACAATTTTTGCCAGTGGCAAAAATTACCAGTATTTCAAACAGGGTTTTAAGGATTTTAAATTACTCGATTTTAATGTTTAAATCATAATTTTAACAAATTAAAACCAGATCACTCTTGATCAACTGATTCTTATGTAAATTATTAAAATAATGCATTCTAAAATTTCTTTAAAATAAAATTTTTAACGTCAACAATTAACATTTTTTTTTTCATTTTTAAAAATATTTAAATTACCTATCTAAAAAATATTCTTCAATGATTAATTACTAGAATATTTGTGTTTTTCAATGTATTACATATTTTTGTTTACAGTGGGGAAAAGTCAAATATTGAGTCAATTACTGACTCAACTGTTCTAAAATTTGCCAGTCAGTCACTGATCATGTATTTTTTGGAATTGAAATGTAAATTGCAAGTAAACTCTCTCTCTCTCTCGCTGAATATGTCTTACTTAAGATTTTTTTACTTCAATAAAATAAAAATGTAATTTTGTAGTTTTATTTTTATGGCTATGTTCAGGGACTGACAAAGTTTCAATATCTTAGGAGCCAGAAATAGCGAATTATTTCTATGACAATACTCACAGCAAAACTTAATAATATTTCATAATTGTATAATTAATGCAGGTCATTCACATATTATTTTACATTGAATAAATGAACTATTCAGTTAAAAATGTGAACTAAAGAAATTTTTAAGAAAATAACTATTTTTTATTTATAAAGATAAAAACAAACTATTGGGGGAAAAAAATCCACAGAAATAAATATTATTTTTACCTTTAATATAATCATCAAAATATATTGAGAGTGTTTAAGTTTTGGCTTTAAAATACTATTTGTCGATTAATTTTTCAGGACAGAATTCCTTTAAAGAGAATCCATTTGATAAATATCATACTATTTAAACTTTCTCGCTGTAAATTCGAACATAGTTTGCTTTAGATAGCGTTTATGATATTGAATCTTGTTTAACACAAAGATGTTGACATGGAAAGTACCAGTATAGTAATAAGAAGATTTATCATATATGGGAAATTATCTTTCATGGAAAAACATCTTTCAAAAACAGAAATAATTGTTAAATTTTTCAGAAAACATTAATCTCTTACTATTCATTCAATACATCAGCAATGTCATCTTTTACACCAAGACAAGAAGGTGGGAAGAAAAACAAAAATATATGTAAAAAATATTGTAAATGCATAAAAAAAAATTTTGCAAGTCTGCCGTAACTGATCACCAATGGATATTTATAGTCACCCTGGCATCCGGAATTTGCCAGACACTGGTTATACATATTATATTAATTAATTATAATTACTTTTTAAATTAAAAAATCTTCAAATATTTTTTTCATTGAGGTGCCAAAGTGTAAAGGGTGAAAATTGAAAGGGATTGTGTTGTCCTAATTTTATTTTTCCACTTTTCCTAATTTTTTCCATTTTTGCCAATTTTTGCCGCTTTTTGCCTGGTTTTTTCCACTTTTTGCCGCTGTCCTGGCAAAAATGCATTTTTGCCGGCAAAAACCCAACCCAGACTTGTGGAGATACAAATATCCTTAAAGTTCCAGTTCTTCTGTAGTAGCAGCTTCACCTGTCATTAATAAATATACGTAATAAAGTGCCCAGGAAGATTTTCTTTTTTTTTTTCCCAGGACACTTTTCTACTAGGCAACCCTTTTCCCCACTCACACTTGACCCAATAATGCAGAGCGTGTGGGGAAAAGAGCTGCCGAGGACAACGGGTGCCTAAAACGGGATTTAGAATGATTTCAGTGTCAACTTTAAGTTTTTATTTATAAATTGATATAATGTGAAACAAGGATTTTCTCTCTCTTTATTTTTTTAAATGTAGAGACTAGCGGAGCGGTGAAGCCTCCTAATAGCTAAAATATTTTTTATCTGTTTGTTAACATAGCATTAAAAACACTGTACATTTTTTTCAATTCATTGTAACATATGTCACTTCTTTTTTTAGAACTGACTCCAACATTCAGTTGCAGATGTCGGATGATGAAGAAATAATTACCAATAAAAGAAAAAGGCCTTCCTATGAATCAGATTTAACTAAATAAAAAGACGAACTGTTGTGTGAGTACCTGAGAAAGAAAAATGAAGTAAAGATTGAAAAGAGTGTCAGCATAAAAAAAATTTTCGAGCATGCAGAAAGCACCTTTCGCACTCTGTCAGAAAGAAGACAATTCCAAGCGAAAAAAGAAATACTGAAAATCATCCTCAGATATGAAGAAGAAGAAATTAATGAAAAAGAACAGAATAGGATGCGTACATCTACACCAGTCAGTTCACCACCACCACCTGTAAATTCAAGTGCACCTGCACCTGTAAATCCATATATTTTTTTTCCTAACAGTTTTAGTGGCCTTATTTTACCCAAGTACATCTAATAATTCAAATAGATTTAGCTTTTAAAGATTAATAAAGATTTTATCAAAGCTTTATGAGTTATTTTTTCCCCTTAATTTTATATATATATATATATATATATATATATATATATATATATATATATATATATACATATAAGAATATTTAATACAAATAAATTATGTATTTATTATGTTCAGTACTGGTTCAAGAATAATTTTACAACAAAATATAGAAAAATTTACGAAGTACCTCCCCAACATATTTTTCACAAAAAGCAGAAAAGCAATGTACCTACTTGGAAAAAATAGCAAGCAATCTCCAAGCGCTTCTTGACATGCCTTATTTATTTTATAACATTATTTCCTATACATTGTTAATGAAAAAATAAATTGTGAGCACTCATAAAGTGAACCACTGTGCCCCATCACCGGGGACAGTAGACCAGCCTCTTTTGTTAAATAAATTTGTTATATTAAATTAATATAATTTTTTCCACTCTAAAATTAATTTCTTATACTATTCTAAAGAACATAATTCAACCACTTTCATGAAATAAAACAACCAAAATTAAAATAAACAAATACGAAATCAAATCTCAGTAAGAAAATTTATTAAGTTAAAATATATGAGGTTGGTTGGTTGAATGTCTTTTCTTGGCGCAAGGTCCAAGGTAGGACAAGCTGCGCCACACACAAAGGTAAAAGAATAAAACTAGCCCCTGGATGGGTTCACCCATCCAGATTGTCGTTAAAGGATCACACTAAAAATAAGAAACAAAAATACAAGATAAAACCAAAAATAATAAAAGCAGTGTAAAAATAGGTAAAACAATTGTAAAAATAGGATGAACATTGTAAATAGTAAAATCAGATGTCGAAGTAAAAACCAGCCTCCTTCAAGAAGTTTGTCACATGATAATGAGGATTTACACCTAAAAGGCTCGTCAGATTGGGTGAAGATGAATTAAAATAATGTCTATACAAATGTCGGAGGCAAGGGCAGTCAGTGAGAATATGGCAAATGGTAAGTGGACCGTAATGACATTTTGGACAGGAAGGCTCCTGCTCCCCAAAAAGTAAGTGCTTGTGTGTTAGCCTTGTATGTCCAATTCTGAGACGAGTAATAATAACATCATGTTTTCTAGGATGAAGGGTCGGCCAGATTGCAACGTGGGGCTTTATTTTTTGTAACTTATTATCACTTTTACAATCCCATTCTCTTTGCCAAATATTTTTATTAAGTTTTTTCAGATCATGTTTCAGATCCTCGTATGGGACAGGACAATTAAGAGCAACTGATGCCTGTTTTGCGGCCTTGTCTGCTGCTTCATTACCCTCAATGCCAACATGGCTAGGGACCCAACAAAATAGAATTTCATATCCCTTCTTTAAAAGTTCGTTATACATATTTAAAACTGATATAAAAGAAGGTGAACATGAGCTAGAAGAGAGCGAGTCAAGAACACTCCTAGAGTCTGTGTAAATGATAAATCTTTTATGATTATGAGATGAAATAAAAGTCAGTGCTACCTCAACTGCAAAAAATTCTGCAGAGAAGATAGAGTAACAGTTTGGAAGGCAATAACTAAAAGTGGTGTTTTCCGAGACAATGCCACAACCAACATAAATACTAGTTTTAGAGCCATATGTAAATACCTCAATGAAATCAGCATAATTAGAACGATGAGAAGCAAAAAGAGTTTTAAAAATAGTTGCATCTGTATTTGATTTGTCAAAACCAGTGAAAGGATAAAGAAGTGAAACAACCTGGGAATTCCAAGGAGTCAGACGTAAATGAGACCGCTGGCGAACTTTAGTGTGAAGATGTGATGTGCTTGCAAAAAAATTTTTAATTCTAATGCCAAAATGAGGGGTGCAAGATGGCCGATTCAGAAAATGTTGATATAAATTGTCGTTCAAATGGGGGTGAAGAGGATGAAGGGGATGCGAAAGGATACGATAATACATTTCCAATGAAAGTTGTCGTCTGATAAATGATATGGAAGGCTCTACACAATCTGCATATAAACTTTGAATAGGTGAAGTACGAAAAGCACCTGAGCAAATTCTGAGAGCAGAATGATGCACTGTGTCTAGTTTTTTGAGATACGAAACGGGAGCGGATCCATAAATCTGGCAGGCATAGTCAAGCTTGGAACGAATAGTGGCGCGATATATTTTTAGCAAAGATGGACGATCAGCACCCCAGGAAGTATTCGATAGTACTTTTAAAATATTCAATTTTTTGATACATTTAGTCCTTAATTGTAAAATATGAGGCATAAAAGTGAGTTTCTTGTCAAAATAAACACCCAAAAAGTGAGCAGTGTCAACAACTGAAATTAATGCATTATTTATAAAAACTTCTGGATCAGGATGGAGATCCCTTTTGTGACAGAAATGCACACATTGTGTTTTGTCAGTAGAGATAGTAAAACCATTTTAATTTGTCCATTTAGTGATCCGTATATTGCCAGTTGTAACCGACGCTCAATAAAAGCCGTGTTATTTCCCTGAGAAGAAATCTGCAGGTCGTCAACATACAGACTGCCCCAAATGTTTTGTGGCAATTGGTTGAGAATATTATTTATCTTTATAGAGAAGAGTGTGACACTCAAAACGCTGCCCTGAGGTACCCCTTCCTCCTGAAAATAATAATCAGAATATACTGCACCAATACGCACCTGGAAACGTCGAATCCTTAAAAAATTTTCAATAAAAATGGGAAGATTGCCTCGAAATTCTAAATTAAAAAGATCTCTTAAAATGCCATAGCGCCAGGTTTTATCATAAGTCTTTTCCATATCAAAAAAGATCGACACCAAATGGTTACGTTTGAGATAAGTATTTCGTATTTGGGTTTCTAGCAAAAGGATGTTGTCAGTAGTACAACGGCCACGTCTAAAGCCACTTTGCCAAGGAGAGATTAAGTTCTTTTTTTCAAGGATAAATACTAACCTAGTATTTACCATTTTCTCGAGGAGTTTACATAAGCAATTTGTTAGAGCTATAGGCCTATAATTGTTGGGATTAGTAACATCTTTACCAGGTTTAGGGAGTGGAATAATTATAGCGTCGTGCCAAGCAGTAGGAAATACTTGTTCAGTCCAGATTCTATTGTAAAGTTTGAGCAGGTTTTTAAGGGAGTCTTCTGATAAGTGTTTAATCATAACATAAGTAATGCCATCAGGTCCAGGACAAGAGTTATGACTATGTTTCAAACTGTCTTTTAATTCCTTCTCTGTAAAAGGACTATTGTAATTTTGTGAAGATCGGGAGATAAAATTAATTATAGAATATTCAGAATTACGTTTGTAAGATAGAAATGGCTCAGTGTAAGAACTTGTACTAGAGATATTGGATAAGGTTTTCCCAATAGTATTAGCGATATTTTTAGCAGAGGTAACGGTTTGACCATTAATTGTGAGGAATGAGATACTTTGATTAGTGTGAATGCCCATTGCTTTTTTGACACGACGCCACAGTTGCTTGCTAGTAGTATTCGAGGTGATGCTGGAGACAAAGTTTATCCAGGATTCCCTCTGAGTTTTTCTCTGAGTTTTCCGTGCATATGCCTTTGCCTGCTTAAAAAATGATATAATTGTTAGTAGTGGGGTACCTACGGAAAATGCTCCAAGCTTTCTGTTGTTTCTTTTTAGCAAGCTTGCATTCTTCGTTCCACCAAGGCTTTGAGGGTCGTTTTTGAGCACCAGACGATTTGGGAATTGATAAGTTAGCAGCTAGAATAATAGAGTTGCTAACCTCATAACTGCATTGTTAATATCACCTTCTATCATATTAGGAGTAATATCAGAGTTTAAAGTGAATTTGGCCCAATCAGCTCTGTCATAAATGAAATGGGGGTTCCCAGGATAAGTTTGATTAAAATTATGGAGCGTTAAAAAAATAGGAAAATGGTCACAAACAAAGAAGTTAAAATATGGATAGAGAATAGGAGAGCAAATAGCAAGGTCAATAGCATGAAAAGTTCTGGATGGTTCATGAAAATATGTGTTTTCTCCGTTGTTTAAAAAACAAAGAATTGTCGGTGATGAAGTTGTCAACAGTATGTCCACGGGAGTTTACGTTGGGGCTTCCCCAAAGTGGGTGATGTCCATTAAAATCACCAAGAATTATGAAAGGAGTAGGAAGTTGTACAATGGGACTGTTGAGATCATGCTGGTTCACAGACATGTTAGGTGGTAAATAGATTGAACAAACGGTTGGTTGGTTGGTTTTTTATGGCGCAAGATCCAGAATAGGACATTCTGCGTCAAACCATGTCTGGATGGGGGGACCCCATCCAGAGTATAAATATAAACAAACAACAAAAAAAGAGTGTATATAATAAAGACATATATACAAAACATTACAGACAAAGTATATAATAAAAAACAGACATAAAATATAAGAAATTGTATATATAATAAAAACAGATGTAAAACGGTAACAGTATATGTAATAAAATCAAAAGTAAAATATAATAAACAGTGTATAAGGTAAAATCAGATATCGAAATAAAAACCTGCCATTTTTAGAAAATTGGTCATTTGATGATGAGGATGAATACCTAAAAGGTTGGTCAAATGTGGTAATGATGAACCAAAAAAATATCTATATAAATGACGAAGGCATGGGCAATCAGTGAGTATATGGCGAATGGTAAGTGAATCCGTATGACATTTGGGACAAGCAGGTCCTTTTTTCCAAGTAATAAGTGCTTGTGAGTGAGTCTAGAATGCCCTATTCTGAGACGAGTGATAACTACATCGTACTTCCTTGGTGCAAGTGTTGGCCAGACTGTTATATATGGTTTGATCTCTTGTAACTTATTATTATCTTGACATTCCCACTCTCTTTGCCAAATGTTTTTTAGAGACTGTTTGAGAGTATGCTTTAAATCTTCATAGGGAACTGGGCAGTAAAGAGTTGTTAAAGCCTGTTTTGCAGCCTTATCAGCAGCCTCATTGCCTTCGATACCAACATGTCCTGGAACCCAACAAAATAAAATATCATATCCCTTTTTTAACAGATCGTTATATGTTTTTAAAACTGAGATAAATGAAGGTGTACATGAAATGGAAGACAGAAAATCGAGAACACTCTTTGAGTCAGTATAAATAATAAATTTCCTATAGTTATGAGAAGAAATGAAATCAAGTGCAACTTCAATGGCAAAAAATTCTGCAGAGAAAACTGAAAAGGAACTTGGGAGATGATAGCTAAAAACATTGTTATCACAAACAACTCTGCAGCCAACTAGCTCTCCTGGCTTAGAGCCATCTGTAAAAAATTTTATGTAGTCTTTAAAACTGCAGAAATGAGATGCATACAGAGTCTGGTATATAGAAGCATCTGTATTCGATTTGTCAAAATTCTTAAAGGGGTAAATGCAGGAGATAACTCTGTAGTCCCAAGGTGTGATATCCAGAAGAGACCTTATACGAACATTGTTTTCCAGATGAAACATGCTAACAAGGCTACTCATTCTTATGCTAAAATGAGGAATGAAAGATGGGCGATTCTGAAATAAAAGATTATCACTACTGTCAAGATGAGGATGGAGTGGATGACGAGGATGTGACAGGATATGAAAGTATAATTCTAATGAAAGTCTTTGTCTGGTAACAGTGAGAGATGGTTCTACACAGTCAGTATATAAACTAAGGATAGGAGACGTGCGAAAAGCCCCCGTGCAGATTCTGAGTGCAGAATGGTGCACTGTGTCCAGTTTCTTAAGGTAGGAAATACGAGCAGAGCCATAAACCTGACAAGCATAGTCCAGCCTGGAACGAATAATTGCCCTATAGATTTTAAGTAAGGAAGTACGATCAGCACCCCAGCAAGTGTTAGAAAGCACTTTTAGAATATTTAATTTTTTATAACAATTCGTCCTAAGGTTTAAAATATGTGGAATGAAAGTAAGTTTTCTATCAAAGATTACACCCAAGAAGCGTGCAGAGTCCACAACTGAGATTGGCCTTTTACAAATAAAAAGTTCTGGATCAGGATGAAGATCACGTCTGCGGCAAAAATGCACACATTGTGTTTTGTCAGTGGAAAAGTTAAAACCGTTTTCATTTGTCCATTTAATAATATTTTTTATAGCTAGTTGTAATTGGCGTTCAATAAAGCGCATGTCATTACCCTGGCAAGATATCTGCAGGTCGTCTACATATAAACTCCCATTAACATTTGGTGGTAATTGCTTCAAAATGCTATTGATTTTAAGAGAGAACAGTGTAACACTCAAGACACGGCCTTGAGGTACACCTTCCTCCTGAAAGTAGAAATCAGAATATTCCGAACCAGTGCGAACTTGGAAGCGACGGAGCTTTAAAAAATTAGCAATAAAAATTGGGAGATTTCCATGAAAGTCCAAATTAAAAAGATCTCTTAAAACACCATAGCGCCATGTTTTATCATAAGCTTTTTCAATATCGAAAAAGATACACTAAATGGTTCCGTTTTACATTAGCTTTCCGGATATTTGTCTCTAGCAGTAAAATGTTATCAATTGTTGAGCGGCCACGTCAAAAACCACTTTGCCATTGAGAAACAATGTTATTTCTTTCTAATATAAAAACCAGCCTTCTATTAACCATTTTTTCAAGAAGTTTACACAGGCAACTTGTGAGGGCTATTGGTCTATAATTTTTTGGATTTTTTACATCTTTGCCAGGTTTTGGAAAAGGGATAACAATAGCATTGTGCCATGCAGCAGGAAATACATGTTCAGTCCAGATCCTATTGTAAAGATGAAGTAAATTTTCGAGAGATTCCTCTGAAAGATGTTTGATCATGAGATAGGTAATGCCATCAGGTCCTGGAGCAGAATTATGACAACATTTTAAACTATTTTTTAATTCGTTTTCTGTAAAAGGGGCATTATAACTTTGTAAGGAGCGGGAATTGAAGTTAATGGTAGAGCGTTCAGAGTGCTGTTTGTAGGACATAAACTGTTCCATATAGGACGTAGAGCTGGATATATCTGAAAGTGTTTTCCCAATGGCATTGGCAATATTTTTAGGAGACGTTATTGTTTGATTATTAACTTTTAAGAAAGAAATAGATTGATTGGTATAAATTCCCATACATTTTTTGACACGATGCCATAGTTGTTTGCTGCTAATATCGAAAGTGATGCTGGAGACATAACTAATCCAAGACTCTTTCTGAGCTTTCCTACGAATTTTTCGTGCACTTGCCCTAGCTCGTTTGAATAAAATATAGTTACCTGTGGTTAGATACCTGCGGAAAATCCCCCATGCTTTTTGTTGCTTTATTTTTGCCAACCTGCAGTCTTCATTCCACCAAGGCTTTGAATGTTTATAGTAATGCCCAGAAGATTTTGAGATAGAGCTGTTAGCAGCATGAATAGTGCACTGAGTGACTTCAGTGATGGAATAATTAATGTCACCTTCAATCATATTACGAGTAATGGATGAATTTAAAGTAAAGGCAGCCCAGTTGGCTTTGTCATAATGAAAATGGTGGTTGTTTGGATGATGCTGGTCACGATCATAAAGAGACAGAAAACACGGAAAATGATCACTATTATATAAATTGTCACTAACAAAGAAGTTGAAATATGGATAGAGAGTGGGTGAACAGATGGCAAGATCAATAGCATGAAAAGTCCTAGAGGGTTCATGGAAGTATGTATTGTTTCCATTATTTAACAGGCATAGAGTATTATCAGTCACAAAGTTTTCTATAATTTGACCGCGGGTATTGGTGTCAGGACTTTCCCAAAGAGGATTATGCCCATTAAAATCGCCAAGAAGTAAAAACGGAGTTGGTAATTGTACAATGAGGTTATTGAGGTCCTGCTCATTTACAGGTGTATTGGGTGGTAAGTAGATACAGCAAACAGTTATTAACCTACGGATATATAGCTGGACTGCAACTGCTTGGATGGATGTGTTTAAATGTATATTAGTGTGCGGAACAGTGCTGGAAATTAAAAGAGCTACACCACCTGTAGCTCTGTCGGACCTTAGCAAGTCTTTCCTGAAGCAGTGGTAGCCACGAATATTAATATTATCATTTTGTCTAAGGTAGGTTTCTTGGAAAGCAAAACAAACAGGTCTATGATTAAAAATAATGTCTTTAATGTCGTCACGTTTATGGTTAAAACCTCTTCAATTCCAGAAAATGAAATTAGTCATGTTTTTTATTTTTTAGATGAGAACATCTACGTTATTTTCTTCCGATGCAGTAGATATACCGTCTTCCCCGTCGGAAGGATGGAGACTAATTAAATCGTCTTGTTTCTTATTATCTACAGCCATTATTTTTCCTGTAAGATTGGTTGCTTTTACTAAAGTTTTTTTCTTTTTAATTGTACTCTTCTGGGAAGAGGAATTAGAGTGCTTATATGATATTGATGCATGGCTCTTGTCAGAGAAAACTTTTTTCAGATTTTGAGGGGTTTTCTAGAAATGGTAGGTTTATTTAAGGGTAATTGTTGAGTTTCAGATGCCTGATTAGGTTTTGATTGTACTGTGCTAACTTTTAAGGCTGAGACTGGTTGGCTGGTTTGGGTGGAGAATTCCGTCTGTGTTGCTATTGTTTGGTAAGTTCTTTTCATGGCAGTAACAGATGCAAAAGATATTCCAGCTGTAGGTGTTCTGGATTCGACTATTTTCCTTGCTTCAGGGTACGATATAGTCGTTTTTATTTTGACTGTCTGAATTTCTTTTTCAATTTTCCATTTATCACAGGTTTTAGAGTATGCTGGGTGGTCTTTTTTGCAATTAACGCAGCGGGTAGGCGCTTCACAATTTTGACTGTCATGGCCCACTGCGCTGCAGCGAGCACATGTTAAACTTCCACGGCAAGAGGTTTTCGAGTGGCCAAAGCGTTGACAATTAAAGCATCGCAGGGGGTTCGGAATGTACGGTCTGATTGGGCATTCAAGATAGCCAGCTTTTATAGAATGGGGGAGCTTAGGTGAGTCAATTGTGAGAATAATATGTTTTGTAGGAATTTGTTTGCCAGCTCGAAAAATTGAGATGCGTCGTACAGAAATTACATTTTTGGTGATCAGATTTTCCAGTATTTCACTTTCAGTTATATATTGTAAATCTGTTTCAGAAATTACCCCACAGCTAGTATTCAAAGTTCTATGTGCAGTGACAATTACAGGTATAGTAGCAAAGTTCGTACATTTTTTTAGATTAAGAGCTTGTTTATTGTTCGCAACTTCAATTAATAATTCCCCTGAGCGTAATTTTTTAACAGATTTAGTTTCACCCACCATAGCTTGTAGTGATTTTTGTATCAAGAAAGGTGAAATTTTATTAAAATCTCCATCCTTCCGTTTCACCACAAAGAAGCGGGCTTCGGACGTATCAAAGATATTCTTATTATTTAAGGTAGATGAGAATTCATCCATCCTGTCTCCCCAAGAATTTGACATTGTTTGGTTCGCTTGGCCCGAGCCAGTCGCATTATCCGATAATCCTTTATTTGTAGCCATAATAGAATTAAATAAAAAGGTTCGAGGGTTTCCTTAGTCCCACAAGTCAGCCCATTTCTTCCTTTGGGACACCCATAACCACTCACCAGCTACCAGATTAGTGACCCAGCTCAGGAATCACATGTGGTAGTCGTGTTAGTCCGGTGTTTCTCGTTCGAGTAGACACCGTTGTCTCACCTTCACCAAGGGCACCAGTCTCCCAGTGTGATTCCAAGGCTAGACTACCGTGAGACCATCACCAAATCGCCAACCCAATAGCCAGCGCCACACCTTCACCGGACACAGCTTAGTTAATGTTTTAGATGTTAAAAAATTTTTAGTTTAATGAACGAAAACAAGGCAAATATGAAGGCGAGTAAGAACAAAAAGGTGAATGAGAAACTAACAGGGTGAGTGAAACAAAGTTAGTTGTTTCTTTTTTTTTTGTGTTTTTTTAGAAATTTTTAGTTTTTTTTTTTTTTTTTTTTTTTTTTTAAGAACAAAAATGCAAAAACAAGTACCAAAAACTTATTGGCAGCAATAAACAAAAATCCAACAAGAACAGAAAAACAAGAACGAATGCCAAAAACTTATTAGCAGAGAAAAAATAAATAAATAAATAAATAAAATAAAATAAACCAAAGAAAAAGATATAGAAGGGAAAAAAAAAAAAAAAAAAAGAAGAAGAAGAAAAGATCACTCGGGCCCGGGGTTCGTGACGCCCCCTGAATACCTAAAGAAGGTATCCCTCTGGGGGATTGAACAAACGGTAATTAACATACGGATGTGTAGTTGGATTGCAACTGCTTGTAAGTTGGTATTTAAAGGAATATTGGTATGTGGAACACTATTAGAAATTAAAAGAGCTACACCACCAGTAGCTCTGTCAGTTCTGAGAAAATCTTTCCTGAAGCAATGGTAGCCACGAATATTAATGTCATAATTTTGTCTAAGGTAAGTTTCTTGGAAAGCAAAACAAACAGGTCTATGATTAAAAATAATATCTTTGATGTCTCGTTTATGATTAAAACCTCGGCAGTTCCAGCAAATGAAATTAGTCATGATTTTTTTTTTTTTTTTTTAGATCAGAACATCTACGTTATTGTCTTCTGAAGCAGTAGACATATTGTCTTCCCCGTCCGAAGGATGGAGGCTGATTAAATCATCTTGTGATGTATTACTTAAGGTATTAGAATTCTGAGCATTTGTGGTGGATTTTAAAAAAGTCTTTCTTTCTGGTCATTTTTTTGTTGGAAGGTGAGTTAGAATGCTTATAAGACACAGAACTGTGGCTTTTATCAGACACTACTTTCTTCAAATTTTGCGCAATTTTCTTAGACACAGTAGATTTAGCTAAGGGCAACTGTGAAAGGTGAGGAGTTTGATTAGATTTTGGTTGTACTGTGCTATTTTTTAACGTAGTTGTTTGCTGGCTGGTTTGGTTGAGGCATTCGGTCTGTGTTGCTATTGTATGATAACTCTTTTTGTTCGAGGTAATGGCTGCGTAAGATTTATCAATGGTAGGTGTCCTGGATTCAACTATTTTACGTGCTTGAGGGTATGAAATGTTTTCTTTTATTTTGACAGTTTGAATCTCTTTTTCTATTTTCCACTTTTCACATGCTTTTGAATAGGCGGGATGATCTTTTTTGCAGTTAATGCAGCAGACAGGAGCTTCACAATTTTTACTGTCATGGCCCACTGCACTGCAGCAAGCACATGTAGTATTTCCACGGCAAGAGGTCATTGAGTGGCCGAAATGTTGACATTTAAAGCAGCGCAGGGGATTTGGAATATATGGCCTAATAGGGCATTTTAAATATCCGGCTTTTATTGATTGTGGAAGTGTAGGTGAGTCGATAGTTAGAATTAAATGCTTAGTGGGAATTTGTTTGCCCTCTCAAAAAATTGAGATACGGCGAACAGCAATAACGTTTTGATCTTTAAGATTTTCTAAAATTTCAGTTTCCGATACATATTGTAGGTCAGTTTCAGAGATGACTCCTTGGCTAGTGTTTAATGTTCTGTGAGCAGTTACACTAATGGGTATATTTCCAAAGTTAGAGCATTTTCTTATATTAGTAGCTTGTTTGCTATTTGCCAATTCTATCAGTAACTCTCTGGAGCGAAGCTTTTTAATAGATTTCGGTTCTTTTACCATTGACTGCAAGGACTTCTGGATCAAAAATGGGGATGTCTTACAGAAGTCTCCCTCTTTTCGTTTTATAACAAAAAAACGTGCCTCATTACTGTCAAAGATGTTCTTCTCATTTAAAGATGAAGAAAATTCCTCCATCCTATCCACCCAAGAATTAGCATTTAATATTTGATTAGCTTGGCCCGAGCCAGACGCATTAATCGAATTTCCTAAATTTGTAGCCATAATAAGAGATAAGAGGGAAAAAGGGGTGAGTGTTTCTTCCAACACACAAACGCAAAGGGTTTTTAAGAATTCTCTCTGGGACACCCATAACCACTCACCAGCTACCAGGTCGCCGACCCAGTTCAGGAACCACATGTGGCAGTCGTGTTAGTCCGGTGTCATAATAAAATCGGATATCATAGAAAAAAACCTGCGTCTTCAGATGATAATGAGGATTGATACCCAAAAGTTTAGACAAATTTATTTATCTCGAAAAAGAACATATTAAGGCAGTGCCCAAAAATGTCATTAAATCCCACATTCAACGATTCGTGAGGCACAGAAAGAGTTGTTTTAAACAGGAAATTGAATTACGAAATTTCTAATTATCAGAATACTTACTGGTTCAAATTAAATTTATTTTATTAATTTTAATTTTGTTTAATAAATCTATTTAATCATTTAATTATTGCCTGTAACTTATGACATTTCCTAAGACATTTAATTATTGCGACATGCTTTTAAATAACTCCTAATTCCAAGAAGTCAAACCTCCCTCATAGTGAGTCAGACCACTTTCCAAGTGGGAAGGCTTGACCCAGTTCATAAACTCTTGAAAAATTGTTTACTTAATAAAATAATCACACTTTTACTGAATTTATATTATAAATTGAAATTATCTAGTTCAATAAATTGATAAGTCTATTGCGTCACGCTATCCAAAACTAAGTAAAAATTTTGTAAATGTTACTTTGTATCATAGTACTAAGTGAAAATGTGTGTAAAAAGATTATGTCATGCAAAGAAAACATTTACATAATTTTTATTTACAGTTTTGGATAGCATGACGCAATAGACAAATCAATTTATTGAACTAAATAATTTCAATTTATAATATAAATTCAGTAAAAGTGTGATTTGACAGTATATTTGAAAATTAAAAGCATTATTTCAATGTTATTCAACAAAACAAAAGTAATTGTAATGAAATCTAAAAATAAATCTTTTAAAGTAACACTGAGGCATCACAGAAATTATAGCATTTCTTTTAAAACTCATATTTTGAATTCATGAGGGGCAGATGAAAAAGTATCAGGGAGTAAATTCTATATATTTTTTCGTGCTGAAGTTGAAAATATTATGTATACACTGTGATGTAAATAGAAGAAAAAAACAAATGATGAAATAAGAAAATCTATGTAATATATTTCAATTAATAGCAAAGCGCCACTCAAATTTGATATCATTACTTTTAAGACCCATATTTCCAATTCATATCAAAATAAAATGCTGCGTCACAAACTTTTAACCCGTTAAGGGTTTTTGTTATGATTATTATACACTTAATATGAAAGTTTCATGTAGATTTTTATTAAGTACTTCATAAGAGCGAATTACTAAATCGAAAATGTACATAGGTATGATTTCATCTCTTTGGTATCATGCAAACACGACAGTTTTATTTGTTTCACACATTAATTTTGAAGTTATTACAAATAAAAAAGGCATAAGTCAATTTTTCTGCAGTGCGGCTTTTTTTTTTTTTTTTTCGTCTCTTAGTGTATATAAAGTTTTTGTAATAGTTTTATATAATAAATAAAATGAACTTCTCTATAAAAGAAAATACTGCTATCCAAAAATCATAACTCTTGTTAACTATGCGTAATAATTAGGGGTGGGAATCGATTAAGAGTTTTAACTGGGTTAATCGTAGTTCATTAATCCGATTTCATTTTTCTTTACATAATTTTATTTCAACGATGAATAAAACTCATATTGTGTGTATATATATATATATATATATATATATAATTATTCATAAGTTTGACTGATTTTTTTTTTTTTTTTGTCTAATTAATTATCTGTTTCATAGCTGAAATTTAAATCAATTTTCAGAGTAATAATTGGTGACTTTAAGTGTTAATTTTATATAAATATTTCACTTATTCAATTTATTTTAAATTAATTAATTTTTCAATTAGTTTTGAAGGAAATATTAAGATTAGAACATTAGATTTTCCAAGATTTTACTTTCAGATATATATTGCAGGTCTCTTTCAGAAATTACTCCTCGGCTTATATTTAAAGTTCTGTGTGCAGTGATAGTTATTGGTATATTACCAAAGCTTTTACATTTTCTCAAATTACTTCCTTGTTTGCTGTTCATTACTTCAATCAATAATTCTCCTGAGCAAAGCTTTTTAATATTCTTTGGTTCACCTACCATGGATTGCAAAGATTTCTGAATCAAGAATGGAGAAGTCTTAGAGAAATCTCCATCATTCCATTTTACTACAAAAAACTGTGCCTCATCACTATCGAAAATGTTGTTTTGATTCAAAGATGAAGAAAACTCCTTCATCCTATCCGCCCAAGAATTAGCATTTGAGATTTGATTAGCTTGGCCCGAGCCAGACGCATTATCCGTAATTCCTTTATTTGTAGCCATGATCGAGAATAATAAAAAGGGAGGTGAGAGTTTCCTTAGTCCCACAAGTCAGAGTGTTTCTGTTTCTTCCAACACACAAACGCAAAGGGTTTTTAAGAATCCTCTCTGGGACACCCATAACCACTCACCAAGCTTAGAAATCACATGTGGTAGTCGTGTTAGTCCGGTGTTTCTCATTCGAGTAGTCACCGTTGGCTCACCTTCACCAAGGGCACCAGTCTCCCAGTGTGATCCCAAGGCTAGTCTACCGTGAGACCCTTACCAAATCGCCAACCCAATAGCCAGCGCCACATCTACACCGGACTTAGCTTAATTAATATACTAGTAGTTTTATGGTTTTTAGCTTAACAAATGAGAACAAGACCAACAACAGGTGATTAAAAGCAAGGCGAGTAGAAACCAAAGAGGTGAGTGAACGAGGTAAGTAGTTTCTTTTTTTTTTTTTTTTTTTTTTATAATTTTATTATTTTTTAAAGAGTTTTTTTTTTTTTTTTTTTTTTTTGAAACACAAAACAACAGGAACAAGTAAGTACCAAAAACGTATTGGCAACAAAAGCAAAATAAACCAAACCAAAAGATAAAGAAATAAAAGGGAAGGGGAATAAGACAAAAGAAGGAGAGGAAAAAAAAAGATCACTCGGGCCCGGGGTGCATGACTCCCCCTGAATACCTGACGAAGGTACCCCCCTGGGGGATCGTGTGCCTAAAATCCTAGACATTGCCACACAGCATATTGAATCGATACATCAAGAAGATTTCTGGGATGTAATTGAAAGTGATGTATTTTCCCACCCACTTTTTTTTGACAAGGTTTATCTTTACTTGAAACATCATGCAAGGAGTATAATCAAATCGGAAAATTTTTTTTAAGTCCAAGAAAACTTCATTGATCAGCTTCTTCACATGGAAAACTTAACAGTTCCGGAGTATGAACTTTTATTAGCTGTGACCGAATGGGCCTACAAAAAATCAAGAAACGGAGTGGCTATTTTCACACCCGTTAAGAGGTTATGTAGCTGTAATCATGATGTAATTTGTATGTTGCAACCCTATATTATCGCCAAATATTCTAGCCAAATAATTTGCCAAAATAAAACCGCCAATATTTGTTCTTTTCCTGTGCTGTGTGGATTATGTTGTTGAAGAAATTTATTTGTTGAATTTTTATTAAAGCATAAATAGCAACTGTGATTTATAAAGCTATTTACAATTATAACTAGGAGAATCAAGATTTGGTATACTCTTTTTCACTTCATTTTTGTATTTTTTAATTATTTGTTCAATAATTTAATAAAACGAGAACAAAGGATGTTCTTTTGCAAATAATTTTGAATGAATAGTTTTCTTTAGAAATTTTTTATTTATGAATTCATCAACCGTGAATATTTATATAAATCAAATTGGAGTGTACAGGTTGATATTTTTATTTATTACCAACTATGTGAAAAATACCAGAGCCGGGAATCGAACCCGGGCCCTCCGCTTAACGCACGGATGCTCTACCACTGAGCTACCCTGGCCGACAACCAGCTAGGCATTTCTCACATAATATACGTTGGCAAAGTCACCGAGTCTGCAAACGCAGATATATCAGGTGAGACAATAGTAATCGTAGCACAACTCCATAGACCACGAAATTTCAATTTAGAAATTTTTTATTTATGAATTCATCAACCGTGAATATTTATATAAATCAAATTGGAGTGTACAGGTTGATATTTTTATTTATTACCAACTATGTGAAAAATACCAGAGCCGGGAATCGAACCCGGGCCCTCCGCTTAACGCACGGATGCTCTACCACTGAGCTACCCTGGCCGACAACCAGCTAGGCATTTCTCACATAATATACGTTGGCAAAGTCACCGAGTCTGCAAACGCAGATATATCAGGTGAGACAATAGTAATCGTAGCACAACTCCATAGACCACGAAATTTCAATTTAGAAATTTTTTATTTATGAATTCATCAACCGTGAATATTTATATAAATCAAATTGGAGTGTACAGGTTGATATTTTTATTTATTACCAACTATGTGAAAAATACCAGAGCCGGGAATCGAACCCGGGCCCTCCGCTTAACGCACGGATGCTCTACCACTGAGCTACCCTGGCCGACAACCAGCTAGGCATTTCTCACATAATATACGTTGGCAAAGTCACCGAGTCTGCAAACGCAGATATATCAGGTGAGACAATAGTAATCGTAGCACAACTCCATAGACCACGAAATTTCAATTTAGAAATTTTTTATTTATGAATTCATCAACCGTGAATATTTATATAAATCAAATTGGAGTGTACAGGTTGATATTTTTATTTATTACCAACTATGTGAAAAATACCAGAGCCGGGAATCGAACCCGGGCCCTCCGCTTAACGCACGGATGCTCTACCACTGAGCTACCCTGGCCGACAACCAGCTAGGCATTTCTCACATAATATACGTTGGCAAAGTCACCGAGTCTGCAAACGCAGATATATCAGGTGAGACAATAGTAATCGTAGCACAACTCCATAGACCACGAAATTTCAATTTAGAAATTTTTTATTTATGAATTCATCAACCGTGAATATTTATATAAATCAAATTGGAGTGTACAGGTTGATATTTTTATTTATTACCAACTATGTGAAAAATACCAGAGCCGGGAATCGAACCCGGGCCCTCCGCTTAACGCACGGATGCTCTACCACTGAGCTACCCTGGCCGACAACCAGCTAGGCATTTCTCACATAATATACGTTGGCAAAGTCACCGAGTCTGCAAACGCAGATATATCAGGTGAGACAATAGTAATCGTAGCACAACTCCATAGACCACGAAATTTCAATTTAGAAATTTTTTATTTATGAATTCATCAACCGTGAATATTTATATAAATCAAATTGGAGTGTACAGGTTGATATTTTATTACCAACTATGTGAAAAATACCAGAGCCGGGAATCGAACCCGGGCCCTCCGCTTAACGCACGGATGCTCTACCACTGAGCTACCCTGGCCGACAACCAGCTAGGCATTTCTCACATAATATACGTTGGCAAAGTCACCGAGTCTGCAAACGCAGATATATCAGGTGAGACAATAGTAATCGTAGCACAACTCCATAGACCACGAAATTTCAATTTAGAAATTTTTTATTTATGAATTCATCAACCGTGAATATTTATATAAATCAAATTGGAGTGTACAGGTTGATATTTTTATTTATTACCAACTATGTGAAAAATACCAGAGCCGGGAATCGAACCCGGGCCCTCCGCTTAACGCACGGATGCTCTACCACTGAGCTACCCTGGCCGACAACCAGCTAGGCATTTCTCACATAATATACGTTGGCAAAGTCACCGAGTCTGCAAACGCAGATATATCAGGTGAGACAATAGTAATCGTAGCACAACTCCACCTGATATTGTCTCACCTGATATATCTGCGTTTGCAGACTCGGTGACTTTGCCAACGTATATTATGTGAGAAATGCCTAGCTGGTTGTCGGCCAGGGTAGCTCAGTGGTAGAGCATCCGTGCGTTAAGCGGAGGGCCCGGGTTCGATTCCCGGCTCTGGTATTTTTCACATAGTTGGTAATAAATAAAAATATCAACCTGTACACTCCAATTTGATTTATATAAATATTCACGGTTGATGAATTCATAAATAAAAAATTTCTAAATTGAAATTTCGTGGTCTATGGAGTTGTGCTACGATTACTATTGTCTCACCTGATATATCTGCGTTTGCAGACTCGGTGACTTTGCCAACGTATATTATGTGAGAAATGCCTAGCTGGTTGTCGGCCAGGGTAGCTCAGTGGTAGAGCATCCGTGCGTTAAGCGGAGGGCCCGGGTTCGATTCCCGGCTCTGGTATTTTTCACATAGTTGGTAATAAAATATCAACCTGTACACTCCAATTTGATTTATATAAATATTCACGGTTGATGAATTCATAAATAAAAAATTTCTAAATTGAAATTTCGTGGTCTATGGAGTTGTGCTACGATTACTATTGTCTCACCTGATATATCTGCGTTTGCAGACTCGGTGACTTTGCCAACGTATATTATGTGAGAAATGCCTAGCTGGTTGTCGGCCAGGGTAGCTCAGTGGTAGAGCATCCGTGCGTTAAGCGGAGGGCCCGGGTTCGATTCCCGGCTCTGGTATTTTTCACATAGTTGGTAATAAATAAAAATATCAACCTGTACACTCCAATTTGATTTATATAAATATTCACGGTTGATGAATTCATAAATAAAAAATTTCTAAATTGAAATTTCGTGGTCTATGGAGTTGTGCTACGATTACTATTGTCTCACCTGATATATCTGCGTTTGCAGACTCGGTGACTTTGCCAACGTATATTATGTGAGAAATGCCTAGCTGGTTGTCGGCCAGGGTAGCTCAGTGGTAGAGCATCCGTGCGTTAAGCGGAGGGCCCGGGTTCGATTCCCGGCTCTGGTATTTTTCACATAGTTGGTAATAAATAAAAATATCAACCTGTACACTCCAATTTGATTTATATAAATATTCACGGTTGATGAATTCATAAATAAAAAATTTCTAAATTGAAATTTCGTGGTCTATGGAGTTGTGCTACGATTACTATTGTCTCACCTGATATATCTGCGTTTGCAGACTCGGTGACTTTGCCAACGTATATTATGTGAGAAATGCCTAGCTGGTTGTCGGCCAGGGTAGCTCAGTGGTAGAGCATCCGTGCGTTAAGCGGAGGGCCCGGGTTCGATTCCCGGCTCTGGTATTTTTCACATAGTTGGTAATAAATAAAAATATCAACCTGTACACTCCAATTTGATTTATATAAATATTCACGGTTGATGAATTCATAAATAAAAAATTTCTAAATTGAAATTTCGTGGTCTATGGAGTTGTGCTACGATTACTATTGTCTCACCTGATATATCTGCGTTTGCAGACTCGGTGACTTTGCCAACGTATATTATGTGAGAAATGCCTAGCTGGTTGTCGGCCAGGGTAGCTCAGTGGTAGAGCATCCGTGCGTTAAGCGGAGGGCCCGGGTTCGATTCCCGGCTCTGGTATTTTTCACATAGTTGGTAATAAATAAAAATATCAACCTGTACACTCCAATTTGATTTATATAAATATTCACGGTTGATGAATTCATAAATAAAAAATTTCTAAATTGAAATTTCGTGGTCTATGGAGTTGTGCTACGATTACTATTGTCTCACCTGATATATCTGCGTTTGCAGACTCGGTGACTTTGCCAACGTATATTATGTGAGAAATGCCTAGCTGGTTGTCGGCCAGGGTAGCTCAGTGGTAGAGCATCCGTGCGTTAAGCGGAGGGCCCGGGTTCGATTCCCGGCTCTGGTATTTTTCACATAGTTGGTAATAAATAAAAATATCAACCTGTACACTCCAATTTGATTTATATAAATATTCACGGTTGATGAATTCATAAATAAAAAATTTCTAAATTGAAATTTCGTGGTCTATGGAGTTGTGCTACGATTACTATTGTCTCACCTGATATATCTGCGTTTGCAGACTCGGTGACTTTGCCAACGTATATTATGTGAGAAATGCCTAGCTGGTTGTCGGCCAGGGTAGCTCAGTGGTAGAGCATCCGTGCGTTAAGCGGAGGGCCCGGGTTCGATTCCCGGCTCTGGTATTTTTCACATAGTTGGTAATAAATAAAAATATCAACCTGTACACTCCAATTTGATTTATATAAATATTCACGGTTGATGAATTCATAAATAAAAAATTTCTAAATTGAAATTTCGTGGTCTATGGAGTTGTGCTACGATTACTATTGTCTCACCTGATATATCTGCGTTTGCAGACTCGGTGACTTTGCCAACGTATATTATGTGAGAAATGCCTAGCTGGTTGTCGGCCAGGGTAGCTCAGTGGTAGAGCATCCGTGCGTTAAGCGGAGGGCCCGGGTTCGATTCCCGGCTCTGGTATTTTTCACATAGTTGGTAATAAATAAAAATATCAACCTGTACACTCCAATTTGATTTATATAAATATTCACGGTTGATGAATTCATAAATAAAAAATTTCTAAATTGAAATTTCGTGGTCTATGGAGTTGTGCTACGATTACTATTGTCTCACCTGATATATCTGCGTTTGCAGACTCGGTGACTTTGCCAACGTATATTATGTGAGAAATGCCTAGCTGGTTGTCGGCCAGGGTAGCTCAGTGGTAGAGCATCCGTGCGTTAAGCGGAGGGCCCGGGTTCGATTCCCGGCTCTGGTATTTTTCACATAGTTGGTAATAAATAAAAATATCAACCTGTACACTCCAATTTGATTTATATAAATATTCACGGTTGATGAATTCATAAATAAAAAATTTCTAAATTGAAATTTCGTGGTCTATGGAGTTGTGCTACGATTACTATTGTCTCACCTGATATATCTGCGTTTGCAGACTCGGTGACTTTGCCAACGTATATTATGTGAGAAATGCCTAGCTGGTTGTCGGCCAGGGTAGCTCAGTGGTAGAGCATCCGTGCGTTAAGCGGAGGGCCCGGGTTCGATTCCCGGCTCTGGTATTTTTCACATAGTTGGTAATAAATAAAAATATCAACCTGTACACTCCAATTTGATTTATATGAATAGTTTTCTGTTTATGTTTTAAAATGTTGAAAGCTTTTTTAATGTTTTAATTAATATGTTTCTTTATTTTATATAAGCATTAATTTTAAAACTCAAACTAATTATTTTTCCCAGTTTTGGTTTCCGGTTTAGATTTACTTTGTCAGATAACCAGCATGGTTCAGTGTTTATTATTATACATGTAAAAAGACAAAATATTTTTCAATATCGTTTTCAGGGAATAAATTCATATATTTTTATTTTGAAAACTCCTAATTTGAATCTGCTTTTGCATTTTATATACATGATAGTTTTGAAAATCATAGTAATTTCAAAACCAAACAAGTTATTTTAACTTTTTTTTTTTTTTCTGTTTTTAGTTTTGATATTACTGCTTTTATTTAATTTCTTGTTCAACATTTCAAGAAAACGAAAATGGCGGTGTTGCGATTCTTTGGTGGTGGTAATGATGTTAAGGCTAAAAAGGCTAAAAGTTGGTAATTGATATAAAACATTTGGAGAGGCTTATTCATCAATAACGCACACAAAATTTTCATCCAATTAAAGTGCATCGATCATTGGTTAACAATCCAAATGACCCTGATTATTATTACCATTATGTAACATATATTTGTGTACATGGTGGTAAATATGAGACAAAAAGTAAAGGAGTGCGTCCAAATCAAAAAACATTTGCAGTAGATTGTCCTTTTAAAATTTTTGTCAGGTTGAATAATGCACCCAATCCCCATTATAAAATAACACAAATTCACCAAATACATAATCATGAAATTGGACCTTTGTTTTATGATCTGTATCCAAAACAACGTCGACTTGATAGTAAAGAAAAAACAACATTAAAGATCTATTTTCCTACAATGTAAGTAACAAAGATTTAAAATTATTTATACAGAATAAAACTGGTAAAAATTTGACATCTTATGACATAAAAAATATAAAAATGAGACACAGGATAAAAAATTAAATGTTAGTAATCTACTAATTAATGAACTTGACAAACTAGCAGAAAATGATGACTGTAAGAAAATAATGTATTTCAGTTTTTACTAATCCAAACAAAAATTATGAGACACTTAACACAACAATTCTCTTCTGTATTATTCATAGATGCTACATATAAAATAAATATTGAAGGATTTCCTCTTTATACAATCATGTGTGAGGATAGTCATGGAGTAGGTAGGCCGCTGTGTTATATTTTTGTTTTAAATGAAAGAGTAAACACTGTAAAACCTGCACTTAAAATTTTTTTTGACTTTAATCTTATTGTGACAGATTTGTGCAAAATTATTGTTACGGATAAAGATTTGAATGAAATGAATATAATAAAAGAAATTTTCCCATATTATGTATTTTTCATATTTTAAAGTATTAAAGGCAAAAAGTTTTGAATTTGGACATAAATAATGAAGGAAAAAACCAAATTAGATCAATTTTACAGGGACTAATTTATTCAAATTCTGAAGAAGAATATTTTCAATATGTAGAAAAGTTGAAAATATCTTGTCCTCCAGATTTTTTTTCATATTTTTTAACAAATTGGCACAGTTGCAGAGAAAAATATGTACGGGCATATACAAAAACACTGCAACATTTGGGAAATACAACCAATAATCAAATAGAGAGCCATAATCAAAAAATAAAAGCTTTTTTGAAACCAGAAATACATATTCATGTTGCTGTTAGAGAACTTTTTAACTATATAAAAAATGTTACTAATTCATTAATCCATACATCCTTTAAGGAACCTAAATGTACTTTAGTTAAGGACAGTATTACACATCTTCATTTACACATCTTCAATTTGTGCTGTGTTCATTTTAAAGATAAAAATTATTCAATCCAAAATTTAACTTCATGTACCTGTTCGTTTAATTGTCAGTATGGTCTTCCTTGCCAACATATATTTGCTACACGCTTTGGCCTAGGGGAGGATTTATTTAATAAGAATTTAATGAACAGTAGATGGTTGAAATCCACTTCGGAGATGCCTAGTGCTCTCTTTGAAAAAAAATTTCAGTATACAAGCAGTTGTTTCCCCAGCAGCACCACAAACAGGAGTACAAAAATTTGTGTATGCTCGAGTTCTTACTGATAAGCTAGCAACATTATTATAACAATGTGGGGCTGAAGAATTTAAAGAAAAAATTAATTTTTTGTTAGAATTGAGCAGAGCATGGGAAAACAATGAAGAAGTATGTTCGTTCAAAAAGGGAAAAATTTATTCAAATTTTGAATCTAATGAGAACAATACAACTAAGGATATGTTGTCTAAAAAATTACATAAAGTAGAACAAAACAATACAGAAATTAAAGAATTTTCCAAAGAGAAGTTAGTAATTCCTACTGTTAAACATAGATGAGGAAGGGCGAAAGGTGCTTTTCCACCATATAATATCCAACCTAAACAACATACTAAAATAAGTTAGAGAAATTAAAGCAAAACAAAATCCAGATATAATTCAAAATAACGAAAAACTGAGAGCAAAATACGGGCCTCTCTCTTACTGATTTTAAATGTTTAACTTGCAATGATATGTTAAATGATAATATTATTAATGCTGGACAGGAATTAATAAAACTGAAATTTCCACATATAAATGGTTTGCAAGATGTAATTTTAGGTAACCATAGTAGTAGTAGCTTTTTCAAGAAAAAGTAAGGCAGTTTAATTCCTGAGTAAGTTTTCCAAACTTATTTAATTATTAAAGATTTATTCTTATAATTCTACAATGATACACTGGGAGCAAAATCAAAAAACAAAAATTACGCAGCAGATTGTGAGATTATTTGGAAATTTCACAGATTATGAAATAACACATTCGATTTTCTAAATGATATAATGAAATTCCAAAAAGAAAAAAAAATATATATATACAAGATTATTTGGAAGTTACACAGATTATGAAATAACATAAATAAATAAGATAGAAGATTGTGAGATTATTTGAAAATAATTTAAAATATTTGTAGTCCCTGAAAAAAATCTTTTCTTATAGGTTCTGGGTTATAATAAACTAAATTTAAAAGTAGCATTTACATTGTGGGTGGAGAAAAATTATTCTACACTCATCATCAATCATCAAAATTAACTTTTCAGAGTTCCTAGGAATGGCGTTCCTTCACCTCTAATAGTAGTAGTATGTAGAATAAATAATATAGTAGAATATATGGCCAGGTAGGTCTTTCTAGATTCAGGCATGAGAGTGCAGAAAATTAAAAAAAGAGGAAACACGCGTGTTCATAAAATTAATTTTAAAAGAAAAGTAATGCTCACAGAAAAAACTATACAAAATATTTTAAAAGTGACAAATTAAACTAAAAGAATAATGCACATCAACACGATAAATTATGTGTTAAAAAAAAAAAAACGTAAGCTTGCAATCAACATTTAATCATTGGCTGGTGGGGGAAGGCGAAGGCGGTAAAAAGTAGTTCATGAGAGAAACATTAAACACAATTCTACTTCTTTATAGGTTCTAAAATATCAAGGAAGTTTAAAATTAATATTGTGGATGGATAAATATTCAAAAATAAAAGGCTTCCCACAGAATGTTGGATCGGCAATGGTTAGAAATGAAAAGGGGGGGGGGGGGGGGGGAGGGCAAAAAAAAAATTACATCAGTGAGAAATATTGAATAATTCTGTTCTTTTATATGTTATAGAATCTGATAAAGCATGTTTAAAATGAATATTGACATTTATATTTTGGATGGAAAAAGATTGAGAATCTAAAGTTTTTCCACTTTCTGAGGGTTGGAATTTCCACATTCATGAATTTCCATTTTGTAGATATATTGGATTTTCGGGTCTTTCAAGCCCGACGCTCGTGTTCATTTTTCCCGATCTCAGCCCAATTTTTTTAGCGGGGTGGCGATATTTTTAGAGTAAAATGAAGCGATATAAGACATGTGGCCAGAGGAGAAAATGCCATATTTGTCAGAGTAAAAAAAAACAGAAAATCTGCAATTTGTTGTGCTAAGTGTGATAAAAATATCTGTAGTAAACACAATACTTACATATGTAAAGAATGTGAATAAATTGTAAGTATATTTTTAATTGTTCACTTATTATACTTTTAATTATTCACATTTTTAATTTCAACCATAAAAAATTCTGGTTGGTTTGCTTTTAATGGAATATAACATTAGAAGAAAAAGATGCTTTTATATCAAATTTATATGCACTGTGAAGAAAAAAGTCCTGTTTGCTGCCAGAAATTTTCTGAATTACAGAAAATTTCTGGCAGCAAACAAGACTTTTCTTTGACAGTGTGTACATTGTATATATATTGTACAAAAGGACTTGAACTGGATAGCTTCTAGTCAAAGGACTAGGGACCACCCTTTTCTAAAACACTATGTCAAGTGACCTATTTCGTGAAATGTTGAGATTCTTATGCTCTGACAAAAAATCAACAAAAACAAAACTTTAGAGACAGAAAAAATTGTCTTTTTTTCTATCTGGAATCATTTCCAAAACTGCAAAACTAACTATACACCAGGTTAGCAATGCAAGTAATAAGTCCACTTCAGAACAAAGGTAAAAATGTCAGTATAGACAACTTTTTCATAACACTGAAGCTCGCAGAGCTATTGAAATACAAAAATGCCAGACTTTTAGGAATTGTAAAATGCTCAAGAAAAGAAATACCAATCTCTGTAAATTGTTAAAATCCACATTGCATTCAACTATGGTACTAACCCATAAAGACTGTCTAAATGTTTATCAAGGTACAAAGATAAAAATGTTTTACTGCTACCATCCAGCCATAAAAACTGCATATAACCCCTTAAAAATCTACCTGATACAATCACTTCTTACAATGCAATTAAATACAGAATGGACGTAATTGACTAAATGGCAAGGGTATACAGTCAAGTCTGTTTCTCGTAGGTGGACAGTGCAGGTTTTTTGCAATATTTTAGACCTTGCTGCAGTCGAAGCCTGGGTTTTATAAAGCTCCAACAGAAAAATCTATTAGTAGATGGCAATTCAACTTGCTTGAAGAATTGTAAGAAAAATTTTGTACTTTCCCAACAAAAAGAGTATGTACATCCATAAATTAAATGTGAATGAGTCTGTTCCAAATATAAAACACTCAGTGATAAGTAGATATTTGCATTAAAAAGTAGTAAGCTGTTGGAAGAGATACTCTGTATGTATTGAACATGTTTCATGCTGCAGTTAAACAAACATCATTTTTGGTTGATTGATTAATTTATTTTCAACATGGATGAAAAAATCTGTGTGCTGACTGATTTGTCAATCTAAAAAAAACCACAATTCAACATCATTTTTCCAGATTGGGTGCACGAAAAGCTACTTTAAAAATTTTAGAATTTTGTTTTGCATCCTCCGGAGGGGAAGGGTGGGTAAAATGCAGTACTTAAGGTTATTCTGGCCAATAACTCTGTGACAAACAGAAAGAAATGTAATGAGCAATATTTATTTCAATTTTACTATTAGAGGTTATTCTGTAGTATTGGAATATAAAATACACTGCATATTTTAGGATCTACATATGAATATATTCAATGCTGCAAACTTCTTTATTTTGCCTTATGGGATAAGGCAAAATGGGGTCTCTCAAGTTAAACTTTACTGACACAGTTCACAAACTAACCTGTTATTGTCTTCATCAACATCAGCACATAAGTCATGAGCCTGCATTGCATTCACTGCATTTGATCCATTCTTATCTTTTTGCTGATCTTTCATATATTTCGTGACAGTACAAGCATGTAATATCTACATAGGCTGGATCACTGTCTGACGATGTGTCATCTATTAGTAGGGTAGGAACGCAACTTCCTTTGGCTTATGAACTTTTTTTCTTTTTTTGCCTCTTTTTCTTGATCGCAGGCCCAGACAAGGACTTTGCACCAGTTTTTTTTTTTGTTTAGCCACTGTTTCATTGATCAGTTGTTATTTGTAAGAGCCTTGTCCATCAACTCATTCTTCATTATATTTCGTGGGAAAACAAACATAGGAGGGACAAAAATACCAAACCTCCATTGTAATCAAGGTTCCTCTTCTCAGCAGATGTTAGTCTATCGACTTGACGCTTTCCCTTCAAAGATATTACTTTGCACAAGTGCTTGCTTACCGTAGTGATGCCTGTTTTATAAGAATTTGAAAACATGTGCTGCAGGGAAAAGTTTGGTATCTTGGATGGACAAGAGCAAGTCAAAGAATTTCTTAACATTCTCTCTGTTGAAAGAGCGAGCACGAGTTGCTGATGTTGGTTCCAGCATTCTGAAAGATAATGTGGGATTGTCCTTCATAAACTTGCAAAGCGAAGATGGAACTTGTGGTAGGAAGATGAGGACTGCCTGGTGGGGAAATGAGATTCATACCAAACTCAAATTTATTGTATAAAGCCAATTCAGCAACAGGAGATTATCACGTCCAAATGAAATCCAAAACATTTGAAAAATGAGCTGAAGAAAAAATTATACCTAATCTCCCACAAAATGCAGTAGTTGTCATAGACAACGCACCATATCATCCTATACAATTAAATATCAAGTGCCAAATTCCTTGAATAGGAAGGACGAAATTATGAATTGGCTTTCAGCTAATAATATTCCTTATTCAACAGATTTGAGAAAAGTTGAATTATTAGAATTAGTCAAAAGGAATCAACCTGCAAGAAAACTTTATAAATTTGACTCTATGCTTCAACAATATGGATTCACAGCATTGTGACTACCGCCCTATCATTGTGATATTAACGCAAGAGAGTTTATTTGGGCAAAAATTAAGAACTCTATCTGGAGTCACTATGTGACTGGGGATATTACTCTTTCAAAATTATTGATTATTTCGAATGAAGCTATTGGAAGTGTGACTAATAAATATTTGAAAAAATATTGCTCCCGGGTTGCTTCACTAGAAAAGACTTATTGGGAAAGGGATAGAATAATTGAAGATTTAAACGAATCTCTGCAAACAAGAGTATCGGAAACTGACGATTTTGACGTTTCAACTGACGAATTTTAATTATTTCTTCAAGAATTTTGATAATAAACATCAAAACGAAAGTAAGTGTCAAATACTTAAAGCAACATCCAGTTTCAAATAGTATCATTTTTATTAAACATTCTATTTCAAATGCTTCAATTAATTTATAAAATGATTTAATCATTTATAAGTAATAATTGACAATTTTTAAAATTTGCATTTCATACTTCAGAAGATTCAAAATACTGACAAAGAACTGACTGACATTTTTATTGAGTATAATATTTATATTGAAATTTAAAACTATCCCTTTATAATATTATCAGCTTTTCTTTCAATTAATTGTAAAAGAGTAATATAACCAAATATTCAAGAAGTAGTTCAAAGAAGGAAAATAAATGCAATCAGAGATTAATTTTTTAATAACCATAAACAAACACATCTCTAGATACTACGGACATTCCCATTTTATAAATGGAACTCAACTTCTCAGAATTCTCCCTTTACATTAAGTAATGATATAGCTGAAACATTTTATACAATTCATAATACAAAACACATAAAAACCAGTTGTTGGGAATTTTGTAACCGCAGAAATTTATTCTGCAAATTCTAAAGTACCAAATAGACTTTTTGTTGCGCAAATCTGCTCAACTGAGGAGGAAAATGCTGAGGTTTTATTTTTAGAAAATATGATAAAACAAACAAAACTTTTTTTTCCTGAAAAAGAAGACTAAAGTTGGGTTTTATTATTTCAAATCAAATCTTTGTTGCCTGAACCATTATTTGATGATCGGCGATTGAGTTATACAATTAGTGAAGCCCTTGATGAAATATATGCTTGATTTTACTAATTTTTATTTTGTTACTAATGTAATTACTAAATGTAAGAAATAATCGTGTAATTTTTTTTTTTTTTTTGTATATACAGAATTTAGTCATTGAAAATTAATTGTATATGAATTAAAGAATATTTAAAGGAGACATCGCATTGGAAAATTCAACATACAAAACACCTACAGAACTTCCGAAATTGCAATTTCATTATTACCTTTGGCATTCTAATACGTTCAAGACTTTTACTGTGTTATACACATTTATAATAATCATAAAAATTGCTTTATCTTTTAGTAGAAATTCTAACCAACTTCTAAAAAAATACTTAAAAATACCAAAAAAGTTGCTAATTTTAAATATATTCCATGATGTCCCCTCCGCAACATGTTTAATTTTTAATTTTTTTTTTTCAGAAGGATCTTTTCTAAACTGTGCTTCTAAAATGTGCCTTTCTAAACTATGCTTTCTAAAGGTGACTGTATAGTCCACAAAAAAATTTGTTAGAAAAGTTTTGCTGAATTTTTAATTAATTCTTTAATTATTGAAATATCTAGTGTTAACGATAATTATTTCAGAATATCTTATTTAAATATCTTTATTTTTAGGTGAATCTAAATGTTCAAATAAAGAAGATAAATCTTTATGCAAAGAGGTTTCTGCATTAACACAAAGTATTAGTTCAGACTGGGCAGAAAATTTCTACTTTCCTGTAGAGAGACTGCCGAAAGTTGTGAAAAATAAACTGGAACGGGAAAAACAGCTAACACCTAGTGAGTATAAGGAGTTTATAAGAATTCTGATATCATCTGTTTTAGAAGTGCATGAAAAGCCCCTGAAAAGACATACCTGTAGTTGCCAAAAGAATAATCAATAAATTTCCAATTATGAAAGAGTTTACAGATGATCAAAGTGTTGGCAGTGGATACGATGGGATGTTGAGAAAAATAATAGCAAGAGTAGAAAACGTTTCACGAATTACAGCAGAATGAAAAGAAAGAAAAAAAAGAAGTTATGGATGTTCTAATTTTTATCCTGAACAAGGGGATGTAGACGAAAATGAGAAGAAAAGAAAAATTCTCCGACATGAGTATGAATTATTATCATGGAACTGCGAAAATGTTAATGTGCTGATGAAAGAAACATTTCCAAGTCAAAGAAAAGTATCATTACTATTTCCAGCATTGAAAAACTAAAATCGGATTGGCCATTATCTATTTATTAGTAGGTGTTCATTCAGTCATTTTAAACTGCTAATGGATATGGACAGTTTTAGAAATGGATAGAATTATAAATAAAAAAGTACCAGAACTGTTTGAATTTTTAAAGTCGCAGGAATCTGAGCCACAGATTAATCTCACTGATCTTTACAGATATCTGGAAGCATTAGCAAATTATTTTTCGGAGGACTTTACTTCAATAATCAGAATATTTGATGCACTATTTACATTTCAATTTTTAGTATGATCTTTTTTTTTATTCTGTTTTTAATATATATATATGTTTTTTTTTAATTATGAAATATGGAAGTATATTGAAAGAAAGTTAATTCAATTGTTCACAATATTTAATCCATTTTTAGTAACTCTCCTAAACCAATTCAAGCTGCTGTGATATTCAATTCAGTATGCAGTATTGTTATTAATTATTGCCTGTAAGTGTGATCAGGGTATGTCAATTTAAACAAACTTGATTAAAATCACTTGGATTTGTGAAAATATAGTTTTATGCCTTAAAACTAGGGGTGGGAATAGATTAAAGGTTTTAACTGGGTTAATCGTAGTTAATTGATTAATCGGTCAATCGGATTTTTAATCAGTTTTTATTTTTTTTTATTTTTTTTGTATAATCTTATTTCAACGATGAATAAAACTCTCCTATATTTTTTACTTCCACTGACTGACTACTGTAGGTAATGGAAGTATTGTATTCGGTCCAAAAATTCCATAGAGATTTCACATGATTTACAAGTTTTAAGGTCTCTTGAGTCAAAAAAGTGGTTTTTGGAAATTGGTCAGTGTGTATGTATGTGGGGATTTGGTTGGTTGGTGTCTTTTTATGGCGCAAGGTCCCAAGAAGGACATACTGCGCCAAACAGAAGTTAAAAAAATCCAAAGAGAAGCACATGGATGGGGGTCTACCCCCATCCACAAAGTCAAGAAAAAAGATACTTTAAAAAATTAATGCAGTTACATAACAATTAAAACAAAACAGCACAAGATAAAAAATAGAGTAAAATCAAATTTCACTATAAATACCAGAATGTTTTAAAAAATTTATCAGTTTCGAATGAGGTTTGCTACCGAGAAGGCTTGTCAAATTTGGTGAGGATGAGTTAAAAAACTGCCGATAAAGATGACGGAGACAAGGACAGTCGGTGAGGATATGGCGAATGGTAAGCTGACTAAAGTGGCATTTGGGACAAGAAGGTTCACTTTCCCCTAGGAGTAAATGCCGGTGTGTAAATCGTGAATGCCCAATTCTAAGTCTAGTAATAATAACATCATGCTTTCGTGGAATTAATGTAGGCCATATTTCAATGTTTGATTTAATCCCCTGTAATTTATTATTAATTTCCCATTCCCACTCTCGTTGCCAGATATTTCTTAAAGAACATCTTAGTGCAAGTTTTATATCTTCATATGGAATTGGACATTCAAGAGGAGTCAATCCCTGCTTTGCAGCTCCATCTGCAGCTTCATTACCTTTAATGCCAACGTGAGAAGGAACCCAGCAAAATAAAATTTTGTATCCCTTTCTAAGAAGTTCGTTATGAATTTTTAAAACTGAAGTAAAAGTGGTAGAGCAAGAGCTAGAAGTCAAGGAATCCAAGACACTCTTTGAGTCAGTATAGATGATGAATTTTCTATGACTATGGGATGAAATGAGTTTGAGAGCAGCCTCAACAGCAATGAATTCTGCAGAAAAAATGGAAAATGTACTAGGGAGGCGATAGCTAACAACAGTGTTATCCAGAACGACACCACAGCCAACAAGTCCACTCATTTTTGACCCATCTGTATAAATATCAATATAGTCATTGTATGTGTGTCGATGAGATGCGAAAAGTGTCTGAAAAACGGTTGCATCAGTACTGGATTTGTCGAAACCATTGAACAGGTGTATGAGAGTGACAGTCTTGGAGTTCCAGGGAGTCATATATGAAAAAGAACGAGAGCGAACATGAATGTCACTGAGTGATGTACAAGAAATAATGTTTTTTACTCTCAGTCCAAATGGTGGGATGCAAGAAGGGCGATTCTGAAAAAGAGATTGATCTGTGCTGCCAATATGAGGTTGGAGTGGGTGATGAGAATGAGAAAGTATGCGATAATACAACTCCAAGGAGAGCTTTTGTCTGATGTTAGTGAGGGAAGGTTCCACACAGTCAACATATAAACTGTTAACAGGAGAGGTACGGAAAGCACCGGAGCAAATTCGCAGAGCAGAATTGTGCACCGTGTCAAGTTTTTTCAGATAAGATGTGCAAGTAGAGCCATAAACCTGACATGCATAATCTAACTTGGAGCGTATAAGAGCACGGTAAATTTTCAGGAGAGATATACGATCAGCACCCCAGGAAGTGTTTGAAAGAACTTTTAAAATATTTAATGTTTTATCACATTTTGTCCGTAATTGTGAAATGTGTGGAATAAAAGTAAGCTTTTTGTCAAAGATAACACCCAGAAAACGAGCAGTGTCAACAACAAAAATAAGATTACCGTTCATATAAATCTCTGGGTCAGGATGAAGACCCCGTTTACGACAAAAATGCACACATTGTGTTTTGTCATTCGAAAATGTAAAGCCATTAATTTTTGTCCAATTTGTAATGCGGTTGATTGCAAGCTGTAGCTGACGTTCAATAAAGCGCATGTCATAACCCTTGCAAGAAATTTGCAGGTCGTCAACATACAAACTGCCCTGTGCATTAGGTGGCAACTGTTTAAGAACATCATTTATTTTTAATGAGAAGAGTGTGACACTCAAGACACTGCCCTGAGGTACACCTTCTTTCTGAAAGTAAAAATTTGAATAAATTGATCCAATTCGTACACGGAAGCGTCTGACATTTAAAAAATTTTGAATAAAAATAGGCAGATTTCCTCTAAAGTCCAGATTAAAAAGATCTCGTAAAACACCATAACGCCAGGTTTTGTCATATGCTTTTTCAATGTCGAAAAAAACTGACACTAGATGACAACGTCTAACAATGGAATTGCGTATATTGGTTTCAAGCAGAAGAATATTGTCAATTGTCGAACGACCTTTTCGAAATCCACTTTGCCATGGAGGAGAGATTAAATTATTCTTTTCTAGTACATATACAAGCCGGTTATTAATCATTTTTTCAAGAAGTTTGCACAAGCAGCTTGTCAGGGCAATTGGTCGGTAGTTTTTTGGATCAGATGCATCTTTACCAGGTTTGGGGAAAGGGATAACAACAGCATCATGCCATATAATAGGGAAAGTATGTTCTGGCCAGATTCTATTATACAGTTTAAGCAGGTTTTTAAGGGAATATTTTGATAGATGTTTAATCATAGGGTATGTAATGCCATCAGGGCCAGGAGCAGAGGTACGTGTACTTCTGAGAGTGTTAGTTAATTCATTTTCAGTAAAAGGCCTATTGTAATCTGCAGATGAGTTAGAACTGAAATTGATAATAGAGCATTCAGCTCTATGTTTGTAAGACAGAAAAGGCTCGGAGTAGGAATTTGAATTAGAGATGTCAGACAGAGTACTGCCAATAGCATCTGCAATATTTTTGGTGGAGGTAATAGTTTGACCATTGAGTTTAAGGAATGAGATACTACTATGATTATTTTGAATGCCCATTGTTTTTCTGACACGCTGCCACAGTTGCTTGCTGCTAGTATTTGATGTGATACTGGACACATAGCTGATCCAAGAATCTCTTTGAGATTTTCTCCGGATTTTACGTGCATTCGCCCTAGCTCGCTTATATGCTAAATAATTGGAAGTGGTAGGATATCTGCGAAATATTCCCCATGCTTTTTGTTAAAGTTTTTTTGCTATTTTGCAGTCTTCATTCCACCACGGTTTTGATTGTTTAATAGGATGGCCAGCAGATTTAGGAATGGATATATTTGCAGAATTAATAATGACATTGTTAACCTCAGTGACTGCCCTATTAATGTCACCTTCAACCATGGCACTTGTAATAGTTGCATTTAAGGAAAAAGCTGCCCAATCAGCTTTGTCGTAAATAAAATGAGGATTATGAATAAGAGTCTGATTAAAATCATACAAAGTTAAGAACAATGGGAAATGGTCGCTATTGTATAAGTCACTGCTAACAAAGAAATTAAGATATGGATAGAGAGTAGGAGAACAAATGGCAAGGTCTATTGCATGAAATGTTGTGGAAGGTTCATGGAAATAAGTATTCTCACCGTTATTTAAAATACACAATGAATTGTCAGTAATAAAGTCTTCAATGACTTGTCCACGAGGATTGACGTCATGGCTCCCCCAAAGCGGGTTATGTCCATTAAAGTCTCCAAGAATAAGGAAAGGGGAAGGAAGCTGTAAGATGAGATTATTGAGATCTTGTTTGAGGATAGAAATATTTGGTGGTAAATAGATGTTGCAGACAGTTAACAGCATATGCGAATGCATTTGAACGGCGACAGCTTGAATGGATGTGTTCAATGGAATATTGATGTGAGGAACATTATTCGCAATAAGAAGAGCTACACCACCTGTAGCTCTGTCACTCTGAGTGAAATCTTTCCGAAAACAACTATATCCTTGAATATTAACAATATTGTTAATTTTTAAGTGGGTTTCTTGAAGAGCAAGGCAGATTGGTCGATGATCAAAGATTAAATCTTTGATTTCATCCCGTTTATTATTAAAAGAGCGGCAATTCCAACTGATGAAATTAGTCATTAAAGTTTTTTTTTTTTTCTTAGATAAAAGTATCTACGTCACTATGTTCAGATAGGGTAGACATTTTGTCTTCCTCGTCGGATGGATGAAGAGAGATACAGTCCTCTTGATTTTTTGAAATATTTTTATTTGGTTTCACTGCCAGAGATATGGAATTTGATGAAACCTTTTTCTTTTTCAGTGAACTAGTTTTTGAAGGTGCATTTTGATGTTTTACAGAGATCATATTTTTTAGCGTTTGTGAATTTCTTTTGGGGAAGGATGGTTTTGAAGATGATTGTGATGGTTGGGAGATCTGATTATGTTTAGATTGCTGTTTTTGAGGATTAACTTTCACTATTTTATCAGAGGAAGTACTATTGTTAATATCATCTGTTTGTATCGCTATGGTTTTATAAGTCTTTTTGTTACTGGCTGAAGCAGCGGCCGCAAAAGATTTACCAACTGTGGGTGTCCTTGATTCAACAATTTTCCGGGCTTCAAAATATGAGATGTTTTGTTTTGTTTTTATGGTTTGAATCTCCTTTTCACTTCTCCATTTCTCACAGGATTTAGAATAAGCAGGGTGGTCTTTTTTACAGTTAGTACAACAGACAGGGGCTTCACACTTTTGACTATCGTGACCCACTGCACTGCAGCGGGCACATGTGAGATTTCCACGGCATGATGTTTTTGAGTGCCCATAACGTTGACAGTTGAAGCATCGTAAAGGGTTAGGTATATAAGGCCTTATTGGACATTCGAGGTAACCTGCTTTAATTGAACGTGGGAGAGTAGGAGAGTCAATGGTTAGAATTATGCGTTTTGTGGGTATTTGTTTATTATCACGGAAAATATTAATACGGCGCTCAGCTATTACTTTTTGGCTTTTAAGATTATCAAGAATTTCTGCTTCTGGTATGTACTGGAGGTCAGATTCCGATATAACACCTCTACTGGTATTCAGAGTACGGTGAGCACTAATTGTGACAGGGATAGTTCCAAACAGTGTACATTTTTTTAAGTTCTTTGCTTGTGTGCTATTTTCTAATTCTATCAAAAGTTCTCCTGATTTCAACTTTTTTACTCCCTTTGGTTCACCTACAATGGACTGGATCGATTTCTGAATCAAAAACGGTGATGTTTTATTGAAGTCACCTTCATTTCTTTTAATCACAAAAAATCTCTCTTCATTTAAAGCAAAAACATTAGCTTCAGATAAGCTAGATGAAAATTCATCCATTCTCTCTCCCCAAGATTTAGAATTAGCTTGGCCCGAGCAAGACGCATTAATCGAATTTTCCAAAATTGTAGCCATAATAAGAAATATAAGAGAAAAGGGTGAGTGTTTCTTCCAACACACAAACGCAAAGGGTTTTTAAGAATCCTCTCTGGGACACCCATAACCACTCACCAGCTAGCCGACCCAGTTCAGGCAACACATGTGGCAGTCATGTTAGTCCGGTGTTTCTCGTTCGAGTAGTCACCGTTGTCTCACCTTCACCAAGGGCACCAGTCTCCCAGTGTGACCCCAAGGCTAGACTGCCGTGGCACCCTCACCAAAATCTTTGCCCCGATAGCCAGCGCCACATCTACACCTGACTTAACTTGGTTAGTGTAATAATTGTTAGTATATATATATTTTTTTGTTGCATTTTACAGTTTTATATATTTTTTTTTAGTTTTTTTTTTTTTTTTTTTATAACAGCCAACAAAGAAACAAAGTGAGTGAGAGCAGAACGAAAAACAAGTAAATATAACAAGGTGAGTGCTTTTTTTTTTTTTTAAACAAGACAAGACCAAAAACAAACTAGCATCGGAAAAACGTAAAATAAAAAACCAAACAAACCAATATCTTATTGGGAAAAAAAAAAAATACAAAATAAAAATAAATAAAATAAAATAAAATAAAATAAAAGTAGAAAAAAAATAAAAATAAAATAAATAAATTAAAAAAATAAAATAATAAAAAATAAAAAGAAGGGGAAAAGAAAAGAGCACTCAGGTCCGGGGTTCGTGACATCCCCTGAATACCTAAAGGAGGTATTCCCCTTGGGGAAAAAAAAAAAGAAAAAAGAGGGAAAAGAAAAGATCACTCGGGCCCGGGGTACGTGACACCCCCTGAATACCTAAAGAAGGTATCCCCCTGGGGGATGTATGTGGGGAATCTTTTGGCTATTACATCTCTGAAACTAATAAAGGTAGAACTACGAAACAAGTCTGTTGTACAGATAAATTTACCAAATTTTGGTGAAAATTGGAAAACCGGAAATGAGTAAGTCTGTATCTCAAAAAAAGCTCTAACGATTTTTTTTTTAAATTCCTGTATAAACACTATTAGATGTCCTTTTGAATAATATAGTTGGTTAGTTCAGGAAAATTGATCGGCGTCCTGTATAAATAGCTGAATTTCAGGTCCTGCAAGTATGTTACTTTCAATTCAAAACGGCTGTATAATTTTTTTTCAAACTTGCCATCAACCCTCTTTTAACTATCCTTTTGCATGTAATTGTTCTTTTCTGGTCAACAATTAACTATGGCAAGATTTGGTAAAAGTCAGTATCTCAAAAACAGCTCTAACGATTTTCTTGAAAATTGTTACATAAACCCATTTTAGATATCCTTTCTCATGCTTTACTTGGTTATCACAGGAAAATTAATACAATAGTCATCATGAGCAGATAGAACAGTTTCAGCTCTCGAAAATTGGTGTTTTTAAGAAAAAAATACTCTACCAATTTTTTTTATTTCTTTTAGAAAAATGACATTCTTATCGATCAACACTTCATTTAATTAAGGCATTACAAAAACTGAAATCATACTTCAAGTTATTTATGAGATATCAATTACGCCTGTAAAAGATCTGGACTACATTTCCTTCTTCAATCATGATTATCTGCTGACTGACACTAATGAGGATCACTCATTGTTCCTCAAGGTTGGATTGGTTGATTGCTGTTTAATGGTGCAAGGTCCACAATGGGACATACCGTTGTTCCTCAAGAACTTCTATTAATGATACATATTGACTGTCTACACGAACTATAAACATTCATAAACTTTTTTATTATTCTATTATATATAATTACATTTTTCACTTTGTAATTTCTCACTTTCATATCTGATTCCGTAGCAAAAGGATGCAAAATAAAATGCATCCAAAAATAAAATTAGTAGCTTAGTATTCTATGATTTATTCATTTCCAATACTTATAAAGCCACGCATTTTTATATATTCACTGGATGCTAATGTGATGTTTTTAGTTTACTTGATCTACAGATCAGAAAGTTATGGATATTCGTCTTTTGTTAGAAGAATAGCGCTGAGATTGCTGCACAGAAGGTAAGTGAAGAATTTTATTATTTATATAAGTCTTACCTTCTAAGAAAAAGTTTTGAATTTATTCATTTAATTAATTCTTTAAGATTTGATTAATAGTAATTTCAAACACTTTTTATCAATGATCACGAGACTGATGAATGTCTATAACAAATAATATCCATAAATCTATAATTAAGCATTATAAAAAAATAAACAGCCAAAATGGCATTAAAAGAAAATATAACCATCGATAAGCTTGATGATTCAAATTATTCAACTTGGTCATTTAAAGCTGAAATGCTTTTGACCAAAGAAGATTTATTTGAAGTAATAACTGAAGCTCCACCAGAACCAGTTACAACCGATTGGTCAAGAAAGAATAATACGGGGAAAGCCATGATAAATCTATTAATGACTCACAAATACATTTTAAAGATTTAACCAATGCTAGAGAGATTTGGCAGAAATTAAAAAGTATTCAGGAATGCCCAAATCTCTCAAACAAACTATATTTACTTAAAAAATTATACAGTTGCAAATTGTTCGAGGGCAAAAATGTGAACAATCACATTACTAGAATACTGGAACTCAGTCAACTCAAAAAACTGTCTGCAATTCGGGAAAATATTAATGATACCTGTCCGCACTGCTTTTGTGCCCTCTGTACAGGGTCACCCGAAAGTATTCCAAAGCATTGTGTTCTATGAGAGGTATTTTTTATAAACCATATTTTAATACCTTTAATTTATGTACATATTAATAAAATTGAAATATGTTATTAGTTTTCTATCGGGTATTTTCTATAGAAAATGGAGTAACCATCACTGGTTTGTATACAGCGACACCCGAAAGTATTCCACAGCATTGTGTTCTATGTGAAGATATTTCTATAAACCAAATTTTAATTATTTTTTATTTATCTTAATGAAATTGAAGTATGTTGTTCATATGCACAAAACAATGCTTTCTATAGTGTACAGTACGATTAGCATTAGATTTACAGGGCACATAAAAATATTCAGTTACGTTAAGGGTTATTATTGGACATTTACCAGAATTGCATTTTCGTTTACACTAAACATTTTCTAACAATTTTTAACTGAATATGATTTCAATTTGCATATTTTTTTGTCTGACTGTCCATCTATCCGTCTGCCTGCCCCCAACGTCTGTATATATTTTCAGAAATTTTAAAAAATGATATATGTTATTCAGGTTTACTATATGATATTCCCTATTTAAAATGGCATTAATTCTCTACAACTGGTTTATGTACAGGAATGCACATAAAATGCCAATGTATTGTGTTTTGGGACAGACATTCTTACCAATTACTTATTGATAACTTTATACTGTAAAAATCATAAGGAAATTCATATTTATTGTTAATATTCTAGAATAATGTTTTGTATAGAATATCATATGGTATTGATGCATAATTCTATGTCAAGGGAGTTACCACCCTTCTCAACCCCCATTTAATTACAGTGCCTATATTTCAAAACAAAAATCAAGTCTGTTATCAATTTCTTTGAATCTTGCAAACCTTGATCAACTTTTCAAGTGGCAACTAGATATGGAATCTAAAAGTATCAAATCTGCATTTCCTGTAGTTATTACTTTCTCATACTCATAAGGTAGAGAAAGTATTGTTTTTGGGTCAAATTTTTGAAAGTGAGTTTTTGTCCTATGGGTCCATTCATGGGTCCTATCGTCCAGGATTAACACGACTCGCCTAGTATAACTCTTGGTGGGGGTGGGTGGGCGGGAACCACCGCCACTTTAGAATGTAGGAAAAGAGGGGAAAAAAGGCTAAAAACCCCATAGGAATAGCATAAGAAAAGCAAAAAAACTCACAATGTCAAGTGTGTATTTACACGTTTTGAGGTCCCCTGAATATGAAAATAGTGTTTTTAACGGTTGGTCTGTGTGTGTGTCTGTCTGGTATCAGCATATCTCAAGAACAAATAGCAGCAGAGATTCCAAACTTGGTATTCTATAGAAGTAATTAAATCGTCACCACACTCTCCAGATCTCAACCCTATCAAGCATATTTGGAAAGAATTAGAATCCAACAAACAATTTCTTTAAAGTAACGACTAAAATCAGTGATACAAAAGGAGTGGAATAAAATCAGTCCAGAAGTAACAAAAATACTAGTACAATCTATGCCAAAAAGATTAAATGCAGTTTTAAAATCAAAAGGCAATCCAACAAAATATTAGGTATTAATTTCAATGTAAATTTTTGTTATTTTTTTGCTGTTATAGTTATACTAAGTATCCGATTACTTTTGTGTGGCTATTTTTCCTCTGTCACCATAAGATGTTCCGTTTTATAAGTACTACTTCATTTTTTGAAAATATATTTACTATCAAAATAATGCTAAATTAACACACTTTAAGATACAAAGAGTTCTTTTTATTTTAATTTCATATATTTCTTATAATTGATAAAATATTATAATAAATCCGAGTGGCCGATTATTTTTGTGAGTCACTGTATGTTATTTGAAATGGACATAAGGGGAAATTCAGTTTCAAAGAAGAAAAATGTTTAATTTCAACAGATAATCATACTTTCATTTTCTATTTTTTTTTAGTTTGACCTTTTTTTTTCAATTCCCCCCCCCCCCTTCCCCTAAAAAAAAAAAAAAAAGATTTTGTATCTAAATAAGCTCAAACGCAGTGATAGTGTCAAGAATTAAAATTTAAGTTTACATTTATTTTTTTATTTTTTATTGTGATTATCTGCAATTTTTCATATAAATTCATATCAAATATAATCTATAAATTTATTAAACTTTTAAAATTATAAGCTATTTGCTATTTAAAACTCAAACACAACTCCATAAAGAAATAATATGCTGTATCTGGTTCTTATTTTCCTAAGCAGTTCCAATGTTAATAGAATAATTAAACATGTAAATGTATATTAAATATACTGTTACAATGTAAAACTGTTAAAAGTGATTTTTTTATATACATATATATATTAATCTTGTAATTGTGAACTCGAAATCAGCACCAGGCAAAAATAACATACCTTTGTATATTTCCTCTACTGTTGTGAATTTTTTCTGTGCATTGCATGCATATTTTTAAAGCTAGTGCAAGATATTTATTATGGAATCATGTATAAGGAACAAATATTCAATGTTTTCTCTTTCGGATAGTTTTCCAGAAGACACAAAATTAAAAAAAGAAAATCTTATTATTGCTTGTTTAGATGTATTACTAGGAAGAACTTCGTTATAGTTTAACTTTGTTAATGTGAATGTCAAGAGGGATAAAAGTTTGTTCATGTTATCAATAGTTCATGCTATCATCATTAACTAATCTTCATTTTGACATCGATTGTGAAAACAGTTTACGTTAACAAGGTTCGACTGTATGTTGTACGCATATGACCCCATTTTTTTTCATTAGTTGAGGTCTTCAGTTATAATTTAAATTGAATAAAGAAAAGTTTAAAAGATGATAAACATGCAATATAAAAGACAAATTTTTAAAGTCAATTACTACTTACAAACACTATTGAAAAAGTTTTTATTTTTAATAATTTTGAATTAGAAAATAAAAAGCTTGCATGTAAAATGAAATAAAAATAATTATAAGATAAAAAAACTTTTTATATACCATGTTTTAAATTTTCTGATGAATCAGAGCTCTTATCAATGTGCATAAAATTTTTAAAGTGATAATGACGTCAATTTTTGTGAGATGCATAATTTAACTTTTTATAATTTTTTTAATGTTCACTTTTAATTAAATGCATTTATTTTTATTTTGAAAGAAAATGAACTCATAAATTCTCTTGGCAACAATTAAATTATAGCTAATATTTTATTGGCTATTTTAACGCTATTAGGATATTATTTTCATATTTTAATTATAAGAAAACTAATAAAAAATTCGAAAATCGGACTTCGAAGTATTGTGTTGTCACCTTGTAAGTTACAAATTTCTAGCTAGCTGGGAAGTTAGTTAAAAATTGATTGCAAGATTTGAACAAGATATATATAGGGAGAGTGTGAACTAATAGTAGGAATTGAACAAGAAACTAATCCATTTTCATTTCGTAATATATAGTCTGTAAAAATAGGAACAATAAAATAATCAGGTCAAACATTGTTTTGTTTTTCTTTTATAAGGTAAAATGATGTAAGTCAGACAATAAGAAGAATTTGTACAACACAATCTGCACAAGGGTCAATTGCTTCAGTTTTTGGTGATGAAAATTTAATCTGCTAGCTGAGTCATTTTTGTTTTGGCAAAAAACGATGTAATATATATATATATATACACACACATACAGTCGGTAACAGAAGTGTCCGAACACTAGCAAAAATTCCTATGTAAAAAAAGTACACTTCATACGGTTTTGTTAAATAAATCCTTGTCGAATTTTGTTCTTAGTCAGATGATTCCATAAGGATTTATTTAACAAAACCGTATGAAGTGTACTTTTTTTACATAGGAATTTTTGCTAGTGTTCGGACACTTTCGTTACCGACTGTATATATATTTGAAAATCATGATCAAAAGATTTAAATACTAAAAAAAACTTAAGATTTTTTTTTATTATTATTATTATTTAACACAAATAAAATTAATTGGCGAATAAAGTTTTATCTTGTTATTTACTTAAAATTATAATGTGTGCAATATTATTTACGTATGACTAATCAAGCAGAGTGAATGACAAGAAGAAAAAGCAATTAATTGTAGCTATGAATGGTATTTTCGAAAGATACCAGAATTTAAACAGGATGCCTAGCAGGTAAATTGAAAACAAGTGAAATGAATTAAAAATTAAATAGTAGAATATAGGAATTTATTGTAAAATACAGGAAAAATGTAAAAAATTATAAAATATAGGACATTTTTCATGATTTTTTAAAATATAGGAACACTTCGAGCCCTGCATATTATAAATGAAGTTTATCTCGGAAATTTCTGTTTGTTAATTGTTTAGTCCGACACCATGTAATTGCCTATAAGCCTTTTCTATATCAGAGAAACCAAATGTAAAGGTCATTGTAAGTTCACGTAAAAATACCTGAAATTTTAACAAGATAATCTAACTTCTTTGGTTTCAGATACTCGGTATCACGTGTCCTTATATAATTCAAAATATTTCTCTATCTTTAACTATTAAAGCAATTTATTTTTTCTAAATGGATATCGTTTTGGACACTTTCAATGAATTTTTGATTAAATTTATAATATATGTAAGTTTTACTTCCTTTTCATTACCATTCTTTACTCTGTGCGCGCTTTTTTCTTAATAAACGAAACTTCTTTCTACACACGTTGCCATTAGGATGTTACTAATTACCACATTACTATGGGTGAGTCCAGCCTGTGGATCACTTCGACCGAAAAAACTAAGCTCTGAGACATTTGATCCACGACCGGTCGAAAGCAGAGGCTAAACAACTCCGATCCGATCCAACGCCCTCTGTAGGCAGAGCAAGCTGCGGCGCTTATCTCTAACGTCATCAACACCGATTAAAAGAGATCCTAATCCGTGGTCATCAACATCAGGCTGTTGGTAAGACTACTATATAACAGTCTCAGCTGTTGGTGATAAAATTAAATCTACTATCTTTGCATATTATTGCGACGAAATCAACACAAAGAAACAAGATTTTTAGTTTTAATTAAAGACATCTTTTAAAACTGATTAAGGAAAAACTCGACATTTCTTAAGAATGAAATGCTACGTTTTTAACACTACCCTTACGATATATATGTATGTGACAAAATTTATAAACCTACTTTTATGTATATTACAAACCGCGGAGTAATATTAATAGGAGTTGAAGGTCCAATGGGAGAAATCTACGAAACTGTGATGTAAATTTTTGGTGAATATTAATTACTTTCATAATAGGACGAAAACTTACATTTAAAACATTATTATTTACCTTACATAAGTCCTAAATACCTTCACTATACGTATTTCAAGTGCCAGCGCACTCATCCTCAGGTGAACTGTGACATCTCGTTCCACTATTGTCATCGGGTATCGTCGGCGTTGCTTCTTCATTTCTTTTCGTCTTGGTTGATTGCTTGATTAAGTGGTTCCATTCTTTAGGGATTCGTGCATGTTCGCGGTCATTTACTGCCATGGGGTTAGTAATGATTTCTAGCGCTTCTCTTTTGAGGGCATAACTGTGATTATTGTTGTGGGCGATTTTATTAGTATGTATGCTGTTAATATTAATTGGGTTATTGAGGTGAGCGGATGTGAGCGCGGTGGATTGACGGTTATGATTTAAGTCGGATTTATGTTCTTTTTCGCGATCTATTATTTTCCGTTTAGTGACACCAATATAGCATGCGCTGGAGTTATTATTGTAGCTGAAATCTATTTTATAAATGCCGGAAGTGGATCTATTGTCAATCTTGTCTTTATCATTTCTAATATGTTGAAAAATATTCCGGTTAGGTTTAATTGGAATGTTTATAGTGTATTTTTTAGCGGCATTTTTTATTTTTATACTTGCGCCATTGCTGAAAGGGATTGGGGTAGTGAATTTTGGTTTTTCATTTTCAGCGTTGCTAATTTTATTAAGCATTTTTTTACGTTTTCTATATAGTTTGTTGATAATATTTTTTGGGTAGTTGGCTTTATAGGCGATATCTTTAATAAATTTAAGTTCTTCGTTGAGGAGGGTTTTATTGGAGCAGATAAGGATCGCGCGATTTATATAAGATCTTAAAGCGGCATATTTATAGGGAAGGGGGGTATGGCAGTGTTTATTGATGATTTCATTATTGGCTGTTGGTTTCCTGTAAACAGTTGTATCGATTGTGTTGTTTGAATTTTTCGTTATTTTAATATCTAGGTAGTTCAATGTGTTGTTAGTTTCATTTTCCATCGTGAATTTTATGTTTTTATCAAGGCTATTGAGATCGTTTAGAATTTTATTGGTGTCGGAATTTTTCGGTAAAACTGTAAAAACGTCGTCGACGTAACGAGTCCAGATTTTAGTTTTATTAATAATGTTAATGGCGGAGTTTTCGATAAGTCTCATCTTTAATTCTGCGAGGATCCCTGAGATGGGCGACCCCATGGGAACGCCCTGCTTTTGTTTGTAGATGTCATGATTAAATTGGAAGTATGATTCGTTTAGGAGCAAGTTATTGGTGCGGATTAAGGTTTCGCTAATCTTATTATCGCCGTATGTTTCAACTATTTTTCCGTTAACAATATTTGCTATTTCGGTAGTGTCAATGGAGGGATAAAGTTCTTTGACGTCGAAGCTTAACATTAGATCATCAGAATTTATATTGCTATCGCGAAGTTTTTGTATGAATTGCTCGTTGGAGCTTATAGAAAGATCGGAGTGGGGGAGAAGAGTTTGATAAATATTTTTCATGTACCGTTCTAAAAAATATGTGGGGCCTTCTGATTTGTTAACTATGGGGCGTAAAGATGGTGGATTTTTATGGTCTTTATACTTAGCGAATATGCGAGGGATAATAGGTGCGAAGTTGTTATTAGATGGTGGGGTATTGTGGGGCCAGTGTCCTGTTTTTAGTAGATCTTTAATTTTAGTGTTTAGTTTATTTAATGGGGAGGTTTTAAGTTTTTCAGCGTTTAATTTGTTAATCGTATTTAGCATAAGTTCGTTGTAGTTAGTGCGATTTAGTATGGTGATAAGGTTCGTTTTATCAGATTTTAAGATAGTGATATCTTGATTATTTTTCAAATTTTCTAGACATTTAATGTCGGCGGTATTGGTGTATTTATTGTTAGGTTCAGATATAGATTTTATAGCAATATTCCATATATTTTGTTGTTTTTCGGGGGGAATCCTTTCGATAGCAGTTTCAATATGCGCGATGGTGTCTTTTATATTATTTGTTTCATTAAGAATATATTTGGGGCCCAGTTTTAGGAGTGCATCTTCGTGGGTATTGGGTTGGTAGTTAGAGAGGTTTAGGTAGGGGTAGGTGGTGGGGGTGGAATGATTTAAGATTTTGGTTTTTTTATTTTTCAACCAGTGTTGAAGTTTTTTGTTATGCCTGTTGATTAGAATTTCGCGTTCAATTTCGTTGTAGCGTTTTATTTTTTCAATTTTTTGTTTAAAGTCTTCGTTTGAGGTGGTGGCTTTTAATTCCGATTCAAGTTTATTATAGTTACGTTTTAATCTGTAAATATCGACGGATTTTTGTTTTACTATTTTCTTTGTGATGGTTATTTCGAATTGTTTAAGGAGGTGGCTGTAATTTTTATTGATGTAATGATTTTTTAGTTTTAGGGGTGATTTTATAGTGGAGGCAGTCTTTTAAGAAGTATTGGTGATAAGTTTCGCGTGTTAATTTTTTAGCTGTTTTCTGCAATTGAACGTAGAGTTTTGATTGAGACATTTTTAACCAAAACGAAACAGGAGTATAATTCCGTGTCCGATGAAGTTTCGCCGGGGAATAAGTTTAATTTCATTAAATAGAGGGAGAAATGCAGAACATTTAAGTGAAGGGTTGGAAAAACCAAAAGAAATAACCGAAAACCTATAAAGAACAAGACGGTAAATGACTCTCAATAAAGTTGAGCACGAGGAAACCACAAAGGGTTAAAAGCGAAAAACACTATGTAAAAAGTTTTTTAAAGCACGTTAAAAATGCAATGTTAAAGGAGTAAAAAGATAAAAATGTTAAAAAATATATATACGTTAAAAAGGTTAAAAGTTATTAGAGGTCAATAAGTCAATATTAAAAACGGCAGTTTCAGCTTGAACAAGTCGTTAGACGATTTCCCAAAACAGACGGTTGTAGAAGAGTGCATAAACGTCACATGTAAAATACTTCATTTGAAGTCAATAAGCCCGGTATCGGCATATAATATTAATTACTTTCATAATAGGACGAAAACTTACATTAAAAACATTATTATTTACCTTACATAAGTCCTAAATACCTTCACTATACGTATTTCAAGTGCCAGCGCACTCATCCTCAGGTGAACTGTGACATCTCGTTCCACTGTTGTCATCGGGTATCGTCGGCGTTGGTTCTTCATTTCTTTTCGTCTTGGTTGATTGCTTGATTAAGTGGTTCCATTCTTTAGGGATTCGTGCATGTTCGCGGTCATTTACTGCCATGGGGTTAGTAATGATTTCTAGCGCTTCTCTTTTGAGGGCATAACTGTGATTATTGTAGTGGGCGATTTTATTAGTATGTATGCTGTTAATATTAATTGGGTTATTGAGGTGAGCGGATGTGAGCGCGGTGGATTGACGGTTATGATTTAAGTCGGATTTATGTTCTTTTTCGCGATCTATTATTTTCCGTTTAGTGACACCAATATAGCATGCGCTGGAGTTATTATTGTAGCTGAAATCTATTTTATAAATGCCGGAAGTGGATCTATTGTCAATCTTGTCTTTATCATTTCTAATATGTTGAAAAATATTCCGGTTAGGTTTAATTGGAATGTTTATATTGTATTTTTAGCGGCATTTTTTATTTTTATACTTGCGCCATTGCTGAAAGGGATTGGGGTAGTGAATTTTGGTTTTTCATTTTGAGCGTTGCTAATTTTATTAAGGATTTTTATACGTTTTCTATATAGTTTGTTGATAATATTTTTTGGGTAGTTGGCTTTATAGGCGATATCTTTAATAAATTTAAGTTCTTCGTTGAGGAGGGTTTTATTGGAGCAGATAAGGATCGCGCGATTTATATAAGATCTTAAAGCGGCATATTTATAGGGAAGGGGGGTATGGCAGTGTTTATTGATGATTTCATTATTGGCTGTTGGTTTCCTGTAAACAGTTGTATCGATTGTGTTGTTTGAATTTTTCGTTATTTTAATATCTAGGTAGTTCAATGTGTTGTTAGTTTCATTTTCCATCGTGAATTTTATGTTTTTATCAAGGCTATTGAGATCGTTTAGAATTTTATTGGTGTCGGAATTTTTCGGTAAAACTGTAAAAACGTCGTCGACGTAACGAGTCCAGATTTTAGTTTTATTAATAATGTTAATGGCGGAGTTTTCGATAAGTCTCATCTTTAATTCTGCGAGGATCCCTGAGATGGGCGACCCCATGGGAACGCCCTGCTTTTGTTTGTAGATGTCATGATTAAATTGGAAGTATGATTCGTTTAGGAGCAAGTTATTGGTGCGGATTAAGGTTTCGCTAATCTTATTATCGCCGTATGTTTCAACTATTTTTCCGTTAACAATATTTGCTATTTCGGTAGTGTCAATGGAGGGATAAAGTTCTTTGACGTCGAAGCTTAACATTAGATCATCAGAATTTATATTGCTATCGCGAAGTTTTTGTATGAATTGCTCGTTGGAGCTTATAGAAAGATCGGAGTGGGGGAGAAGAGTTTGATAAATATTTTTCATGTACCGTTCTAAAAAATATGTGGGGCCTTCTGATTTGTTAACTATGGGGCGTAAAGATGGTGGATTTTTATTGTCTTTATACTTAGCGAATATGCGTGGGATAATAGGTGCGAAGTTGTTATTAGATGGTGGGGTATTGTGGGGCCAGTGTCCTGTTTTTAGTAGATCTTTAATTTTAGTGTTTAGTTTATTTAATGGGGAGGTTTTAAGTTTTTCAGCGTTTAATTTGTTAATCGTATTTAGCATAAGTTTGTTGTAGTTAGTGCGATTTAGTATGGTGATAAGGTTCGTTTTATCAGATTTTAAGATAGTGATATCTTGATTATTTTTCAAATTTTCTAGACATTTAATGTCGGCGGTATTGGTGTATTTATTGTTAGGTTCAGATATAGATTTTATAGCGATATTCCATATATTTTGTTGTTTTTCGGGGGGAATCCTTTCGATAGCGGTTTCAATATGCGCGATGGTGTCTTTTATATTATTTGTTTCATTAAGAATATATTTGGGGCCCAGTTTTAGGAGTGCATCTTCGTGGGTATTGGGTTGGTAGTTAGAGAGGTTTAGGTAGGGGTAGGTGGTGGGGGTGGAATGATTTAAGATTTTGGTTTTTTTATTTTTCAACCAGTGTTGAAGTTTTTTGTTATGCCTGTTGATTAGAATTTCGCGTTCAATTTCGTTGTAGCGTTTTATGTTTTCAATTTTTTGTTTAAAGTCTTCGTTTGAGGTGGTGGCTTTTAATTCCGATTCAAGTTTATTATAGTTACGTTTTAATCTGTAAATATCGACGGATTTTTGTTTTACTATTTTCTTTGTGATGGTTATTTCGAATTGTTTAAGGAGGTGGCTGTAATTTTTATTGATGTAATGATTTTTTAGTTTTAGGGGTGATTTTATAGTGGAGGCCGTCTTAGGAGGAGTATTGGTGATAAGTTTCGCGTGTTAATTTTTTAGCTGTTTTCTGCAATTGAACGTAGAGTTTTGATTGAGACATTTTTAACCAAAACGAAACAGGAGTATAATTCCGTGTCCGATGAAGTTTCGCCGGGGAATAAGTTTAATTTCATTAAATAGAGGGAGAAATGCAGAACATTTAAGTGAAGGGTTGGAAAAACCAAAAGAAATAACCGAAAACCTATAAAGAACAAGACGGTAAATGACTCTCAATAAAGTTGAGCACGAGGAAACCACAAAGGGTTAAAAGCGAAAAACACTATGTAAAAAGTTTTTTAAAGCACGTTAAAAATGCAATGTTAAAGGAGTAAAAAGATAAAAATGTTAAAAAATATATATACGTTAAAAAGGTTAAAAGTTATTAGAGGTCAATAAGTCAATATTAAAAACGGCAGTTTCAGCTTGAACAAGTCGTTAGACGATTTCCCAAAACAGACGGTTGTAGAAGAGTGCATAAACGTCACATGTAAAATACTTCATTTGAAGTCAATAAGCCCGGTATCGGCATATAATATTAATTACTTTCATAATAGGACGAAAACTTACATTAAAAACATTATTATTTACCTTACATAAGTCCTAAATACCTTCACTATACGTATTTCAAGTGCCAGCGCACTCATCCTCAGGTGAACTGTGACATCTCGTTCCACTGTTGTCATCGGGTATCGTCGACGTTGGTTCTTCATTTCTTTTCGTCTTGGTTGACTGCTTGATTAAGTGGTTCCATTCTTTAGGCATTCGTGCATGTTCGCGGTCATTTACTGCCATGGGGTTAGTAATGATTTCTAGCGCTTCTCTTTTGAGGGCATAACTGTGATTATTGTAGTGGGCGATTTTATTAGTATGTATGCTGTTAATATTAATTGGGTTATTGAGGTGAGCGCGGTGGATTGACGGTTATGATTTAAGTCGGATTTATGTTCTTTTTCGCGATCTATTATTTTCCGTTTAGTGACACCAATATAGCATGCGCTGGAGTTATTATTGTAGCTGAAATCTATTTTATAAATGCCGGAAGTGGATCTATTGTCAATCTTGTCTTTATCATTTCTAATATGTTGAAAAATATTCCGGTTAGGTTTAATTGGAATGTTTATATTGTATTTTTAGCGGCATTTTTTATTTTTATACTTGCGCCATTGCTGAAAGGGATTGGGGTAGTGAATTTTGGTTTTTCATTTTGAGCGTTGCTAATTTTATTAAGGATTTTTATACGTTTTCTATATAGTTTGTTGATAATATTTTTTGGGTAGTTGGCTTTATAGGCGATATCTTTAATAAATTTAAGTTCTTCGTTGAGGAGGGTTTTATTGGAGCAGATAAGGATCGCGCGATTTATATAAGATCTTAAAGCGGCATATTTATAGGGAAGGGGGGTATGGCAGTGTTTATTGATGATTTCATTATTGGCTGTTGGTTTCCTGTAAACAGTTGTATCGATTGTGTTGTTTGAATTTTTCGTTATTTTAATATCTAGGTAGTTCAATGTGTTGTTAGTTTCATTTTCCATCGTGAATTTTATGTTTTTATCAAGGCTATTGAGATCGTTTAGAATTTTATTGGTGTCGGAATTTTTCGGTAAAACTGTAAAAACGTCGTCGACGTAACGAGTCCAGATTTTAGTTTTATTAATAATGTTAATGGCGGAGTTTTCGATAAGTCTCATCTTTAATTCTGCGAGGATCCCTGAGATGGGCGACCCCATGGGAACGCCCTGCTTTTGTTTGTAGATGTCATGATTAAATTGGAAGTATGATTCGTTTAGGAGCAAGTTATTGGTGCGGATTAAGGTTTCGCTAATCTTATTATCGCCGTATGTTTCAACTATTTTTCCGTTAACAATATTTGCTATTTCGGTAGTGTCAATGGAGGGATAAAGTTCTTTGACGTCGAAGCTTAACATTAGATCATCAGAATTTATATTGCTATCGCGAAGTTTTTGTATGAATTGCTCGTTGGAGCTTATAGAAAGATCGGAGTGGGGGAGAAGAGTTTGATAAATATTTTTCATGTACCGTTCTAAAAAATATGTGGGGCCTTCTGATTTGTTAACTATGGGGCGTAAAGATGGTGGATTTTTATGGTCTTTATACTTAGCGAATATGCGAGGGATAATAGGTGCGAAGTTGTTATTAGATGGTGGGGTATTGTGGGGCCAGTGTCCTGTTTTTAGTAGATCTTTAATTTTAGCGTTTAGTTTATTTAATGGGGAGGTTTTAAGTTTTTCAGCGTTTAATTTGTTAATCGTATTTAGCATAAGTTCGTTGTAGTTAGTGCGATTTAGTATGGTGATAAGGTTCGTTTTATCAGATTTTAAGATAGTGATATCTTGATTATTTTTCAAATTTTCTAGACATTTAATGTCGGCGGTATTGGTGTATTTATTGTTAGGTTCAGATATAGATTTTATAGCAATATTCCGTATATTTTGTTGTTTTTCGGGGGGAATCCTTTCGATAGCGGTTTCAATATGCGCGATGGTGTCTTTTATATTATTTGTTTCATTAAGAATATATTTGGGGCCCAGATTTAGGAGTGCATCTTCGTGGGTATTGGGTTGGTAGATAGAGAGGTTTAGGTAGGGGTAGGTGGTGGGGGTGGAATGATTTAAGATTTTGGTTTTTTTATTTTTCAACCAGTGTTGAAGTTTTTTGTTATGCCTGTTGATTAGAATTTCGCGTTCAATTTCGTTGTAGCGTTTTATTTTTTCAATTTTTTATTTAAAGTCTTCGTTTTAGGTGGTGGCTTTTAATTCCGATTCAAGTTTATTATAGTTACGTTTTAATCTGTAAATATCGACGGATTTTTGTTTTATTATTTTCTTTGTGATGGTTATTTCGAATTGTTTAAGGAGGTGGCTGTAATTTTTATTGATGTAATGATTTTTTAGTTTTAGGAATTTAGGGGTGATTTTATAGTGGAGGCAGTCTTTTAAGAAGTATTGGTGATAAGTTTCGCGTGTTAATTTTTTAGCTGTTTTCTGCAATTGAACGTAGAGTTTTGATTGAGACATTTTTAACCAAAACGAAACAGGAGTATAATTCCGTGTCCGATGAAGTTTCGCCGGGGAATAAGTTTAATTTCATTAAATAGAGGGAGAAATGCAGAACATTTAAGTGAAGGGTTGGAAAAACCAAAAGAAATAACAGAAAACCTATAAAGAACAAGACGGTAAATGACTCTCAATAAAGTTGAGCACGAGGAAACCACAAAGGGTTAAAAGCGAAAAACACTATGTAAAAAGTTTTTTAAAGCACGTTAAAAATGCAATGTTAAAGGAGTAAAAAGATAAAAATGTTAAAAAATATATATACGTTAAAAAGGTTAAAAGTTATTAGAGGTCAATAAGTCAAAATTAAAAACGGCAGTTTCAGCTTGAACAAGTCGTTAGATGATTTCCATGGGGTCCCATGGGCGTTCCCATGGGGTCGCCCATCTCAGGAATCCTCGCAGAATTAAAGATGAGACTTATCGAAAACTCCGCCATTAACATTATTAATAAAACTAAAATCTGGACTCGTTACGTCGACGACGTTTTTACAGTTTTACCGAAAAATTCCGACACCAATAAAATTCTAAACGATCTCAATAGCCTTGATAAAAACATAAAATTCACGATGGAAAATGAAACTAACAACACATTGAACTACCTAGATATTAAAATAACGAAAAATTCAAACAACACAATCGATACAACTGTTTACAGGAAACCAACAGCCAATAATGAAATCATCAATAAACACTGCCATACCCCCCTTCCCTATAAATATGCCGCTTTAAGATCTTATATAAATCGCGCGATCCTTATCCGCTCCAATAAAACCCTCCTCAACGAAGAACTTAAATTTATTAAAGATATCGCCTATAAAGCCAACTACCCAAAAAATATTATCAACAAACTATATAGAAAACGTATAAAAATCCTTAATAAAATTAGCAACGCTCAAAATGAAAAACCAAAATTCACTACCCCAATCCCTTTCAGCAATGGCGCAAGTATAAAAATAAAAAAAACGCTAAAAAATACAATATAAACATTCCAATTAAACCTAACCGGAATATTTTTCAACACATTAGAAATGATAAAGACAAGGTTGACAATAGATCCACTTCCGGCATTTATAAAATAGATTTCAGCTACAATAATAACTCCAGCGCATGCTATATTGGTGTCACTAAACGGAAAATAATAGATCGCGAAAAAGAACATAAATCCGACTTAAATCATAACCGTCAATCCACCGCGCTCACCTTATCACCTTATCAACTTATCACCAATACTTCTTAAAAGACTGCCTCCACTATAAAATCACCCCTAAAACTAAAAAATCATTACATCAATAAAAATTACAGCCACCTCCTTAAACAATTCGAAATAACCATCACAAAGAAAATAGTAAAACAAAAATCCGTCGATATTTACAGATTAAAACGTAACTATAATAAACTTGAATCGGAATTAAAAGCCACCACCTAAAACGAAGACTTTAAATAAAAAATTGAAAAAATAAAACGCTACAACGAAATTGAACGCGAAATTCTAATCAACAGGCATAACAAAAAACTTCAACACTGGTTGAAAAATAAAAAAACCAAAATCTTAAATCATTCCACCCCCACCACCTACCCCTACCTAAACCTCTCTAACTACCAACCCAATACCCACGAAGATGCACTCCTAAATCTGGGCCCCAAATATATTCTTAATGAAACAAATAATATAAAAGACACCATCGCGCATATTGAAACCGCTATCGAAAGGATTCCCCCCGAAAAACAACAAAATATACGGAATATTGCTATAAAATCTATATCTGAACCTAACAATAAATACACCAATACCGCCGACATTAAATGTCTAGAAAATTTGAAAAATAATCAAGATATCACTATCTTAAAATCTGATAAAACGAACCTTATCACCATACTAAATCGCACTAACTACAACGAACTTATGCTAAATACGATTAACAAATTAAACGCTGAAAAACTTAAAACCTCCCCATTAAATAAACTAAACGCTAAAATTAAAGATCTACTAAAAACAGGACACTGGCCCCACAATACCCCACCATCTAATAACAACTTCGCACCTATTATCCCTCGCATATTCGCTAAGTATAAAGACCATAAAAATCCACCATCTTTACGCCCCATAGTTAACAAATCAGAAGGCCCCACATATTTTTTAGAACGGTACATTAAAAATATTTATCAAACTCTTCTCCCCCACTCCGATCTTTCTATAAGCTCCAACGAGCAATTCATACAAAAACTTCGCGATAGCAATATAAATTCTGATGATCTAATGTTAAGCTTCGACGTCAAAGAACTTTATCCCTCCATTGACACTACCGAAATAGCAAATATTGTTAACGGAAAAATAGTTGAAACATACGGCGATAATAAGATTAGCGAAACCTTAATCCGCACCAATAACTTGCTCCTAAACGAATCATACTTCCAATTTAATCATGACATCTACAAACAAAAGCAGGGCGTTCCCATGGGGTCGCCCATCTCAGGGATCCTCGCAGAATTAAAGATGAGACTTATCGAAAACTCCGCCATTAACATTATTAATAAAACTAAAATCTGGACTCGTTACGTCGACGACGTTTTTACAGTTTTACCGAAAAATTCCGACACCAATAAAATTCTAAACGATCTCAATAGCCTTGATAAAAACATAAAATTCACGATGGAAAATGAAACTAACAACACATTGAACTACCTAGATATTAAAATAACGAAAAATTCAAACAACACAATCGATACAACTGTTTACAGGAAACCAACAGCCAATAATGAAATCATCAATAAACACTGCCATACCCCCCTTCCCTATAAATATGCCGCTTTAAGATCTTATATAAATCGCGCGATCCTTATCTGCTCCAATAAAACCCTCCTCAACGAAGAACTTAAATTTATTAAAGATATCGCCTATAAAGCCAACTACCCAAAAAATATTATCAACAAACTATATAGAAAACGTATAAAAATCCTTAATAAAATTAGCAACGCTCAAAATGAAAAACCAAAATTCACTACCCCAATCCCTTTCAGCAATGGCGCAAGTATAAAAATAAAAAATGCCGCTAAAAATACAATATAAACATTCCAATTAAACCTAACCGGAATATTTTTCAACATATTAGAAATGATAAAGACAAGATTGACAATAGATCCACTTCCGGCATTTATAAAATAGATTTCAGCTACAATAATAACTCCAGCGCATGCTATATTGGTGTCACTAAACGGAAAATAATAGATCGCGAAAAAGAACATAAATCCGACTTAAATCATAACCGTCAATCCACCGCGCTCACATCCGCTCACCTCAATAACCCAATTAATATTAACAGCATACATACTAATAAAATCGCCCACTACAATAATCACAGTTATGCCCTCAAAAGAGAAGCGCTAGAAATCATTACTAACCCCATGGCAGTAAATGACCGCGAACATGCACGAATCCCTAAAGAATGGAACCACTTAATCAAGCAATCAACCAAGACGAAAAGAAATGAAGAACCAACGCCGACGATACCCGATGACAACAGTGGAACGAGATGTCACAGTTCACCTGAGGATGAGTGCGCTGGCACTTGAAATACGTATAGTGAAGGTATTTAGGACTTATGTAAGGTAAATAATAATGTTTTTAATGTAAGTTTTCGTCCTATTATGAAAGTAATTAATATTATATGCCGATACCGGGCTTATTGACTTCAAATGAAGTATTTTACATGTGACGTTTATGCACTCTTCTACAACCGTCTGTTTTGGGAAATCGTCTAACGACTTGTTCAAGCTGAAACTGCCGTTTTTAATATTGACTTATTGACCTCTAATAACTTTTAACCTTTTTAACGTATATATATTTTTTAACATTTTTATCTTTTTACTCCTTTAACATTGCATTTTTAACGTGCTTTAAAAAACTTTTTACATAGTGTTTTTCGCTTTTAACCCTTTGTGGTTTCCTCGTGCTCAACTTTATTGAGAGTCATTTACCGTCTTGTTCTTTATAGGTTTTCGGTTATTTCTTTTGGTTTTTCCAACCCTTCACTTAAATGTTCTGCATTTCTCCCTCTATTTAATGAAATTAAACTTATTCCCCGGCGAAACTTCATCGGACACGGAATTATACTCCTGTTTCGTTTTGGTTAAAAATGTCTCAATCAAAACTCTACGTTCAATTGCAGAAAACAGCTAAAAAATTAACACGCGAAACTTATCACCAATACTTCTTAAAAGACTGCCTCCACTATAAAATCACCCCTAAAACTAAAAAATCATTACATCAATAAAAATTACAGCCACCTCCTTAAACAATTCGAAATAACCATCACAAAGAAAATAGTAAAACAAAAATCCGTCGATATTTACAGATTAAAACGTAACTATAATAAACTTGAATCGGAATTAAAAGCCACCACCTCAAACGAAGACTTTAAACAAAAAATTGAAAACATAAAACGCTACAACGAAATTGAACGCGAAATTCTAATCAACAGGCATAACAAAAAACTTCAACACTGGTTGAAAAATAAAAAAACCAAAATCTTAAATCATTCCACCCCCTCCACCTACCCCTACCTAAACCTCTCTAACTACCAACCCAATACCCACGAAGATGCACTCCTAAAACTGGGCCCCAAATATATTCTTAATGAAACAAATAATATAAAAGACACCATCGCGCATATTGAAACCGCTATCGAAAGGATTCCCCCCGAAAAACAACAAAATATACGGAATATTGCTATAAAATCTATATCTGAACCTAACAATAAATACACCAATACCGCCGACATTAAATGTCTAGAAAATTTGAAAAATAATCAAGATATCACTATCTTAAAATCTGATAAAACGAACCTTATCACCATACTAAATCGCACTAACTACAACGAACTTATGCTAAATACGATTAACAAATTAAACGCTGAAAAACTTAAAACCTCCCCATTAAATAAACTAAACGCTAAAATTAAAGATCTACTAAAAACAGGACACTGGCCCCACAATACCCCACCATCTAATAACAACTTCGCACCTATTATCCCTCGCATATTCGCTAAGTATAAAGACCATAAAAATCCACCATCTTTACGCCCCATAGTTAACAAATCAGAAGGCCCCACATATTTTTTAGAACGGTACATGGAAAATATTTATCAAACTCTTCTCCCCCACTCCGATCTTTCTATAAGCTCCAACGAGCAATTCATACAAAAACTTCGCGATAGCAATATAAATTCTGATGATCTAATGTTAAGCTTCGACGTCAAAGAACTTTATCCCTCCATTGACACTACCGAAATAGCAAATATTGTTAACGGAAAAATAGTTGAAACATACGGCGATAATAAGATTAGCGAAACCTTAATCCGCACCAATAACTTGCTCCTAAACGAATCATACTTCCAATTTAATCATGACATCTACAAACAAAAGCAGGGCGTTCCCATGGGGTCGCCCATCTCAGGGATCCTCGCAGAATTAAAGATGAGACTTATCGAAAACTCCGCCATTAACATTATTAATAAAACTAAAATCTGGACTCGTTACGTCGACGACGTTTTTACAGTTTTACCGAAAAATTCCGACACCAATAAAATTCTAAACGATCTCAATAGCCTTGATAAAAACATAAAATTCACGATGGAAAATGAAACTAACAACACATTGAACTACCTAGATATTAAAATAACGAAAAATTCAAACAACACAATCGATACAACTGTTTACAGGAAACCAACAGCCAATAATGAAATCATCAATAAACACTGCCATACCCCCCTTCCCTATAAATATGCCGCTTTAAGATCTTATATAAATCGCGCGATCCTTATCTGCTCCAATAAAACCCTCCTCAACGAAGAACTTAAATTTATTAAAGATATCGCCTATAAAGCCAACTACCCAAAAAATATTATCAACAAACTATATAGAAAACGTATAAAAATCCTTAATAAAATTAGCAACGCTCAAAATGAAAAACCAAAATTCACTACCCCAATCCCTTTCAGCAATGGCGCAAGTATAAAAATAAAAAATGCCGCTAAAAATACAATATAAACATTCCAATTAAACCTAACCGGAATATTTTTCAACATATTAGAAATGATAAAGACAAGATTGACAATAGATCCACTTCCGGCATTTATAAAATAGATTTCAGCTACAATAATAACTCCAGCGCATGCTATATTGGTGTCACTAAACGGAAAATAATAGATCGCGAAAAAGAACATAAATCCGACTTAAATCATAACCGTCAATCCACCGCGCTCACATCCGCTCACCTCAATAACCCAATTAATATTAACAGCATACATACTAATAAAATCGCCCACTACAATAATCACAGTTATGCCCTCAAAAGAGAAGCGCTAGAAATCATTACTAACCCCATGGCAGTAAATGACCGCGAACATGCACGAATGCCTAAAGAATGGAACCACTTAATCAAGCAATCAACCAAGACGAAAAGAAATGAAGAACCAACGTCGACGATACCCGATGACAACAGTGGAACGAGATGTCACAGTTCACCTGAGGATGAGTGCGCTGGCACTTGAAATACGTATAGTGAAGGTATTTAGGACTTATGTAAGGTAAATAATAATGTTTTTAATGTAAGTTTTCGTCCTATTATGAAAGTAATTAATATTATATGCCGATACCGGGCTTATTGACTTCAAATGAAGTATTTTACATGTGACGTTTATGCACTCTTCTACAACCGTCTGTTTTGGGAAATCGTCTAACGACTTGTTCAAGCTGAAACTGCCGTTTTTAATATTGACTTATTGACCTCTAATAACTTTTAACCTTTTTAACGTATATATATTTTTTAACATTTTTATCTTTTTACTCCTTTAACATTGCATTTTTAACGTGCTTTAAAAAACTTTTTACATAGTGTTTTTCGCTTTTAACCCTTTGTGGTTTCCTCGTGCTCAACTTTATTGAGAGTCATTTACCGTCTTGTTCTTTATAGGTTTTCGGTTATTTCTTTTGGTTTTTCCAACCCTTCACTTAAATGTTCTGCATTTCTCCCTCTATTTAATGAAATTAAACTTATTCCCCGGCGAAACTTCATCGGACACGGAATTATACTCCTGTTTCGTTTTGGTTAAAAATGTCTCAATCAAAACTCTACGTTCAATTGCAGAAAACAGCTAAAAAATTAACACGCGAAACTTATCACCAATACTCCTCCTAAGACTGCCTCCACTATAAAATCACCCCTAAAACTAAAAAATCATTACATCAATAAAAATTACAGCCACCTCCTTAAACAATTCGAAATAACCATCACAAAGAAAATAGTAAAACAAAAATCCGTCGATATTTACAGATTAAAACGTAACTATAATAAACTTGAATCGGAATTAAAAGCCACCACCTCAAACGAAGACTTTAAACAAAAAATTGAAAACATAAAACGCTACAACGAAATTGAACGCGAAATTCTAATCAACAGGCATAACAAAAAACTTCAACACTGGTTGAAAAATAAAAAAACCAAAATCTTAAATCATTCCACCCCCACCACCTACCCCTACCTAAACCTCTCTAACTACCAACCCAATACCCACGAAGATGCACTCCTAAAACTGGGCCCCAAATATATTCTTAATGAAACAAATAATATAAAAGACACCATCGCGCATATTGAAACCGCTATCGAAAGGATTCCCCCCGAAAAACAACAAAATATATGGAATATTGCTATAAAATCTATATCTGAACCTAACAATAAATACACCAATACCGCCGACATTAAATGTCTAGAAAATTTGAAAAATAATCAAGATATCACTATCTTAAAATCTGATAAAACGAACCTTATCACCATACTAAATCGCACTAACTACAACAAACTTATGCTTAATACGATTAACAAATTAAACGCTGAAAAACTTAAAACCTCCCCATTAAATAAACTAAACGCTAAAAATAAAGATCTACTAAAAACAGGACACTGGCCCCACAATACCCCACCATCTAATAACAACTTCGCACCTATTATCCCACGCATATTCGCTAAGTATAAAGACAATAAAAATCCACCATCTTTACGCCCCATAGTTAACAAATCAGAAGGCCCCACATATTTTTTAGAACGGTACATGAAAAATATTTATCAAACTCTTCTCCCCCACTCCGATCTTTCTATAAGCTCCAACGAGCAATTCATACAAAAACTTCGCGATAGCAATATAAATTCTGATGATCTAATGTTAAGCTTCGACGTCAAAGAACTTTATCCCTCCATTGACACTACCGAAATAGCAAATATTGTTAACGGAAAAATAGTTGAAACATACGGCGATAATAAGATTAGCGAAACCTTAATCCGCACCAATAACTTGCTCCTAAACGAATCATACTTCCAATTTAATCATGACATCTACAAACAAAAGCAGGGCGTTCCCATGGGGTCGCCCATCTCAGGGATCCTCGCAGAATTAAAGATGAGACTTATCGAAAACTCCGCCATTAACATTATTAATAAAACTAAAATCTGGACTCGTTACGTCGACGACGTTTTTACAGTTTTACCGAAAAATTCCGACACCAATAAAATTCTAAACGATCTCAATAGCCTTGATAAAAACATAAAATTCACGATGGAAAATGAAACTAACAACACATTGAACTACCTAGATATTAAAATAACGAAAAATTCAAACAACACAATCGATACAACTGTTTACAGGAAACCAACAGCCAATAATGAAATCATCAATAAACACTGCCATACCCCCCTTCCCTATAAATATGCCGCTTTAAGATCTTATATAAATCGCGCGATCCTTATCTGCTCCAATAAAACCCTCCTCAACGAAGAACTTAAATTTATTAAAGATATCGCCTATAAAGCCAACTACCCAAAAAATATTATCAACAAACTATATAGAAAACGTATAAAAATCCTTAATAAAATTAGCAACGCTCAAAATGAAAAACCAAAATTCACTACCCCAATCCCTTTCAGCAATGGCGCAAGTATAAAAATAAAAAATGCCGCTAAAAATACAATATAAACATTCCAATTAAACCTAACCGGAATATTTTTCAACATATTAGAAATGATAAAGACAAGATTGACAATAGATCCACTTCCGGCATTTATAAAATAGATTTCAGCTACAATAATAACTCCAGCGCATGCTATATTGGTGTCACTAAACGGAAAATAATAGATCGCGAAAAAGAACATAAATCCGACTTAAATCATAACCGTCAATCCACCGCGCTCACATCCGCTCACCTCAATAACCCAATTAATATTAACAGCATACATACTAATAAAATCGCCCACTACAATAATCACAGTTATGCCCTCAAAAGAGAAGCGCTAGAAATCATTACTAACCCCATGGCAGTAAATGACCGCGAACATGCACGAATCCCTAAAGAATGGAACCACTTAATCAAGCAATCAACCAAGACGAAAAGAAATGAAGAACCAACGTCGACGATACCCGATGACAACAGTGGAACGAGATGTCACAGTTCACCTGAGGATGAGTGCGCTGGCACTTGAAATACGTATAGTGAAGGTATTTAGGACTTATGTAAGGTAAATAATAATGTTTTTAATGTAAGTTTTCGTCCTATTATGAAAGTAATTAATATTATATGCCGATACCGGGCTTATTGACTTCAAATGAAGTATTTTACATGTGACGTTTATGCACTCTTCTACAACCGTCTGTTTTGGGAAATCGTCTAACGACTTGTTCAAGCTGAAACTGCCGTTTTTAATATTGACTTATTGACCTCTAATAACTTTTAACCTTTTTAACGTATATATATTTTTTAACATTTTTATCTTTTTACTCCTTTAACATTGCATTTTTAACGTGCTTTAAAAAACTTTTTACATAGTGTTTTTCGCTTTTAACCCTTTGTGGTTTCCTCGTGCTCAACTTTATTGAGAGTCATTTACCGTCTTGTTCTTTATAGGTTTTCGGTTATTTCTTTTGGTTTTTCCAACCCTTCACTTAAATGTTCTGCATTTCTCCCTCTATTTAATGAAATTAAACTTATTCCCCGGCGAAACTTCATCGGACACGGAATTATACTCCTGTTTCGTTTTGGTTAAAAATGTCTCAATCAAAACTCTACGTTCAATTGCAGAAAACAGCTAAAAAATTAACACGCGAAACTTATCACCAATACTTCTTAAAAGACTGCCTCCACTATAAAATCACCCCTAAATTCGTAAAACTAAAAAATCATTACATCAATAAAAATTACAGCCACCTCCTTAAACAATTCGAAATAACCATCACAAAGAAAAGAGTAAAACAAAAATCCGTCGATATTTACAGATTAAAACGTAACTATAATAAACTTGAATCGGAATTAAAAGCCACCACCTCAAACGAAGACTTTAAACAAAAAATTGAAAAAATAAAACGCTACAACGAAATTGAACGCGAAATTCTAATCAACAGGCATAACAAAAAACTTCAACACTGGTTGAAAAATAAAAAAACCAAAATCTTAAATCATTTCAACCCCTCCACCTACCCCTACCTAAACCTCTCTAACTACCAACCCAATACCCACGAAGATGCACTCCTAAAACTGGGCCCCAAATATATTCTTAATGAAACAAATAATATAAAAGAAACCATCGCGCATATTGAAACCGCTATCGAAAGGATTCCCCCCGAAAAACAACTAAATATACGGAATATTGCTATAAAATCTATATCTGAACCTAACAATAAATACACCAATACCGCCGACATTAAATGTCTAGAAAATTTGAAAAATAATCAAGATATCACTATCTTAAAATCTGATAAAACGAACCTTATCACCATACTAAATCGCACTAACTACAACGAACTTATGCTAAATACGATTAACAAATTAAACGCTGAAAAACTTAAAACCTCCCCATTAAATAAACTAAACGCTAAAATTAAAGATCTACTAAAAACAGGACACTGGCCCCACAATACCCCACCATCTAATAACAACTTCGCACCTATTATCCCTCGCATATTCGCTAAGTATAAAGACCATAAAAATCCACCATCTTTACGCCCCATAGTTAACAAATCAGAAGGCCCCACATATTTTTTAGAACGGTACATGAAAAATATTTATCAAACTCTTCTCCCCCACTCCGATCTTTCTATAAGCTCCAACGAGCAATTCATACAAAAACTTCGCGATAGCAATATAAATTCTGATGATCTAATGTTAAGCTTCGACGTCAAAGAACTTTATCCCTCCATTGACAATACCGAAATAGCAAATATTGTTAACGGAAAAATAGTTGAAACATACGGCGATAATAAGATTAGCGAAACCTTAATCCGCACCAATAACTTGCTCCTAAACGAATCATACTTCCAATTTAATCATGACATCTACAAACAAAAGCAGGGCGTTCCCATGGGGTCGCCCATCTCAGGGATCCTCGCAGAATTAAAGATGAGACTTATCGAAAACTCCGCCATTAACATTATTAATAAAACTAAAATCTGGACTCGTTACGTCGACGACGTTTTTACAGTTTTACCGAAAAATTCCGACACCAATAAAATTCTAAACGATCTCAATAGCCTTGATAAAAACATAAAATTCACGATGGAAAATGAAACTAACAACACATTGAACTACCTAGATATTAAAATAACGAAAAATTCAAACAACACAATCGATACAACTGTTTACAGGAAACTAACAGCCAATAATGAAATCATCAATAAACACTGCCATACCCCCTTCCCTATAAATATGCCGCTTTAAGATCTTATATAAATCGCGCGATCCTTATCTGCTCCAATAAAACCCTCCTCAACGAAGAACTTAAATTTATTAAAAATATCGCCTATAAAGCCAACTACCCAAAAAATATTATCAACAAACTATATAGAAAACGTATAAAAATCCTTAATAAAATTAGCAACGCTCAAAATGAAAAACCAAAATTCACTACCCCAATCCCTTTCAGCAATGGCGCAAGTATAAAAATAAAAAATGCCGCTAAAAATACAATATAAACATTCCAATTAAACCTAACCGGAATATTTTTCAACATATTAGAAATGATAAAGACAAGATTGACAATAGATCCACTTCCGGCATTTATAAAATAGATTTCAGCTACAATAATAACTCCAGCGCATGCTATATTGGTGTCACTAAACGGAAAATAATAGATCGCGAAAAAGAACATAAATCCGACTTAAATCATAACCGTCAATCCACCGCGCTCACATCCGCTCACCTCAATAACCCAATTAATATTAACAGCATACATACTAATAAAATCGCCCACTACAATAATCACAGTTATGCCCTCAAAAGAGAAGCGCTAGAAATCATTACTAACCCCATGGCAGTAAATGACCGCGAACATGCACGAATCCCTAAAGAATGGAACCACTTAATCAAGCAATCAACCAAGACGAAAAGAAATGAAGAACCAACGTCGACGATACCCGATGACAACAGTGGAACGAGATGTCACAGTTCACCTGAGGATGAGTGCGCTGGCACTTGAAATACGTATAGTGAAGGTATTTAGGACTTATGTAAGGTAAATAATAATGTTTTTAATGTAAGTTTTCGTCCTATTATGAAAGTAATTAATATTATATGCCGATACCGGGCTTATTGACTTCAAATGAAGTATTTTACATGTGACGTTTATGCACTCTTCTACAACCGTCTGTTTTGGGAAATTGTCTAACGACTTGTTCAAGCTGAAACTGCCGTTTTTAATATTGACTTATTGACCTCTAATAACTTTTAACCTTTTTAACGTATATATATTTTTTAACATTTTTATCTTTTTACTCCTTTAACATTGCATTTTTAACGTGCTTTAAAAAACTTTTTACATAGTGTTTTTCGCTTTTAACCCTTTGTGGTTTCCTCGTGCTCAACTTTATTGAGAGTCATTTACCGTCTTGTTCTTTATAGGTTTTCGGTTATTTCTTTTGGTTTTTCCAACCCTTCACTTAAATGTTCTGCATTTCTCCCTCTATTTAATGAAATTAAACTTATTCCCCGGCGAAACTTCATCGGACACGGAATTATACTCCTGTTTCGTTTTGGTTAAAAATGTCTCAATCAAAACTCTACGTTCAATTGCAGAAAACAGCTAAAAAATTAACACGCGAAACTTATCACCAATACTTCTTAAAAGACTGCCTCCACTATAAAATCACCCCTAAATTCGTAAAACTAAAAAATCATTACATCAATAAAAATTACAGCCACCTCCTTAAACAATTCGAAATAACCATCACAAAGAAAAGAGTAAAACAAAAATCCGTCGATATTTACAGATTAAAACGTAACTATAATAAACTTGAATCGGAATTAAAAGCCACCACCTCAAACGAAGACTTTAAACAAAAAATTGAAAAAATAAAACGCTACAACGAAATTGAACGCGAAATTCTAATCAACAGGCATAACAAAAAACTTCAACACTGGTTGAAAAATAAAAAAACCAAAATCTTAAATCATTTCACCCCCTCCACCTACCCCTACCTAAACCTCTCTAACTACCAACCCAATACCCACGAAGATGCACTCCTAAAACTGGGCCCCAAATATATTCTTAATGAAACAAATAATATAAAAGAAACCATCGCGCATATTGAAACCGCTATCGAAAGGATTCCCCCCGAAAAACAACAAAATATACGGAATATTGCTATAAAATCTATATCTGAACCTAACAATAAATACACCAATACCGCCGACATTAAATGTCTAGAAAATTTGAAAAATAATCAAGATATCACTATCTTAAAATCTGATAAAACGAACCTTATCACCATACTAAATCGCACTAACTACAACGAACTTATGCTAAATACGATTAACAAATTAAACGCTGAAAAACTTAAAACCTCCCCATTAAATAAACTAAACGCTAAAATTAAAGATATACTAAAAACAGGACACTGGCCCCACAATACCCCACCATCTAATAACAACTTCGCACCTATTATCCCTCGCATATTCGCTAAGTATAAAGACCATAAAAATCCACCATCTTTACGCCCCATAGTTAACAAATCAGAAGGCCCCACATATTTTTTAGAACGGTACATGAAAAATATTTATCAAACTCTTCTCCCCCACTCCGATCTTTCTATAAGCTCCAACGAGCAATTCATACAAAAACTTCGCGATAGCAATATAAATTCTGATGATCTAATGTTAAGCTTCGACGTCAAAGAACTTTATCCCTCCATTGACACTACCGAAATAGCAAATATTGTTAACGGAAAAATAGTTGAAACATACGGCGATAATAAGATTAGCGAAACCTTAATCCGCACGAATAACTTGCTCCTAAACGAATCATACTTCCAATTTAATCATGACATCTACAAACAAAAGCAGGGCGTTCCCATGGGGTCGCCCATCTCAGGGATCCTCGCAGAATTAAAGATGAGACTTATCGAAAACTCCGCCATTAACATTATTAATAAAACTAAAATCTGGACTCGTTACGTCGACGACGTTTTTACAGTTTTACCGAAAAATTCCGACACCAATAAAATTCTAAACGATCTCAATAGCCTTGATAAAAACATAAAATTCACGATGGAAAATGAAACTAACAACACATTGAACTACCTAGATATTAAAATAACGAAAAATTCAAACAACACAATCGATACAACTGTTTACAGGAAACCAACAGCCAATAATGAAATCATCAATAATTACTGCCATACCCCCCTTCCCTATAAATATGCCGCTTTAAGATCTTATATAAATCGCGCGATCCTTATCTGCTCCAATAAAACCCTCCTCAACGAAGAACTTAAATTTATTAAAGATATCGCCTATAAAGCCAACTACCCAAAAAATATTATCAACAAACTATATAGAAAACGTATAAAAATCCTTAATAAAATTAGCAACGCTCAAAATGAAAAACCAAAATTCACTACCCCAATCCCTTTCAGCAATGGCGCAAGTATAAAAATAAAAAATGCCGCTAAAAAATACACTATAAACATTCCAATTAAACCTAACCGGAATATTTTTCAACATATTAGAAATGATAAAGACAAGATTGACAATAGATCCACTTCCGGCATTTATAAAATAGATTTCAGCTACAATAATAACTCCAGCGCATGCTATATTGGTGTCACTAAACGGAAAATAATAGATCGCGAAAAAGAACATAAATCCGACTTAAATCATAACCGTCAATCCACCGCGCTCACATCCGCTCACCTCAATAACCCAATTAATATTAACAGCATACATACTAATAAAATCGCCCACTACAATAATCACAGTTATGCCCTCAAAAGAGAAGCGCTAGAAATCATTACTAACCCCATGGCAGTAAATGACCGCGAACATGCACGAATCCCTAAAGAATGGAACCACTTAATCAAGCAATCAACCAAGACGAAAAGAAATGAAGAACCAACGCCGACGATACCCGATGACAACAGTGGAACGAGATGTCACAGTTCACCTGAGGATGAGTGCGCTGGCACTTGAAATACGTATAGTGAAGGTATTTAGGACTTATGTAAGGTAAATAATAATGTTTTTAATGTAAGTTTTCGTCCTATTATGAAAGTAATTAATATTATATGCCGATACCGGGCTTATTGACTTCAAATGAAGTATTTTACATGTGACGTTTATGAACTCTTCTACAACCGTCTGTTTTGGGAAATCGTCTAACGACTTGTTCAAGCTGAAACTGCCGTTTTTAATATTGACTTATTGACCTCTAATAACTTTTAACCTTTTTAACGTATATATATTTTTTAACATTTTTATCTTTTTACTCCTTTAACATTGCATTTTTAACGTGCTTTAAAAAACTTTTTACATAGTGTTTTTCGCTTTTAACCCTTTGTGGTTTCCTCGTGCTCAACTTTATTGAGAGTCATTTACCGTCTTGTTCTTTATAGGTTTTCGGTTATTTCTTTTGGTTTTTCCAACCCTTCACTTAAATGTTCTGCATTTCTCCCTCTATTTAATGAAATTAAACTTATTCCCCGGCGAAACTTCGTCGGACACGGAATTATACTCCTGTTTCGTTTTGGTTAAAAATGTCTCAATCAAAACTCTACGTTCAATTGCAGAAAACAGCTAAAAAATTAACACGCGAAACTTATCACCAATACTTCTTAAAAGACTGCCTCCACTATAAAATCACCCCTAAAACTAAAAAATCATTACATCAATAAAAATTACAGCCACCTCCTTAAACAATTCGAAATAACCATCACAAAGAAAATAGTAAAACAAAAATCCGTCGATATTTACAGATTAAAACGTAACTATAATAAACTTGAATCGGAATTAAAAGCCACCACCTCAAACGAAGACTTTAAACAAAAAATTGAAAAAATAAAACGCTACAACGAAATTGAACGCGAAATTCTAATCAACAGGCATAACAAAAAACTTCAACACTGGTTGAAAAATAAAAAAACCAAAATCTTAAATCATTCCACCCCCTCCACCTACCCCTACCTAAACCTCTCTAACTACCAACCCAATACCCACGAAGATGCACTCCTAAAACTGGGCCCCAAATATATTCTTAATGAAACAAATAATATAAAAGACACCATCGCGCATATTGAAACCGCTATCGAAAGGATTCCCCCCGAAAAACAACAAAATATACGGAATATTGCTATAAAATCTATATCTGAACCTAACAATAAATACACCAATACCGCCGACATTAAATGTCTAGAAAATTTGAAAAATAATCAAGATATCACTATCTTAAAATCTGATAAAACGAACCTTATCACCATACTAAATCGCACTAACTACAACGAACTTATGCTAAATACGATTAACAAATTAAACGCTGAAAAACTTAAAACCTCCCCATTAAATAAACTAAACGCTAAAATTAAAGATCTACTAAAAACAGGACACTGGCCCCACAATACCCCACCATCTAATAACAACTTCGCACCTATTATCCCTCGCATATTCGCTAAGTATAAAGACCATAAAAATCCACCATCTTTACGCCCCATAGTTAACAAATCAGAAGGCCCCACATATTTTTTAGAACGGTACATGGAAAATATTTATCAAACTCTTCTCCCCCACTCCGATCTTTCTATAAGCTCCAACGAGCAATTCATACAAAAACTTCGCGATAGCAATATAAATTCTGATGATCTAATGTTAAGCTTCGACGTCAAAGAACTTTATCCCTCCATTGACACTACCGAAATAGCAAATATTGTTAACGGAAAAATAGTTGAAACATACGGCGATAATAAGATTAGCGAAACCTTAATCCGCACCAATAACTTGCTCCTAAACGAATCATACTTCCAATTTAATCATGACATCTACAAACAAAAGCAGGGCGTTCCCATGGGGTCGCCCATCTCAGGGATCCTCGCAGAATTAAAGATGAGACTTATCGAAAACTCCGCCATTAACATTATTAATAAAACTAAAATCTGGACTCGTTACGTCGACGACGTTTTTACAGTTTTACCGAAAAATTCCGACACCAATAAAATTCTAAACGATCTCAATAGCCTTGATAAAAACATAAAATTCACGATGGAAAATGAAACTAACAACACATTGAACTACCTAGATATTAAAATAACGAAAAATTCAAACAACACAATCGATACAACTGTTTACAGGAAACCAACAGCCAATAATGAAATCATCAATAAACACTGCCATACCCCCCTTCCCTATAAATATGCCGCTTTAAGATCTTATATAAATCGCGCGATCCTTATCTGCTCCAATAAAACCCTCCTCAACGAAGAACTTAAATTTATTAAAGATATCGCCTATAAAGCCAACTACCCAAAAAATATTATCAACAAACTATATAGAAAACGTATAAAAATCCTTAATAAAATTAGCAACGCTCAAAATGAAAAACCAAAATTCACTACCCCAATCCCTTTCAGCAAAGGCGCAAGTATAAAAATAAAAAATGCCGCTAAAAAATACAATATAAACATTCCAATTAAACCTAACCGGAATATTTTTCAACATATTAGAAATGATAAAGACAAGATTGACAATAGATCCACTTCCGGCATTTATAAAATAGATTTCAGCTACAATAATAACTCCAGCGCATGCTATATTGGTGTCACTAAACGGAAAATAATAGATCGCGAAAAAGAACATAAATCCGACTTAAATCATAACCGTCAATCCACCGCGCTCACATCCGCTCACCTCAATAACCCAATTAATATTAACAGCATACATACTAATAAAATCGCCCACTACAATAATCACAGTTATGCCCTCAAAAGAGAAGCGCTAGAAATCATTACTAACCCCATGGCAGTAAATGACCGCGAACATGCACGAATCCCTAAAGAATGGAACCACTTAATCAAGCAATCAACCAAGACGAAAAGAAATGAAGAACCAACGCCGACGATACCCGATGACAACAGTGGAACGAGATGTCACAGTTCACCTGAGGATGAGTGCGCTGGCACTTGAAATACGTATAGTGAAGGTATTTAGGACTTATGTAAGGTAAATAATAATGTTTTTAATTTTTGGTGAATATTGAGGGCGCCACTTGTCATTACTCCCTATCTCGGCGCGGATATAATGTTGTTTTCAATAGAATTTTGTCGGAGTAAATTTTTAATTTTTAATTTTAAGCAATTTAATTTATCAGAAAATAAGTTATACAGATTTAAAATAAAAACTTGCTCAACAAAGAATTATCCTAAGCTTGATGTTGGTAAAAGGAAATTAATGCAAAAATCAAATCGCTAGAAACTTATTTACTACATTTTTTTATGCGTCAAATATACTAATAATGAAAAATTATAATACTGCCATAAGATATCCATAATAATCTACATTTTCAAACGACACAATACAAACGATCTCCATTCTCCTTGCTCCCAATAGTCTGTTTTAGCTAGCTTCGGTTCACAAGGATTGTCATTTTTTAAAAGTTCTCTTTCAAAGTAAAATTAGTATAAAATGGCTCTTAAAAAAAACATGTTGCTTAGAATACTCTACTTAATGAAATGTGCTTTCAACTGAAATTTTTTTAGCTTGATATTATTTTTTTTAAAAAAAAGTGATTAAAACGAGACATTTCCCCATTGAATAACATTGCAGAAGCTGGAGAGAAGGAAGTATTGTACGCTGGCGCCATCTGTAAACATTAGAAAACAACATCACAAAATTTCAGCGTTACCTTCTTCTCCTGTTTTTATTATTCCGTGTTACAAACAATAATTTCTTTTAAGATTTTAAAGAAATTTGAGATTAAATTAATAGCTTTAATATTATTATATTTCTTTAAATAAAAGAAATAAATTGCATAAATTTTATATCGTATTGAAAAACAATTTCTTTCAATAAAACATTAATTTTCTTTTCGAATTTTGAGCTTTCTTTTTTCTTTATCGTTAATTAGATAATAATTATCTAAATCAGTCTGTGATGTTGAAAATATCAGCTACTGTTACACATAAACTTTAAAATAATTTAATTATCTGCTCATTTTTATAAATAATATTATTATAACAAAATACCATAATTATTCGTTTTAAATGACTGTAGTATAAAGAAATCCTACCCCCTTTTTTTCTAAATGATTAACACTAAGTAAAAAAATTAAGCAATCGCGTGTATTATCCTTTCTACTGTAAAAGGAACTGTAATTAAATATAATTACTTTTGCTGGTACAAAAATAAAAATGTTTTGAGAGATTTATTTATTTACTATTAATATTATGTTTGTAACGGCTTAGAAAATATATTTTATGCATTAGAATACAAAAATATTTCCAAGAAATTCAACTAGCTTTTCATTTTTATACAGTTAAAAATAAAAAATAGAATATTTTTAAATTTAATATTAATTATACTATACTGCAAAACATCTTTTCACATTAACGTTTTAATTCTGCTAAAATTGAAACATGCATTAAATTATGGGTTTGAATTCTGCTAAAATTAAAACAGCTGATACCTTATTTTTAAAATTTGTTATTACTTTGAGAAACTTTGAATTTTAAACTGTGGCTGAATTAAAAAATTATAATAATAAAGTTGAACATAATTTGCCATTAAAAGTAAAACTACAATTCTGATATAGTAAAATAAAACTTACCTTTAGGAGTTACCTAAAACTGGATTCAAGAAAAAAAATTTGTATGTACAGTCGGTAACAAAAGTGTCCGAACACTAGCAAAAATTCCTATGTAAAAAAAGTACACTTCATACGATTCTGTTAAATAAATCCTTATCGAATCATGTTCTTAGACTGATTAAGAAGAAGATTCGATAAGGATTTATTTAATAAAACCGTATGAAGTGTACTTTTTTTTACATAGGAATTTTTGCTAGTGTTCGGACACTTTTGTTACCGACTGTATATATATATATATATATATATATATATACAGGGTGATTAGAAAAAACTACCCCGATATATGAGACCATAGCTACCATACCGTTCCGAGAAACTGAATAAAGATTTGGTGGAAGGTATTTTGAGGTATGCGCTCAAGAATTATATAAAAAACAACTGTTAAACACTAACAGTTACGGTTACAGTGACAAAATTTCGAACGTTTCAAATGCCAACGCCTACTTTTTTTTTTTATTGAAATGGAATCTCCATAGCAAAAAACCATAGCGTTGGAACGGTACCTCTAGCATGAAAATCACCAACGCTAAGCATACCAAGAAAAAAAGAGAAAGCAGCTGTGATGTTCCTACCAGAGCACGACTTACATTTTCTTAATGAAGTCACATTTCACACTGAGCCTTCGGCTCTCATCAGAGCCTGATTAAGGGGGAAGCACACATTATTTACACTTACACCGTTATTTTTTAACAAATACTTTCCTCCTATAATAAACACAAAATTCTCATTAAAAATTATCTTAAAAGAATTCTGGTGTCTAATAACGGTGAGTAAATTAGATTGTTTCACACCGTTCATTTTTTATAAAAAATATTTCCTCGTCAAAGCGTGGAATTTCTATGACATGAAGTAAGAAATAATTGTAAAAATATTCCGGTGAGAGCGGAGATAATGTGTGTTTTCCCCTTAATCAGGCTCTCACTAAAGTATACTGATTCTGCTTCGAAACAAGAATAGACCACGGTATCCTTAATTTCATGTAGGTCTACTGAATAAAGGTTTTAATTTCGTTGTTAGTTGTAAGACACCTAGTCTAAGAGCCAGTGAAAAGCTACCTGTATGTATTTGACCATACCTGGGTTTTTGTACATTGAGGCTCCTATATCTACCATACATGAGATGGGAGTCACTAAGCCCAGAGTGGTGGACGCGGCGGGCGCTCAGGTAAGACAGGTATCAATTTTTGGCGAATTTTAAATTCATTTGACCACGTCTGCCGTTTGGAAATTTGAAAATATTATTATTATTATTATCGGAAAATAACAATGGCAGACCATTATCGCGCGTTTAACATTGTGGCAGACAGTTTTGAAAGTGCTGAAAAATATAAAATTTTGAAAGTAATTGACCAGATCTGCCATTGGTATATTTTATTTATTAAGGTCTTAAAAATTTATATTCGTCACGGCAGACGTTTTCATTGAGTACATACTTCAGCAGGCAATAAAATCTTAGCGACTACACGGTCAGATGTATATGTATTACGTTCCCTGTTTTACATCAATGATTTACTTTATCAATTTTTTTTTTTTTTTTTTAGTAATTAATATTTAATTTTGTAAACTATGGACTAAAATTTATAAAAAGATAATAAAAGTTCTTCACACACCATAATTTTTTGCACCTGATGAAGAAAGGCTGCGTCCTTTCAAAACCGGTTGTGCTGACTTAAAATTTATGTTATGTGAAGAACTTTTATTATCTTTCTATTGATTGTACGCCATTTTTTTATTTTAGTTTTGGTAAAATTTATAAGTTTGATGATAAAAAGGTAAATATATTTCGAAAGAATCTCAAATATTAAGGTGTATTGCAGATAACAAATTATCATTCAAATATTTATTTTATTTTGTTCTTTTTATTTATTTAAGACACAATTGACAAAAATGAATTAAAAAATCATGCATGCATTAAAAAATATATATTTCTTTCCATTGGTTTGAATCTTCATTCATCATCATCGGAGTCATGTATGACGTTGGGTGACTCATCTTCATCATCCATTGAATCGGATTCTGTAAAAATAAAACGCAAATTATAGAATAAAAGAAATGTGTAAATTGATTCAAGGATATTCGGTAAAGAATTATTTATTATGAACTTACCAGGGACATTGGTGAATAAGTCACTCACAGAAGTTGGGATTTGATCTCCTTCGAACCATTTGAATACAAATTTATCGTCTTGCTCTAAATCCAACCATACTCTAATAGGTCCAACGTGGTAGGTTGCTTTTTGTAAGCATTTTTCCAAACAGTTGAAATATAATGCACTCTTAGAAGTTGCTGGTAAAGCTCACTCTTACACGGTGGTATTGAGCTTGCGTCAAAATTCAGTATTTTCTTGCTAAAATTTTCATTAACATCGGAAGCTTTATAATTGCTAACGAAAAGTTGGTATCTTCCATCATCAACGTCAATAGATTTTTTTGCATTGTAGGTAAACTTTGCTGGCAGGTAAGCTTCTGAATACTGTTAAATACCTCTTTTAGCTGATCCTCAGTCAAATTTTCTTCACCAAGAGTAGCAAATACTTGTTGAAATTCTATATTTTTTTTTCAGCAAAGTAAAAGGTATTTTCTTCCCTTTATTAAAGAAAGCCGGATTGAAATCACATCCTGTGAACGCATGGAAGCCGGTTAAGCGTTTGGCTAAATACCCACATAACACATACGTTCATTTTACATTCATATTTCCTCCATCACGTCTGAGTTACATCTATAGACGAATTTTGAACATAGGCCTCAAGCTGAAATATGTTCAGAATATGTGAAATTCTGGACATAGACGAATCTACGAAAAATGTACAAAATACAGACGTCAATATAGGCACATAAACTGAATGAAAATTGAACTAATCCAATTTACGTAAATACTCGAGCTAAACTGCACCTGAAGGTCGCCATTTTCTTTATGTAGTGTAGATATGGCATGGTAATCAACAAATTTAAGAAAGTTTATATTCTACAAAGTTTTTCGATTCAAATTTGAATTTTATTTATTCAATGTTCAGAAGGCTGCTCTCTCAACGTATCTCCATGGTTCTGTGCATGGAAAAAGAGTGTTTATCCCGTTTATCCACGGATTATTTACATCGCCTTCAACCGTATTTGTGTTGAAAATTGTTTTTGAAAAGTAAATACCTGTTCTGCGTAAACTATGTTCTTTGAAAAACGTATTGTTATTACATTTTAATTAATATAAACAACAAACCTTTAGGCTTTTAACATTTCATAATGAATTGTTATCGACATTCAAAATATACTGTGATACGTTCACGTGTTACTACGAAATTTATTTATAACTATGCTTAATATGGTATATGTTAAACTTAGTTTTGTGATACTTTAAAAATACAGTTGTTTTTAATAAGATATTATTTATAAGTATGTTTTAAAAAGTAAACAAATTTATGTTTTTGGAGAAACATAACATTTTGATTAATATAGAAACAAAATTTTAGGCTTTAAAGATTCATTATTTATAAATCATTGATAGGCTATTTTGATGATAAATCAATTTATTTGTAATATAACAGTGTATATTCTAAATTTTTTTAGAGTTATGTATTTAACAAAAATAAATAAATAAAAATGTATAGCCTAATATTTTGCATTCAATTATTTTATAGATTTTTTTGTTGTTGTTGTTGTTTGAGTTGAGATTTTGCTGAGATTGTGAGTTTTTAAGAAAAAGCATTAATTCTGAATGTTAAACAAGCTTGAATTGCTTTTCTTAAATTCTCATAATTACCATAAGGCGAGAAATATAAATACTTTCTGGACATGTAAAAATTATTTAACATTTACTAGTACAGATTTGTTTTGAATTTATTAGTTCAAACCATAAAAAGGTACAAATATTTATACAATCAGTAATAATGTCTAAAACATTAATAAGTTATACATGTAATAAATATAGATTATAATTATTTTAAAATTCATATTAATTTACTATCCACTTATATTGTGTTTCAGATTTTTTTTTTCTTTTTCATTGTAATTTTAAAATATAACTTATTGTTTATAATACACTACAAAGTTTTTTTTTTTTTTAGAATTTAAATAAGTTTTGTTTTGTACAAAGGGCAAGCATAATTTGATTTAATTATCGACAAATTGATTGGAAAGAGGCATTTTTCATTTTTAAAATTTTTTAATTTTGTGTAAAAAATTATTATTATTATTTTTTTTTTTTTTTTTTTTTTTTTTATTGAGGGGTGTTATAATGAACGAGTTATATTTGTTTAAAAATGAATCCAATTTAAAAAATTTCTTGTTTTTCTTCATAACATTTACATGTTTTAGAGTGCAAACGAAACAGATTCAAGGATTTAAAAATGATACATCCCTTAATTTTAGTAGCATAATAGCCATTTCTGGTACTTTCATATTAATCACATACTGACAGTTTATCCTTTAGTATTAATAGGATGCCATTATATGAAATGAAATAATACAGTGCATACAAATGTTTTATAAGTTTAAAATAAATATTAGTTTATCATAATGGTGATTAATTGCTGACATGAAGTTAATACAAAAATATCTCATTTGTTTATATTATAAATTTATCAGGTGAATTCTACATATTTATTATTTTCCCCTCACGTATAAAAATTCAACATAATAGCAAAGAAAAGAATTTTTTAAAAATAGAAATTGTTTTATTTAAGCCTTATTTTGTCGATGAGTAAACACTGGAAAATCATTAGGTTTTTTAAGCATCCCCCCCCCCCCCATTTCTAACAAATGTATTTAAATGTTATAACTACTGAAATATTTATAAAACATAAAATAAAAGCTTTTTGTTTCCTGAGTAATAGCTATAAAATGCTGTACAAAACTACAGAATTGAATACAACAGGACGTATTTTTAATCTATATAAAGGCATATGAAAACCTGAATAAACTACTACGTCAGAAACGGCAAAAGAAAAATATTTGCGATGCATACAGCTATTTCATATACGAGCACTTCTCCAGATTCAGAATTCTTTTTGCACTGAAGACGGTACACTTAAGGCTACCGAAACAGCTGTATGCATCGCAAATATCTTTTTTTTTTGGCATTTCTGATGTAGTAGTTTATTCGGGTTTTAATATTCCAACGCCAAGTCACCTGTTATTATAAAGGTATATGGTAACAGTATTGACTTTCTCAGCAGCAGTTACTATGTTTATTTCTTAAAATGTCATTCATACAGCTTTAGTAGGGGGGGGGGCATCATGGCGACTTCTAAGTCTTTGTCATTCTGGTGATGAATTAAAATGGATATTACAATTACATCAGTAAAGACCTTGACAAGAAATATCTGTGCTACTTGTGTATAAAATTTCAGTTTTCACCAAGGGAATCCTATACTAAAACTGTTCCATTTCTTTCATGTTTTTTTTCAATTTATTATTATTATTTTTTTAAACTTGATGTGAGAGGGGGAAAAATGGAAAAGAAAAAAATTAATTTGATAAAAATTTAATATTATTATTGTTAAGCCTTTATTCTTAGATTAATATAAAAAGCAGATTATTTTCATATGCATCAAATAATAAAAACATATTTGCTTCTTACTTGATCATTATTAAATAAATATTCTATTATTTTTTTTGTTTCCTTTATTAATAAATTATAAACTGTATTCACACATAGATTTGTTTGACAAATATTTATTTCTTTTTTTACTCCCCCCCCCCCTAGGCTGAGTAATTGTAATAAGTGTAGGAAATGTAAATATGCATTAAAAAAAATTAATATGGATATGTATTTACATTTTAAAAAAAATGAAAGAAATATATGAGTGCCAAGACAGTAATGAATACTGTGTCTGTATTTACAGAACAGATCAGAAGATTCCATAATTCTGAGGAGTTAATATTTTACATGTTTACCACTGTTAACTTAATTGCTGAAACTGATTAGAATCAATCAGTAATTCACATCTAGAATCAAACAATAAAATAACTGATTTAAAGATATGTGCGTTGACCCAGTGGTAGAAACATCGCAGCACGGCGACATAGTCGCGGACACAGAAAAACGGCTTGCGGACAGTTTTTGTCTCCACCGATAAAAAAATTTGTCTGCAACTTTCAGATAGCAATTCACTTATAAAAATTTCTGTATCAAAACTAAAACTTTTATTATTTATTATTTATATTGTGTTGCGTCAAACATTGCTATAAAATATTTAATTGAATGAGATGAATTGAACACACACAATTGTTTATACTATATTGTTCTGTAGTAAAATTGTATATGTGTATTGTTGCACAAGATCACCGCTGATGTCAACACCCCCCCCCCTTCATCAGCTTTCAGGCTTTTTGAATGTAAGCCATTTTCTCCCCTGATTATATGCAAATTTTGCAGACAGATTATGAAATTTTAAAAGCCTGGGTGCGTTGATAGGAAAAGAAATAAAAAATTGTTACATATATATTTTTATTTAAATTTTTGCAGGAAGGAAGAAAAAACAAAGCAAGGGAAAAAAAAAAAAGATTTCAAAACGATAAATTACAATTTTTTAACCATCTGCAAGTAATGTGGTGAAATTAAAAAAAAAAAAAAAAAAGAAAGAAATATAAGACAAAGTCAAATATTATTAAAAGAGAAGATCATATGGTGGAACATGAGTGAATTGGGCCACAGGACCCAGGTTTAAAATGGCAGCTATGATTTATTTTATTAACAGACTCAGAATTTAAATATTGATGAAGGCTGAGTTTTAAGCAAATTGGTTCATAAATACCTTTTCTATACAAGTTTAAAGTTTTCAAGCGGTCAGCACTAAAAATAAGAAAGAAGATGAAGTTTGCAAATAAACATGTCAAATGCGTTAGTAAGATGAGTTTACCCTGCAAGTTTATTTTTATTTAATTCAGTACAGTCGAACTTTGTTAATGTGAATCTCAAGGGGATAAAAATTTTGTTCATGGTATCAGTAACTCAAAAACTAATCTTCCTTTTTACGGGGATTGTGGAAACAGTTCATTTTAAAAGTAATTCATGTTAAAGAGGTTCGACTGTAATAAGTGCAAAACTTTGAATAAACGCCATAAATTGCAAGTGAAATTCGCAAGTTTCTTGCATTGTATGGTGTTTATCCTAAATTTTGTAGTCGCCAATTGCCCATCTGAGCAGCACTAGTGCGACGTAAAACCCAACCAACCAACCAAAATTTTGTACCTATTTTTTCGAAACATCAGTTTTGCAGTGCTGTTTATTAATGAGGTTTGATTGTTATATTAAAAAATTTTCAAGCAGTTGCCACTTGGAAACAAAATGCCAGGAGCAAGTTGCTCACTTAACTAATTCATGTTGTTTGTAAGATAAATTTACTGTTCGGCTTTGATTCGAATAAATTCAATATTTCAGAAATTACTGTGATAACAAAATTTCAGCTATCTTTGTCGAGTCATGTTCTTATATAAGAACATGAATCAACAAAGATTTTATTTAACAAAGCAGTATTAAGTGAATTTTTTTTTATATGGGAATTATTGCTAGCACTCGAATAATTTTGCTGCTGACTAAGTTCAAAATTTATCTAGATAGTGAGTTTTCAAGTGTTTGCCTGATTTCAAGTAGCCCTGCAATAGTCGGCAGCAAAAACTATTTAAGCACTCATATCCACACTTTATATATATATATATATATATATATATATATATATTAGTTTGATCGCTAATTTTTATCAACTTACTTTTTTATTTTAAATATTTGTAGTACATGGAAAATGAAACATTAACGTAGGGGCTCTGTAAAGAATTTGAATACAGTAGAGCACTGATTATTTGCGAGAGCCACGGTGAGGATTATCCACGAGTGCGAGCCGCTAAAAAAATTTTAATTAATACCAACCTTCAATAAAACAAATTTTAATTCAAGCCAACAACAGAGCAAACACAAAGAATTGTATTTTCTCTGTTGGAATTTCTTTGACAGTTTTAGGAGGAAAAGAATCTTTCCACTTTACAAATAGGAGTTATACTGTTCTACTGCGTATTTGCTTACTGTTCAAGATTTACATATTTTTGTACAATATACATGTACCTATAGAATACTATGGGTAAAATTGTTTATAGAATTGCGCATTACCTAAGTATTATTTCTAAATTTCCTTTTCACATTCTAAAAATACACAACCATTAAATTAGTACTCTTTTTCCAAAAAATTCATTTTTATATTATAATTTTGAGTTAAAAAATGAGAATTTTCACTAAATGCATTATTTATCATTTTTTTTAGTCGTAAAACAAAATATTAAAAAAAAAAAAAATCAATTTTAGGGAACAAGTACTAATTTAACGGTTGTAAATTTTCTGAATGTGAAAACAAACTTAAAAATTGCAATTAGGTAAAAAGTGATTCTATAAACAAATTTCGCCATAGACTTACATGTGATTTGGTGACTAGAGACGAGGAAATCGCAAGAGGAAGTGAACAGTCTTAAACTTTTCTTTGCCATCATAATGTGATTGTATATATTAAGAAAAAAAAAAATGCCTGTAATTCTGCATTTATTCGCATAAAGAAAAGATGAAATCTATTTCATTGGAGTGCTAAGGCAAGTTAAATATTGAAGGAGAACATCACTTAGTGGAATAATTGTGTATTGGACCAAAGGACCTAAGTTTGAATCCTAGCTACACTGTTAAAAATTTCTGTAAATTTAATGTAAATATTTATCCAGAGTATCTGTAAATTTACTGTTATTCTTAGTTAAACGTGAATAATCGAGATTCTCATTCTTTATTCTGTATTTTTACTTAATTTTATTATTTAATTTTTTAATTTAAATTAAAAACGACTGTTTCTACTTCAGAAAAAGCATTCTAAGTCCGAAATATATTCTCAACAATAATTAATTAAATTAATATTAGTTATTAAAATGAATGTATAAAATAAGTTTTTTAATATCTCTGTGTATTTTTCTCTGTAATTTTACGTAAGACTTAAAATAATAGATTACACAGGGTTTTCTGTTGAAATTTTTAACAGTGTAGATTCCATAAAAAATTTAGTTACATACATGGGCAATGAAAGAAATTTTAAAATATTAAATATTTTGTGCGAAAAATAAATCATGAGAAATTTTTTCTCTCTCTTTTAGCCTTACTCGATATGACTTTGAAAATAATAGTTTAAAGCTTTTTAATTGTATGTTTAAATTATTAAAAATAATGATAATAATTTAAGCTTTAAAATAATCTTTTAGTCTCTTTCTGTGGATTTCACAGAAAGCCCATTATGTAGATTTTGCTAGAGTGACATGTGACACTTAAAAAAAAAAAGACCGTATTCATTAAGGATTTTATTCTACCAGCACTATATTTACATAAATCTAAAAATAACATGAGTAATTTTTGGATGTAATATGAACACAAATGGACATGTCTATATTATGTTCACATATGTCCATTTTACATTATTTTGTACAGCTAAAAGACGTACTTATTACATAAAAGGTGGGGACATTTCAACTTAATATCTACAAAATCTGATAAAATATAGACTGGATCTGGCTGTAATATGGACATGTCTATATTATGTTCACTATACGTCTATTTTACGTCATTGTTTTCAGCTAAAAGACGTACATAAGACGTAACAGGTGAGGACATTTCTACATAATATCTACAAAATCTGATGAAATATAGACTGAATCTGGCTGTAATATGGACATGACTATATATCCAGATTACGTACTTTGACTTAATTTGGACGAATTTGTGTTGTCTGGGTATTCACCAAGCTCGTTATAAATTTTTGTGACGTCAATATACCTTTCATTATTTCCTGTTCCATTGAGCATCCAAATATTAGAATTAGAATTTTGTAATTGTGTCATATTCTCAATCATTATAATCAAAATATCGGTATCAGAGGCTCTAATAACAATATAGACTGCTCAGCGATATTGCAAGCATGATAGATAATCCTGGTATCAGCTTCTTCATGTGAAGGACAACATAAATTTTCAACAACACTTGATTGGATCTTGTCATCAACAACTTGATACGATTGACAATTTCGGAAATTTAAAAAAATCTGTCGGTCGCCCAAAAATGATTTCATTTCCTCACTACACCAATGATTTGTAAAAATAAATCTACCAGAGCTTCCTTAAATTTAGTATTCTTCAATTTTGCAAAATCCGATGGTCGCACCTGTTCAGGCCCCGAAATTGTGTAATCAATCACCGATGCTTCATGACGTAGACATCTTTCACTATCTTTTATTGATGGAAACAAATATTGGTCAAAGATTACATCAATTCTCCGGGTGGAATATTTTGATACCATTTGCAGAAATTTCTTTGAAATACTCCCGAATGTTTTGGGAACTTCTTTCATAGAATGTAGAATGAAAATCCATCAATTAAGAATACATCTGTAGTACGTGGTGGTTCCTGATCAATATTTGGTTCAAGGCATTTTATTAGTACAGATTTGTCAGTTTTACATAAACCACCGTCTAGATGACATAAAGCCAGAGGTACAGGAGATATTGGATACGCTAAAATTTTGAGAACATCAGTTTGATGGTCCATCGAAATTCCCAACAAACGTCCAAATAAATCTCGCTGTAACTTGATCTCTTGCTGCTTACCTCCAATTTTTACAGACTTTTTCTTTACAAGTAGACTTGAAAAGTTGTGTATCGGTGTCTTTTTGATGGCTTTCTCAAATATTTTCGGATCAGATGCACATTCAGATATAAAACCTGTTCGTAGCTCTTCACCAATTTTTAAGAGAAACTCTTCCACTTGAGATGATGCAGCTTTCCCGGAACTTATGTTAAACAACTGATCAGGCGGTAAATCTAAGCTGAAGGGATTCACATATTGATCAAACGAGTTGATAAACTTTTCAAGTTGTTGACAACTTTTCCTAATATTATGCGGCTGCAACTCAGCTGAAATACCTTGTTTCATGGTAATTCCTAACTCATCCAACACGCGTGTAATTATACTAGAGCGGATGTCGTGACTTCTCGCCCACCGTTGGCGAGCTGAAATCAAGTGAGTCAGATATGTGTAATACCAGTAAGTGTTCTCGCAGCATCTGCATTAATGGTCTGCTCTAATGTAAGATCAATAGGCTGCTTTGAGAACGGCTTACTGGTACGCTTGATTCCAAAAAATCCTTTTTGAAAGTCCTGCTCTAAACCAGGATGAGTAGTGGGAACTTTGGTTAAATTGTAATGGTATTGGACAGTCCATTTTGCATAATTCTGATGGTTACATACAAAAAATAAATTTGTTATTTTCGGTAAAATGTCAAGATACAATTGGAAGTCACCAACACGAATGCTCCTGCTCAGTTGTAAATAATGACGAACGAGCTTGATGTAAACCATATAAAACTGGACTGTTTTACCATATTCACCATTTCATGTTTGTTGCTCGTAAATAGCATAATCATTACAGAGCTCTTTCAAGCTTTCATTGTGAATAAAAAATGAAGGTGTTTGACAAATCTGTAATCGTTCAATATCTTCTATGATATCTTCAGAAATTTGGATATTTTTATGTTTTAGAAAAGATCTAAAATGCATTATTTGTAGTCCTAAAGCCATTATTGGGTGTAATCTTTTACAGCGATTAAAATGTTTGCCCTCAATGAAACTTGAAACGGATCCACTAGCAAGCATTTCGCTTTCAACCATGATGGTTGATAAACCACAATCATTAATAACTTTTCCGATCGCCTTAAAATACGACATCATTATATGAAAAGCACCAAAGTGTAAAAATAGTTTTTAAAAGGTATTACCATGGCCACCACCTTGGAAGGATGTAGAGGAGATTTTTTTTTTTTTAGCTAGCTGTTGGCAGACTCCCGTTCATGTTGTCGGACCAGATGTTCGCAGCGGTTGAGTTTGAATTTGTGTGAACTTAACAGGGCCCTCTCAGATATAAACCCTGAATTATTTGAATGCCAGTAACTATAAAAGAAAATGCTATAGGCTAGAATGAGTACAATAGTGATACATAGGGGAAAAAAAGAAAGATAGCTATATAGATAGTCTATGCATATATCTGACCAGGTAGTAGCTAAGTCTTGTTATCTGCTGAAATATGTTCTCAATGAAAACGTCTGCCATGCGAATATACGTTTGTAAGACCTTAATAAATAAAATATATCAATGGCAGATCTGGTCAATTACTTTCAAAATTTTATATATTTCAGCACTTTCAAAACTGTCTGCCACAATGTTAAACGCGCGATAATGGTCTGCCATTATTATTTTCCGATAATAATAATAATAATATTTTCAAATTTCCAAACGGCAGACGTGGTCAAATGAATTTAAAATTCGCCAAAAATCGATACCTGTCTTACCTGAGCGGTTGCCGCGTCCACCACTCTAGGATTAGTGAGTCCCCATCTCATGTATGGAAGGTATAGGGGCCTCAGTGTACAAAAATCCAGGTCTGGTCAAATACATACAGGTAGCTTTTCACTGGCTCTTAGACTAACCGTCATGAGTGACGTCATCACACTAAGTGAAAAATAAGGCATTGTGAAATGTGTGATGTGTATCTTGATTTCTTGCTCTGTGAACAATATGCCGCTTACTGGGAAACACCATTATCATCATCAAAATCGGTTTCGATTGCCATTTTACAATGCCTTGTTTTTCACGTACTGTGATGACGTCATCATGACAGCGTCTTACGGCTAACAACGAAATTAAAGCATTTATTCAGTAGCCTTACACGAAATGAAGAATACTTTGGTCTCTTCTTTTCGTTTCAAAGCAGAATCAGTGGGCTTTAGTCTGAACCAAAGACTCAGTGTGAAATATGAAGTCATATTTTCCGTTAGCCTGCTAACGCTGCCGATTTTCGTGCTAGAGGGTACCGTTCCAACGCTATTTATGTTTTTTTGCTATGAAGATAACATTTTAAGAAAAAAAAGGTAGGTGTTGCCATTTGAAATTTTCTCACTATAACCCTAACTAACTGTTAGAGTTTAACTGTTGTTTTTTATATAATTCTTGAGCGCATACCTCAAAATACCTCCCACCAAATTTTTATTCAGTTTCTCGGGACGGTATGGTAGCTATGGTCTCATTTATCGGGGTAGTTTTTTTCTAATCACTCTGTATATAGAAATGTAAAAATTAATCAGTCAACAACGCATTTTAAAAATTTGTTTATTAAAATAAGAGATGGAAAAACAAATATAAATTGAAAGAATATTTTAATTAATTATTAGGGACTTAAAATATTTATTTAAAACTGATAAAGTTGAATACATACTACAAGTTTTTTTTTTTTTTTTTTAAACAACATAAGTACAAACATTAAAATGTTCAGGACGATTTTTTTTTATGTGGACATTTTGAAACCGCCAGTACACGGGTGGGAAAAAGATACAATTTTCTTTCAGTATTAGAATGGTTTCAATATAACACCCACAAAATAAAAATACGAAATATAAAATTTTATGTTTATTATATTTTTTTTCCCACAGAATACATAAAATTTTTCTCTTATATTGCATTCTAGTAAATAAAATGGGTCTCATAGACCCAACCCGTCTACCGGCGGGTTAATAAAACATGGCTCTGACTGCCTCCAGATACATATTTACAGTGCGTGTCGAAATGATAGGTCCACCAGTAAAAACGAAAGTTATGTTGGTAAAAAAGGTTTTATTGTGTACAAAGTACTATTTTATAAACTACATTACTTCATTCAATGTAAAATAATACATGAATAATATACAAATAATAGGAATAATAAGAAAAACAAAAATTACATGAAAAAGCTGTTTCAAAAAGATAGGTCCACTGAACCAAGCATCAAATTAATGTTAAATTAATAAGATTTATAAGATAATTTTTCCACCTTGTTACAGAATAAGCTCATAAACCCTATTCGGCATGGTTTCTACAAGTTTTTGCAAACACTTTTTCTCTATTTTTGACCATTCGGAGGAAATAGCCTTTTTCAAGTCTGCAGTACTGTTGTATTGCCTTCCGCCTGCATACACCGCTCTTGCGAGTATACCCCACATGCTTTCTACCAGATTCAGGTCGGGGCTGGAAGGTGGCCAATCGATAACATGTACACCATTATCCAGAAACCATTCGAAAGTGGACTTTGCAGTGTGCACATGAGCATTGTCCTGTTGGAACATGAAGAATGGGCCCCCAATGTGCTCTGCTTGTGGAAGAAAATATTGTTCAAGCAGCTGTTGGTAGCCTGCAGCATTAAAACGATTGTCTACAAATGCTATATCAGTTTTTCCTGCACCTCCGGATCCGTCCCATACCGTAACGGAACCACCATCAGCTTGCCTCTTCGAGAATATCTGTCTATCGTTACGCAGATCGTGCCAGTAGTACTGCCAGCCATCTGGACCATCCAGGTTGAATTTCTTTTCATCACTGAATATCACACGATGCCAATCTTGTTTCCAGGACATCACTTCATGTGCGAAATTCAATCTCTTTTCTTTGCGCTTTTTAGTCAATTTCTGAGCCGCTTTCCTCTTCACGTAAACTATATTGCCGAACTTCTTTACCACTCTATGGACTATAGATTTTGATATTGGAGGGTTCTGTTGTCTGGTCACAGTGGATAAGCTCATATTTCCAGATTTTAACTCCTTTACGATAGTCCTTCTTTGTCGGGATGTCACTTTTGATGGGCGGCCAGATGATTTTTCCCTGACATAAGCATTTCTAAGTCGCAAATAATTGTTTAAAACATTATGTGATCTGTTTAAAAGTTTTCCTATTTCTCTATTCGATTTTCCACACGTTTTAAATGCATCAATTTTCCCCTTCTCAACCAGCGAAAGACTGCAACGGCGACCCATTTCGTTTGATTACAACGTGATGTTCAAATCTGTTTAAATACCTCCACAGCAGCCAGCATAATCCCGCAGTAAGACTAAGCAACGATATTTATGCAAATTTTTTGGAAATAAACGTGATTGGTGCAGAATTTCTGAAAACGGACCTATCTTTTTGAAACGGTCTGCAAATGAAAATTTGCATAAAATAAAAAAGAATTATTTATTTTTAAGAAATTTCTTCATAAATAGTTATAACAGTTACTGATAAATTAACTCTACCAAAAAAGTGATTCTTATTCTCAATTAAGATTCGAAATTTTGAAAATTGCGGGTGGACCTATCATTTCGATACGCACTGTAGATACACTGTCTGTCATAAAATATATCAAAATTAGAGCTTTCAAATACATTTAAATTTTTATATTCAACTGTTAATAATGCAGATAAAAAATTATTAAAATAATTATACGTTTTGCTTAATAGATGGATACTATTAAAACTTTACATTTGTCAATTTTTAATGTCATATAACAGTCTTAATAATAATAAATAAAAAATCTTATAATCTTCCAATCACTTTTAGGTAATATTTACACTTCACCTTTTGTAGTATACTAGTAAATTTCATACAAAAAAGTTAATTTTAACCCTTAAATGCCTGATTATTTTTTAAATCAATTTAAAAATGTTTTATTATTACCTCCATTAAATAGATCGCGTCCAGAATACTTTAAAAAATCATACTTTATTTTAACTATGGTCTACAGCTAAAAAGCAATTTGTTGTCAATCGGCAAATAAGAGGCATTAGAGCTTCAATATTACTCTAATAATACATTAGAAGACAACATTGGGTGTATTGCCGAAAGGCAAAATATGGTATTTAAGGGTTAAATTTCGCATTAATTTTTTTTAACTCATTATGTTTTTCTATACTATTTGAATCCTTTTTTACAAAAACTCATTTTTCACTTCCCTATCACAATGTAGGTACCGTGCATTTTGTTATTTGAAAACATTTTCAACCTTTTTACCTGTGTTTAGATGCGATTCGAGAAAATAAGCAATCTGAAAATGCAAAATTTTAATATAGGTAAAAGTGCATCGTGCGTCACATAACAATTCTTATTATTTAGAAACGAGAGAGAGACAAAAAGAGAGCACCTGTAACTCATACGGTTCCAAAATTGATAAAAATTCTCTCAAAGATAGAATACAAATGATGAATATCTGGGGAAATTTTAGAACGATCGATAAGTATTGAACAAATCTTTCTCAAAATCTTTTTTAAAATATTGTATATTATCCTCAAGAACATGGAATTTTTTAGTGAACACATTTATAAGTAAATAATCATTTTCTTCTAACATTAACTTAAAAAATTTAAATAAATACCGCAAATTTCGTTGATTTTCGGTGAAATAATTATTTTATTCAGCAATCATCAGTGAAAATATAATTATGCAGCAAAATAGAAAAAGATAAATTAATCGAAACAGGGACTGGGTAGCCGGGTGGGTAGGGCATTTTAGACTAACTTAATTTCTTTTGATAAATATTGCGGGCAGTTAGGGAAGATGGATGGAACTGCCGAAGGTTTGAGTTTAAATTTTTTCAGAGAGACTATTAAAAATCTTCCTTCCTTTTCATCATAGTATTTCGATTTTTTTTCTATGTGAGAATCGACAAAATGTAATTCACAAACCTAAAAATAAATTTTTGAAATACTAATTAAAATTATATTTTGACCTATTTTTACTTAATCACAGTTCATAAAATAATAAAAATGAAAGCTCTTTCCTATAAATTTTGATGTGTTGGCGGTTTCCTTCCTTAAAACATTTTTTTGAAATTTTCTTGTTAACTATGCCTCATACAGGATTTTAATTTCTTATCATTTTACTATTTCTTTATTCAATTATTTTTAATTAAGTGAATTTATTCCACTCCATCATTATCAGCAGACGCACTAAACTTTCCATGAATTTTATTTTAAATGCACAATGATAAAAATTTAAATGTATACTGACACGAAATTATAACAGAAGTTGCAATATATATATATACATCAGAGTTGGCAAAAAACAGTTTTTTTACCCCCCCCCCCCCAAAAAAAAAAAAAAAAAAACTTTTTTTTTGTTGTTGTTTACACTAGGTTTTTATTACCACTTTTAAAAGTAGCTGATACTCTAATATTGATTATTACTTCATTTAAACATAATTTAATAATAATAAACAGGTATGAGAATTTTTTCAGCCTTTTTTGTAGGTAGTTATTTTCTTTCTGTAACAATGTACTAGAAACAAATCTTGTACTTTCAGACATGAAATTCTGTTATATCTTATCTAATTAAATAAATTTCTCATAGCCATATCAATAAAATATTATTATTATTATTATTTATGTTTAAAGATAAAACAATCAAATCACTTATTTCTGTAATCCAGACTTTTACAAGCTGAATTCTTATATTTTGCTTTATGTTTATCTTTTTCATAAAGTTTTATTTATTTATTTTTACACTTTTGCTGATCTCATTCTTGAATAACTACTGTTATATCAAAGTGCATTAAATTTTATTAAAGCTAAAATCTTTTATATTCAAAAATTCTATAAATATTCCATAATTATAGTAATGATTTTTCATTAAAATGATGTAAATGGTAAAAACAGAATTACTGTGAGTTGACAAAAATTCGTTTTTCAGAATGAATGTTAAATTTAACATGCCTATTCCTACAATATAATAATAAGAAATTAACTCAATAACACTAAAATTCTTAATTTAATGAACTAGGAGGGTGGGGGAGACTCCAGTACAATTAAAAAGAGTTACAGGAAGAGATTTAAGAAAAAAAAAATTACAATTTTGGATTATGCAATGGAATATTGTGATCCAATTGAAAGTTACTTATTGAATAGAATTTACATTTAATATTAAAATAAAATTGCAAGTTTCAAGTTACAAATAAAATTACAAGTTTTGCAACTTTTTTCAAATTAAATGTTCTATTTTAAGAAAACACTGTACATCAGTTGTAAAATCTTTTATATAATTATTTCAACATTTTGAAATACTTAGATATTAAAATTTTTACTGACATTTTCTTAATTCTAGTAGTGGTAAATTTTAATAAAATAATTCATAAAATGTCCTTGAGTGGAAAAAGTTTTTTTTTGTTTTTTTTTTTTTTAAACTAGCTGGACATATTCTACAGCAGCTTCTTTTTTATTTGATAATTCAAATTCAGCATATCTTGCTTTTAGATTTACTATATAGATAAGAAAATGGGCTGCAATTCATTACCATATTATAAAAAGTAACCAGTTAAAAACCACTTTGTTAAAATTTTAAATAAAACAGAGGGCAAATTTTTTAATTATACAATTTTCACCTTATCTTGTATAAATAAATGTGCTTTCCATTATTATTTATTTTATTTTACTTTACTGCATTTAGCCTTAGACACTTTCATTTATAGCTTTTTAAAGATAATTAATATAGACATTTTTCTTCTACAGCCTTTACATTATAATTGTAGCCCTTAATGTAACTGAATATTTTAGTGTAGTCCTGTAAATATGAAGGTCAATCATATCATATTCTATAAAAAATAATATGTTACAATATTAACAATACCTCTAAATTCCTTTGATCTTAAAGTTTTTCAAATAACATTTTATGTTTGTGATAAAATAAATATAATTGCAATTATAATAATGTTATGAATTATAATAGCAATAATAATTTATAATAAAATATATTCACATTTCTATTTACTTTGCATTATTTCTAAAAACCTGACATAAATAAAATTAAGTTTTTAAATTTATAAAATATTTTAATTAAATAATGCATTTTAACATGCAGAGCAAAAGAATCTGAATAAGACTTCTTTTTCAAGTGTTTTTCAATTATTGTAATAATGAAATTTAATACGCAAAGGATTGAGAATCTGAATAAGATTTCTTATTATAGTGTTTATGAAATATTATATATTTGTGATACAATAAATGTAATTAGAATAATAACAATGATTATTATATATATATATATATATATTTATTTATTTATTTAGTTTTTTAATGAAACATTTCGATATGCATTAAGATTGCATTACTTCTATTAAAAAAAAAAAAAAAAAAAAAAAATTAAAAGATAATTATCGAAATATATTCTTAAACATTTCAGCAGCCGAGAATCGACAGTTTAGTTCTTATTGCATTACTTTTTAAATTCTAATACTATTTAACTAAAGATAGTATTAAAATATAAGTTAATTACAGGTAATGATATTCCGTGCAACGATTTATCTATCCGTAATCAGATCTAAGAAAAAAAAATCCTGAGAAATTTCTATAGTCAATGTAAAAATATTTTCTTAATGCGATTTTATTAATTAATAAAAATTAATTAGCAATATTAATTTTAAATGTTTTTAAAACTGTTCTGTGTATGTTTTAATGGTATTATTACAATGTACAGAAAACTATTTAAATGTTTACACTTTTTTCTTTACAAAAAATAACATGACATAAAGAATATTGTTACAAAAGGAATAAAATAAACTTACCTTAGTATATTGTGTTGGAGAAAAATCTTTTCTAGGTATGGCCGATAACCATTTTTTCATTTGCTGTGCATCTTTCGGGAAGGAAAAACAAGCGTATTTCTTTTCTTGCTTGTCATAATTGCTTTTACAACCGGGAATGCAACACCTGTAAACCATTTTTCAAAGAAATGTGCTAGTATAATAGCTCTATCTTATAACTATCATTAATTCACAATAAATACTTTTAAAAAGAATCAACATACCGTACACTACTAAGAAGCTCAAAAGCATTTTTAAACTACTAGTGGGGCTTGGCGGGAAACTGGAAGGCAGGTGATTTGCAGGTGACCCTTTCTTCAGCCTGATCTTGCTGACGTCACTGCATTTAAAGGTCCAGCTGCCACGGCCTCTCTAGAGAATGCATTGTCCAATCCCTTTATTGGATCGATAGATGTACTATGGATGAGTCCAGCCTCTGGAACGCTTCGACCGATCCAACTGGGCCCTGAGTCATTTCATCCACGAGCGGTCGGAAGCAGAGGCTGGACAACTCCGATCCTTTTATTGGATCAAAATCAGTGCTGCCATCTGTAGGCTTAGTTTGAAATTAGTTATAGAATATTATAAAGTTAAATTAATTAAAAAAAAATTAATTCATTATTTAAAAAGTAATTTAACTATGAATAATAATAATAAAAAAAGATGCATAACATTTTTTTTTATTATTATTCAGTATAAATGGGTACATATACACTGAAATACAATAATATTAATTATATAATTCTTTTTTGAAAATTATTTAAATAAAAAAATAATGACAATAAAATTTTAATTGTAGAAATTTTTCCAGCAAAATTATTTTTTAATTATTTCCCTCAATTATGCATTATTGTATTTTAATGATATACTGTAAACAATTTAAGTTTTATTTTATGGATTTATTATCAAGCTAACTTTTGTTAAATATTTTAAGATTAAATGCTGAAATTTATAACAAATATTTGGCATTCAAATATTCGATGTAAATAAGAAATAAGTTCAAGTTTTATTATAATCTAAGGTAAGAAATATAAAACTATTACACATTGCAAAAAATTACAAAATTTAAATTTAAATCAATGATTACAAAAAAAAAAAAAAAAAAAAAAAAAAGATTTTTATAACAGTTTTTTAAATTATCATTCATTTGATTCAAATCTTCATTAAATTGTTTTGTTAAATTCAATTAATTCTGATTTCAATCAATAATATTTTAAATGTTTAATATATTTATGATTTTTTATTAATATTATTATTATTTAAATACAAATTAAATGTTGATGTTTAAATATTGTTAATTATTTTTATGTTTTAATGTTGAAATTTAATGCAAATATTTAGTATTCAATTATAAAAATGTTTCATACAAATTAACTGATCGATAAATTGTTAGCAGGGAGAATTTTAAAATTTTATTTTATTAAATTTAAATAATATTCGATGAATTTTAATTTGCATTATTGTATATTTCAATCAATTGCATATATTTATAATTCTAAAATAATTATACAGTTATTTACCAAAAAAAAAAAAAAAATGTTTGTATGCATACTCGCGTTTGTAAGGTCCGATAGATGGCGTAACCAGAGCAATAACCAATCTCCAATTATAGCAATGGATTTGTAAATGGATCAAATGACTCGGAAAAAAATTCTTGGATGATTTCATCCACGACCGGTCCGTGGAACACACTGGACGACTTTGATCCAGACCGGTCGATGAGACTGGACGCATTGTTCCACAACCAATTGGATCGATCCTGGATCGGTTGAGAGCCTGAACCCACCCTATGGGGTGGGTTCAGGACAAATGAAACACTTCCGGTTGCAAAGCCATTTGCAAGCGTTCCAAATGTATGACTATAGTCGGCAGCAAAAGTATCCGAGCACTAGTAAAAATTTATATTTAAAAAAAATAAATTTAACACTGTTTTGTTAAATAAATCCTTGTCGAATCGTGTTCTTAGACTGACTAACAACAGGATTCGACAAGGATTTATTTAACAAACTGCATTAAGTGAATTTTTTTTTCTATAGGAATTTTTGCTCATGCTCGGATACTTTTGCTGCCGACTGTATTTGCAAAAAACTTGCAAAATTTACGCCATCGAAGTTGCAAGCGTTCCGTTTGTATGTAACCCATTAGAGTGGACGGAGCATTCCATTATTAAGGGAATATAAGAAAAGGTGCAAAGATGAAACCATGTGAATGTTGAAAAGGGTTACCTTTTTTGGCATTTATCGCGTTATTGGCAATTTTTTTGTTTTGAATATATATATTATTATTATTACTAAAAGATACAACAAGCAAAACTAGTGTAAAATATTACAGCTGCTGAAATTTATTTTTACCTCGTTATTAACATCTAACAAAGTTCAAAAGTTTTTAAAACTTTGGTTTCTCTGTGCTCGTTTTAACTCTCATAAATAATTAAGGACATTTTTGAAATAATATAAGATATAATATAGTTAAACTAATTCAATTTAGAGAAATAAGAATAGCAATTATAAGCATTTTATAAAAATAATTACTTATAAAGAACGAAATAATATTAAAAAGAATCTTACCTGTGAAATAAAACCTTTATTTTACATAACTTTAAGGGTTTTTAAAGTACATCTAATTACTATTTCTTGCTATAAAATTCTTTTTAAAATCAAAACAATCTAACTTTTAAAGTGAAATAAAAAATTTAAAAAGAACTTTCAAAGAAAAATGGAAAATATCGTCTGCTTAATATAAAGCAGAGTTTAGAGCATAGCGAGTAAATTTCAATATTGGCCAGTTTGGCTTCCTGTAGGTCAACATTCACATGACCTTTTTCTGAGTTATCTTTGCCACTAAAAAAGGTTGTCATTGTCCCGTCCACTCTTATAATAGGTCTATGATTGGAATAAAATCAGTGCTGCCATCTGTAGGCTTAGTTTGAAATTAGCTATAAAATATTGCAAAATTAAATTAATTAAAGAAAAATTTAATTCATTAATTAAAAATGTAATTTAACTATGAATAAAAAAACAGATAGATGCATATCTTTTTTTTTTTTTCATTATTTTGTATAGTTGGATACATATGAACTGAAATACAATAATATTAATTATATAATTCTTCTTTGAAAATAATTTAAAAAAAAAATAACAACATTAAAATTTTAATTTTAGAAATTTTTCCAGCAAAAAAGTCGCCAAATCCATTACCTGCCTATTGGAGCTTTTTGATGCGTTTTAAAGGGAAAATTAAGTTATTTTAACGCGAAAAAGAGCTTGAAATGCAGAAAAATTGACATTTTACCAACTTACTAAGCCTCTTTGAAAGAATGTACACAAAACTAAATACAATTATTTACAATTTCGTAACAATACGCATTGATAAAGCGCTAATGTAGTTAGTTCTATAGCTATGATTCAACAGAAAATTTAAAAACATGGCTTATAAAAGGTTTTTTATCCTATAATTATTCTTTCTTTCGTTTTATTCATATTTCATGTGGTAAAAAAAAAAATCGTCACGGAAATATCACATTGAGCAAAACTTGTATCCCCCGACGAACTGGAAGTGATGTGCCGAACTTAAATAATAACTTAATATTTTTTGTGATTGCGCTATCCATTATCATTTTATGTAAAAATATATTTTCACAATTTAATTTTTTCCCTTATGAAAATAATAACAAATATTCCGAGACTATCTCATTCTATTCTGGATTATGTTGCATTCTTTTTAAAGTTAAATTATTCTACTAAAGTTACAGAAATGCATACTTATAATTAAAGAAAGTTTTTTTGTTTATTGTAATTATAAACTAAAAGTAATTTATGCAGAAATTTTATTTCATAAAAAAAGGTTAATTTGCAATTTACATATATAAGTTATTTTTATCATTATTGCAATATGCGTGCTTCGTTATTAAATTTGAAGGGGGCTACGGAGACACATGGAATGTTGGTGCAAGTGTATGGCACGGAAGCCGTAAGCAGAAAATGTGTTTACGACTGGTTCAAACATTATAGCGACGGCAAGGAAACGACTGAAGATGAGCCACAGTCGGGTCGGCTGTCGACAAGCAGAACACCAGACATGATTGATCGAGTACGAAACATGCTGGCAAGAGATCGGCGACTGACTGTACGATTGATGGTGAAGGAATTGAGCATTAGCAAGGACACGGTTCGCACCATCGTCCGCGAAAATTTGGGTAGGAGGAAGATCTCTACCCGATTTGTGCCGCACATGCTGACAGACGATCAGAAAGCAAAACGGATGGAAGCCGCTGGAGATTTCATTACCATGTGTGATCGGGATCCATCCTTTCTGCGGACTATCGTCACAGGGGATGAGACCTGGTGCTACTACTTCGATCCGGATTCCAAGCGGCAATCGATGGAATGGCGTTCACCGTCTTCTCCGAGACCCAAAAAGTATCGCTTTCAAAAGTCCAAGGTCAAGACAATGTTGATCGCCTTCTTCGACAGCGATGGCATCATCCATCAGGAATTCGTTCCTGTGGGTCAAACCGTGAACGCCGCATTCTACAAGGAAGTTTTCACACGGTTGCTACGACGCATCCGGCGTGTCCGGCCACAGTTGAGCATGACTGGCCAGTGGATCCTGCTGCACGATAACGCGCCTGCTCACTCTTCAATCCGCGTACGTCAATTCTTGGTTCAGCATGGCGTAACTGTTCTCGATCATCCACCGTTCTCCCCTCATCTGGCGCCTGCGGACTTCTTTCTGTTTCCCCGCATGAAAGAGGTCCTAAAAGAGGCACGTTTTGCGAATGCGCCGGCCATCCAAGGACGCGTGACATCGGTTCTGCGATCGATTCCGAAAGAGGCATTTTCTGACAGTTTTCAGAAGCTTTATGAACTTTGTCAAAAGTGTGTTGTGTACAATGGCGATGACTTTGAAGGCCAATAAAGGTAATTTATTTGTATCTTCTATTTTGTTTCTTTTCTAAGACCATTCACCGAACTTTTTAGACACACCTCGTATATATATTGGGTAATACAAAAGTCACAGAAAAATTATATTATGCAAAAAGTACTATCTGTAGCTCTAAACGGTTTTTACTAAAATGTACAGAAAATCACGGGATTATATATATAAGAAAAAATATTAATTACATTGTTCACCAACATGTGCTATATTTGCAGTATCCTCTCACATTTTAAACAGATTCGCCTAATCAAAGAATGACATATTGCGAACACTGAAACTTTTTTTAGGAGAATTTCCAATGCACAATGTCCACGGTCATTCTAATAAATGACGGCCGTCTCACCTGAGGACGTCGGAAGAACTAACGTCACCCAGCATTGAATCCATACAGGAAATCATCCTCCAATCAAGCAAACTGCAAGAAGACTTCATTTTCTAAGCAGGAAGAGGTGGCTGAGCTTCTAAATAAAATGCAGAATAATGGCATCATCGAACCATCAACGAGTTCTTGGGTCTCTCCCATAGTATTGGTATGAACGAAGAATGGTACAACGAGATTCTTTGGGGATTATCGTCGTTTGAATGACATCACGAAGAAAGATAGTTACTCTCTTCCTAGAATTGACGACACATTGGACACACTTGCTGGCTGGTTCTCGACTTTTGATCCGAAGAGCGGATACTGGCAGGCAGAATTACATCCTGACGATCGTGAGAAGACTGCATTCACCACGAGACAAGGATTATGGCAGTTTAAAGTTATGACGTTTGGATTATGTAATTTACCTGCGACATTCGAGCGCCTGATGAAAACAGTACTAAAAGGACTTTCCTATGAAGCCTGTCTGGTGTATTTGGATGATGATGATATTATCATTGTGGGGCGCACCTTTGAAGATCATCTAAGAAACATCCGTAAGGTGCTAGAAAAACTCAGGATGGCTTACCTGAAATTGAATCCTAGCAAGTGCAACTTGTTCCGTCATGAAGTGAGTTATCTTGGCCATATCATCTCTGCTGAAGGTGTGAGAACTGACCCTGAGAAGATCTCCGCAGTCGGGAACTCGAGTCGCCCTGAAAATGCCCATCAAATACGAAGTTTCTTGGGATTATGCACATACTACAGGAAGTTCGTGAAGGGTTTCTCATGTATTACCAGACCACTCCACAAGCTGACGGAAGCCAAACAGAAGTTCATGTGGACAGATGAATGTGAAAAAGCGTTCAAGAGACTTAGAAGCTTTAATATCATCCCCTATTTTGACGTATTCACAGCGCAAGAAACAGTTCATACTTGATACAGATGCCAGCTATGAAAGTGTTGGTGCTGTTCTGTCGCAGGAAATTGATGGTCAATAACGTGTCATTGCCTATTGGAGTAAATGCCTGTCTAAACCGGAAAGAAACTGTTGTACCACCAGAAAAAAGCTACTCGCCATAGTAAAAGCCACAGAACATTTCCATCATTACCTCTATGACAGAAGATTCCTGTTACGAACTGACCACGCATCTTTAACGTGTTTGCTCCAGTTCAAGAACCCGGAAGGCCAGATTGCCAGGTGGATACAACGCCTCCAAGAATATGACTTCGTGATTAGAGATGCAAAAAACCAGGAGTTTTGGGGAAAAAACTGGGAACTTTGGGAATTTTGCGGGGAAAAAACAAATTAGAAATCTCTAAAGCATATAATAAATTGTTTATTTAATATAAAAGGCAATTTTAAGGACTTTGATATACTGATAAGCTTATAACATTAATTTATCGTTTTATTTTCAATTTTTCAGAACTGCAGCCAAATCAAAATTTGAAAAGAAACCTAAGCTTTCTTTATTAAAGTAGCACTTAAGATAAATGTATCGGTACAATGGTAGATACAATTTGCATATTATACAATCTGAAGAATTAAGGAAAGCAATGTACATAATCCTGTAATAGTTTGAGAAGAGAAATAATTAAGATTTGAAAAGTTCTTTAAAAATTTCTATTTTTTAAAACTAAAGAGTTATTTAAAATAATGAAGTGGTTTTTAGAAAGAAGAGATGGCATTTTATGCAATTACTAAAGTGGTAAATATTTCTTATTAGAGTTTGTAAAAAAGATATTAAATTTCCTACAATGAGCATTTTTTGATAAAAATTTATATACATATTATTTTCATGATTTATATATACATACATATATATATTATATATATATATATATAAGTTTCTGCCTTTCTAAAAATATAAAAGTTATAAAAATATTCATAATTTCAAAATTCCCAATTTTGTCTTAAATTCCCAGGGGAAAACCGGTCTTTTCCCGGGAAAAAACCGGGTATTTTGAAACTCTTGCATCTCTATTCAAGATACGTCAAAAGGGACTCTATATGGTAATGCAGAGGCCTTGTCACAGAAGCCCTGCCCTGAAAACTGCAAGTACTGCTGTAGAGACAAACAGAAATACCAGCAGAAAAATTCAGTGGTCTGTCAAGCTACAATCTCAACACCTTCGACACTGGACCAGTGGAGTGACCAGGAACTTAGACGAGCCCAGTTGGAAGATCCTGACGTAAAACCAATATTACAACTGAAGGACACGACTCGCAACAGACCTACCTGGCAGGATATCTCCACGAAGAGTTATTGGGCACTCTGGGACTCTCTTCATATTAAAAATGGCATACTATAGAGAAAATGGGAATCTGATGATGGCAGGAGTTTCAGATGGCAGATTGTACTACCAAGATCGAAGATTCCAGATGTTTTAGAGCAGCTGCATAGTAGCTCAACCGTAGTTCATTTTGGGGTAATGAAGACTCTGCAGAAAGTTCGAGAACGCTTTTACTGGTACAAGACAAGGGAAGACGTAGAAAAATGGTGTAAATCCTGTGATGTTTGTGTGGCACGTAAAGGCCCAAAGAAACGAAGTCGAGGAAGACTACAACGATATAACGTAGGAACACCATTTGAACAGATCGCACTCGATATCTTGGTTCCTTTGCCACGGACTTCCAGTGGAAATAAATAAATACTCGTCGTGACGGACTATTTTACCAAGCGGCTTGAGGCATATTCGATTCCTAATCAAGAGGCATGCACAGTCGCAGGGTCCTAGTGCAGCAATGGGTGTCAAGATACGGCGCGTCCCTTCTAGAGATGGGCGTTATTTCACATAATAAAATAAATAATACTGTTATTACATAAGAACCTATTGACATTGTAATATGGTACGGAAATGATCATATTAAATAAATAACACTTCCATTTTACCTCTCAGCAGTCAGCACGCAAAAAAAAAAAAAAAAAAAAAGAGAGAGAGAGAAAGAAAAATGCCTGTTATAAAAAATGTAATAATGATAATAATAACACAGATTTTTCTTTCTTTTCTTGTTTTTTTTTTTTTTTTTTTTTTTTTTTAAGTAAATGAACTTACTTCTTAAATCATATTTTTAGGGGGAAAAAAACTCGAGAATTTACTTCTTTTTCTTTGTTCTGAAACAAAATTGCAAACGCCATTTAAATCATACAAGAACAACTTATATGATACACCATTATACAATTAACGATATTAAAACTCCTTTACCCATAATGAATTTACAAAAACAAACTATAAGCACCGCGACTAGCAAAATTGAAATCATACGTAAAGAACTAGACCGATTTACATCATGCGAGTAACGAATAAAACACTCACCTTTCAGAATCTGATAACTCCCGCATTACTGCATATAGAGATGCAAAAAACCCGGGAATTTAAAACCAAAGGAAAACAAGTCCTTCCGGTTTATTCGGAAGGGTAGGTTGATTTCTTTCTTCTTATCAAGCAGCCGTTATTTTGTTTCAAAATGGCGGCTACAAATTATAAATGAATTATAGTCCGTTCAAGTTAAAGTGATACCCGAAGTAAACAAATGGGTTACAAAGGTATTCCACATTTGTGTCTTTCTCGCAGAAATGGCAACTTTTGTTATTCATGAAAAGAATGTGTTAAGATTTATCCTTTAACCAACCCAAACTCCAAAGAAAAAATAGCTCGTTAAAAGATAAAGTATCCCCCACCACTTCTTTTTGTATTTTGGAGTATATGACAAAAACTTGTACCTTACAAGACGCACAACAATGAAAGACCCATTAAAGTAAGAAAAATTGTTAAGGTAACAAAAGAAGAGGTAGAAAAATTCTAACAAAAGAAGGGGAGAAATGAGTGACTTTGGCTAGCGCCAACAGTGACAGTGACATTATCCATGTCGCCAAACAACATGTGGTTTTGTTTATTTTCGGTATCAGTTTAAGTTGAACAGACTGTAGTAGAAATATTGATGTAGGCTATCTACATATGGAGTTTTAAGCAAATTGGTTCATAAATACTTTTTTATGTGAATTTAAACTTTTCAAGTGGCCGGCGCTTGGAAACAAGATGGTGGGCCAAGTTGACAAATATATCAAATGCATTTGTGAGATAAGACTACTGTACAAATATAGTTGGAATTAATTCAGAATCTCAGAAGTCATCGTGTTGAAAAATTAAGTGGCTGTCACTTGGACCAAAATGGCAGATAAAGGTGCTCAGTGAACTAATTAATCTAAGATATTGTTGCAAATTTGAAAATAATTCTTTTTTTTTTTTGGTAGAAATTCTTTCAAAGAGGCCTAGTAAGTTGATTAAATGTTAACTTTTTGCATTTCTAGTTTGTTTTAACGTTAAAATAGCCTGAATTCCCCTTAAAAACGTATTAAAAAGCTCCAATATGGCAGTAATGGATTTGGCAACTTTTCCATTTGGCGACTTTTTTTGGCGATTTTTGGCGAGAAAATCCATAGTTCATAAATAAATTTCATTGAGACACTCATATAGTCTTTGTATACATCAAAATTCAAACAAATTCGGAATACGCTTTTTACAATTTGAAATTGAAATTTCCAAGTGGTCTCCACTTGAAAACAAATTGGTGGAGCAACTTGGTTAAAAAACTCATCCAAGTTATTCATAACACAAGTTAACACACTGTCCAAATTTGGTTCGATTTGGAGTATTATTTCGGAAGTTATCGTGATTTTAAATTTTCAAGTGGTAGCCTGATGTCAAGTGGCTCCGCTTAACTTAACATATCCGCCACTTTATTAAAAATGGTGGATACTTTCATTAATAAACTTCATTGAGACACTTATATAGTCTACGTATACATCAAAATTTAAACAAATTCAGAATACGCTTTTTACAATTTGAATTTGAAAATATCGAGTGGTCTCCACTAGAAAACAAAATGGTGGAGCAACTTGGTTAAGAAACTCATCTAAGGTATCCATAGCACAAGTTACGACGCTGCCCAAATTTCGTTCCATTTGGAGTATTATTTCGGCAGTTATCGCGATTTAAAATGTTCAAGTGGTAGCCTGATTTCAAGTGGCCCCACTTAAGATATCCGCCACTTTATTAAAAATGGCAGATAAATTTCATTAATAAAGTTCATTGAGACCCTTATGTAGTCTAGATTTACAAAAAAATTCAAGGAAATCTTGCTTTAAATACGCTTTTTACAATGTGGGTTAGAAATATTCAAGTGGCTTCCACTTGAAAACAAAATGTCGGAGCAACTTGGTTAACGAACTCATCCAAGATATTCATAATAACACAAGTTAAGACACTGTCCAAATTTAGTGCAATTTGGAATATTATTTCGGAAGTTATCGGGATTTTAAATTTTCAAGTGGTAGCCTGATTTCAAGCGGCCCTGCTTAACTTAAGATATCTGCCACTTTATTAAAAATGGCGGATACGTTCATTAATAAACTTCATTGAGACACTTATATAGTCTATGTATACATCAAAATTCAAACGAATTCGGAATACGCTTTTTACAATTTGAATTTGAAAATTTCAAGAGGTCTCCACTTGAAAACAAAATGGTGGAGCAACTTGGTTAAGAAACTCATCCAAGATATTCATAACACAAGTTAAGACGCTGTCCAAATTTCGTTCGATTTGGAGTATTATTTCAGAAGTTGTCATGATTTTAAATTTTCAAGTGGTAGCCTGATTTCAAGTGGCCCCACTTAACTTAAGATATCTGCCACTTTATTAAGTTCATTTAGACCCTTACGTAGTCTAGATTTACATAAAAATTCAAGCAAATCTTGCTTTAAATAAGCTTTTTAGAATGTAGGTTAGAAATATTCAAGTGGCTGCCACTTGAAAACAAAACGTCGGAGCAACTTGGTTAACGAACTCATCCAAGATATTTATAAGATCAGTTCACTGTCCAAATTTGGTTCGATTTCGAGTATTATTTCGGGGGTTATCGTGATGACAAAATTTTCATTATAGATAGATAGATAGATAGATAGGTATATATATAAACGAAGTGATTGCAATAGGTCGATTTCTAAAGAAATCAACCTAAAACCCGGGAGTTTTGGGGAAAAAACTGGGAAATTTGGGAATTTTGCGGGAAAAAACAAATTAGAAATCTCTAAAGCAAATAATAAGTTGTTTACTTAATATAAAGGCAACTTTAAGGACTTAGATATACTGATAAGCTTATAACATTATTTTAATTTATTATTTTATTTTCAATTTATCAGAACTGCAGCCAAATCATAATTTGAAAAGAAACTTAAGCTTTCTTTATTAAATTAGCACTTAAGATAAATGTAGCGGTACAATGTTGGATACAATTTCCATATTATACTAACTGAAGAATTAAGGAAACCAATGTACAGTCGGGGAAAAAAAAAGAACGCAGCACTCGATGTAACTCCGTTGCTAATCAATGCACAAAAATGTAATAGGTATCATTCGACGGGGAATTGAGAGTAGATTCAGAAAATGAACAGAAATTTTGATTTGGGGGTCGTCTACATATTAAAACGCGCACCAACTTTGATTTTTTTCAATGGTAATGCCCAATTTTTATTTTATATTTCAATTCCTGGGATCGCGACAATGCGAAAAAGTATATTGGTTGTATATTTTGCTTATTTTTTCACAGAGTTATAAGCGTTCAAAGTTGGAAGGTGCTAATGTTAAATTCATATTTCAAACTTTTATTAATATCTTCACAAAAAATAACTTGATCGATATAATTCTTTTTTTACGAGATACAGTGAAGAAACCCAAACATAATCCATCATTACTCTTGATTCTGAAAAATATTTTTAATTCTGAAAAATATTAATAAATTCATATTCATAAAAATTATGAATTATGACCTATATTAATTTTTACATAAAATGAATCCTAATGCTGAAAAATGTGGGTGTGCAAATTTGCAGCTCATTCCAGTTATTAGTTTTCGAGATATAAATAAATCTTTCTTTTGGAGTGGTTTAGGGGCCGTCTCTTAAAAAATTTTGAATGAGATAACGAAGCAAATCTTAAAAAATAACGGAGAAAATTGAACAAAATATTTTTATTTTTTATTTAAGGGTCAAATTGTATAACAACAACGTCAAATGCAAAGAAATGAAACAAAAATGTTGATTTTTAGACATTTGTGTTAGTATCAAGAATTCCTGTTTTCTAAAGCCCCGCCTTTTTTCGTTCTTCAAAACAAAACAATGCAGAAACGAAAAGTGAATGTGACTTTGAGTATTCGTGTTAAACCCCTTATTTTACATTGACAAAAATATACACAAGTGGTATTTACTTCATCGATTACTGGTGATAAATATAGAATCCTTTAAACGAACACTAGAAGAAAAAAATTAACAAATAGGCAGGGTTTACTGTTTGAAATACTGTCAAAATAAAATATTTCAAAACAAATTTTCTGTATTACAATTATATTACAGATGGATATACATTATAACTATATTCTTTCTAATTAATATATTTCTATCCATAGTATATTTTATTGCAAAAATATGAACACTGGGTACATGCTTAAGAAATAAGTAACTCACAAATTACGAAAGAAACGCCCACTGGCATTGTTACAGATTTTCAAATGATGTGAATCTACGTCAGCAGTCGCGAAAGCGTTAATTAAGAAATTATATTTTCACAGAAATTATAAAACAAATCGTATAGTTACAAAGAGTTCAACTGACCCAAAACTGGTAAGTGCTATTAAAATTGTTTAATATTGTGTAATGTATTTAAATATACCTAAAATTATCTAAAAAAGTACTAAATTATATACATATCCAAAAAACTAAATTCATGATAATTAAGATACTGCAAATGTGTTAATATTTTTATTTCTTTTTATAACTCTTTTCTTCTTGAAATATTTCCGGTGTGAAACAGTATAATTTTGTCTAGTTGTTGTAGGATCTTAATTTTATTTTTCTATATTTAGAGATAGCGCCCCTAACACATTTTTGATCATAACTCTATGAATACTAAAGATAAAGTATACAAACAGTATACTTTTCCGCCCTGCCAGACTCTCAGAAATTCGAATATCAAGTCAAAATCGGGTGTTACTATTGAAAAAATCAAAGTTGGTGCTCATTTTAATATGTTGATGACCCCTAATTCAAAATTCGACGACATTTTCAGAAAGTGCATTTCATTTCCTGTTGAATGGTGTCTATTAAATTTTTCTGCGTCAATTAACAACGAAATACCATCAAGTGCTGAGTTTTTTTTTTTTCCCCGACTGTACATAATCCTGTAATAGTTTGAGAAGAGAAATAATTAAGGTTTGGAAACTTCTTTAAAAATTTCTATTTTTAAAGAATTATTTAAAATAATGAAGTGGTTTTTAAAAAGAAGGAATGACATTTTATGCAATTACTACAGCGGTATAGTTTCTTTCACAAGTTATTTTCATAAATACAGGGTGGCCATAATTAAACTGCAAGTGTTCAAGGGGTGCTGGAGAGAAAACTACTGGGAATATTCCAGTGAAATTTGGTATCTACACGTTTCAGAACATGCGCAAATCAAATATGAAAGAAAAAAAAATCGCCATTTTTCACCCGATAGGTGGCGCTGTACCATATTTCAACGCTCACCGGTAGCATATACAACTTCCAAGACCGATAGACAGAGTATAATGACATTCTAAGAGGCATACAAACAATATAAAACATCACTTACAGTTTATAAAAATTTATGGATTGTTTAATTTGTGATTTTAATTTACGTTAATTTTTGATTACATGATACTGTAAAAATTTAATTACTGAGGCGAATTGTATGGAATTTTGATGAACTGTAAGTGATGTTTTATATTGTTTATATGCCTCTTAGAATGTCATTATGCTCTGTCTATCGGTCTTGGAAGTTGTATATGCCACCGGTGAGCGTTGAAATACGGTACAGCGCGACCTATCGGGTGAAAAATGGCGATTTTTTTTCGTTTCATATTTGATTTGCGCATGTTCTGAAACGTATAGATACGAAATTTCACTGGAATATTCCCAGTAGTTTTCTCTCCAACACCCCTTGAACACTTGCAGTTTAATTATGGCCACCCTGTACTTCTAATTAGAGTTTGTAAAAAAATGATGATAAATTTCCTACAATGAAAATTTTTTGATGAAAATTTATACACATATTGTTTTCCTAATTTTTATGTATTAAAAAAAAAAAAAAAAAAAAAAAAAAGTTTCTGCATTTTTAACACAAGTGGGGAAAGTTTTCGAATTACTTATATATTTCCCTAAAACAGATTAAATTTAAGAATTCTTCTTCTTCTTATTATTATTATTCGTAATTGAAAAAAAGAAGAAGAGAAACGATTTAAAAATTATCAGGTAAGAAACTAATTTCTTAAATACTTCATTTGAGTTTAATAAAATATAAATTTAGTTGGGTTTCTTTCCTAAAATTCCTAGTTTCTTTCCTAGTCCAATTCTCTAATTTTTTCATAGTACATTCATAAACGAATTATGAATGAAAAAAATTAAATGCTGTTGAATCTCATTAAGAAAGGAAAGGATATCTCAACAACATTATAAAATAATATTAATGAATAATGACAGAAAATTACTGTTAGTGTTAGCACCACATTAATTATAATTAATTATTTTCTTCGTTTTCGGAATAACATCGAAGATGCTCGAATTAGCGGGAAAGGGAAAAGAAAAGGAAATCTATGCAGGAATTAAAGTTGAAGTTAATTTAAAGATCGGAGGCTAAATAATTAACAAAAGTTATAAAAATATTCACAATTTCAAAATTCCCAGTTTTGGGGAAATTTCAAAATTCCTAGTTTTGTTTTAAATTCCCAGGGGAAAAAAACGTTTTTTTCCGGGAAAAAACCGGGTGTTTTGAAAGCTTTGCATCTCTAACTGCATGTAACGAAAAAATAACATCTTTCTCATATATCAGACTTCCCGCACAAATGTTCCAACTTTGCTCATGGAATTAAAAAACACCGATTCGTTACTTCGAGTCGAAGAATACTCGTATAACATCTCAGTAACGAGCACATACTGTTACTTTGTAGATTATAAATATTCGTCGTGATTCAAATATTCTTTTGAAATAAGTAAATGCTTTGATTATTTTACATCTTTCTAATATTTTATTCAAAGTATTAATTCGAAACTGAACATTATTGTGTATTAGTTTAGTTTAATATTAGTATAGTATAGCTCGTGGCATTTAATTTGGAAGATATTTTAATACCACAGCTTAACGAAATAGTGTTATTAGGATGTTAATTTAAGCAGCCATCATGAGATTGGTGATCATGCACTGTAAAAAATAACTATTACCAGCTGCAAGAAACTCTCTGTGATTGGAGAAAAAAAATATTTTCTCCAATCACAGAGTTTCTTGCAGCTGGTAATAGTTACTTTTTTTCAGTGTGGGGTGATTCTTACATGTTAATTATTTCGTCATGAAGATGGGGATATGGGAAGATGGGTTGGTTGGTTGGTGGCCTTTTAATGGTGCAAGGTCCACAAAGGGACATACTTCGCCAAACAAATGTATGAAAATAAAGTGTAGCTTCTGGATGGGTTTACCCATCCAGATGGTCATTAAAAAACAAACTTAAAGTTAAAACAAGAATAGGTAAAAGGTTAAAAAATAATGCAGTCAAATAAACAAAAATAAAAGAAAACCGTGTATGAGATGAAATGATGTAAAATTAATGAGCAGTGTATATAATAAAATCAGAAGTAAAAAAAATGATTAACAGTATATAAATAAAAACTCTTGTAAAAAATGATGAACATTGTAAAAAAAACATAAAATCAGAAAAAGCAATCAAATTTCATGGTAAAAACCTGCTTCGATTAAAAAACTAATTAGTCCAGAATGAGGATTTTCGCCCAAAAGGTTCGTCAGATTTGGTGAAGATGAATGAAAATAAAACCTATATAAATGACGTAGGCAGGGACAATCGGTCAAAATATGGCGAATGGTAAGTGTGCTGAAATGACATTTTGTACATAATGGTTCCTGTTCCCCAAGGAGAAGATGCTTGTGTGTAATCCTAGAGTGTCCAATTCTAAGTCTAGTAAGAGTTACATCAAGTTTGCGTGGAGCAAGTGTTGGCCAAAGTGAAATATATGGTTTAATTTCCCATAATTTATTGCTAGTTTGGAAATCCCACTCTCTCTGCCAATTGCGTCTTAGATAATATTTTAGAGAATGTTTAAGATCCTGATATGGAACAGGACAATTAAGAGGATTTAAAGCTTTCTTGGCTGCTCTATCAGCAGCCTCATTACCCTTGATGCCAACATGCCCTGGAACCCAACAAAATTTGATATCAAATCCCTTTTTTAAAAGGTCGTTATAGGTTTTTAACACTGAAATGAAAGAGGTTGTACAAGAACTAGATGAAAGTGAATCAAGTACACTCTTGGAGTCAGTATAGATGATAAATTTTCGGTTAGGAAGTGAAGAAATTAAATTAAGTGCAAGTTCAATGGCTAAAAAGTCAGCAGAGAAGATGGAAAAGGAGCCTGGGAGACTATAGCTAAGGGTGGTGTTATCAGTAATAACACCGCAGCCAACATTATCACTACACTTGGAACCATCTGTAAAAATTTTAATGTAGTCCTTATAAGCACAATAATGAGAAGCAAAGAGGGTCCTAAAAACAGCAGCATCTGTATTGGATTTGTCAAAACCAATGAAGGGATGAAGACATGAAATAACCTTGTAGTTCCAAGGGGTCATATTAGAAAGTGTCCGAGGTCGAACTTCAACGTCGAGATCAGACATATCAGCAAGTATATTTTTTATTCTCAAGCTAAAGTGTGGAATGGACCTGGGACGATTTTGAAATAAATTAAAATCTTTATTGTCAAAATGAGGATGAAGTGGGTGACGCGGATGAGATAGAATGCGGAAATACAATTCTAATGAAAGTCGTTGTCTAATTACAGTGAGAGAGGGTTCTACACAGTCAGCGTATAAGCTTAAAACAGGTGAAGTGCGAAAGGCTCCAGAGCAAATTCTGAGGGCAGAGTGGTGCACTGTGTCTAGCTTTTTGAGGTAAGAAATACAGGTTGAGCCATAGATCTGACAAGCATAGTCCATTTTGGAACGGATAACTGCACGGTAGATTTTAAGGAGAGAAATGCGATCTGCACCCCAAGAAGTATTTGAGAGGACTTTGAGAATATTTAATTTTTTAAAATAGTTTGTCTTTAAACTAAGAATATGTGGAATGAATGTAAGTTTCTTGTCAAAAACAACTCCCAAGAAATGCGCAGTGTCTACTACTGAAATTGGTCTGTTATTAATTAAAATATCTGGATCAGGATGAAGCCCACGTTTACGACAAAAGTGCACACATTGTGTCTTATCAGCAGAAAAGGTAAAACCATTTTCATTAGTCCATTTAGTAATATGCTTGATAGCAAGCTGTAACTGACGTTCAATAAAACGCATGTCGTTTCCCTGGCAAGATATATGCAGGTTGTCAACATAAAGACTGCCATGAACATTAGGTGGCAATTGTCCCAGTATACCATTGATTTTAATAGAGAAAAGCGTGACACTTAGAACACTACCCTGAGGAACACCTTCCGCTTGAAAATAAAAATCCGAGTAAACTGTTCCAATACGCACTTGAAAACGTCTAATACTTAAGAAATTCTTAAAAATGGGAAGGTTACCACGCAGGTCCAAATTAAAAAGGTCTCTAAGAATGCCATACCGCCATGTCTTATCATAAGCTTTTTCAATGTCGAAGAATATTGAAACCAAGTGGTTACGTCTGATAAAAGCTTTTCGTATATTAGTCTCCAACATAAGAATATTGTCAATTGTAGAACGACCACGCCGAAAACCACTTTGCCACGGAGAAATTAAACCGTTTTTTTCAAGAATAAAAACTAGCCGTGTATTTACCATTTTTTCAAGGAGTTTACAAAGGCAACTTGTAAGAGCAATAGGCCTGTAATTTCTTGGGTTGGTTGCATCTTTTCCAGGTTTAGGGAATGGAATAACAATACATCGTGCCAAGCAGTGGGAAAAATTTGATCTGTCCAGATTCTATTGTAAAGTTTGAGCAGGTTTTTTAGAGAATTTATAGATAAATGTTTGATCATAAGATAAGAAATGCCATCAGGACCAGGAGAAGAAGAATGGGTACTTTTCAAACTCTTACTTAATTCCTTCTCTGTAAAAGGGCTATGGTAATTATGTGAGGACTGTGAGGTAAAGTTTAAGAATGAACGTTCAGACCGTTGTTTGAAAGAAAGAAAAGGATCAGTATAAGAAATGGAACTAGAGATGTCTGAGAAAGCATTGCCGATGGTATTAGCTATATTTTTAGGTGAAGTAATGGTATGACCATTGTCATTTAAAAAAGAAATACTGTTATTAGTATAAATTCCCACTGCTTTCTTGACACGATGCCATAGCTGTTTGCTGCTAGTGTTTGAATTTATGCTGGAGACGTAGTCTTCCCAGGAATCTTTTTGTGCTTTCCTACGGATTCTCCGTGCATATGCTTTTGCCTGTTTAAAAAGTATATAATTGTTTGTAGATGGGTATCTTCGAAAAATTCCCCACGCTTTTTGTTGTTTTCTTTTTGCAAGATTGCATTCCTCATTCCACCATGGCTTTAAATGTTTTTTCATACAACCAGATGATTTTGGAATTGAGAGGTTAGCAGCATTTATAATACATTTGCTTACTTGTGTGACTGCGTCATTAATATCACCTTCCACCATGTTAGACGTAATAGTTGAGTGTAATGTAAAGTTCGCCCAGTTCGCTTTGTCATAAATATAATAATTATTACGAGGGTGACTATGACTTAAATTATAAAAGGATAAAAAAAGAGGAAAATGATCGCTGTTATGCAAGTCGTCACTAACGAAGAAATTAAAATATGGATAAAGAGTAGGAGTACAGATGGCAAGGTCAATAGCATGAAATGTTCTAGATGGTTCATGAAAGTAGGTGTTGGCTCCGTTATTTAATAAGCATAGGTTATGGTCATTAATAAGGTCTTCTATTATTTTACCACGGGAGTTCAGATCAGGACTACCCCAAAGTGGATTATGGCCATTAAAATCACCAAGAATTATGAAAGGAGTAGGAAGTTGTACAATGAGGCTGTTAAGATCATGCTGGTTTATAGATATGTTAGGTGGTAAATAGATGGAGCAAACAGTTATTAACATACGGATGTGTAGTTGGTTGGTTGGTTGGTTGGTGGCCTTTTAATGGCGCAAGGTCCACAAAGGGACATACTGCGCCAAACTAATGTATAAAAATAAAGTGTATCTTCTGGATGGGTTTACCCATCCAGATGGTCATTAAAAAACAAACCTAAAGTTAAAACAAGAATAGGTAAAAGGTTAAAAAATAATGCAGTCAAATAATCAAAAAGAAAAGAAAACCGTGTATGAGATGAAATGATGTAAAATTAATGAGCAGTGTATATAATAAAATTAGAAGTAAAAAAAATGATTAACAGAGTATATAAAATAAAAACACTTGTAAAAAAAGATGAACAGTGTAAAAAAATAAAATCAGAAAACACAATCAAATTTCATGGTAAAAACCTGCTTCAATTAAAAAACTAATTAGTCCAGAATGAGGATTTTCGCCCAAAAGGTTCGTCAGATTTGGTGAAGATGAATGAAAATAAAACCTATATAAATGACGTAGGCAGGGACAATCAGTCAAAATATGGCGAATGGTAAGTGTGCTGAAATGACATTTTGTACATAATGGTTCCTGTTCCCCAAGGAGAAGATGCTTGTGTGTAATCCTAGAGTGTCCAATTCTAAGTCTAGTAAGAGTTACATCAAGTTTGCGTGGAGCAAGTGTTGGCCAAAGTGAAATATATGGTTTAATTTCCCATAATTTATTGCTAGTTTGGAAATCCCACTCTCTCTGCCAATTGCGTCTTAGATAATATTTTAGAGAATGTTTAAGATCCTCATATGGAACAGGACAATTAAGAGGATTTAAAGCTTTCTTGGCTGCTCTATCAGCAGCCTCATTACCCTTGATGCCAACATGCCCTGGAACCCAACAAAATTTGATATCAAATCCCTTTTTTAAAAGGTCGTTATAGGTTTTTAACACTGAAATGAAAGAGGTTGTACAAGAACTAGATGAAAGTGAATCAAGTACACTCTTGGAGTCAGTATAGATGATAAATTTTCGGTTAGGAAGTGAAGAAATTAAATTAAGTGCAAGTTCAATGGCTAAAAACTCAGCAGAGAAGATGGAAAAGGAGCCTGGGAGACTATAGCTAAGGGTGGTGTTATCAGTAATAACACCGCAGCCAACTTTATCACTACACTTGGAACCATCTGTAAAAATTTTAATGTAGTCCTTATAAGCACAATAATGAGAAGCAAAGAGGGTCCTGAAAACAGCAGCATCTGTATTGGACTTGTCAAAACCAATGAAGGGATGAAGACATGAAATAACCTTGTAGTTCCAAGGGGTCATATTAAAAAGTGTTCGAGGACGAACTCTAACGTCGAGATCAGACATATCAGCAAGTATATTTTTTATTCTCAAGCTAAAGTGTGGAATGGACCTGGGACGATTTTGAAATAAATTAAAATCTTTACTGTCAAAATGAGGATGAAGTGGGTGACGTGGATGAGATAGAATGCGGAAATACAATTCTAATGAAAGTCGTTGTCTAATTACAGTGAGAGAGGGTTCTACACAGTCAGCGTATAAGCTTAAAACAGGTGAGGTGCGAAAGGCTCCAGAGCAAATTCTGAGGGCAGAGTGGTGCACTGTGTCTAGTTTTTTGATGTAAGAAATACAGGTTGAGCCATAGATCTGACAAGCATAGTCTATTTTGGAACGGATAACTGCACGGTAGATTTTAAGGAGAGAAATGCGATCTGCACCCCAAGAAGTATTTGAAAGGACTTTGAGAATATTTAATTTTTTAAAACAGTTTGTCTTTAAACTAAGAATATGTGGAATGAATGTAAGTTTCTTGTCAAAAACAACTCCCAAGAAACGGGCAGTGTCTACAACTGAAATTGGTCTGTTATTAATTAAAATATCTGGATCAGGATGAAGCCCACGTTTACGACAAAAGTGCACACATTGTGTCTTATCAGCAGAAAAGGTAAAACCATTTTCATTAGTCCATTTAGTAATATGCTTGATAGCAAGCTGTAACTGACGTTCAATAAAACGCATGTCGTTTCCCTGGCAAGATATATGCAGGTCGTCAACATAAAGACTGCCATGAACATTAGGTGGCAATTGTCCCAGTATACCATTGATTTTAATAGAGAAAAGCGTGACACTTAGAACACTACCCTGAGGAACACCTTCCTCTTGAAAATAAAAATCTGAGTAAACTGTTCCAATACGCACTTGAAAACGTCTAATACTTAAAAAATTCTTAATAAAAATGGGAAGGTTACCACGCAGGTCCAAATTAAAAAGGTCTCTAAGAATGCCATACCGCCATGTCTTATCATAAGCTTTTTCAATGTCGAAGAATATTGAAACCAAGTGGTTACGTCTAATAAAAGCTTTTCGTATATTAGTCTCCAACATAAGAATATTGTCAATTGTAGAACGACCACGCCGAAAACCACTTTGCCACGGAGAAATTAAACTGTTTTTTTCAAGAATAAAAACTAGCCGTGTATTTACCATTTTTTCAAGGAGTTTACAAAGGCAACTTGTAAGAGCAATAGGCCTGTAATTTCTTGGGTTGGTTGCATCTTTTCCAGGTTTAGGGAATGGAATAACAATAGCATCGTGCCAAGCAGTGGGAAAAATTTGTTCTGTCCAGATTCTATTGTAAAGTTTGAGCAGGTTTTTTAGAGAATTTATAGATAAATGTTTGATCATAAGATAAGAAATGCCATCAGGACCAGGAGAAGAGGAATGGGTACTTTTCAAACTCTTACTTAATTCCTTCTCTGTAAAAGGGCTATTGTAATTATGTGAGGACTGTGAGGTAAAGTTTAAGATTGAACGTTCAGACCGTTGTTTGAAAGAAAGAAAAGGATCAGTATAAGAAATGGAACTAGAGATGTCTGAGAAAGCATTGCCGATGGTATTAGCTATATTTTTAGGTGAAGTAATGGTATGACCATTGTCATTTAAAAAAGAAATACTGTGATTAGTATAAATTCCCACTGCTTTCTTGACACGATGCCATAGCTGTTTGCTGCTAGTGTTTGAATTTATGCTGGAGACGTAGTCTACCCAGGAATCTTTTTGTGCTTTCCTACGGATTCTCCGTGCATATGCTTTAGCCTGTTTAAAAAGTATATAATTATTTGTAGATGGGTATCTTCGAAAAATTCCCCACGCTTTTTGTTGTTTTCTTTTTGCAAGATTGCATTCCTCATTCCACCATGGCTTTAAATATTTTTTCATACAACCAGATGATTTTGGAATTGAGAGGTTAGCAGCATTTATAATACATTTGCTTACTTGGGTGACTACGTCATTAATATCACCTTCCACCATGTTCGACGTAATAGTTGAGTGTAATGTAAAGTTCGCCCAGTTAGCTTTGTCATAAATATAATAATTATTACGAGGGTGACTATGACTTAAATTATAAAAGGATAAAAAAAGAGGAAAATGATCACTGTTATGCAAGTCGTCACTAACGAAGAAATTAAAATATGGATAAAGAGTAGGAGTACAGATGGCAAGGTCAATAGTATGAAATGTTCTAGATGGTTCATGAAAGTAGGTGTTGGCTCCGTTATTTAATAAGCATAGGTTATGGTCATTAATAAGGTCTTCTATTATTTTACCACGGGAGTTCAGATCAGGACTTCCCCAAAGTGGATTATGGCCATTAAAATCACCAAGAATTATGAAAGGAGTAGGAAGTTGTACAATGAGACTGTTAAGATCATGCTGGTTTATAGATATGTTAGGTGGTAAATAGATGGAGCAAACAGTTATTAACATACGGATGTGTAGTTGGATTGCAACTGCTTGTATGTTGGTATTTAAAGGAATATTAGTATGTGGAACGCTATTGGAAATTAAAAGAGCGACACCACCTGTAGCCCTGTCGCTTTGGAGAGAGTCTTTCCTATAACATTGATAGCCACGAATTTTAATATTATCGTTTTGTTTAAGGTGAGTTTCCTGAAAAGCAAAACAAACAGGTCTATGATTAAAAATAATTTCTTTTATATCGTCTCGTTTATGGTTAAAACCCCGGCAATTCCAGCAAATGAAATTAGTCATAATTTTTTTTTTTTTTTTAGATCAGAACATCTACGTTATTGTCTTCTGATGCAGTAGACATATTGTCTTCCCCTTCCGAAGGATGGAGATTAATTAAATCATCTTGTGAAACCTTATTTAAGGTATCAGTCTTCTGAGCATTTGTAGTGGATTTTAACGAAGTTTTTTTCTTTTTAATCATACTTTTGTTGGACGGTGAGTTTGAATACTTGTAAGGCACAGAGCTATGGCTTTTGTCAGACACTGCTTTTTTCAAATTCTGTGTGATTTTCTTGGGTACTGTAGGTTTAGTCAAGGGCAACTGTGAAGTGTGAAGAGTTTGATTAGATTTGGACTGTATTGTGCTATTTAGAGTAGTTGTTGGTTGGCTAGTTTGGTTGAGGCATTCAGTCTGTGTTTCTATTGTACGATAAGTTTTTTTGTTTGAAGTGACAGCTGCGTATGACTTACCAATGGTAGGCGTCCTGGATTCTACTATTTTCCGTGCTTGAGGGTATGAGATGTTTTCTTTTATTTTGACAGTTTGGATCTCTTTTTCTAATTTCCATTTTCCACATACTTTCGAATATGCTGGGTGATCTTTTTTGCAGTTAATGCAGCAGATAGGAGCTTCGCAATTTTTACTGTCATGGCCTACTGCACTGCAGCGAGCACATGTTATATTTCCACGGCAATAAGTCATTGAATGGCCGAAACGTTGACATTTAAAGCATCGAAGGGGATTTGGAATGTATGGTCTAATAGAGCATTTCAGATATCCGGCTTTTATTGATTGTGGCAGTTGCGGTGAGTCGATTGTAAGAATTAAATGCTTGGTGGGAATTTGTTTGCCCTCTCGAAAAATAGAGATCCGGCGGACAGCAACAACGTTTTGTTCTTTAAGATTTTCCAGGATTTCTGTTTCAGATACATATTGCAGATCAGTTTCAGAGATTACTCCACGGCTAGTATTTAAAGTTCTGTGGGCAGTTACTGTTATAGGTATATTACCCAAGTTAGTGCATTTTCTTAAATTTATAGCTTGTTTGCTGTTTGCCACTTCTATCAACAATTCTCCTGAGCGAAGCTTTTTGATTGTTTTTGGCTCACCTACCATTGATTGCAGGGATTTTTGAACTAAGAATGGGGAAGTCTTAGAGAAGTCTCCCTCATTTCGCTTTATAACAAAGAAACGAGCCTCATCACTATTAAATATATTCTTATTATTTAAAGTAGATGAAAATTCATCCATCCTCTCTCCCCAAGAACTTGACTGTGTTTGGTTCGCTTGGCCCGAGCCAGACGCATTATCCGTATTTCCTTTACTTGTAGCCATAATTAAATTAAATAAAAAGGTTCGAGGGTTTCCTTAGTCCCACAAGTCAGCCCATTTCTTGAACGGACGGAAAGCAAAGGGTTTTCAGAATCGCTCCCTGGGACACCCATAACCACTCACCAGCTACCAGACCGTCGACCCAGATTGGGAATCACATGTGGTAGTCGTGTTAGTCCGGTGTTTCTCGTTCGAGTAGTCACCGTTGTCTCACCTTCACCAAGGGCACCAGTCTCCCAGTGTGATCCCAAGGCTAGACTACCGTGAGACCCTCACCAAATCGCCAACCCAATAGCCAGCGCCACATCTACACCGGACTTAGCTTAATTAATAGATTAGTAATTTTATGGTTTTTAGCTTAACAAATGAGAACAAGAACAACAAAAGGTGAGTAAAAGCAAGGTGAGTAGAAACGAAAAATGTGAGTGAACAAGGTGAGTAGTTTCATTTTTTTTTTGTTTTTTTAAATTTTATAATTTTTTAAAGAATTTTTTTTTTTTATATATATATAAGAACAAAACGACAGGAACAAGGAATTACCAAAAACTTATTGGCAACAAAAGCAAAATAAACCAAAACAAAAGTGAAAGAAATAAAAGGGAAGGGGAATAAAACAAAAGGAGAGGAAAAAAAGATCACTCGGGCCCGGGGTGCGTGACTCCCCCTGAATACCTGAAGAAGGTACCCCCCTGGGGGGATGTGTAGTTGGATTGCAACTGCTTGTATGTTGGTATTTAAAGGAATATTAGTATGTGGAACGCTATATTGGAAGTTAAAAGAGCGACACCACCTGTAGCCCTGTTGCTTTGGAGAGAGTCTTTCCTATAACATTGATAGCCACGAATTTTAATATTATCGTTTTGTTTAAGGTGAGTTTCCTGAAAAGCAAAACAAACAGGTCTATGATTAAAAATAATTTCTTTTATATCGTCTCGTTTATGGTTAAAACCCCGGCAATTCCAGCAAATGAAATTAGTCATAATTTTTTTTTTTTTTTTTTTTTTTTTTTAGATCAGAACATCTACGTTATTGTCTTCTGATGCAGTAGACATATTGTCTTCCCCTTCCGAAGGATGGAGATTAATTAAATCATCTTGTGAAACCTTATTTAAGGTATCAGTCTTCTGAGCATTTGTAGGGGATTTTAACGAAGTTTTTTCTTTTTAATCATACTTTTGTTGGACGGTGAGTTTGAATACTTGTAAGGCACAGAGCTATGGCTTTTGTCAGACACTGCTTTTTTCAAATTCTGTGTGATTTTCTTGGGTGCTGTTGGTTTAGTCAAGGGCAACTGTGAAGTGTGAGGAGTTTGATTAGATTTGGACTGTATTGTGTTATTTAGAGTAGTTGTTGGTTGGCTAGTTTGGTTGAGGCATTCAGTCTGTGTTTCTATTGTACGATAAGTACTTTTGTTTGAAGTGACAGCTGCGTATGACTTACCAATGGTAGGTGTCCTGGATTCTGCTATTTTCTGTGCTTGAGGGAATGAGATGTTTTCTTTTATTTTGACAGTTTGGATCTCTTTTTCTAATTTCCATTTTCCACATACTTTCGAATATGCTGGGTGATCTTTTTTGCAGTTAATGCAGCAGATAGGAGCTTCGCAATTTTTACTGTCATGGCCTACTGCACTGCAGCGAGCACATGTTATATTTCCACGGCAATAAGTCATTGAATGGCCGAAACGTTGACATTTAAAGCATCGAAGGGGATTTGGAATGTATGGTCTAATAGAGCATTTCAGATATCCGGCTTTTATTGATTGTGGCAGTTGCGGTGAGTCGATTGTAAGAATTAAATGCTTGGTGGGAATTTGTTTGCCCTCTCGAAAAATAGAGATCCGGCGGACAGCAACAACGTTTTGTTCTTTAAGATTTTCCAGGATTTCTGTTTCAGATACATATTGCAGATCAGTTTCAGAGATTACTCCACGGCTAGTATTTAAAGTTCTGTGGGTAGTTACCGTTATAGGTATATTACCAAAGTTAGTGCTTTTTCTTAAATTTATAGCTTCCCAAACAGCACATCGCCTCCCCAGGATATCTTCAAGATGTCTTCTGGATGAAAAGACATCCCAGAAACGTCCTTAAGATGTACTGTGGATAAGTTAAGCCTAACTGTGCTGTTAGGGTTGTTTGCTGTTTGCCACTTCTATAAACAATTCTCATGAGCGAAGCTTTTTGATTGCTTTTGGCTCACCTACCATTGATTGCAGGGATTTTTGAACTAAAAATGGGGAAGTCTTAGAGAAGTCTCCCTCATTTCGCTTTATAACAAAGAAACGAGCCTCATCACTAATAAATATATTCTTATTATTCAAAGTAGATGAAAATTCATCCATCCTCTCTCACCAAGAACTTGACTGTGTTTGGTTCGCTTGTCCCGAGCCAAACGCATTATCCGTATTTCCTTTACTTGTAGCCATAATTAAATTAAATAAAAAGGTTCGAGGGTTTCCTTAGTCCCACAAGTCAGCCCATTTCTTGAACGGGCGGAAAGCAAAGGGTTTTCAGAATCGCTCCCTGGGACACCCATAACCACTCACCAGCTACCAGACCGTCGACCCAGATTGGGAATCACATGTGGTAGTCGTGTTAGTCCGGTGTTTCTCGTTCGAGTAGTCACCGTTGTCTGACCTTCACCAAGGGCACCAGTCTCCCAGTGTGCTCCCAAGGCTAGACTACCGTGAGACCCTCACCAAATCGCCAACCCAATAACCAGCGCCACATCTACACCGGACTTAGCTTAATTAATAGATTAGTAATTTTATGGTTTTTAGCTTAACAAATGAGAACAAGAACAACAAAAGGTGAGTAAAAACAAGGTGAGTAGAAACGGAAAATGTGAGTGAACAAGGTGAGTAGTTTCATTTTTTTTTTTTTTTTTTTCAAATTTTATAATTTTTTAAAGATTTTTTTTTTTTTTTTTGTTTTTGTTATAAGAACAAAACGACAGGAACAAGGAATTACCAAAAACTTATTGGCAACAAAAGCAAAATAAACCAAAATAAAGTGAAAGAAATAAAAGGGAAGGGGATTAAAACAAAAGGAGAGGAAAAAAAGATCTCTCGGGCCCGGGGTGCGTGACTCCCCCTGAATACCTGAAGAAGGTACCCCCCTGGGGGATGGGAAGATGGGATATGGGAAGAAGGGAAGATGGGATAACGCTTTGCGTTTAGTCAACACCTGCTCGAATAATTCGAGAAGGTGGTTTAGTTTGGGGTTATGATTGAAGGTTTAATAGAAAGAATGACTGGTAAAGGAAAAGAAAGGATGGAGAGTGTTTGTTTATATTTAAAATTGCTTATATAGCAGATGGAATTGAAAATACATAATCGCATTTTGCATACTGATAGTACTGCCGAGCATTTATTTATTGTTGTTTTATCAGGAATATTGTTTGAGTTTAATCAAGAATAAATCGGTAACAAAACGGATTTTTTTTAAGGTTTTTATTTATTTATTTATCTGATTTTTTCTCGAGACTATTTTTAATTATTTAAAATGAGTAAAGGTGTTAAGAATAGTTAATTATGGTAGTGTGTTAAAATTAAGTGTCTGAGAAAATAAATCATTTTATGCAGTTTTTCTAAGCAAAATTTATAATTTAAAACAAGTGTTTCTTGTTATGGTAAGTTACAAATCAACTCGTGTAAATGACAATCTACAACTCAACTCTTTCACTGTTTCAAAAAAGAAAGAATTGTATTCCCCAACTGTTGTATGCGATATTAAAATGGTTATATTGCTTACTCTTAAAACGCTTTCTAATTATTTATTTGTATGTTAGCTTTTTGCTATTTAGATCATTAATTAATGATAACCTTAATAGGTTATGGGCCCCAGGATGCTTTAAATCTGCGTAAATTAAATATCTGAAAAGCTAACTGAATTTGTTATTTCTAACAGCGAAACATTACGTTATGGCTGAACTGAAGGTACAGTCAGCCAAAGAAAAAACGCCACCCCCCCCCCACCTAATTTCGCCTTAAATTATCGTAGAAACATGCGATTGGTATCGATCAGTTTGTAATAACGTCTAGTTTATAATGCTATAGTTAGATTTTACTTAGGGATCGTCTACATATTAAAACTGACATCAACTTCATTTTTTTCAATAGTAACCCCCCCCCCCTTTTTATAATTTATTTGAATTCTTTGGATCAAATCATTACGGAAAATGGTATAGTTTATATATTTCGCTCAATTTTTCATAGAGTTATAAGCTGTCAAAGTTTGGGGATGCTAATGTTAAATGAATGTGACAAACATTAAATCATATCTTCCAAAATAATTATGATATTTAAATTCTGTTTTTTTTTTATTCGTTAGAATGAAGTGACCCAAACATATTCCATGTAAATTTTTGCTAAAAAAACATTTTTTGAATTAGGAAAATTATTAATAAATTCATATTTGAAAAAATTATGAATTATGAGCTATGTTAATTTTTGCACGAATAGGACGGGCATCATCAAAAACATGGGTTTCCAAATTTGCAGCTCGTTCCTAACATTATTTTTTGAGTTACAGTGATATTTCATTTTTTACTGCTGCTAGGGGGGCGTCACTTGTTATAATTTGTATCATCTGTGAGTCAATATTTCTATACATTTTGACGAAAAACTATTTTAATTTACCTTTATGTTATTATAATTGTTTTCTAAGGAACATTTCGATGTTTATTATACAAACTGGCTTATTTTTTATAAAATTATCGCAATGCAGGCAAGAGATAGGGAAAGAATTCCAAAAGAAATGTAGCCCCGCCTCTATATTGCGGAAACAGTATTAAAAAAACTAGTTTGCATACTCGTATATGACTCTATATGTGACGCTGGTATGCATAAATGTCAATGGCATTTACTACATTGAATGCTGAAGACAAAATTTAAATGATTAATTGGAAGTATGTAAAATAATTTTGTTTTATAATGTAAAGTTTTAGAAAAATTCTGTAAAGGCGTGGCTTTCGTTGCAAAAAGGAGTTTACTCGATTCTGAAATGTTAAGTCTTTGTTCTTATATATTACATGACTTTTTCTAGTTTCTCACTGCTAAAATTCTATTTTATCCCTTTTGTCTTTTGTTTTTAACTTGAATATTCTAGGATTCGTGAATCTCAAGTTATATATCATGATTTAGAAAATGCGGTAGGACGAGGAATATTATTTGAAAGAGCAATATGCAGTGAAAAATACTTTTGTTTTTGCTTTCTTTTAAATTAATATAATTAATTTTTATCAGATTTTTTAAAACATATTTTCTGTTTTAATCTTGTTGTGACATTTTCGCATTCGTTTACTCTACCGTTTATGCTATTTAAATTTTATCGCATGACGTAACATAATAAAATATAAACTTTTTATTATTATTATTTTTTTTAATACCGAATAATATAGAGGAATTTTTTTTTTTTTTTTTTTTTTTTTTTTTGAGTTTTTAAAATCTATTATTGAAACAAAGCGCAATATTATTTATTTTCGATTATTCTAATCACGGCGTAAAACTGGCTACACATTTATCACGGAAAAAGGATTTAAAACTAAGTAATATGTCTTATAACTTTTAAAAATACAGATTTTACGCATTTAAAATTAAGAATTCAAGTACAGTAGACGACTGCAAAACGGGGAATATTCATTCTAGGGAATAGGAAACATTTTTTTCTATATCCATATTTATTTTCATATGAATATACACAATAATTATACTCTTTCTAGTGAAAGTATTTGTTTCATACTATTTTGTTTATATAAATATGAATATAAGGAATATTCTTAAGAAATATCGTAACACCCAAATTGTGAAAGAAACGCCCACTGGAGGAGTTACAGATTTAAAAATGACGTGAAACTACATCAGCAGTCGCGAAAATATTAAATATCCTTTCTCAGATTTCAGTTTAAATCTTGTTATCTATATTTTTGTATATTATCTATTGTTGGTTTGTATGCCTAAAATTAAATGTTAAACTTAATAGTAACACTTTCATGCGGTGCTTACTGTATAAAATAAAAATATACCCAACAAGAAGTAGATAATTCTTTTTCTTAAATATTAAACACTTTTTTTTTCTTTTAACCGCTATTAATATTATTATCATTATTACTATTATTCTTTCACTTTGGTACCTGGATTTTTGTAATTCAACATTGTATTGTAGGGTTCATATGATTCAAGCTATTTAATTTTTTTCGTATGAAGTGATGTATTTTACTATTCAATGTTTAATAAATAGAAATCAATAAAAAATCTTTTAATTCATAAACTAACACAGAAAGTTTTGCGAATTAGAAACGTTTTTTATTTTATAATAAACATTTCTGAACTTTGTTTCCGGTGTGAAATTTAATAAATAATGCGTGGTAGATAAAAATTTATTTTTTCTAAATGTATAGACGGTCCCCTAACACATTTTCACGTGTAACTCTGTTTAGAATTGATTTAAAGTATATAAATAGGTACGTTTTCCAAACTGCCTTGATCTCAAAAATCGGAATATGAGGTCAAAAATAGGGGTCGTCTTTGAAAAAAATGAAATTTATTCCTGTTTTAATATGTAGATGACCCCTTAAGTAAAATCTAACTACACCATTAAAAACTAGACGTTGATGCAGATCGACAGGTACAAGCCGCATGCTTCTACGATAATTTACGGTGAAATTAGGTGGAGGGGTGGGGTTTTTTTTTGTCTGACTGTACAAATCGATAAGCTAGAAGGCTCTGAAAATTGGAGTAAGTGGAAGTGGCAAATGAAAATGCACTTTGAACAATATGATTTGACATCTATAATTGATGGTACTAAAATTTGTCCGGTCGCTGAAAATGCCGAAGTCGATACGAATGAGTCGGCGAAGAAGGTATCTGAATGGCGCCGTGATAATGCCAAGGCAGCCACTCTTATTGCAAGTACGTTGAGCGCTTCTGTTGCTGATTTAGTGATGACATACTCGAATGCAAAGGACATTTGGGACGAATTAATTAGTGTTTTTGAACAAAGCAATATTCAGAGACTAAATTTATTGATGACTCAATTTTTTCAAGTCTGTAAAGATCCCAGTGATAATGTTGCTACACATGCTGATAAAGTTGAAATAATTTATACGGATATGAATAATGAATTAAACCGTATAGGTTCAGCTTCTATTCCACAAGAATTACTACATGGTAAAATACTACTTACTGTGGGTCCAGAATTCCAAGAATTTAACAATGTATGGGAGTCTTTAGATTCTGATAAACGAACTACTAAAAATCTTGTTGAAAAGTTATGTACAATTGAACAGCGCATTAAATCTTCTGCTCCTCGGGATTATGGTGCATTTGCAGCTCGTGTTCCTGTTAAGCAAAAAGCTATGAAAAATGACGAAAAACTTCCTGAAAGTACGCCAAGAAATAATGCCAAATTGAGTAATTTTAAACAAAAGAATTGTTTTAAATGTGGATCGAGTGCGCATATCTGTAAAGATTGTCCAAAGAAAAGGTCTAATGATAAATTCTCATTTTCAAAGAATAATAAAGGTGCATTTGCTGCCAGTGCAAAAAGTACTCAGCTAGATAATTGGGTCTGTGATTCTGGGGCCTCCCATCATATGACTGCAAACAAACAGTACTTTGTCACAAACAAACATTTCCCTGTGCCCATTGAGGTATCACTTGCTGATAATAAGAAGATTTTTGCATATGGATCTGGTAAAATAAATATTCAAGTTTATATTCATGGCAAATGGTATGATGCTCACATGAAAAATGTCTGGTATGTCCCTGATGTGAAGAGGCATCTCTTTTCTGTGCAACAAGCTGCCAAGCATGGTATTGAAGTAAAAATGACAGAAAGAGATATTGAATTTTATCGCTATAAAGAACTTGTTGCAGTTGGATCATGGTCAGATCACACATATATTATCTGCATGAGAGTTGTTATTCCAGCAAGTCCCGCTGAAATAAGTACTGCTACTGAATCTGAATCTTTGCAGTTACGACATGAACGCCTTGGTCACCAAAACAAACGACATGTTCGTAAGTTGCTAATTGATATAGGGATATCTGTAAGTCATGCAATGACAAATGAATTCTGTGATGGATGTACTCTTGGTAAAGCTCATCGAAAACCTTTTAAATCACGTCCTTATAGGGCCATGTCAACTGGTGAAATCATTAGTGCTGATGTAAACGGTCCCATGTCTATAACTTCTCTTAGTGGTGCTCGATATTATGTTTGTTTTAAAGATGACTACAGTAAATATCGTAAAATATTCTTCCTGAAAAAGGAAAATGATGTTAGTAGTTGATTACGTATGTTTTTAAATGAAGCTACCAATTATGGTCATGCTGTAAAAGCTTTGCGCTGTGATGGAGGAGGAGAATTTTACTGTGGTGAAGTTCGCCAAATCCTTGCTGAAAAAGGTACAGTTCTGACTCTTGGTATACCGTACTCGGCAGAACAAAATGGCGCAGCTGAGAGAGAAAACAGAGCAATCGTTGAACTGGCTCGTTCTATGCTGTCTGCAAGTGGTTTACCTCGGTCTCTCTGGGCCAATGCATGTGAAACAGCAATCTACCTTCTAAACCATACTGGTGTATCTCCAGAAGAAAACAAGAGCCCTCATGAGCTTTGGACTGGTGAGCCAACAATTAAACTAGATCATTTGAAAGTGTTCGGAGCTGAATGTTATTCACATATACCTAAGAATTTTCGACATAAATTTGATGACAAAAGTGTTCATGGTCATTTTGTGGGATATGTGAACAAGAAAGATTGCTATAAAATCTATCAGCCTTCTCAGAACAAAATCATAAAATCTCGTGATGTATATTTCAAACCTGAATGTTTATGTACCACTCCAGTAACAGTGGAGGTGAAGGAAGACTTAATTGAGAGATGTGAAGAAATTCAGAGTAAAGAATCAAATCATTCAGAAGCGAAACTACAAACTGTCAGAAAGTCTGAAAGAAACAAAAGCTTACCTGCATGGATGAGATCTGGAGAGTATCTTATTGCAAGCATAGCTGCAGTAGAAGATTTCGAAAATAGTGAAAATTCCTCGACATACTCTGAAGCTCTTTCCTCGAATGAAAGTGATTTGTGGCTTAAAGCTATGAGAGAAGAAATAGATGCCCTGCATAAAAATGAAACTTGGGAATTAGTTGAAAGGCCTAAAGGTTCCAAAGTCATCAATTGCCGATGGGTATTGAGAAAGAAATTTAATTCGGATGGTACCGTGGAGCGATACAAAGCTCGTCTTGTAGCCAAGGGGTATGCTCAAAAAGCAGGTTTTGATTATGATGAAACGTTTAGTCCTGTTGCAAAATATGATACTGTGAGATCTGTTCTTTCAGTAACTGCAAAAGAAAAATTACACTTGCAACAATTTGATGTAAAGACTGCATTCTTATATGGAACACTTAAGGAGGAAGTCTTCATGACACAACCAGAAGGCTTTGATGATAATAGTGGGAGAGTCTATAGATTACATAAAAGTTTATACGGACTCAAACAAGCACCTCGTTGTTGGAATCAGTGTTTTGTGAATTTTATGAAAGACCAGAAACTGGAAGTTAGTGCAGCTGATCCCTGTTTATTTATCAGTGTTGTGCAAGTTCACAAAAAAAACGAACTAGTTCAAACTCAAGTTCATCGTGTAAAAAACGAGCTAGTTCGCGCTCAAACTCATGTCTGAAAGAAATGAACGCGTTCAGTTCAAGTTCATTTTTAAAAACGAGCGAAGCTCACTAAAAGTTCATTTTTACGTACATTTTTTTTTTTTTTTTTAAATCCCTTTTCTAAATAGGTCTTATTCTTTATGACTTTCACAGGTAATTTACATAATAAAAATTGCCAAATACCATGAACATTCTTAATTTAATGCTTAATTAAACTTATAACTCTTAATTATAACTTATTAATTTAATTGTAAGTAAAAATTTATTTAACGGACACTTCTGAATTATGGACCCACTGTTTTTGGGTGGTTTTTTATTCTCAAATTTCCAATACGTTTGTTTATCCACGTAGAAGACAAATTCCATCATTTAGAGGTTCCTTTGTTTTGAAATATATATATATTTTAAATAGTGTAAATGGTTTTACTTAATTAGTCTTTATTTGATTGTACCACAGGCAATGTCAGTTTTGAGTTCTTGCATAAATCATTAGAAAATTTCGCTTACTATTTAGCGTACTATAAAGGAATAAACATGCATTTTATATAAAGTGTGAAAAAATAAAATAAAAATCCAAAATCAAGTAGATTTTGGCATTTTTTTATTTGAGGACCGCCATTTGACGATTTATCATATTTCATCCACGGTCCCTAAGACAGACCACTAAATTGTGTTAAAAAATATTTAGCTAAATCAAAAGGAAACTCAAAACATAATTAAAATGTTAATAATAAATTTAAGTAATATATAATTTACTATTAAATAACTTATTAAATAGAAAATAACTGTTAAATAAACAAAGGGTGCATAAGCTGCTCATGGGAAGAAAAATCTCAGTGTTTAGTCGTCTGTTTATACGAGTGTAAAATAAGAAAGTACAGCTCTTTTTTTTTTTTTTTCTTTTTCTCGTATACTTAAAATTAGAAGCTATAATCTTTAAAACATTTATTTCTTTAAAAGAAATTTCGTAAAAATAAATGCGGTTTCAGCACTGTTTCCAAATAATGTGTACACATTTTTATTTCTGTACACGCTTGTTTATCCTTTATATATGCTGATGGTAGAAAACTGTAAATCTTTTTAAAATTCAACTATTAATAATATATATATATATATATATATATATATATATATACATATCGTATTCAAATTCAATTATTAATTATTATTATTTAACTTATTTTATGTTCTTTTCTTATTTAATTTAATTTAAAGTTTTTTTTTTTTTTTTTTTTTTTAGTATTACATTTATTACATAAACATAAGAATAAGGTTTTCATTAGAATATTTCTTTCTAAAGGAAAAAAGAAGTGTGTAAGGAAAATACTTTATTATATCTTTCAGTTGTATACATTCTCCCATATTTCATCATTGGTGTTTGTTATTAACGTTTAATAAAAGATTCTTTTCAAAGTTTTCGTCTGACAGATTTACTCTTCTTGTGCCGAAAACCTCGGCGCCAGCACTGAATAGCAGCACTTGATGGTAAACTTGTATTATATTGAATAAACAGTTTTTTTTTAAATTTTCACTATTACCAAAAGCTAACGGCGTTATTTTCCCGTAGCAGGGATCTTTTAAAAAATCCCGCACCTCTTGAGCAGGAGAAGTTTCTTGTGATAACTTTTTTTGAAAAAAGAAGTCATCATCATCATCATCATCCTCAAATGGGAGGACATTGCTCTCTTGTGTCTCCACAAATGAATTTTCCTTTTCTGCTGTTTCACATAGCAGATCCTCAGCTGCCCTTTTTTTTTCCGGATCTGAAATCCAGGTGATCTTAAATTTAGGATGAATACATGCTGCAATTGTAGCAGAATCCTCCTCCATGATATCTTTTAATCTATAAACTTCCCTTATCCTAATTTACTACAGTGTTAATGTAGGGGTTCAGAATTCAGACCGACATAATGCATGGGCTGGGTGGAATGCTCTAGGTGAGGGCATTTTTAAGTTTGCCTGTGTTTATACAAGTTTCGGTGAAAACCATGGAAAACCCCGAATGGCTTGGTCGACAAGTATAACCAGGAATCGAACCTGGCACTTGTTCACCAGTTTCGAGAGATGAACCTCTCGGTCAATTTACCGTGTAATTATACTGATGTCAATATTTTATTTTAGTATTTTATGCGATTTTGTGTCTTTTTCGAGTACAATAATTCCAGTAATCCAAATTTATGAGAAACAGTATCATGTTTTGACATGTTATGAAAAACTTTAAATTATTTTCTAAGTTTTTAAAATGGAATGTTAGTATTTATTGAGGCTCATGCCAGCATCATAAAAGATATTTTTTAAACTGCTCAGACTTATTTGTGATAAAAATATTTCTCATAATGCACATTTATGTCATAGTTTGCCGCCTCATTATGTAATATTTAGACGCCACTTCACCTATCTTCACTTCTGGCAGACAAGTTTCGTGAAATTCTACGATAAAATTTGTTATGTAAATTACTCATTAGCTAATGCCTTTTTTTTTTTTTTACTTTTTTACATTAAAAAAACTCACAATAGTTAAAATAATTTTTGTTAAAAAAAAAATAATAATAATAATAAAAAGAATAATAATCTAAAAAGAATTTTGCAAAAGGAAAAAATGCTATTTTAAAGCTAGTTCAACGTCTTTATGAGGAGAAAAATCTCTGTAATACACTTTTTATTTTTGTTTGTTTTATTCATTTATTTGAATAGCAATATTTATTCATTATTATTATTAAGTCTTAAATATCTGCAAACAAAGGGATATATTTTTCAAGCAATGCATTTTATTTTATTTTAACCTAATACGTATGTTTTGTTTATACACAAGACACTTGTTCAAAACCAAAACCGACAAAAGATTACTCGCAAGTCGCAACACTTCTTTGGGACAGGAAAAAGGGAAAGGGCAAAGCAATTTTTATTGCCTCTCAAAGCGACAGCAATAAATCAATTCGAAGACTACAGATAGGAACTTCCTGTCTTTTACAAGACTCGACTACAATTATACAATAGTTTACTTGCATGTCAGGTTTTCTGTCAGGAGGGAACAGGGAACCCACAGACAAAATGCAAACAAGGAAGAATGGGAAAAAGCTTTTTTTAAAAAGCATTTAAAAATCAAAGTCACCGAAAGGAGACAAGTTTCACCGCGCCGCCAGTAATAAGAAATTCTATTTAGCAGATAAGAAAGAAACGAAGAAGTAATCACAATTCCATCTCCTCCTCAACGCACAGTTGGGGGTGTTGTCATCTCTACATCTCTTTCTTCCATCCCCTTTCTCCCTAAAAAAAAAATAAATAAAGGAAAAGAATTCTATGAGAGAAAGCTATTCTGTTTACGCATCAATCTGTTAATAATATTGAATACTAGTACTACATTGACAGATAGCTACTTTAAAAATGTAAATTATTGTGCCATAGTCGTGATGTGAGTGTGTGTTGTGTGGGGGGGGGGGAGAAAGAGAGAGATAAAAAGAAAGCGATAATGAGTGAAAAAAAAAAGGAAGAATGTTTTAAATTTCATATTCTCAATTCAAAATATCAAGAACTTTACTAACTGTTGGTAGTCTGTTTTGAAAAGTTTGTAAGTTATTCGAGATTTCGATTTTCTTAACACCATGGAGTTACATGAAAACGAAAATAAGAAACTGGTTCTAAAAAAACAATACAATGAATTAAGATAAGGTAAATGTATCAAAACGCAGTTCGGGTAGCCTAGTAGGTAAAGCATTTCATACCATACTGCGACAGTGCCGAGTAATCAATCTTCATTTCTCTTAAAAGGAATGTAATATGCCCTCTAATAGAAACTTGTGAGAACGAGAATATGACGGAGAACTTAGCAGAGTCCACCAAGATGAACTAGTTCCTAATATTACGTCATATAATATTACGTCATGTACAAAAGCTGTTTACATAAACACTGAAATATAACTAACAATTACAAAGTACTTATTTCCCATTCATAATTCATTAAATTTGTAAACAATTCTTGATTCCTTCTAGAGAAGCATTCACATAAGACCATACAGCATTGTTGCAAAACGGAGGAAATATTTTATTTAATTTGTACAGTGAAACCTCTGAAGTTGGACACCCCTATAAGTTGGACGCTTTTTCTCGGAACGGAATGTATCCATTAACATTATGTCTAACCCCTATAAGTTGGACACCTCTCTAAGTTGGACACTTTTTCTTGGAACCGTAGGTGTCCAACTTAGAGAGGTTTTACTGTACTATGTTATTTTGACTTTTTGACTTTTTAATTATGTTACAAAGCCCAAAATATGATATAAAAATTAAATAGTGATTCAATTCTTTTAAAACTTCATTTAAATTTAGTGACCAGTGAAGCGGCCGTAGCCTGCTAGTTTGTAATATATACACAAAATTTAAACAAAAAAAATCAATAATAGGCTGGTTTAAAAATATTTTTTTTTCCATCTTCCCTCGCCCCCTTGCCCCCCTTCAACTATATATCATTTTTTATAATTTTTATAAACTTTAAATTATATTTAAACAAATTTCCAGAGAAACAGTTAACATGGTAATATAAAAACAAACATTTCGCCTCTCTGCCCCCTCCCCCCCCCCCCTCGACACTCCAAGATATGTGCAACACTTTTTAAATTTTTTCTTAAGCAGTAAGTGGTATTTACACAAAGTTTTATTTCAATCTATAATAGTGTTGCTTAAAAAAACTTTTTTTTTTTTTGCATCTATACAACCCTCTTGCCCCCCTAAGCTATATATAATACGTCTTGTGCTTTTCGTAAAGAATAAGTGATAGTTATACTACACAGAATATCATTAAAATCGGTAACAAGGTGATATACAAAAAATTACTTCCCTTTGCCCCCCTTCCCCACACTTCAGCCTCCAATGTATAATGTGACACTGTATTTTTATTTTTGTCATAAACAGCAAGCGACAGACAAAGTTTCATTAAAATCAGTAAAATAGTGATTTAAAAACAATTATTCTCTTTCAATCTGCTCCTAGCCTCCCCTTTCCCCAGGTATATATGCTAAGTAAAAGTGGTATCAATTTAATTGATAGGAATTTCTAAAAGTGTATTATGAAAATCATTCTTTAAATTCATTTTTTGATGTTTGTTGTTTTTGAGATTTGCAAATTACAAAACTATCCTTTTTTCCTGCGCCCTTTTTTCCGGGGCCCTTTTTTCTGGGCCCCTATTTACCAGTGCCTTTTTTTTCAAGTGCCCTTTTTTCCGAAATCCATTTTGCACAGTTATTCTCCTTTCTGTCCTTTTCTTCTTCTATTTTCCTTTTTATATTTCAGACAGAAATATTTAAAATGAGTTTGAGTTTGAATTGCTTTTTCACGCTCAAGTTCGTGTAAAAAACGAACTACGCTCAACTCAAGTTCATAATTTAAAAAACGAGCGAAGTTCAACTCAAAACTCAAAAATTTTGAGCTACGCTCACGAACGCGTTCAAATGAACGCGTTCGTGCACAACACTGTTATTTATCAGACATAGAGATGGCACGAAACTTTTTGTTGTTATCTACGTCGATGATAGCCTTGTTGTTGGGACTGATAAAGTTGAAGTGGAGGAATTCATGGATCAACTTAATCAGTCTTTTCAAATCACAAGAGTTTCTTTAAACCAGTTTTTAGGTATGAACATAAAAAGATTGGATGATGGTTCAATTTTTGTGAATCAGAGTGCCTATGCGAAAAAAGTCCTGTCAAGGTTTCAAATGGATGGTGCTAATCCAGTATCAACTCCAAGTGACAAAAGCTATGTTTCTGATGACGTTGGAAATATATTGATAGGAAAAGAAGTTCCCTATCGTCAGGCAGTTGGCAGCCTAATGTACCTTGCTACTGTTACAAGACCAGATTTAGCATACGCTATCAGTATTGTTTCTGAAAATCTGGAAAATCCAAGGACGTCTGATTGGTGTGCAGTGAAACCAGTTTTCAAGTATCTGAAAAAAACTGTAGATTTTGGTTTGTTATATCAATCTAAGAGCCATCCCAATGAGCTTGAAGTGCACAGTGATGCTGATTATGCGGGTGATTTAAAAACAAGACGCTCAAGAACTGGAATGATTTCAAGATTTGTAATTGGAGCTATCTCATGGATGAGCCAAAAGTAAAAAAGTGTTGTATTATCTACGACAGAAACTGAGTATGTTGCTGCAAGTGAGAATGCGAAGGAATTGATTTGGCTGAAACACCTGTTCAGTGATTTAACATATGTTAAAACACCCTCTCTTCTGGTAGATAATGCAAGCTCTGTAAAACTTGCCAAAAAGCCCTGAATACCATAAACGCTCCAAACATATTGATGTCCGTTATCATTTTGTGCGAGTAAAGTTCATTGACGGCGAACTGCATATTAAACATGTTCCCGGGAAAATTGCAGTTAGCAGACTTAATGACAAAACCATTGCCTAGTGTTAGGTTTAAGGAACTGTGTACGCTTTTAGGACTATTTTCATTTAGTAGTCTAGTTGGAAATCAAAATTAAATTCGTGTTAGGTAAGTTGTGGCTTGTGGAGGAAGCGTTATGGTAAATTACAAATCAACTCATGTAAATGACAAGCTACAACTCAACTCTTTCACTGTTTCAAAAAAGAAAGAATTGTATTCCCCGACTGTTGTATGCGATATTAAAATGGTTATATATTTCTTACTCTTAAAACGCTTTCTAATTATGTATTTGTATGTTAGCTTTTTGTTATTTAGATCATTAATTAATGATAACCTTAATATTTCTAATTTTAGTAAACATATTCAAATTGACGGTTTGATAAGTATGATTGAAAAATATTAATTTTCTTGTCAATCTGGGATATTCAAGTTTTTAGGAAAATCAAAAGAGACAATTACTCGGTAGTTTAAAATTTGGGATGTCTTAAAGATCTTTTTTAAAGATTTGTTATTATTATTTAATTATTCCTTAATTATGTGGCTTTTAATGTGAGAGTTTTTAGTTCTTCATCATACTATAGGTATGGGGAATTTAGGTAATCGTGAAAATTTTCGACCGCGGTTTTTTTTTATTTTTTTACACGTTTTCAGGTGTGAGGAATCCGAAAATGACAAAATTTGTATGCTGTCCGTCTGTAGGGTGCCTGTTAGTTTGTTAGTCCATTAGTAAGTCCGTTAATAAGTTTGTTAGTCTGTGTACACGATATCTCAAGAAAAAATAATCACAGAGAAGTCAGATCAGTTTTAAAATATTAGTTTCGATACTGAGAAGAGCCCTATCCCTGACAACATAGTTATCCTTAATACATCCTAAAGAAGTTCACAGGATGTCTTTTCCTCCATAGGATATCCTGAGGATCCCAGCAAAACTTACACTGATGGGCTCGCTATGGCCTACAGCCGGCATCCTGCACTTGCCATCAGTTGCCGTTTGCCCCACTTAACTGCAGCAGTGGGCCGTTTATGGCTGCCAGCAGTATTGAAGGTCTAAAGAAAAATGGTCGGTGGCCCAGAAGTGGGAATAACACAGTTGGCCTTATGCAGGCTATCACTATAAGGCCAACATCATGTTTTTCATGTTGTGGCCACAAATTATTAGGCCATAATCAATTTGTATGCCTAGAGGGCGCTGTGATTTATTTTCTGTTGATTTGAAATTCGCTCGCCGTCTGCCATTTCATACGAAGTTTGTTCGTTATTGTAGTCTGCAGGTGTAGCTGCGAGCCTGATAAATTTTAAATCATGAAAAAAGAATATATGAGTAAGTAATTCAATTATTAATTTGATTTTCTATTATTTTTTAAATACTATTTGTTAAAAGTGTTTGAATCTAAAGCCATTTTTATAATAAAAGGATTTCTAGAAAGTTAATATTCAGTTCATTCGTTTTAAGTAAGTTATGATAGTCGTTAACTTTCTTGTTGCATTTTAATTATTATTTTAATAAAATTAATAAAATAAAAATTATGGTCTTAATTTATATATTTATGTTAAATGGACGGGAGAAAGTTATTATAATAATAATAAATATTTATAATTAATATTTTATTTTTATTTTTACTTCCTTAAGTGTATTTAAGAAGAAAGCATTAGATTCGGGAAAATTTTCGAAATCCGGTTTTCGATAGATTTTACACGTTTTGTGTTGTTCTGATAAACTTAATTTGAAAAATTGTCTATTTGTCTCTCGGTGTGTGCACAGAAATTTATGAAAGTGCTAGTAGTCCAAAAAATTTACTTCTTCTACTTTTTTTTTTTTTTTTTTTTGGTAAATGTACAAACATTGCTTCCTCCACCCCTGAGGGAGAAGTATACCAGATTAAGTAAATGGGTATCCTTGAAAAGAATTTGTCAATATCTTTGAAACGAACGGTTGAATTATATATCTGTGATATTTTTAAGCAAATTTATTGATTTTTTTTTTTTTTTTTTTTTTTTTTTTTTTTTTGACAGAAACTAGTATGTTGCAGCACCACAAAACTTTCTTTTATATTTTTTATTATGCAAATTCGCGTTGTGCAGATAATTTGATAAGATTATTTTCCCGAATGCATGCAAACGATTTTCATTTTAGAACAATGTTTCTCAATATCGAAAAAAAAAAAAAATCAATTTTGTGCCAACATCTTAAAAAAAATGTTTGTTTTTTTATTTAATTGAATATAATTTATAACTTTGTTTTAATTTACCACAAATTAGGTTCAGTTATTTACTTAAAAGGTACTGACGAGTTCTTTTGAAAAATACAAGCATTGGAAATTTAGTCCCTCGCGGGAAAGGCCGAGCGATTCCTCGACTTCTACAAAAAGAAAAAAAAATCCTGGTTGGTTGTTCGTAACTTAAATATTTATTTTTTAATTCATTTTAAAAATAAAAAAAAAATAATTATCATTAGTACATTTATATGAAATTTCCTCCTATACTGCGTCATACTGAAAATTACGAAGAAGTAGAAATATAGAGCTATGTATTGAGTGAATGATCCACAAATGTAATCGGGAAAGATATTAATCATGGCCTGGCCATATTAAGTTTGGTTAAATTTCGTCCATTGGTTCATGAGATACAGCGTCTACAAATTTTTTTTATGTACCCTCATAGAGAGAAACTTTCTAAAAATGGTCAAATCATGTTCTGGAATCTCAAAACATGAATATACATCGAAAACCGGAAGTCGAAAATTTTCTTCCTATATATATACATATAAGAAAGTAAAATACTTAAAAAAGTAAATAAAATTATTGTCTCAGATTTTGGTATAAAATTGATTTTTTTTCGAAATTTAGTACAGTATGCTTCTTTGAAATGAAAATCAAATCGACTGCCTTCATCGCCGGAAATAATTTTAATAATATGTAATTTCTATAAACCATTATAAACATAAAAAAAAGTGGTAACCATAACAAACTATTTTATTTTATTTATAATAATAATAATAATTATTATTATTATTTTAATTCAAGTAAGAGAAATAATTTCACTTTTACGAAACTGAAATAGTTTCCCCATCAATTTTCCGTAACGGATAAGAATATTTTTATGCACCGCTAATAAATGAATCACAAATATTTATTTTATTATTTTTGATTGGAAACATTTTATTGCATCTTTAAAATCTATGTTGTTTTATATTTTTAACGTTGTATAAAAATTTTTACGTGCGCTGATAAGAAATTTCTCCTAGACTGTAAAGTATCCTTTTTTATTTAATGCCTTTTTATACTCAAACCATTTGTGCTACCTGTACAACTTTTTATGACAAGTTTCCTACAATAAATCTGGAAAACCTGTAATAACATATATGAGTTTTATGGAATTCTAAAAATATTTTTAAAAAGGAAAATAGCGGATAGATGAACAGAGGTCTAAGCAATTTTATATTTTGTTAAATAATGTAAAAAACACATCCCAAAATATATTTGAAATAAAATTATACATTATATTAACAAGTGAAATTTTTTTTCTTGAATTTTTTTACGCATAATAAATATTACACACACGTGCACACTTATATCTCTGACTACACGTTAAATCAGAAAAACAGCTGTACTTAAAAACAACATGTAACTGATAGTTGCCGTATCAGCGTTTATTTGGGTTGGCTATTGGGCAGGAAGGAGATTTGTTTATCAAGTTGAAGAGAAACAGCATTCACAAAATAAAGGAGAAAAAATGTATAAGAAAAGCCAATTCATCAATTATTTTTAAATGAAAATTGTTCTAAGTATACATCTAAAAGTTTTTAGGTGTAATACATGTCATCATCGCATGAATAGTATAAAGATTCATGGAGTGGAACCTCTATTTTTTAAGGAGCTATAAAGGAGGATATTTATTTATTAACAGCTTAGATATTAAATTATTTGAAGTACGATATTAAACGAATTCTTGCGCTCTGGTGCTCACTCTACTGTGCGGATGGAAAAAGAGGTGCCGTAGGCAGCGAAGTTTAGAGCAATTTCAATAAAATATTTGTAGTTTCTCTCTCTCTCTCTCTCTTTTTTTTTTAATAATGTGATGTAAAAAATAAATACTGGTCCAATTATTTTGAAAATTCATTTAAACATAGTGACCAAGAAAGCGGGCGTAGCCTGCTAGTTATTATTATTATTATAAATTTCCATTATCCGAATACTGTAGATAATGGAAGCATTGTATTCGGTCAAAACTTTCGGCATCGAGATTTCACCAAATTAGGAGAAAGCAATTACAAGTATTGGAAATGAGTGTTTCAAAAAACTGCTCTATTTTTTTTTTTTTTTTTTTTTTTTTTTTTTTTTTTTTTGGTTGTTGTTTGTAGTTAATTCTGTATGTGAACTCTCTTTTTTATACCTTGACGATGTGTGTATCAGTTTGCTTTAACAGGAAAATTATTTGATGTGTAAACTGATAGATCAATTTTATGTTTACTGACCATTTTATTTAAAATAATAATAATAATAAAAAGGAGTAAAATAAAATATATGTAGTAATAACTGATAAAAGTCGTGCAGATTATTATTATTATTTTAAAGTGGGTCGATTTGTCTGAACTTATTTTACTGTTGTCGGAATTATTCAAATTTTATTTTCTAATAATTTTCTTAATAGTTGCGAAATCCCGCAATTGGGAAGAAATTTTGTAGCCTGAAACATTCTTACACATCCATTTATTCTACTTTTTATACATTAAAAAATAGATATGAAAATAGGAATTTTGATATTAATAAAATGACAGAAAAAAACGACATTTTTTTAAAAATTGAAACTTTTGAATTTCAAATAAACTTCTATCTCTAATCTTCGCTGTATGGCAAACATAAGTTTTAACTCAATTGTCGACTTCGAAGATTTTGCAGACTTGCTGTTTTCACGCTACTACATTTCGTCGATAATATTATGATGAACTCGTAGTCAACATATCTTTTCCGATGATGGGTCGTGCTTAATTATTTTGAGTGGAAACGACTGGTGTGTTTTTCATAATCATATATAAAGTTTACTTACTTTCTTCATTCTTCAACACTATTTTTCCTGTCATTTTACTAAAGGTTCTCTGAAACCTTTATAGCATAATTTATTATTTTAATATAAATTGAAGATAAACTTATCAAAAACAAGATAGAGAGAAAGATTGATTTTAAAACGTATACTTACGACAGCAAAAAATGTAATGAAAAATTGATGTTGAAAAAAGTAAATAAAGAACTTTGTAAATTTATAAAGTTGTAAAAAACATTAATAATAATAATAAAAGTTTCAGGTCTGAATGATTCCACGACCATTCATTAAATGAATAAAGTAGGCACGAGTGAAGTAGTTATAAATAGCGAAGTATTGCTCTTTCATACATTTGGAAATATGACTAACTATGTATCATTAAAATAAACAAATCAAAACAATTTTTTTTTAATTTGGAAGTAGTATTTAAACTCTACAATAACATAATTGCCTCAGAGGATTGAAATAGCGCTAATAGCATATCTTAATATTATATTTGGCGCGAAATTGCTAACAGAATTTTTGAGATATGAATAGATAAATGTGGAATAATTATATTATATTAATATTTTTATATACTTTAATTATATTAATCATATTATAAATTTATAATATAATAAATTTATTTTAAATATAAATTTAGCATAACAGAGCGAAGTTTAGGAAAACTATTTCGTTTAATTAAATTCCCTGATACATGGTACTAAAACTAAAATGTTTAATGGATACTGAGATATTGTAAAACTGTAGTTTTTGAATAATGGTAGCGAAATTTGTCTGCCGATAAACACACCAACTGAACCTCTCGAATAAGGCGTTGTTGAAGGTAATGGGAACCTGGGTCGAACATTGCACAATAGACGGAGACGCTGTCAAATGCAGCGAAGAATCGGAACTTCTTTACTTTAGCTGTTAATTTTAAAGTAATATAAATAAATGTATATATTTATTTATTCATTTTCTTTTCTTTCTTTCTGTTTTGTTTTTTTTAATCTCTTAATTTGTTTAACTGTAGGGACAGCAAACCGGACAAAGCCTGATAGTTATAAAAATAAAATTTTGTAAATAAACGTAATAGTTGAAAAAAAAAAAAAAAATGTATCAGTTACTTCAGGTTAAAATAATACCACATCCTTTCGTCAATTTAACAATAAGCACGAATGTAGCAAATCATTTTTGCGACACTTATGCCCATTTTGTTTCGCCTGATGAAGGGTCTTCGTGCTATTTTGACCAGAAACAATTGCTGCTACTTTTTTTTTCTTTTTTAGTTAATGGGGCTTTTTGCAATGTTCTCTTTATTACATACTTGAATATAACAATTTTTGCTTCAATATTTTGTAATTTTCACGAGTAAAGTTACCATTATTTATATCAAATAACTTAACAAAGTTAAACATATTGAAATTTGAACACGTTAAAAGAAAAGATAAACCCCTTCATTCCCCCCCAAAAATGTAATGTAAAGAAATATTTGCACTGAAAACAAAATAATTAAACCTATCATAGAGCTGCATTTAAGGAAAATGGATCAACTGAATATTTCCTATACCGGGTGATTCAAAATAGATGTTATAGCGATTATCTCGTAAACTAAACAAGATAGAAACAAACTTCCAATTACAAAATTGGAGCAAATTAAGAGTAGATTTCAGATATGGCATTATTTTGTACAAGGGGCTGTATACATATTAAATACGAAATTTAATTTTTATACTGCCCCTCCTATCATATGACTTATATTTAGAAAAATATTCTCCTCGCTCTAACAATCAAAATAAAAAAAAAAATCATCTCTCTAAGTCAAAATCTCGCTGAGTTATTGCAATTTGAAAATTCTAGCATTTTTCGCCAAGTCTTAAGGGGTTGTATCAAAAGTGAGAAATTGTAATTACTATTGCTTTTGTAATATGGCACACGTTGATCAGCGTTTGGGGGGGGGGGGGAGTTAGAAATCATTCAGGGAAAGACGGCTATTTTAACCTGTAATGTCTCTCTTTCTCCTAGTGAATACACAAGAGAATACTCATTGATAATTTAACAAACAAAATTTATGAATAATTTATGTACTAAAAGGGAATTTTCAAATTCATTTTTCTTTCTTTTCCTATATACATTCTCTTACTCATATACAAGGTGTAGAGAAAGAATTGGTTTTGAGTCAAATTTCCGAAAATTAGCTTTTGTTATATTAGCACGTTTTCAGATCCTCTGAATTCAAAAATCATGTTTTTAGCGGTTGGTCTCTTTCTCTCTGTGTGTGTAAGTGTGTCTGTGTGTTATTAGAATATCTCAAGAAGAAATAGTAGCAGAAAATCCAAATTCGATATTCTAAATCCGTATCATATGGCGGTGCTACACTAAAGTATACGTTACGATCAGACAATTGTTTGTTTACATGGTCATCGAAAAGAATTCAAATACATTACGTCTGTGAGCGAAATTTCTCATATGTACAGTGTGACATGTATAGGCTGCCCTAAACAAAATGAAAATAACAAATTTTTTAGACGCATAAAAGCATGTTTTATGTAGATTGTGGTATAGCAACCATTCATCATTCATTTACAGGGTTACCCAGAGTATTTTGATATAATGGAGCTATACTTGGGGATTGCTGGAAGTGTATTTCATTTTGTGTCACCCATTTTATATATAACACTAAATTTACGTACACAAAGTCATGTGTATATAGTTTATAGACAATATACAGGGCTACCCAAAATTAAGGTAATTTTTTTTTATATATTATTATTTTTAAATGTACTTGGTGTAAGTGTTTACTGCATTTTTTTTTTTTTTTCCCGAAGAACACTGCTGACACAGAACGGAAAATTAATTTCTCTTACTGATACTGTAAACAAAGTAGCTTTTGGAGAACGATTTTTTTTCCTGTATAATATCACATTTTGAGGCCTCCTGAATACGAAAGGTAAATTTTTATACGTTGATCTGTATATATATGAATTATCAGCCTAATTTAACAACAAATAATCTGGTGTGCCACTCACACGACCTTCTCTTACCCTGAAATTTAATACCTTAAATACAGGTTGAAAATTAAGAGGTAACATAAAGAGTACTATTATATAAACCTATGTTAAAATAATTCAAATCAGGCTTCGGAAGAGATTTATATGATAATTATTTCTGTGTGAGGGGGGATCTCCTCAAATTATTCCTTTCCTGAAATTATTCGACGCAGGCAATAATCAAACTTTAAAAAACTTGACTTTGGTAATAAGGAAGCCTCAAAACGTGTAAATACACAAAACACAAGCGTTGCATATTAGCTTAAAAACATACATTATTTATCATATGTCTATGAGCAATTCATTTCCATTCCTGAGCAGCTTTCCTGGACATGGTAAAATATTATAGTAAAGCACTTTCACTACCAATAAAAAAAAAATATTATAGCTAAAATATTTGAAAACCTGTATATCATTTGAACAATATGTACAAACCACAAAGTGCACCTAAATATAAACCTATAGTAATAATATACGGCACAACCTAAAATGCACTTCCATCATTTTTCAGCTATTGTCGCATTATAATCTAGTTATTTTGTGTAGCCCTGTAAATGAACAGTGAATGATTTCCCTGCCATATTCTACATGAGGCATGTTTTTATGCATATAAAAAATATATATTCATTTCATTTGGTTTAGTGCAGTCTATAGGTGTTAAACTCTAGTTAACTGCAATTTTCCCCATAGACGTAATGTATTTGAATATTCTTGAGTGTCCCTGTACACGAACCATTTGCTTCATCTCAGTGAAAAGCTTAGTGTAGCATCCTTATATGATACATATTTAAAATTCCAAGTCTGGAATATCTGCTGCTATTTGTTCTTGAGATATGCTGATAACAGACAGACACACACACACAGACCAACCGCTAAAAACACGATTTTCATATTCAGGGGACCTCAAAACGTGTAAATATAACAAAAACACACTTTCGAAAATTTGGCCCAAAAACAATACTTTCTCTACCTTATGGGTATGAGAAAGTAATAACTAGAGGAAATGCGAATTTGGTACTTTGGATTCCATATCTAGTTGCCACTTGAAAAGTTAATCAAGGTTTGCAAGTTTCAAGGAAATTGATAACAGACTTGATTTATGTTTTGATAAGTCTAGGCACTATAATTAAACAGGGGTTGAGAAGGGCGATAACCCCCTGACATAGAATTATACATCTATAGCATATCATATTCTATACAAACATTATTTTAGAATATTAACAATAATATGAATTTCCTTATGATTTTTACAGTATAAAGTTATTTAAATGTAACTTATAAGAATATCTGTCCCAAAACGCAATACATTGACATTTTTTGTGCGTTCCTGTACATAAACCAATTGTAGAGAATTAATTAATGCCATTTTAAATAGGGAATATCATATAGTAAACCTGAATAACATATGTCATTTCTCAAAATATTTACAGACGCTGGGGACGGGCAGACGGACAGATGGACAGTCAGACAGAAAATAAAAAGCAAATTGAAATCTTATTCACAGTTAAAAATTGTTAGAAAATGTTTAATGCAAACGAAAATGCAATTCCAGCAAATGTTCAATAATGACCCTTAACGTAACTGAATAATTTTGTGTGCCCTATAAATTTAATGCTAATCGTACTGTACAGTATAGAAAGCACCCTTTTGTGCATATGAATAACATATTTCAATTTCATTAAGATTTATGGAAAGTAATGAAATTTTGGTTTATAGAACTATCTTCACATAGAACGCAATGCTTTGGAATACTTTCGGGTGTCCCTGTATACAAACCAGTGATGGTGTTTACTCCATTTTCTATAAAAAATATCCGATAGAAAACTATAATAACGTATTTCAATTTTATTAATATGTGCATAAATTAAAGGTATTAAAATATGGTTTATAAAAATACCTCTCATAGACCTCACAATGCTTTGGAATAGTTTCGGGTGTCCCTGTGCACAAGCTAGCAGAGGTATTCACTCCATTTTCAATAAGGAACATCCGATAGTGAACTCAAATAACATATATCAGTTTCAGGGAATTCTATGGATATTCACGGGAGTTAGAGCGCGGACACACAGGAAGACGGATGGACAGACAGACAAATCGAAGTCATTAACACTTTTCAATCTTGCTGGAATTTTTAAAGAGCCGAAGTCCTTAAATTTTTCAACCATGATGGAAAGTGGTAAAAATAAAGCACGAAAATTTCACACGGTTTTGCTAGTCTTTTAATTTTTTCCTTCTCTTAACGTGTTTTAATTTGCAGGTGACCCCCCTAGGAAATTTAAGTATTAAATATTTTAACAATACGAAATAATGTAAACTTGCATTAAGTTCTTAAAACTGTTGATTTCACGTGTTTGAACGATTTTAGTTGCTATTTTAAAATAAAAGATCTTTTTTAATTTTTTCTCAGGGCGTCGAAAAATAGATGCCAAAATTGAAAAAAAAGTGGTGTAAGTCATCATTTTCGAATTGCAATAACTCAGCGAGATTTTGACTTAGAGAGATGATTTTTTTTTTATTTTGCTTGTTAGAGCGAGAATATTTTTCTAAATATATGTCACATGATAGGAGGGGCCGTATAAAAATTAAATTTAGTATTTAATATGTATACAGCCCCTTGTAAAAAAAATGCCATATCTGAAATCTACTCTTAATTTGCTCTAATTTTGAAATTGGAAGTATGTTTCTATCTTTCTTAGTTTACGAGATAATCGCTGTAACATCTATTTTGAATCACCCGGTATATGCTGTACTAGAAATCCTGTATGTATAAGTATAGTTTTCGAATCAAATAATTATAAATAGTATTTAAAAATGAATGTACAAAATCAAAATAAATATTGGATACATAGAAAAAACTGACTGCTGCCTCATGAGAAAAAAGAGAGGGGGAAAAAAAAGGAAAGAAAAAAAAAGCACTATTAAAATTAAAGGTATCACCAATAAAGCAAATATACTAGCTATAACCAAATCACTGCTGGCCCATTGATGGGAAAATATAAAGGGCCAATGAAGACTGCCGGCAGTAATATATTTTTTTCCGTTTGCCACAGCTAGCCCACTGCGGGCTGCCAGCAATAACATAGAAAAATTATGGTTGCCACCAGGTAGCCCAACACTGGCCCACTAACAATTTCCAACCTAATGTCGGTTACCAACAGTGGCCCATTACATATTTTCATCATACTGCTAGCTGCCAGCAGCGATCCATTCACTGGCCCACTAACTTATTTTTAACTTACTGCAGGCGGCCAACAGTGGATCGATTGAATATGGCCTACTGACGGCCGGCGTAACATATTCCCTACGGCAGCGTTAACTTTTGCCACCGACGGGCCAGCTGCAGCTACTGCTGTCAACCAGCACTTGGCCTTGTGTTGGCCGTCATCTGTGGTTTTGTTGGGATTTCATTTGGAGAAGATGTGCTGTTAGGGTATTCATTTGCAACATTCAAATTAAGAAACTTCGTAAGTTATTATAAAATCGGGAAATAATTTTCCTTGATTTTTAATAATTTTTTACAAAAAATCTAATGGGCGATTAACACAGGAAATCATTTTCTTGTATCCACGGACGGTCAGTGACGTCACACTTCGCTTGCGTATATACTAGAACTTCTATCATATAGAGTCTTAGTATATACAATATAAGACTACTGTATAACAGGCTCAATCATTCGCCGCCCTTTGTACGTCAAGTTCGCCATTGCTAAACTTAAGATTACTATATAATAGTCTTATATAGTCTCCTATAATAGTCATACACAGTAGTCTTAGTTTTAGCAATGACGGACAAATGGCGGCGAATGATTCAACCTGCTATATAGTAGTCTTAACACAATACAGTAGTAGGGTGATCAGGTTTTTTTTATGCAAAATGAGGACAAATTATGCAATGTCCTCATGAGGACAGTTTTCTTTTAAAATGAGGACATTTCTGAGGACATAAAATATAGCACAAAATTTGCTTATATTAACCCCATTTGCAGCCATTAATTGTCACTATGATAAATCTATACTACTTGTGAACTTATTCGATAAACATTATAAAAAAATATTTATATAAGCATTATATTTACAATAAACATTATCATAAACTTGTACACATTATGCTTCTCTTCGTATAATATAATGGTATGCTTCTAATATTAAAGTATTAATTTCTGATATGCAGTTGATAGACAGTAGTAAACTGTTTTATATCCGTTTCTGTTTATACTTTTATAAATTGTTTTAATACAATTGTTATTGTTGTATTGACCAAGATTTAGCGAAAACGAAATCATAACTATTTCAAATAGAAATGATCCGATAAATAACATTTTAAAAGGAAAAGACAATCTGAACAATGTCAAAACCCGGCTAGGGTTAGGCTGGGAATAACAACTGAACTTTAGACTGACGGCCTAAAGCATTAATGTCAACAAGGTAATCTCCGTTCAGCTCCTATCCCTGACGCGAATTTGGAAAATGCCTACTCCTCAGAACCTTGGCGACAGGTGGTTGGCGCGAAACGACATTTTGTAACGATAAATATGAAATGTGGAAACTAATCTTTGATTGAATCAAACCTGTCAGAATGAATCAAGAATGAATGAATCATCGATTCACATCCACCGTACTTGCGTTCTGATCGTAGTATAAAAATAAAACATTTTGTTTTATAAAAAAAAAATAATTTTCTTCACATTTAATTGAATGAAAGGCGATTATTTTACAGAAGACATTTTTTTTCTTTTATGTTTAAAATGTGCTAAATAAAAATACAAATTTATTACAGATAACTTTTTTTACCAATATGTAAACGTATCATAAATTTCTCCACAATTTATTAACTTTATCATTCAATAAATTTCTTTATTCAGTATAAATTATTTTTATTCAAATAAATTAATTTATACTTTTACATATTTCTTCTGAAGTATTCTTTCTTTCTGTCTCGTTTTCGTTAAAGGAAAAAAAAAAATTAATCCTTGGTAAAGTAATGATGTACTTAAGTAATTACTGAGTAATTACAAACATAAGTAATTAAGTAAAATATTTGTTAGGTAATGTTAATTTTGATTAATGCAGATTTTTTTTTCTTTGCCTAACTCTGAAATTAAGTATACCATGCACAATTTTATTTATTAAGCTCGATTAATTTTTAAAATAGCAAACATTGATTTTCTTCTATTTACTTATTTAGATTAATAAATAAATAAGGCTCACTTTCTAAAAATTGAACTAATTCAAATGTTTGTGCAGGTATAGATTGATTACATTGATAATATGATTAATTGCATGTATTATAATCTCTTCCTTTGAATGAAATTTCTAATTAATTTTATGTAAATGATTTTTAACTCAATTTATTTCAGTAATAATCTTGCTTTAGTAAAAATGAACTATGTCCAAACATTTAAAAGTATTTATATAATCTTAATATTTTTTCTCTCTATATATAACCTTTCATTTTTAAATATTCATGCAAACAATTCTCCATTCAGAGGCCTTTTTTGTAGCCTTTTATATTGTTACGACTTGAATGGAGACAAAAGAAAAAAAGAAATTTGAAAATTAAATTTTTATTATTGAGAAATTTTCAGTTGTGTTGATGCAGTAGACTGTGCCAACTAGTCATATAATTTAGGATACTTTGATATAGTTAATATACAAGTGATTAAATAGTATCACAGCCATTTTCTCAGCACATATGGTGTTGTCATTACAAAGGTTGGTGCTAGAAGTTGACATTACTCACTAGTTGCTCATCATTTTATGCACATAGTATTTTCCCCCTGATAATCGCATGATAATGATGAAATGAATATTTTTAATGAAAATGTTACAAAATAAAAGAAATGTAAAAGTATATTTCATTTAGAAATATATGTTATTCATTAAAAGCTTAATCATAATTCACTGTGAGAAAAACATTGATATCTGTGATAATTTAGATGGATTCCTCAAAATAACTTCTAAAGGCTACATTTTGCTATCTGAAAGCATGAAAATAAAAAGTAAAATTTACAGTAATTAAGGATATCCACTTAATTTTCGAAGTATACCTGATATACTCTAATAAAAATGTTGATATAAGTATTTGAGATGTATCCACCAAAATAACTTATTTTAACAATAAATAATCTATATATATAAAAGAGTAAACTCACTGATTACTGACTCAACACAGTCGTGGCGATTCTATGGGAGATACAGGTGAAAATTTTGGTGGGCACGTTGGTTTTAGGACCTTGATGACCACTAGGACGGGATTTTGCAAAATCAGAGAGAAAAACATTTTTATAAACATAACTCTGCTCCAAATTGTTTCACGGTGAAAAAATTTCAGAGGAAGAGACTAGACTTGAGTACAAATATATATATATATTCTGCAATTTTGGAATTCCGGATTTTTAAGGGGTTAAAAATGATTTTTGGAGGCAAATTTAGAAAATACGCATTTTTTAATTAAGCCTCGCTTTCCCAACATCAAGACCCCCAGGGGGGTACCTTCTTCAGGTACTCAGGGGGAGTCACGCACCCCGGGCCCGAGTGATCTTTTTATCTCTTCTTCATTTTTTTTTTTTTTTTTTTTTTTTTTTTTTTTTAACCTTTTACCTTCTTTTCTCTTATTTTTTATTTTATTTTATTTTATTTTTTTTCTTGCTTTTTCGCCCTTGTTTGTTTTTTTGTTTTTTAATGCCAATAAGGTTTTGGTACTTGTTCTTGTTCTTAAAAAAAAAAATTTGAAAAAAATTAAAAATTTGAAAAACTTACAAAAAAATGAAACTACTTACCTTGTTATACTCACCTTTTTGGTTTCTACTTACCCTGTTTATTTTCACTCACCTTTATTTTTTGGTCTTGTTCTTGTTGTTTATACTAATATTATTTAACTTCTAAAACATTAACCAAGCTGACACCGGTGTAGATGTGGCGCTGGTTATTGGGTTGGCGGTTTGGTGAGGGTCTCACGGTAGTCTAGCCTTGGGAGCACACTGGGAGACTGGTGCCCTTGGTGAAGGTGAGACAACGGTGACTACTCGAACGAGAAACACCGGACTAACACGACTACCACATGTGATTCCCAATCTGGGTCGACGGTCTGGTAGCTGGTGAGTGGTTATGGGTGTCCCAGGGAGCGATTCTGAAAACCCTTTGCTTTCCGTCCGTTCAAGAAATGGGCTGACTTGTGGGACTAAGGAAACCCTCGACCCTCTTTATTTAATTTAATTATGGCGACAAACAAAGGAAATACGAATAATGCGTCTGGCTCGGGCCAAGCTATTAAAAATTCAAATGAGAAATCTTGGGCTGAAAGAATGGAAGAGTTTTCTTCCACCCTTAATGAGAGTAATGTTTTCATAAATTGCGAAGCTCGATTTTTTGTAGTGAAGAGAAATGAAGGAGATTTCTTTAAGACTTCTCCTTTTCTAATTCAGAAATCAATTCAATCAATAATGGGTGATCCAAAATCTGTTAAAAAGCTTAGATCAGGTGAATTGCTAATTGAGGTCGAAAATAACAAGCAAGCTAATAACTTAAAAAAATGTACACACTTTGCCAATATACCAGTCACTGTAAGTATGCATAGAACATTAAATGTCTGTCGTGGTGTGATTTCTGAACCAGATCTACAATATATTCCAGAAAGTGAAATACTCGATAATTTGAAAGACCAAAAAGTTATTGCCGTTAAACGAATTTCAATCTTTCGTGATAAGAAGCCTGTTCCCACCAAACACATTATTTTGACAATAGATTCTCCTAAACTTCCCCAGTCAATCAAAGCTGGTTACCTTGAATGCCCTATAAGGCCATACATCCCTAACCCTCTACGATGTTTCAATTGCCAACGTTTTGGCCACTCAAAGACGTCTTGCCGTGGTAAACTAACATGTGCCCGTTGCAGTGCAATTGGCCATGACAGTGAAAATTGTGAAGCCCCAGTCTGTTGTGTTAACTGCAAAAAGGATCACCCATCTTACTCGAAATCATGTGAAAAATGGAAAATTGAAAAGGAGATACAAACTACTAAAACAAAACAAAACATATCATATCCCGAAGCACGGAAAATTGTGGAATCAAGGACACCCATTGTTGGAAAATCATATGCTGCTGCCATAGTTACCAAAAAAACATATCAGTCTATCGCAATCCAAACTGACACTGTTCATTATACTAGCTCTCCAGTGTTAACTGCATTAAAGAATTCCCCAAGCTTACAATCCAATCCAAATCAGGCTTCTAACTCTTCACAGTCATCTTCATCCAAATCAAGAAACTTAAAGAAAATGCCACAAACTCCTAAAACCTTATTGTCTGAAAAAAGTCTTAACTCTATCTCTCTTAAACATTCAAATTCTCCCTCTCGTCTCAATATCAAGAAAAAGAAACTAACAAAATTACCCACTCCAACAACAAATAAAAATAATAAAGTAAATGTTCCAAAACAAGATGATTTGATCAGCCTCCATCCTTCTGATGGAGAGGACGGAATGTCCACTGCATCAGAGGACAATGACGTGGATGTTATAATCTAAAAAAAAAAAAAAAATAATGACCAATTTCATTTCATGGAATTGCCGAGGTTTTATTAATAAACGTGATGAAATCAGAGATATCATCTCTGATCATCGGCCTATATGCTTCGCTTTCCAAGAAACATACTTAAGACAACACGATAAAGTGAAAATTCGTGGCTATACCTGTTTCAGGAAAGATTTTACACAGTCTGACCGAGCTACAGGTGGGGTAGCCCTTCTGATTTCTAATAATGTACCACACTCCAATATCCCTTTAAATACAAACATTCAAGCTGTTGCCATTCAGGTACACTCTCATTTATTAATGACCATCTGCACTCTCTATCTTCCACCAAATGCATCCATAAACCAGCATGACCTCAATAGCCTCATTTCTCAACTTCCAACTCCCTTCTTAATTTTTGGAGATTTCAATGGACATAATTTGCTGTGGGGAAGCCCTAATAATAACCCCCGTGGTCAAATCATTGAAAATGTTATTTCTGACAACAACTTGTGTATCTTAAATAATGGGGACAATACTTACTTTCACGAACCTTCTAGGACTTTCCATGCAATTGACCTCGCCATCTGTTCTCCCAATCTTTACCCATATTTTAATTTTTTTGTGAGTAACGATCTACATAGTAGTGATCACTTTCCTTTATTTTTATCTTTTTATAATTTCAATGAACATCATCCGGGTAATCCACATTATATATATGACAAGGCCAACTGGACTGCGTTCACTATCAATGCAACTATAACCCATGATATGACTGAAGGTGATATCAACAAAGCAATCACTGATGTCACTAATTGTATAATAAATGCAGCTAATCTTACAATTCCAAAATCATCTGGGCGTCTCCATAAACATTCAAAGCCATGGTGGAATGATGAATGCAGTATTGCAAAAAGACAGCAGCAAAAAGCATGGGGAATTTTTAGGAGGTACCCAACTACTGCTAATTATATCACATTCAAAAAAGCAAGGGCAGCCGCACGCAGAATTCGCAGAAAATCCCAAAAGGATTCCTGGATTAAATATGTGTCCAGCATTACCTCCAATTTAAGCAGCAAACAGCTTTGGCATCGCGTTAAAAAAGCAATGGGAATTTACTCTAATCATAGTATTTCTTTTTTGAAGGATAATGGCCAAACAATCACTTCAATGAAAAATATTGCAGATACCATTGGTAGAACTTTATCTAACGTCTCTAGCTCGAACTCCTACTGTGAACCTTTTCTATCTTATAAATATAATTCTGAACGCTCAACAATAAATTTTAGGTCCTGCTCATCACAAGATTACAATAGCCCATTTACTGAAAATGAATTAAACAATAGTTTGAAACATAGTCATAACTCTGCCCCTGGTCCTGATGGCATTACTTACCTCATGATCAAACACTTATCGATACAGTCTCTTAAAAATCTCCTTCATCTTTATAATAGAATCTGGACCGAAAATACTTTTCCTATTGCTTGGCATGATGCCATTATCATTCCTTTTCCTAAGCCCGGCAAAGATGCAACCGATCCAAAAAACTACAGGCCAATTGCTTTGACTAGCTGCTTATGCAAACTGCTCGAGAAAATGGTTAATACTAGGCTGGTTTATATCCTTGAAAAGAGAAGGTTAATATCCCCATGGCAAAGTGGTTTTAGGCGTGGCCGCTCTACTATTGACAACGTTTTACTTCTAGAGACCAATATTCGGAAAGCTAATGTTAGACGTAACCATTTGGTGTCAATCTTTTTTGATATGGAAAAGGCATATGACAGGACATGGCGCCATGGCATTTTGAAGGATCTATTTAATTTGGACTTTCGTGGTAACCTTCCCATTTTTATTAAAAATTTTTTGAGAGTCAGACGCTTCCAAGTTCGGATTGGTTCTGTTTATACAGACTTTTACTTTCAGGACGAAGGTGTACCTCAAGGCAGTGTCTTGAGTGTTACACTCTTCTCTTTAAAAATCAATGATATAATAAAACAACTTCCACAAACCGTTCACGGCTGTCTATACGTTGACGACCTGCAGATTTCTTGCCAGGGAAATGATATGCGCTTCATTGAACGACAGTTGCAACTTGCTGTTAAAAACATTCTTAAATGGACTAATGAAAATGGTTTTACTTTTTCCAGTGACAAAACACAGTGTGTGCATTTTTGCCGCAAACGTGGTCTTCATCCTGATCCACAAATTTTTATTAATGACATACCTATTTCGGTAATTGACTCTGCCCGTTTTTTGGGTGTTATTTTTGACAAAAAACTCAATTTTAAAGACCATATTTCTTATTTAAGGACGAAATGTGAAAAAACTTTAAATATTTTAAAAGTACTTGCAAACACATCTTGGGGTGCTGATCGCATTTCTCTACTAAAAATCTATCGCTCCTTAATTCGTTCAAAATTAGACTACGCCTGTGAAATTTATGGGTCTGCTCCTAATTCTTACCTTAAAAAACTTGACACAGTTCATCACAGTGCACTTAGGATCTGCTCAGGGGCCTTTCGGACTTCTCCAGTCATCAGCTTATATGCTGACTGTGTAGAGCCTTCCCTTACTAATATTAGACAGCAGTTATCTGTACAACTGTACCATAGGATACTTTCTCATCCTAATCATCCAATTCATCCTCATATCAATAACAGTAATGACAATCTCTTTTTAAACCGTCCATCCTGCATCCCACATTTTGGTCTCAGAATCAAGAATATTCTTGCCGGCAATCCTCATCTTCATACCAGAATTCGTCCTAGGGGTTTTTTAAATATGACTCCGTGGAACTTCCAGGGTATTTCATGTCTTCATCCTTTTAAAGGTTTCGACAAAGGTAACACTGATGCCTCTATCTTTCAGACCCTCTACAAAGCTCATCGAAGCAATTATAAAGAATATACCGAAATTTTTACTGACGGTTCTAAAACAAGCAATAAGGTTGGTTGTGCGATTATCTCTGACAATACTACTCTAAGCTATGAACTTCCTAACGCTTTTTCTATTTTCTCTGCAGAGTTTTTAGCTATTGAAGTTGCCCTTGATTTTATTTCATCTCATCCAAATCGTAAATTCATTATATATACAGACTCAAAGAGTGTTCTTGATTCTCTTTCATCTACCTTTTGTAACCCATCTTTCACCTCTATTTTAAAAACTTACCATGACCTTCTGAAAAAGGGATTTGACATCTTGTTTTGCTGGGTTCCTGGTCATGTTGGCATCAAAGGCAATGAAGCAGCAGACAAAGCCGCAAGGCAGGCTTCTATTATTTTAAACTGTCCTATACCTTATGATGACATTAAGCACACACTAAAAAGCACTTTCAGAAGTAATTGGCAAATGGAGTGGAATAATCAACAAAATAATAAATTACTTGAAATAAAACCTCAAATTGCAGTCTGGCCTACACTGAGTCCTAGAAAACATGATGTCATAATTACTCGTTTAAGAATTGGGCATTCAAGGATCACGCATAAATACTTACTACTTGGACAACAGGAACCTGACTGTCCGAAATGTCATTTCTGTGTGCTTACCATCCGCCATCTGCTCACTGACTGTCCTTGTCTTCGTCATCTGTATAGGCATTATTTTAATTCATCTTCACCCAATCTGACAAACCTTTTAGGTGCAAATCCTCATCATCAGTTGACAAATTTTTTAAAGGAGGCTGGGTTTTACTTCGACATCTGATTTTATTGTTTACAATGTTCATCCCATTTTACATCTGTTTTTTATTGTATACTGTTTTTATTATTTTTGATTTTATCTTGTATGTAGTTTTACTTCCTTTTCTACTGTGTTTTCTTAATGACTTTCTGGATGGGTAAACCCATCCAGAGGCTCCTTTTTTCTTTTACCTTTTTGTTTGGCGCATCATGTCCTACTTTGGACCTTGCGCCAGGAAAAGTCATTCAACCAACCAACCCAACATCAAGATGTAATTGCAGAAAAATCGCTTTCAGGTGCCGCTTGGCATGTTTGGCGAAAATCACCAGCACAGCACCTTTTTGTACAATTTAGAAGTTGCAACATTCCACTGTTTATGTTTGCTATCTCTGACGAATTAGCGCACTTCTTGAATGAGGCGGGCTTAACTAAATTTCACTTCAAAATGGGGTCAAAATTATCCCATCTTGGGATAGCGAGGGTTAAACTCTACCAATAATAGCACAAAGATATAGAAAACCACTAAGAGTCAACTTGAGGATATTTCCAAAAAATCATTATTGGTTTTCTGCAATTTTCGATTTTGGGGAGGAGTTACGAATGGGCAAATTCAAGTCCCCCTTTTAGCACTAAATTTGTCCGGGGAAATATATAGAATCACAATTTTTAGTGTGGGGCTTATTTATGTATGCCTGATACCTATTGTAACGGGATTTTGCGAAAGTTCCCAATTGGGGGGGGGGGGAGAATAAACCTGTTTCCAAGCATAACTTTGCTTCAAATTATCTCAGCAAGATTAATTTTATGTGTCGGTTGTTTATGCCTTCCCAACACGCACTGTAAAGGTATTTTTACGCAATTTCTTCCTCCCTCCTTTGCAGGTGGATAGGGAGGCAAAAATATGTTTATAAGAGTAACTCCGCTCCAAATTATCTCAGGATAGTGATTTTTTAACATGTCGATTGGTTATGCTTTCTCAAGACATATACTACAAAGAGATTTTGTAAAATTCCACATTTTCCCCCTTGGGGGTTGGAGAGGAGAAAACATGTTTCCAAGTGCAAATCTGCTCCGAACTATCTGAGGTGATTTTTTATGTGCGGGCTGGTTATGAGTTTCCAACACGCACTATGAAGGTATTTTGTGAAATTTCTCCTTTCCTCCCTTTATGGGTGTTGAGCAGGGTCAAAAGCACCTTTTAAAGTGTAACTGCTCCAAATTACATAGATACCAAGTGTACTGTTTTTGGCGAGGACTTAAACTGGAAAAATTTTATAGCTGATTTTAGTAATACTAATCGTTGAAAATATATATAACATATTCCATTCAAAAATACTAATGTGAATTTTGATTTAAAAGATTAAAAACAGCAGCTATGAAATTATCTCATGAAAGTGAATTTTTGATATATCGATTGGTTATGTGTATTCAATACACACAAACTACAAAGGGATTATTTGAAATTCCGTGCTATCTCCCCTCTTGAGGGTTGGGGAGGGAGATTAAAAAACATGTTTGCATGCGTAACTCTGTTCCAAATAATCTTAGAATGGCAATTTTTGATGTGTGGACTGCTTATGCATATTCCACACACACTACAAAGTGATTTTATGAAATTCCACACTACCGCCCCTTAGGGGTGGGGGTAAACTCTGCAGTAAATTATCTGAAGAAGGAGATTTTCGATGTGTGGATCAGTTATATATATCGAACTCATAATATAAAATTATTTAGCAAAATTCCCTCCTCCTTCTTTCATTTAAGAGCGGGAAGGGGGTAAAAACACGTTTTAAAATATAGTGCTGCTTCAAATAATCTCAGGATCCTGATTTTTAATGTGTTGGTTAGGTATGCGTATGCAACATGTACTATAAAGGGATTTTGTGAAGTGTGGCAAGTGGAAAAACCTTTACCGAAGGTAGCGAGAACTTTAACTTAGATTTTGACTGATTTCAATGATTTTTTAAAATTATTCCCAAGCAGCACCGAAACGTTCTCTGAACGTTCAAAAATTGTTCTGCAAACACGTTCTAAGAACGTTCACTTTGAACGTGTTATAGACGTCTATCTGTCCATCTTGAAGACGTACAATAATACGGTTAAGAGAACGTTCAATGAACGTGTAACTATCACCATCGGTGTTATAGAAGCGTTCTGAGAACGTTCTATATATACGGTCTACGAACGTTCTAAACGGTTTTAGAACGTTTTCAAAACGTTATACACATTTTCAGAACGTTCCAGAAAACGTACTGTAAACGTTCTAAAACAGTGTAGCTAAAAAAAAAATAAAAAAAAAATGACGTCATTATAAAAAAATCACCTCAGTACGAGCGTTTAGAAGTAAAAATTACATAGCTGATGACGAATAATGATACAACACATGAACAGAGATATGAATTACTTTTTTTTTTCAATTCAAATAATGTTTGAGAAATTTTAACATACTTACTATTCCTTTAATTTCAACGTATATGCATCAAAAATTCTATATTCTATGACAATTTTCCCCAAAAAGTGTCATAACGTCTCTTTATACCTTAAAAAATTTCTTAAATTTTTGCATTTTTTAAAAATTTCTTTTTTTCCCCTAATCTGAAGATAATGAAGTTGTAGTATTAATTACAAAACTTTGAATACACATCATAAAATGCAAGAACTAGCACCAACTGTTTCAGGTCAAAAGAAGACACAACCCTTCATCAGGCGAACATTGTAGGCACGAGAGCTGCAAACAAGCACGTTGAGTTTGTTGAATGCGTTGCCGCTTTGTTTGTAGAAGCCGTGCTTTGTTTGTAGCAGTTGCGAGTTCTTGCATTTTATGGTGTTTATTCAAAGTTTCGTAATTAATACTATAACGTCATTATCTTCAGATTAGGGGAAAAAAGAAATTTTTTAAAAATGCAAAAATTTAAGGAATTTTTTAAGGGATATAGACACGTTATGACACTTTTTGGGAATTACTGTCATAAAATATGGAATTTTTCATGCATATACGTTGAAATTAAAGGAATAGTAAGTATATTAAATTTTCTCAAACAGTATTTGAATTAAAAAAAAAGTAATTTATATCCCTGTTGCTGTGTTGTATCATTATTCTTCATCTGCTATGTACAACTAAACTCTTGATTTATTTTGCTTGCTTTAATCCTTGTGATTCCGAATGCGTCATCCTATGATTAATGTTTGTTTTTCATGGTTGTTTTCTGTTTGATTCTCTGATATCTTGAAGTAAATAATTTATTCCAATTTATTCTTCATTTCTAACTTCAATTAATTTCTTGTACGATAGGGTGCCCGCTAGCAATTTGCTATTATAGCTGCTAACGAACGAAATCGTACATTGGTGCTCAACGACAAAAAGGGTCACCCCTGACGAGTTTTTTTTTTTTTTTTTTTTTTTTTTTTCTACCATTCTAAGTTTTTCCTAAAAAAATTTTTAAAGTGCTGTCTTAATTTTTTATTTCCTCGTTGCTTGTTTGTATCTTTTGATTTGAGTTTCATGTGGTTTTTACGCACCGGCAAAATTATTAAAATTGTAACTAACTATAGAGGAATAAATTTATGATTAGACTGAAGTTATATAAAATAAAAATCAATAAATAGAAAATAAATGTTTCAATAAATCACAATCAGTCCCCCCAGGTTATTTAAATTTGTTGTAATTTCCTTCTCATTGACCTATGTGGTTTCAGGGATCTTATATCTGTTGCTTGGCTTTAACTAAGATTAAAAATTCATTATATATATATATATATATATATATATATATATATATATATATATATATATATATACATTAATTTTTTTTTTAAATACAGGGTGCAAAGCATTGTGACGAGAATACCTTTATCTCCGCAACTATTGGTCGCAAATATATAGTTTCAGTTACAAAATGTTTTAAAGAATATGAGCATTTGTGGTATAACATGTTTAAATTTAAAATATCTATTTTTTCAAAATTGCAAAAACTAAATTTTTACATAGTCCCAGATCCCTATAATCATATTTAGAAAACTGACACTCATCCTAACAAACAGTTTCATTTCTATTCTCCCAAAATGGAACATGATATTTAAAGTTTGGATTTTCTAACATATTTCGGCCTTCAATAAGGGATCGGTTTAAAAATCCTAATTGGACTTTGTTTGCATTTTCCCTGGGTTTATTAAAGAATTTTTCATTGACTTTTTAATAAAGCCCGAGAAAATGCGAAATAATCCTAAATTTTGAAACTAACTATCTCAGACAATTTTGGGTGCACAAAAGTGAAACTTTTTGTGTTATATTTTTTAGGTTAGAACTCAACTTTCACTATTAGTGTCATGAAAATTGTATAAAAATTATCAGTTTTTGTGATTTTTAGTAAATTGATTTTTTAAATTTAAACATGTCATATAATGAATTCTTACATTTTTTTTTAAAATACATTTTCTTATTGGAGGACGTTTGAGACCAATTGTTGCGCAAATAAAGGCCTGCTCTCGACTTTGCACCCTGTATATTCTAAACATTTCTGGGTACTACTTTGTAAGTCCATGGATAGTTTATAAATATATTTGAATGCTGAAGTTTATAGAAAGTTTTAATATTTCAACATAAAAAATAATTTCAAAAATGAATGTACCAATACACCGCTAAAATAATATATAATTGAGTTTAGAATATATTGTTAATTTATAATAATAAGAAATTGAAACAAAAAATTAAAAATTAGTTAGAAGGAGGAAATTTTAAAAATGTCCAAATACTTAAATACATATATATATATATTTAATCATAATATTTTTCTAAAATATTTAACATACTTCATATTTTTAAATTTCAGTGCATGTGTGCATACATATTTTCAGTTTACAGCAGCAGTTTACGAAAATGATGTTTGCAGGTATTTAAATTTATTCCACATGGCAATGTAATTGGTATTTTTTAAATGTTTAAATTTCTTTAAATTTAGTCAACGCAATTTTTACCTCATTTGATGTAATTATGCTATCATGGCATATTAAATAATTGATAAATGTAAATATTATTAGTATTAATAAATAATATAGTAAATCGTCCTTTTTTTTAAGCAGAATATCTTTTTTTATAAAGATGTGGAATAAAATTGAATTGAATCTTTGTTTTATTATGCAGTTAAACAATTTCATATATTTTATTTAATAAATAACAGTAAAGAGATATTTAAAATTGTAAGTCGGTGAAACTTAGGATATTATTTTAAAAATATGCAATTTGCATAACCTAGATTGTATATATATTATCATATAAACATTAAATAAATACTTCAGAATTTAAAAAGAAAAGAAAAAAAAAGAATTATATACCTTCCTCATTTTCTTCATAAGAATTTCTCCAAGAAAACACCCTTCCAACTAGCATTTTAAAATACATAATGACCAGTCTGGAAGGGCATTCACTTAAAATTAGCTCTCATCTTTTAAATTTTTTATGTTACTTCATTCAGAAGCATAATAACCAAAAATAGTCATTTTAACAATTTCCATCTCAGAAGACTGAATTAATAAAATGAATCCATAATTTCTAAGCGGTTTTCTGTAACAGGAGCAGTTTTTTCTGCGATACAACGCTACTTACAAGTATCAAATGTTAGGCTTAAGAACTTACCCAGATATGAAAATGATTGTTTAATTGATATTAAAATAAGACTTTAATAAATAGAAAATAGAGAATATTACAGGTTTAAAATATTACATTTTTACCTTTTCTAAAGCTTATCCAAGTCATTATAACGCGAAAACTGAACAAAACAGATTACATTACACGTTTTAAAATTACCGCTTCACATAACGGCACGACATTCCCAAGACCTTTGAATTTGCACGGTCAGCGAGAATTAAATAAATGCAATCCACAGATGTCAGTTTTATCTGCTCTTCCGTTCTTACATCCGGAATAATGATGTTTCAAAGTTCAACGTTTGAAACATAAATTTATTAAGCATTTATAGCTGTAGAAAACATATGGTCAATATTTTAAGGAAAAATGGAGCTGAGTTAAACAATTATTTAAATTTTTATAAAGTATTTGAAAAACTTATGAGATCACTTTATTTTTCCATTTTAAAATCTCGAATTAAACGGAAAAGCATATTTTGTTTTAGTGTATATTTTAGTATTGAATAAAATATTCAGTGAAAATAAATAAAATAAAATAAGAACAATCAAACAGAGTAATGATTTAACAACATTATCAATATTGATAATTTATCAGTAACATTTAAACTTAAATAGAATCATAAATAAAATATAATAAAAGTTTAAAATTATGCTTAAAGAAAAGAAGAAAAAACTCATTCTGTAACTTCCCGATGAGTATTAGAGACCGCGAGGTTCTACTCTCGAACCTTACAGACGGGAAGTGTTGGCTTCGATTCCTGGTCACGCTCGTCGACTTAGGTTTTCGGAGTTTTCCCGTGATTTTCTTTGAAACTCGCGTAAAGCACTATATTACTTATTCAATAACATCCGTGATTAGCTTTTTGTATCTAAACTTTGGGTCTGGGGAATGCATAGATTTTCATGACAGAAGACAATCATTTTTATGCTGTATAGAAGATCTTAGAAAATGTATTTTTCTAAGGGTTTATTATTATTATTATTACAAATGAAAAAAAAAAAAAAAAAAAAAAAAAAAAAAACGAAAAATTTGTTTTAAATCATCAGAAAACGATGTTTCAATTATTCGTTTTAAAGGTGATATCGAATTCTTTTGAAAGATAATTATAATGAAAATTTTTATCCACCCTTCCCCCATCCCCCAGGGATGATGTATACTTATTCCTAGGGGAAAAAACAATGTCCTATGAATGATAATAATAAAAAAAAAACTGTTTGACTATTACTCGTGATACAGCCAAATTGAATCAATAATATATATCAAATGTATGTCACGCAGAAGGTTTGGTGAGTATATATATTACAGAAGCTGATAGATAGCCTTTCTGTGAATGGAAAATATTGGAACGTGGCAGTGCCACCTGTCGTCCGATATGCACCCAAAGGCAATCTGTAGAGTTTTACGTAATATTAATTTCACTTACCAAATTTACAATATTTATAAATCACAGAAGTTGAGATTTTTCGTTTCCGTTATGAGATTAAATTGCAACATAGCCACGCCACCTGTTGGCCGATGTGCATCCAAAATGGACCAGTAAAGCTTTACATAAAATCGATTTCACTTATAACTTCAGTGTATCACAAAATTTATTGTTAAATCACAAGAGTTAAAATATTGCCTTTCCGTTAAAATTATTAAATTGCAGATTAGCAACGCCACCTGTTGGACAATGTATACATCCAAATTGTATTAGCAGAGGTTATGATGATATATGCCAATATATCATGTTTAATACATTTGTACACTATAGAAGCTGAGATATAGCCGTCCCATAAATGGAGGGTTTCATTGCATAGCACCGTAATCTATCGGGCGATATATCCCAAATGAAATTCAAATAAACTCCAATTTAGGGCAAGATCTAATATTGTAACAAGTTTGGTCGAATTCCATACATTGATTCCTGAAATACAAAATCCACAAAATTTTTCCATGAGTTTAAAATTTTGTAATTTTTTTTCACCTCATCGCTACTGATTATTGGGAAGCATTCTTTACTGACGTGCTAACAAAACGTTAATCTGAAAATGTAAAAAATGCTCTATTCTCTATCATGCTAAAAATTATAAATTTCGAATAACTTACGAAGTTTTTAAATTAGAATGTTGCAAATCTCTCAATAAGATTCTTATCAATATCATAAGTGATATTTTAAAACTGGTCCGATCTCTCTCCAATCATTTGTTCTTGAGATATCGTGTACATGAACTAACGGGCTATCACACTAATAGGTGCCGATACACATTAACAGATACCATACCAACCTTTTGACTTCCGGATTCCTCATGCCACAAAACGTGTAAAAAAATCAAAAGCTGAAGTCAAAAATTTTAAAGATTAACCTAGTTTCCCAACCAATAGTACTAAAAAGTCATTTTGTCATATTCGTTATAATTACACTGTTACAGAACGTGTTATGACGGTGTCACACTTGAACGTTCTATATAGAACTAGAATTGTACGTTTTATAGATGGTACAAATCAAACATTTTCAGAACGTTCTAAATAATACTATTTCTGAACGTGTTTTAGAACGTTCTTTTGACCCGAAACACGGTGTTTGAACTATTGAAACCGTTATTAGACGTTCACAGAACGTTCCTGTGCTACTTGGGTTAATGGTATAGCGTTTTGAAAATTCATTTCAATATAATGACCAGTTAAGCAGGCAAAGCCTGCTAGTACATTATAAAAGAGCATAAAAGAACTGGCGTTTAAAAGTAATAATTACAAAACTTTGAATAAACACCATAAAAGCAAGAACTTCCAACAGTTGTCTCGGGTCAAAAGAAAACCCAGCCCTTCGTCAAGAGAATAAAGTAGGCACGAGTGATGTAACAAAGCGGCAACACAGTGCAACCTGCAACAGTGTGTTGTTGCTTCTTTTACAGCACTCGTATGTACTTTTTTTGCCTGATGAAGGTTTTTTTTTTTTTTTTTTTTTACCTGAAACAATTGTTGCGAGTGTTTGCTTCTATGGTGTTTATTCAAAGTTTTGTACTTAGTAATAAATAATACATTTTCCTATTAAAAAAAAAAAAGAGTAAAATTTACTGTCATTCACTTAATTTTCAAAGTACACCTGATCATTTTTTTCCCATAGATTTGGTAAAATAGAAATTTTGGCCAATGACAGTCCTTCGTATGTTGTCATTCTTTCTATCAAGGCACCCTAGTATAACTTACTTGTCAATATTGCAGCCATATTTATTTTTATAATTTAAACTTTAAAAAGAAAATCTTTATTAAATTACGAATTAATTGCCTTAACGATGTTACACGTACATACATTTTAATAAATTATAGCTATATTTTAATACAGTTGTACATATTTTTCATTAATACTTCCTTAATATGGAAGCCTATTTTTAAGATTAATAAAACAAATATTTAAAATTGAGCTATTTCACTATGCATAGAAATCTGTATAGTAGCGATCACTTCCATGCATGTGAACTCACTTTGCAACCATTAAAACCAAAAGAGAAAAAAACATCACTGGATACAACTTACACATTTTGCATGAAAATCTGTATAGCAGTGGTCACGGTACCATACATGTATGCTTGCTTAGCTAGCATTAAAAAAAAATAATAAAAAGAATCTGACGTGGACACCACGACTTCCTTATACATCTATTGGAATATACATATGGCTATGGAAACATTGATATTTTTGTGTGAGGTAATTGATTTGTAACTAAACAGGCAGGTTCTAGTCCATGAACATTCCTGAAAACAAGCAAAAAAAAAAAAAAAAAACTACTCCAACCACAACAGTCCTGATGATAAGAATATACCACCAATTGTAAATTTTTCAGGAATTTTCTATGGCTTATTACAGAAAATACCATTGGCAAATACTCAGCTTAGACAGTACAAAAATAATAAAACTGGTGTACAATGAATATTTAAATTAAAAAAACTTTTTCATACACCATAAAATTATGAAAGCATTACCAGTTTCGAGAAAAGACATGGCCTTTCTTCTTCAGGTACAAAAACCACCAGTCTTGCTTTTTTCTCCAAGGTAGTAGCAAGTTCTTTGCACCTGAAAAAGAAAGACCATGTCCTTTTGAAACTGGTAGTGGTTTTATTAATTTTATGGTATGTGAACAAGTTTTTAAGTTTAAATATTAAACACAGCTTAGTGTTCAATGAAAATCATTTCAATATAAATTGCCTGCTTTTATTCTTGTAGGCAAAAATTAGTGGTGAGAAATGATACATTTTACCAAAACAAATAATTCTGTTAAAATTGAGAAAAGGTTTACAAATTCTGGCTCTCCTGAAGCAATATTTGTCACCAAATTTGATTACTAATCTCGTCAGGATGCCAAGTTGTTTGTAGCTGACGCAAATGTTGATCTTGGCACCAATTTTAGCGATTTGTGTGGTATAAACTCATAAAAACTATTAACTATAAGACTCAATTCTGAACTATATACATATGTTTATTACACCTCAACTCGTGTTTGTATATTAACTGTAACCTGTTCTGTAACTGGCGGTTGTGTAAGTATCTTGTTCTGTGTGCGTGTACGTGTTTGTTTACTTCCATTAAAGTTGTGTGTTCTTAAACACGGCTTCTTAAATGAAACTTAAATCATGCTACCAATAATAAGAGTTATTATTTACGCTCGGTTGTATCATAAAGATACATAACAACACATGGCGGCAGCGGTTAAAAGTTAGTACTTCACTTTCTGAAAGTTTCGTTTTCACCGGCGTTCGTTTCGTTTTAAAGGTAAACAATGACAACTACTACTACAGCTTCAGCTTATCATATTTCACCGCCAGAATCTTTCCCATTTTCAACGCCAACTGAGTGGCCGAAATGGAAACAAAGGTTTTTACGTTTTCGCACAGCTTCAGGCTTAAACAAGAAATCCGAAGAGGAGCAAGTGGATGCTCTGATTTATATAATGGGTGACAAAGCTGAAGATATTTTTCTATCGCTCAACATCTCGGATGACGATAAAAAGAATTTTCAAACAGTAATCGAAAACCTCGATAATCATTTTGTTGTGAAACGAAACATAATTTTTGAAAGAGCTCAGTTTAATCGCAGAATACAGAAAGAAGGTGAGTCTGTTAACGATTTTATTACTGATTTGTATACCCTAGCGGACAAATGTGATTATGGTAATCTCCATGACGAGTTACTCAGAGATCGCATCGTTGTCGGGATTACCGATCAATCTCTTAGTGAAAAGTTACAACTCGACTCTAAATTAACTTTGCAAACAGTTATCGATAAGGTTCGTTTATCAGAATCAGTCAAACAACAGCAAACTGTATTAGTAACCAATGCATCTATCAATGCTGTAATGCATAAAAAGAAAATAGTAACACCACATAATTTCACTAAAAAGAGTACTCAATGTAAAGATTATAAATCTCCTTCTGATGTTAAAAATTGTAAATGGTGTGGAAAATTACCTCATGATAGAAAGTTTTGTCCTGCCAAGGATTCCTTTTGCCGAAAGTGCAAGAAAAAGGGGCACTGGGAAAAAGTCTGTCAGGGTTCTATGAAACGAGTAAATGAAATTCATTGTGAGGCTGGATTCATAGGCCTAATGGCTGATAATCAGAATAATGATGATTGGGTAGTTCCTATCAAAATATTAGGGAAAACCATTAGGTTTAAAATAGATAGTGGTGCTGATCACACTGTGATACCTAGTAATATTGCTCAATCCATGTTCAAAAATGCCCATATTAAAAGTACAAATAAGGTAATTTATGGCCCAGATAGAACACCATTAAAATTAACAGGGAAATTAGTTGAAAACATGGAATACAATGGCAAAACCTGTAGGGAAGAAATCTATATTATACGTGATCTTCAAACATGTTTGTTAGGTAAACCGGCAATCAAAATGTTTGGCCTAGGTCCTAATATACAGCCACATTACGTACAAAGTATCAGTAGTTTTGATCCTGTTCAGGAATTTCCAAAGCTATTTCAAGGTCTGGGACTGCTGAAAGGACATTACCACATTGAATTAGTTGATAATGCTAAGCCTTATGCTCTTACATCTCCACGCAGAATACCAATACCATTGTTAGACAAAACAAAAGCTGAAATTAAAAGAATGCTGGAAATGAATGTAATCAAACCAGTCGAGAAACCCACTAATTGGTGTTCACCTGCTGTGGTTGTACGAAAAAAAGATGGCAATGTAAGAATTTGTGTTGACCTGACAGTACTTAATAGAAGTATTCGAAGAGAGTGGCACCCACTACCAACTACAGAATACAATTTATCTCTTTTGGCTGGAGCCAAAATTTTCTCCAAATTAGATGCTAATTCTGGATTTTGGCAAATACCTCTTGATGAGGAATCATCCTATCTTACGACCTTCATCACACCTTTCGGAAGATTCAGATTCTTGCGGTTACCTTTTGGCATTTCATCTGCTCCTGAACACTTTCAACGGAGAATGTCTCAAGCTCTTGAGGGTCTTTCGGGTATAATATGTCATATGGATGACATCCTAGTATGGGGATCCAATCAGAAAGAACATGATGCACGCTTAAAATCAACATTGAAACGTCTTAAAGAAACTGGAATAACTCTAAACAAACAAAAATGTTGTTTCTCTGTCAAATCTATAAAATTCCTAGGACATGTAATTAATGAGTCAGGAATACATCCAGATCAAGAGAAAATTCAAGCCATACAAAATTTCAAATCTCCAACAAATAAAACAGAGCTTAAGCAGCTATTAGGAATGGCCAACTATTTAGCAAGATTCATTCCAAAATTTGCAGATACTATGGCACCCTTGATTTCATTACTGTCAACAAAAAATCAATTTGTTTGGGATGCACCTCAAGAAAATGCATTAAAAAAGCTAAAGGAAGTACTGTCATCAGAACCGGTACTTACAATTTTTGACCCAAACAAACAATCAATAGTGACAGCAGATGCTTCCTCGTATGGACTTGGTGCTACGCTATGCCAGAAGCAAGAAGATTCTTCATTGAAAGTGATTGCCTATGCGTCCAGAACTTTAACTCCAGCAGAGAAACGCTATGCTCAGATAGAAAAAGAAGCACTGGCACTCACTTGGGCATGCGAAAAGTTCAGCAATTATTTGATAGGTACAAAATTTTTTCTAGAGACTGATCATAAGCCTCTAGTCCCTATACTAACTACTAAATCTTTAGATGACCTTACTCCACGTATTCAAAGATTGAAGATGCGTTTGATGAGATATGCCTTTAACATTTTTCATACTCCAGGAAAAAACTTGCTCGCAGCTGATGCGTTATCAAGGGCACCTGACCAAAAGGAGGTCCCAAACTTCGAATTAGAAGAGGAAGTTCAAGTCTTCATCAATCAAATTACAGAAGTCATACCCATCGTTCCAGAAAGACTTTTGCAGCTGAAATCAGAACAAGAAAAAGACTCAACATGTAGGATGTTAATCACTTACGCCCAAGAAGGTTGGCCAGAAAAGAACAAAGTAGAACCATCATGTCTACCCTTTTGGCATTTAAGATATGAAATTTCACTTCAAAACGGCCTGCTTATGAGAGGAGCACGGATAATTGTACCAGAAAGTCTTCGACAAGAAATCTTAAATAAGATCCATGAAGGTCACATGGGAATAAACAAATGTAGAGCTTTAGCAAATTCTGCTGTTTATTGGCCTGGCATCAGCAAGCAAATAGAGCAACTAGTTCGAGAATGTCCATCATGCATACAGGAAGCCCGAAATTGTTCTGAACCTCTAAAACCAACAAGTTTTCCTCAAAGACCATGGGAAATTCTCGCCATGGATCTTTTCAAACTTAATTCCAACTGGTATTTATTGGTGACTGATTTTTACTCTCGTTACCCAGAAGTTGCAAAACTAGATAGGCTCACATCCAGTGAAGTAATTCTACACTGCAAGTCAATTTTTGCCCGACATGGAATACCTGACATAGTCAGATCCGATAATGGTCCACAGTTTGAGGTTACGAAAACAGCTGAATTCCAACAATTCTCAAGAACATATGGTTTTAGACATGTCACATCTAGCCCTAGATATCCTCAAAGCAATGGTTTTGTCGAGGCAGCAGTCAAGATAATCAAACTCAGATTTAAAAAATCCAAAGATCCATATCTGGCTTTGTTGCACTACAGAGCTTCTCCTTTGAAGAATGGTTATAGTCCTGCTGAATTATTGATGGGACGGCGTATACAAACTACATTACCTACTGCTCTTTCAGTACTTCAACCAAGGCTGGTAGAGAAAGAGAGATTGGAGAAAAGTGAAGAAAATAGAATAAAAACTCAAGAAAAAGATTACAATCGAAGACATAATGTCCATGAGCTTAGACCAATAAATCCAGGGGAACATGTGTGGATAACAGATAGAAAAGCTGTTGGTACTGTGGAAAGAGAGGCAGAGACACCAAGATCATATATTGTAAGGCAAGGACAACATATCCTGAGAAGAAATAGAAAGCACTTAATTCCAGGTACTAAATTGCAGCCAAATCCAGTGGAACATGACTTAAATGATCTTCAAGATATTCCTTCAAAAGAGGTTTCTAAAAATAAAGTACCCGTATCGAGAAGATCAAGCCCTTTACAAGTAACAAAAAAGAAAGATAAATCGGCATCTAATCAACATTCCAATCAGCAACCTGTGATCACGAAGAGTGGTAGAATTGTAAAACCCCCAAACAGACTAAACCTTTGAAAAGGGGAGATGTGGTATAAACTCATAAAAACTATTAACTATAAGACTCAATTCTGAACTATATACATATGTTTATTACACCTCAACTCGTGTTTGTATATTAACTGTAACCTGTTCTGTAACTGGCGGTTGTGTAAGTATCTTGTTCTGTGTGCGTGTACGTGTTTGTTTACTTCCATTAAAGTTGTGTGTTCTTAAACACGGCTTCTTAAATGAAACTTAAATCATGCTACCAATAATAAGAGTTATTATTTACGCTCGGTTGTATCATAAAGATACATAACAACACAATTTGCTGAAAATTTTTGTAAAGAATAAAACCTTACATTACAGCTTTATGGAAGTCTGAATAGCTGTTATTGTGAGGGGGTTTCCTCCTTCATCAGCTTACTTCCTTGTGGTCCATGCCATCAGTAGTGGATGTTTTCTTCTGTCTCTTGCTTTCTCTTTAATTAGATCGTGTCACTGTCGGTAAGCACAAATGCTGATATCAAAGCGGCAGCGTGTGTTGCCACTTTGCTTGCAGCACTTGTGCTTCCTTTGTTCGTCTGATGAAGGGTCATGTATTCTTTCGATCCAAAACAATTATTGTGAATTTATAGCATTTTATGGTGTTTATTCAAAGTTGTGTACTTATTACTTTAAAACGCCAGTTCTTTCTTATTTTCTCTTCTGTTTTCTTCCATTTCATGATATTTGTGAAATATGCTAGCAGACCCATAGCTGCAGCCACAAATATTTCACTTTTTAAACATTTTAGGATGCTATGCTTTTTTTTCTTTCTCTCTTGGCGGTAATGATAAACTTATACTTGAATTGTAATTTTTAAATTTACTAGATGAGGCTAAGTCTTCAAAAACAATTTGTTAAAAATGAAGTATAACTTAAAAATTTTCATGAAATTTGTAAAATTTTGGGTGTGTGGTGATTAAATCTCCCAAGTCTCTCATGATTAAGATCTCAGCAGAAGAATTAAAAATTATTTTGCATGGAGCATTTTTAAAAATTGTATCTTATTAAATTTATATGTAATATGTAAAATTCCGAGTCAGGGAGTGTAAGCGAAAAGTTGCCAATTAATGAAACTAAAGCTGAATTGTTGCTAATTGATCAAACTATGTTCGATTTGAATGAAACAATTGAATATTACCATAAAAATTAAGTAACAGCAAAATAAATAACACCATAAAATTAAAAAACATACAAAAGTTCAAATGGCGAACAATTCAAAAGAATGCAAGAAAATTAAATAAATGTTTATCTATTTTAAGAAAAGATTTATTTACTGCATTTCATGATGAACTTTCTTTCTTCAATAAGCTTTTCCTCCCTTTTCTTCCATCTGACATCAGTGTTAATGAAATGAGCTAGCAAGCCCACATCTACAGGCACGAAAACAATTTTGTGCACTATAGATATGTTCCAGCTGGCGTAGGATGCAAAGACTTCACAAATGGAGAACTTTCTGAGGAAAACTGCTCTTTCTTTTCTTCTTCAGTCTTTTTTAAACAGTAACTATATAAATACATATTTTAATATTTAAGGTTAATGTGCAATTTTTTGGAACTATAGATTTATACACTGAAATTGCTTATTTCAAATTCGTCAGATAAAGCTATAGGGTAGGTGCTCCAGTGATTGGCATGCTCCACTAATTGACATCTATCCCGAAATAATTAATAAATAAGAAAAATAATAAAATCATATTTTACGTATAAGAATTTTAACATTTTTTGTCAAACACTGAAGCATAGGTGCTAATAACTGATAAAATGAATAACTAGCAGTGTCAAACAATGAAACATAGGGGTCCAATTACTCATAAAATGAAAAACTGGCAGTGTCAATTACTGGAACATTGAGTGGGTGTCAAATAAAAATTCATAAAAAAAAAAATAATTGATATAAAATGTATATATTTTAACATATATGTGGTTCTGAATGTCTTTCATGCCATATGTACTAATTTAAGATTTCTGAAAATATTTTCTGATGACTAGAACATTAAAAACATCAGAGATTGCTCTAAAAGTGTCCATCACTGGTGCACTTACCCTATCTACAAATAAAAAATAATAATAATAAATAAATAAATAAAATAAATGAACTATAACAAAATTTTTATAAACAAACACCATAAAATTAAAAAAACATACAAAAGTTCGAATGGCAAACAACTGAAAAGGATACAAGAAAATTAAATGTCAAATTTCAATGCTGATCTATTTTTAGATTTATTTACAGCATGTCACAAGGAACCGTGTCTTCAATAAGCTTATCCTCCTCTTGCTTCTTCTATCTGATGTCGATATTAATAAAAATCGCTAGCAAGCCCACGTCTACAGGCACAAAATCAATTTCGTGCACTGAAGCTATGGTCCAGCTGGCATAGGATAAACTTCATAACTAGAGAACTTTCCAAGAAACACTGTTCCTTCATTTCTCTTCGATCTTCTTGAAACTGTGATTATTTATAATTTTGAGCTTTTCAACAGTTTTTTTTTAAATTGTATTTTATACATTTTTTGCATTTAATTTTTTTTAAATGTATTTTGATGCAATTTCACTTTCTGCCATTTTGAGTATGGCATTCTTTGATAAACTTTCCTTTCCTAAAAGTTTGTAAATTCCAAGGATAATAGCAAAATTGTGCCAAATTATTGATTTATTAAAAACACGCTAAGTCATACCATAAACTGTATTCACAAATAACAAAAATTAATTCTTGTTTTTATAAATTTAAATTAACTTCACTCAGAATGTATGTGTACTACTTAGCCTTTTCTATCCGGCACGAATCTTAGAAAGTATAACTCCAGAATACGGCGTTTATTTTCAGAATTTTTCCCCCCTTTCTAAAACGAAAGTGCACGGGAAAATTTCTCTCCTATTGTTCAAAAGCGCGGACCCTCGCAAATTCTGGAGGAAGTTAGGGGTTATTATAACACCAGTTTTTGAGATATATCTTTTTTGGCATAGTCGGTAAAAGTAAAACAATATTTATGATGCGGCTATTTTTTTTACGTAATTTAAATCCTTTTAATTATATTTTTAAGAACTTCTCTTCGCCTCATATACCATTTATTCATTTGCACTTCTATCTTACGTTCATTATAAGCTGTTACATAAGATTACTGAAAGGACAATAATTTTATATAATAACTAAACATTTAAAATTTTTTCTTCTTTCTAACAAAAAAGTTTTTTTCCCTTTATGCGGCTAAATTTATATAAGATATACATATGCTAGATATGAAGAGAATGGAGGTGAGATAATATAAATGTCTGTTAATAATGGAAAGTTAAGCAACTTAAATAAAAAGCAATAATAATCTTACGATCAGCTTGTATAATTCGCATTTAATCTTGCACAACCCAATTTGTATTTTCGGAGTTTTTATGGATAATTAAAAATTTTAATAAAAATATTAATCATATTACTACATTATAATATCAAAGCAATCCCAAAAACAAATATTTAATGAGAAACTTCAAGAAATTGTTATAAAAAAAATAAAAAAGAAGAAGAAGAAGAAATAAAAAAAGAAAAAGAAATTTAAAACAAAATTCATTAAAAATAAGGGGAAAAAATGATGTTTGTTTTAAGGTTATGGATGGTAGGATTCTAGTCTTGGGAATGTGTTTAGAGGGTCCTAGCCCAATTTAAGCAACTTTAAGAGAAAACCACGGAAAAATCCGAACGGCTAAGGCGACGAGCTCGACCTGGTATCGAACCTGAGAACTCCCGTCTATCAGCTTTGGAAGCAGAACCTCTCAGCAACTGTTAACATGAGAAAAAATAAATTTCCGTATGTAAGAAATTTTGTACACAATAAAAAATTTCTTAAATTTATTATTAGGTTTATACAGACTTTCTGCAGTAAAGTGGCTTGCCTTAAAAATTACATAATCAAAATTATAATTGAATTATGAAATCTGCATATTTTAATTACAATTTTTTTATTTTATACTAGAAGGCTTTACCAGCTTCATTGACCACTATATATTATTAAATTGAAAAAATAACAATAATGATAATAAATATAATATAATAACAAAAAAAAAAAAAACTTTGAAATCGTTTAGAATTTTGCTTTGTGTACCTTTTGTCTGCATCGCCTTCCACACCCTCGCTACTTTCCTACTGCCTTCAGCAACCTTTTACCCGAGTACATTATTTTAGATATTTATCGGACAACAGGTGGCGATATCATAGCATCCATTAAATATTTTAGTTTTGAAACCATAAAATAATATGGATTTTCTAGATCTCATTCTGTAATAATAAAATTACAGCTACAATGAATTTATAATTTTATTACTATTAATTTTACTATAAAAATTACATAAATTTGTTTGTTATATTTTTTAGTTAAATTTAAAGTTTAATAAATTTATAATCTTTTCTGCTATATTGTAGTTTGATTTCGATAAATACAACAACGTGAAAGAAAAAAGAAATCAACTTTTAAAGAAATTAGCTAATTAAACAATAATAATTAAATAAATAGTGAAACAGCCGTTGCTAAGGAACGCAGAGGATTGAAATGAAAGGAAAAAAATTAATAAAATGAAACAGAGAAATCTATGCATAATAAATAAATAAATAAATAATTTTAAAATATTATGTGCGAAAATTGTAAAAAATCTCAATGAAGTGTACCACTTCCCTCTATGAATAAGACCCTTAAATCTTAGAGTCATAAAAGAAATAAAATTAAAATTACTGAAAATGAATTGCAGTCAAACACGTCTAAAATCTATAAAGAATACGGAACGAGAAACATACTTCCAACAGCACAAAACAAGGAAAGCCTATATGTCGCCAATAAATAAAGAGTTCTCCACACTGCCAAGCGCAAAAATTTCGTTATCATCGCGATAGAGAGTAGGCGTTGCGACACTCCCGCAGGAATAATAGCGAATGCTTTGTCCATCTCGAGTGATTAACGCACCGTTTCTCTGATAGGGAAGAGAAATCTAGGGTACAACTGCTGTAACATAGCCGGGCTTTGGTCTACATGAAGTTTGGGGTCCAACTGTCGGTCCCGCCGTAAGCAAAAGGTTAATCAGCAGTCTACATAATGCAATCTATTCTATGTAAATATATCTCACTATAATATTCAAAATGTAGTGTGTAATAAATATATTCATCGATATTATCATTATAAAAATGATTGAACTGATAATTACATGTTATCATCAGTTCGACCAATTTCATTTCAAACGGTGATATTTAACAAAATAAACATCTAACTAATATACCAATTAAAAGGCGAATGATCACAATTATATCATAATTTTAAGTCAAATTTGTTTTCAAATGTCTAAACAAATTACCTGATATAAGATGAGTCATCAGGATATAATATCAGATACTAATATTTCAATATGTTATAGCAATAATGTACAAAATATTATCTTTTAATTAAAAAAATTAAAAAAATGTTAATTCTAGGCACTTATACAACTTACAGACATTAAACTAATAATTATAAAACCATTGAATGATGTGAACATACCTTGCAATAAGTTCTTCACACACACACAAAATAAACATTTGGATTATTAATACATAATATTATTACAAAATAAACATTTGCATTATTAATTACTAATTCACTTAAATGCATATGTGAAATAATAACTCATACATAGGCAAAATATAAAATAAATACACGTCAATCTCTTTTCAAGTTTATCTCGACATAATAAACACGACAATTTGTTTACATGTAGGATGTTTCCAATTAGCTATGAACGTTTAGAAACTTATTTAGAAAATAAAAATAGCTATTCAATTACAAAATGAATGTTTTAAATCATACTTCATAGTATCTAATTCAGGAGACAAAAGCACCTAAAATTTATTTAAAATTATTAAACAAATTTCTATTGTTATTGCTAATACGAATTCTGACGTCCGCTTGTCATCAGACATGCGAGCAACCCTACCGTCTATCATCATGACTCGCGCTCGCCAAAGCCCGATTATGTTTTTTCGCCAAGGTTCTGAGGAGTAGGCATTTTCCAAATTTGCATCCCTGACTTAGATAGTTTTCAATCTTACTAAAAAAAATGCTTCACCATTTAAAATGTTATTTAAATTTAGTTAATTATAAAATCTAATAAGTAATAAAAAAACTTCCAGCTTCATGTTAAATTATTAAATACCCCCCCCCCCCCCAATTTTTTTTTTTTTTTTTTTTTTTTTTTACTTTTATGCAAATTTGGTCTTTTTTTTTTTCTAAATCTTTATATTTTAAAGTATAATGTCTCAAAGACTAAAATCCCCCAATCGAAAACTATATTTCGTGTAATGAATGGAAGGAATCTTGACATTTTTACGCTGTATTGAGTTGTAGAATCAGTATTGAAAACTAATAAGGTCAGCAGCATCTCTAGTGGTGAAATTTTTAGTAAAGAAGGAAATTACTCAAAAATTAGGACAAATGAGAACAAAAGTCCAAAAGTGAGGACAAATGAGGATATGAGAACTTTTGAAAGGCAACTGAGGACAAAACTTGAAAAATGAAGACTGTCCTCAGAAAATGAAGACGGCTGGTTACCCTATACAGTAGCCCTATCCTAGGACTACTATAATATATAGTAGTCTTTCTTCATCCCATGGTAGACCACAGATTATCATACAGATAGGACAGTGAAGCTAAAACGCGAACCGGAAATATAGTAGCACCACTAATGTCAACACTGGGGAACTACATGTGTTAAGTTTACATGAATAGCATCTTTGATCGAAAATTGTTTTTCTATTTCGCGAGAAGTTAGTAGCAGGTTAGTGTTAGTATGGGAAGTTTTCTTTTTCTTCACTTTCTATTGTTTTTGAATTCACAAAATTATCCTCAAAACATTCACAGCTATTCTTCTAAGAAGTAAAAATTATTTTTTATAATGTTTAAAAATATGCTTTGTGAAACATATTCATATTCAAGTACAAATTAAAATTACAAACTGTAATTCTGAAATAGCAGTATGAAATCATTAAATATTTAACGTTGCTTGTTTTAAATAATACAAAATGCCTTAAAATGAAAAAATGTTTTTATTTTATGTATATTCAAAGTTTATTTTCTTAATATTTAGCACTTGCTTCTTAAAATAAATTGCTTTTAACAATCAACTTTGTAAACAATAATAAAGTTGCCAAATGAAAACATATGTGCAGTTTTCTTTGCTTCACTATTTCTACTACTTTTAAATTCACAAAATCATAACATTACAGCTATTTTCTAAAAAATAAAACTAATTTTTATTATGTTTGAAAATAAATTTTGCCAAACACATTCGTGTTCAAGTATACAAATTAATATAAGAAACTGTAATGCTGAAATAGCAGTATGGAATAAAATCTTAAATATTTAACTTTGTTTGGTTTAAATAATACAAAATGCTTTAAAATGAAAAAAAAATATTTCTGGTTTATATATATTTTCGAAATTTATTTGCTTAATATTTAGTACTTGCTTCTAAAAATAAATTGCTTTCGACAATCAATTTCGTAAACAATAACAAAGTTGCCAAATGTAAACATCGATACAATGGTTAGTTGGTTGGATGTTGGGTTTAACGTTGCACTAATATTACAATGAACATAGATACAATAAAAATAAGATGAGCGATTGCGTAAACCGGAAATCTCGAGAAACTTACAGCCGTTGACAATAGGGTCGCTGCAGTCAAATTTTGGGTACCGAAGAATGTACGGGAGTGTCCTATCTGTATAATAATCTGTGTGGTAGACAGGGTAGTTTCTCCCCACACAGCACATACGTTCAAATTTTGTTGATTTCTCGTCTCGTACGTCCAAAACACGTCCCTCCAGAGAACTGACATCCCATTTTTGTCAGATGCTCACATAAATTCAACCATCATGTTGAAAGTATGTGTCGTGAGTAACCAAATTTGGACATACATTATTAGAAAAATATCTTGGAAGTAATGTGTTCCATAATTGAGCGAATTCATCCCCAATGAAGTGTCCTTTTACGTTGAATTCAACAAGCATGCAGCGTACTTTTTACTAAAACGGAACGAGCAACTGGGCATGCGCATTCAACCAACCATTCCACTTTTCCTCTCGTCCATCGCTTCGCTCGCCGCCATGTTATTTTTGTAAAATGTGAAAGAATTGCGCTGTTTAATTAATATTGTGATTGTCACATTACCGTAGATTTGACGAACCATTCTAGCATGCCTTTATTTTAAGCAGAAATGAAATTATATTACATGTAAACATTATACTGTAAACTTAATCAGAGTTTCCATTGCATTTTACCCATTCGAAATCGTCACATTTGACAAACATCTGAGATGTGCATTTCATCCTAATTATGTGTTTCTGAAGTGAAAACAATTTTACATTATCGTTCTGTACAGAATACGATTTGATAATAATTATCATGTAAGTATATAAAATCATTTAATTTTATTTTCATTTCTGATATTTGACTTTAGTGTAATAATGCATATTATCCCTGAAAAGGTTTATTATTTGTAAAATTTAATTTCATGGGTGGTTTTAGTTTTTGCTTGTTGTGTAATAATTTCTTATCCGTTGATTTATAGTTCCATAAATATTATTACATGGCCAAATGGACCTTTCTTTTATTTTAAGCAGAAATGAAAATATCGGTACGGTACAAGTATTTTATTGTAAACTTAATCGGTATTTCCATTGTATTTTAACCATTCAAGCATGCCTTGATCAGTTGTTTACCTTTAATAAACAATCCAAAAATGTGTTCATAAAAGCTTAAATTTATTTTAAAACTGTTGTAATTTTATTTAACTCTCTCAAATTATTTAAAAAAATAAGATTGATTTCATTAATGAAAGGTGTTATTTAAGTATGAGAAATTCAGTGATTCCGAAGTTAACTTATATGAATAACAACTGTAAAATTTTCTAACGAACAACGAACCATAGAAAATGAGAATAAACAAAGATTTCTCATGAGCTGCTTGTACTGGTTTGGATTCTCTTATCTAGAATATATGTATACTCTTTAACTTGTTTTTCACGAGTAATTATTTTCCTAAATATTGTAAATATTATATATTTATATATATTAAATTTTATATATGTGCAATTTACAATTAGAAGCCAAACTATTGATTTCTCTTTCTCTTATCTACAATATGCATACGTTTTAATTTATTAAATTTAGTTATGTTTTTCTCAGGAGTAATTTTTTCCTAAATGTTGTAAAAATAAAATATTTGTATATATTAAAAATATATGTGCAATTTACAATTAGAAGAGAAGCCAAACCATTAATTTCTCATTCTCTCACTTTTTATTTAATGATTTTAAATTGATATTTTTAGTCTTCTGCTATTTATGTGTTAATACCAATAGCAGAAACAGTGCAGCTAACACTGCAGTTTAATTTAATAATCTATAAATGAGATACGCTTAGCAATTTTTCTCCTGAATGTTGTAAATATTATATATTTATATATATTAAATATCATATATATGTGCAATTTACAATTAAAAGAGAAGCCAAACCATTAATTTCTCTTTCTCTCACTTTTTATTTAATGATTTTAAATTGGTATTTTTAGTCTTCTGCTATTTATGTGTTAATACCAATAGCAAAAACAGTGCAGCTAACACTGCAGATTAATTTAACAATCTATAAATGAGATACACTTAATAATAATAATAAATCAATGTCGTAGCTAAAGAGTTATACTTTCTCCTTTGTACAAGCAAATTTTGCACATTTTATGAATTATATTATTTCTTTTTATTATACCAGACCTGATCCCAGATTCTGTGATTGCAGAATTTTGTTTTATTGTAGATATATATAAAAAATTCTTCCTGTGCACATGTGTATACGCATATTTATATAAAGTCTAAAATTACAGTTAACATTACATAAACTATGAAAATTGTAACTTCGTGTTGATGGTATTTTTTGATTAGGCATAATTTTTGTTTTTAAAAATTTGATTTCTCTTGGAGGTAATTATTAAATGTAAAATATTACTCATGATATGTTTTTTTTTCCCTCTAAAGTTGGAATATAAACTTTGAAATGTTTTTTTTTTTCTTCCTGTACTATGCAGTATTTATAAGCTATTTTTTTTTTTTTTTAATTTTGGCCTTTTGTATTTTTCTTCCCAGATTATTTATTTAAGAAGTTTATGAAGAATATGTAAGGAATCTAGATTTGGCCTGCAGTTTCCTAGCAACCCTTCAGTTTTAAAAGCTTGCAAATTAATTAAGTAAGATGCTTACTTTCTGCATATTATAACTCACTATAATTCTTTTTTAATTCACGACTCTCAATGTTTCTTGAAAGTGGCATTTTGGGCTCTCTTTATATTGGTGGCTAATAACAATACATTATAAATGACATTTATTTCTTTTATTGATGAATTTCAACAGTCAATGAGATAATGAGCTTTTTACTATAACAGATAGTTTTTAGCCATTCACGTAGAGATAGATCAAAATGCTTTATTTATTTAAATGTTATTTTACAACTATGTATATAAGCTTTTAAATTATATTAATAATGTTTCTGTAATTTAGTATACTGGTTATACAACTATATTGATTTATACAACAGATTCTTTTTTTACATATGTTTAAAATTATTTTAGACATATTTATCAATGTACATGTATGTAGTGTGCACCTATATATATTCATTCATGTTCATAAAAAAATCATGTATGTATTTTGCTTAAAATCAAAACAATCTTTCAAGCTATTTCAAAATTTTGTAGTAAGCATGACTAATAATCAAGATTACTAAGTATTGTACTAAATGCTAATAAATTAAATTGTATTGTATACACTTGTGATTTAAGTTATACAGTTATATAAAATGTTACTTATTTTTAACTGTTAACTTCAATACTTAACTTTAAATCAAAGAAAAGTTCAAATTAAAGCCAACTATTTTATCTTTATTTCGTAGTAAAAATAAACTGTAATAACAATAAATGGTTTTATTTATTAAGGATATAATAAAAAAACTAAATGTTTAAATTAAAATACAAATAAAACTGAAATATTTTTAATTGGTAATTGCAATACTTAACTATGAATCAAAGAAAAGTTCATATCAAAAACATAGTATTTTACCTTTATTTCACAGTAAAAAAGAAACTGTAATAATAATAAATGGTTTTATTTATTAAGGATATAATAAAAATGTATGGTTGAAATAAAATATATAATAAAATTAGGACAGTAATGCTATGTACATTATGCTTTTAAATGTTATAAAGCGTTTTGCCAAGAAGTTTGGATGAAATTTCAAAACAAATAAAAATAGTAAATTAAATATGCTTATTTAAATATATATATATATATAATTAAAATCAGGTTTATGTTAAAAATGATATAATTTGTAGTCCAAATTAATCAATATAGAACAAAAAATGTCCTGATCCGTAATTCCCCCGGGGTCAGGGTGTGATCGATACTTACCCGGTTGCTGGGGTAATTACTGATCAATGAATTTTTTCAATTAATCAAACTTTTGAAACATTTTAATCAAACTCTATATTTTATTGAATTGACACATGGTAAAGCTTTAACCATGCTGAATTTGGTTAACATCAATTGTGATATTTTTAGAGTTATTTAGATGTTTTTATTTTTTTGATCGGGAATTACCCTCGTCCACCCTAAAATCTTATCCATGCTATGGAACTGATAAAATAATTTTGAAAAAGGGTAATTTATTAGGGAAAATGACATCATAATCTGAAACAATGTATTAAGAGGAAACTTTTACTCATACTTCCCAAAGAAAATAGAATAAAGAGTTAAGAAAAATAAAAGTAGGATATCTTAAAAAACTTATATTTAGGCTAAACTAATATAATTTGAATCAAGAAAATTTTTTCACGCTATACCCATTAACAAAATTCACATTTTCATTTTCATCTTATTACTTTCATTTATTCTTTTAACTTTTCTATATTGAGTCGGGACAATTCATTAAACAAGCAGTGACAGCTGACTTGAACTGTATGTAACTGATTATATGTAATTAAATGGGTATGGAGTTTTTAAAAAAAATTTGGAGGCTTCAGCAGGGACCGTTTTATTCCTGTGGAGCACTGTGGCACTCATGTTTAATGGACCCCTCCTTCTCAAATTTTAATATTTATATTCTATTAATCTATACAGAGAAAATATTTTAAAGGTAAATATTTTTTTCTGCACATGATTATACAGTTTACGAAAGGATTAAACACTGATTATCTATATTTAAATAATTGATAACATACTATCATTTTACGGCAAAGTATCTATTGTTCGAAAAAATACAAACAACGTTCAATCTTCCATAGTGCACACAATGGAAATATTCACAATTAGTAAAAAAAATTGTATTTTATGTTATAGGATAAAAAATCAATAAACAAAAAAGTGTAACTTATGATGAAGTGTAACTTACAACTATTTTAATTATAATTAATATGATAGTTAATGTAAGATTTATTGTTCTGATTTTGTTTATTGTGTGTACATGTATGCAATCAGATTTAACATTATTTTTATTATTGAATAATTTATATTGTGTCAGTTGCCTGTTACCACTTTTGAGAGGGGGGGGGGGGGCATGAAAAGTTCAGCCTTTTTTTCTGTAAGCTTGTACCATGTCTGAAATTTGAAAATTTTATGGATTTTAGTTTTTTTTTTTACTTTTTTTTAGTATAGACAAATAGTTTTTTTATTCGTTTTATTTTTATTCTTTGAAATTACTTTTTATTTAAGCACAAAAACTTTTTTATAAATTTCATTGTTTACTTTGGTTGTAACTTTATTTATAATTTTAGTCATACATATTAGGGTATTTATTTGCATTGTATAATTTTATATTGCTACTATTCAGAAGTTCTTAAAACATTGTTTTTATCATATTAACTAGTATGCTGTGGCCATCACAGGTCTTTCTTCTATATAATCCTGTACATATTTACACAATATAAATTATTTGTTAAATTATAATTTATTAAAATTATTTTGCATGATGGATGCAGACGATTTTTATCTGAAAGTAGTTTAATATTAAATGCCAAAAGAAAATCAGTTTTGTTCAGACATGAGAAGAAATGAATTTTCTTCCCATTATTTCATTTATTTATTTTTTCATTAAAAATGGAAAAAATCAATAACTTAGTATAAATTATCACTGATCTATTGTTCGATCATTCATTTAAAAGGTGTTGACGAGTTCTTTCGAAGATACCCATATTGAAAATTAACGAAAGGGGGATGGAGCAGAGCAATGTTCCTACATGCACTTACCTTTTTCCCCTAGCTTACTACTACTGGTAGCAATAATTCATCCAAATTTTACAATCATGCTTAAAATAATTCTCATCATGTTCATTTATACAAAATTTCGTCTTGTATTGCCATGTTAAAAATTTAGAAAGAATAGAATAACAGCACGGCCTGTTGAGTGTTTAATCCCCAAATCTAATCATTACCAGTTTAGGTAAGGCTCCAACTAAATACCAAGTTTTGTTCAATGGTTTTGAGATACAGTACCTACAAAGTTTGTAACACACACGCAGACAGACATTTTCTAAAAGCAGTCAAATTGTGATCAGGAAATCTCAAAACATGTAAATACGTCAAAAACTGTTTAAAAATTTTCACAAAACCAATATTTCCTTCTTACATAGAAGACAGTAAAAATAAGATTTTTTTTGCTAAGTTTTTTATGGCAAAAATGAAAGAAAAAATCGATAATGTTGTTTTAAATTAACGCAGATCAGTGGTTCAGCCATTTGTTATTTTTTTTTTTCTTTTTCGTATGTATATAAAGAGAAAGTATTGCATTAGTAAAAAGTTTCAAACTCCAGTTTTGATGGATTTACACGTTTCAGGATATTCTGACTTCTGATCACGATTGAACTGATTTTAGAAAGTGTCTGTCTGTCAGTCTTTCTCTCTCTGTGTGTGTGTGTGTGTATCACTAATGTAGTAGACACTGCATCTCATTAACCAATTAACAAAGTTTAACCAAACTTGGAATTTTGTTGAAACCTGACATAAACTGATGCAGATTTGATTTGGCGATCAATTGTTCAACAGGTCGGGCTGTAAATTTTTAACGTGAACAAAACAAAATTTCATATAACTCTAAACAATGTAATTATAAAATTAATTGTTAATTAATAATTGTTAATCAATGATTGTAAAATTAATATAAATAATTGATAATAGTAGTAATAAATTAGGGGGGGGGGATGTGCATCTGAGAACTTCGTTTCCTGTAGTGATGTAACTCTGTTAGATAAAAATCGTCTACATTTATATGGAAAATAATTTAATAAACTTCTATTTTATGATTTTGGTGTATAATTAAAATTATACAGAAGAAAGTCTTGTGGTGGCAATATCACACTAAAGGTATTGATAAGCTCTTTTGAAAGATACCCATGGTGAAAACTTGTCCCCTCTGGGCAATAAATGTAAAGGAAAATATATTCCATAGTCTGCAGAACTGCTTTTCTTTTTCTGTTTTTTAGTAGCTTTTAATATAATTTATATATATTTTTCCATACATTTGGACAGTGATCATTGTATTATGTGATCTGTATAAATCATGTTAAAAAAAATCACCTAGGAAGATCTATAAATAAAGCTTATAAAATAAAATTTGATTCGTAGAGTTTAGAGTGCTATTCAGTCAAATGTGATATCATTGACAGTTTATTATCTACAATTTGACAGTAAAAATATAAAAAATAATTATAATAGAACTAACCTTTAATAGCTATTTGTTTTTAGCATCATGAAGTATATATATTAACATTTATCAATAATTGTTTCAAAATTTTTAAGTTATAATGATGTTCTATTATTATTATTATTATTATTCACGTTTAATTTTAATATGTTTGTCAACTAATTTAAAACTAATATAAGGTTATTATTATCATGTTTCAATTAATTAAAAAATGATGAAAAATTTGAAAAATCGGGCTTTAAAATGCACTAGGATGATGTCTCAGTAAGCATCTTCGTGTTGAATCACATGACTGTCTTTATTACCATTTTAGTGCTATGCTGTCTGGAGACACGTCCAGACACTGTCTTTTTTATATATGAAGATTTACTCGTATTATTGAAAAATCTAGTACTTATTGTAGATGAGAAAATTCAAAACTGATTGGTTTCAATTAAATAATCATACAAAATTGTTTCTTATAAATACCATAACTTGCATATTGTTATTGAGTATAATTTTTGGTTTATGGGAGGACATAACTGTCAGTTTTTATTTATTTATTTTTCCTTTTGAAATGTTTTTTATTTTCTCTCTCTGCAGGTGCTGCGAGAACTTGTCTATTACAGAGAAAAACATTAGATGTTGAATTAAAATAGTAATGTTCAATTAGCTTCGCTATGCAAATAAAGAAATTTTATGTAATTTTTAAAATAAAAATGCATAAATACATATTGTTTCTTTTGATTCTTTTTGAAATTTGAATCTCAAACCAATACAGGTAGGTTGGAAGTCAGTCCTTCATGGTATCTTGCCGAACAGTCTATAATTTGTAGTAGTTAAAACAAATTCAGCATATGGAACAAAGCACAAGTTTGATTAATATGTTTAATCAAATAGAAAATACGTATGTATATATATATAAAAAAAAACATATGTTAAAAAAAAAAAAAAAAAAGTTAAGCAAATCACTTTTGATAAAAATATGTGTGTTTTTAAGCTACGTAAGTACTTTCTAATTTTTTCTTTTGTTTTTATATTTTATCTAAAAATTGCACTGAGTTTAATTTTGTTTCTAATTTTGACATTCACTGAGACTTGATTCTTGGCTTTTTCTTTTTAGCTGCATTTCATTGATACAACCTGTCGTCCGAAAAAGTGGGATCATATTAATTATAGTTTAGTGATTACCTCTACAGTTTTACATGACAACCATCATTATGCTTCACGATGTGAAAACATGGAGGTAATCAGGAATTTAACTGCCTGTAATTAATGTGATCCAACTTTGTTGAATGCCAGGTGGTATGAAATGCTACTAAAAAAAAAGTCAAGAGTCAAGTTCTTTGAACGTCAAAAGGGGATGCAACTTACTTGGAACAATGAGAATGAATATGTTCATAAAGATAAAATTTATATGGTGGTATTTAAAATATTTGAAAATTGTATATACAGTACACTTATTATGCTGCTATTGCACAAAAACTTTTTGCACAACATTTGAACCGGTTTTTGCTCTAATTTCTGGAGACTGAAAAAAATTTTTGGTTCAGAAAGTTCTCCAAAATACTTCAGATCTCAGTGGATGGTGTCACATTCAGTCTATGCCTAGAACCGGTTTGTAGCTGCATCTACAATGAACCAGTTCTGGTCCTAGACTGAAAGTGGTGCCATTTACTCAGATAAAAAAAGGAGAGTGACAAAAAATCAGTTTCAACTGTCAACATCACCTAAAACATGTGCTGAGGAAGTTCTGGATGGAAAGAATGATATACATATAAGCTCTGAATAAAGCTATTAAGTTTTATCTTTAATTACAGTATAAAAGTTTCATGTTTTTTAGTAATAGTAAAATGTGGAATTGATTCATTTTTCTGATTTGGATTCTGTGTCTCCATTTGACATATTTGTGATCCATGTTAGTTAAATGTAAATTGGAAGAATGTAATGTTTTTATTATAAGCTTTTAAGACAAAGTTGTAGCAATTCAAAAATCATGAGAAAGGCTCAAAAAATGTTTAAAAAATTGCTTAAAATTATTTACAAGGAATTAGGTGAATAATAATTAATGTTCATTAGTTGTTAATTAAAGAAAACACTGTTATTTATTGACATAAATTTTACTATTAAAGATGTGATTCTTTAGATTAGGTTAATGCCCAGTGGGTGATCCATGTATGCTAAATTAATTTTATATTCAAAAATCTGGAGTAACTCTGTTTGACTTTCTGATAAATTAAAGTAAAAGAAGTTGTTAAATGAAGAGAAGAGTAAATTATAATAGGGCATTTGAATAATTTTCTCCATATAGTGTGTTCTTTAACATTATTGCACTTTAAAGAATTTGAGCCTGTAGATCATAATGTTAAAGAATTTCGCATTGTGTCACTATAAAATAACTAAGCTCTAGATACTCCAGAATCAATAGGTCTTGTGTTACGGTGACCTATAGCATATATACCAACATTCAGGTAAATTCATCAATGCATTCAGATGCTATCATGTTCACTCACACATATATACTACACACACATGCATATAGTACCGTGAAAATAGCAAAAATGAACTCTGAGACCTCAAAGCCTATCGAAATACCAAAATCTCAAAGTAAAATTTTTGTCATGATTACAATATTTTCTTTACATATATATGTTTGTAGAGTATAAGTAATATTGCTATTGCTAGGGGATAAGGCTGATTATCTATTTTATGAATTTAAAACTGCAGGGATACTTTTTTATATTTGTGTGTTGGGGGGGGAGGATTTACTCCCCAACAGACAGAATTTTCTGTAATGATTTGCAGATTGCAGTATAGAACTGCTAAACTAACTTTTAAATCACATGTAGCTATTAGCACTTAATAAATTAAGTAATATCTGCATATAAAAGGAAAACGAAGAATGTACAAAAGAACAGTAATCTTGAGACATGATGTAAATTGTATTACTTTTCTTATCTGTATACATGGTAGAGAAAGTATTGTTTTTGGATCAAATAGCTGAAATTGAGTTTTTGTTAAATTTAAATGTTTTGAGGTCCCCTGAATCTGAAAATCATGTTTTTAGCAGTTAGTCTGTATATCTGTCTGTTATCAACATATCTCTAGAACAAATAGTAGCAGAAAGTCGAAACTGTAATGTACAAAATGCGCATCATATAGACGCTACACTAAACTTTTCTTTGAGATCAAGCAAGTAGTTCATGTACAAGGGCATCCAAGAGAATTCAAACATATTATCCTTGGAAAAATTTCGAGTAAGTACAGTGTAACAGCATTAAGCTGACAAAAACAATTTTTTTTTTTTTTTTTTTAATGCATAAAAACATGTTTTGTGTATATTGTGATATGGAAATCATTCATCTGTTGTGTACAGGGCTACCCAAAATATTTGGATATTTGGGGCTATACTTATATTGACCAAACGTCCCCATTTTCTGGGGACAAATGGGGACTTCCTTTTTTTTTTGAAGGCATTTTTCTAAGTTTTAAATAATTGTAGAAAGTAAATTATTAATTAGTAATACTTTATTTTTAGTCCTTATTTATTAGGAATGAAAAAATACACCCATAATTGGATAATTGTAGCAATTTTTAACGCTTCTCTATTATAAAGGTATTTTGATCTGGTCAGCCTAGCTATATTTGAAAATTGCTGGAATAGTAATTCATTTTTTGTTAGGTGTTTTTTGTTTGGGACTAAATTTAAGTACACAATATTATTTATAGACAATATGACAACAGAGCTACCAAAAATTGAGCTAAATGTTCTTTTATATTCAATGTAATTGATGGAAGTGCTTCGATGCACGTTACTGTGTCGACAAACACTGCTCAGAAAGAAAAATTAGTGTTTCAAATTCATACTGTAAAAAAAGTAATTTTTAAAATTTAACTTTGTTTTTTCTTGTATAATATCATGTTTTGAGGTAACCTGATTACAAAAGTCCAATTTTTAGTGATCAATCTGTATGTATTTATTTATATTACCATATCTTAAAAAATCTGGTGTGTCACACACATCATTTTCTCTTACCCTGCATTTCAATATTATAATGATTGATTGCATATTAAATTTTAAGTTCAATAGCATAAGATAATAAAATTCAATATACTTTTAGAACATTCTAAAATAGTTTTAAAAACAATTTTATTTGATATACAGTTCTGTGCATAGAATTATTACAAAAAAAAAAAACCAGGCTATTATTAATTTACCTTCAAACTTGCCAGTATTTATAAAATTTTTGCCGGTAACCTAATATGAAATTCAAAGTGCTAAATTTGAATTTCCTGCAGTTATTTACTATTAAGTTATGCGATAACAGATACACATACAGACCAACTGCTAAAAATTGGACTTTCATAATCAGGCCACTTCAAAACATGATATAATACAAAAAACAAAGTTGAAAATAAAACTTCAAAAATTACTTTATTTACAGTATGCATATGAAACATTAATTGTGCAGTGTTCGGCACCATAGTAAAATATACAAACCTCTTCTGTTAATTAGATTCAATAGAAAAGAACATTTTGCTTAATTCTGAGTATCCCTGTGTATTGTCTATAATCAATATGCACTATTAAGAATACTTTGTATTAAAAATTAGTCTTCTTTGAAAAGCATTTAACGCAAAAGGAATTATGATTCCTCCAAGTATAGCCCCATCCAAATACTTTAATTGGCCTTGTAAATGAATGATGAATAATTTTCATACCACAATCTACACTAAACATGCTTTTAAGAATTAAATATATATATATATATATTCCATTTTGGTTAAGTCAGCCTGTAGATGTTACACTGTATTTGCCATATATTTCCCCATAGACAATGTATTTGAATTCACTTGGATGTTCCTGTACACAAACCATTTGCTTGGTCTCAACGAAAAGTTTACTGTAACATTCCTATATGATACGGATTTAGAATACTAAGTTTGAACTTTCTGCTATTATTTGTTCTTGAGATATGCTGATAACAGATACACACTCAGACTAACCGCTAAAAACATGGTTTTTGGATTCAGGGGACCTCAAAATGTATAAATATGATAAAAACACACTTTCAAAAATTTGACTGATAAACAATACGTTACCTATATACCCCTTTAGAAATATATACATAATGTTAAAAAGCATTATCATTAGCTCTGAGACAGTTAGCTAAAAATATTTAAAAAATGCATTGTCAACGTGTTCTGAGCTTTTCTGAAAGTTTCAAATGCCTAACTAGTCAAGAAGTCAGTCGATTGCAAGATTTGTACTTGTAACGCTGCCAAAGGCAGCAGGGACCTGAAACAGTTCTCTAAAAATATTTAAAAAAAGCATTTTCACCATGTTCTGAACTATTCTGAAAGTTTAAAATGTCTAGCTGGTTGTAAAGTTAGTTAAATAAATTTTCTGTTGAATCATATAAACACTGCTGAAGGCAGCAGGTATCCAAAACAGTTGGCTGAAAATAATAAAAAAAAATGCATTTTGAATGTGTTCTGGGCTTTTCCGAAAGTTTCAAACGTTTAGCCAGTCAGGAAGTCAGTTAAAAATCATTTGCAAGATCTGTACTGGTAACGCTGTTGAAGGCATCAGGGATCCGAAACAATTGGCTAAAAGTATTAAAAAAATGCATTTTCACCATGTTCTGAACTATTCTGGAAATTTCAAATGTCTAGCTAGTCGAGAAGTTAGTTAAATAAATTTTCCGTTGAAACCGTATAAACGCTGACAAAGGCAGCAGGGACCCGAAACAGTTCTCTAAAAGTATTTTTAAAATGCATTTTCACCGTGTTCTGAACTATTCTGAAAGTTTTAAATGTCTAGCTGGTTGAAAAGTTAGTTAAATAAATTTTCTGTAGAATCATATAAATGCTGCTGAAAGCAGCAGGTATCCGAAACAGTTGGCTTGTTGGCTAAAAATAATTTAAAAAAATGCATTTTCAACAGGTTCTGGGCTTTTCTGAAAGCTTCAAATGTCTAGCTAGTCGGGAAGTCAGTTAAAAATCATTGCAAAATGTGTACTGGTAACGCTGCTGAAGGCACCACGGATCCGAAACAATTGGCTAAAAGTATTTTAAAAATGCATTTTCGCACTGTTCTGAACTATTCTGAAAGTTTCAAATGTCTAGCTAGTCGAGAAGTTAAATAAATTTTCTGTTGGAACCATACAAATGCTGCCGAGGGCACCAGTGGCCCTCAACTATTTGCTAAAAATATTTAAAAAATGAATTTTCACTGTGTTCTGAGCTATCCTGAAAGTTTCAAATGTCTAACTAGTGAGGAAGTTAGTTAAAAATTGATTGCAAGATTTGTACAGGTAACGCTGCCTAAGGCAGCAGGTATCTTAAGCAGTTGGCTAAAAGTATTTAAAAAAAAATGCATTTTCACTGTGTTCTGAACTATTCTGAAAGTTTCAAATGTCTAGCTAGCTGGGTAGTTAAATAAATTTTCTGTTGAATCATATAAAAGCTGCTGAAGGCAACATGTATCCGAAACAGTTGGCTAAAAATATTTAAAAAATGCATTGTCAACGTGTTCTGAGCATTTCTGAAAATTTCAAATGTCTAGCTAGTCAGGAAGTCAGTTAAAATTCGATTGCAATATTTGTCCAAACAATTTTTGAGTTAAAGTTTTTTGTTACTTTATGGCCAAAAGCTTTGTATTTTTGGTCATTATGAACCTAATTTTCTTAAATATCTCCAAAACGGAAAATTATACAAAGTCCAAAAAGGGAGGTGCACAACTGGATGTTATAACAAACCTATGTACCAATTCGCAACTTTCTACGTCCAATCGTTTTTGAGTTATGTGACACACACACACATGCGTACGACGTCACGAAAAATCGTGTAAAGTCGCTTATATCGCTAAAACGAGAGCTCGTGTTAAGACGACACTTGCAGGTGTACAACTAGACATCATGACAGTCACACATATAAATTGGCAACATTCAGCGACCATTCGTTTTCGAGCAATGTGAAATACAAAATCCATTTCGCAAATCGGGATTACTATAATTCCTTATACTTTGTACTTTGAGTACAAAGTATAATTCCTTATACTTTGTTGGAAGTAAAAAATGGTGCAGAATTTTATGAAACCAACTAGAAATTTTCAAGGAATTTGAAAAAATAATAATTGTTGCCTGTACAAAAAAACAAAAACAAAAAAAAAACAGTATTTTGCAATGAGCAAAATTATGTCTCATACTCTAATAAGATGATATACAAAGTTTTATCTGAAAAACTTCCAGGTGTGATCTGAAAAAAAAAAAAAAAAAACTATCTTGCCAAATTTTCTGCCTGGGTAATGAATTCCATTAAAATCTACCAAAATTGGATATGGAATATACATTTGGATTTCATCCAAGTTTTATAGAAGTTACATAAAATCAGCATAACTGATGCATTTTTCTTTTTTTTTTTTTCTTTCTCTTTTAAGCATTTTAATGCACTTATTTTAAACAGGGAAGCCAAAAGCATTGGCCATGCTTTTTATTATGCAAATATTAATTTTAGACAAAAATATACAGGTATTGATTTTAAGCATATATTTTTAAACCCTGATATTGCAAATCAATATCACACTTATGTTTAAAATTAATCTCTGCATTATAAAAAACAAGGTCAATGCTTTTGGTTCCCCTGTTTAAAATAAGTGCATTAAAATTCTTAAAAGGAAAGGAAAAAGAAAAGAAAAATGCATCAGCTATGTTGATTTTACGTAATTTCTATAAAACCTGGATGAAATCTAGATGTATATTACATATTCAATTTTGGTTGATTTTACATGATTTAGATGAGATCTGGATGTATATTTTACATCCAAATCTAGTTGATATTACATGAAATGGCTGAAAACACAATGTTTCATTTACATCCAAATTTGGTTGATTTTACATGAATTGGACAAACTCTGAATGTCTTACATAACAAGTTGGTTGATATTACGTACCAACTAAGTCTCATTTGGGGCCATGTTACAACTTTGCTTGTGACATTTCAACCAAAAATCAACCAAAGCAGATAGCAAATTTCAACGTAATGGGACGTGATATTTGATCGCGATTACGTAATATCAACCTAATCGGGATGAAGTGTGTTGTGTGGGTCTTTTGGCTTCTACCTCCATGGATGGATGGATGGGTTTAACGTCGCTCTAGTGCTGCGCAGATGGGCAATTGGCGACGGTCTGGGACACACCCCTAGAGGTGGTCCGGAGACATGCCATCACAATTTTGATCCTCCACGGAAGGGATTCTACCTCCATGGAGTAAATATAAACTAGAATTTTTAGGGCGGGTTCAGGCTCTCGACCGATCCAGGATCGATCCAATTGGTCGTGGAACAAGGAACAACGCGTCCAGTCTCATCGACCGGTCGTGGATCAAATCGCCCAAGAATTTTTTCCGAGTCATTTGATCCATTTACAAATCCATTGCTCTGATTGGTCGTTGGTTATTGCTCTGATTCCGCCATCTATCGGTCCTTACAAACGCGAATATGCATACAAGCATTTTTTTTTTTTTTTGGTAAAGAACTGTATAATTGTTTTAGAATTATAAATATGTTCATGCAATGAAATATAATACAATAATGAAAAAAAAAAAAATCGAATATTATTTAAATTTAATAAAATAAAATTTTAAAATGCTCCCTGCTAACAATTTTTAAATTTTCAGTTTAACAAAATATTTCAAATATGTTTTGTACTGCTTTGTTAATATATTTGCATTAAATTTTAGCATTCAAACTTAAAAGTAATTAACAATATTTAAAAATCAATATTTAATTTGTATTTAAATTAAAAAAAAAAAAAACATAAATATATTAAACATTTAAAATATTATTGATTGAAATCATAATTAATTGAATTTACAAACCAATCAATGAAGTGATAATTTATTTTATTTTATTTATTTATTTTTTTTTTTTGGTAATCATTGATTTAAATCAAAATTTAAATTTTATATTTTTTTTGGCAATGTGTAATAGTTTCATATTTCTTACTTTAGATCATAATAATAAAACTTGAACCTACTTCTTATTTACATCAAATATTTAATTGCTAAATATTTGCTTTAAATTTCAACATTCCAACTTAAAAATATTTAACAAAAATTAGCTTGATAATAAATCCTTAAAATATTACTTAAAATTGTTTACAATATATCGTTAAAATACAAAAATGCATAATTGAGGGAAATAATTAAAAAAAATTTGCTGGAAAATTTTCTAAAATTAAAATTTTGTTGTTATTATTATTTTTTAAATAATTTACGAAAAAGAATTATATAATTAATATTATTGTATCTCATTGCATATGTACCCAACTATGCAGAATAGAAAAAAATATATATGCATCTATCTTTTTTTATTCATAGTTAAATTACATTTTTGATAAATGAATTACATTTTTCTTTAACTAATTTAATTCTAATATTTTGGAACTAATTTCAAACTAAGCCTACAGATGGCAGCACTGATTTTGATCCAATAGAGGGATCGGAGTCGTCCAGCCTTTTTTTTCGACCGGTCGTGGATCAAATCAAATGTCTCAGGGCCCAGTTGGATCGGTCGAAGTGTTCCAGAGGCTGGACTCGCCCTTAGAAAGCATATTGCTAGTTGGCAGCAATTCACCACTCCAATCCAAACTAACACGCGGATGGGGATTAGAGTTTACACTTTACATTTTTCTTTTCTGTTGTAGTTTATACATTACGTACGTAAAAGTTATTTTTTGAACGACATATATTTGTCTGATTTATGTTTTCCAGTATTGAATAAGGCGTAGAAATTTTAAAAATCGCTGAAAAAATAATAATTACTGTTCTAGTAACACTGGTAGTGAAATGCACTATGTTCGGCGGTGATTCTGATTCATATTCATGATCACCTTTTATTAACTGTTGAATTCTTGCAGTAGTTAATTTGTTTAATTCTGAGTGATAACTCATTGTAGATCTTGTCTGATTGTTCTAAATTCTTTATCGGGTATTAGGTGTAACAAACTAACTAGTGTTGGTAGAGGAACGAGCTTTTTTTAATCACTTGATCATATCTAGTAATCATTTTTGAAAATCAAAATTTAAAGTATGTTTGTTGTTGTTACTCTCGCCGTCAACAAATTTCAACAAAGAATTCCCACTCAAATATTTGTCAAAATGTTTATAAACGTATTTTGAATAAAATTGATTATGTTTACATAAAAATATACCTAGTATGCAAGAGAAAACATTATCAGGGGTTGATAAAGGTTTAAATTCTTAGAGCCTATTGTGAAAAAAAAAAAAAAAAGTATTGTACAAAATATTTTCATATTAGCGGTCATTCTATATAATAATATCAAGTTAGTGTTATTACATTGAACCAATTATAGGCAATCATAAAGGTTTTTTTTTTTTTTTTTTTTTTTTTCACATGCAATTTTCGTAGTAAATTTTTGAGCTCTGGTGAAATTAAAACTTTAAATGCTGTTTTTTCAGAACGATGTTACTTTGTGGATTCATTGCTGTAATTAAAAAATATATATTTGATTGCTACAAATTTTCATTGAAATTTCAGTATTCAACATAATTATAAAAATTAGCCTATCATTAAATTCCACAAGCAAGGAAACATTCAAAAGGTGTCTTCTTCAAAAAATATTGAAAAAAAAAAATGTTATTCTACTTTTCATAAAATGCCAAAAAGTAAAAAAATTAACGGTGGGAAATTTTTAAAAAAATCTGGAACACACACTTGAAATTTGAGCACCTTTAATATTTTTGTAAAAAAAAAAAAAATCTATGCTATAATAAGGAATATTAAAACGTCAAATGAAAGTGCAATTAAAAAAAAAAAAAAAACTTGGATCTTTAGAAGTCTGGCAAAAATTAAACCAACGTTGTCTTTGAATCAAAACTTAAGTACAAAAATTCAATTTACACATTCAGAAAATTCACAAAAGCTTAATCTGCCTTTCAATATTTATTTTTATAGTTGTGAAGAACGAATACTACATTAAAGGAATTTGCTACCTTTTCCTTTACAGCTTTAAAATATTAAATCTGTTAAAAAGATGAGAAAAATGCACGGGTAAGAGGTTTTGAATGTAAAAACTATAGCCCCTTAGCTGTCAAGTGGTATACGTCTAAAATTTACTATATTGAGTTAGAGGTATAATATTGTTTCTCAAGAAGTCCTCTATTCATTTGCCAATTGGTGTAAATTCTAGTTTATGCTATTGCGAGCAATAAGAATTAATTGTGGACTTGCACCACTTGGCAGCTTTAAAGGGGGCTTATTTATAATCAAACATTAGTTCATTAAGTAATCCAGATACGCAATTTCTCCAAAATATGTGTTTTGGCTGTAATAGAAATTATGGCTCAATATGTCCTAAAACTGGAATATATCTTGTGAAATATTTAAGAAATAATCAGTTTGCTGGAAGCATAACACTCCGTGTGTGACAGAATGCAGCATTATATCTCCTTTCGGGTGCTGACACTGGATGCATGATAGATGTCATCAGCCACGACTCCAGTGGATAACCACTATCACCTGAAACAAACGTAATACATTTCAAACTTCATTAATAGATATTGTAAATCAGAATACATAACAGATTTTCCAAATTATCTGTAGGGTTTTATCTTAAGAGTTATTATATGCTCTTTAATTAATCATTAACTTAATAGTTAATAATGTTCATATTTCAAGCTAACAGATTAATTATCAGAATAAAAACATAATATTCAATCTCAAATGAATTATATGCAGTGGGTTACAGAGCAGTAATTGTAAGTAGAGATGCAATATTATATACAGTTAAAATTAAATTAGAAATACTATTATTAAAATTGAATTATTTAAAATTAAGTAAAAGCAATTACGTAGCAGTAATATGCTTGCTTCCGTCCTTTTTATTAAATTTTGCAATTATGACTATTTATTGAACTTGGTGAGAAGAAACTGTACAGTGTTTTTTCACATCAAATAGTAAAAAAAAGAAAAAAAAAATCTACATTGTTTCTGAATTAATTAAAACTAAGAAAAAAAGGATATAAAATTTATTTGCATTTATTAAATATGAAATTAAAAAAAATTCAAAAATCTCGATTAAAATTTTATTTTAGAAAGTAATTATAGAAAAAATGAAGCAGAGAAATGCTTAATACCTAATAACCATAACTTTTCATTTGAACTTTCATAAAATTGAGAAAGTCTTCTTCGCAGTACAGAGTATCGCCAAATAAAGGCATCATGGTTTCTGCCAGGATGTTTAGCATTTATGTTTACAATTTTCATGTCAGCCTCACATATCTGGAAAAAAAAAAAAAAAATTCTCAACCTCATATAACTTTTGATACATAAATAGAATTATACACACAATGCAAATGACTTTTGTTTAACCTGTGGATTAAAAAAGCTGACAAATTGAGAATGAGTAAACATAAAAGTTTATTTTTCTCGACCTGCTCTTAATCTGTGCATTATTTTAACCATTTTACTTTTGCTATTTTCTCCAACTGAACAAGACTTTCAACACTATGTCTATGTTAATTTAGCATACTGCCTTTCATCACACCTCTAAGTTTGTCGGTTGAATTCAGCAACACCCTGTGTCTACGTATATATACACATAAGTATAGAGTTGAATTTTATACTTGTTATGGTGTGCAATTAATACAAAAGTACAGTAAAATTTGAAAGTTTTCAAAATTCAAGATATACATAAAATATGATTATAAAACTGTAAAAAAATATGATTTTTAGAGCACCCCCCCTATAAATATAAATAAAACTATTGTATGTGACATTGAACATTCATTCATGTGTTACTAACAAGGTACATTAAACCTAAAAGAAAATTAAAATTTTAAAAAATTTGTATTTACAGCTGAACTTTGAATTTCTTTGGATTTTAATTATTAAATGTGCACTTAAAAATCCATACTGCCCCCAATATTCTAAATAGTGCCCTTTTATTACTAACAGGAACCTCCCATTTATTACCCCCAGGGGGTACTTTCTATACGTATTCAGGGGGTGTCATGAACCCCGGGCCCGAGTGATCTTTTTCTCTTCTCTTTTATATTTATTTATTTATAATTATTATTATTATTATTTTTTTTTTGCCTTGTTCCCCTCCTCTTAGTTTCTCTCACTTTTGGTTGCCAATAAGTTTTTGGTACCTACTTGTTCTTGTTGTTCTGTTTAAAAAAATTTAAAATTTGAAAAACTTCACAAAAAATGAAACTACTTCAATGTCTACTCACCTTTGTTTGCATGTTCTTGTTTGTCATACTAAATATACCTAACTTCTAAATCATTAACCAAGCTAAGACCAGTGTAGGTGTGGTGCTGGTTATTTGGGTCGGCGATTTAGTGAGGGTCTCATGGTAGTCTAGCCTTGGGATCACACTGGAGAAACACCGGACTAACACGACTACCACATGTGATTCCTAGCTGGGTCACTAATCTGGTAACTGGTGAGTGGTTATGGGTGTCCCAGACAGGATTCTTGAAAACCCTTTGCGTTTGTGTGTTGGAAAAAACACTCTGACTTGTGGGACTGAGGAAACCCTCGACCCGTTTCTCTTTTATTCTGATCATGGCGACAAACTTAAGAATTTCGAATAATGCGACTGGCTCGGGCCAAGCTAATAATACACAAGCGAAATCTTGGGGCGATAGATATGATTAATTCTCTTCAACGCTGAATGAAAATGTTTTTGTAAATTGTGAAGCCAGATTCATTATAGTATAGCGAAATGAAAGAGATTTTTCAAAAACTTCTCCATTTTTAATTCAAAAGGCTGTACAGTCCATCGTAGGCGAACCTAAATCTGTAAAAAAAAAACTTACAACAGGGGAATTACTGATCGAACTTGAGAACAATAAGCAAGCAAAAAATCTAAAAAAATGTACTTTATTTTGAAATATGCTTGTTACTGCTCATAGAAGCCTAAATACTAGCCGCAGAGTCATTTAAGAATCAGATCTCCAATATATCCCAGAATGTGAAATACTAGAAAATTTAAAATCACAAAATGTAATTGCCGTTCGTCGCAAAATAGCTACAGAGACAATAAACAGGTACCTACTAAACATATTATTCTTACAATAGACTCACCTAAACTCCCACGCTCAATCAAAGCTGGCTACCTTGACTGTCCTATAAGATCTTGCATCCCAAATCCACTGCATTGCTATAACTGTCAACGATTTGCCCATTCAAAACACTCTTGCAGAGGGAACCTTACTTGTGCACGTTGCAGTGCCATGGGCCATGATGATAAAAACTTTGAAGCATCTGTCTCCTGTATAAACTGCAAAAAAGATCACCATGCCTATTCTAAAGCCTGTGAAAAGTTTAAATATGAAAAAGAAATTCAATTGATCCGTACAAAACAAAATATTCCTTATCCTGAAGCAAAAAAAAAGTCTATTCTAGACCCCCAACTATAGGTAAATCTTATGCTGCTGCCACTGCAAGCAAAATTCAGAAATCATATCAAACAATAGGCACCCAAACTGAAAATCCTACCTGTTACCTATCTGATAAAACTATTAAGGATAACTCACAAAAAGCTCCAGTTAACCCCAATCAGGCTTCTTCCTCTTCACAATCATCTTCCACTAACACTACTATTAAAAACTCTTTGCAAAATACAACTTCTGTACAGCCTGATAAGAAACTACACCCTATCTCAAAAAAGCAAAAACTCGTAACAGAGTCTACGACGAATTTAAAAAAACCAAAGAAATCTGATTCTGGAAAACAAGATGACTGTCTTAAAACCTACCCTTCAGATGAGGATAATATGTCGACCGCTACTGAAGATAATTGGGTCATTCCAAAAATAAAGCACCTTTTCAAGAAAAAAAATATTGGAAAAAAAAAAATAAAAGTAAGAAGTAAAAATATGCTCGAGAACCTTGTGTACATATTCAAGAATAGAAAAAGAATGTGAGCCATGCTGTTTTTTAAAAATATTAATTACTATACATAAAAACATAGATGCATTGACTGAAAAATGTCTCCTGTGTTACCATATTTTAAATAATCACCTTATTTTTTCTTTAAAAAGTAAAGAAGTACTTTTATAATATTAACATCTTGATATGAATGTTCTTTTATACTGCCCCATAATTTTTTTGTTTTTGTATATTTTTTCACCTTAAAATGGTATATTATGTCCCCTGTGTTACTTTTATTGTATTCTCATGATATAAAACTTTATATAATTCAGTAAAAAATACATTAATATAATAAAATTATAGTAATACTTACTTCTGCATAATGTCCATAACATATTTATTTATTAAATTCTTAAGAAAGATTTTTTTTTTTCATAAGATTAAAAAAAATGTGTCAGTAACACAGGGGACACCAAAGTAACAAAGTAGACATACGTTTAACACCAGGAATGTAATAATCTTAAAAGTATATTTATATATTAATTAGAAATTTATTTTTCATATATATCAACAGGTACATCAAATTGATAGAACAATCTGTCTCCTTTCATTTTTAGACTTGGGTTTTTCAGAATAGCCAACACTTGGTCAAAATTGATATAGGATACATCAGTCTCGTTGACTTGAAAATTTCTCCCACTGTCATCAGTTGATCGCAAGAACATTACTTTAATTTCCCCATCTTCCTCCATTTCACTTTGTGCTATTTCAACATATTTATAACTGGATAATTTTTTTTCCCTCCATGAATTTGAATCAACAAATATATCCCAGTTCTAATATTTTTTGCAATGGGTTCATCTATGTTTTCCAGACACATTTAAATCTTCATCAGTAAATTCAGTTGAATCCTCACTCGAAGAATATACCTCAGATACTTTTAATTTTATCTTTTTAAGGTTTTGATGTAATTTGGCCTGAAACTGCAATGCTGAGTTATTTTCTTTTTTTGGTACATTTTCGGTTTGGTAGTTTCTTGTGCCATAGCAAGTACAAAATCCACGTCTTTGTATTCCACAAAAACAACTGAGATCCCTATAACGTAGATATCCTTCTTTTTCTACAATCAACTGATGCAAACTCCTAGTTCCTTTGAGTACAGGAATCTTTCCAGGAAGTGTTTTAGAAATTGCTTCTATTTCCTCTTCAGTTATACAAAATAACTTTATTTTTGAGGACTTGCGCACAAAATGGATGAACTGATGGACATCTGAAATATCTGAACCACAACAGACAATTCTATCAGCTATTCGCTTTAAAGTTCCGCCTATTCCATCGGCAGCTCCTTTTCCGTGGCCAGACTCAAAGAAAGAATGTGCCTTGTCTAAATCCATATTTAAAAATTCTGTGACTGAATAAATAAAAATTATTTTTCTGTTTATATTGAGTTGAAGGTCCATCTGAAAAAAAATGGAGTGTATCAATATTGGGTTCGGTCTCTTTAATCATTTTCATAATGGGTGACAAATGAGCCCATATTGCACTAGGATCATGTTTGTTGCATGAAGACACGGTACAGAATGATGTTACTTGTTTTGTAGTACCATAATACAAAACTCCAGTATATAATGTAATTTGATTCTGGGAAGCCCCATAATGATGAGCTTGAATTTCTTCAGCCAACTTTAAATTGTAGTTCTCACTAAAGTCAATATGTATAGCAGCTTCATTATTTTGTAGATTGTCAATACAACATCTATATGCTTCATATTGCTTGCGAATATTATAGACATGCTTCTTAAAATTGTCAAATTCCTCCTGGAACTTTTTTACTAATACAGTAATTGGAGCATTCATCTTCTCTTTTGAAATTTTCTTCACAATCATCTTCTTCGTATTTTTTTCATAAGATTCATTTTGATAAATCCACTCATTCCATTCAGCTAAAGTATCGAAATTTGCTATATTAGTAATAGGAACACATTTTTTGAAGCAAGATGCACATTCTTTATACATACAATCTTTTGAGTCTAAGATACATACAGTTGTTTCAATGAGGCTATTAACAGGATCAGTTTTTATAATTTCCATTTTCTTAAGTGTCGAAATTTTGAATTTTACATTACTGTGTAATTTGCATAAACAAGTATTTCGAGTGTCAATTGAGGGTGCTAAAACATAAAATGGGCGGTTTGCTGCAAAAGAAGCATAAGAACATTTTCCACCTTCATCGAGAAATTTTTTGTGTAAATTTTTCATGGTGTCTAATAAGTACCTTTTTTGCTTTTTATCTGAATACTTTGTAATAGTTTCTTTTTTACCTGCAGTGGCTCTGCTTACATCATCTCGGAGATAAAAATTTGTAATGCTTTCATTTCTTAGTGAATGCTTTTTTCTTTGAATGGCACTTTGAATTCTTTGTTTTAAACCCAGAGCTTCAAAACCAATCTCTCTCATAATCCTATATTTCTTCATTACTTTATTTGACGCAATATTTTTTAAAAAATTCATTTTCTTTCTGTCTTTCAATTTTTTGTACTGTGTTGACATGGAATATGTCAGGGAATTATACTTTAAAAGTTGTCTTGAAACTTTTTGAATTTCAGGTGTTTTAATTCCTGGAAAATTCCTTCTCATAAATTGCCAAGTTTTTGAACAAGGACTTAAATTCATATCTTTCTTTTTAGAGGCTATGCTTTTTCTATAAGCTCGTTTTCTTAATTTATCCAATTTTTGCATTAATTTTTTATTTTCTATTTTAAGATTTATATTAGCTTTATATAATTTTGTTCTATTAGGTTTCATTTTTTTTCTCCCACTCTTTCTCTGAATATTTTCCTTTTCCTCTGGCGAAAACAGTAATGAACTATGCTTCTTTTCTTTTCTTTGTTTCGCCTTATTTGTGCGCCATTTTCTTCGATTAAGTCTAAGTTCCCTTGCAGACATATCACATTTTAGTCGTTTTGTTTTATATCTTTCACGATGCTTTTGCTTATATTCTTCATCTTTATTTAATTTTCGTCGTTCTCTATAAAGACGCTGCTTCTCAGCAGCTGTTAATGCCATTACCTGCAAAGAAAGAAGATGCAAAATTAGAAACAATCTTTTGTTAAAAAATAAAATCTATCTCTTCTCCCTAAGAATATTTTAGGACTGCACTAAACCCAGGCTGCCCTTTAGTTAAAAAAAATAAATAAAGAAAAAATAGCACTATTTTTGCCCTTCAGTTAAAAAAAAAATGGTGCCCTCACATTGGCATTAAAAAATCATTTGCATAGAAAACCCCTACTTATTGCCATGAACTGAAAAAATGTCCAAACTTTAAAAAAAAATGCCTTTAGAAATCAAAATATTTTTTTAAAAATAAAACTGCCATTGAGAACTCAAGTGTGCCCTTTTTTCACTAGCATAACCCTGCCATTCTTAAAAATATGAGAAACTCTCAAAAACCATCAAATAAAAATGTAGACTATTAATTTATTATTATTAAATATACATATATAACATAATTTTAATAATAATAAATCTGGACAATATACAAAAGTTTTAGCCACATAATACCCTAAAACATATTTTAAGTCTCTTGTGTTACTTCATTGTCTCCTGTGTTACCAACATCATAGTAACACAGGGGACAAACTAAGACTAAAAATTACCTGTGAGTTTATATTTTCATAGAGACATTGTCAATTACCATGGGATATTTTCTTTTAACTAAGATTTACAACTTAAACACTGATAATAAAAAAAATAAATTAATTATTAATATAAATCAATAGTAACACAGGAGACACATGAAAAAGACACCCTACCTTCAAAATTCCTTTCTGCTCTGAAAAGGTTCTTCAAAATTTAACTTCTGACAAAATGGCTGCCTAGGATAAATGATAACTGTTAAACTGCATGATTGACAATTGTTGCCAAAAATTAGGTTACAAATTCTTGTTAAAATCCTAAGAACAAGGTAAAGGTAACACAGGGGACAAATTTTAGGGGACACATGAATTTTCTTTATTAAGCTGTAAAAAAATTTTAAATTATTCATTTAAAACATACAAGTATAATATTAACATTACAATAAATTAAAAAATAACATTAAACATAATTTTAAAAATATATAATAAGGAAAAAACATTATTTAAAAATCAAAAATTGTTGCTGGGACATGGCTTTTTATGGAACAAAATTTTAAAGAAGCCTATTTAAAATGCAATAGATATAATTTTTTGGAAATTTTATAATTGCATTAAAGAAAAATATTTCTAAAGTATCATTTTTAATATTTAAATTTAATTTTGGAATAAAAATTTGTAAAATATAACAATACAAAATGTCGGACACAAAAAGGTGCTTTATTTTTGGAATGACCCAATTATCTAAAAAGAATTAAAATGACTAACTTCATTTCTTGGAACTGTAGAGGTTTTAATAACGAACGGGATGAAATAAAAGATATTGTCTTTGATCATCGACCTATCTGCATCGCTTTTCAAGAGACATACTTAAAACAAAGTGATATTGTGAATATTCGCGGGTACAACTGCTTCAGGAAGGATTTCCACCAGAATAACAGGGCTACTGCTGGTGTTGCTTTTCTTATCTCTAATAGTGTTCCACACTCCAATATTCCATTAAACACTAACATCAAGCCGTTGCTGTCCAAATTCATATTCACTTCTTAGTAACTTTTTGCACAATCAATTTACCACCGAACATGCCTCTTCAACACCTTGAACTCAATAGCTTTAATCTGCAACTGCCAACCCCTTTTATCATTCTTGGAGATTTTAATGGTCATAATCCACTTTGGGGTAGTCCTGACATAAATTCATGTGGCCAAATTATTGAAGACTTTGTCACTGACAATAATTTATGTATTTTAAGCAATGGTGACAATACTTATTTCCATGAACCTTCCATGCAATAGACCTTGCCATCTGCTCACCTATTCTTTACCCATATCTTAATTTCTTTATCAGCAGTGACTTACACAATAGTGACCACTTCCCATTATTCTTAACTTTTTATGATTTTAATCAAACTTACTCATAATCCTCATTTTATTTATGACAAAGCTGATCGGGCTGCTTTTTCTTTAAATGCAACTATTACAAATGACATGATTCAGGGAGACATAAATAAGGCAGTTACTGAGGTTAACAATACTATAATTAATTCTGCAAATACATCTATTCCTAAGTCTACTGGCCATCTCATTAAGCACTCAAAACCATGGTGGAACGAGGACTGCAAATTAGCTGAAAAACTTCAACAAAAAGCATGGGGAATTTTTCGCAGATATCCTACCACTTCCAATTACATAGCATATAAGCGTGCAAGGGCAAATGCACGTAAAGTCCAGAGGAAATCCCAAAGAGAGTCTTGGATCAGCTATGTATCCAGTATAACATCAAACATTAGCAGTAAATAACTATGGCAGCGTGTCAGAAAAACAATGGGAATTCAAACTAATCACAGTATTTCCTTCCTTAAATTTAACGGTCAGACTATTACCTCTATGAAAAATATTGCAATTACCATTAGCAGTTGTTTCTCTAGTACATCAAACTCAAATTCCTATTCTGAACCATTTCTTTCATATAAAAATAAAACTGAACGCTCTATTATGAACTTTAATTCTAACTCTTTTGAAGATTACAATAAGCCTTTTGAATTAACCAATAGTCTGAAGAATACTCGCTCCTCTGCTCCTGGGCCTGATGGTATAACATACACCATGATTAAACACTTATCCAGACATTCCCTTAAAAATATGCTTAAACTTTATAATAGAATCTGGTTGGAGCATGTTTTTCCTACTGCCTGTCGCGATGCTATCGTTATACCATTTCGAAAACCTGGTAAAGATACATCTGATCCAAAGAACTATTGACCAATCGCCTTAACTAGCTGCCTGTGTAAACTTTTAGAGAAAATGATCAAAGGCTTGTTTTTATGTTAGAGAAGAATAATTTAATTTGACCATGGCAAAGTGGATTTCGTAAAGGTCGTTCGACAATTGACAATATTCTTTTATTACAGACCAATATTTGTAATTCTATTATTAGACGTAGCGATCTGGTGTCAGTTTTCTTCGATATCGAAAAAGCTTATGACAGAACCTGGCGTTACAGTATTCTAAGAGATCTTACAGTATTTTAAGACATCTTTTTAATTTAGATTTTAGAGGAAACCTTCCTATTTTTATTCAAAACTTTCTAAATGTCAGACGTTTCCGTGTTCACATTGGTTCAACTTACTCAGATTTTTATTTTCAGGAAGGAGGTGTACCTGAAGGTAGAGTCCTGCATCGGGTCGGGTAACCCGATTTTACCCGAACCCGACCCGACCCGCGGGTCGGGTTCGGGTCGGGTTGACAGAATTTTTTCTCTTGTGGGTCGGGTTCGGGTCGGGTTGACTGATCTTTTTTTCGTGCGGGTCGGGTTCGGGTCGGGTTGACTGAATTTTTTTTCTTGCGGGTCGGGTTCGGGTTCGGGTCGGGTTTGGTTTTCAACAAGTCGGGTCGACTTGAGAACACCTTTCAAAATATTTTTTACAATTATAAACATAAATTTATAGGCATGTTTACAACTATGTAACTAATTTAAACATTCTGCACATACTAGACATATATCGGTTGGTTGGTTGGTTGGTTGGAGGATTTAAGGCCGAGTGACTCCAGATGTGTCCTAGGCCTATAGGGGGATTGCCCTCCGTTTGAGTCTTTCTAAGGGTTTGAGTCTTTCTTCTCCTAGCCCGTATTTACGCGTGCTTCGGAGGAAACTAGGGAAAACTCCGAACGTCTAGGTCGATGAGCGCGACCTGGGATCGAACCCGACACCTCCCATCTACCAGCTTCGAGCGCAGAACCGCTCGGCCGCTGGTTGGCAGACATGTACCGGAGCTCCCTATTCGTATCCGCGGATATCCGCCAGAAAAATAGATCCATATTTGTATCTGGATCTGTTTTCTTTTCTTCAACGGAACTAATATGTATCTTTTGTAGACATTGTATGAAAATTAGAAAAGTATTATAAATCTTTCTCGACTGTTGTTAATATATAAATTAAAGAAATACAAATACCGTATAACCTCACATTTGCATTCTGGAAATAGAAAAGATTTCGCAGTTTGAAAGTTTTTTTTTTCTTTCTTATATATTTAGTAGAAGAAAGTATTAGATTCTATCAACTTTTGGTGTCAACCGCTCGACGGGTGGCACTGCTATACAGCGATTTCTGCAATTTCAGGGGAGGCTATATCTCAGGTTCTGTTGCGTATAATCCAACAAAACTTGATATGTGAGAAGACCAATATGAGATATTATGCTGATTCAATTTGAATGCCTATCAGCCAACAGGTGGCGCTGCTACACAGCGATTTTCACAATTTAAGAAAAGGCTATATCTCAAGAACTACTGCACATGACTTCATATAAATTTGTATGTAGGTGCCATTTAATATATGTTAGCGCCTGTCAACTTTTGATGTAAACCGCTCAACAGGTGGCGCTGCTACACAGCGATTTCTACGATTACAAGGAAAGCTATATCTCATGTTCTATTGTGTACCATCAGACAAAACTTAATATGTGAGAAGGTGAGATTATGAGACATCATGCTGACTCAGTCTGAATGCTTGTCGGCCAATAGGTGGCGTTTTTATATTGCAAATTTCATCGATAACAGGATGGCTATATCTCAACTTCTATGCCATATAACTGTACGAACCATGATATGGGAGATAACCATTATAAAAACGCATTGTTTAAGAAGTTATTTATAGACGATAAAACTGTCTCTCTTTGGATATTTAATGTTAGATTTCCCTAAGATGAAAATTATTTGCATTCATCACGTTAAACTTTTTAATAATAGTTTTAATAAATTATTCGCACTTAAAGAATTTGACAGAAAAATGTAGAAGAATGTCTTGTGGTGGCTACAACATACTAGTTTTTTTTTTAATTTACCAACTGTGTGTCAATGAAAATTTACTTTATTTTATATCATGTTATATCATTTTACCTTGTTTTGCATGATTTTTAGATGAATAAGTAATGTTGATTTATTTTTCGGGTTTCGGGTCGGGTTCGGGTTAGAACAGTCGGGTTTCGGGTCGGGTTCGGGTCGCAAAAAATTCTCTGTTGCGGGTTCGGGTCGGTTTTCGGGTTGATGAAAATTTTTTTGTCGGGTTCGGGTCGGGTTTCGGGTTGATGAAATTTTTTTTATCGGGTTCGGGTCGGGTTTCGGGTTGATTTAAAATTCATCTGTCGGGTTCGGGTCGGGTAAAACCCGACCCGCGCAGGACTCTACCTGAAGGCAGTGTCTTGAGTGTCACACTTTTCTCATTAAAAATTAACGATATTCTAAAACAGTTGCTACCTAATGTACAGGGCAGTCTTTATGTTGACGACCTGCAAATTTCTTGCAAAGGAAACGACATGCATTTTATTGAACGTCAATTACAACTTGCTATAAATCGCATTACAAAATGAACAAAAGAAAATGGCTTTACAATTTCTAACGACAAAACACAGTGTGTGCATTTTTGTCGTAAACATGTTCTTCATCCTGACCCAGAGATTTTTATGAATGTTAACAAAATTTCTGTTGTTGACACTGCTCGTTTTTTGGGTGTTCTTTTTGATAAAAAACTTACTTTTATTCCACATATTTTATATTTACGGACAAAGTGTGATAAATCATTAAATATTTTTAGAGTTCTTTCAAACACTTTCTGGGGTGCTGATCATACTTCTCTCCTGAAAGTTTACCGTGGTCTTATACGCTCCAAGTTAAATTATGCATGCCAGGTTTATGGCTCTACTTGTGTTTCTTATCTGAAAAAACTTGACACGGTGCACAATTCCGCTCTCAGAATTTGTTCCGGTGCTTTACGTACATCTAACATTGAAATCTGGCCTACACTAACTCCACAAAATTATTATTATTATTACTAGACTTAGAATTGGTAAGATTTATACACCATTACTTACTCTTTGGGGAAAGTGAACCTTCTTGTCCCAAATGTCACTTCAGTCAACTTACCATTCGCCATATCCTGGCCAACTGTCCCTGTCTCCATTATCTTTTTTTTACGATGTTATTATTACTCGACTACGAATTGAGCATTCCAGACTCACACATAAATACTTATTACTTGGAGAACAACAACCTGAGTGTCCGAAGTGTCATTTCAGTGCTTTAACCATTTGTCATGTCCTCACCGACTGCCCTTGCCTTCGTCATCTCTATCGAACACATTTTAATTCATCTTCACCCAATCTGCTGAACCTTTTAGGTGTGAACCCTCATCATCGCATGACCAATTTTTTTTTAAAAGAAGCTGGTTTTTTATCATGACATTTGATTTTATATTTTACACTGTTCATCTTTTTATTTCATCTCCTTTTACTTCGGTTTTTTATATTTACACTGTTCATAACTTTTTACATCATTTTATTTTATACACTTTTTACTCTGCTTTTTATTATTTTACCTATTGTTTTAATTTTCAATGTGTTTTTTACTGACCATCCGGATGGGTAAAACCCATCCAGAAGCGTCCTTATTTTTTATCCTTTTGTTTGGCCCCCAGGGGGGTACCTTCTTCAGGTATTCAGGGGGAGTCACGCACCCCGGGCCCGAGTGATCTTTTTTTTTCCCCTCCTCTTGCCTTGTTTGTTCCTCCTTTTTCTTCTTTCGCTATTGTTATGTTTTTGTTTAGTTGCCAATCAGGGTTTTGGTACTTACTTTTTCTTGCTGCTTTTTTTGTTTTGATTTTGGGTTGTTTTTTTTTTGTTTTCTTTGCCAATAGGTTCTTGGTCCATTCTTGTTTTGTTCTAAAAAAAAAAAAAAAAAAAAAAAAAAACAACGAAAAAAAAAAAAAAAATCTTGAAAAGCACAAAAATATAGTACCACTCACCTCTTTTTACTAACCTGTTTTTTGCTATGTTCAGACTCACCTTCTTTTTTCCTGTGTTGGTTGTTATATAAAAAAAAAAACTGTAAAAAAAAAAAAATAATAAAACTGAAAAATGCGAAAAAAATATCTATATACTAACCCGTAATACAATAACCAAGTAAAGTCCGGTGTTGGTGTGGCGCCGGCTATTGGGACAAAGATTTTGGTGATGGTGCCACGGCAGTCTAGCCTTGGGAGCACACTGGGAGACTGGTGCCCTGGGTGAAGGTGAGACAACGGTGACTACTCGAATGAGAAACACCGGACTAACACGACTGCCACATGTGGTGCCTGATCTGGGTCGGCGGCCTGGTAGCTGGTGAGTGGTTATGGGTGTCCCAGAGAGGATTCTTGAAAACCCTTTGCGTTTGTGTGTTGGAAGAAACACTCACCCCTTTTTTCCTTATCTCTCTAATTATGGCTACAAATATAGGTGTTTCGAATAATGCGTCTGGCTCGGGCCAAGCTAATGCTAGTTCAAAGGGTAAATCATGGGCAGATAGAGTAGAAGAATTTTCTTCAACGTTAAGTGAGAATAATGTTTTTGTGAAGTGCGAAGCTAGATTTTTTGTGGTTAAGAGGAATGAAGGAGACTTTTTTCAAACGTCTCCTTTTTTGATACAGAAAGCACTGCAGTCTATTATGGGTGATCCGAAGTCGGTAAAGAAACTTAGATCAGGCGAATTATTGATTGAGGTAGAAAATGAAAAACAGGCACACAATCTTAAGAAAAGTACCCAATTTGGAAACATACCAGTAACTGTTAGTCCACACAGAACACTAAACATCTGCCGCGGTGTCATCTCAGAATCAGATCTTCAATATGTACCAGAATCCGAAATTCTAGAAACCGTGAAAGACCAAGGAGTTATTGCAGTAAAACGTATCTCTATATTCCGTGACAATAAGCCTATTCCAACAAAGCACATCATTCTAACAATAGACTCCCCTAAATTACCACGCTCCATAAAGGCTGGTTACCTTGAATGCCCCATAAGACAATACATTCCTAATCCTCTACGCTGTTTCAACTGCCAACGTTTTGGTTACTCTAAAATCTCATGCCGTGGAAAATTAACATGTGCCCGCTGCAGTGCTATGGGTCATGATAGCGAAAATTGCAAAGCCCCAATCTGTTGTGTGAATTGTAAAAAAGATCACCCATCTTATTCAAAGTCATGTGAAAAGTGGAAAATGGAAAAGGAAATACAAACAGTTAAAACAATACAAAATACATCATATCCAGAAGCAAGAAAAATAGTAGAATCAAGAACCCCTACCATTGGAAAATCATATGCTGCCGCCATAGTTACAAAAAAAACCTATCAGACTACAGCAACACAAACTGACAGTCTTCCCAAAACTAGCTATCCTGTTGAAACTACAGTTGTCAATATCCCAAAATTACAATCCAATCCAAATCGGGCTTCAAATTCCTCACAGGCTTCTTCATCTAAATCAGGAAATTTTAATAAAACTCCACAAACCCTTAAAAGCAAGTTGTCTGACAGAGGACATAACTCTGCCTCCAAAAAACACACTAACTCTCCCTCCCGTCTCAGCATCATAAAGAAAAAGAAAGTAACAAAAATACCCACTCCAACTTTAAATAAAACTAATAAAACGAACATCAAAAACCAAAATGATACAATCAGCCTTCATCCTTCTGATGTGGAGGATAGTATGTCTACTGCATCAGAGGACAATGACGTGGATGTTATAATCTAAAAAAAAAAAAAAACATGACTAATTTCATTTCATGGAATTGACGAGGTTTTATAAATAAACGAGATGAAATCAGAGATATTATCTCTGATCATCGACCTATTTGCTTCGCCTTCCAGGAAACATACTTAAGACAACACGATAATGTTAAAATCCGTGGCTATAGGTGTTTTAGAAAAGATTTTACACATTCTGACAGAGCTACAGGTGGTGTAGCTCTTTTAATTTCTAATAATCTCCCACATTCTAATATCATATTAAATACAGACATCCAGGCTATTGCTGTTCAGATCCATATACACGTACTTATCACCATCTGCACTGTTTATTTGCTGCCAACACCTTTTGTAATTCTTAGTGATTTCAACGGACACAATCTACTTTGGGGTAGTCCTGATATTAATCCTCGGGGACAAATCATTGAAGACCTAATTACCGACCATAATTTATGTATATTAAATAATGGTGAAAATACATATTTTCATGAACCTTCTAGAACTTTTCATGCAATAGACCTGGCCATTTGCTCTCCTATTCTTTATCCATATTTTAATTTCTTTGTTAGTAACGACCTTCATAACAGTGACCATTTTCCGTTATTTTTATCTTTTTATAATTTTAATGATCATCATCCTACAAATCCACATTATATTTATGACAAGGCCAACTGGGCTACTTTCACTATAAATGCTACTATCACAGACGAAATGACTGAGGGTGATATCAACAGAGCAATCACTGATGTCACAAACTGTATTATATATGCAGCTGATATTGCTATTCCAAAATCCTCTGGGCATCTCAGTAAACATTCAAAGCCATGGTGGAATGATGAATGCAATACTGCTAAAAGACAGCAACAAAAAGCTTGGGGAATTTTTAGGAGGTACCCAACTACTGCTAATTATATCGCATTCAAAAAAGCAAGGGCAGCCGCAAGAAGAATCCGCAGAAACTCCCAAAAAAATTCCTGGATTAAATATGTGTCCAGCATTACCTCCAATGTAAGCAGTAAACAGCTCTGGCGTCGTGTCAAGAAAGCAATGGGAATATATTCTAATCAAAGTATTTCGTTTTTAAAAGATAATGGCCAAACTGTAACTTCTACTAAAAATATTGCAAACACCATTGGTAAAACCTTATCTCACATCTCCAGTTCTAATTCATATTCTGAACCTTTTTTGTCTCATAAACGTAACTCTGAACGATCATCAATCAATTTTCACTCCCGTTCTTCATTAGACTACAATAAACCTTTTACAGAAAATGAATTAAAAAATAGTTTGAAACATTGCCATAACTCTGCTCCCGGACCCGATGGTGTTACCTACATTATGATTAAACATTTATCTAAACAGTCTCTTAAAAATCTCCTTAATCTTTACAATAGGATCTGGACTGAAAACATTTTCCCTGTTGCTTGGCACGATGCTATTGTTATTCCTTTTCCGAAGCCAGGCAGAGATGCTACTGACCCCAAAAATTACAGACCCATTGCTCTTACAAGCTGTCTTTGTAAACTCCTCGAAAAAATGGTAAATACTAGATTAGTTTTTATTCTGGAAAGAAATAATTTGATTTCTCCATGGCATAGTGGTTTCCGACGAGGCCGTTCTACGGTTGACAATATTTTATTATTAGAGACAAATATCCGCAAAGCTAATGTGAGACGTAACCATTTGGTGTCAATTTTTTTCGATGTAGAAAAAGCTTATGACAAGACTTGGCGCTATGGTGTTTTAAAAGATCTTTTTAATCTGGACTTTCGAGGAAATCTCCCCATTTTCATTCAAACCTTTTTAAGGACCAGACGCTTTCAAGTTCGAATAGGATCAGTTTATTCAGACTTCTATTATCAGGAGGAGGGTGTGCCTCAAGGCAGTGTTTTGAGCGTTACACTTTTTTCTTTAAAAATAAACAATATTCTTAAACAATTGCCTCCAAGTGTCCATGGGAGTTTATATGTAGACGACCTGCAAATTTCTTGCCAGGGAAATGACATGCGTTTCATAGAACGTCAATTACAACTTGCTATAAAAAACATAATTAATTGGACAAATAAAAATGGTTTTAAATTTTCTACTGACAAAACACAATGTGTGCATTTTTGCCGTAAACAAGGGCTTCATCCTGACCCAGAAATTTTAATAAATAACAGGCCAATTTCTGTTGTTGACACTGCTCGCTTCTTGGGTGTTATTTTTGACAGAAAATTGAATTTTAAACCACATATTTTACATTTAAGAATTATATATGACAAAGCTCTTAATATTCTAAAAGTTCTCTCTAATACTTCTTGGGGTGCCGATCGTCCATCTCTCCTAAAAATATATAGAGCTGCTATTCGCTCTAAAATTGATTATGCCTGCCATGTTTATGGATCAGCACCCCATTCTTACCTGAAGAGACTTGACACAACACATCATAGTGCACTAAGAATTTGTTCAGGAGCCTTCCGTACTTCTCCTGTCTTTAGTTTATATGCTGACTGTGTGGAGCCTTCTCTCACTGACATCAGACAAAGACTTTCATGTGAATTGTACTTTCGCATCCTCTCCCATCCTAATCATCCACTTCATTCACTTTTAAATAGTAACGATCATAATCTTTATGTGAATCGCCCATCTTGCATCCCACATTTCGCTCTTAGAATTAAGAACTTTCTTGCTGGCACCTGTCACATTCATACCAAAGTTCGGCCTCGGCCTCTTTTAAACATGACACCTTGGAATTTCCAGGTTATTTCTTGTCTTCATCCGTTCAATGGGTTTGACAAGTCTAACACTGATGCTTCTATTTTTCAGTCCCTTTACTTATCTCATCGCTCCCATTATAAGGACTACGTCGAGATTTTTACCGACGGATCCAAGACCACTAATAAAGTCGGCTGTGGTGTTGTCATAGGTAACACCACTTTTAGCTATCAACTCCCTAATTCATTTTCCATTTTCTCTGCAGAGTTTTTAGCTATTGAGGTTGCCCTTAATTTTATTTCATCTCATCCAAATCGTAAATTCATTATATATACAGACTCAAAGAGTGTTCTTGATTCTCTTTCATCTACCTTTTGTAATCCATCTTTCACTTCAATTTTAAAAACTTACAATGACCTATTGAAAAAGGGATTTGACATCTTGTTTTGCTGGGTTCCTGGTCATGTTGGCATAAAAGGCAATGAAGCAGCAGACAAAGCCGCAAGGCAGGCTTCTATTCTTTTAAACTGTCCTGTACCATATGATGACATGAAGCACACACTTAAAAGCTATTTTAAACATATTTGGCAAAGGGAGTGGAATAATCATACCAATATCAAATTGCAAGTAATAAAACCTCAAATTTCAATCTGGCCTACACTCTCCCCTAGAAAATGTGATGTCATTATTACCAGACTAAGAATCGGGCATTCAAGACTCACACATAAATACTTATTGCTTGGAGAGCAACAACCTGATTGTCCAAAATGCCATTTTAGTGCACTAACCATTCGCCATATTCTCACCGACTGCCCTTGCCTTCGTCATCTTTATCGACATTATTTTAATTCATCTTCACCCAATCTGACAAGCCTTTTAGGTGCAAATACTCATCATCACTTGGCAAATTTTTTGAAAGAGGCTAGTTTTTACTTCGACATTTGATTTTATTGTTTACAAATTCATCCTATTTTATATCTGTTTTCTATTGTATACACTGTTTTTATTATTTTTGATTTTATCTTGTATGTAGTTTTTCTTTTTTTTCCTGTGTTCTTTTTGTAACTTTCTGGATGGGTAAACCCATCCAGAAGCTATTTTTTTCTTTTACCTGTCTGTTTGGCGCAGCATGTCCTACTTTGGACCTTGCGTGAAAAAGGCATTCAACCAACCAACCAACCTTTTGTTTGGCGCAGTATGTCCCATTGCGGACCTGACGCCATTAAACAACAACCAACCAACCAACGTCATCTTTATCGGCAGTATTTTAGGTCATCTTCACCAAAGTTGACAAACCTTCTGAGAAGTAATCCTCAATCAGAACTGATAATTTTTTTTAAACATTCGGGTATTTATAGTGAAATTTGATTTTTCTCTTGTGATGTTATGTTTTCAGTGTAATTTCACTAATTTTTTAAAGTAACTTTTTTCTGGACTTTGTGGATGGGGGGAGCCCCCATCCATGTTCTTAAGACATTTTTTTACTCTATCCTTTGGCACAGTATGTCCTTCTTAGGATTTCACAATAAAATGACACCAACCAACAATTCATCTAGATTGACATCATTGTCAAGTGTAAGATTTTCTTTATAGCTTTCACATTTTATTTTTTAAGTAATAAATAAATGCAATAATGCCCAAATAACTTAAAACAGGGAGGTAATTCATTGCATTAGAAGACATGTGCAATTCATCTATGCAATACTCTGTTAATAGTAACATCCCATATGATGTCTGTAAAAGTGCTTTATTAGTTTCTTTAGAAAGTGCACCTGTGGAACATTTCATTTCCTCCCATGCATCAAGCCAAGAAATGAATTTTAATAAAATTTTATAGTTTTCATTCAGTTTATTGGCAGTCAAGTGAGCCATAAATATACTTCTCTGGTGATTACCGTTAGAACTAGTTTTCACATTAAATATGTCCCACCATTTATTTATAATTTCTATGAAAGCTGCCATTTCCTCAAAGTTTCGTATATTATGAATTGGGCCAAGTTTTAATAATCTGTCGATTAAAAATTTATTGAAAATTTTTATTGAAAATTTTTGTCTTTCTAAATTTGATGGGAAAAGGCTTTTCAGGGTCAATCCAACTGTATACTCGACAATTTGACTGTATCATGTAATGTTTCTAAAGAATAAAATGCTGCAGTATGAAATTGTTAACTATTTGGATTATTATTAAAACAAAAATGGCAAAGACTTAAAAATGAATCTCTATCAATCTAACTCATTTACAATATAAAAAAAATCAAATAATAAATCAATAGGGATGTTGCAAAATAAATTTTCAAAATCAAATGTGTGTCATTATTTAATTTTGCAATAACCTCATAACTATTGTTATAAACCAAAAATAACTTGAATTTTTTAATTTGTTTTTTAAAAAATCATAAATAAATTTTAAATAAAACATAAGTTTTATATTGAAACATTTATTAACACTGCCAATAGTGCAACAAATATATCGGAACTTAAATGGGTTTTTATGAAATTTTAGAGTTAAAAACAAAAAAGGCAATTTTCTATCGTTTGGTAGAGTATAGTGTTAATTAAATAAAAAAATATTTAATTAAATAATTTTTTATTAAATAAGCTTTTGCTTTTCTTAATGTAAGCAGAATATTTATTGTATATAGAATTGTTGTCCAGATTGTATTTTAGGTTACAGTGAACTCTCGTTAAAACGGACAGTCAAGGGTCAACAATTTAAGTCCATATTAACGAGAGTCCATTATAACAGGAGTTCATAAACTGAAGTTCCATGTTAGCCCCTACAAGTACAGTAACACGTAATTTTGAATGTTTGTCGCTTGTGCACTTTTCTCCTCTAAAGTGTAAACTTTGAAAAGGCTGAGCCTTTTTAAAAAATGTCCTGTTTCATCGATGTTAAATATGTTTTTAGCTTCGATAGTTTGTAGTGTTTGATAAGGCATGGCAAATTCTCTTTCCGCTCTTTTATGTTTTCTTCTGTTACATTTCCGATAACGAATTGCTTTGCTTTGTCTCCACAATAGAAGTGGGGACAGGTGCAAATTGTTGATTTGAACTATCACTGTCAATCAATACTGTTTACCTCACACAGTGTAATAGCGCAGAGTGAAAGAGATTAAACCTTTTATTATTGCACCTTTTCATGTTAAAAAAAAAAAAAAAAAAAAACTTTAGAAAGGTTTTGGGAATTGACTTTTTTGAAGAGGGTAAGCTTTGAGGGAACAAATTGTACGTATAAAGCAATGTTTATTATATGCAATTCCTATAGGCCATAGCCGGGGATTCTGTTTTTGTATGAAATAACGAGAAATCCATCTTAAATGGGGCCGTCTTAACGAGAGTTCACTGTATTTAACTCTGAAAATATTTTTTCAACATAAAATTCTTTTCAAATAATGGTATTTCAAATGATTAAGTCAGTAACATGTTGAAAAGAATTTTAACTAAAATCAAAGCCGTTATTGTATATACAAAATTAAGTGAAGAGGATTTGGGTTATATTAAAGAAAAATGCAAGCAAATTTCATTTTCATACCTACTGATAAAGCTACCATTAATTATGCTATCAATCAGTAATGGATTAGGAATTTCCATTCTTAAACAAATTAGTTAATTACTAAAATAAACTGTAATTAGTTGAAGGCTATCATCCTATTGACAGCATCAGACCGAACATGTGCAATTGCCTCATTAAAGTAAAATAAATGAAACTTGTAAATAAATTTCATGTTCACTAGTTAACAATCATGAAAATAGATGGTAAATAAAAGTGATGTCGCTGGTGTCTGCCATCTGTTGTGTAATTTATTAATTGAAAAGAAGTGTCGTTCGATTGATCATAATTTCTGCAACATGTTGAAATAGTTCTATATCACCCTCTAAGTGCTGATCATTTCACTCTTAAGTGCCAAGCATTTTTAAGGCACAGTGCAGATATATTTTTAAAAAATAATAAATATAGTAGGTTTCTTTACTTACAAGTATGCACTAAAGTGTAATGGATGATTAGTCATATTAGAGGGGAAAATTAAATAATTAAATAGAAGAGTTAATGAAACCCCTTCGTTTGGCCAAAAAAAAAAAAATCTCATGAATATAGCTTAATAAAAATTTACAGAAAATTTTAAAAATAAGTCTTATGGCAGAAAAAGAAGTAAAATTTTTTAAAACTAGAAAAACAAAATGTGATATAAATAGAATATACTAAAATTAAAAAAATAAATAAATTTGAAAGAAAGGAAAAAAACCCCTAAATAAATAAATAAACCGTACAGCACCACAAAATGTAAAACAAAAGATTTTACACACTAGTCAACAATCAAATGAGGAAAGTAGAAAAGAGTGGGAAAAAAAAAAAAAAAAAAGGGGCCATACACAGGATGTGCAACATTAATATAAAAGTTTTTAGTGAGGAATTTAAGAGTTGTTACAGTCATTTAAATGTCTTACTCAGTTATCAAAAGATCTTGTTAATCCTTTGACCACAAACTGCATAAAAATAAATTAGTAAAACAGCTTTTAATTACCCATTAGTCAAAAACCATAAAAGAATTGTTTTTTAATTGTCCTTCAAACAAAAACTGCTTAAAAATAAATTAGTAAAACAGCTTTTAATTGCCTATTTTAGTCAGAAACTATATAAAAAAAAATTGCTTTTTAATTGCCTTCAATCAAAAATTGCATTAAAAAAAAATATATATATATATATAGAATTTGTTTTTAATTCTCCTTCGATCAAAAACCACATAAAAAGTTATTTGTCATCATTTAATCAGCAAGTCCAACATGAAGAAAATAATAATAATGAAAAATGTACTATTGAATTTAAAACTATTTTTTAAGGGGGGGAGGGGGATGTTCAAAAATGGTGATAAGGTTTTATGGGGAATATTGCAATGAATGAGGTCTTGTAAATAATTTTTTGGGCTACCTCTATATAGGAGGCTAGGAACAGTTAGCAAGAAAAGCTCATTTGGCAAACATATTGTTCATGAAATAAATAATTCCACAACTAAGGGAACTAAATATTTCATTTTAGTGAACTATTTCTTGTCATCCATATAGAGATAGCCTAAAAAGTTATTCACCAAATGCCACTGGTTGCAATGTAATATGAACTATTTGTTCATTTCATAAAAAAGGTATAACTTTTTCAAAAAAAAAAAAAAAAAAATACTTTTAAAGCCATCCTTATTGGACTGCCAAAAATAGGAATCCCTTTCTATTCTTTTGATGTGGATGCCTAAAGTAGTCCATATCACAAAATCACAATACTGTGCATTGGCAATGGCCATATGGCCTTGCACTTTAAAATAATAATTGTGCGATTCTTTTAAATCACCATTTTCATCTAAAAAAATTTTTTTTCTCATTATTGAAAATTTCAGTTGGACTCATATGTTTATATTTAAACGGACACTTGATTTCCACTACCCCTTTCCTGCAGCAATCACAAGAAACTACAGCATCGGGAGACGTGGCTAAATAAGGGTCAGATTCAGAAATGAATAAACCAGCCTCATATATTTGCAAATTCCTGTGCACAGAACTATTTTCAACAAAATAAAATTCCCTTGCACATCTTTCCTTTTCTTTTCCCCATTTAATAGCCTCACACTGCAAATCTGGTGCTGTTCGCAAAAAACTCAAAATAAATTTTTCATCATTTTTTTTCTTCAGTATTACTCCGAAGTTTGAAGAAGTGAGTCTGCCATACCTCTGATTTCACCACAATGAATTATTTTGCCCTCTGGTCAAAATTTCAATCTGTTCAAAATCAAAATTCTTAAATACATTAATTAAATCTGTATTACATGTTACGACATTTCTCTTAAAAGTATCCATCATGTTCGGATATTCATTCTCTGTATTTTCTTCATCGGATGCAGTATCTGTACAGCTACTGTCACCCAAACCAGAATATGCAGAAAAAAAAACAGCATTTGGAACTATCGTCTTCAAATTATGAAACTGCTCCCTTGAGATGGGGGAAACAATTTATAGGATGCACTGTTGCAATGGTCTTTAGCTGTATTTCCCTAGGTTTAGCTTTTGACATTTTAATGTTCTTGATGGTATCGGGCTGTACCTTTAAATAAAAAAAAAAAAAAAAATTGTAAATCATTTATTGTTAAGTATTAGCAACAGGAATGTTAATATTTGATATCAAATACATAATACAGCTGAACCTTGAAAATCCAGACATTTTCCGGTTTTAGTTTTATTTAAAAAATAAAATTTTTCTGTAACTTACTGCCACATTTCTTGTGGAATGCAATTTAAAATCCTTTTTATTGAACACTGAATAATTTTACATATTTTTATACTGATTGATTGTTAATTAAAGAATTTATTTTTAGAATCCATGTTCCATCTAAAATAATGCACTCTATGTTTAATCCTCGCTTTCCCAAGATCACGGCGTTACTGCAAAAAATTTACTTTAAGGTGCTGCTTGGCATGTTTGGTGAATCACTAGCACTGCCCTTTTTTGTATCGTTTAGAAGTTGCAACATTCCACTGGTTACGTTTGCTATATCTGGCAAATTAGAGCACTTTTTGAATGAGGCGGGCTTACCTAAATTTCAGCTACAAAATTGGGTCAAAATGACCCCATCTTGGGAAAACGAGGGTTAATTCTGAATAATATATTATTTAGCATTTTTACATTACTCGTGATTTTTAGATACATGATCTGAAATACCTTTTTAGAAAAACTTGCATTTCATTGACATCTTTTTTCTGTACTAGCAGATCTTATGCCTGCCATGTGAGCAAGTTGGACCTTGTATAAGATGCATATATCAAATTTTCTGTAGTAAAACCTTCAATTTTAAAAATTTACAACGACCTTTTGAAAAAGGGATTTGACATTTTGTTTTGCTGGGTTCTTGGCCACATAGGCATTAAAGGCGACAAAGCCGCAAGGCAAGCAGCTTCCATACTTTTAAACTGTCCTGTTCCTTATGATGACATAAAGCACACACTTAAAAGCTATCTTAAAAATATGTGGCAAAGGGAGTGGAATAACCAAAACAATAATAAATTGCAAGAAATAAAACCTCAAATTTCAATCTGGCCTACAATCACCCCTAGAAAATATGATGTAGTTATTACTCGACTACGGATCGGGCATTCAAGGCTAACACATAAATACTTATTACTTAGAGAACAACAACCTGAGTGTCCGAAATGTCATTTCAAGTGCATTAACCATTCGTCATGTCCTCACCGACTGCCCTTGCCTTCGTCATCTCTATCAAACACATTTTAATTCATCTTCACCCAATCTGACGAGCCTTTTAGGTGTAAATCCCCATCATCATTTGACAAATTTTTTGAAAGAGGCTGGTTTTTACTTCGACATCTGATTTTATTATTTACTATGTTCTTCCTGTTTTACATTGGTTTTTAGTGTCTACACTGTTTTTTAATTATTTTTGATTTTATCTTTTGTGTATTTTTGTTTCTTAATTTTACTGTGTTTTTTTAATGACAATCTGGATGGGTGAACCCATCCAGAAGCTGCTTTTTATTCTTTTACCTTTTTTGTGTGGCACAGCACGTCCAAACATGGACCTTGCGCCAGTAAAAGTTATTCAACCAACTGTAGTAAAACCACTTATGAAATATACAGAGTTTATTTAACGTTATTTTCAGTTTATCCATTAAGTAAATTTAAGAAAATACAGTCGAACGTCGTTTATATGAATCTCAAGGTGAAAAAAAAAAAAAAAAAGATTGTTTGTGTTATCTAAATTTTATGTTATTAGTAATTAATCTCCATAATTAAACTAATCTTAATACGGAATGTGGAAATAGTTCTTGTTAAAAAGCATGCTTATCAAGCATGCTCACATTAATGGAGTTCAACTGTATAGTGGAATGTATGAAAAATTTTTGGAAAAAGGAAAATCAGAGATAGTTAAGGTGCCTTTACAGTGAGGTACTAAGTAAAGTTAAGGTATCTTTAAAATGCAATTTTCGGTCAGAACTCAACCATAAGTAATTTGAAATTCCCTAAAAATCCCTTTTAGAAAAATAAAAAATTATGAAATGTATCACCATTGTAGCAACATTAAAAAACAAAAAAGTTTATAAAACTGAAATACTACAAACTGTCAAACCTGTTTGAGTATGCATGGATAAATTTAAAAAATAGTAAGAATAGTTGTACACAATTTGCATATTTATGACGATAATAATAAAATAAACAATTAACACACATTACATTTCAGTAAATACCATTAGACCATGAACAACATACAAAAAAAAAAAAAAAAAAAAAAAAAAACATTGAAACCTTTTATAGATAGATCAGTAAAAGCAACAATGCAGCCTGGAACAGATTAATTTATTAAAGTGTTATAAAATGGAAAAATCAGATTACTTTGAGTATAATGAGATTTCCAGGACAAAGCTAAAAAAGGAACAAATATGGGTTGGTTGGTTGGTTGCCTTTTAATGGCGCAAGGTCCTCAATGGGACATACTGCGCCAAACAATGGTATAAAAAATAAATTGTAGCTTCTGGTCAATAAAAAAGAACACAATAAAAGGTAAAACAAAAATAGTTAAAATGACAAAAAATTATAATACAATAGAAAACAGAGTAGACAGTGCATAAAAAAAGACTATGCAAAAAGTTATGAACAGTGTATATAATAAAAATACATGACCAATGTATATAATAAAATCAGATGTCATAATAAAAACCAGCTTCTTTTAAAAAATGGAACAAATATGGGAAAATCAGAACACTTAACAGCTATGAAATATCCGAGTCACAAATTAAAAGTTATCTAAGAAAGGCACCTTTTCTTCAAGAGTGTCATGATCTAAAAGATCATAGTCTGGAAGGCTCTGTTTCTTTGATACTCCATTTCTCTGTGAAAGAGACCTTTTCTTTTTTGAAGGACTAGGGTTCTTTCGAACTGTCTTTAATCTGTATTCTATAAACCCTTGCCCTGTGGTTGGATCATAGAAACATTCCTAAAACAAAATCAAAATTCATAAAGACTTTTAAAAGTAAGAAGGTAATGACTTCCCTTACTTTATTTAAATAATTTTTAATTACTCAAAGTAAGAGAAGTCATTAAATAAGCACACAAGAAAATTATATGGTGCTTGAGTACTTTTCCTTCATGTTTAAATCAACACTATCAGGGGTCGATCCAGGCAAAATTGGGACCCTTTTGCTGCCCCTTCACCAAATTCAGAAAATGGGTCACCTTCACCAAGTTCAAATTCAGAAAATGGGTCCCCCTTCACCAAATTCAAATAATGGATCACTTTACAAAATTCAGATTTATAAAAACAGCCCTTTCACAAAATTGTTTTATAAAAGTAATACTTATGTAAAAATTTTCCATGTTTACATTACTTTATATGAATGACTATATTTGTTTAATAAAATATTAACTTGATATTAAACATTAGATAGAGTAACTGCTAAATTGAAAGGTTTCTAGCAAAAAATAATTTTTTTTTTTTTACAAAAGTTGGTTTTTCACAAAAATGGACCCCAAAAATTAAAACTTGGATCAATCCCGGACTATTGCACTTCAAATAATTTAAGCCCATAATACATCATGATAAAAATTTACATCATGTCCCTGTAAAAAATCTACGAGAGTTAGATACACCAAACTTCATGTGATAGTGACATAAGATGTATATTAATATAAATTTATATCAAATAAAGCATTTAGATGCTATCCAACTTTAATTTTCAGCCCATAGGTCATAATGATAATGAGTTTTTGCAGTGTCCCTATAAAAAACTAAGTACTAGATACACCAACATATAAACAATTTGTGTCATAGTAACCTTTAACATGTGAATAAGTTATCAGTTCATTTGAATAAGGCATTTAGACTAGATCCCAATTTAAATTTAATTCCATAGGCCATTGTGATGAATTTTTTTGTGTGTGTCCCTGTAAAAATACTGTGTTAGATACACTAAACTCAATGGCTATTGTGTTCACTCACACATACATCATAAAAATAGCAAAAATTAACTCAGTCACAAAACATATACATCAAAATCAGTCGAATTTTTGTTACGATTACAATACTTTATTCTTACATATGTACATTCGGAAAGTAAAGAGGAAACTTACATGTCCTTTGGTGTAATTCTTTGATTTTAGGCCTGGAAATGCTCTAACAATTTCTTCTGCGACCCGCAATTTCATAGCTGCTGAAGGATAGCTATGGGAGATCCGCTATATTCCCTTATTTAAATATCTGTTACATCTACCATTTAAATTTATAAAATTAATTTCTTCCTTAAAAATATAACAATCAATGAAACAAATTTACACTTATTCACAAATAATTGCTGAAACAGGTTATATTGACTGATTAAGTTTGTGTACTATTTTAAAGTTGATCCCAGAAGCATGCACTATTTCTGCAGCCATTTGCAAAATACATGAACATTTCACGAATTAAAAAAATTAATGCTTAGTAGCAATAAAATACTAAAATATGTTATTTTCACAGTAATCAATAAAAATTGTTTTTTCAATGCAGATTTTATAGCCGACAAAATACAGTATTTAGCATAATTTCCAAAATGTTTAATTACAACAAATTGTGGTTTATGGGAGAACTTTATTTCATTACAAATTGATAAAATTCTTAATTGTTAAAATCAATTGCTAAATTACAGTAATTTTGCAGCTGATTGTTCATATGGTAAACCATTTCCTCACTATGTGTTAAAATTTGTTTAATCAAAATTATTAAAATATGCTATATTTCCATTAATAAGTAAGTTTTTTCCTTAACCGAATCAAGAAATAATGTAAAATCATTTTTTTAATGATTCATACATTTTATACTACTTCTCAGTAAATTTGCTCAATTCCCCCCACCCCCCTATCTCATTCACCAATTGTTAATCTGTTAATAGATTTGTTCATGTTCTTTTTTTGTGCGCTTAAATACCCAAGGCTGAATGTCAAAATAAAGGATTGTTTACCACTAGCTCATTTTTTTTTTTTTTTTAAGTTTTATTTCTGTGACGATTCCACTTAAGTTTGCTGATTATTTATGTTAAGAATATTTTTTCTGTACTTTCAATTAAAAATTGAGGTAAAATTACATTTATCAGAAAGAACTCTGTTTCAGTGCAAAAATGCACTGTACTTGAAATTCTGTACAACTAATAAGAAAAAAATATTTCTAAACTTACGCTGATCCACAAATTCTTATAATATTAGCACATGCAAATTGTCTGTCTTCAACAGTGTATGTTTCTTGTAGTAACCTTGAAGCTAAATTCTCTCCCTGAGCATGGCTTCAATCCAGGCTTTGATGTTTATATCTGTGTCATCCTAAAGTAATCAAGATTTTAATTTGAAGTCAAGATTTGACCAAATTAAGAAAGTAATTTCTATCTTACTGATCTTTGAATGATTGTTGGAGACAATCTCTCTGCCCACTTAAAGGGCTAACTGGATATGTTCTTACTTGATCTTTGAATGATTGTTGGTGAGTGTATTGCTGCACACTTACAGACTTAGTATATATACAATACTTAGTATATATGTAATAAAGTATTTTTGCGTTAAAAAAATGGAAAATTTAAATAACTCACTGACTGCATTCACGTTGGTCAACCAACCAACGGGACCAACTCAAGCCTTGCAAGTCACCTATAAAGGTAGGCAGGCATCTTCAACTGAATATATGCAACCATAAGTAATTTGAAATTCCCTAAAATCTAGCCTTGCAAGTAAGAACCACATCACGACGTTTTTGCTGAAGGAAAGCATGCAATTGGCAGAGTAATGTAGTTCCATTTTTAAAACAACTTTTATAAAAAACAAGAGTTTTCCTGAAAAAAAAACGAAAACGTTACTAGATTCAGAAAGATCCCATTAACAACATATATTAATTAGAAGAAAATCGTTCGTGCCGTTTTAGAGATATTTTTCATGATTTTAGACCATTACAAACTGACACCATACATTTTCCCTGTTTGGCTTTAAATTGAGATTCAGGTCTCAAAACATACTGCATGTAGAAATGTAAAATTTTCAGGATAGATTAAGACCGAAGATAAGACTATTTTGAAAAGATCAGAACAAAATATGGTATATTTGCTGAGATATTAAGTGTCGGCTTTTACAAATCTTTTTGATGTCAATCTAGCCTTGTATATGAGTTCGCAGCGATCAGTTTGTCGTTGCGCTTGCGTTATTCGAAAAACTGCCGTTTTTCATGATATCCTAAATCATAGGTTCCCAACCTTTTTTGAACTGGTGCCCACTTTTCTAGTAAATATTCAGTACCGCCCCCCCCTCCCACTCCAGAGAAATAAGAGCGTACATAATGCATGGTGAAAGCAATACTAATAATAATTAAAAAAAAAACTAATAGATAGAGTATTGTTCGAATTGAAACGCTACTAAATTTCTTCCTTATTTAAAAAAATGGAATTAAAGTTTTAGCTTACCAGTTATAAGGACAGGCAGGTGTTTTGATGATACGAAGTAATCCATAATAAACTATTGCTTTCTAAATAAATAAATTGACAGTTTCAGAGAACGATCAAAATGCATACTTAATTATATTAAAAAATATTTTTATTAAAATTTAAAGACATCGAATTTATATCTTAAGTAATGAGATGGCTGAATTTGATGCATTTTAAGGAGCTTGTTAATATCAGCCTCGATTTTACTTAAAAACAATCGTTTTCGACGCGCCGCGTTCAGTAACATGGAGCCGATTTCTGTTTTTCTTTACCAATATTGCTACAACACTAAATCCACATTCTGCTAAATATGAAGATGGGACTGCTATCAGAAATCGTTGAACAATCGACCATAATCTTAATACAGTTGGGAAATCGACTTCTGCAGCCAAAATTCTTGGTAGCTATTCTTGAATTTAATTTTTAATTCCTCATTTGTCGTCAGTTCTATTAGTTCTTCTTCTAACTGAGATGATCTAGTATTTTTTAGACTATATTGGGTTAATTTTTCAACGCCCCTCCGTACCATATCATGGCCCCCTAATTTTCTCTGGGTCTCTTACAACCTCCCTGAAAGCCTCAAACGCCAACAAGGGGGTGTTATCGCCCATGTTGGGAACGTATGTCCTAAATACTTAAGACAGACTAAAAAAAATACAAATACAATTTAGTTTATGTCTCTAAATAACACTTGTTGCATATTCTTGAATTATTTTCTTTTTAGATGCAAATTTTGTATATTTTACAAATATATAATATCTCTAATGATATCAGACTTAGTCCAGCATTTATGGAGAACAGACAAATTTTATTTTGCTGCAGTGAGATACAGAAAATTCTGCTACTGGTGAAATTGGTGGCAGTGTAATTAACATGTATGAATTAAAGATTATCTTTACAAAATATGCTTGAATTGCTAAAAAATTGATCTATGTATGAGAGCCACTATTTCTATTGAAAACCATGTTATGTCATTTACAAGAGAACTCAAAAGATTTTTATGGATTAGATCAGATTCTACAGTCATTTCTTAGCTATAAATTTTTACTGCATAAAAATATGTCCGAATTCCAAATGATATATATTACAATACTTTAGTACAGCATAATTTATTGAAAACTCTGGGCCTAGCCCACTTTTCTATCAAAACTAATGTCTTTTTACTATAGGGATTATTTAAATGGATTCTCAAAGTAATTCAATTCATTCAGAAAAACATAGATGGTCATCAGTAAAAAAATGTGATTAAAAAAGAAAAGAGGGCTACCTTGACTAGCAGTAAATAAAAAATCAGCTTGTAATTTCTTACATTAACCCATTAAGTACCAGATTTTTTTTTTAATTATTTTTTTAAAATTTTGTTACTTTTTAGCATGTAAACAGACATGGTTAATTAAATTTTATGATACTGGAAATAAATATATGATTTTTATTGATTTAAAACTCGATCCCCATTTGGGGATTACGGTACATTGCATGTAAAATAATCATAACATTTTTATGAATGCCATTTAATAACGCATTCTACATGTAATCCAACATCACACTTTACACATTGTTTCCGAACATTTTTTTTGCAAACTGCACATTTTCTCTGTTTTCCATTTAGTGTTCTTTCTAAATAATGTCCTTCAATACTTTTTCTCACATTCTCTGGTACACGTTTCTCGGCAGCCATGCTATATGATGGCCTTCCACTGTTTTTTGGATCAGAAAGAGAATGTAAATTCAAATAAAATCGTGCAACTTCTCTTCTGAAATTTAATAATGGCATTTTTTCATTACCAATGTTGTACACAGTATGAGCATTAACAAGGGCCATATCCACTGCATTAGTAAAAATGGGAAAGTACCATTTTTTGCCCCTGATTCTTATTCTGTACTTTTGTATATTCCAATCAAGCTTGTCAACACCACCCATGTTCTTATTATAGTTTGTTATGGCGTTAGGCTGTGGAATTGATATTTGTTTTTTGTCAGTTCTAGACCATCTTGACACACGTCCTAATGGTAGTATTTCTAAATGATTAGATAACATTCTAACACAACTGTTGTCTTTCCAAACAAGTCCAAATATTCCATTCAATTCATCATATCTATAATCGAAAGACCCTCGAAATTCCTTTTTCATTTCTTTATCTGGTTTTATAGAGCAATTATTCATCCTGTTATATCTCACCGTTCCTGTGGCAGATATATTTCTCTCTTTTAAATTTTTCATCAAATCAAAGCTTGTGAAAAAATTATCAAAATAAAAGCAATGTTCTTCTGGTTTATCAATGATTGCTATTTTATTCAGTATTACAGACATTCCTAATCCATTCGTATTCGTTTCTGAATTGTTACTTATCTTACCTTCATAGACTTCGGCATTATAGCAATATCCTGTCACACCACAACACATTGCCCATTGCTTGAATCCAAAGCGGATGGGTTTGCCTCTAATAAATTGTTTCAAAAAATGATGTCCATAATAACGCACCATTTGCTCATCAATACAAATATTATGCGAAAATACTCCAAACTGCATAAAATTTTTATTTAGCTCATCAATAATTGGTCGTATTTTAAATAATCTGTCTTTAGTTCCATTTATCATTGGTATGTTTGTATTGTCACTAAAATGTAGGTTTCTCTTTATTTCCATATAACGGTTTTTCGGCATGCATTTTCGCACAACTGCTACATTTATGTCTTCTTCTTCTGACCAATACATTTTCTCTTGAGGTAAGGAGTGATATCCAGTTAACAGTAAGATTCCTAAAAAATTTTTCAAACAGTCTTGAGAGAGTGTAAATTCGTGACGATTATTTTGAGCAGCATAAGATATGCTTTCTTTTACGATATGATTTACCAGTTCATTTGTAAAGAACATTTCAAAAATTTCTACTGGTGTTTTACCTTTTACTTTTTCAATCATATTCATTTCACGCTTCTTGCATTCTTCTTCTCCATAACTAGAATTATTGAATGATGCGTGTTTTCTAATCCATTTCGATGCAGGTTTTTCTGTTTTAGATTTCTTTTTTCTTGGAATCGCAACTTCTTCATTACACTTCCCGCCATGTATTTCTAAGGAACCTGGAACATCATTTGGTATGGTATCCTCTAATTCGTTTTCATCTATATCTTCCATATCAGAAACAGCATCCGCTGTATCTGGTGGTAATTCAACTATATCAATAGTACCATCAATATCTTCATCATCTGTCAAATCAAGGTTATTGTCCCAATATTCTTCAAGCTCTCTTAGAGTTGAAAATTTTTTGCAACTCATGATCATCCAAATATAATATAAATAACAAATATTTGTATAAATACAAATGAGAATAGTACAGTTATTATGTATTTATGAAAATCGTACTACGTATTGCAAGGTAATTCAAAGCAGAAAAGACTCTGTAACAACACTGAAAAAAACATGTGTGAAGAGAATTCACACCAACAACTAAGAACATGTATAATTCAGAACACCTGTACAAAAATCCTTTTTCTCCCCCCCCCCTTTTCTGCTTATCAGTTATTGTTAGTGTCTCCATTTTACTCTTTGATGGGGAAATAGCTTTGAGGATTCACAATGCCAACACCTGCTTATTGTTCCCTCCCCTTCTTCCCCTTCCGGCCCTATCTCTTCCTGTTTCTTTTGTATTATTGTAACTCACACATTTCACATTTTTCAAGGAAACGCCCTTTATGAAATTTCTAGAGACATTTTCCAAATATCTTAAGAAAAAGGTAAGTTCTATTTCAATGTAAATAGGAAATTTTTTTACATCACAATACCCGTGAGCCCCAAATGGGGATCACTGTATTTTCGCTGTGGTCAAATTATAATAAAAACAATTTGAACATTTTTCATGTCACATTATTTAGAACACATGCAGGCATATTCTCTATAAGAAAAAAATAATTATTTCAATATAAAGTATCAGATATTATCTTAGTAAACTGATACATCTAAAAATATGTAATTTACGAACGATTCTTTTAAAGAAAGTTATATATATATAGTTTTTTTTCAGCAACTCATAAAATTTTCGCTATATATATTAAGAGTAGACTTTAGTGTGAATATACAACTTTAAAAATAAGCGAAAAATCTGAAATTAGAGTGAAGAACATTAAAATTATCTATGATCCCCAAATGGGGATCATGGTAAGAAATGGGTTAAACATACACTGTACTAAAGTATCAACTCTCCTTCTTATGAAAACTTTTCTTAAGATGACATAGATTAAATTTTTAAAGTTATATTAAGGAATAAATGATAATCCATCAGTATTAAATAGTAGCATAAAATGAATAAAAATGCATGTGCAGTGGGCATATTTTACACTGTCATTTTCAGTGATTACCCAAGTTTTGTATGTTTTCTCATTGCATTTCATGGAATGCATAACATCTGCTGCTAATATGTTAAATTCTGGTATGTCCTTCACTTGATGAATATATAGATCCTGCACTTCTCCTAGAAAAACAGATATATTCAAATTACAACACAGATATAGAAAGTCAGCAAAAATCTAATGTATACATGCAAATACAGGTTTCCCCTAACAGCAGGCTAAGTCGGGCAAGACAAGGCAAGTTGTCACACCTTAGTAATTTAATGAGCACCCTAGCTACACCTTATACAGATAATGATATTTAATGTGAAATTGTAATCATCATATAATTCATTATTTAAATTTCTTTTTTTAAAGGGTAATAAAGATGAAATATTAATTTCATGTTAGTAAAGCCATCATTCTAATCAGGTGAAAAGGACAAATTCCAATTATGGAAAAATTATACATTCAAAAGGGGGGGGGGAAACTATTAATTTTAGTATTTAATTGACATTTTCAATAATTTGTCTTGCCAGCAAGCTTGATTTTTGTTAGGTAGCAAACAATATAACAGGTTTCCAGCAGAAGCTAACACAATTATATTTTACACGTTCTGACATTTATTTATTTCATTCATATATGATATATTTCGACATTACTGTTTCAAGATCTGATTTATATAAAAGTGTGTGTGTGTAAATACATTTGATTTAATCATTAATCAGTAAAGTTAAATATAAATTTAAAATTATAGTGACACTTTAGACATTACAATTACATATTTTTTTTCGTCTATGATAATAATCATGTTTCAGCAACAAAACAAGTAATTAAAAAAAAAAAATTAAGCTATGAATGATTGTTCTAAACTTTTTACTAACCTGAAACTACATAGTCAAAGGAGCTTAACGATTTTTCTTTTTTTCCAGGGCAAGTAGTCAAAAACTTTAATTTCGGAAGTACTAATTTTAGGCCAAAGGGATAGATCATTATGCCAGTCCGTTTTGGGCAATAAATATGAATCTGGAATATAACACACACCTCCATCTGGCTTCACTAAAGTTAATTTTTCAATGTATCTCTGTTTTGCAGTCTCGTCTAAATTTTCTGCATAAGCAGAAAGAAATAAGGGCAATTTACTATACTGGTGATCTGCCATCGCTATGCTTTTCCCAAGCTTTTTTGCCAACCACTCATAAAAGTTGAGATGCTTGTTTATAAACATGGAACTGCCCTGTACATTGAACTTCCTATACAGTACGAAGCCAAAAATCAGGTATCTGGATTTTTTGTCCTGCCTAAAAAATATAATGTTTTGGTTTAAATACTTGGATAATATGTAAATTCAAGTAAAAAATAATATATTCTATTTTACCCATAATCTGCAATATTCTTTTTATCAACTTTAATAATAAATAAAATTTTTGAAATACTTGCATACAAAAAATTAGTACTAGTTACAATAAAATAAGGAAAACATACTTTTTTTTTTGTTGTTTGTTTGTTTTAGTATAGTCCTTACAATGCCTAGGAATGCTGAGTATTAAATTATTGATCTGATCTTAAGGAAGATTTCTCTACGCAGTAAGCAATGCTCTCCGAAGTTCCGGTACACATGTAGGAGGTGGTTCACGAACTACAACTCGTCGGAAAAGCATGTCCTACACATGCTCTATCGGATTCTAGTCAGGTGAGAATGCTGGCCATTGCTTCAGATTGTAGGCATCCGTGTACAACGTTGGCATGGTGAGGACGCGCATTGTCATCCATAAACACAAATTCTGGGCTCATGGGCACCCCTAAAAAAAACGTACATGCTGTTCCTGAATGATGTCCTGATAAATCTGGCCTATCATTCTTCCGATCTGAACACGCAGATCTGTTCTGGTGCCCAATATGATTCCCCCCCCCCCCCACACCAAACGAGCACTCCTGCCCCATAGCAACGGTGTTGTTCAATGATGCTGTTTTGGGGGTAATGGGTACCTGACGTTCTACATATTAAAGTCTGGCAGGAATCACACTGCAAGCTAAACCTGGACTCGTCGGAAAACATCACATAAGCTGACTGTGCCGCTGTCCACATTGCATGTTCTCTACTCCAAGTTAACCGCTGGCACAGTGCATTGCCGTGAGTGGAACAGATCTAACAGGCCTGCGAGCATATAGACCAATATCTCCCAAACGTCTATACATGGTTTGTCTTGAAACTGTGGCACTCATGGCTGCTGACAGCTGACGAAACAGGTCTGTTGCTGTGCTTTATTTGCTTATTTTAGCAGTTACTGCCAAATACCGGTGGTCATTCTGCATTGTAACTCGGGGCCGAGCAGTACTGTAACATCGACTGGCATTTCCATGATTTTGGAATCAATGCCAAAGCCTAGAGATGACATTTTGGGCGATTCTAAGTTCCCCCGATACTTCTCTCTGAGTACGCCCACATTCTAGTCGGCCAATAATTCTACCACATAAAAAATTATCTGCATGCGTCCTCTGTGTCATAACCATTCGGTTGTGGCACTGAGCAGCACACAACGCTTGTGAATAATTTTCCTTCTTTGCTCCCATTTCTTATCTTCCCTTCTTCAGGTATTCAGGGGGAGTCACGCACCCCGGGCCCGAGTGATCTTTTTTCCCTCTCCTTCTTTTGTTTTATTCCCCTTCCCTTTTATTTCTTTCACCTTTGGTTTGGTTTATTTTGCTTTTGTTGCCAATAAGTTTTTGGTACTTACTTGTTCCTGTTGTTTTGTTCTTTGGAAAAAAAAAATCTTAAAAAAATTATAAAATTTGAAAAAACCAAAAAAATGAAACTACTCACCTTGTTCCCTGACCTTTTTTTTGTTTCTACTCACCTTATTTTTACTCACCCTTTTGTTCTCATTTGTTATGCTAAAAACCTTAAAATTACTAATATATTAATTAAGCTAAGTCCGGTGTAGATGTGGCGCTGGCTATTGGGTTGGCGATTTGGTGAGGGTCTCGCGGTAGTCTAGCCTTGGGAGCACACTGGGAGACTGGTGCCCTTGGTGAAGGTGAGACAACGGTGACTACTCGAACGAGAAACACCGGACTACCACGACTGCCACATGTGATTCCCAATCTGGGTCGACGGTCTGGTAGCTGGTGAGTCCCAGCTGGGTGTCCCAGGGAGCGATTCTGAAAACCCTTTGCTTTCCGTCCGTTCAAGAAATCGGCTGACTTGTGGGACTAAGGAAACCCTCGACCCTTTTTTCTTTTCTCAATATGGCGACAAATAAAGGAAATACGAATAATGCGTCTGGCTCGGGCCAAGCTGATCAAATTTCAAAAATTAATTCTTGGGCGGATAGGATGGAAGAATTTTCTTCTTCATTAAATGAAAAGAATATCTTCGATAGTAATGAGGCACGTTTCTTTATTATAAAACGAAATGAGGGCGACTTTTCTAAAACATCTCCATTTTTAATCCAGAAATCCTTGCGATCGATGGTAGGTGAACCAAAAAGTATTAAAAAGCTTCGCTCTGGAGAGTTATTGATTGAAGTGGCAAACAGCAAACAAGCTACAAATATAAGAAAATGTAATAACTTTGGTAATATACCCATAACTGTATCTGCCCACCGAACACTGAATACTAGCCGTGGAGTAATTTCTGAAGCTGACTTACAATATGTATCGGAAACTGAAATTTTGGAAAATCTTAAAGATCAAAACGTTGTTGCTGTTCGTCGTATTTCTATTTTTCGAGAGGGCAAACAAATTCCCACCAAGCATTTAATTCTAACAATTGACTCGCCTAAATTACCACAATCAATAAAAGCCGGATATCTATGTTAGACACTTTAAGGTCTATCTTAAACAAACTTATATTAAGCAGAAAAAACTGCAATAGAATTATTTATGTTTAGAAAATTTCAATTTGACTAGTATGTAAAAGTTTCAGACTCAGTAAAGACAAAAATATTTTTTAAACGAAAATTAATTTATTCATGAAAATATAATAGATTAGAAAAAAACAATTATAACAATGATTAGGAAACAATTTAATATCAATATATATATATAACAAAAAAATTTTCAAATTCAATATAACAAGATTAATTCTCAACATCAATTCAAAATCATATTACCCCTCCAATCACATACAGTACACTCTCAAAAATCCGCACAGCTTAAAACGAAGTGTTTTGCGGATTTCTGAATTTTGCAGATTTTAGAGTAATTTCTTTTATTTACATCTAAGAACCTCATTTAAGTAGAAAATCTTTAAGAAACAATTTATTTGTTATGCATACAATGCTGAAATAAAGTGTGCCTATTAAAAGTACAAATATTTCATTAAATTTTAATTTAAGGAGCAATTTTTATACATCATATTATAGTTACAAATTATCTAGATTTTTGAAAAGTCTGATCAATAGTAGTTTAAGTAAGAATATTCATACATATTTATTTTCCTATAACCTGCAAAAATGTCAGCAATTCTTGGTCAATCACATAAGTTTGTACTATGAAATAATTTGAATATTTATCTTCATGTGAGAAAATCTTTCATGAAACTGTCTTTCTCCTTCTTCCTCTAAATTAATATAATTTATTTTTTGATAATTATACATAATTACACTTATCATTTTCTCCTCTGTAATATGCTGAGTGATTGGTGATTCATCAACACCTGTTAATAATTGATTTATCTCCTAATACAGTTGAAGTTTTGCAATCTACTAATCAACAAATCAGTTGTGACAATGTTTGTTTACATTGCAAATGATATGCAGATTTTAGAGAATTGCGGATTTTAGGGTTGCGGATTTTTGAGAGTTGACTGTATTTGGGTTACTTGATAATACATGGAAGAAAAACGAAGTCTTTTGGTATCACACTCAAGTTCTTTTACATGGTCTACGCATGACCAACGTGGAAAATGGAACAAACAACATCGCTTCACACCGGTACAAGCATTTTTACCAGAAGAACGATCAGACACATATACTGTAACACCGAAACCATATTGAAGAAAAAAACAGATGAAACATTAGTTGAAAATCAAAACTCCGCACAAGAATTTTCGAAGATCGCGGTCGCCAAATGACCAGCGAATGCCATTGAAAGATAAAGTCAGCTAAACTATATCACACTTCATGGTCGCCAAATGACCAATGAATAGAACGTGTAAATTACTCGGTTTGAGCTTAATTTTAGTAGAAGATCAAAGTCAATTTGTGGTCGCCGCATGACCAACGATCTCGATAAATCATTAAAGTTCAAAAAACAAACTTTGCATAAAAAGTCCTCAAATAAGCTAATCATTTAAACTTCTGAAGAAACTATTGCATATAAAAAAAAAAAAAAAATATCTCAAACTTAAACAAGTGTAAACAGATATTAACATTATAAAACTATCAAACTTTAACGACAACAATTTAACATTCGATTTATCTAAATATTCAAATACGAGTTCAGCATACAGAACATAACTATTCCAAAAGAACAGCCGCCCGCAGCTATTCAAACCGGGACTCCAAGCCAAGGCTAGCAGGAGCACACTGGAACTGAACTCAGCTGAAACTGCCGTATCTCCAAACATCATGGCCTTATATTCTATCTAAACAAACCGATCTGTATAACAACGTTGACCGCCACGCCACGACATCCGGTGGTGAAAATCGAAACATAATAAAAAATGACAATTTCCAAGAAGTGGCAACAGCTCAAACAAGAAAGATTATGCAGACGAGAAATGGCAACGCCGATATAGTAAACAAAGTAACGATGTTTGAAAAGAATAGATGCAAAGTAATTTTAAATATCTAAGGGATTTAATAAATAAAGGTAAGTTTAAATATATATTTAAGATAAAAAAAATAAGTAAATTCAAATGTTCCTTAATTTTAATATGAGGACACTGATATGGATATCAATCTAAAATGCCCTATTAGACCATACTTTCCAAATCCCCTGCGATGCTTTAAATGTCAACGTTTCGGCCATTCAATGACCTCTTGCCGTGGAAATACAACATGTGCTCGCTGCAGTGCAGTGGGCCATGACAGTAAAAATTGCGAAGCTCCCGTCTGCTGCATTAACTGCAAAAGAGATCATCCTGCATATTCAAAAGCATGTGAAAAATGGAAATTAGAAAAAGAGATCCAAACTGTGAAAATAAATGAAAATTTCTCATATCCTCAAGCTCGAAAAATAGTAGAATCCAGGACGCCTACCATTGGTAAATCATACTCCAGCTTTCACTTCCAGCAAAAAAACTTATCATACAATAGATAGCAACACAGACTGAATGCCTCGAACAAACCAGCCAAACAGTTATTGCATTAAAAAATAACACAATACAATCTAAGTCTAATCAAACCCTGCATTCTTCTCAGCTTAACCCCAAAAAACCAACAGTGCCTAAGAAAAACACACCGAATTTGAGAAAAACCCTGTCTGACAAAAGCCATAATTCTGTATCTTATAAGCATTCTACCTCTACTTCCACTAAAAGTACAATTAAAAAGAAAAAAACTGAACCTAAACCCATCACCAATACTCTTAAAACTGACACTGTCAATAATGTTACACATGAAGACACACTTAGCCTCCATCCATCTGATGATGAGGACAGCATGTCCACTGTATCGGAAGACAATAACGCAGATATTTTAATCTAAAAATAATAAAAACATGACTTATTTCATTTCCTGGAATTGCCGAGGTTTTAATCATAAACGAGACGATATTAAGGAGATTATTTTTAATCATAAACCTGTTTGTTTTTCATTCCAGGAAACTTATCTTAGACAAAACGATAATGTTAATATCTGTGGCTACAATTGCTTCAGGAAAGACTTTCTAAGAACTGACAGAGCTACAGGTGGTGTAGCTCTTTTAATTTCCAGTACCGTTCCACATACTAATATCCCTTTAAATACCAACATCCAGGCAGTTGCAATCCAATTGCATATCCATATGTTACTGACTGTTTGCTCCATATACTTACCACCCAATATGCCTGTCAACCAGAATGACCTCAATAGCCTCATTTCTCAAATACCTACTCCATTTTTTATCCTTGGTGATTTTAATGGGCATAGCCCTCTTTGGGGAAGTCCCGATACAAATGGTCGCGGGCAACTCATAGAAAACTTCATTAGTGACAATTCTTTATGTCTTTTAAAAAACGGCAGCAATACATACTTTCATGAGCCATCCAGGACATTTCATGCCATTGACCTTGCAATTTGCTTTCCTACTCTCTTTCCATATTTTAATTTTTTTGTTTGTGACGATCTACATAATAGTGATCATTTTCCTTTGTTTTTATCATTTTATAATTATGACTAGACTCATCCCAAGAAGCCCCATTTTTCTATGACAAGGCCGATTGGGTTACTTTTACTTTAAATCCATCTATCACGAGAAATATGACTGAGGGCGATATCAATAAGGCTGTAACTCTTGTCAGCCAATGTATTATTAATGCTGCTAACAGCTCTATCCCAAAATCCAGTGGACATCACTCTAAACATTCTAAACCTTGGTGGAACGAAGAATGCAGGCTAGCGAAAAGGAAGCAACAAAAAGCATGGGGGATTTTCCGCAGGTATCCAACAAGTAATTATATTTTATTTAAATAAACTAGGGCACATGCACGGAAAACTCGTAGAAAAGCTCAAAAGGAGTCCTGGATCAACTATGTCTCCAGCATAACTTCTAATATTAGCAGCAAAAAATTATGGCATCGTGTCAAAAAATGTATGGGAATTTATACAAATCAAAGTATTTCCTTCTTAAAAGATAATGGTCAAACTATAACATCTACAAAAAATATTGCTAATACCATCGGGCAAACTCTTTCAGACATCTCCAGCTCTAGTTCCTATAATGAACCCTTTCTATCCTACAAGCAAAACTCCGAACGCTCCACTATAAACTTCAAATCCTGCTCATTAGAAAGTTATAATGCACCTTTTACAGAAGACGAATTAAAATTTTGTTTAAAATGCTGTCATAATTCTGCTCCTGGGCCTGATGGCATTACCTATCTCATGATCAAACATCTGTCAAAGGAATCTCTCAAAAACTTACTTCACTTGTACAATAGGATCTGGTCTCAACAAGTATTTCCTGCTGCATGGCACAATGCTATTGTCATTCCTTTTCAAAAACCTGGGAAAGATGCAACTAATCCAAAAAATTACAGACCAATAGCCCTCACTAGTTGTTTGTGCAAAATTCTTGAGAAAATGGTAAATACAATACTGGTTTTTATCTTGGAAAGTAATAGCAGTATTTCTCCATGGCAAAGTGGTTTTCGACGTGGCCGTTCAACAATTGACAATATTTTACTGCTTGAGACAAACATCCGAAAAGCTCATGTAAAACGTAATAATTTAGTTTCAGTATTTTTCGACCCCTAGGGGGGTACCTTCTTCAGGTATTCAGGGGGAGTCACGCACCCCGGGCCCGAGTGATCTTTCTTTCTCTTCCTTTTTTTTTTTGTCCTTCTCCCTTCCTTTTATTTCTTTTAAATTTTTTTTGTATTTTTCTTTATTATTTTTATTTTATTTTATTTTATTTTATTTTATTTATTTTTTTATTATTATTTTTGCTTATAAGTTTTTGGCATTTTTTCTTGCTTGTATTTTTGGTTTTTACGGCCAACAAGGGTTTGGTACTTGTTCTTGTTTATTGTTCATAAAAAAAAAAAAAATTGGAAAAAAAAATAAAAAATTTGAAAAATTTACAAAAAAATGAAACTATACTTACCTTGCTTTACTCACCTTTTTGGTTTCTACTTACCTTGTTTATTTTCACTCACCTTTATTTTTTGGTCTTGTTGTTTATACTAATATTACTTAACTTCTAAAACATTAACCAAGCTGAAAACGGTGTAGATGTGGCGCTGGTTATTGGGTTGGCGATTTGGTGAGGGTCTCACGGTAGTCTAGCCTTGGGAGCACACTGGGAGACTGGTGCCCTTGGTGAAGGTGAGACAACGGTGACTACTCGAACGAGAAACACCGGACTAACACGACTACCACATGTGATTCCTGATCTGGGTCGACGGTCTGGTAGCTGGTGAGTGGTTATGGGTATCCCAGGGAGTGATTCTGAAAACCCTTTGCTTTTCCGTCTGTTCAAGAAACGGGCTGACTTGTGGGACTAAGGAAACCCTCGACCCTTTTTATTTATCTCATTATGGCGACAAATAAAGGAAATACGAATAATGCGCTTGGCTCGGGCCAATCCCTCAATGCTAACTCGAATAATACTGCATGGGCAGATAGAACAGAAGAATTTTTTTCTAGCTTACCTGAAAAAGTAATTTCCACTTACAATGAGGCAAGATTTTTTGTAATCAAGCGTAATGAAGGTGACTTTTTTAAAACGTCACCATTTCTAATACATAAAGCTATTCAATCAGTTGTGGGTGAACCAAAGTCAATTAAGAAAATCAAATCAGGAGAACTTTTAATCGAAGTAGAAAGCATTCAGCAAGCAAGTAACCTCAAAAAATGCACACTTTTTGCTAATATTCCCGTTACTGTTACTACTCACCGAACATTAAATACCAGTCGAGGAGTTATTTCAGAGCCTGACCTTCAATACATACCAGAAGACGAAATACTTGAGAATTTAAAAGATCAGAAAGTTATAGCAGTTAGACGCATTTCAATTTCTCGTGAAAATAAACAAATCCCAACTAAGCACATAATACTCACTTTTGATTCTCCGAAACTCCCTTGCTCTATAAAAGCTGGATACCTGGAATGCCCTTTAAGACCATACATCCCAAATCCTCTGCGCTGCTTCAAATGCCAACGTTTTGGTCACTCAAAAAATTCTTGCCGTGGTAATCTCACATGTGCACGCTGTGGTGGTGTGGGCCATGATAATGAGAACTGTGAAGCTCCCATATGTTGTGTAAACTGCAAAAAAGACCACCCATCTTATGCTAAAATATGCGAAAAATGGAAATTCGAAAAAGAGATTCAGACTGTGCGTACCAAGGAAAATATATTTTGAAGCCAGAAAAATTGTTGAAACCAGAACACCCACAATTGGAAAATCCTTCGCTGCTGCTGTTGCTTCTATTAAAGTACCCAAAAATTACAAAACAATCTCCACACAAACAGATATTATTACTAAGAGCATCCCTCCTGAAGAAGCCAAAAATAATTTGCAAAAAGTTCAAGAAAAGCCTGCTCAAACACCTAATTTATCACGCCAAACACCTAATTCTTCAAAGCCAATATATCCTAAAAAAAGCTCACAAATTCTGAAAAAACCCATGTCTCATAAAAATCGCAGCTCTGAACCTCTAAAGCATGGAAATTCTCAAAACAACTTGGTTAAAAGGAAAAAAATACCTAAGCTAACAGAGTCTATAAAATCAAAAGAAAGTAATATAGCTAAACAAGTGGACTTAATAAGCCTTCATCCTTCTGATGGAGAAGGTATGTCTACTGCATCAGAAGATGACGACGTAGATGTGTTAATCTAAAAACCAAATCATAATGACTAATTTCATTTCCTGGAATTGCAGAGGTTTTAACAATAAACGGGATGAAATAAAAGACATTGTCTTTAATCATCGACCAATTTGCTTTGTTTTTTAAGAAACGTATCTAAAGCAAAATCATAAGACTAAAATTCGTGGCTACAACTGTCTAAGGAAAGATTACATTCAATCTGACAGAGCTACAGGTGGTGTGGCTCTATTAATCTCCAATAATGTTCCTCACACAAATATACCTTTAAACACAAATATTCAAGCCATAGCTGCCCAAATCCACATCAATATGCTAATAACCATCTGTACTGTCTATTTAACACCTAATATGTCTGTACCAAAACAAGATCTGAATTATTTAATTTTGCAACTCCCTGCCCCATTCTTAATTTTCGGTGACTTCAACGGACATAACCCGCTTTGGGGGAGCCCCAATGTTAATTCCCGTGGACAAGTCATTGAAGACTTCATCAATGATAATTCTTTATGTCTTTTAAACAATGGGGACAATACTTATTTCCACGAACCATCTGGGACTTTTCACGCAATAGACCTTGCAATCTGTTCTCCAATTCTTTACCCATATTTTAATTTTTTTGTTTCTGACGATCTGCATGGCAGTGATCATTTTCCTTTATTTTTATCGCTTTATAATTTCAATCAAGTTAACCACCATAGTAATCCTCATTACATTTATGACCAAGCCAATTGGACTACTTTCTCTTGTAATGCCTCCATTACTTCTGCAATGATTGAGGGCGATATTAACAGTGCTGTTTCACATGTCAGCCATTGTATCATTAATGCAGCTAACATTTCGATTCCAAAATCATCTGGATATCCTTTTAAACACTCTCGACCTTGGTGGAATGAAGACTGTAAAATTGCAAAAAGGCACCAACAAAAAGCGTGGGGGATTTTTCGGAGATATCCCACTACAGCAAATTATATTGCATATAAACAAGCTAGAGCAAGTGCACGTAGGATTCGTAGAAAATCCCAAAAGGAATCATGGATTGATTATGTATCCAGCATTACATCGAATACTAGTAGCAAACAATTGTGGCATCGTGTCAAGAAAGCCATGGGCATTTATTCTAATGACAGTATTTCTTTTCTTAAAGATAATGGTCAGACAATCACTTCCACCCAAAACATTGCAAACACTATTGGTAAAACTTTATCCCACATTTCCAGCTCAAACTCATACTCAGAGCCCTTTCTATCATACAAACTACGTTCTGAATGCTCTGCAATTAACTTCAGATCTCGCTCATATTATGAATACAATAGCCCATTTACAGAAAATGAACTGAACAATAGTCTGAAACTCACTCATAACTCCGCTCCTGGTCCCGATGGTATCAGTTACCTTATGATCAAACATCTATCCAAAGCATCCCTTAAAAATCTACTTCATCTCTTCAATAGAATCTGGACTGAAAATATCTTCCCCGTTGCTTGGCACGATGCTATTGTTATACCCTTTCCAAAACCAGGTAAAGATACTACAGACCCAAAAAATTATAGACCTATTGCTCTCACTAGCTGCCTTTGTAAATTGCTTGAGAAAATGATAAATACTAGACTTGTTTTCACTCTTGAAAAAAATAATCTAATTTCTCCATGGCAAAGTGGTTTTAGACAAGGCCGTTCTACTATTGACAATATCCTCTTGCTTGAGACTAATATACGGAATGCTATTGTTAGACGTAACCATTTGGTGTCAATTTTCTTCGACATTGAAAAAGCATATGACAAAACCTGGTGTTATGGCATTTTAAGGGACCTTTTTAATTTGGATTTAAGGGGCAATCTTCCTATATTCATTGAGAATTTTTTAAAGGTGAGACGCTTTCAAGTTCGAATTAGATCAGTGTACTCAGACTTTTACTTCCAGGAGGAGGGGGTTCCTCAAGGTAGTGTTTTAAGTGTAACACTTTTCTCTTTAAAAATTAACAATATACTAAAACAACTACCTCAAAATGTTCATGGGAGCCTGTATGTTGACGACCTGCAAATTTCTTGCCAAGGGAATGATATGCGTTTTATTGAACGCCAGCTACAAATAGCTGTCAATAACATTATTAAATGGACAAATGGAAATGGTTTTACTTTCTCTGCTGACAAGACACACTGTGTGCATTTTTGCCGCAAACGAGGACTCCATCCCGATCCAGAGATTTTTATTGACAATAGAGCTATTTCCGTTGTTGACTCAGCCCGTTTTTTAGGTATTGTTTTTGACAAGAAACTCAATTTTAAGCCTCATATTGAATATTTAAGGACAAAATGTAACAAGACTTTAAATCTTTTAAAGGTACTTTCAAATACCTATTGGGGAGCAGATCGTACTTCCTTACTGAAAATTTACCGAGCTGTTATCCGTTCTAGACTAGATTATGCCTGTCAGGTTTATGGTTCAGCCCCTGTTTCCTATCTTAAGAAACTGGACACCGTACATCACAGTGCGCTTAGATTTTGTTCAGGGGCTTTCCGCACTTCTCCAATCTTTAGTCTTTATGCTGACTGTGTGGAGCCTTCTCTTGCCAGTATTAGACAACAACTATCGTTGGATCTCTATTATCGCATTCGTTCACATCCTAATCATCCACTTCATCCTCATTTAAATAACAACAATGAAAATCTTTTTCTGATTCGTCCATCTTACATTCCACATTTTGGTCTTCGGATTAAAAACCTTCTTGCAGGCACCTCTCATATTCATACCAAAGTTCGTCCCCGGTCTCTTTTAAACATGACACCTTGGAATTTCCAGGCTATTTCCTGTCTTTATCCGTTTAATGGTTTTGACAAATCTAACACAGATGCTTCCATTTTTCAAGCCCTTTTCTCATCTCATCGCTCTGAATATAAGAATTATATTGAGATTTTTACTGACGGTTCCAAGACAAGTAATAAAGTTGGCTGTGGTGTTGTCACTGGTAACACCATTTATAGCTATCAACTGCCTAGTTCTTTTTCTATTTTTTCTGCTGAATTTTTTGCTGTTGAGGTCGCTCTTAATATTATTTCACCTCATCCCAATCGAAAATTCATAATATACACAGACTCTAAGAGTGTTCTGGATTCTCTTTCATCTAGCTCTTGTAACCTGACTTTCATTTCAATTTTAAAAACTTACAACGACCTTCTGAAAAAGGGATTTGACATCTTGTTTTGCTGGGTTCCTGGTCATGTTGGCATCGAAGGCAATGAAGCAGCGGACAAAGCCGCAAGGCAGGCTTCTGTTTTTTTAAACTGTCCCGTTCCTTATGATGACATTAAACACACATTTAGAGGCTTTTTTAAAGGTATTTGGCAAAGGGAGTGGAATAATCAAAATAATAATAAATTGCAAGAAATCAAACCTCAAATAGTTATCTGGCCTACACTTACTCCTAGAAAATATGATGTAATTATTACTCGTCTGCGAATTGGCCATTCAAGACTCACACATAAACACTTGTTACTTGGACAGCAGGAGCCCACTTGCCCGAAATGTCATTATGTTTCACTTACAATTCGTCATATACTCACCGATTGTCCATGTCTTCGGCATTTATACAGATATTACTTTCATTCATCATCTCCAAATCTGACAGACCTTTTGGGTACTATTCCACATCATCATTTGACCAACTTCTTAAAAGAAGCAGGCTTTTATAATGATCTCTGATTTTATTTTTTACACTTTATCACTTTTTACTTCTGTTTTTACTATATACACTGTTTATTTTTTACATATGCTTTTATTATATACACTGCTTATTTTTTGACATCTGATTTTATTAATTACATTGTTCATTTCATTATATACACTGTTCATAACTTTTTAAATCATTTTATCGTATACACAGTGTACTCTGTTTTCTATTTTTTTAAATATTTGTCTTTCTTACATTTTTTAACTTTTTACATTATTCTATTTTTAACATTGAATGTGTTGTTTTTTTATGACCATCTGGATGGGTAAACCCATCCAGAAGCTACACTCTATTCTTTAAACTATTGTTTGGCGCAGTATGTCCCATTGCGGACCTTGCGCCAATAAAAGGCAACCAACCAACCAGTATTTTTCGATATTGAAAAGGCGTATGATAAGACATGGCGATATGGTATTTTAAGGGATCTTTTTAATTTAGACTTTCGTGGAAATCTTCCTATTTTTATTGAAAATTTTTTAAAACTCAGACGCTTCCAAGTTCGCATTGGTTCAGAATACTCGGATTTCTACCATCAGGAAGAAGGTGTACCTCAAGGCAGTGTCTTGAGCGTTACACTCTTCTCTTTAAAAATTAACAACATTTTAAAACAATTACCGCTAAGCGTTCATGGTAGTTTATATGTGGACGACCTGCAAATCTCTTGCCAGGGTAATGACATGCGTTTCATTGAACGCCAATTACAACTTGCTATCAAAAATATTATTAAGTGGACACATGAAAACGGGTTTAACTTCTCTGCTGACAAAACACAGTGTGTGCATTTTTGTCGTAGACGTGATCTTCACCCTGATCCAGAACTTTTTATTAATAACAGACCTATCTCAGTTGTTGACTCTGCTCGCTTTTTGGGTGTAATTTTTGACAGGAAACTTACTTTCATTCCACATATTTTAAATCTTAGGACGAATTGTGATAAAAAATTAAATATTCTGAAAGTGCTTTCCAATACTTTCTGGGGTGCTGATCGTACTTCCTTGCTTAAGATCTATAGAGCAATCATCCACTCTAGGCTAGAATCTGTTCAGGTGCCTTTCGTACATCTCCCATTCTTAGTCTATATACTGACTGTGTAGAGCCATCTCAGTATGACCAGGCAAAAACTTTCACTTGAACTATATTTCCGCATTCTATCACATCCTCATCATCCACTCCATCCTCATTTTTGCAACAATGATCATATTTTATTCCATAATCGCCCCTCTTGCATTCCTCATTTTAGCCTAAGAATGAGAAACATTCTTGTTGGTATGCCTCACATTGACACTAATTTCGTAGTAGGCCTCTCTTGGCTATTACACCATAGAACTTTAGGGTAATTTCCTGCATTCACCCTTTTTAAAAATTTTGACAAATCAAACACAGATGCTTCAATTTTCCGGTCACTATATGCTTCTCATTGCTGCAGTTACAAGGACTACATCAAAATTTTTACAGATGGCTCAAAGGCAGGCGATAAAGTAGGCTCTGGTATTGTTTCTGGTACAACTACTTTTAGCTATCATCTTCCAAGTTCCTTTTCAGTTTTCTCGGCAGAATTTTTTGCAATTGAGGTCGCACTTAACTTCATTTCTTCTCATCGCTATAGAAAATTTATAATTTACACAGACTCAAAAAGTGTTCTCGATTCTCTTTCTTCCATCTCATGTTCATCCTCATTTATTTCAGTTTTAAAATCATATAACGACCTGTTGAAAAAGGGATTTGATATTTTATTTTGTTGGGTTCCTGGACATGTTGGGATTAATGGTAATGAAACTGCTGATAAGGCTGCAAAACAGGCTTTAACTACTCGTAACTGCCCAGTTCCATACGCAGATTTAAAGCATGTCCTCAAACAGTCCCTTAAAATCCTTTGGCAAAGAGAGTGGGAATGTCAAGTGATTAATAAACTACAAAATATCAAACCACACATAACAGTCTGGCCTACACTCTCACCAAGGAAGTACGATGTCATTCTCACCCGTCTCAGTATAGGGCATTCCAGGCTAACACATAAGCACTTACTTCTGGGAGAACAAGAACCTGACTGTCCTAAATGTCATTTTACTTCACTTACCATTCGCCATGTACTAACAGATTGCCCATGCCTTCGTCATTTGTACAGACGTTATTTTAAATCATCATCACCAAATCTGACAAGCATTATAGGTACTAATCCTCATCCTTTACTGACAAACTTTCTAAAAGAGGCTGATTTTTATTACGATATCTGATTCTATTTTTTACACTATTCATTTTTTTACATCTGTTTTTATTATATACTCTGTTATCTATTTTTTTACTTCTGGTTTTATTGTATACACTGCTCATTATTTTTAAATCATTTCATCTTATACACTGTTAGCCCTGTTATCTGTTATTTTTGATTTTGTGACTTCATTATTTTTTAACTTTTTACCCATTTTTGTGTTTTAGTGACCATCTGGATGGGTAAACCCATCCAGAAGCTATCCTTTAATTTCACATATTTGCTTGGCGCAGTATGTCCCATTGTGGACCTTGCGCCATTAAAAGACAACCAACCAACTAACCCATTTCTTATCTACCCCCTTCTTATACTTTTGTCATTGTAACATTATACGGCATCATCTGATGGCTTTCTATAATTTGCATATTATTCTTAAAGATGTATGTTAGGGTGGGCCGAAAATGCACTTTTGCACAAACTTTCGAAATCGATGAGGCTTGGGGGCGGAAAAGTTGTGTATTGGGTTGCTCAGTAACCATGTAAAAATTTTTTGAAATCGAACAATATCTTCAGGTGGCGCCGGCGCCTTAAAAATTTGAAATTTTGACTAAAACAGACCTTTTTCTTCTAAAAACACGATTTTTTGCATTTTCGAAATAGATTACGCTCTAGTGCGGAAAAGTTGTGTATTGGGTTGCTCAGTAAACATGTAAAATTTTTTTGAAATCGAACAATATCTTCAGGTGGCGCCGGCGCCTTAAAAATTTGAAATTTTGACTAAAACAGACCTTTTTTTTCTAAAAACACGATTTTTTGCATTTTCGAAATAGATAACGCTCTAGTGCGGAAATGTTTAGTATTGAGTTGCTAAGTAGCTGTGTAAGTTTTTTTTAAAAATGCAGCTCTTTGCTTATCTCAGAGGAAATTCACTGAGATAACCCAGAACTCACTGTTATCCACACTTACTGGATATCTAAAGTTAGCAGAGGTTTAAAAAAAAACAATTTTCCATCTAAAAAACTTACATTGGAAAGTGCGATTTAAATTTGACTTGGATGAAAATTTAAGTGTATGACACAATTGAAGACAAGTTAAATTTACGTTATAATTTCAGGTTTTATTAAAAACTTTAAACAAAATATAAATTTAACAACAACAGTAATAAAGTTAACAGTATATTAAATTACAACTTATTCAACCCAGCTCAAGTGTGTTTCACAAAAACTTAAAACATTCTACCATGGCCCAGAAAAACCAAAAATAAAAATGTAACACTGAGGAAGGCATTAGTAACATTTAACATAAACGAAAATAAACACCGGCAGAGTAAAATCATATTAAAAGACAATTTACATCGTCCAAAAGGTAACGTGACACAAAACTAAATGTGAGCAAAAACCACATGCACAATCACCGATATTTATAGTAAAACAACAACCGGCAAAGACAACGCCTACATCCGGGAATCAATAATCTTATGCGAGGATGATAGAAAGAACGCCGGAACGAGTTCACCATCTGCTGAAAATTCCAGTAATTAAATATTCCATACTAAAGTATAGCTCTAAGAAGAGTGATCAACCAAGCATTCCAGGCTAAAGTATAGCTCTGAGAAATGGGATCAACTAAACATTCCAGGCTAAAGTATAGCTCTGAGAAACGTGATCAACTAAACATTCCAGGCTAAAGTATAGCTCTAATAAGCGTGATCAACCTTAAAAAGTAAACAAATGAGGAAAATTACTTTAAGATATTGAACTTCTATTAAAGACTTATTTAACTGATTAAATTGATAAAGGTAAGTTTTAAAAGGAGATTTATATAAGAAATAAAGTTTATATTTAGAGATTTAAGTTAACAAGAAGTATTTTTAAAATAAAGATATTGTTATTATACGTAACACTCACCACGAGGAGGTGGCTGCATATCGAGTTCCACCCGTGCCCTCCCAACCACCCAACCATATAATGGACACTGAGATTTTATTAAATATTTCACTTTTCTGTTGCCTGATCTTCTTCGCCTTTTTTGTGTTTCGACTTGCTTTCAAATGAAGGAATTATTCTTTGTGATTCTAATTTCGCCCTTATAAGGCCATCCCTTTCGATTTGTCCCACCACAGAAGCTGAAGCAACTGTCACTATTTTTACTGCCCTCTCCACTGCTTGGATGTGGCATGGAAACTCTTTTATTTCTAGTAAAGATATTTTCTCCTTTAGAATATTTCGGAAATCTTCATTGCTGACTGCACGAAGCATAGGTGGCTCCGTAACAACTGATTGGTGCCAATCAATTAGGTCCGTATAATCTTTTGCTTCGAATTTTATTACAGGAACAGTGAACCGCCGGATACCTTCTTGTTTATTTTCCCTGGCTTTTAAAATTCTTCGTATTGCAAGCAGTCGGATGTAATTTCGTTCATCCGTAAGCATCGAAAGAAGAATATTTTCAGGATGCGCAAAAAAAGAATTTCGGCTTATTACGCCATCCACGACAGTCTTCAAGTCATCTGGGAGATAACGTGACAAGCTAATCATCTTCCATAAGTGTCTAGCACCATCTTTGCAATGCGGTTTGGATTTTATATCAAACCACATCGGCACATACACTTTAATTATAAACTCTACTAAGGTTTTCAGTTCTGCTGAAACATTTGTAACTGAAATGTACAGGCGCAAAACTCGACATGCTGCCGTTAGCCAACGGGAGTGCGCTAGCTTTCCTGGTTTTTTCTCTGCTAGGGCAACAGAGCAGTAACCTGATGTTACAGCTTCATAAATTTGCAGCATATATTGTTGATCTGTACTCAGATCTTTTCGAAGCTCTTCTGATATTGCTACTAACTCTACGACATCAACCTTTTTGAAATTGACTACCGGTTTCAGCTCACAGGTTTCGAGATCTTTTCCTATTGGACCAGAAAAGGTTTCAGGACCACTTGTTTGACCGTCTAGCTTTTTTAGAAGATGCCGCAACGGTAACTCATTTGCGTGTAACATGCATATGAGCCATTGAAGAGATCTACCAATATCTTCTTCTATGAGACGTATAACTCCAGTCTTGCAACCTGTGTTAACGGGTGTCCCATCGCAGCCAACTGCCAAAAGAGTTTCAGTGTTGATATCATTCTGTAAAAGATATTCAGCGATGCTGCTCTTAATAGATTTTGCAGTACCACTAGCTGGAGAAACATGGCCGATATATTCAGATCCAGGTTCTTGTATTAAAACTACATGTTCTTCAATAACCGTTGTCCTGTGCTTTTTGTTTCCCTTGATTTGATCTGCTAAAGTTTTATCTTTTCGTCCGTCAAAAAAGAGGGCTTGAAGCTCTTCTGGTTTTCCTTTACATTGTAGTTCCTTTCGTTTTCTCATTCTCTCTCTTCTTATTTTATTTTTATCTGTAACTTTGGAACGATTATTATCAGAAATCATTCCGACATCTTCAAGAACTGCAGAAATAATTTTCGCTGCAGGCCTGTCTCCAATCCCTGCACTATCGCAGGCGAGTGCTGTGTTTGGCAGTTTTATCCTCATCTGGCTGATTACCTTGGTCTCTCTTTTCGTTTTTCTGGAATGGTTCTCTCTGGATCTAGGAGGAGTGTATTCTTCATCATTACGCGTTTCATATTCAAATTCTTCGTTCTCACAATCCTCGAATTCAGGCGACTCAAACATAGACTTTGGTGTTTGGAACTGCTGTTCACTTGTAGCAGCTTTCAACACTGTCTTGGATTGCCTATTTTGCTTTCGGAGCAGCTTCTCAGTTACTTTTAAATCAATGCCCCCAATAATCATTTTTCTGACGGTTCGTTGATCAATCAAAAATGGTTGTTCTAAATGTGGCACTTTTCTATCCTTTTCACAGGAGCATGCTTTAAAGGAATGACATTTGCATGTGGCAATGTCAAAGAGAGTTTTCTCGGCGTCTTCCAAAAATTCCTTTACTTTGTTCCTATAGCCCCCAGGGGGGTACCTTCTTCAGGTATTCAGGGGGAGTCACGCACCCCGGGCCCGAGTGATCTTTTTTTCCCCTCTCCTTTTTTTTTTTTTTCCCTTCCCTTTTATCCCCCAGGGGGGTACCTTCGTCAGGTATTCAGGGGGAGTCACGCACCCCGGGCCCGAGTGATCTTTTTTTCTTCTCCTCTTTTTTTTTTTTTTTTTTAGGTTTTTTTCTTGCTTTTTCGTCCTTGTTTGTTTTTTTTGTTTTTACTGCCAATAAGCTCTTGGTACTTGTTCTTGTTTGTTGTTCTTGTGAAAAAAGAAAAATTGAAGAAAAAAATAAAAAATTTGAAAAATCAACAAAAAAATGAAACAGTTTACCGTGTTTTACTCACCTTTTTGGTTTCTACTTACCTTGTTTGTTTTTACTCACCTTTATTTTTTGGTCTTGTTCTTGTTGGTAATAATAAAATTAGTTAATTTTCTAAAACATTAACCAAGCTCAGATCGGTGTAGATGTGGCGCTGGTTATTGGGTTGGCGATTTGGTGAGGGTCTCACGGTAGTCTAGCCTTCGGAGCACACTGGGAGACTGGTGCCCTTGGTGAAGGTGAGACAACGGTGACTACTCGAACGAGAAACACCGGACTAACACGACTACCACATGTGATTCCTGAGCTGGGTCACTAATCTGGTAGCTGGTGAGTGGTTATGGGTGTCCCAGGGAGCGATTCTGAAAACCCTTTGCTTTCCGTCTGTTCAAGAAACGGGCTGACTTGTAGGACTAAGGAAACCCTCGACCTTTTCTCTTTTATTCTGATTATGGCGACAAATTTAGGAATTACGGATAATGCGACTGGCTCGGGCCAAGCTAATAATACACAAGCGAAATCTTGGGGCGACAGATGTGATGAATTCTCTTCAACGCTGAATGAAAATAATGTTTTTGTAAATTGTGAAGCCAGATTCTTTGTTGTAAAACGAAATGAAGGAGATTTTTCAAAAACTTCTCCATTTTTAATTCAAAAGGCTGTACAGTCCATCGTAGGTGAACCTAAATCTGTAAAAAAACTTAAAACAGGGGAATTACTGATCGAACTTGAGAACAATAAGCAAGCAAAAAATTTAAAAAAATGTACTTTATTCGGAAATATGCCTGTTACTGTTACTGTTCATAGAAGCCTAAACACTAGCCGCGGAGTTATTTCAGAATCAGATCTTCAATATATCCCAGAAAGTGAAATACTAGAAAATTTAAAATCACAAAATGTCATTGCTGTTCGTCGCATTAATATCTATAGAGACAATAAACAAGTACCTACTAAACATATTATTCTTACAATAGACTCACCTAAACTCCCACGTTCAATCAAAGCTGGCTACCTTGACTGCCCTATAAGACCTTACATCCCAAATCCACTGCGTTGCTATAACTGTCAACGATTTGGCCATTCAAAACAATCTTGCAGAGGGAACCTTACTTGTGCACGTTGCAGTGCCATGGGCCATGATGATAAAAACTGTGAAGCACCTGTCTCCTGTATAAACTGTAAAAAAGATCACCCTGCCTATTCTAAAGCCTGTGAAAAGTTTAAATATGAAAAAGAAATTCAAACGATCCGTACAAAACAAAATATTCCTTATCCTGAAGCAAAAAAAATGGTCGATTCTAGAACCCCAACTATAGGTAAATCTTATGCAGCTGCCACTGCAAGCAAAACTCAGAAATCATATCAAACAATAGGCACCCAAACTGAAAATCCTACCTGTTACGCATCTGATAAAACTGTTAAAGATAACTCTCAAAAAGTTCCAGTTCACCCTAATCAGGCTTCTTCCTCTTCACAATCATCTTCCACTAACACTACTATTAAGAACTCTTTTCAAAATGCAACTTCTGTACAACCTGATAAGAAACTACACCCTATCTCAAAAAAGCTTACCACTGCTAATTTAATGAAAAAGAAAAAAATTGTAACAAAGCCTACGCCAAATTTAAAAAAACCAAAGAAATCTGATTCTGCAAAACAAGAGGACACTCTTAAAATCTATCCTTCAGATGAGGATAATATGTCGACCGCTTCTGAAGATAATAACGTAGATACTTTTATCTAAAAAGAATTAAAATGACTAATTTCATTTCTTGGAATTGTAGAGGTTTTAATAACAAACGGGATGAAATAAAAGATATTGTCTTTGATCATCGACCTATCTGCATCGCTTTTCAAGAGACATACTTAAAACAAAGTGATATTGTGAAGATTCGCGGCTATAACTGCTTCAGGAAGGATTTCCACCAGAATAACAGGGCTACTGGTGGTGTTGCTTTACTTATCTCTAATAGTGTTCCACACTCCAATATTCCATTAAACACTAATATCCAAGCCGTTGCTGTCCAAATTCATATTCACTTCTTAGTAACTTTTTGCACAATCTATTTACCACCAAACATGCCTCTTCGACACCATGAACTCAATAGCCTTATTCTGCAACTGCCAACCCCGTTTATCATTCTTGGAGATTTTAATGGTCATAATCCACTTTGGGGTAGTCCTGACATAAATTCACGTGGCCAAATAATTGAAGACTTTGTTACTGACAATAATTTATGTATTTTAAACAATGGTGACAATACTTATTTCCATGAACCTTCCAGGACATTCCATGCAATTGACCTTGCCATCTGCTCACCTATTCTTTACCCATATCTTAATTTCTTTATCAGCAATGACTTACACAATAGTGACCACTTCCCATTGTTCTTAACTTTTTATGATTTTAATCACTCTCTTACTCATAATCCTCGTTTTATTTATGACAAAGCTGATTGGGCTGCTTTTTCTTTAAATGCAACTATTACAAATGACATGATTCAGGGAGACATAAATAGGGCAGTTACTGAGGTTAACAATACTATAATTAATTCTGCAAATACATCTATTCCTAAGTCTACTGGCCATCTCATTAAGCACTCAAAACCATGGTGGAACGAGGACTGCAAATTAGCTAAAAAACTTAAACAAAAAGCATGGGGAATTTTTCGCAGATATCCTACCACTTCCAATTACATAGCATATAAGCGTGCAAGGGCAAATGCACGTAAAGTCCAGAGGAAATCCCAAAGAGAGTCTTGGATCAGCTATGTATTCAGTATAACATCAAACATTAGCAGTAAACAACTATGGCAGCGTGTCAGAAAGACAATGGGAATTCAAACTAATCACAGTATTTCATTCCTTAAACTTAATGGTCAGACTATTACCTCTATAAAAAATATTGCAAATACCATTGGCAGTTGTTTCTCTAGTACATCAAACTCAAATTCCTATTCTGAACCATTTCTTTCATATAAAAATAGAACTGAACGCTCTAATATCAACTTTAATTCTAACTCTTTTGAAGATTACAATAAGCCTTTTACTGAAAATGAATTAACCAATAGTCTGAAGAATACTCACTCCTCTGCTCCTGGGCCTGACAGCATAACATACACCATGATTAAACACTTATCCAGATATTCCCTTAAAAATCTGCTTAAACTTTATAATAGAATCTGGTCGGAGCATGTTTTTCCCATTGCCTGGCGCGATGCTATCGTTATACCATTTCCCAAACCTGGTAAAGATGCATCTGATCCAAAGAACTATCGACCAATCGCCTTAACTAGCTGCCTGTGTAAACTTTTAGAGAAAATGATCAACAACCGACTTGTTTTTATGTTAGAGAAGAATAATTTAATTTCACCATGGCAAAGTGGATTTCGTAAAGGTCGTTCGACAATCGACAATATTCTTTTATTAGAGACGAATATTCGTAATTCTATTGTTAGACGTAGCCATCTGGTGTCAGTTTTCTTTGATATCGAAAAAGCATATGACAAAACCTGGCGTTACGGTATTTTAAGAGATCTTTTTAATTTAGATTTTAGAGGAAACCTTCCTATTTTTATTCAAAACTTTCTAAATGTCAGACGTTTCCGTGTTCACATTGGTTCAACTTACTCAGATTTTTATTTTCAGGAAGAAGGTGTACCTCAAGGCAGTGTCTTGAGTGTCACACTATTCTCATTAAAAATTAATGATATTCTAAAACAGTTGCCACCTAATGTACAGGGCAGTCTTTATGTTGATGACCTACAAATTTCTTGCAAGGGAAATGACATGCGTTTTATCGAACGTCAATTACAACTTGCTATAAATCGCATTACAAAATGGACAAAAGAAAATGGCTTTACGATTTCTAATGACAAAACACAGTGTGTGCATTTTTGTCGTAAACGTGGTCTTCATCCTGACCCAGAGATTTTTATGAATGGTAACAAAATTTCTGTTGTTGACACAGCTCGTTTTTTGGGTGTTCTTTTTGATAAAAAACTTACTTTTATTCCACATATTTTATATTTACGGACGAAATGTGATAAATCATTAAATATTTTAAAAGTTCTTTCAAACACTTCCTGGGGTGCTGATCGTACTTCTCTCCTGAAAGTTTACCGTGCTCTTATACGCTCCAAGTTAGATTATGCATGCCAAGTTTATGGCTCTACTTGTGTTTCTTATCTGAAAAAACTTGACACGGTGCACCATTCTGCTCTCAGAATTTGTTCCGGTGCTTTCCGTACATCTCCCGTTCAGAGTTTATATGTTGACTGTGTGGAACCTTCCCTCACTAACATCAGACAAAAGCTCTCCTTGGAGTTGTATTATCGCATACTTTCTCATTCTCATCACCCACTTCAACCTCATATTGGTAGCATAGATCATTCTCTTTTTCAAAATCGCCCTTCTTGCATCCCACCATTTGGTCTGAGAATAAAAAACATTCTTTCCGGTACATCACTCAGTGACATTAATGTTCGCCCTCGCTCCTTTTCATATATGACTCCTTGGCATTCCAAGACTGTCACTCTCATTCACCTGTTCAATGGTTTCGACAAATCCAGTACTGATGCAACCGTTTTTCAGACACTTTTCGCATATCATCGCCAGACATACAATGACTACATTGATATTTATACAGATGGGTCAAAAATGAGTGGACTTGTTGGCTGTGGTGTCGTTCTGGATAACACTGTTATTAGCTATCGCCTCCCGAGTACATTTTCCATTTTTTCTGCAGAGTTCATTGCTGTTGATGTTGCTCTCAAACTCATTTCATCCCATAGTCATAGAAAATTCATCATCTATACTGACTCAAAGAGTGTCTTGGATTCCTTGACTTCTAGCTCTTGCTCTTCCTCTTTTACTTCAGTTTTAAAAATTCATAACGAACTTCTTAGAAAGGGATACAAAATTTTATTTTGCTGGGTTCCTTCTCACGTTGGCATTAAAGGTAATGAAGCTGCAGATAGAGCTGCAAAGCAGGGATTGACTCCTCTTGAATGTCCAATTCCATATGAAGATATAAAACTTGCATTAAGAAGTTCTTTAAGAAATATCTGGCAACGAGAGTGGGAATGGGAAATTAATAATAAATTACAGGGGATTAAATCAAACATTGAAATATGGCCTACATTAACTCCACGAAAACATGTTATTATTACTAGACTTAGAATTGGGCATTCAAGATTTACACACCGGCATTTACTCCTAGGGGAAAGTGAACCTTCTTGTCCCAAATGTCACTTTAGTCAACTTACCATTCGCCATATCCTGACAGACTGTCCTTGTCTCCGTCATCTTTATCGGCAGTTTTTTAAATCATCCTCACCAAATTTGACAAGCCTTCTGGGTAGCAATCCTCATTCAGAACTGATAAATTTTTTAAAACATTCGGGTATTTATTGTGAAATTTGATTTTACTCTATCTTTTATCTTGTGCTGTTTGGTTTTAATTGTTATGTAACTGCATTAATTTTTTAAAGTATCTTTTTCCTTGACTTTGTGGATGGGGGTAATCCCCCCATCCATGTGCTTACCTTTGGCTATTTTTTTTTAGCATCTCTGTTTGGCGCAGTATGTCCTTCCTGGGACGTTGCGCCATAAAAAGACACCAACCAACCCTTCCCTTTTATTTCTTTCACCTTTGGTTTGGTTTATTTTGCTTTTGTTCCCAATAAGTTTTTGGTACTTACTTGTTCCTGTTGTTTTGTTCTTTGAAAAAAAAAAAAAAATCTTAAAAAAAATTATAAAATTTGAAAAAACCGAAAAAATGAAACTACTCACCTTGTTCCATGATCTTTTTTTGTTTCTACTCACCTTGTTTTTACTCACCCTTTGGTTCTCATTTGTTACGCTAAAAACCTTAAAATTACTAATACAGTAACCAAGCTGAGACCGGTGTAGATGTGGCGCTGGTTATTGGGTTGGCGATTTGGTGAGGGTCTCACGGTAGTCTAGCCTTGGGAGCACACTGGGAGACTGGTGCCCTTGGTGAAGGTGAGACAACGGTGACTACTCGAACGAGAAACACCGGACTAACACGACTACCACATGTGATTCCCAATCTGGGTCGACGGTCTGGTAGCTGGTGTGTGGTTATGGGTGTCCCAGGGAGCGATTCTGAAAACCCTTTGCTTTCCGTCCGTTCAAGAAACGGGCTGACTTGTGGGACTAAGGAAACCCTCGACCCTTTTTTCTTATCTCATTATGACGACAAATAAAGGAAATACGAATAATGCGCTTGGCTCGGGCCTATCCCTCAATGCTAACTCTAATAATACTAAATGGGCAGATAGAACAGAAGAATTTTTTTCCAGCTTACCTGAAAAAGAAATTTCCACATACAATGAGGCAAGATTTTTTGTAATCAAGCGTAATGAAGGTGACTTTTTTAAAACGTCACCATTTCTAATTCATAAAGCTATTCAATCAGTCGTGGGTGAACCGAAATCAATTAAGAAAATCAAATCAGGAGAACTTTTAATTGAAGTAGAAAACAGCAATCAAGCAACTAACCTAAAAAAATGCACACATTTCGCTAATATTCCCGTTACTGTTACTACTCACCGAACATTAAATACCAGTCGTGGAGTTATTTCAGAACCTGACCTTCAATACATACCAGAAGGAGAGATACTTGAGAACTTAAAAGATCAGAAAGTTATAGCAGTTAGGCGTATTTCAATTTTCCGTGAAAATAAACAAATCCCAACTAAGCACTTAATACTTACATTTTATTCTCCGAAACTCCCACGCTCTATAAAAGCTGGATACCTGGAATGCCCTTTAAGACCATACATCCCAAATCCTCTGGGCTGCTTCAAATGCCAACGTTTTGGTCACTCAAAAAATTCTTGCCGTGGTAATCTCACGTGTGCCCGCTGTGGTGGTGTGGGCCATGATAATGAAAACTGTGAAGCTCCCATATGTTGTGTAAACTGCAAAAAAGACCACCCATCTTATGCTAAAATATGTGAAAAATGGAAATTTGAAAAAGAGATTCAAACTGTGCGTACCAAAGAAAATATATCATATTTTGAAGCCAGGAAAATTGTTGAAACCAGAACACCCACAATTGGAAAATCCTTTGCTGCTGCTGTTGCTTCTATTAAAATACCGAAAAACTACAAAACAATCTCCACACAAACAGATAGTATTACTAAGAGCATCCCGCCTGAAGAAGCCAAAAATATTTTGCAAAAAGTTCAAGAAAAGCCTACTGAAACACCTAATTTGTCACATCAAACACCTAATTCTTTAGTCTTCTAAGCCAACATATCCTAGGAAAAGCTCACAAATTCTGAAAAAGCCCATATCTCATAAAAATCGCAGCTCTGAACCTCTAAAGCATGGAAATTCTCAAAACAACTTGGTTAAAAGGAAAAAAATACCTAAGCTAGCTGAGTCTATAAAATCAAAAGATAATAATATAGCTAAACAAGCAGACTTAATTTGCCTTCATCCTTCTGATGGAGAAGGTATGTCTACTGCATCAGAAGATAACGACGTAGATGTGTTAATCCAAAAACCACATCATGACTAATTTCATTTGCTGGAATTGCAGAGGTTTTAACAATAAACGTGATGAAATAAAAGACATTGTCTTTAATCATCGACCAACTTGCTTTGCTTTCCAAGAAACGTATCTAAAGCAAAATCATAATGCTAAAATCCGTGGTTACAACTGTCTAAGAAAAGATTACATTCAATCTGACAGAGCTACAGGTGGTGTGGCTCTATTAATCTCCAATAATGTTCCTCACACAAATATACCTTTAAACACAAATATTCAAGCCATAGCTGCCCAAATCCACATCAATATGCTAATAACCATCTGTACTGTCTATTTAACACCTAATATGTCTGTAAGAAAACAAGATCTGAATAATTTAATTTTGCAACTCCCTACCCCATTCTTAATTCTCGGTGACTTCAATGGACATAACCCGCTTTGGGGGAGCCCCAATGTTAATTCCCGTGGACAAGTCATTGAAGAATTCATCAATGATAATTCCTTATGTCTCTTAAACAATGGGGACAATACTTATTTCCACGAACCATCCAGGACTTTTCATGCAATAGACCTCGCAATCTGTTCTCCAATTCTTTACCCATATTTTAATTTTTTTGTTTCTGACGATCTGCATAACAGTGATCATTTTCCTTTATTTCTATCTCTCTATGATTTTAATCAAGTTAACCAAAGTAAACCTCGTTATATTTATGAAAAGGCAAATTGGACTACCTTCTCCTGTAATGCCTCTATTACTTCCGACATGATTGAGGGAGATATAAACAATGCAGTTTCACAGGTCAGTAATTCTATTATTAATGCAGCCAATATTTCAATTCCAAAATCATCTGGAGGTCCCGTTAAACATTCCCGACCTTGGTGGAATGAGGACTGCAAAATTGCAAAGAAGCGCCAACAGAAAGCATGGGGGATTTTTCGGAGATATCCCACAACTGCAAATTATATAGCCTATAAACAAGCAAGAGCCAGTGCACGGAGGATTAGAAGAAAATGCCAAAAGGAATCGTGGATTAATTATGTATCCAGCATTACCTCGAATACCAGTAGCAAACAATTGTGGCATCGTGTCAAGAAGGCTATGGGCATTTATTCTAACCACAGTATCTCTTTCCTTAATGATAATGGTCAAACCATCACTTCCACCCAAAATATTGCAAACACTATCGGTAAATCTTTATCCAGCATATCTAGTTCAAATTCATACTCTGAGCCCTTCTTATCATACAAATACCGCTCTGAATGTTCGGGAATTAACTTCATATCTCGCTCTTTACATGAATACAATAGTCCATTTACAGATAATGAAATAAACAATAGCCTGAAACACACTCATAATTCTGCTCCTGGACCTGATGGTATTACTTACCTTATGATTAAACATTTATCGAAAGCATCCCTCAAAAATCTGCTTCGGCTTTTCAATAGAATCTGGTGTGAAAATGTCTTTCCGATTGCTTGGCATGATGCGATTGTTATCCCCTTTCCAAAACCTGGCAAAGATACTAGTGACCCAAAAAATTATAGGCCCATCGCCCTCACTAGTGTTCTATGTAAATTGCTCGAAAAAATGGTTAATACCAGGCTTGTCTTTGTACTAGAAAGTAACAATTTAATTTCTCCTTGGCAAAGTGGCTTTAGACGTGGACGTTCTACCATTGACAATATCCTTATGCTTGAGACAAACATCCGGAATGCTAATATTCGACGAAACCACTTAGTGTCAATCTTTTTTGATATAGAAAAAGCATATGACAAGACATGGCGCTATGGCATTTTAAGGGACCTTTTTAATTTAGACTTTAGGGGTAACCTTCCTATCTTCATCGCAAATTTTCTGAAAACCAGACGCTTCCAGGTTAGAATTGGTTCAGTTTACTCTGACTTTTATTTTCAGGAGGAGGGTGTTCCTCAGGGCAGTGTCCTGAGTGTCACTCTGTTCTCTTTGAAGATAAATAATATTTTAAAGCAGTTGCCACCAAATGTTCACGGCAGCCTCTACGTTGACGACCTGCATATTTCATGCCAGGGAAAGGACATGCGTTTTATTGAACGACAATTGCAACTTGCTGTTAACCACATCTTAAAATGGACAAATGAAAATGGCTTTTTATTTTCATCTGACAAAACACAGTGTGTGCATTTCTGTCGTATACGTGGTCTTCATCCAGATCCAGAGATTTATATTAACAATAACCTGATTAAAGTAACTGACACAGCCCGCTTCTTGGGTGTTATATTTGACAAGAAACTAACCTTTGTTCCACATATTTTAAACCTTAGGAAAAACTGTGACAAGAAACTAAATATTTTAAAAGTACTGTCTAACACTTCTTGGGGTGCAGACCGAACTTCCATGTTAAAGATTTATCGGGCAGTCATTCGCTCAAAATTAGATTATGCTTGTCAAATTTACGGCTCTGCTGGTTATTCTTATTTAAAAAAACTAGACACTGCGCATCATAATGCACTTAGGATTTGTTCTGGTGCCTTTCGCACTTCTCCAGTACAGAGCTTATACGCTGACTGTGTGGAGCCGCCCTTGGATATTAGAAGAGAACAGCTTTCCTTGGACTTATATTACCGAATTCTTTCACACCCACACCATCCACTTCATCCTCATATAAAAAACAATCATCGTAATCTGTTTATGAATCGCCCATCTTGCATCCCACATTTTGGCTTAAGAATTGATAACATCTTAACAGGCACACCTTATATTGAGATCAAAGTTCGTCTCCGCCCCTTTTTAAATATGATTCCTTGGAATTTCCAAGTGATTACTTGCATTCATCCTTTCAAAAGCTTTGACAAATCAAATACAGATGCAACTATTTTTCAGTCACTTTTCGCTTCTCACCGTTTTAATTACCAGGACTATACGGATATTTATACTGATGGTTCCAAGACTGGTAATCGTGTTGGTTGTGGTGTAGTCTGTGGCAGAACTTCTTTCAGTTACAGCCTTCCTGGTTCTTTCTCTGTCTTTTCTGCAGAGTTTTTTGCCATTGAGGTTGCGCTAAATTTTATTTCCTCACATCTTCACAGAAAGTTTATTATCTACACTGACTCAAAAAGTGTTTTGTTATCACTATCATCAAACTCTTGTTCTCCATCCTTTATACCCGTTTTACAAGCTTATAACGACCTTATAAAAAAGGGATTTCACATTTTATTTTGTTGGGTTCCAGGACATGTAGGCATAAAAGGCAATGAAGCTGCTGATAAAGCTGCGAAGCAAGCTCTTGTACCTTTAAATTTATCTGTTCCATATGAAGATCTTAAATGTGTCATAAAAAGTTTTTTTAGAGACAATTGGGAAAAACAATGGCAATGTCAAACTCAGAATAAATTACTAGAAATTAAACCTAATATTTCGATCTGGCAAACCCTTAGTCCACGGAAACTTGATGTCATAATTACGCGTCTTAGAATCGGGCACACTAGATTAACTCATAAGCATCTACTTCTGGGAGAACAAGAACCCAATTGTCCAAATTGTCATTTTAGTTCTCTAACGATTCGCCATATCTTGACTGACTGTCCATGCCTACGCCATTTATATAGATATTTTTTTAAAACATCCTCACCAAATCTGACGAGCCTTTTAGGTATAAATCCTCACATTCACCTTTTTAATTTTTTAAGAGATGCGGGATTTTACAATGATATTTAATTCTTATGTCGTTTTATCGTTTATTATTTTAGCCTTTTCATTCTTGTTCTGTACTTTGCTCATAACGTTTTACATTGTTCTTACTTTATACACTGTTTACCTTGTTTTATACACTTTTTTACTTGTTGTCTGTATATACTTGTAGTTTTATACACTGTTTATCTTGTTTTATACACTGTTTTACTTGTTCTCTGTATATACTTGTAATTTTATACACTGTTTACCTTGACTTTTATTATTTTTATATTTAAACCTTTTACCTTTTTATGTTTTTAATGTTTTGTGTGTTAAATGACAATCTGGATGGGTATCCCCATCCAGAAACTCTAATAAGGTTCTTATTTTATTTTAATGTCATTTTACCTTTTATTATTTTAATGTTTTCGTACTGTAGAGTTCTTTGAAAATCTGGATGGGTAAACCCATCCAGATATTTTTATTTTTATATATGTATTTTTTCTTACATTTCTTGATTGGCGCAGCTTGTCCTATCATGGACCTTGCGCCATAAAATCCAACCAACCAACCAACCAACTTTGTTCCTATAGGATTCCGTAGACTTGTTTTTACTTTTCAGGATATTTTTATACTTAGCATGATATGATTTAAGGATGCGCACAATTCTGCAATGAGAAATAGTAGGAATCGAGGACTTCTTCCACAAATCAGCTACCTTCTCAGCAACAACATTGGCAATGTCAGTAAAAGCTGGATCTTTGCCGTGATTTGAAGATTTCACTTGTTCTCTTATAAGGAAGTAAAATTTCATAACTTGACTGTAAGTTGGTAAGACGTTAGGTTTCAGCTCTTCTGGCAAACCAAAAACAAAACAATCTGTAACTTTTCTAGTTGAATGACAACCGGCCATTGTGACAAAAGTATAACTATAACTAACTAGTTAATGACATTTAAATATCTAAAGAGACTGCTCTTCGATGAACAAACGACATAAAGTAAGCTTATTAGTTGATTGCTTCTGTACTAGACTGAACTAAACGATAACTGTGTTGCATATTATCACACTGATTGTCACGTGGACTGCAGGTGCGAGAGCATTTCATTTAGTAGAAGAAGGGGGGATGGAATAGAAAACTGATAAGGAATGTAAGAGACAATCCTGTACCACTGGGGGTCACGTGGACTGCAGGTGCGAGAGCATTTCATTTAGTAGAAGAAGGGGGGTGAAATAGAAAACTGATAAGGAATTCTCTTTTCATGAAAATATATGTCTGTTTTGAATAAAATCTCCGATTTTAAGGCGCCGGCGCCACGTGAAGATATTGTTTGATTTTTAAAAAAACTTACACGATTACTGAGCAACTCAATACTAAACATTTCCGCAATAAAGCCTAATCTATTTCGAAAATTAAAAAAAAAATCATGTTTTTAGAAAAAAGGTCTGTTTTCGTTAAAATTTCCAATTTTAAAGGCGCTGGCGACACCTGAAGATATTGTTTGATTTAAAAAAAAAATTACATGGCTACTAAGCAACTCAATACTAAACATTTCCGCACTAGAGCGTAATCTATTTCGAAAATGCAAAAAATCGTGTTTTTAGAAGAAAAAGGTCTGTTTTAGTCAAATTTCCAGATTTTTAAGGCCCCGGCGCCACCTGAAGATATTGTTCGATTTCAAAAAAATTTTACATGGTTACTGAGCAACCCAATACACAACTTTTCCGCCCCCAAGCCTCATCGATTTCGAAAGTTTGTGCAAAAGTGCATTTTCGGCCCACCCTAATGTATGTGGTATTTCTACAGGAGAAATTTTTGCATTAAAGTTAGATTTCAGTGTGAATCTGAATTATCCTTAATTTATGGACATGAGTGTATGTGGATGATGATGATGAATGTCATTGATTTCTATTGTGTTTGATTTAAGAATATAATTTACAGAACTAATTTTTCACCGCATCCAATGAAAACAGAGAGAGAAAAAAAACCTCATGTGGACAGGTGGGGTCTGCTATAATTTAAAAACTACAATTTTAGAGATGCTGGTATCTCTGCATCTAATAAACAATATTTTTGATTTTTAAACATTTAATTCATAGTCTTCGCTCTTTACGATGTATTACCGTATGATTCTGAACAATATAACAAATATAAAAAATATTTTTTTTTAAACATTAATTAATCTCGTCTACTATATAATAAGATTTTTTCGGATAAAAACTAAAAATAAAAAAATAAAAATAAAAATAAATTTCTTTCAAAAGAGTTAATAATAATAAAAGTTATATTATAAAAATTAAACATAACAATAATTGTTAGAAGTGGGTTCTAAAATTTAAAATACTTATTTTTTTTTATGGCATTACCACTTCAATTAATCTAATTAATTAAAGAAAGAAAAACTATGTTCAACTAAATGAATTAAATAAATAGTGTAATAGCTGTTGCAAAGATATGCAGACAATTAAACCAAAAAAATTAAATTTTAGGAAAAATTATATAGAGAAGAAAATGATTAAAACTGAAAATAATAATAATTTTAAAAATTCAAATTTGAAAAAAATCTCGCTTAGGTGCACACTTTCAGGGTCCCAATTACCCATCTGCCAAATTTTGTAGCTCTGCAATAAATATTGTTAGCGCTAGATTGTGGACACACACTCACATCGATACTCCTCTTTATCTATATAGATTTATATATATCTTTAAGTGATGTCCACATGACAGCACAATGCATTTGAACAGTATCCTAAATTGATAAGCTAATTAAAAAAATTAATTAAAAAAAAAAAGGATATTCTAAGGAAATACCATGAATTAAAAAAGAAAAGAAAAAAAAGGCTGTTTCAAGCACAAATAATAACATAACCCTTCATCAGCCAAAAAAAGTAGGCATGAGTATACATTAAATCAGAAACACACAAAGCTTGTGCTCGATAATTATACTAATGCTTACTTTTCTCACCTGATGAAGATTCATGACATTAATTCAAACTGAACCAAATCTAGAGATTTTTTTTTTTAAGTTCATGTAATAATATTTTGTTTCCATAAAAATTTATCCCTTTGAAATTTAAATTTGCAGTATGATTTTTAAGATCTCTTCTAATATTTATTATAGATGTAAGTATAAATAAGTTTACTAATAGCCAAGTATATCAGTATTATTATTATTGTTTTGCCATTCATTTTATGTCAGATAATTTAAAAGGGATAATTTTTTGTATTTTTTTATATAGAATGTAATATTTTGGAATTGGTGTGCTAAAAATTAATCCTTTTTATGTAAAAGAGGGGCAAGTTTAAAAAAAAAAAAAAAAGTTTTCAATATAGGTTTATTACATTCCCAGAAATAATTGTCACGTCTAACTCTGTGGACATATAAATCTGTATTCGTCCAAATAACGAAATGACAGTATTCACTATTAGTTATTGCCACCTGTCCTTGCACTTGTGCATAATAAATATGGTCTTCTTTTAGAGTTCCATCTAGGGCCAAACAAAAGTTATCAACAGCAGCAATATCCTTTGGTGAGATATAGCGGTGTTTATAAGGGCATTTAATCTCTAGTACACCATTCCACAACATGAACATTCTATAATACCATCAGGTAAACACCCTAAATAGGGTCGGATCACTCAAAGATATATATATAAACCAGACTTTCTAACAGAAAAGTCTGAATTGGTTGTTTTTTTTTTCAAATGAAGCATAATTTTTAAATGCAAATCCTTCTTTTCTTAATCCCCAATTGATTGCAGGCACATTTAATGCAGTAGCAGGTTTTAGAAATTTTTCAGTAAATGGAGCTGAACAAACCTTTTTTCTTAAAATTTCACCAAAATTAGAGGTAGTTACTCTTCTTATCCTATCCTATGTTGTGTCCACAACAGATTTCTTTAAATCCTAGTTTTTAATTTCAGATTTTTTATGGATTTATGATTAAAGAAGGGCAATAAAGATTCCACGTTATCAATATAATGCTCTTTAAATAGCACTGGGAATATAGGAGGAAGTTCATCACACCATTATCATCATCGTCAGATGCAGTATCAGTACTTGGAATCGTCAGTGTACGATATAAAAAATACAGAATTTGGCGAGATTTTGCAGAGGTCTTCTTCAAGGTCTTCGTTAGTGATTGGTGGAATAGGAGAATCAGGTGCAATCACTGGAATAGGTTTATCATGATGATGATCATCAATCTTTACTTTTTTCAAATTGACTTCCTCTAAAGGAGCAACTTTAACCTGGAAAAAATGCAAAAATCTTATATGAAATATATTTTTCGATAATGCACATTCCAAATTTTATTACAGCCTTGATGAATGAATATTTAATTATTAATTTGGATATGCATAAGATATTGTTAACTCATCATCTAAAAATGATGTATTAAATTTATTCAATAGTTGATTGGTTGATTGCCGTTTAATGGCGCAAGGTCCACAATGGGACATACTGCGGCAAACAAAAGTATAAAGAATAAAGACTAGCTCCTGAATGGGTTGGGGGTCAGTAAGCAAACACATTTAAGAATATGTAATGCGATAAAATATAAAAAAGACAAATATTTAAAAACAGTAGAAAACAGAGTAAACAGTGTATAAGATAAAATGATGCAAAAAGTAATGTACAAATTTATACAATAAATTTAGAAAATAATTAATATATATTTTTTATTTCTTTTTTAAATTACTCGCATTAATATTTTGACACTGGTATATGATGTTTAATGAGTAATTGCATGATTAAATTAGTCTTTTAATGATAATAAAAAACTACGTCAATTTTCAAGGTTCAGTTTTAGATATAACATATGATTAAACTGTCAAAAAAGCATAATCTTAACCCGATCAAGTTATCGTGGGTCGTTGGAGACCCAAACCATTTTTCTTTTGTCTCAAACCTTAGAATCCATATATAGAAGAAATTCCTATCCATCGTGTCCATGATTTTTTCTGTAAAAATACCATTCTAAAATTTTATTATGCAATCTGAATTTTTCAAATATCTCAATTTGTTCAAAAGTTATTAATAGAAGACCCATGATAAACGACAAGGTGCCGAAAAAAGCGATAACCTGATCGGGTTAAGTATGTTGTTCTACACAAGAATACAATTAAAACTATTATTATTTAAGTTTTGTAAACAGAAATTTCTACACTCCTGCTCAGATTTATTAGAATATTAATTTAAATTTTCTTCGAGTGACACTATAGTCATAAAATTACTCTTTTACAACGGTGCAGTACATTCAACAAGTTAACTGGGATTACTAATGCTCAATTTGACGGCTGTCATTTATTAGAGTGATTTAAAATTCTCCTAAACAAAAGCTTCCGTATTTGTAATATTGCATCATTTGATCCAGCAAATCTCTTTGAAATGTGACAAGATACTGTGAATACAGCGTGACATGTTGGGGGGAAAATGTAATTAGTATTTTTTCTTACGTATATGAAAACAAATCCCATGTTTTTCTGCACATTTTAATGAAAACAGCATACATCTACAGTCAGAACTTTTTGAATAATATGTTTTATTTTTTCTGTGATTTTTGGATAACTCGGTATCTTTTGAATTAATTAATTAGTTTAAATTTTGATTTCAACAATAAGATTAACAACAACAAAAAAAAATCTTAACATCATCTAGAAAAACATAAAAACCCTTGTCATTATCAACATCGTTATCTAAAATAAGTTCTGAAAGTTTCCTTCAAGAATCGCATGGCATAAGTCATTCTGCAACTCGCTGTTCTCAAAACTATTCAAGGAAATTCAAAACACTCTGCCATGGCTCAGACACCTTAAGTAAGAAATTCTGCTGAGTCAGCACATTAAAATTTCCCATCTTTGTTTTTTCATCATCAGGAAAAGCATTATATTGCAACTAATACAATTTGGCTTTTAATGGCCTATTCCAGCTAACATCTCTTGGTTATGAAAGCATTGTACATTCTAAAGGAACCAAAACCAAATGTGTATCCATTTTTGACAATGCATTTATAGTTTCAGAAGTTTCAAGGATTGGAACATGATCAAGGATCATTAGCCACCAAACGTTTTGTGTATTAAACCCCCATATCCCTAAAATCCACTCCTGCATCTTTTTGGCGTTCATCCATGCACTTGTAGTTGCAGTAAATCAGCTATTTTGGTGGAATTCTAAACTTTAGGTGAAAGATCCCCAGACACATTCTTAAACATGCAAAATGTTTGAGAATTTCATGCCATTTGGTCTTGCTGATAATACAACAATAAAACCCAACTTTGTATGACTTGTATTGGCATTATGAATTGTAACTTCACTTAATATTTTTTTCATTAGTTCTATTTGATGGATTATCAAATCTACCCATAGTTTGGTCCATGTTAGCAATGTTATACATTGTGTAATAATTTCCTACATGCAACTTTTTCATTATGTTGTAAAAGGATGTAAGCAATTCCTATAATTCTTTCAGAAAGTTTTGGCTTTCACTTGAGTTTTCCTCATGGATATTTCGAATTTGTGCTTCCAATTAGAAATGTATCTCTCTGATGCATTAATTTTTTGAATCCTTAAGCAAGCTGTCATTATGCAAGCCTGGTCTAAAAGTAATTTATTGCCGAATTGCTGGAACAAAACCACTACCCATATCTTAAAACTTTTTTGTGTACTGCATTTTTCTCTTGTCCCATCCCTTCTGACCATAGTCAGCACACCCACATAAAAACATGACTCTTTTTTCCTACATAATTTCATCTCTTTATTGCACCCTGAGGAATTCAAATTTTGCTTAATTAATCCCAATTCAAATACAGTTTGACATTTAGAAATGACATTACGATAGGTATATTATTAGGAACAGAAACACTAAGATCTATAATCTAAGTAGATAAAAATAAAATAATAAATATCTAACGTTACTTGCACTAATCATATGTGCACAAATGCTTGTGCCGATCTTCTTGCTATCCGAGAAAAGGCTTTTTCTCTGAACAAAAAGAAACAAAATTTTGAAAACACCTTCTTTGTGTCGAAGGTCATCTTGATCTCAGCTAGATTGGGTGTAGTCAATTTCAGTATTAAAGGGTAAGGTTTACAAAACTTTAACAAATTGATCAGGCCTCAGAAGCCCAGCACGAGTAACGCTAGGTTAATTATAGATAAATAGTCTTAAATAGATTAAGTTTTTAACACACAAATACTATATCTTTATTAATACTCAATTTTACAGTTCAAAATCAAGCAAGCTACTGTAGTCCCATCGTACAAAATTTATGTAGCAACTGTAAATAATGCTTGAAACTTTTGTTATATTAAAAATATTATAATTGTTTATTGGTTAAAATATTTTTTTATTATTATTATTATTATAGGTCTTTTTCAAATTACACTATGGCAAACAGTGAGTCACAGCTTGACGGAATAATTTCAGATCCTGATGAATCTTGTAATACACAAGATAGGATTCATACTCAATCACAAAAAACCTGGAATATTCAGGAATTTTGAATTTTGTTGAAAAAAAAGTCATGGAAAAATCAGTTGAAATATAAATATTTCCTTTCTTCAAACTATATTTTTCTTATTTAGCTTCATATCAAATTTTAAATGATTAAGTATCGTGAAAATATGCATGTAAACAATAATTTCTGTCTTAATTTCTATTATGATCAGCAGTAACATGACATCATAAAAAGGCAGTAGATGTATTTTCTCCTCTCTAGAGTAGCGTTTCTTGTAATATCTCACTAATATTTTCTTGAAAATTGTCTGGAAAACTAAGGGAATTTTTTTCCCCAATATTTGAGTATGAACCCTGCAAGAGTGATATACTTATCCATATATCTTTTGATTCCTTTACAATTAAATAACAACGATCATAACCTTTATGTGAATCGACCATCTTGCATCCCTCATTTTTAAACGTTGCTCAGTGAGCTAAAAGACATGTTTAAAGAGTAATATTGAAAGTATTTCATTATTGAATGATGTATTCTTACAAAACGAAGCAACAAAAATCCCATAGAACATAAGAACAAAGACCAAACTTTGTTCAGAATTTCTCCCAAGATTCCATATTAAAATCCGCTGGATATGGGGGATTACTCTGAAAATAGGATTACTCCTATTACTCTGAAAATAGTAACGAAGCAGTTTATTAGGTGTAGTGATTCAAAATTTATAGGAAGAAAGGGGAAAATCTGATGTGCAGCCTTAATAAACTATACCAACACCTTGTTATCTAAATAAAAAAACCTCCGAATGTTATATATTTTATATTAAAAATAAATTTAATAATTTTTTCATAATTATATTATTAATTTTAATACAATTTTTATTAAAATCACACATTCAACTGTGGAAGAAAATCATATTTATTGAAATTTTATTTTTCCGACTTAGTGAAAATAATGCCTGGACTGGGACTCGAACCCCAGACCTTTGACTTACAAGGTCAAGGCTCTACCAATTGAGCTATCCAGGCCGACACCCCGGTCAGCATTACTCACTCAGACAACCTTTAGACAGAAACATCTCTGGTCTATCATTTAAATAACTCAACAGAAAATAAGCCGCAGGAAATGGAAAACACCATTAAACAAAGGGAGAAAGAAATACAATTTTTATTAAAATCACACAATCAACTGTGGAAGAAAATCATATTTATTGAAATTTTATTTTTCCGACTTAGTGAAAATAATGCCTGGACTGGGACTCGAACCCCAGATCTTTGACTTACAAGGTCAAGGCTCTACCAATTGAGCTATCCAGGCCGACACCCCGGTCAGCATTACTCACTCAGACAACCTTTAGGCAGAACCTTGCTTCTGACCAGCCGGCACATGGAAATTACTAATACACTGGCTTGTATAATTTGACATTAGAATAAAGTTAAGCAGAGTAACACATGCTTTAACTGTCTTTTTAATTGTTCTGTGGATTCACAATTATGAGTTTTTGTAATATGCGGAATTTGCCTCGCGACATTTTAATTATACACCTTGCTCTGGAAAGCCTGTAATTAAGTATTCTTTTTTTGGCATTCAACTCCTTTACCGAATATGGCCTCATCATATAAGGTTTTAACTCTTTACATCCCAGCTCACTGTTTGCAATGTCTATGTACCCCCAAATATGACACTCAGCCTTCATGATCTCAATAATCTTGTTTTGCAGTTGCCAATTCCTTTTGTCTTTCTTGGAGATTTTAACGGGCACAATCCACTTTGGGGTAGTCCCGACATTAATCAGCGTGGTGAAGTTATTGAGGATTTTGTCACAGATAATAATCTATGTATTCTAAATAATGGTGACAATACATATTTTCATGAACCTTCCAGAACATTCCATACAGTAGACCTATCCATTTGCTCACCCACTCTGTATCCTTATTTTTATTTTTTTTTGTGAGTAACGACCTTCATAATAGTGATCATGCAGTATTTACATCTGTATCTATAATTACACATGACATGATTGGAGGTGATATTAACAAGGCTGTTACCGATGTGACTAATTGCATCATGAATTCTGCTAACATTTCTATTCCAAAATCTTCTGGCCGCCACAATAAACACTCAAAGCTCTTACTTTCATTTCTTGGAATTGCCGAGGTTTTATAAATAAACGAGATGAAATGGAATCCCTGGTGGAATAACACAAACTAGACGGAAAGGATAAAACAGATCACCATTCTACAACCGCCAAAGTGTTACCTGATATTCCCGCAGATATTATTAAAACACCAATTTCACCTAAAATGAAAGAATTAATTAAAGAAAGTTCTAAAGCGTTATTGATTAATTTATTCTTAAGCGAGGACGAAAAAAGAGCATACGAGGCTAGAAAACAACTGTGTTGGGAAGCCAACGATCCATTAAAATGTAAAGAAGAGTTAGATCAAGAATATTCAAAATTAATTCAGAGTAGGCAAGACTCTCCAAAATTACCTGATTTGACTCTAGAATTATTTAAAGCTGCCATATCTTCAATGACCTATTTCATTCAACAGTTTTCTATTCATGCTGGATTACCTGATATTCAGTATAAAGTCAGCAATGAAGATAATGCTACCTGGATTAGACTACCTCAAAGAATAATATGTATCAGTGATGTGATCCGTGAGGCTAAAAGTCTGCGTCGAAAAGTAAAAAAATGAAAAATGACTTAATCTTGGATTCAAACACTGTGCCTTTTGAAATATATGCAGATGCTATACCCGAAAGCGATATTCCTGAATGATAAACTATAAACAATGAACTTATTTAAACTATAAATAAATGGTAATTGTTCCATGCTTTCATATAATCATTTTTTTTATTTATATATTTAATCATTATTTTTGATTTATATATTATAAATAAATAATCAATTTCATAATATTTCATGCTTAATTCTTTCATGCATTTTTAAAATAACAATCATTGTTTTATATTTATATACAGTCAACTCCCTCTAATCCACAGACCTGTAATCTGCAAATCCCTCTAATCTGCAATTGATTTTTTAATGTAAACAAAGAAATTTACATCTCATGTATATATATATAAAAAAAAAAACCACATTTTTCACATTTAAAATTTTTTTTAAATCAAATTTTTAGCTTAATCCTTGCTTTGAAAACAATTGGGGAGAGAAAAAAACAGTAACACTTTTGCATTTATTATCCTGCAATTCATACAGACTTGTGCTAAGTCAAGCCAAAGAATGTCAAGAAAGTATATAAAAATTTAAAACAAATCACTATTACATCAATATTTAACTAAACTAAAAATAATGAGTGATGAATATTATTTTTGTACTTTAAAAAATATTTTCTTTTGTATTTTTTAAATATGTTTGTTTACATTTTATTGGTACATATTATTTAAATATGCTTAAATTATTTACCATCAAATATGAATATGATTGATTAGTTTTATAGATGCTGAAGAAATATTTTATTTTAAAATTTATTAGAAATTGTCTTTCCATTTTCATGTCTATGAATTAAAAAAAAATAACTGACTTTGTATCACTAAAAGAAAAATGTAAACAAAGACAATGACCTCTAATCTGCAAATTCCTAAAATCCGCATAACCTCTGGACAAAATTTTTGCAGATTAGAGGGAGTTGACTGTATTTACATTTAATGTCATAAAATTCAGTTTTTAAGTTTACTAATACTTTTAAACTAAAAATTAAAATTAAAGTAAAATATTACCTCTATAATCTTTGAAGAAGCAAAGTCCATTTCTTCTTAGCAATACCAGGGAGAGTACCTCAGTCGTGCAGTGATATTAAAAAACACCACACAACTTTGATACTCACCAGGCGTATGCCTTTATTTACAATGATATTTATATCTCCGGGGTATTTACAGTTTTAGTTGTCGTCTTGCATGCAACGGTATTCTGGGCGCAGGCTTCTCTTTAAATCGTCTTTCTCTGAGTTTTCTCTCGGCTTTAGCAAGGATAGTCTCTCTTTCTTTCTGTAATTATTTGAAGGTGTTGAGCGAAAATTGTGCAATATGAACAATGTGCATGGCTTCCAGATGTTATCCAGCGCAGTTTCTCACCTCTGGTCTTTCTTCTTGCACAATTTTCAGGTGTTTTGTAGGGAGTATTATGTCTGCGTCTAAAGACTAAATAAATAAACAAACAAGAAAAAGTAATTAGTAAAATGAAAAAAAAAAAAAAAAAAAGATCTATACTAGCATTTTAGTCGAAGATCTGTCGTCTAAGAATGCAACTTTGGCACTTGTCGTCGTGTCTTTCGTCAAATGCTCGCCACTCGCTTTCGTAGTTATCAGCTGTTTAGGGTATTTCAAATTTAAAGTCTAATAGTCGGCAAACTAATAAAAATGAGAAAGAAAAAAAAATACATACACGATTACTAATGGTGTTCAAGTCCAAATTGACTTTTGTCCAAATGTGTTAAAAAATACTTACTTATAATAAGAACATGTTTATCCAACCGGCAGGCACTGAAAAATTCTTCATGTTCTCCGTAAAATTTCCTACAAGTTATTAATTTGAAAAATTTTATTCTCATTTCCAGTGCCTCCGGAAATGACTCGTGATGAGCCCGGGTGGAAAAATTTGTTCGACCGGATCGCAATTTTTTTTCCTAGGACTACAGTGAGTTGACCGTCATTGTAGTCTCTCATATTATTATTTAAATTTCTTATCCCCACATCCCTTAAGTCATCTAAAACTACGTAGCGATGGCCGATTGCCATTCCAAGTTGAAATGTCCTACGTGTATCATCTTGTAAATTTATGTTAATAGAGACCCCCCCCCCCCCAAACAAATCTTTAAACGCATTTGCCAATGTTGATTTACCCGAATCATAACATCCCTGTAAACACACCCACCTTTGTTTTGGCTCCCCCAATTGAAAACTATTAAAAATAGTTTCGAACATAAGTTTAAGTTTAGCTTTTCCGTGTAAAAAAAATGAAAAGATGCACGTAAGCAAACTGAGCCTCCAATAAATTAAAATTTTGAGGTTGAATTGCAAATTTACTAATTTTCTCTAATTCGTTATTTAAATATTGTGTATTACTAGTTCTCTTAATTTTTTCCCGTTGCGTAAGACATTACAACTTTCTGGGCAGCTTGAGAATGCCGGTGGCGGTCGGCAAGGGCTACAAAACTTAACGCGTTTTTGTGATGTTTGTCTCCATAAGTTTTAAATAAATCTGATGAAGGGTTTTTCGCTATTTCTGAATATTCATATGTCAGTGTGGATGGGTCCCTAATATCGCGCTCGATCACATAATCTGTAAATATTTCATAATTAAAACTAGCCCTCCCAAAATTTTTAAATACAGCTTCGTCAATTAAATTCCGATTGGTGTATAAAAAATTAAATAAATCCCCACATTCTTTTGAATATTCTATAATTATCGGTGAATTTAATGGCTGCCGATACATTCAATGGTAAAGCAAAGCTATTTTTGGCTGAACTAAGTAATGACATCAGTATATTATAATAAAACACACTGTAACGTGAAATAAATTCTCCACGCTATATATTTTTAAGATTCTGAAAAATCAGGTAATAATTCTCTATCATCTATTTCATAACTACCTTTGGGAATTTTAAAATACTGAGCTATGCAGATTAACTTTAAATTATTTTTAAACTAAATAGCTGTAATAACAACCTGTCTAAGTCTGATCAAGCTACAAAAAAATTCTACATAATCGTGAGTAAATCTTGATGTTAAAATAAATTTCATTTGTTTTTCTCCGAGTAGAAATGCCTATAACTGAATATGTTTCCATATTTTATTATTGTGATTGACAATTTTGATGATTTTAAATTGTTGGAAAATTTCTGCAAAAAATATTGTATCTTTTACATATTTTGCATTATTAAATTTACTCAAAGCCATGATTGGATGGATGCCTTGAAGTTATTAAATTAAACCATTTATTTAAAATTTGTAAAAACCAAGCTGTTGTTTTTAAGGATTCATCATCATCTTGTTCTGCAACTAAATTAACAGCAACACCAACTTCATGACTGATGACATTAGTTGCTTTAGAAACTTTCATTTTATCAAAATGTTTGTTATCTAGTAAATTAGAGTGCATTAATTCAGGGGTTAATTTTAATTCCATAATTTCCTGGTAATTTAACATCTTAAGTGCTTTGGGTCAACTTTTACAGTAGGCAATTGATATACAGTGGAATCTGTAAAAGTGACCACCTTGGTAAAGCGACCACCTGACTAAAGTGACCATTTTCCAATTTTAAAGAGACTTTATAAAGTGACCACCTGCGTATAGTGACCATTTTAGCCGGTCCTTAGGGTGGTCACTTTAGACAGGTTCCACTGTATCTTTATTATTAAGATCATCATCTTAACATCATCAGTGATGATTTTAAATTCTTCAACAAATGAGGCACATTAGCCATGAAGGTAATTTTTTGTTGTGAATTACATGGATGTAAAATATGAATTTAATCCACACCCTGTTTCGTACTACTTATTCCAAAGCATTTCCACATGTCCCTATTGGCTGCATCCATATCACAAGTGATATTTACAATTTGCAAACCAATAATTTTATTAGTTTCTTCAGTCACATTTAGTATATTTTTTAATTGATCCATATCAGATTAGCTGTTTGTAAAAGAATATGCAATCACTCATTTCTACCTGGTACTTAGGCCTCCTAACACAAGCACAAGGACATGATTTGCCTTTCCAGTATGTCCTGGAAAAGTTACATTTGCAAAATACGCCTGTGTAGGCATATCAAATTTAGTAAATTCAGCTTTATTACAAAACCGAACTTTCTCACAATCCATAAACTTTATGAACTGACAAACTTTTTAGAACTCTTATTTTTATTATTTATTTGTTTTATTTTTTATGGAGATTCAGAATTGTGTTCGAAAAGATAGAATGCTGAAATGGCATATGACAGAATTGTAATATGTTTTATAGTACACTAAATTGTAAATATGTATATAAATTTATTAAATTATCATATTTTTTCAAGAGTCATGAAGTAATTTAAAAGTTATCATAATGCGTCAAGAAACTAAACTAAGAAAAGTGAAAACATCTGACCCAGAAAGAAGCATTAAGTAAGAAGTTATTTTATGTATTATATTCATATATTTGATGCTATAAGTTTTATAGTCATTTCATTTAACACTAAGTTGCATAATTTTTTTTGCACGGCACTTTAATGCCTAACATTGTAATTACCTCAAACAAAACACCTGGTGAAAATTTTATGGTTTCTAAATGCCTTTGCAGCGTTCTTACACACAGAAACGGTAAATTATAATTTGCCATTTACTCTACAAGAAAATTTTAAACCTAAACCTACTTTAACAATTTCGTCTGACCACATTATTAACGAGCCTTTCTTTTGCTTAAGGCTTCTATCTGATCATTAAATACTCCCATCAAAGCAAAAATTGTTTATTTTTTGTTTAATTTTAATTTCAGTTAATAAATTTCAATGGACCTTTTCCTCAATTTGATTTTTAAGAATGTATTCTCTTTCTTAATTTATTCATTTCCAAATATGTTTTCTGTAACTTATCATCTATGGTTGAATCATTTATCATCTCATTATCCAAGCAAACTCTTTTCTCTGAAAAACTTTCTATAGAAGCTTTTCTTTTAATTGATTTGACTCTGTGCAAGACTGTCAATAAAGCATTTTTCTTCAACTTTTTTGTTCTGTCTTTGTTTCCCATTGATCAGCATCAAAATGTGTCTGTAAAAAATACATTAAATAAATAAAATGCTGAAAATTTTTTCTAGAATGGCATTGCATTGAATTTGGGAGTAAGGGAGGGAAAAAGTGAAGTTAACCTGTTAAATCACAATGAAAAATGAAAAATTGTTGTACAGGCAATAAAAGGTGTAAATTTATAATGTGGATAGTTTAATTTGAAATGCCATAAACAAAGAATGCCACAATAAAGCTAGGAAATTAGCTTTTTTTTTTCTTCCAACATTAACATTGAAATCAATGGAGTAAAATTAGTGCATTTATGGAAATGTTTAATAAAAGATTTTTTGTTTTGCAAAGAATTTGGAAGGAGAAAGAGAGAGGAAAAATAATAAGCAGAATTCTACCAAAAAGAGTTAAAATTTAGCCATTTTCTAAAACTAGAATTTTGCAACATCTTGAAATTAAAAAAAAAAGGTTCCACTGTATGAAAATTATTTTATTATTATCTGAAACTAGCAGGCTTTTCTTATTACTATATTTAAATGAATTAAAAAAACAGAAAAAAGAAAATCCCCATTTTTTATATCTTTGTATAAATAAAAACTACTTAATAATAATCCATTGACAGTGCGGATGACAGTTTTGCAATGGTAAATATAAAAAAAAAACTTAAAGTAGCACTTTTATATTTAAATAACATGCAGAGTTCGTAAAATATACATATGCTGAAGCCCTGATTGCATATGAACAACACTATATGTTTTATACACTGCTCAAAACAATTAAAGGATATTGCGGTTTTAGGTGGATTTTGTGGCTGGGAAACTTTTTAGCTGATTGATACATGGTCGACAGATGTAGTAGGTTATCTGAGAATAAATTACACATGTTCGGCAGAAAAAAAATGCATTTTATTGCGCATTTGTGTACAAAATGAAAATAACACAATTTGTGCATATGAGAAAAAGAAAAGAATAAGAAAAGGTGTTTTCTTCAAAGGAAATCATTTTCTGTAGGGGGTATGGTTTCCACGGACGGCTAGCAACGTTGAACACCTTTGAGGCATGGAGTCAATGAGGCTATTAATCACAAATTGGGATATTCTGTCCCACTCTTCCAGAAGAGCTGTTTCCAGTTCTTGGAGAGTTTGTGGGGGTGGTTGGTGGCCAGCTAGGGTTGGACGATGTCAGGAATTTAATATCATGATATATCGTCATCTTCATATCACGATATTCTGATATATCGATATCACGACAAATTCAAATAAAATATTATGGTTATTAAATCATTATAGTTATTAAATAAGCTATTAAATAATTATAGCTATTAAATAATTATAGTTATTAAATAAGCAAAATTCTGTAAGTGGACATATTTATTAAAATATAGGCAGAGAAATGCAGAAAATATTTTAACACATTGATTGTCAAGCTACAAAATAATTCATAGTTAAACTCCGAGTAAACTCATGGCTTGGTAAACAATGTATTAAAATTTTCTAATGAAAAATTGTTTAATGCAAAGATCATTCAGTATAGCAAATATAAATAAACACTACTTTCTACAGGTGGACTATCATAATCATTCGTTTCACTGTATGTATGTATACCAGGAGGTAAAGGGCAAAATTAACGGTCGCCAACGGCCACATGGCGACTAAATAGAAAAAGATGGCGATTAAAAATTATGCATCAATCGCCACTAAAGTCGCCACTTTTTGTGATCTTTAAAGATTCTAAAAATCGAGCGACGAAAGTCAATCGAAGCCTTGTGATTTCCAATCTTTTTCCATCCATGGCATAAACGTCAATTTTCATTTTAAACTTGCTTTATTGTATTCTGCAACCTATACAGAAGTAGAATTGCTTAATGTATCTCACTCAGATAATTTTTTGGACCCCCCCCTTCCTTTCCCTTCCCCTAACGATTTGTGATCACACAGCGTATAGAAAGCTTTATAATTTCTAATCATTCTCCATCTGCTGCAAAAATATAAATATCTATTTTAAACTTGCTTTATTAGATTATAGAATCTGTAAAGAAGTAGAATTATTTAATATCTCTTACTCATAATTCTTGTAATCCCCCCCCCCCTCCTCCTCCTCCAACGATTGGCAATCACATGCTCCACTGAAGCCTTGTAATTTACAATCTTTCTCCCTCTATAACATAAATGCAAATATTCATTTTAAACTTTCTTGATTGAATCCTAGAACCTATAAAGAAGTATATAGATTTTTTTCTATTCCCCCCCGCACATACATGCTCCATTTCAACGAGCAGTTAATGATCAAATGTCCTGCAAAGCACAATCTTTTTCCATTATTATCTCCATAGTATTTAGTGTATATTTAACCCATTTAAGATATTTGACAAATGTGTGTATCAAAATTTGATTTGGCTTAAATGTGTATTTTTCAAAAAATTTTGTATTTGATTTCTTTGGAGTAGAAATCTTCCTTTTTCCTTCCCATTTTAAAATAGAAATCTCCCTATTTTTAAAGCTACAAATTTGGCAGCTAAGTAAATTATTTTTAATGAAGCAGTTAAGTTTCCATATCTATACTTTTTAAGAGAAAATATTTTAACTCTATTGAAATAAAATCATTTAAAAAAGTTTCTTTAGAAATAAGAAATAATAATAAAACTGCTAACTGTATTTACACATGACCATGTAAAAGGTTATGATGATGATAAATCAGCTGATTCATTTACTAGAAAATATCAATGTGAACTGTGAATGATAAGAGCTTATTTCACTTAAATAAATTGAAAAAAAAAAAAAAAAAGTGCTACTGAATTATCTGAAAGATAAAAACTTTTGCTGTTATTATTACAGCCCTAAGCAGATTTTAATTTAGGATGTGCAATTTAGGATTTTTAAAAAGAGCATAATTACAAATTACAATTTCATTGTTCATGTGTTAATTTTATTATTATATGTATTTCTTATTTTTCTTGTGGTGATTATACCACAAAATGGTGACAATGCTTTTTGCAGTCTAAAAGAAATAATCTTACCATATGAAAAGTGGCCACTAACTTAAAAAAGTGGCTACTAATGAAACTGACAGTACCGGCCACTGGCCACTAATTAATTTTCCCAGTTTTGCCCTTTACCAGGAGGAGGAGTCGATGGCTTCTTTGAAGTGTACTCACCAAATTTTAATGGATAGTGCACTTTCAAATAAGGAAGTAAATTTGTTGTACTCCCTCCTTTTGCACATACATATAAATTTATATGTTGATGCACCTTGACATATGTTAGTGCCTACCAACTTTTGGTGTCAACCGCCCAACAGGTGGCGCTGCTATACAGCGATTTCCGTAATTCCAGGAGAAGCTATATCTCAGTAATTACTGCACAGAATTGCATATAAATTAATATGCAGTGCACCTTGACATTTATTAGTTTCTGTCAACTTTTAATGCCAATCGCTCTAAAGATGGTGCTGCTATACAGCGATTTCCGCAATGCAAGTGAAGGCTGTATCTCAGGTTCTATTGCGTATGATCGAACTTGATACATGAAAAGGCCATTATGATGATACAATTTGGGTGCATATCCGCCGGTAGGTGGCGGTGCTGTAAAGCAATATTCTACAAAAACGGGAAGGTTGTCATTCTAATAGCCACAACATAGTAGTTTATTTTTTTTTAAGTGTGGTTTTTAAAAAAGTCCATTTAAGTTAGAATTGAAATTTCCCTCCAAAGTAATATATTAAGGGCATAATATATTAAGGGCAAATTTAGCAGCAGGGTAATAAAAAAATCAATTGCTTCTAAAACAATGATATATGATTTCATATAAAATCATTATCATTGCACAACAAAGCTAAATATTTCAACAATGAATTAAAATACATGTAGTAAGTTCTGATATGGACATCAAGAATATTATTGTCCCCCTCCCCCTTTTTAGCATTCCATAAATTAATAAGAAAATAATTCTACTTTTTTAGAACATTAGTAATTTTTTGTCATTTTTAATTCTTTCATAAAACATTCAAATTCACAAAAAAAATGAATAAAAACAATAACAACAACCCTTCCGCTTCCCTTGAAAAAAAAAAATTAATAAAAAACTGTTCCCCTCCCCATAAAATCTATGTATATAAAACTTCTTTTCATCTTTCATGCATGCAATTTTTATTTTTATTCATCCTTATTTATAGGTAAAAGATTTCATGTACTGTAGAAATTTTCATAAGAAATTATATCTATACATAGCCGATATATCGTGGCATGTGGTTGATCAATATCGATTATCATGATTTGTGGCATATATCGATATTTGACGATATATCGATATATCATCCAGCCCTATGGCCAGCAACTCGTCTTCCTAGAGCGTCCCAAACGTGCTCTATTGGATTCATGTCTGGAGAACACGCTGGCCATTCCATTCGTACGATTCCTTCCTCGAAAAGGAAATCCTCCACCAGGTTAGCACAATGTGGCCTGCAGTTATCGTCCATTAAAATGAAGTCATCTCTAATTGCTGCAGTGTAAGGGACTACAATAGGTCTGAGGATCTCATCCCTATATCGGCGACCAGTCAGAGGTCCATCTCGAATGATGTAGAGGTCTGTGCGCCCGTCAATGGAGATGCCACCATACTCCAACACTCCCCCACCGCCAAATCTGACACTTTCGTGCACGAACGCAGGATTATTCCTACTGGCACGGTCCCTCCAGATGAAAATATGCCTATTATCAGGCTGAACCGAAAAACAGGACTCGTCAGAAAAAAGAACATTGCTCCATTCATTTCTCCTCCAGTTCACATGCTCTGTTGCCCACTCCCTGCAGTCGCGACGATGCCTTTATGCTAGTCTAGCGCATACCATCTGTCGGCGAGCATACAGACCTACACCATGGAGCCGGTTTCGGACAGTCTGTGTTGAAACTGTGGTGCCAGTAGCCGAGTGAAGGTGTTGTTGGAGAAGAGTAGCGTTCATATTTCGGTGTCTCCGAGCTGTTAACACTAAATAACGATCTTCATTAGGCGTTGTTGCCCGTCTACGACCTTGCCCTGGTGTTCGGCCTGCACTTCCAGTCTCCAAAAAACGGTTCCAGATCCTGGAAATCACACTTTGTGACACTCCAATATCTTGCGCTACTTTGGCTTGAGTTTGGCCCCCTTCTAACCTACCAACAACTCTCCAAGCTTCTGAATTGGTTAAATGATTTCGCTGAGACATCGTACTCATCAAAACAAAGCAGTCACTGAATGCCGATCTTCATTGTCTTTTATTCAATTGAAAGTCAAATTTCATTCGCTGTCGCTGAATTGACGTTTTTGACGTCGAACTCAAAATTAGCATACTCTACAGTTTGAAAATCAGAAAAATTTGCATTTCTGATTCTCTTCTTCCACTTTCGGCAAAAAAAATTTCGCTTATATCTTTATTTTATATAAAACTTACAATTACCTTTGTTTTGAGCAGTGTATATAGTATTTATTGACCCATTATTTTCTATATTTTATCTGATGTGATGTGTCCTGTTGATCAAATTATGAAGGTGTATCATAAAAAAAAAAAAAAAGAAGAAAAAGTTTCTAATTCAAAAAGGATTTTATAGTAGCATAAGCTTTCAATTATCACCTTCAATTTCTTTATTGAACAGTATTTATTACAAATAATCTGATCATTTGCAGTGATTAAGAAAATGTAAAAATAACTTCAATTTTCTTACCATCTACAACAACAGATAACCTTTAGAAAATATCCAGCCTATTTTGTCTTGTATATTTCAATATCCGAGGGGCATAATGTACTGGAAAAGTAGCAAGGAAATCTCTTGCAGCGGAATGCATCAATTTGAATTCTGCATCAATCTGTTACAAGAAATAATGTTCATTAATATGATAATGGTATTATATAAATATTGAACCAAATAGCTAGTGCAGACCATAAAAGTACATAAGTTTTAAAGCTTTTCTATTAAAAAAAAAGGTGGGGAAGGGGGTATTACATACCAATATGCCTCCAAAATCTTTAAACCTTGGATATTTCCTTAGTATTTCTGAAATTGAGGGACTGTCATTGCGGGTAAAATTTCTTCGAATGTTATATGCTTCTTGAATTAATTCAATTATCTCAGCTTTATGGATGTTGGTTGGCGACTGTATGGGATCCGCATGGTACATATAATGCACGAGAATTCATTTCTAATAGGCGTGCTTGTACGCCTTCGTTTTCTCCACTCATTGGCCCCATTATCATAGGCTTGGCCTCTCATATCAGAAATGTTTATTTTTAGGCGATTAGCCGAGTCTAAAAATGAATTAAGCAAACCTTCACCAGTCAAATCACATACATTTAAAAATCCCTTGAAAATTCACGAATTTTAATGCCTTCTCTTTCTTGGCATTCGACAAATCACATGACCACAGACATTTGTTCTTTATGGGATGTTTCAGGAGTACAATCCAATATTAACGAATAATAATTCGCTTTCAACAAAGCTGATACATTAACATCTCTCATGTTGTCAGCTATAAGTTTGATTAACTCATTTTGAATATCAGGACTTAAGTAATGGACATGAGTATTTTTGTTAGTTATTTTATCTATAAGTTTTTCAAGAATAGGATCATACTTTGATAATAATTCCACTAATCCAAGAAAATTTCTATTTGAATTACTGCCTAATTTATATTTCCTTGAAATCCTAAATTTCTTTCTGAAAGAAACAGAATAATATTTACTAACTGTTTCAAACGTCACGCCAAAAATCTTTTTCCTTAAAAAAATGTTTGCAGCGCTATATCATCAATAGCAGCATGATTCAAAATTGCGGTTCTCAAATCAAACCATTTCGAAAGGCACTCTTGGTGGTTTTTTCCCGTTTCATGCTGTCGCATTTCTTTGAAAGGTCCTCCCATACCGATGTACCACGGAGCAATGGAATATCATTTGAACCAAAAAGTATGTGTTCTGTAGCAGGATTTAATTGCAAGAACAACCCAAACTTTGCTAGAAGATTATACAGAACAGAAGATGGAGGATTCAAAAAATAATAATTTTTAAAATTTGCTGCTAGAGAAATATATGGCACTGTTTATGTTACTGACAAATTAGCTGCCCACTCAAAATAAAATAAATAGAATAAAAATAGTCCTTAAAAAAATGTTAATTCCTTAAGCCCAAAAGTTACCAAAATATTTAGTTTCAAAGTATGAGATTTTTCTACATTTTTTTCAGCCTCTATTAAATGGTCAATAAAAAAAAAAAAAATTCAGAAGATGCAAAAAATGTCAAACTTTTGAGTGCACAGAACTTTATGTGTTATGTAAATTTAAAACATTTAAACATACAACCTTAATTCTTCATGTCAACTTGCCAGCTAGTTTTGCATGGGTCGCCTCAGCTTGTTCTCCAGCGATATAGAAGGGGAAGATGAAGTTAATATCCGAGGAGATGATGGAGTGAAACGTCACTTTCGTCGAACTTCGAACACCATATCGCCAGAGAACAAGCTGGGGCGCCCCATGCAAAACTAGTTGGCAAGTTGACATGAAGAATTAAGATTGTATGTTTTAAATTTAGATATTTACTTCATGGTTTAGTTTTTTGTAAAGTATTTATGTGTTATATTTGTTAGAACGAGTATAAATTTTATTAGACATGACCATAGGGTCCTGGAGACTATAAACAATTAGTTTTTGTAATTTTGAAAATAGTGACTTTTAAATTTAAATGTGGCATGTCATAAATGACCACATTTTTAAAAACATTTTGTAATTAGAAATTTATGTCTGTGACCAATGATTGCACAGATAAATGCCTCCTAATCAACTTTGCTTCACTTAAGCAAAACACACAAAATTCGCCATTCTAAAATAATTTTAGGTGAATTCAAATGGGAAAACGATTTTCACATGTGTTTATTGCCCAATCCAACAGGGGATATGTGGAGAATTTGGTAAAATCCCATTACAATAAGTGTCGGATACATATAAAGAATTTACTTTGTGACCGTAGATCCCATAGATTTCCCAAGACAAATTAAGTGCTAAAAGGAAGCTCTCAAATATTCTCTCTCCCCCCCCCCCTCAAAAAAAAAAAGGAAAATGTGTTCTTCGAAATATCTTGAAGTAGACGTATGGCAGTTTTCAATACCTGTAATAACTGGCCAATTATTTTATGAATTTAACGTTGAAAATATAATGGGACTTATACAAATAGTCCACAGCTTTCAGTCCACAATTACCAACATCAATGGCATGGCTGTCTAGAATTTAAAAAAAATTCCCCACCATGTTCTTCTCTTCTGTACACATCAAGTATGGCTGACTTTCGCAGATGTTTTCGATGGCTTCCTCTAAGTTGCCATTTATCTATTATGAATATAATTTAATGAACAAATCATCAATATTTTAACAAAGAATTAAAAAATTATAATGTATTAGAACATTAGAATTTCAATTATGACTCGTTTGGTTTAACATACAATTAATTACGTAAAAAAAATTCAAAAGACGAATTTACAGGAATTTTCCTTTAAAGTTGTTATAATTATTGCTATCAATTAATATTTTCAGAGTTAAGTAAGTATGAAAAATGTAAAAGCAAAATCTCATTTTATATTATTTTTTATTATAAATTTAATCAACAGTTATATATGCACTGAAGGACTGGAACTCATGAATTTAAAAAAAAAATCTATGCAAACACCATAAATAATAAAAAAATCAAGAGTGTTTCAGGTAAAAATAAGACCCTATTAAACTTTAGATGTTTCTTGATGTATCATTCAGTCATAATAAATGTTTGGCTTTTATTCATAAATTTTAATTTTTTATTCAAGTATTAAAAAAAGAAGAAAAAGTGGTGGAGAAGGATGTGTGTATATTTTTCACTGGCTATGAGAAATTTTTGGATGGCAACTAGTTTATTCAAATTTCTGCAGCCCTGATTGCATATGAACAACACTTTATGTTCTATATATAGTATTTATTGCCCCATTATTTTCTATATTTTATCTGATGTGATGTATCCTGTTGATCAAATTATGAAGGTGTATCAGTAAAAAAAGAAAAAAAAAAGAAAAAAAAGTTTATAATTGATAAAGGATTTTATAATTACATAAGCTTTCAATTATCACCATCAATTTGTTTATTATACAGCATTTATTACAAATAATCTGATCATTTGCAATGATTAAGAAAATGTAAAAATAATTTGAATCTTCTTACCATCTACAACAACAGATAACCTTTCAAAAATATCCAGCCTATTTTGTCTTGTATATTTCAATATCAGAGGGGCATAATGTACTGGAAAAGTAGCAAGGAAACAGCAGCAGAATGCATCAATTTGAATTCTGCATCAATCTATTACAAGAAATAATGTTCATTAATACGATAATGGTATTACCCTTTTGATTTCAAAATATTTAACCAAATAACTAGTGTAGACCATAAAAGTACATAAAATTTTTCTAAAAAAAAAAAGGGGGGGGGAGGGGGTATTACATACCAATATGCCTCCAAAATCTTTAAACCTTGGATATTTCCTAAGTATCTCTGAAATTGAGGGACTGTCATTGCGGATAAAATTTCTTCGAATGTTGTATGTTTCTTGCATTACTTCAATTATCTCAGCTTTATGGATGCTGGTTGGAGACTGATATTGCAACCAAATAATCTAAGAAAGAAAGAAGTGCATATTTTCAATTATGAGAAATGGAAAGCTTATAATGTTGATTTTAGCAAATAGTATACCTTACTACAATAAAGATACTGAAATTGATGCACATAAAGTAAACGTTTTTTACTTACTTTTGTAGCTAGTGAAACACTCTCATCCTCAAATGAAATATCCTCCTCTTCATTTAATCCTGATCCTGCAACAGCCCTCCCCCAGGGGGGTACCTTCTTCAGGTATTCAGGGGGAGTCACGCCCCCCGGGCCCGAGTGATCTTTTTTCTCTTCTTTTTTTTTTTGGGTTTAGTTTTTTTTTTTTTTTTTTTTTTTTTTTCCTCTAAGTTTTTGCCTTTTTTCTTGCGTTTTCGTCCTTGTTAGTATTTTTGGTTTTTGCTGCCAATAAGGTTTTGGTACTTGTTCTTGTTCATTGTTCTTGAAAAAAAAAGTAAAAAAAAAAAATAAAAAATTTGAAAAACTTAAAAAAAAAAAATGAAACTACTTACCTTGTTTTACTCACCTTTTTGTGTTCTACTTACCTTATTTGTTTTCACTCACCTTTATCTTTTGGTCTTGTTCTTGTTGAATTTACTAAAATTACTTAACTTTTAAAACATTAACCAAGCTGTAAACGGTGTTGATGTGGCGCTGGTTATTGGGTTGGCGATTTGGTGAGGGTCTCACGGTAGTCTAGCCTTGGGATCACACTGGGAGACTGGTGCCCTTGGTGAAGGTGAGACAACGGTGACTACTCGAACGAGAAACACCGGACTAACACGACTACCACATGCGATTCCCGATCTGGGTCGACGGTCTGGTAGCTGGTGAGTGGTTATGGGTGTCCCAGGGAGCGATTCTGAAAACCCTTTGCTTTTCCGTCTGTTCAAGAAACGGGCTGACTTGTGGGACTAAGGAAACCCTCGACCCTTTTTTCTTATCTCAATATGGCGACAAACAAAGGAAATACGAATAATGCGCTTGGCTCGGGCCTATCCCTCAATGCTAACTATAATAATACTGCATGGGCAGATAGAATGGAAGAATTCTCTTCCACCTTACCTGAAAAAGTAATTTCCGCATACGACGAGGCAAGATTTTTTGTAATCAAACGTAATGAAGGTGACTTTTTTAAAACGTCACCATTTCTAATTCATAAAGCTATTCAGTCAGTTGTGGGTGAACCAAAGTCAATTAAGAAAATCAAATCAGGAGAACTTTTAATCGAAGTAGAAAACATCAAGCAAGCAAGTAACCTAAAAAAATGTACACTTTTCGCTAATATTCCCGTTACTGTTACTACTCACCGAACATTAAATACCAGTCGTGGAGTTATTTCAGAGCCTGACCTTCAATACATACCAGAAGCAGAAATACTTGAGAACTTAAAAGATCAGAAAGTTATAGCAGTTAGGCGCATTTCAATTTCCCGTGAAAATAAACAAATCCCAACTAAGCACATAATACTTACTTTTGATTCTCCGAAACTCCCACGCTCTATAAAAGCTGGATACCTGGAATGCCCTTTAAGACCATACATCCCAAATCCTCTGCGCTGCTTCAAATGCCAACGTTTTGGTCACTCAAAAAATTCTTGCCGTGGTAATCTCACGTGTGCCCGGTGTGGGGTAGTGGGCCAAGATAATGAAAACTGTGAAGCTCCCGTATGTTGTGTAAACTGCAAAAAAGACCACCCATCTTATGCTAAAATATGTGAAAAATGGAAATTCGAAAAAGAGATTCAAACTGTGCGTACCAAAGAAAATATATCATATTTCGAAGCCAGGAAAATTGTTGAAGCCAGAACACCCACAATTGGAAAATCCTTTGCTGCTGCTGTTGCTTCTATTAAAATACCCAAAAACTACAAAACAATCTCCACACAAACAGATAGTAATACTAAGAGCATCCCCCCTGTAGAAACCAAAAATAATTTGCAAAAAGATCAAGAAAAGCCTACTCAAGCACCTAATTTATCACAACAAACACCTAATTCTTCTAAGCCAACATATCCTAGAAAAAGCTCACAATTTCTGAAAAAACCCATGTCTCATAAAAATCGCAGCTCTGAACCTTTAAAGCATGGAAATTCTCAACACAACTTGGTTAAAAGGAAAAAAATACCTAAGCTAACAGAGTCTATAAAATCAAAAGAAAATAATATAGCTAAACAAGCGGACTCAATAAGCCTTCATCCTTCTGATGGAGAAGGTATGTCTACTGCATCAGAAGATGACGACGTAGATGTGTTAATCTAAAAACCAAATCATAATGACTAATTTCATTTGCTGGAATTGCAGAGGTTTTAACAATAAACGGGATGAAATAAAAGACATTGTCTTTGATCATCGACCAATTTGCTTTGCTTTCCAAGAAACGTATCTAAAGCAAAATCATAAGACTAAAATTCGTGGCTACAACTCTCTAAGGAAAGATTACATTCAATCTGACAGAGCTACAGGTGGTGTGGCTCTATTAATCTCCAATAATGTTCCTCACACAAATATATCTTTAAACACAAATATTCAAGCCATAGCTGCCCAAATCCACATCAATATGCTAATAACCATCTGTACTGTCTATTTAACACCTAATATGTCTGTACGAAAACAAGATCTGAATAATTTAATTTTGCAACTCCCTACCCCATTCTTAATTTTCGGTGATTTCAATGGACATAACCCAATGTTAATTCCCGTGGACAAGTCATTGAAGACTTCATCAATGATAATTCCTTATGTCTCTTAAACAATGGGGACAATACTTATTTCCATGAACCATCTAGGACTTTTCACGCAATAGACCTCGCAATCTGTTCTCCAATTCTTTACCCATATTTTAATTTTTTTGTTTCTGACAATCTGCATAACAGTGATCATTTTCCTTTATCTCTATCTCTCTATAATTTCAATCAAGTTAATCATAGTAATCCTCATTACATTTATGACAAAGCCAATTGGACTACTTTCTCTTATAATGCCTCCATTACTTCTACCATGATTGAGGGCGATATTAACAGTGCAGTTTCAAATGTCAGCCATTGTATCATTAATGCAGCTAACATTTCGATTCCAAAATCATCTGGATATTCTTTTAAACACTCTCGACCTTGGTGGAATGAAGACTGTAAAATTGCAAAAAGGCGCCAACAAAAAGCGTGGGGGATTTTTCGGAGATATCCCACTACAGCAAATTATATTGCATATAAACAAGCTAGAGCAAGTGCACGAAGGATTCGAAGAAAATCCCAAAAGGAATCATGGATTAACTATGTATCCAGCATTACCTCGAATACCAGTAGCAAACAATTGTGGCATCGTGTCAAGAAGGCCATGGGTATATATTCTAATGACAGTATCTCTTTTCTTAAAGATAATGGTCAGACAATCACTTCCACCCAAAACATTGCAAACACTATTGGTAAAACTTTATCCCACATTTCTAGCTCTAACTCATACTCGGAGCCCTTTCTATCATACAAACTACGTTCTGAATGCACTACAATTAACTTCTGATCTCGCTCATTATATGAATACAATAGCCCATTTACAGAAAATGAACTGAACAATAGCCTGAAAAACACTCGTAACTCCGCTCCTGGTCCTGATGGTATCAGTTACCTTATGATCAAACATCTTTCCAAAGCTTCCCTCAAAAATCTACTTCATCTCTTCAATAGAATCTGGACCGAAAATATCTTCCCCATTGCTTGGCACGATGCTATTGTTATACCCTTTCCAAAACCTGGTAAAGATACAACTGACCCAAAAAATTATAGACCTATTGCCCTCACTAGCTGCCTTTGTAAATTGCTTGAGAAAATGATAAATACTAGACTTGTTTTCTATCTTGAAAAAAATAATCTAATTTCTCCATGGCAAAGTGGTTTTAGACAAGGCCGTTCTATTATTGACAATATTCTCTTGCTTGAGACTAATATACGGAATGCTATTGTTAGACGTAACCATTTGGTGTCAGTTTTCTTCGACATTGAAAAAGCGTATGACAAAACCTGGCGTTATGGCATTTTAAGGGACATTTTTAATTTGGGCTTAAGGGGCAATCTTCCTATATTCATTGAGAATTTTTTAAAGGTGAGACGCTTTCAAGTTCGCATTAGATCAGTGTACTCAGACTTTTACCGTAATTTTCTGCGGATGATCCGCGGATTATCTGTTTAAAAACTTATAAAATTTTAAATGCGTATAATCTACCACTGCGTATTATCTACAGATTTTTTTTTAGCTGAGGTATTTCAAGAATTCAATTTCCATCACACGTCACGATGATTGTAAACAGTAAACGCACGGATCGTGTGTTTACTAGCGATTGAGTCACCCGTGGATTGAGCAAACGCCCGGATCGTGTGTTTGCTCAACCGCTCTCGGAGTCGATGTTGATTGGTGCGTGTATGACGTATACATGTTAGTAGGAGGGACTACGGGTTTTCCAGCTACATTTCTCTAAGGAATTTGGCAACAGGTTTTTATCGTTTCGTTAAAATAGTGCATATGCCATGCGTCTCTTCTCTTGTGTTTTATAGTTATCACGTGCTCCGTTAAAAGAAAATAATTATTTGTGGAAAAAAAATGTCTAAACGTAAACGAGTTAGCTACACAGCAGAGTTCAAGTTAAATGTGATTAAGAAGGCAGAGGAAGTGGGTAATCGTGAAGCTGGAAGATTTTTTAGCATTGATGAATCAAATATTCGTCTATGGCGAAAAAATAAGAAGAAATTTGAAGAAAGTGATCGTTTAAGACGAACATTTCGTCGAGGAATTGAATTTTGGCCTGAATTAGAAAATGAATTATATAAATGGATTTTACAAGAAAGAGAGAAAGGGACAGCAATATCGACTGTAAGTGTGCGTCAAAAAGCAAAGATTATTGCTTTGGAAATGGGGCTAAAAAATTTCACTGCTTGTCCCACGTGGTGTTATCGCTTTATGCGTCGAAAAAATTTATTAATCCGACAACGTACCACAGTAGGGCAAAGATTGCCTGATGACTGGAAGCTTAAACAACAAAAATTCTTGGAATTTACTAAAAACGTTATTATTCAGAACAAATTTTCTGAGAATGAAATTTTTAACATGGATGAGGTTCCAGTTAGTTTTGATCTTCCCTCAAGTCGTACTATTGATGAAATTGGAAAATCAACAATATCAATTGCTACAACTGGTAATGAGAAAAATTCATTTACTGTTGTTTTATCATGCGCTGCAAATGGGTACAAGTTACCCCCGATGATAATTTTCAAGCGAAAAACAATGCCTAAAGAAAATTTTCCAAATGGCGTCGTCATACGTGTTAACCCCAAAGGGTGGATGAATGACGATATTATGATTTCCTGGCTTAACTCTGTGTGGAAAAAAAGGAGAAACTGTTTATTTAAACCTCGTGCACTCCTTATTATGGATGCAATGAGAGCCCATTTAAAAGATAATGTGAAAACTGAATGTAAAAGTTCAGGGGCCAAAGTATCTATTATACCAGGAGGATTAACCAAAATCTTACAGCCGTTGGATGTCGGCGTGAATCGTTCCTTTAAATCTAAACTCAGAAGTTTATGGGAGAAATGGATGCTTGAGGGCAAGCATTCACAAACAAATAGTGGAAAATTGCGTCGCGCATCGTATGCGGAAGTAGCGGTATGGGTTCAAAATGCTTGGGAGGCAGTAACTCCAATAACAATACAAAACGCCTTTAAAAAGTGTGGAATTGTAGAAAATTCTGAAAATGATCAAAATGAGGATAATGATGATGAAGGTAATGATGATGTTGATTCTCTTCTAAATGAAGACATTTTGAACTTATTCAATTCTGATACTGATGACTCTGACTTTGATGGATTTAGTAGTGATTAATTTGGATGTAAATTACTAATTGCAATTAAATTTTTTCTTATTCAAAGATAAGTGCTTTAATTTATGAGTTAATTACTGTGATTAATTTTTCTTCAGTAATGTGCTAACTGAGGGGGTAAGTTTAAAACTTTATTATTTTTGCATGTAAATACAAAAACATAAGTATAAAATTACTAATATTATTTTTTGTATTATTATTATTATATATATATATTATTACATTTTGTATTTTTAATGACATTTAGAGATTTAAATAACATGAAATTAATATAATTTTTTAAGGTTTTGATTATTTTAAAGTTGTTTATGATAATTATTTTTATTTTTTATGCATGTGGAGTGTCATGCTAAATAAAAAGCATAATTATTTACAGAAAAAATATAACTTTACGAATATTTATTATTGTATTATATGCGGATTATACGGAAGTGCGTATTATCTGCCGATTTTGATTTGCCTGACTTGGAAAAAAGTACGTGCGGAGTATGCGACGCCGCGGATTTTACGCAGGAAAATACGGTACTTCCAGGAGGAGGGTGTTCCTCAAGGAAGCGTCTTAAGTGTAACACTCTTCTCTATAAAAATTAATAATATACTAAAACAAGTACCTCAAAATGTTCATGGGAACCTGTATGTTGACGACCTGCAGATTTCTTGCCAGGGAAATGATATGCGTTTTATTGAGCGCCAGCTTCAACTAGCCATCAATAATATTACCAAATGGACAGATAAAAATGGTTTCACTTTCTCAATTGACAAAACACATTGTGTGCATTTTTGCCGCAGACGAGGTCTTCATCCCGATCCAGAGATTTTTATTAACAATCGAATTATATCTGTAGTTGACACTGCCCGCTTTTTAGGCGTTATCTTTGACAAAAAACTGAATTTTATGCCACATATTTTAAATTTAAGGACAAAATGTGATAAAACATTAAATCTTTTAAAGGTACTTTCAAATACCTGTTGGGGAGCAGATCGCAGTTCCTTACTGAAAATCTACCGAGCTGTTATCCGTTCTAAATTAGATTATGCCTGTCAAGTTTATGGCTCAGCTCCCATTTCTTATCTTAAGAAATTAGACACAGTACATCATAGTGCGCTTAGATTTTGTTCAGGGGCTTTCCGCACTTCTCCAATCCTTAGTCTTTATGCTGACTGTGTGGAGCCTTCTCTTGCCAATATTAGACAACAACTATCGTTGGATCTCTACTATCGCATTCGTTCACATCCTAATCATCCACTTCATCCCCATTTAAATAACAACAATGAAAATCTTTTTCTGATTCGTCCATCTTGCATTCCACATTTTGGTCTTCGGATTAAAAACTTTCTTGCTGGCACCCCTCATCTTCACACAAAAGTTCGTCCTCGTTCCTTTTTAAATGTGACTCCTTGGAACTTCCAGGTTATTTCTCACCTTCATCCTTTTAGTGGTTTTAGAAAATCTGACACAGATGCTTCAATTTTTGGGGCACTTTATGCTGCTCATCGAAGCGTTTATCAGGATTATATTGAGATTTTTACTGATGGCTCTAAGACTTGCAATCAGGTTGGTTGTGGTGTTGTTTCAGGTGAAACCATTTTTAGTTATCGACTTCCTTGCTCATTCTCCATTTTCTCTGCAGAGTTTTTTGCAGTTGAAGTTGCACTTAATTTTATTTCATCTCATCCCAACAGGAAATTCATCATTTACACTGACTCTAAGAGTGTCCTAGATTCTCTTTCTTCTAGTGCTTGTGCGCTTTCTTTTATGTCAGTTTTAAAGACTTATAATGATCTTTTAAGAAAAGGCTTTGACATATTATTCTGTTGGGTTCCTGGTCACGTTGGCATCAAGGGCAATGAATTAGCAGATAAAGCAGCAAGACAGGCATTGATCGATATTAACTGTCCAGTTCCATATGAGGATGTTAAGCACTCCTTTAAAGTTTTCTTAAAAAATATGTGGCAAAGAGAGTGGAATTGTCAGACAAATAATAAATTACAGGGAATCAAACCACACATTTCAGTCTGGCCGACACATACTCCTAGGAGTTATGATGTGATAATCACTCGTCTCAGGATTGGGCATTCGAGACTTACACACAAACATTTACTTCTTGGAGAACAGGAACCTACCTGTCCCAAATGCCACTTCAGCTTACTAACCATTAGCCATATCCTCACCGATTGCTCTTGCCTTCGTCATCTGTATAGGCACTATTTTAATTTATCATCACCAAATTTGACTAACCTGTTGGGTATTAATCCTCATTATCATCTGACCAACTTTTTAAAAGAGGCAGGTTTTTACTACGATATATGATTTTATTATTTACTTTATCATTCTTCATCGCTGATTTTATCATTTACACTGCCATTTTCTACATCTCATTTTATTATATACATTGTTTATAATCTTTACATATTGTTTTATCTTATACACTGTTTACTCTATTTTTTATTATCTTTATCTATTATTATATACATTTTTTCTATTCTTTTTCTTTTTTAGACTATGGATGGGATCCCCCATCCAGAGTATAAAGTTTGGCGCAGCATATCCAATTCTGGATCTTGTGCCACAAAAAACCAACCAACCTGCAACAGCCCTTTTGCAATTTTTCTTTTTAGAAGGTGAAAGTTTTACACAGAGTGTTTTTAATCTCCATTCTATTAAGCTACTCCTGCTAATACGATCAAAGAAGTGTTCCTGAAAAAAAGAAATAATAATAATAATAATAAAAATAAATAAATGCTTTTAATTATAATTAACTGAAATGTCCAACATGCTATTCCAATTATATATATTTTTTACTTACAGTCGGTAACGGAAGTGTCCGAACACTAGCAAAAATTCCTATGTAAAAAAAGTACACTTTGTACGGTTCTGTTAAATAAATCCTTATCGAATCATGTTCTTAGACTGACTAAGAACAGGATTCGACAAGGATTTATTTAACAAAACTGTAAAGTGCACTTTTTATACATAGGAATTTTTGCTAGTGTTCGGACACTTTTGTTACCGACTGTACACAGCCTTCAACTTTTTTATGTGAGGATTTTACAGACATGCTACAGACCTCCAGCCAAAAAAGCTGAAGTTTGCGCACTAAAATATAACAGTGTACAAAATTTAAAAATACATATAAATATGGTGCATGCATATACAATACATATTCATGGTTTTTAAAACAATCTTACTTTTCAAATTATATATACATTAGAAGAAAAAAAACTTACCTGAAACAAATGTTGCTCCATCTAAAACTTAATGTTATTCTTTCAACTTGTTTTCTGTTTACTTATTCATTTTATTTCACTTAATACGAAGTCTACTTAGACAGCAAAATGTTCACTTTTATAGACATTATTTATTATAAAACACAGCTATTCTCAGCAACAATTTTCCTATAGCATATTATTTTAATGTAGTGACACATTTATTTTTTTAAGGAAAAAAAAAAGAGAGATGAGATTTATAAAACACAGCTATACTCATAACAAAAATTTTCCTGCAGCATATTATTTTAGTGTAATGGTAAATTTATTTTTCTCAAGAGAAAAAAAAAGATGAAAAGCTATACTCAAAACAAAAATTTCCCTACAGCGTATTATTCTAATGTAATGGCAGACTTATTTTTCGCAAGGGATAAAAGGAAGAAAAAAAAAAAGTTATTTTAATACAATAGATTTGTTTTTTGTTTCTTCGTTTTTTGTACCAACATTTCTAATTTTCTTTTATGCTTCAATCTACTTTCTCTTTCTATTCTGCATGTTTCATCAAGTTCCACCTTCATAGGGTGGAAGAGGTTTTTTATTTTTTAATATTTAGCTTAAAAACATACATTATTTTTCTATATGTCTATGAGGAATTCATTTCAATTCCTGAGCAGCTTTCCTGGACATGGTAAAATATTATAGTAAAGCAGTTGTGCTAACAATAAAAAAGAATATTATCGCTTAAATATTTTCAGCCCTGTGTATCTTTTGAAAATTATGTACAGACCACAAAATGCATCTAAATATGATTGTACAGTAATAATACACCTCACAACCTGAAATACACTTCCATCTATTTTCAGCTTCTGTCGCTTTATAATCTAGTTCTTTTGTGTAGCCCTGTAAATGAATAGTGAATAATATCCTTACTATGTTTTACATGAAACATGTTTTTACGCATATAAAAAAAAAATATATATATGTATATTTACTTTGGTTTAGTGCAGTCTACTGATGTTAAACACTACTTACCTGCAATTTTTTCCATAGATGTATGTATTTGAATTATCTTGGGTGTCCATGCACACGAACCATTCGTTTCATCTCAACGGAAAACTTAATGTAGCATCTCTGAATCATACACATGTGGAATACCAAGTTTGGACTTTCTGATGCTATTCGTTCTTGAGATATGCTGATAGCAGACAGACACACACACAGACCAACCGCTAAAAACATGATTTTTGGATTCAGGGCACCTCAAAATATATATCTAACAAAAACTCACTTTTGAAAATTTGACAGAAGAACAATACTTTCTCTACCTTATGGGTAAGAGAAAGTAAAAATTATATCTAGGTATACCTTTTTTTTTTTTAAAGAATTTTTCCTGAATTTGCAGTTGTAAGATACTCATATTTACATATTCTACGGTTTCTATACTATATTTAATATGAAAAATGCTTTATTGGTTATATTATCGTATAATTTGCTCTCTCACCCCCCCCTCCAAATAAATATATATATATATATATATATATATATATATATATTTATTTATTAAATATGTTCCAAAATTCTTGGTCACAAAATAAATAAATTAAATTAATGAATAATGAAAACAGGTACATAAAAAACAAATAATTTTTCATTTTATAGCTTTATAATTGTATTTAAAATTATATTTTGCATGTTGTTTACAAGTGAAATCGATTATAAAAATTTGGAAATATATATGAAGAATTGAATGATGGTTGGGCTTGATGAAAAGTCGTGGATTCTCGGAGAGGAGTTGAAGATCTGATATTACTTCTATCGTTTTCGCTTTCTTTTTCTTCTAACTCCTCTCTTTCTAATTTAAACAATATTTCTTGTATTTTTTCCCTAGCCTCCAATTGTCTTTTGGGATTAAACCCTGTTACTGTTGCTTCCGCGTTGAGAAAAAAATATTTTAATGGGTCGCATTTTTCTTTTTTCTCTTTATTTTTCTGCTTCAAATATTCGCAAATCAGTGAATCTTTATCGTGTGATGTTTTACTCTGTCCTCTGTTGCTCTTCATCTGAATCATCTGTATTTGGTTGGATGTTTGACTCGGTTCTGAAAATTAATAAATAAATGAATGAGTAAATAATTCAACAAATAAATAAAGTAGTAAGCCTTTATAATATGCTATAATTGTAATAGTAGCAGAAGAAATTTAAAGAAAGAGAGAGAGAGAGATATAATAATTTTTTTTATAGAGCAATCTTGTAAACTTATTTTAAAAAACTGCAACTGTTAACAAAATGAAATAAAAAATTGTTTGACATTATTTCCTATTATAAGTTCGCATCTCTGCATCATTAAGTTAAATGAATAGAAATATTAGTTTAGTTTTGAAATACTTTATACTTAAGATCGTAGAAGAATTTAAACGCATTTGTTTATGCAATTTATCTATGCTTTTAAAATACTTTTATATATGGAGTTTGTTATCTTACCCCTTACTTAGAATAGTTCTTTAAGTATGAAAAATTGAAACTGTTTGAAAAATTAACGTTGAGAAAATTTTCTTTTTATGAAAAGGGTCTTATTTTATTACTATGTTTTTCTTAACTCGTTTTCTTGTTTGTTCAGTACAAATTTTGTAATCGATTCTTAACTTACTTCCCAAGTAGCTAGACATTTGAAACTTTTAGAATAACTCCGAACACTATGACAACACTATACCTCAAAGCCTGATTTTCGAATTTTTGATTAGTTTTCTTTTACTTAATTAAAGTATGAAAATAATAACCCCATAATAGCTTTAAAATTATCCATTTAAATATTAGCTAGAATTTAATTGTTACCAAAACATTTTACCAGTTTATTTCCTTTCGACAGTAAAATAAATACTTTTGCTTAAACGTGAACAATAAAAAATTATAAAAAAGTAAATTAGGGTAAGTGCACCAGTGATTGTCACTTTTATAGCAAGCTCTGATATTTTTAATGTTCTAGTCATCAGAAAATACTTTTAGAAATCTCAAGTTAGTACATGTGGCATGAAAGACATTCAGAACCATATATATGTTAAAATATATGCATTTGATAACAATTATTTTTTTTATGAATTTTTATTTGACACCCACTTAATGTTCCAGTTTTTCATTTTATTAGTAATTGGCACCCTATGTTCCAGTGTTTGACACTGCTAGTTATTCATTTTACCAGTTATTAGCACCTTATGCTCCAGTGTTTGACATAAAATGTTAAAATTATTATATGTAAAATGTATGATTTTATTATTTTTTTTATTTATTATTTATTTCGGGATAAGTGTCAATTACTGGAGCATGCAAATCACTGGAGCACCTACCCTATGCTCTCACAAAAATTGGTATCATTATCCACTTTAAAAAAATTATACACATTGATAAAGTATTAGTGTAGTTCTATAGCTATGATTCAACAGAAAATGTAAAAAGGTGGTTTATAAAAAGTTTTTTTTTCAATATTATAATAATTTATTCCATATTTTTTACTTTCTCTTACCCATAAGGCAGAGAAAGTAATTTAAACAACATAAATAGAAACAGGAATAAGAAGCATAGGCCAATACGGCTTAAGAATTGTGGAAAGGGTTTTAAGGTTACTTGACTTTCCGCAAATCATGTGCAAGACATCATGGTAGCAGCGTAAAAAGTTAAATTTAATATAATTATTGCTGTTAATAAAATAAAATAAAATGAGGATATATGCATATGTGCATATAATACTTTAGTTCAATTCCTACAAATCCCTTTTCAATCTTTGAATGCATAAAAATATTAACAATGTAGTTAACCTAATTTTAATTCTTATGGAAGCATTTGATATAAACTTTAATTAACTAAAAGTATACACAGAATATACAAATATAGACTTTATCAATTTGATCTGACATTGAAAAAGTAAGGGAATCTCTCAGGAACTCCATCTGTTCTTTATACTGCCAATTTCTGCTTGTTGTGGCAGCTTGGCCTGTCCTTGTTTTTTCATTTGTAATAATTTTTCTAAAATAGTCGCAAAGTCTTTTCCATTTTGTTCTGGCAATATTGGCTGAAAAAAAATAATGTATTTTGTTAATATATTTTTCTTTTAGGTACTTTACAACTGGAAACTCATTTACAGATATTGCTAAATGTTATAGAATGGGAATATCGACAGTTTCCTCCATTGTGAATGAAGTGTCTAAGGCAATTTGGAAATGAACGCAGCCACTGTATATGCCACGGCCTACCGAAGAAATCTTAAAAAGATCTGCTGAAGAATTTTCCAAAAAGTGGCATTTTCCAAATTGTGTAGGGGCTGTCGATGGGAAACATGTTCTGCTACAATGCCCCAATAAAAGCGGTTCCATGTAGTATAATTATAAAAAAACTTTTTCTTTTGTGTTGATGGCAATTGTCGACGCCAATTATTCGTTCCTTGCTGTGGATGTCGGAGGCTATGGCAGACATTCGGATTCTGGAGTTTTTTTTTTTAATTCGAATATGAGTAATTATTATTTGTTTAAATATGCACATATTTATTCTTTTATTTATTTATTTTTTAAATCCATTTAGGAAAAAAGTTTTAAATTAAAATAAATTATATTTGTTTATGAAATGTAGGTAAGTTAAAAAAAAAAAATGAAATAACAGCTGTTTAAGACAGCAGCTTATTATAAGCTGCTATTAAAAAAAAATAATAAAATATTTAAAAATATATAAGAAGAAAAATGTATGTCAATTCACTATATACATACACACACATTCACTACTTGAAAATTTTGCATAATTTTTGTTTTAAGTAGGTACTACGTATAAAATGTTCATTTTATTATTTTTTAAATTTTTGAATGTTAAATAGGATTTTTTCCTGAACGACTAAAGAGGTTTATTTATTTATATATTTATTAAGCACATAACTGAGAATATCAACTATAATTATATACTTGTACATTTTATTTATTTAATAATTTATTTATAATTTTAAAGACTGACATTTTTGTTACAGAATTTTCAATGCCCAGACAGGTAAAACAAACTTACATACAGGAAAGGTTTGGTGTGTAATTTTTGCCATACTATAATCACAAATCATTATATAAGACACTTATTATTATATCAAATATTTTTAAGCATTTTACTTAGCATCATTGAAGCAGAGAGCATAGAAAGAGAGGAAAACAGATTTAAGGTGGGGGGGGGGGGAAGAAAAAAAAATTGCGCGCGAGATTGAGAAAGAAAATGTGCTACAAAAGAAACAGCTTCAGTGCATCACCTTTTTCGAAATTTGAAGTTTAGCATCGAAGTAGCTAGGACATTCCTCGCCAAGATCCCCCCAGGGGGGTACCTTCTTCAGGTATTCAGGGGGAGTCACGCACCCCGGGCCCGAGTGATCTTCTTTTTTTTTTTTTTTTTCCCTTCTACCTTCCTTCCTTTTATTTTACTTTTAATTTTTCTCTATTTTATTTATTTATTATTTTTATTTATTTTTTATTTATTTATTTATTTTCTTTTTTTTTGCTAATAAGATTTTGGCTTTTTCTCTTATTTTTTGTCCTTGTTAGTATTTTTTGGTTTTTACTGCCAATAAGGTTTTGGTACTTGTTCTTCTTAATTGTTCTTGTAAAAAAAAAAAAAAAAAAAAATTTAAAAAAAAAAATTAAAAATTTGAAAAATTTACAAAAAAATGAAACTACTCACCTTGTTTTGCTCACCTTTTTGGTTTTTACATACCTTGTTTATTATCACTCACCTTTATTTTTTGGCATTGTTCTTGTTGGTTATACTAAAAATACTTAACTTCTAAAACATTAACCAAGCTGAGACCGGTGTAGATGTGGCGCTGGTTATTGGGTTGGCAATTTGGTGAGGGTCTCACGGTAGCCTAGCCTTGGGAGCACACTGGGAGACTGGTGCCCTTGGTGAAGGTGAGACAACGGTGACTACTCGAACGAGAAACACCAGACTAACACGACTACCACATGCGATTCCCAATCTGGGTCGACAGTCTGGTAGCTGGTGAGTGGTTATGGGTGTCCCAGGGAGCGATTCTGAAAACCCTTTGCTTTTCCGTCTGTTCAAGAAACGGGCTGACTTGTGGGACTAAGGAAACCCTCAACCCTTTTTTTCTTATCTAACTATGGCGACAAACAAAGGAAATACGAATAATGCGTCTGGCTCGGGCCAAGCTATTAAAAACTCAAATGAGAAATCTTGGGGAGATAGAGTGGAAGAGTTTTCTTCCACCCTCAATGAGACGAATGTATTTGTTAATTGTGAAGTTAGATTTTAAGTTGTAAAGAGGAAAGAAGGCGATTTCTCAAAAGCATCTCCTTTCTTAATACAAAAGGCACTGCAATCTAGAATGGGTGATCCAAAATCAATGAAAAAACTTAGATCAGGGGAATTATTAATAGAAGTTGAAAATAACAAGCAAGCTCAGAGTTTAAAAATATGTTCCTTTTTTGCAGACATACCTATCACTGTTACTCCTCATAGAACTTTGAATATTTGTCGTGGTGTCATCTCCGAATCTGACTTCCAGTTCATACCAGAATCAGAAATCCTTGAGAACCTTAAAGAGCAAAAAGTTATAGCAGTTAAACGCATTTCCGTTTTTCGAGATGACAAACAAATACCTACCAAGCATATTATTTTAACGATAGACTCTCCTAAACTTCCATGCTCTATAAAAGCCGGTTATCTCAAATGCTCCATTAGACCATATATTCCGAATCCACTACGCTGCTTCAACTGCCAACGCTTTGGACACTCTAAAACTTCATGCAGAGGAAAACTGACGTGTGCCCATTGCAGTGCCATCGGCCATGACAGTCAAAATTGCGAAGCCCCAGTCCATTGCATTAACTGTAAAAATGATCACCCATCCTACTCCAAGTCTTGTGAAAAGTGGAAAATAGAAAAAGAGATTCAGACCATTAAAACTAAAGAAAATATATCGTACCCTGAGGCAAGAAAAATAGTTGAATCAAGAACACCCATCATTGGAAAATCATATGCTTCTGCTACTTCCATCAAAAAAACTTCTAGAACAATAGCTACACAAACCAGCTCTCCAGTTGAAACTGCTTTAATTAATTCACAAAAATTGCAACCTAAGCCTAATCAGGCTTCAAATTGCACACAGTCTTCGAATGGCACGCCTATGGAAAACGTACAAATCAATCCCTCAAATCTACAAACCAAACGAAGTCAGACAGCTACCTCCACACAGTCTTCTTTACCTAAACCAACAGCTTCTAAAAAATCTCCATCTATACAAAAAAATGTTTTGTCTGACAAAAGACATTCCTCAGTCTCCCTAAAAAATTCTAATTCACCCTTGCATCCCCATACCATTAGGAAAAAGAGAATTGCAAAATTGCCCACTCCAAATTCAAACAAAAATAAAAAAATAAATCTTACTAAACAACAGGACTTAATAACCCTTCATCCTTCTGATGGGGAAGGCATGTCTACTGCATCACAGGATAATGACGTGGATGTTTTAATCTAAAACAAAAAATCATAATGACTAATTTCATTTCATGGAATTGCCGAGGTTTTACAAATAAACGAGATGAAATCAGTGATATCATTTCTGATCATCGACCCATTTTCTTTGCCTTTCAAGAGACCTACTTAAAACAAAATGATATTGTAAAAATTCGTGGCTATAACTGTTTTAGAAAAGACTTTATCCATTCTGACAGGGTTACAGGTGGTGTAGCTCTTTTTGTTTCTAATAATGTACCTCATATTAATATTTCTTTAAATACTAATATCCAAGCTGTAGCAGTCCAGGTCCATATTCACATGCTTGTCACTGTTTGCAATATCTATATCCCCCCAAATATGACTCTCAGCCCTTATGATCTCAATAATCTTGTTTTGCAGTTGCCAACTCCTTTTGTCTTTCTTGGAGATTTTAATGGGCACAACCCACTTTGGGGTAGTCCCGACACTAATCAGCGTGGTCAGGTTATTGAGGATTTTGTCACAGATAATAATTTATTCTAAATAATGTATTCTAAATAATGGGGACAATACATATTTTCATGAACCTTCCAGAACTTTCCATACAATAGACCTAGCTATTTGCTCACCCACTTTGTATCCATATTTTAATTTCTTCGTAAGTAACGATCTACATAATAGTGATCATTTTCCTTTATTTTTATCATTTCATAATTTTAATGAACATCAACCAGGAAACCCACATTATATTTATGACAAAGCCTATTGGGCTGCCTTCACCATTAATGCTGTAATTACACATGACATGATTGGAGGTGATATTAACAAGGCTGTTACCGATGTGACTAATTGTATCATGAACTCTGCTAACATTTCTATCCCAAAATCTTCTGGCTGCCACAATAAACACTCAAAGCCCTGGTGGGATGAAGAATGTACTGCTGCAAAAAGAAAGCAACAAAAAGCATGGGGGATTTTTAGGCGGTACCCAACGACTGCCAACTACATGGCATTTAAGAAAGCAAAAGCAAATGCTCGAAGAATCCGCAGAAAATCGCAAAAGGAGTCTTGGGTTAAATATGTTTCCAGCATAACCTCCAATATAAGCAGCAAACAACTTTGGCATCGTGTCAAGAAAGCAATGGGAATTTATTCTAATCAAAGTATTTCCTTTTTAAAATATAATGGCCAAACCATAACTTCAACTAAAAATATATCAAACACCATTGGTAGATCTTTATCTGACATATCCGGCTCTAATTCCTACTCTGAACCTTTTTTGTCATATAAAAATAATTCTGAACGTTCAGCAATTAATTTTCACTCCCGTTCTTCACCAGAGTACAATAGTCCTTTTACTGAAAACGAATTACAAAATAGTTTAAAAAATTGTCGTAACTCTGCTCCTGGACCCGATGGTGTTACCTACATTATGATTAAACATTTATGAAAACTGTCTCTTAAAAATCTCCATCTTTACAACAGGATCTGGACTGAAAATATTTTCCCCGTTGCTTGGCACAATGCTATTGTTATTCCTTTTCCTAAACCAGGTAAAGATGCTACTGACCCAAAAAATTACAGGCCCATTGCTCTTACAAGCTGTCTTTGTAAACTACTCGAAAAAATGGTAAATACTAGATTGGTTTTTATTCTGGAAAAAAATAATTTGATTTCTCCATGGCAAAGTGGTTTCCGACGAGGACGTTCTACGGTTGACAATATTTTATTATTAGAGACAAATATACGCAAAGCTAATGTGAGATGTAACCATTAGGTGTCAATTTTTTTCGATATAGAAAAAGCTTATGACAAGACATGGCGCTATGGTATTTTAAAAGATCTTTTTAATTTGGACTTCAGGGGGAATCTGCCTATTTTTATTGAAAATTTTTTGAGAGTCAGACGCTTCCAGGTTCGTATAGGATCAGTTTTTTCGGATTTTTATTTTCAGGAAGAAGGTGTACCTCAAGGCAGTGTCTTGAGTGTTACACTCTTCTCTTTAAAAATTAATGACATCCTCAAACAAATTCCACAAAGTGTCCACGGCAGTCTATATGTTGACGACCTGCAGATATCTTGCCAGGGAAATGACATGCGCTTCATTGAACGCCAATTACAACTTGCCATCAAGAATATTATTAAATGGACTAATAAAAATGGTTTTACCTTTTCTACTGACAAAACACAATGTGTGCATTTTTGTCGTAAACGAGGTCTACATCCTGATCCAGAGATTTTTATGAATGACAATCCTATTTCTGTTGTTGACTCTTCTCGTTTCTTGGGTGTAATTTTTGACAGAACACTTAATTTTAAATCTCACATATCATATTTAAGGACAAAATGCGACAAAACACTAAATCTTTTAAAAGTACTATCAAATACTGCTTGGGGTGCAGATCGCATTTCTTTATTGAGAATCTATCATTCTGTTATCCGTTCAAAATTAGACTATGCCTGTGAAGTATATGGGTCTGCTCCTATTTCTTATCTTAAAAAACTAGACACAACCCATCACAGTGCACTTAGGATATGCTCAGGGGCTTTTCGCACCTCTCCTGTGCTTAGTTTATATGCTGACTGTGTGGAGCCTTCTCTCACTGACATCAGAAAAAGACTTTCATGTGAATTGTACTTTCGCATCCTCTCACATCCTAATCATCCACTTCATTCACTTTTAAATACCAACAATCATAATCTTTATGTGAATCGCCCATCTTGCATCCCACATTTCGCTCTTAGAATTAAGAACTTTCTTGCTGGCACCTCTCACATTCGTACTAAAGTTCGTCCTCGGTCTCTTTTAAACATGGCACCTTGGAATTTCCAGGCAATTTCCTGTCTTCATCCATTTAAGGGGTTTGACGAATCTAACACAGATGCTTCCATGTTTCAAGCACTTTTCTCATCTCATCGCTCTGAATATAAGGACTATGTCGAGATTTTTACTGACGGCTCCAAGACAAGTAATAAGGTTGGCTGTGGTGTCATTACTGGCAACACCACGTATAGCTATCAACTTCCAAGGTCTTTTTCCATCTTTTCTGCAGAGTTTTTTGCAGTTGAGGTAGCTTTAAACATTATTTTGTCTCACTGCAGCAAAAAATTCATTATCTATACGGACTCAAAGAGTGTTCTTGACTCTCTTTCTTCTATCTCTTGCACTCTTTCTTTTATCTCTGTTTTAAAAACATATAACGACCTTCTAAAAAGGGGATTCAGTATTTTATTTTGTTGGGTTCCTGGACATGTTGGTATTAAAGGCAATGAAATAGCAGACAAGGCCGCAAAGCAAGCTTCCATTTTTTTAAACTGTCCTATTCCTTATGACGATGTTAAACATAGCCTCAGGAGCTATTTCAGAGATATTTGGCAAAGGGAGTGGAATAGTCGAAGTAATAACAAATTACATGATATTAAACCTCAAATTGCAATCTGGCCAATATTTACTCCTAGGAAATATGATGTACTTATTACCCGTCTACGAATTGGGCACTCTAGGCTTACTCATAAATACTTATTACTTCGACAGGCGGAGCCGACCTGTCCCAAATGTCACTATCATACACTTACCATTCGCCATATTCTCACTGACTGTCGTTGTCTTCGTCATATGTATCGGCAATATTTTAATTCATCCTCACCAAACCTGACGAGCCTTTTAGGTAGTACACCTCATTATAATTTGACAAATTTTTTAAAAGACGCTGGTTTTTACTATGACATTTGATTTTGTTATTTACACTCTTCATCTCATTCTACATCAGTTTTTATTATCTACACTGTTCATTACATTTTACATCTGTTTTTATTATCTACAATGTATTTTATGACTTTGATTTTACCTTTTGTCTACTCTTGTTTTTTAATTTGTGTTAATGACAAACTGGATGAGTAAACCCATCCAGAGGCTAAATTTTATTGTTTATCACTTTTTGTTTGGCGCAGCATGTCCCATTGTGGACTTTGTGCCATAAAAAGCCATCCATCCATCCTCGCCAAGATCTTTTCTTATATATTTGCAATAATAGCCATTTTAATTCATCACCAAACCGACTATAAAAGTCTATAAGCCGCCAAGAAGCTTTTGTTCTATAGCTATACCAAAGAAATTTTAGCTCAGAGTAAGTCCTATTGTACTAACCTAAATTCTGTTTTGTACAGAATGTTACTTTTTAGAATAATAATAATAATTACAGTAAAAAAAAAAAAAAAAAACTTAAAAATAAATTTCTTTATGTTTTACTTTGAAAATCTGTCTTTAAATTAAAGCTGATCTAAGACGAAAAAAAAAAAAAGTAAACAAAATCACATGTTAGAAATATAGGTGGGTGGGTGGGTGGGGGGGGGGATTGAACTTTCCTAAATCAAATCTTTATTTTAAGTACATTCTCAACATTATAAACTTTTGTTCTAATACTCATTCACTCAATTTTCTACCCTTAGAATAAAAAGTCAGTAATCGAGAGTATAGGAATGCTACATCTATACAAATTACTGTACCTATGGTTTTATTTTAATTTTAAGAAAATGTCAGATTTCAGAACTTTCTACTTTATGTATTTTTCAATAGAAAAGAATATGTGTATTCAATGAAAAAGTGCTTAAAAAAATAAAAATATTTTTAAATATCTGCTTGACGTTGTAAGAAAATTGTATCCTGCAAATTATATTATTTTCAAACCTCTCCTTCCATAATTAATAAATTAAAAGTAGTGTTTGCCTGTTAATATATAGATTGTAAATTAAAGAATCAGAAAACACTAACTTTCTATAAGTTTTAATTTTTAGACATAGGGTATATCATGATGATTATTATTATTTATAAAGTATGTGTTATGTATTCATTTTATTTATTTATCAATTCGTATGATTTACAGGTCAAAGGCTGTTAAATGGAAAATTTAATATTCCCCCTCCAAGCACCTTACCAAACACGTATGTTGAGATGCCTCACGTCATTCTTGGGGATGAAGCCTTCCCATTAACAGAATTTTTAATGAGGCCGTAGCCAAAAGACGCATCTAGTCAGTGTCAGCAAAAAAGAATTTATAATTATAGACACTGTTGAGCTAGAAGGGTAATGGAAAATTCCTTTGGTATCCTCACCAAAAAATATGCCATTTTTCAGCGGCCACTTAATGTAAAAATACCATTAGGTATAAACATTGTTAAGGCCACTTGTGTCTTAACAATTACTTTAAAAAAAAAAGTCTACAAACTGGATGCTGTAATGCAAACTTAACTACATTAGAAGGTGACATCAGTATAGCCCACGAAATCAGAGAAAAATTTAAAAATTATTTTTCATCCCAGGCTGGAAGCATTCCATGGCAAAATATAAATATAGAAAAGAATATTTTTTAAACAATTATATTTTCCTCAAAAATATTTAAATAACAATAATTTATATGTACACCATTCTTCACTTAACATATTTATACGTACTACTTTTCACTTAACAAAAGAATCATGTTTAGTTGTTGATGCCGATGTCATCTTTACTTCATAATCATTTTACACCAGTTTGTAGGATCTGATTTCAAGTATTAGGTTATGTTAATTTAATTGTTTTGAATATGAGCCTAATGGTATTTTTTAGTAATACAGTAAAGCACCATTTATACGTCTTTTACATTTATACGTCTTTTTAGTGAAGTCCTGATTCATTCCTATTTCTTTGAATGCAAATATTCTTCATTTATAAGTCCTCAATAACGGTTATGCATGAATTTTGTTTCGATACCATTAAATTTGTAATAATCAAAGTTTTGTTTTTAAATTTCAATTATACGCCTTTTCGTTCATATATCTTTTTATGCCAGTCCCTTGGAAAGACGTTCCTGCTGCCATCGGCAGCATTACCAGTACAAAGCTTGCAATCGATTTTTAACTAACTTCTCGACTTACTAGGCATTTAAAACTTTCAGGATAGCTCAGAACACGGTGACAATACATTTTTACTAATTTGAAAATAATTTGAGGACAAATGTTCTCGAATTTACAAATTTGTCCTCAAATGTCCCCAAATTAAAGCATAATTTAACTCTGTCCTCAAATGGCCTTTCAATTTGAGGTTGCTGCGATGATTTGTCCTCAAATTGGGTTTAAAAAATTTGGTCGCCTTAGTTAAACCCAGCGTCAACTTGAGTTTCACCAGAAAACGCAGCTTAAATAACAGCTGACAATATATAAATCACAGCACAAACGATACCATAGTTTTAACATACAGAAATAAACTACAATTCAATGGTAGAGACTTAGTCAAGCAGAACTTTCTGTTCCGTAAAATCTTAGCCAGAAACTCACCTCAGTGGTCGGAACGGGACCCCGTTTACAGCCTGCTATTAATTCTGAATTTTACAGTAACTTCCGTAATAACAGAGTCACAGCTTGGACAATGGGTCTATCGATAATAAAGGTTTTTTTCATAAAGGTTGTCAAAATAGTTGTCAAGGTGCAATAAAGTCACCAAATTCATCGCCCTGATAAAGTGTGTTTTTAATGGAGAAGGATCTTTTTAATGCAGAACCAAGCTAGAAATGTGAAAAATTGACATTTTATAATGTGACTAAACCTCTTAGAAAGATATCACATAAAAATAGCTAGTACTATTTAGAAATTAGTAACACTATATTTACATCTATGCATAACACGCACGATTTTTATTGATCTATTGCACAAATATATTCATTATGCATACGTATTATATTTATGAAAGCACATAAATAACCTGCAAAAAAGTGATATCTCATAAAAAAATATACTATTGTAAAAGTCACCCCACCCAGCAAAAAACTTACCTTTCTTAAGCAGCCAAAAAAGAGACTGATATCAAATTTCGCCGCCGCTAATGAATCCAGGGTACTGAATGCCTAGCTTAATGAAGATCTGCTTCTTTGAAGAGGCTTCTTTTTGGATTATGGATGGTACATTTGAAACTGTACCAAGACTTTTCTTCCAACTATATACCATCCACGCCCTCGTTGGAACTCAAGAAAATTAAAAAAATACTACCACTTGTTTAGGCTCTGATGACAAGTAAATCAAAGGAGAGTTATACTCATTTTTTTCAAGGTTTAAATGACTTTGCAGCTGAACACGACAATGAGTTGAAACCTCGCTTTATTATCAGTGATTTATAAAAAGCAGCAATCAATTCTTCTAGTCGAGAGTTTCTAGATACTGCTAATAAAGGGTGTTTTTTCTATCTAGGACAAAGTGTGTGGCGCCATATTCAATCTGCAGGACTTGCAAAAAAAATATGTTGAAGATGAAATATTTAGTTTGAGGCTTCGTTATATACCAGCTCTTGCATTTTTGCCCCCTGATGATATCCTATCTGCATTTGAGGAGATACAGCCTCTTATTCCAGATGAAGCAATTGAGATTGTTCAATGGTTTGAAGAAAACTATGTGCACAGTAAAATAAGGCAAACGACAAGACATGGAAGAAATAACCAATAGTCCAGTCAAAATAGGAAAAATAGAACAAAAAAATCGTGTAGTTTTGAAATTTTGCATACTCATAGCCGAGGGTGTTCTGAACAACATACTAAAAGTCCCCACCCATGGGGGGTAAGCGGGGGGCAGGGAGGGCATCTAAGTGGGGCAATTTTCATTTTTTTTTAAATATCTTGAAAACTATCGCATTTAGAGAAAAAATGTCAATTACAAAATTAATCTACCTAAAATTTCCTACAAAAATGTATATTACATTTTGTTTGTACGATCATTAGTTTAGAAGATATAGGAAGATAAAATAACACATTTTCTTGAAAAATTCTTTTTTACAATAGTAAAGTCAACTAAAGTGAGCAATTAAAAGGTTCTTGTCAAATAATTTCTAATGTAAAAAACAAATATATACATAGGGAATATGCAAGGATAATACAGCATGTTTTGTAAGTTTTAAATAATTTTAAGGCTAGTAGGCGCAAGTGGCGGTTTGAGTAAAAATCTGGATAAGTCCAGTCAAAATAGGAAAAAAAAAAAAAAAAAAATCGTGTAGTTTTGAAGCTTTGCACACCCATAGCCGAGAGGGTCCTGAACAACATACTAAAAGACCCCGCCCGTGGGGGGTGAGCGGGGGCATTTAAGGGGCGCAATTTTCAGTTTTTATTGCATATCTTAAAAACTATCGCATTTAGAGAAAAAATGTATATTACATTTTGTTTGTACGATCATTAGTTTAGAAGATATAGGGAGATGAAAAATTCTTTTTTGCAATAGTAAAATCAACTAACTTGTGCAATTAAAAGGGTTCTTGTCAAATATTTTCTAATGTAAAATCAAATATATACATAGGGAATATGCAAGGATAATACAGCATGTTTTGTAAGTTTTAAATAATTTTAGGGCTAGCAGGCGCAAGTGGCGGTAAGTAAAAATCTAGATAACGAAGACCCAAAACCGATCAACATTAAAAAAAAAAATTGTGTAGCTTAGAAATTGAGCACAGTTATAAAGTTAAGTGCCCTGAATAACATACTAAAAGTCCCTAACCATGGGGGGGGCATTTAAAGGGGGCACATTTCAGTTTTTATTAAGTATCTTGAAAACTATCACATTTAGAGAAAAAAAAATCTCAATTGCAAAATTAATCTATGTGAAATTTCCTAAAAAAATTGTATATTCTATTTTGTTTGTATGATCAATAGTTTAGAACAGGGGTGGCCAACCCGCGGCCCACCGCGTAGTTTCTTGCGGCCCGCGAGGAGACTAACGATATTTAAAGTTTGACAACTTTGGTTAACGAATCAAAAATTAATAAATACGTTTTGACTTTTCGAAGTGAAAATACCTTTCAACGATTATGGTAGCTAAAGAACTGTTGTAATGGAATGTTATTAGATCCATTATTCATTCTTTTTATTATAGTTTTAATATATAGTCGTAATTTTTTTTTTACAATTCTATTGTTAATTTATGAATGAAAATAATTTAAATTAATGTATTCTTCTCCGAATTTTCACCCTGCCCTTCTCCGAAAAAAGTATATACATACATGAATCATATACTCACAAACATATATACACATTATGCATATGTACAGTCATAAAATAATAATAATAATAATAGTAATAATTTCCTCCCCGACTAATTTCGCCGTAAATCATCGTAGAAACTAGCAGCTGATGCCTAACGATTGGTAATGACATCTAATTTTTAATCCAAAAAGCTTGTCAAAATTGCGGGTTGCCTTAAAAAAAAAAAAAAAAAAAAAAAAAAGTTGATGCCAGTTTTAATGTGTATACATCCCTTATGCAAAATCTAACTAAACCGTCTAAACTAGGCCTTATTACTAATCGATTGGCACCAGTCGCAAGTCTCTACATTAATTTACGGCGGAATTAGTCGGTAAATCAGGGGGGGGGGGGGGGATTTTTTTATGACTGTACATACAGTGTGGCCCGAATGAATAAAATATATTTCTAATGCGGCCCACCAAGTGTTTTGCGTTGGACAGGCCTGGTTTAGAAGATATAGGGGAACAAAATAACACATTTTCTTGAAAAATTCTTTTTTTTTTTTTTGCAATAGTAAAATTAACTAAATTGTGGAATTAAAAGGGTTCTGATAAAATATTTTCTAATGTACAAAACAAATATATGCATAGGGAATATGTAAGGATAATACAGCATGTTTTGTACGTTTTAAATAATTTTAAGGTTAGTAGGCGCAAGTGGTGGATCTAGGTAAAAATCCAGATAACGAAGACCCAAAACCGATCAACATTTAAAAAAATTTTATAGCTTTGAGATTTTTTTTCAATAAATACGATAGTTTTCAAGATACTTAATAAAAACTGAAATGTGCCCCCTTTAAATGCCCCCCCTCCCCCCATTGTTAGGGACTTTTAGTATGTTATTCAGGGCACTTAACTTTTTAACTGTGCCCAATTTCTAAGCTATACGATTCTTTTTTTTTTTTTAATGTTGATCGGTTTTGGGTCTTCGTTATCTAGATTTTTACTTAAACCGCCACTTGCGCCTGCTAGCCTTAAAATTATTTAAAACTTACAAAACATGCTGTATTATCCTTGCATATTCTCTATGTATATATTTGTTTTTTACATTAGAAAATATTTGACAAGAACCCTTTTAATTGCACAATTTAGTTGATTTTACTATTGCAAAAAAGAATTTTTCAAGAAAATGTGTTATTTCATCTCCCTATATCTTTAAACTAATGATCGTACAAACAAAATGTAATATACATTTTTGTAGGAAATTTTACGTAGATTAATTTTGTAATTGACATTTTTTCTTTAAATGCGATAGTTTTCAAGATATTTAATAAAAACTGAAAATTGCCCCCCTTAAATGCCCCACGGGTGGGGACTTTTAGTAGTCATTTCAGTCATGTTCCAGATTAAATGACACACAAATTAATGAGTTGAAAATTCCTAAAAAAAAAAAAAAAATGTTCAGAGTATGCCAACATGATGGAATAGTACTTATTATATGCTAGAAAGATTACTGGAAAAAAAAAAAAATGCTGTCACTCTATATGCAACTAAATTTGGAGGAATAAATAATCTGAAATTAAAAGAAAGTCTAGTAGCAAAATATGACAGATGCAAAGAATTTGCAGAAAGACAAAATGATTTTTACAGCACTTCCCCAAGAACCTGGACAATCTATTCAGCAGTTAGTGGATTTGATAACTATAAGAGCAAACCAATTTTTAAATCCAACACATTCACAGGATCCAAATATAAATACAGTTATAGGATCTGTTATCCAGAAAGCTTGGGACCTGGGATATTCTGGATAAGTGGTTTTTCCCTAATTCGGAACACAAAATAATTTCATAAATAGCAGTGATAAACATGAATAATATATATCTAAACACTTTACCTATATATTTGTTCATGTAATAAATTATTTCCACAAAATAAAAAACATTTTTAATTAGAATTTCAAACTATAAATAATAAAAGGAAAAATAAACATATATAAAATTTAATTTTGGACCTGAGAGTAAAATCCTTTCATTTGGATTTTGCAGAAATTTCTATGATATTTTTAGCACATAATGCTAAACATTTTATGAAATGAATTCTAAAAATAATGGAAATTAATAATAACTATTTAAAAGTTTTATAACAATTGGGACTTCATGCATGTGACCTGAGTTCAAGGATAAAATTCATCTGCTATTGGGCATGGGCACTTTAAAAAGTATGTGTTATTAATGTTTATTTATTAAAAAATACAATAAAAATTCATTTTCTAACCTAAATTTGCAAAATTTTCAGTAATTACTTGGACAATTTTGTGCTCACCATATTTCCTCAGAATAACACCGTAGCATTAAAGAAAGTAGGTTGTAAAACTATAATTCTGACCGCTGTTATTGTATAACTTTAATTCTTAAATTTTATGATAATTAAAAATTTTGGTAGTTGGCATTTTGCATTCTGGTTTTCGGAACATTCTGAATAACGGGTTTCTGGATAATGGATCTCGGCCTCTTGGCTAAGATCAAAGTGTAGTATTCTGGTTTCAGTTGATTTATCGACATTTTTTGTTGACTTTTCTACTGATGCCTTAAGAGTCCATTTTTGGGCTCACAGAAAATCCCCAAGGCTTCGGGCAAAGAAATTCTTCCCTCCTTAAGTTCTTTCTGGAAGTGGAGGTTTGGCGGTTTAAGGAGGACCTTTGGTACGTATGACTCCTTCATGGGTGCTTCCAGCGTGGTGAGGAAACTGGCATGAGCAGAAATCTGACACATACCGTCTGATCCACGTAGGCCTGGACACCTGTTCCTACTATGTTTTGTTGTTAGGCTCCGCCCCAAATCTACTTTTGACGAACTATGGATTTGTCTCGTCCACCGGGGATTCGGCTGAAAGAGCCATCCGATCGCGGCCCTCACAAAAAGAAGAAAAGAAGGTCCCAGGGTGCTCGTCGCGGAATGCTTTTCCTGCTTTTGAATGCCTCATTTGCTTCAGCGGGGTTCCTCAAGTCTACTCCTGAAGCCATGCCCCCTAATGGTCGTTCTGGCGAAATTGCGGCCTCAAATGCTGATTCCAATCCGCCTACCTCGAGCTTTTTTAAGCCAACTCCTGAAGCCACGCCCCCCAACAATGAAAATGTTTGTGCTGGCAAAACCTCTGCTTCACGGTTAGGTCTTAACCCCACCCCTTCGCCTGTGTTCGCTAACACAAGAAATGCGAAAGCTTATAGGAATATGCAGAAAAATGTGAGGATTCTGCCTAAAGGGCTAACGTTCAAGCCTAGCAAACCCAAAAATCTTGTATCCTCTTACAAAGAATCAAAGGCCGAAAAGTCCTGTGTCCTCAATGTGCCTCACAATGATTCTAAGGTCAAAAAGCCAGAAAAAACTGTGTCATGTGGGACTTCCCAGAACATTGCCGAACCTGAGCCACCCGTACCTCCGAATATTAAGGAAACTACTCCAAGTTCCGCAAATAACGTCTCACTCAGTATGCCGACTTTCGAGGAGATTATCTCACTCGCTGAGCCGTCCACCAGCATTTTTTATTTAATGTATCCGCCCCTTCAGGCCAACGTTGCAAATCATTCTGTTGAGGTTGACCTTTCTTCTCAAGAAACTGTGTCTAGCCTCAACGAGTTTAACTGTGATCTTGGTGGGATCTCTAATCCAGAATTTGATGGGCTCTACGACTTATCCCAAAACCAGGCTTCCCCGCCCTCTGAGACGAACTTTGGAAGCTGCTCTGGCTCTCCTACGGTTGATATTAGGCTTCTTGATGAGGAATTCTCTGTCGTACCCCAAACTAAACAGGCTTAGTGCTGTCCCTTTTAAGTCCTATAGCATCTTAGACACTTCTGTTAAGGTGCGTGAGATCACTGATGCTGTTGTTGCGGGGCGAATTACAGCCCACATTCTTGAACAAGCACGTACCTTTGTGAGAAATTTACCTGCGCCATCTTCTGATCAGATCCGTGGCCATTTCCGTCATAGGGAGTGGTTGTACGTGTCTCATACTTACGAGTACTCGAACAGAAAGATTGAACCCTCCGGTCCTTTTAGTGAGTGTGAACATCTTTGTTTAACCATTGCGAATGCTTTGGGTTTGAAAAGACCTAACGCGCTTTTTCTGGTTCATTACCCTCATGGTTCTGCTGGTTGTCGCCTCATCGAGACGATGAACCGGCTCACGCAAGTGAGCAGGTTTTGACTCGTAGCATTGGAGAACCCACCACTATTACTTTGAGTAGGTTGGTTGGTTGGTTGCCTTTTAATGGCGCAAGGTCCACAATGGGACATACTGCGCCAAACAATCATATAAAAGATATATTATAGCTTCTGGATGGGTTCACTCATCCAGATGGCCATTAAAAAAGAACACAATAAAGTAAAAACAAGAATAGGTGAAATGACAAAATTTATAATATAATAAAAAACAGAGAAGACAGTATGTAAAATAAGACGATGCAAAAAGTTATGAATGGTGTATATAGTAGAAAACAGATGAACAATGTATATAATAAAATCAAATGAATAGTGTAAATAATAAAATCAGATGTCATAATAAAAACCAGCTTCTTTTAAAAAATTTGTCAAGAGATGATGAGGATTAGTGCCTAAAAGGTTTGTCAAATTTGGTGAAGATGAATGAAAATATTTTCTATACAAATGTCGGAGACAAGGACAGTCAGTAAGAATATGGTGGATTGTCAGTGAATTAAAATGACATCTAGGACATGTGGGCTCCTGTTGTCCAAGTAGTAAGTGTTTATGTGTTAATCTTGTATGTCCAATCCTCAAACGAGTAATAATAACATCGTATTTTCTAGGATTAAAAGTAGGCCAAATAGTAATTTGAGGTTTTATTCCATGTAATTTATTATTGCTTTGATAGTTTCACTCCCTTTGCCACATATTTCTAAGTAAACCTTTAATTGCATGCTTGATGTCCTCGTAAGGAATAGGACAGTTTAAAATAATAGAAGCCTGCCTTGCGGCTTTGTCAGCTGCTTCATTGCCTTTGATGCCTACATGGCCTGGAACCCAACAGAATAAAATATCAAATCCCTTTTTTAGAAGTTCGTTATAAGTTTTTAAAATTGAAATAAAAGAAAGGTTACAAGAGCTAGATGAAAGAGAATCAAGAACACTCTTTGAGTCTGTATATATAATGAATTTTACTTTGAGTAGGAACAGAAAAACACTTGCTGAATTTTGTACCGGAGATGGGGATTTCTATGTCTTTAAAAAAATCAGAAGAATTTCCACCATGCAGTGAATACATGCGGTGGTGAACGTTGGGCGTTCACTTTCCATATTTTCAAGGTGACTGTGAGGTGAGATGACTTTTCCGAAGATATCCTCGCGGACCCCGATTCTGAAACCTCTTCTGACCCCTTCATTCTGCGGTTCAAATCCCTTTTAAATGACAATACACAAGACAACTGGCCCGCGTTTGGGGGAATTAGTCGAAGAATTTACGGCTTTTTGCCAAAAGAAAGTTGGCATCAACTTGGATAAAGTCCCAAACTTCTCCTCTAAAAAGCAGGATCCTAGAGATCCTAGCTTTATCCAGAGACTTTACCGCAGGCGCGCTGTGCGATTAATCGAAGACGACACATTCATGCAGTGCCACGTTCCACACGACGAACTAATGACCACCTACTTTTCCCCGCCTGACCGGAACCCGGATTTGACTATTTACGATAACACTCATACAGCCAATACTAGCATTAACTGCAATGCGTTTACCTCTTCCGAGGTGCTTCGAAAACTTATGGCGTGCGAAAACTCCACCCCGGTTCCCGATCGTCTCACATACGCCCATCTAAAAAGTGTTGACCCGGATGCCAAAGTCCTCACACTTATTTTTAACGTTTGCATGAAAACTAGGAAAACTCCCCAGTCCTGGAAAATTAGCAGGACTGTGTTAATTCCAAAATCCGGAGACTCCAACCTTTCAGAAAATTGGAGGCCTATCGCTCTTTCATGTACGATGTACAAACTACACTGTACAGTGTATATACGCTGGTCTTCTCTGTAAGCGCCTCACGGATTGGTTTGAATCTAATAAAATTCTTTCTGACCTCCAGAAAGGCTTCCGTCCGTTTGATGGCACACTAGAGAACAACTTCGTCTTAGAACAATTAATAAATGAAGCCCGTAGATGTAAAAATGACATTTGTCTCCTTTTAGTAGACATCAAAAAAGCCTTCAGGAATATCCCCCAATCAGCAATTTTTTCTGCGTTGTCGACTGCTGGTGCTGTTGAAGACTTCACCAACATTATTAGAGATATGTACAGCGACAACTTTACTCAGCTCTTCACCGCTGATGGTCCATCCGATGAAATTCCGGTCACTGATGGGGTCAAGCAAGGGTGCCCTTTAAGTGGACCCATCGACATCAGCAACGCGCAGAATTTATGGCTTCTCTCCGTGCCTCTGAAACATTCGAAGAGAGACATGTGCGCCGATTTTCCACCACCATGAACGTCGTCAAATATTTGCAAGAAATACCTGAAATTTCTTTGAGAACTGTGCTTTTGACTATGTCCCAACTTTAGATTATAGTAATCACAGCCTCATAAAAATCGATCATATGAATAAGACATGCTGATATTGTGGAGCACTGAAATGGAAGGAAGAGACTGAGGGAATGTGTTGCTCTTGGGGCAAGGTAATCATTCCTACTTTAGAGGAACCAGTAGATGCTTTAAAGGAATTGTTTTGTGGTGAGACTTATAAGTCAAGACACTTTTTAAACTGTATCAAAAAATATAATTCCTGTTTTCACATGACCTCTTTTGGGGCTGATAGAATTATTGCCATGCCTGGATTTTCTCCTACATTTACAGTATAGGGGCAAGTGCATCAGAAAATAGGGTCATTGTTACCTCCGTCCAACAGTCAAGCACAATTTTTGCAGGTTTAATTTATGGGAGATGATGATGAGACTGAGACTGATAGACGTTGACAAATTATTCAGGGTGTTGAACGTGCAACTGTTTTGAAAATACAAAAAGTTATGAATGATCACAATGTGTTAGTGCACGAGTTCAAAACAGCTGTTGGGAACATGCCAAATGATAGTTGTAAAGTATTGATACATGCTGATCGTGTGCCGAGCGGACAGCATGCACGTCGCTACAATGCTCTTGTTGCAGTTGTGGTCGCAGCCACCGACTTCACTGCCCCAAGGGATATCGTTTTGCGCAAACAATGACTCCCTCACTAGGATTGCAGACACACATCGTTTTTATGATGCTCTACAGTATCCTATTATGTTCTGGAAAGGGCAAGAGGGATATCACTATAGTATCCTTCAAACAAATCCAGTGACTGGACAACCGAATCCAAGGAAAAAAGTATCATGCATGGATTTCTATGCCTTTCACTTGATGGTGCGTGAACATAACTTCAACTTGCTGCTGCGGTGTAGAACACTTCTGTCCCAATTTTTGGTAGACGTATATGTGAAAATGGAGAGTGAACGTCTCAGGTTCATAGCACTAAATCAAAAAAAGTTACGTTCAGAGAATTACATTCACCTGCAAGATGCCATTGCAAATGACGGCAATGTGAATGCAAACAACTTAGGGCATATGGTGATCCTCCCTTCATCGTTCGTGAATAGTCCGTGGTATCTACATAAATACACGCAGGATGCTTTTTCCTATGTCCGAAACTATGGCCGGCTGGACTTATTATAACTTTCACGTGTAACTCAGCCTGGACTGAAATAAAGCAAGAACTAATGGACCGTCATGATATTGTAGCATGAGTATTTAAAATAAAAGTGCAAAAACTGGTGGCCCTTCTTACCAAAGGCCGCATTTTTGGTGAGGTGCTGTGCTTTATGTACTCAATTGAATGGCAGAAGCGCGGCCTACCACATGTACACTTGCTGCTACGATTAAAGGAAAAATTGCCGCCAAATCATATTGATGAGGTGATATCAGCAGAACTGCCAGACCCTAACATAGACAAAGAACTTTATGATACGGTCATTAAAACCATGATCCATGGTCCTTGTGGAGTACTGATCCCTATGTCCCCATGCATGAAGGACGGAAAGTGCACTAAAAAGTATCCTCAGGCACTGTTAAAAGACACACAAACAATGAAAAATGGGTATCCACTGTACAGATTCAGAGCACCCAAGGATGGAGGGCGTACAGTCACAATTATAGTCAGAGAGGTACTGCAAAAGATGTTATAGTAGACAACAGCTTTGTGGTTCCTTATTCACCACTTCTTTCAAAAACCTTTAATGCTCACATTAATATGGAATTTTGTAACTCAGTCCAAGCAATTAAATACATTTGCAAATACATAAATAAGGGCTCTTCCCAGGCAATGTTTACTGTTCAGCAGCAGGGCAATACTAATACTGAACCCAGAAATGAAGTTCAAATGTTCAGAGCATGCCGCTATGTCAGCAGCAATGAAGCAGCGTGGCGGATATTGGGCTTGCCACTTCACGAGAGGCACCCAACTGTGACTCCCCCACCTACAATCACCCTTACTGCATTCTTCCGTCAGTGCCAGATTGATGAATTTGCCCAAACTTTATTGTATACGGGTTGGTTGGTTGGTTGTCTTTTAATGGTGCAAGGTCCACAATGGGGACATACTGCGCCAAACAAATATGTGAAATTAAAGCATAGCTTCTGGATGGGTTGGTCACTAAAACACAAAAATGTGTAAAAAGTTTAAAAAATAATGAAGTCAAAAAATCAAAAATAATAGATAACAGGGCAAACAGTGTATAAGATGAAATGATATAAAAGTAATGAGCAGTGTATACAATAAAACGAGAAGAAAAAAATGAATAACAGAGTATATAATAAAAACAGACGTAAAAAAAAATGAACAGAGTAAAAAATAAAATCAGATATCGTAGTAAAAATCAACCTCTTTTAAAAAGTTTGTCAGTAAAAGATGAGGATTAATACCTATAAGGCTTGTCAAATTTGGCGATGATGATTTAAAATAATGTCTGTACAAATGACGAAGGCATGGGCAATCTGTAAGTAAATGGTGAATGGTAAGTGAAGTAAAATGACATTTAGGACAGTCAGGTTCTTGTTCTCCCAGAAGTAAGTGCTTATGTGTTAGCCTGGAATGCCCTATTCTGAGACGTGTGAGAATGACATCGTACTTCCTTGGTGAGAGTGTAGGCCAGACTTATGTGTGGTTTGATATTTTGTAGTTTATTATCCACTTGACATTCCCACTCTCTTTGCCAAAGGTTTTTAAGGGACTGTTTGAGGGCATGCTTTAAATCTTCGTATGGAACTGGGCAGTTAAGTTTTGTTAAAGCCTGTTTTGCAGCTTTATCAGCAGTTTCATTACCTTTAATCCAAACATGTCCTGGAACCCAACAAAATAAAATTTCAAATCCCTTTTTTAACAGGTCGTTATATGTTTTTAAAACAGAAATAAATGAAGATGTACATGAAATGGAAGAAAGAGAGTCAAGAACATTCTTTGAGTCTGTGTAAATTATAAATTTTCTATAGTGATGAGAAGAGATCAAGTTAAGTGCAACCTCAATTGCAAAAAAATTCTGCCGAGAAAACTGAGAATGTACTTGGAAGATGATAGCTAAAAATAGTTGTACCAGAGACAACACCACAGCCAACTTTATCGCCTGCCTTTGAGCCATCTGTAAAAATTTTGATGTAGTCCTTGTAATTGCAGACATGCCAAGTCTCCTGCTTTTGGCAGGAGTCTCCTGCTTTTTGCTTGTTTTTCTATGCTCCTGCTTTTCCACTCATTTCTCCTGCTTTTCTGATGTAATTTTTATCTATCCCTCTTAGCCTAATTTATGCTTAAAATTTGTGAGATTAGGTAAAAAAATTTGAAAGAAAATTTAAGTTTATCTTGCCCTGCAATTTATCAAGTTCAGCTTGAATGTGAATTACTAAACAATGCTTTGAAACTAATTTTTGCTAAAAATAAATTTTTAACTTTCATTTTTGCATAATGAAAAATGTCTTATTATCAAAAGATTTTTTTTTTTTTTTAAATACCATAACTATTCACAACTTAAAGAATTCAAATTTCATTAGAATGTAGCTGATATTTTCATTTCTTTATTACCTTTTCTTTTACAAAGATAATTAAGATTCTTATTGTTTTATATTAGGAGCAGAATGATCAAATCTGTCTATTTTGACTTAAATTTTAAATAACTGTATGTCTGAGTGTTTTTTTTTTTTTTTTTTTTTTTGATAGTTTGTTTTACTGCAAGAAACATATATTATTCATTTAATTTTAATACTGATGCTTTGTAAATACCCCCTAAGCTTATAAAGCTTTACTTAAAATTAAATTTGCATTATTTTACTCATTTTTCTTGCAAACTTTCTTGTTGGAAAAAGTCTCGTGATTTCTGTTAAAAAATATCCTGCTTTTTTGTCATTAGAAGTTGGCATCTCTGTAATTGCAGCAATGAGAAGCATATAGTGACCGGAAAATTGAAGCATCTGTGTTCGATTTGTTAAAATCTTTAAAAGGGTGAATGCAGGAAATAACCCTAAAGTTCCATGGTGTAATAGCCAAGACAGGCCTACTACGAACATTAGTGTCAATGTGAGGCATACCAACAAGAATGTTCCTCATCCTTAGGCTAAAATGAGGAATGCAAGAGGGCGATTATGGAATAAAATGTGATCATTGTTGCAAAAATGAGGATGGAGTGGATGATGAGGATGTGATAGAATGCGGAGATATAGTTCAAGTGAAAGTTTTTGCCTGGTCATAGTGAGAGATGGCTCTACACAGTCAGTATATAGACTAAGAATGGGAGATGTACGAAAGGCACCAGAACAGATTCTAAGTGCAGAATGGTGCACTGTGTCAAGTTTCTTAAGGTACGTGTTGCGAGTTGAACCATAAATCTGACAAGCATAGTCTAGCCTAGAGCGGATGATTGCTCTATACATCTTCAGCAAGGAAGTACGATCAGCACCCCAGGAAGTATTGGAAAGCACTTTCAAAATATTTAATTTTTTATCACAATTCGTCCTAAGTTTTAAAACATGTGGAATGAAAGTAAGTTTCCTGTCAAAAATTACACCCAAGAAGCGAGCAGAGTCAACAACTGAGATAGGTCTGTTATTAATAAAAAGTTCTGGATCAGGGTGAAGATCACGTCTACGACAAAAATGCACACACTGTGTTTTGTCAACAGAGAAGTTAAACCCGTTTTCATGTGTCCACTTAATAATATTTTTGATAGCAAGTTGTAATTGGCGTTCAATGAAACGCATGTCATTACCCTGGCATGAGATTTGCAGGTCGTCCACATATAAACTACCATGAACGCTTAGTGGTAATTGTTTTAAAATGTTGTTAATTTTTAAAGAGAAGAGTGTAACGCTCAAGACACTGCCTTGAGGTACACCTTCTGCCTGATGGTAGAAATCAGAGTATTCTGAACCAATGCGAACTTGGAAGCGTCTGAGTTTAAAAAAATTTTCAATAAAAATAGGAAGATTTCCACGAAAGTCTAAATTAAAAAGATCCCTTAATACACCATATCGCCATGTCTTATCATACGCTTTTTCAATATCGAAAAAAACTGAAACTAAGTGATTGCGTTTTACATAAGCTTTTCGGATGTTAGTCTCTAGCAGTAAAATATTATCAATTGTTGAGCAGCCTTTCGAAAACCACTTTGCCATGGAGAAATAATGCTATTACTTTCCAAGATAAAAACCAGTCTTGTATTTACCATTTTTTCAAGAATTTTGCACAAACAACTAGTGAGGGCTATTGGTCTGTAATTTTTTGGATCAGTTGCATCTTTGCCGGGTTTTCGAAAAGGAATGACAATAGCATCGTGCCATGCAGCAGGAAATACATGTTCAGACCAGATCCTATTGTACAAGTGAAGTAAGTTTTTAAGAGATTCCTTTGAGAGATGTTTGATTATGAGATAGGTAATGCCGTCAGGTCCAGGAGCAGAATTATGACAGCATTTTAAACAAACTTTTAATTCATTTTCTGTAAAAGGTGCATTATAACTTTCTAATGAGCAGGATCTGAAGTTTATAGTGGAGCGTTCGGAGTTATGCTTGTAGGATAGAAAGGGTTCATTATAGGAACTAGAGCTAGAGATATCTGACAGAGTTTGGCTGATGGTATAGCAATATTTTTTGTAGATGTTATAGTTCGACCATTATCTTTTAAGAAGGAAATACTTTGATTTGTATAAATTCCCATACATTTTTTAACACGTTGCCATAATTTTTTGCTGCTAATATTAGAAATGATGCTGGAGACATAGTTGATCCAGGACTCCTTTTGAGCTTTTCTACGAGTTTTCCGTGCATATGCCCTAGCTTGTTTAAATAAAATATAATTACTTGTTGTTGGATACCTGCGGAAAATCCCCCATGCTTTTTGTTGCTTCCTTTTCGCTAGCCTGCATTCTTCGTTCCACCAAGGCTTAGAATGTTTAGAGTGATGTCCACTGGATTTTGGGATAGAGCTGTTAGCAGCATTAAAAATACATTGGCTGACAAGAGTTACAGCATTATTGATATCGCCCTCAGTCATATTTCTCGTGATAGATGAATTTAAAGTAAAAGTAACCCAATCGGCCTTGTCATAGATAAAATGGGGCTTCTTGGGATGAGTCTGGTGATAATTATAAAATGATAAAAACAAAGGAAAATGATCACTATTATGTAGATCGTCACAAACAAAAAAATTAAAATATGGAAAGAGAGTAGGAAAGCAAATTGCAAGGTCAATGGCATGAAATGTTCTGGATGGTTCATGAAAGTATGTATTGCTGCCGTTATTTAAAAGACATAAAGAATTGTCACTAATGAAGTTTTCTATGAGTTGCCCGCGACCATTTGTATCGGGACTTCCCCAAAGAGGGCTATGCCCTTTAAAATCACCAAGGATCAAAAATGGAGTAGGTATTTGAGAAATGAGGCTATTGAGGTCGTTCTGGTTGACAGGCATATTGGGTGGTAAGTATATGGAGCAAACAGTCAGTAACATATGGATATGCAATTGGATTGCAACTGCCTGGATGTTGGTATTTAAAGGGATATTAGTATGTGGAACGGTACTGGAAATTAAAAGAGCTACACCACCTGTAGCTCTGTCAGTTCTTAGAAAGTCTTTCCTGAAGCAATTGTAGCCACGGATATTAACATTATCGTTTTGTCTAAGATGAGTTTCCTGGAATGCAAAACAAACAGGTTTATGATTAAAAATAATCTCCTTAATATCGTCTCATTTATGATTAAAACCTCGGCAATTCCAGGAAATGAAATAAGTCATGTTTTTATAATTTTTAGATTAAAATATCTGCGTTATTGTCTTCTGATACAGTGGACATACTGTCCTCATCGTCAGAAGGATGGAGGCTAAGTGAGTCTTCATGTGTAACATTATTGACAGTGTCAGTTTTATGGGTATAGGTAAGGTTTTTTTCTTTTTAATTGTACTTTAAGTAGAAGTAGAATGCTTATAAGATACAGAATTATGGCTTTTGTCAGACAGGGTTTTTCTCAAATTCGGTGTATTTTTTTTAGGCACTGTTGGTTTTTTGGGGTTAAGCTGAGAAGAATGAGGGGTTTGATTACACTTAGATTGTAGTGTGTTATTTTTTAATGCAATAACTGGTTGGCTGGTTTGTTCAAGGCATTCAGTCTGTGTTGCTATTGTATGATAAGTTTTTTTGCTGGAAGTGACGGCTGCATAAGATTTACCAATGGTAGGTGTCCGGGCTTCTACTATTTTACGTGCTTGAGGATACGATAGATTCTGTTTTGTTTTCACAGTCTGAATTTCTTTTTCAATTTTCCATTTTTCACATGCTTTCGAGTATGCTGGGTGATCTCTTTTACAGTTAATGCAGCAGACGGGAGCTTCACAATTTTTACTGTCATGGTCCACTGCACTGCAGCGAGCACATGTTATGTTTCCAAGGCAAGAGGTCATCGAGTGGCCGAAACGTTGACATTTAAAGCATCGCAAGGGATTTGGGATATACAGTCTAATGGGGCATTCCAGGTATCCAGCTTTTATTGAATGTGGAAGTCTAGGCGAATCAATCGTAAGAATTAAGTGCTTGGTAGGAATTTGTTTGCCCTCTTGAAAAACTGAGATACGGCGAACAGCAACAACATTTTGGTCTTTTAGATTTACCAAGATTTCACTTTCAGATGCGTATTGCAGGTCTCTTTCAGAAATTACTCCTCGGCTTATAATTAAAGTTCTGTGTGCAGTGATAGTTATTGGTATATTACCAAAGCTTTTACATTTTCTCAAATTACTTCCTTGTTTGCTGTTCGTTACTTCAATCAATAATTCTCCTGAGCGAAGCTTTTTAATATTCTTTGGTTCACCTACCATGGATTGCAAAGATTTCTGAATCAAGAATGGAGAAGTCTTAGAGAAATCTCCATCATTCCGTTTTACTACAAAAAACCGTGCCTCATCACTATCGAAAATGTTTTTTTGATTCAAAGATGAAGAAAACTCCTCCATTCTTTCCGCCCAAGATTTATCATTTGAATTTTAGATAGCTTGGCCCGAGCCAGACGCATTATTCGTATTTCCTTTATTTGTCGCCATATTGAGATAAGAAAAAAGGGTCGAGGGTTTCCTTAGTCCCACAAGTCAGCCCGTTTCTTGAACAGACGGAAAAGCAAAGGGTTTTCAGAATTGCTACCTTGGACACCCCTAACCACTCACCAGCTACCAGACCGTCGACCCAGATAGGGAATCACATGTGGTAGTCGTGTTAGTCCGGTGTTTCTCATTCGAGTAGTCACCGTTGTCGCACCTTCACCAAGGGCACCAGTCTCCCAGTGTGCTCCCAAGGCTAGACTACCGTGAGACCCTCACCAAATTGCCAACCCAATAACCAGCGCCACATCTACACCGGTCTCAGCTTGGTTAATGTTTTAGAAGTTAAGTATTTTTAATAATAACCAACAAGAAGACCAAAAAAAAAAAAAGGTGAGTGAAAATAAACAAGGTAAATAGAAACTGAAAAGGTGAGTAAAACAAGGTAAGTAGTTTCATTTTTTTTTGTAAGTTTTTCAAATTTTTTTTTTTTTTTTCAATTTTTTTTTTTTTTTTTTTTTTTTTTTTTTACAAGAACAATGAACAAGAACAAGCGCCAAAACCTTATTGGCAGGAAAAACCAAAATAACTAACAAGGACAAAAAAGCCAAAAACTTATTAGCAAAAAGAAAAAAAAAATAAATAAAAAGAAAAGTAAAAGAAAGGAAAGTAGAAGAGAAAAAGATCACTCGGGCCCGGGGGGCGTGACTCCCCCTGAATAACTGAAGAAGGTACCCCCTGGGGGGGAAATTGCCTGGAAATTCCAAGGTGCCATGTTTAAAAGAGACCGAGGACGAACTTTAGTACGAATGTGAGAGGTGCCAGCAAGAAAGCTCTTAATTCTAAGAGCGAAATGTGGGATGCAAAATGGGCGATTCACATAAAGATTATGATTGTTGGTATTTAAAAGTGAATGAAGTGGATGATTAGGATGTGAGAGGATGCGAAAGTACAATTCACATGAAAGTCTTTGTCTGATGTCAGTGAGAGAAGGCTCCACACATTCAGCATATAAACTAAGGACTGGAGTCGTGCGGAAAGCACCTGAGCAAATTCTGAGTGCACTATGATGGGTTGTGTCTAGTTTTTTAAGGTAAGAAATAGAGCCTAATTTTAGGAGTGTGTCTTCATGGATATTGAGTTGGTAGTCTGAAAGATTAAGGTATGGGTAAGATGTGGGGGTGGAATGGTTTAAGATGTTTGTTTTTTTGTTTTTTAACCAGAATTGAAGTTTTTTGTTATGTCGTTTGGTTAGAATTTCTTGCTCAATTTCGTTGTATCGTTTAATCTTCCCGTTTATTTGGTTAAAGTCTTCATTTGAAGTAGTGGCTTTTAGTTCTGTTTCTAGTTTTTTATAGTTTTGTTTTGTCTTGTAAATATCGATGGACTTTTGCTTTATTAATTTCTTAATGAGGGTTATTTCGAATTGTTTAGCAAGGTTCCGATAGTTTTTGTTAATGTAATGATTTTTTATTTTTAAGAATTTGGGAGTGATATTATAGTGGAGGCAATCTTTTAAGAAGGATTGGTGGCCTGTGTCGCGTGTTAATTTTTTAGTTGTTTTTCTTAGCTGAACGAAAAGTTTTGATTGAGACATTTGGCTATAAAAATGAAGACTTAAAATGATCAAGGTGAAAAGTTCACCAGAGTTCTCATAAGAGAAAAAAATGTGTTATTTTAGTAATTATAATGGCAACCGCGAAGTATTTACGTGACGGGTGAAAGGATCTAAATGAAATTGACAGCACAATTAAAAAATATTCATTGAAAAGTCCGTAAATAAGTTAAAAACGCGAAAAGCTATAGGATTAAAAAGCGCTAAAATTACAAAAAGTAGTAAAACACGCTAAAAGATCAAAGAGATACATAAATATAAAAAGGTAAATAGGTTACAATATACATACGTTAAAATGTAAAAGGTAGAAAACGCTATAAATCCAGCAGTTTAAGTTGATTAGCTTTCCCAATCTTGACGTTGATGAGTTCGTAGGCGTCACACACAATTCTCTTCATTTGAAGATTTTAAGCCTGGTATCGGCATAATATAATTAAATACTTATTTTCAGGACGATAATTACATTTTCAAACACATAAATTTACCTTATAAATTGTCCTTTCATTTTCACTATGCATTTCGGGTGCTACCGCACCTTTCTTCAGGTGATTTGTGACTCTCATCAACTGTCTTGTTGTCATCTGGTAGACTTCGGTTTCCTTCCTTCACTTCGCTTCGTTTTTCTTTGATTCTATTGATTAATCGGTTCCAGATCTTGGGGATGTTGGAGTGTTCACGTTCATTTACTGCTGTTGGGTTAGTAAGGATTTCGATTTTTTCCTTTCATTCTCACTATGCATTTCGGGTGCTACCGCACCTTTCTTCAGGTGATTTGTGACTCTCATCAACTGTCTTGTTGTCATCTGGTAGACTTCAGTTTCCTCCCGCCACAATCGAAATCCTTACTAACCCAACAGCAGTAAATGAACATGAACACGCCAACATCCCCAAGATCTGGAACCGATTAATCAATAGAATCAAAGAAAAACGAAGCGAAGTGAAGGGAGGAAACCGAAGTCTACTAGATGACAACAAGACAGTTGATGAGAGTCACAAATCACCTGAAGAAAGGTGCGGTAGCACCCGAAATGCATAGTGAGAATGAAAGGACAATTTATAAGGTAAATTTATGTGTTTGAAAATGTAATTATTGTCCTGAAAATAAGTATTTAATTATAGTTAAGAATTTTAATGTGAGAATGGATACCTACTAGAGAAGGTGTTGTAATAACAGCTCACACTTGGTATTATTTTCAAGGTAAGATTGAAAATTTTAATTTTGAGTCTAAATGATAGTTTATTTGTAACAATCAATCAATAATGGCATACATGGATGAGGATTGATGTATCCTTCAACAAGTGTTTTATTTATTTAAATCCTGGCTTTTATTTAAAACCCAATATCATTAAATTATCCAAGGATCAAATTTTGAAACTTAGAGAACTTAAAATAAGAATAACTCATTTTATTATTGATGCAATATTCACCATTCAACTTCCTATGTTAATTCTAAATAAACCCCTTGTTTGTATTTCTCATGAAAATGAGCAAAGTGCTGAGGAAATCTTACTTGATTTTATCGTAAATTAAATTCAGTTAGGAATTGAAAATTTATTTCAATGTATGGGGTGTGTTTTTAATTCGGACGACCAGAATTCACATGAGTGTGTAATGAAATCCATGTTTGAAAAGTATCAATTATATCGTGAAGACATACATGGTCTGTCCCAAAAGTAATGCGCCCATTTTTATTTTAAGAAATTTATTGAACTGATTCGTACACTTACTCAATATTCTTCGAAATACATCCCTCCTGCTTCAACAGACTTGTTCCGACGCGATTTCCATGCTTTATATGCGTCCTGGCTGTCCATCACAGAGATGTCTTTTAGTAACCTCGTCGTAGCCACCTTGATGTTCTCCAGGGTCCCCAAATTCTGTCCTTTGAGGATTTTCTTAATCTTTGGGAATGAAAAGAAGTCGGACAGGGACAAATCAGGACTGTAAGGAGGCTGGAGGAGCGTTGAGACGCTGTGAGCATTGTCATAGTGCAGCTTCCAAGAATTCTTGATCTCGCGCCTGACGTGGTTGACCCTTTCAGTGCTGCCAACTCTCCCGTTTTTCACGGGAGACTCCCGTTTTTACGTTTTAATGTGTATTTCTCCCGTTTTTCTAATATTTTCGAAAAATCGAACTAAAAACGCTAATTTTTGGACAATTCGTAAGTGCCATCTTTTCAGATTTACGAAGGCCTTCCAATTCACAATCTTTCTGCATCCACAACATAAATGTCGATATTCATTTAAAACTTATTTTATGAGATTTTAGAATCTCTAAAGAAACGGAATCCTTCAATATTTCTCGCTTACATAATTATTTTTAACTCCCCCTCCCCCCCCCCATATTTTCCTATCTCCAACTAGTGATCGGTGATCAAATGCTCTTTTGAATTCTTTTGTTTATCATTCTTTCTCCATCGCTTTATTAGATTCTAGAGCCTATAAAGAAGTAGAAAGTTTAACAGTTTACACTCATGTAATTATAGTTTTACTATCCCCCCCCCCCCCAAAAAAAAAAAAAATATCCCTTTCTCCAATTAGCTTTTACATTCTACAACAAAAGAATCAAACATTTTTCCCCTTGTTTTAAAAAATGTAGAGTACTGCTAATTCAAAAAAAAAAAAAAAAAAAAAAACACTTTTTAGATTCTTGAGGGCAATTTGAATTTTTAAGGACACATTTGGCATTTAAAATCCAAACACTTAATTTAAAAATTTAGTTATAAATATGCATACAAAAAGAAAAAAGTCTGTTTTTAAACTTTTCTGTACTTTTATTTGTTGTTCATGTGCTACACAATAGTTTTATTTATATTTACAGCATTTATCTTACAGCATTGTTATTTTCTACAAATGCAGTAATGGGGGGGGGGGGGATAGATTAGGGCAAAGTATTTCTTTTTTTTTTTTTTCTTCTTCCAAACAAAGAACAGGCGAGGTGCAGCGCCCTCCTTAAATTATCTGGGGAAAACTCTGGATCAATGTTCATAAAAACATTGATCCAGTTGTTTTATTAGATTTTAGAACCAACTGAAGCGATATAGGGGTTCAAAATTCTTTACATATGTAGTTATTTTTAGACTTTGTTAATGAACTTGTTAACTATTTGTTTTTCCCCAATAAGTTTAAAATATGAATTATCAAACAGAAGTTATATTAGGTCTTTTTAGTTAAAAAAGTATCATGTAATAATTTTTTGTTTTTCTCCACGAAACCGTAAATCTCCCTTTTTCTCCCTTGAAATTATGTAAAATCTCCTGTTTTTTTTCCCACCAAGGTTGGCAGCTCTAGCCTTTTCAGTACTTCAACGTAAAATTTGGCGTTGACTAGTTGGCCAGGTGAACAAATTCAAAATGGACCACTCCCTTGGATTCGAAAAAAAGAAAAACAAAAACAAAACAATGATCATCGCTTTGCCCTGCGATTTGCTCATTCTTGCCGTTTTTGGGCGTGGTGACGCGTCGTATGCCACTCTGAGCTCTGTCATTTTGTTTCTGGGTCATACAAGAAGGTAAAAGATTTGTCATCACTTACCACATTGTCCAAAACAGTCGGATCGTCCTCACAACACTGCAACAATTCTGCTCGAGAGTTTGTTCCATCTTGATTTCGACCGAGCACTCGCACAAGGGTTCACTGAAACAGGCACTGAGACTCTGCAGGAGCTCGGAGCCGACTGGCGCTGGTGGCGCTGTGTTCTCAAGACTCCACCCAACCTTCCGTGCAAGCGGCAACCCTGTGCGATGGATAGTTGTGGCAGAAGAAAATGAGGCGCATTACTTTTGGGACAGACCATGTACTTTTAAAATTAAATATGCATGTTATTGTTAACAAAATAAGATGTAGCTGTCATTATGATTTTTTCTTTAAACAATTAAATATATCCTTGTATGAAAAATATATTGAAGATACTTTATCCAAAAAGGCTCTACGGAGCGAACAGGAGCACCGCAGGGCCGCCTCGGGAGGGCAGTCTCCCAGGTGAACTTTCTAACTAACTTTCCCTTCTCAAACTATTTCTTATTCTCTCAAACTATTTTTCTCACATTATTCATTGTCTTATTTCTCAAATTGTAAATTTTGTATGTATCTCTTTTCAGGTTATGGGAAAAAAGCTTCTTCTATGTCTTCTTTCTTTTTCTCTTCCAAATATGCCATATACTTTTGCCTTGCACTTGAGACTGATAAACGAAGTTCTTTAGTAATCAAAATATTTTCTAAACCACCAGAAACTTATTTGATCAGTAACAAGCCTTTTTGCAATGAAAGATTTTTCATGAAGATTTTCTATTTCAGTTTGCTTGTTGATAGAAAACCCTCCTTCCACACTTGCTTGACCATGAGATAAAATTAACAGTTTTTTAGTTATTTGCCAAATATTTTAATATTTCTTACCACTAAAACAGTTATAAAAAAAATTATCAAGTCTTGTTACAGTAGGATCAAATGCCTTGCAATCTGTAGAATTTTTAATTATATCGGATAAAATTTCCTGGAATTCTATAAGTGCCGCATCACAACATTTTTCATCTATTTTTTTGGCATCAATTAATATTGATAAGATGTTTTTCATTTTTGTAAAACATCCATGACTGTCAGGTTTTATTACTATTTTTATAAAAAAAATATAATTATATAATACATATTTTATGATGATAACACTGGCATGATTGGCTTGGTCTTTTGATCGCCAATGTTTGTAAACAGTAAATAGATACCAGCAAGTACAGGATTAAAATTAATTTAATTTAGCTTAAAGGTTACGAATTTTAACTCTTAGAATATTTAGTAAATTTATTAAATGCCTTATTTTTAGAGATCAGATAGAACTTATATTTTTAAAACAAGGTATTTAATGTCATTAGTGTAAAAAGGGGAGTTCTGCAACAGGAGATGAAAGACATTGGTTGTCAAATAAATGAAATCTTAAACAGCAAGAAAAAGTAAATTGTACGACTAATTAAATTGTAATCAGTTGTTTTAAATTAAATAATACAGTGTATTCTGTCAATCTTAATTGGTAAGATTCTTTCTGAGTACTCATTTTATTTTAATTTTTAGAATAATATTGTGACTATTAATATATGAAGCAGTTGAATTTTATTTAATGAAGAAATCAAAATATTTTTTATCTTACAACAGGTATGAAATTTTTCATTCTCTTACCTGAATTAACTTTTTGTGTGTGTGTGTGGGGGGGGGGTGTCATTATATATATATATATTTTTTTTTTTTTAGATTAATTGAAGAATAATGAATATATTTATTAATATAATCATGCCTAACAAAATGATTTTGTCATAAGAATTCTAGTATCCCATTTCATTGCCTTGCTTTTGCATATACAGTAGAGGGCCAGAAATCTGCCGACCAATCTGCCAAAGTCCGAAATCCGCACAACTTGTAAGATAGAAACAATGAAATTCACTATGACTTATACTTTAACGAAGTTAAATATAACATATTTAAAATATATTGATACCTTACATATCACTCCGTTCTTGACAGAAAAGCTTTTTTCGAAGGGGATCCCCTTCAGCGGTGCCGTCTGCACTCCGTGGCTGGCGGTCTCTAACTAGTTGTTCTTCTCTTTTATTGATGTATAGGTGACGCCATATCTCATTTATCTCCGCCGATTCGTGGTCGTTTATGACGTCAGGATTATACACGATCTCGATGCTTTCTCTTGGATGGGTGGGATTATTGTAATTAGCTAATTTTGTTACATTTTGAAATTCGATTTTAACGTTGTATTCCAGATAATTTTTGGTGAAAGCAGTGGTGTGACGGTTAAATTTAATATCGTTTTGATGCTCTTTAATTCATGTTTTTATTTTTATTTTAGTAACACCTATGTAATTATATTCTCTGTTTTCATGGTTTTTAAGGGGAATTTTGTAAATACCTGCAGTTTCGGTGGGGGGGGGGGGATTGAATCTTTATTGCTTCTTATTAGTTGAAAAATATTAGGGTTGGGTTTGATTGGTATGTTTAAATTAAATTTGCTAGCAGTGTTTTTTATTTTATTTGAAGTGCCCTGATTGTACGGTATAGAAAAGGTGTATTTGGTAGGGGTTTTTTGGGCATTCGGAATACTATTTAGCTGTTTAATTCATTTTTTATGCAATTGGTTTACTAACTTTTTGGGATAGCCTGCATCAACCGTTAATTTGTTTATGAAATTCAGTTCTTTTCTTAATACTGATTTGTCTGAACATATGAGGATGGTGCGATTAATATAGCTGTGTTTTGTGTTTAACTTTTATCTGTAAGGTGTTTTGCTTTTGTTGTTAATTATCTCGTTACTCGCGGTGGGCTTCCGGTATACAGTAGTTTTAAAGTGATTGTTGTGCTTAATGATTTTTACATCCAAAAAGTTAATTTAGTTATTGTTTTTGTCTTCGGCAGTGAATTTGATATTTTTATCAAGTTGGTTGAGCTGGTTTAGAATTTCGTTGCTATTATAATTTTTTTAATTATTGCGAAAACGTCGTCCACATAACGGACCCAGAATTTAATTTTATTACCTAACAGATCTGTAATTTTGTTTTCCGTTTGTCTTAGTTTAAATTCTGCAATGATGCCCGATATGGGAGATCCCATAGGGACGCCCATATTTTGTTTATAAACTATATTGTTAAATTGAAAATAACTTTCTCTTAATATTAAATTACTAGTAGCAATAAGTGTGTTGGCTGTGGGTGTTTCATATTTTTCTTTGATGGCGTTATTAATAATTTCGGCATAAATAAATAAATTCTGCAATGATGTTCGATATGGGAAAATAATTATATATGGGATAAAAATTAAAAATCTCTTTTTAAAATACAGTTAGAGTTTATTCATATATATACTTTTCAGACTTTAAAATGATACATATTTTAAATATTAGCATAATCAAACAAATTTTTATATTATTATTTAAAGCTATAATGGCTAGGGAATGAAAGAGGGGATAAATACACTCTATATTTAAATTAAAAAAAAAAAAAAAAAAAAAAAAACATGAAAATATAATTAAAATTCATGAAAAATGTGTCAAATAGCAATTATTGAAAAACACGTCAAAATAAATAAATAACACCTTCACTTTGAAACCCATAATAATTTATTTAAAAAATATAATTCTCTCTTTCTTTCTTTTAAATTAATTAATTTCTGCATGAAAAATTCCATTTCATAAATATTTAAAACTACAATAAACAAAAAACCCTCCTGTTATTTTAAATAATTATTTCTACATGTTTCTAAGGAATTAAAAGGTTTTTTTTTTAGAAAAACAGCTTAAATATTGGAATGTATATGGTTTTATCATGAAGATAATAATTTGGCCATCTAGTGGCGCTATCTCGTAGCTTATATTAAAACCATATACATTCCTATATTTAATTTATTTTTCTTAAAAAAAAAAAAAAAAAAAAAAAAAAGACTTTCAATTGCTTAGAAACATGTAGAAATATCGATTTAAAATTAAAGGAGGGTTTTTTTGCTTATTGTAGTTGTAAATGTATTTATGAAATGGAATTTTTCATGCAGAATTTAATTAATTTAGAAAAAAAGAAAGAGAGAATTATATTTTAAAATAAATTATTATGGGTTTCAAAGTAAAGATGTCATTCATTTATTTTGATGTGTTTTTCAATAATTGCTATTTGACACATTTTTCATGAATTTTAATTCTAGGTTTTTTTTTTTTTTTAATATATATACAGCGTATTTATCCCCTCTTTCATCCCCTAGCCATTGTTGCTTTAAATAATAATAAAAAAAATTAGTTTGATTATGTTAATATTTAAAATATATATCATTTTAAAAAGAGATTTTTAATTTTTAAAAAGAAATTGACTTGTATTTTCCATAAAACTTAAGCTTAACTTGTATTTTACTTAACTTGTATTAACTTTAGCAAACTTGTATTTTCCATAATTTTTTTTCTCCAAATGATTTTATCTTACTTTTAAAATTATAGAAATGTAGAGCTTAATTTATATTTTGTCTATTTTTTTTCCACCAAATATTTTTATGAAATAATTGTTACGTACACTTTTGATGAAAATTTAAATTGTAAATATTGGAGCTTAGCCTCAAAAGGGTTGGATGATTGCTGTTTAATGGCGCAAGGTCCGCAATGGGACATACTGCACCAAACAAAAGTATTAAAAAATAAGGACTAGCTTCTGGATGGGTTTTACCCATCCAGATGGTCAGTAAAAAACACATTGAAAAATAAAACAATAGGTAAAATAATAAAATAACAAGACAAATATTGAAATAATAGAAAGCAGAGTAAAAAGTGGTATAAAATAAAAAGTTATGAACAGTGTATATATAAACACTGAAGTAAAAGGGAGATGAACAGTGTTTTTATAGAAAGATGAACAGTGTAAAATATAAAATCAAATGTCATGATAAAAACCAGCTTCTTTTAAAAAATTGGTCATGTGATGATGAGGATTCACACCTAAAAGGTTCGTCATATTGAGTGAAGATAAATTAAAGTGTTGTCGATTCAGGTGACGAAGGTAAGGGCAGTCGGTGAGAATATGGCGAATGGTTAGTGCACTATAATGACATTTTGGACAATCAGGTTGTTGTTCTCCATGCAATAAGTATTTATGTGTGAGTCTTGAATGCCCGATTCTTAGTCTAGACATATTTTCTTGGGTTGAGTGTTGGCCAGATTGAAATTTGAGGTTTTATTTCTTACAATTTGTTATTGTTTTGGTTATTCCACTCCCTTTGCTAAATATTTTTAAAATAGCTTTTAAGTGTGTGCTTTATGTCATCATATGGTACTGGACAGTTTAAAAGTACGGAAGCCTGCCTTGCGGCATTGTCTGCTGCTTCATTTCCTTTAATGCCAACATGGCTAGGAACCCAGGAAAACAAAATGTCGAATCCCTTTTTCAAAAGGTCATTGTAAGTATTTAAAATTGAGATGAAGGAGAGGTTACAAGAATTAGAAGAGAGAAAATCAAAAACACTCTTCGAGTCTGTATAGATTATGAATTTTCTACTCTGATGAGATGAAATAATGTTAAGAGCAGCCTCAACAGCAAAAAACTCTGTAGAGAAAATAGAAAATGAATTAGGGAGTTGATAGCTAAAAGTTGTATCACCAATGATAATACCACAACCGACTTTAATAGTTTTGGAGCCATCAGTAAAAATCTCAGCATAGTCCTTGTAGTCAGAGCGATGAGATGAGAAAAGTGTTTGAAAAATGGAAGCATCTGTGTTAGATTTGTCAAACCCCTTAAACGGATGAAGACAAGAAATAACTTGGAAATTCCAAGGCGTCATGATTAAAAAAGACCGGGGATGAACTTTGGTATGAATATGAGAAGGGGCCCGCAAGAAAGTTCTTAATCCTAAGAGCAAAATGAGGGACGCAAGATGGCCGATTCATATAAAGATTATGATCATTGTTATTTAAATGTGGGTGAAGTGGATGATTAGGATGTGACAGGATGCGATAGTACAATTCAAGTGAAAGTCTTTGTCTAATGTCAGTGAGAGAAGGCTCCACACAGTCAGCATATAAACTAAAAACAGGACTAGTCCGGAATGCTCCTGAGCAAATTCTAAGTGCACTGTGGTGTGTTGTGTCCAGTTTTTTAAGGTAAGAATGAGCTGCTGATCCATAAACCTGGCAAGCATAATCTAGTTTGGAGCGAATTGTATATTTTGAGTAACGATGGACGGTCTGCTCCCAAAGAAGTATTAGAAAGGACTTTTAAAATATTTAGTGCTTTATCACATTTAGTTCTTAAATATGAAATATGTGGAATAAAAGTCAATTTTCTGTCAAACATAACACCCAGAAATCGAGCAGGGTCAACAACTGAAATTGGCCTTTTATTCATCAAAATCTCAGGATCAGGATGAAGCCCACGTTTACGACAAAAATGTTTAATTGTGTTTTGTTACTTAAGTTAGAGGTTTTGACTAGTAATAAAGGATAAAGAACTAACGTTGTATTTTCAACCGGCAAACATTTATATATATATTGCTTATTTAGTGCCAAGTCAACTTAAAGTCTAGAATAAGAGTTTAATTAATAAATTGTATAATTGTGGTATGAAAATTTTATCTATCACATAGTCTAAACTTTTATTGAAGGCATTTCTTATTAAATGGATACATATTTACTTACGTTTTGGCCGGAAACTTTATTTTAAATAATTTCCGTTTATGTTTACATTAGAGAACTACTGCTAACGATGATCGGTTGGTTGCTCACTGGTTTCTTAACATCTCGCACTGGTTTTTCTGTGTAACTGCACTATCGCCAATTGCCGTCACTAGATGGCAGTGCGGTAACTAGTTTTCGCGAGCTGCCATTGGTTGAGTGTGCTGATTTGATGATCAGTATTTAAGGCCTTACCAGCGAGTGATGTGGGCAGTTCTTCAATGTTTTGATTTGTGTGTAGCTGTCTGCTGGAGCAGCTCCGAGATGCCTGTAGTTGTTTTTTTTTAAGTTCAACCAATAGTGGAACCTATTAAATGAAATTCCTTTTCCCGTCGTCGTGGTTTTTGGCAGAGTCTTCCGGTGGTCACAAAATGTCGTAAGTTGTTTTCTGTTAAGTTTTTTGTAGAAATGTTTTAAGAGATGTTTAGTATCTCAACGTTTCTGGTACTTTGAGTCACTTGTAGTTCGTTAGACTATGGTGTAACGTCGTTGTATGTTGTTTTGTGACTCTGTGGTTTGTTAACTTCGGTTGACATCGTTTTAGCTCTATGACATGTTAAGTTTAAAACATATATATCGGTTTCCTCTTGTAATAACGTTAAATTCTAATTGAAAAGTATATTACAGTTGAAGTTTATTCTATTGAGTTTTGTTAAAGTTGAAAAGAGTCTATGATAGTTAAAACTGCAGATAGATTTATGTTTTTAAGACTATTTAAAATTTGTTGAGTTTTGTTAAAGTTGAAAAGAGTTTATGATAGTTAAAACTGCAGATAGATTTATGTTTTTAAAACTATTTAAAGTTTGTTGAATTTAGTTAAAGTTGGTTAAAGGTTTATTTTAGTTGAAATTAATAAGTCTATTATAAGTGTTAAAGTTTTAAGGTATTTTGTTAAGTTTTTATGAAATTTGTTTGTTTAAAGTTACTGGTCAACGTATGTTAAAATGTTGTTTACAAATGAGTGGTTGGTTGCCAGTGGTGAGTTATTGTTAAAGTTGGAACTAATATATTATTGTTGGAAATTGTTTACATATGTTGAATATTCATACTAATAAATACAGTTGTTATTTTAAACTTGTCTTCATTATTTCTGCTGCATTTTCTACATATACATTTGAGACTGCTTCATGCATTTTACAGCTAAGTATTTCATTGTGCTTATTATGATACTCTGCAATATTAAAATTGGACAAATTGGCTAACAGGTCCGCGTCCCGCGCTCTGGATGGTTACATTAGGTAACCAACAGATGTCTCCTCAAATCCCTGAGAATAAATAAAATAAAATTATATTAGTAAAATAACCCTTTAAAATATTTAATAAATTTAAAGTTCCTTAATAGAATTGTGTCTTTTATAACTGTCGATGCTTAGGTGTTTACCTAACATTTAACGCGGAGCATATGATAAATATAAATTTTTTGACTGAATACTGCAAGTGCGGCCTTTATGCCGGGCGTGGCGCTCCCAGCAATTTTTTTTTTTTAGACTGAATATTTCAAATGCGGCGCTTACTCCTGAAATTACGGTACTTCTAAATATACATTGTAAAAAATGTCCTATTTGCAGCCAGAAATTCTCTGTAATTTGAGAAAATATGCATAACTTACAAAAAAAAAATTATGCTGTCAGAACATATTTAATTATTTATGAAAATTATTATTGTTGATAAAAAAAAATAAACTCCAAATATTTTTCTAATAGCATTGGCAAACTAAATTATTTAATATAATAAAGAAACCTATTTTGATTTAAACGTTTTACAGTTCCTTTTTTTTTTTTTTTTTTTTTTTAAATATATATACTATATAAGATTACAGAACTATAATTAATATTTATATTGTGTTCTTGTTTTTTCTTATGTTATTCTTGCTGGATATTTATTTTTTCTATAATTATCACATTAAATAATTATCACATATAAAACTCTTAAATTAGCAATTTTAAATTTATTTTACAAAATGCTCGATGTAGTCACGTGTGTTTACATTTCTTTTTGACCTCCGGTAACTGAAGTCATCGGCAGAGTGCACGAACAGAGTAAATTCTCTGTCTGATTCAGAAATAGTATAAGAGAAACCTGAAAAAAACAGGACTCCCGATCATATTTTTAATTTATACAATTAAATTTAAATCATCTCTGTTTAAAATGTTTCTAGGCTTACACTAGCAAAAGCAGCAAAGCTTCGTTTTTTTTTTTTTTTTATAGATTTTTTTTTTTTTTTTTTTAAGATTGCCTTGAAGCACTGATAAAAATACTGAAAAGTAGAAATATACAAAATAATTTTGATACGTCATTAGCAAGGTAAGGAATTCTATTGGATAAGCACGCATTTCGTGCTATTTCATTTGACAGATTATCCTGAAGGTTATATAGATTGGCAATATTTTCTCCATTTTGGCGATATACTCGAACTTTAAAAAGAGTATTTTTTCAATTCGGCTTATACACGGGTTTGCAATTTTGGGCAAATTGCTGCAGGGAAAAATGTACTCTCGGCTTATATTCGGAAATATACGGTATATTTTTTGCTTATACTATGTATGTATGGTTGACACAAAAACTAAATGAATGTTATAAAAAGCAGTCATTAAAGCCACATTATTATTTTTTCGAAGTAATAGGGGTCTCTGCCCCCTGCTCGCTCCGCTCTCCAAATCACAGTTCACTTCACTTATTACCCCCTGAGAGGCTTTTCACTGAATAGGAATATTAATAATGTGTAACACAAACCAAAAACAGGAGAATGTTATAAAAATTCCAATATGTAATGTCAAATTGAAATACATAGTATTTAATGTACCACATTTTTTTGCTTTTTAAATGAAATATGCTTAAAATTGGTTTTTTTGTTTAGAATAGAAAAAAATTCATATCTAGACCATTTTATGTTACAACTTTAGTACATAATCCCCTTGGCAACATTCAAATTTTTGTCATTATTTAATGAGGAATTTTTTGGTGTAATTGATTTTATCTTTCATTAAATAAAATAGCAAAAACAGAATAGAATATTAAATGGTAAATGTCTTTTTTTTTAAGTTGAATTTTGCTTGTATTTTGATCAAAATTTTAATTTTTGAATGATTATTTCTGTTTTATCATTAAATAAAATAACGCACACAGCAAAAACTGTTGTGCCAAAGGTCATCAAGAACTCTATTTACTAATATCAATATTTATAACAATGCCCCTAATGTTAATCATTCAGAAATGTTTAACATAACTTTTCTTGATAAAAATTTTACAGTTGGAACTGCATAATTTAGAATTTTAATTTATGCAGTTTGGTGTAATTTTAAGCTATAGATGCTGAGTCATAGCAATATAGGAAATTGCAGAAAATGAGTAACAGAAGCGTTGGTTTCGGTCATATACTATTGATTAAAAGACATATGTAGGAGTGGTAGGAAAGAGGTATTTTCTAAAGCAGTGTTAAATCGATTTATAGAATAGGTACATTGCCAAGTCCTACTTGTCACCTTGTTTGTTTCAGAATGTACAATGTTGAATGTTTTGACAATTGTTTTTATTTATAAAAGCATAGAAACAAAAAGGTTTAGTTCTTTGAAACAGACAGTAGATAGTAGGCTTAACTAATATTATCACTAGGTCACCACTTAGTTGTAGAAAAAATTTAAGTGAACGAAAAAGGAATCAAAATTATTTGATTGGTTAGCTTTTAATGGCACAAGGTCCCCAATGGGACATGCTGCACCAAACAAGCATAAATAAAATTGTAGCTTCAGTAGACGATGAGGTTTACTACCTTAAAAAGCTTCTCAGATTTGGTAAAGATGACCGAAAGTAACATCGATACAAATGATGAAGATAAGGGAGGTTGGTGAGTAAATGACGAATGGTAAGTGCAATGAAATGATATTTTGGACAATCACGTTCAAAAATTACTCTCTTGCACAATTATTATCTTTTCTGTCCCTTTCTTCGTTTACTTTCCTTTTTATATTTCAGACAGAAATATTTAATAAGTTTGAGTTTGAATTACTTTTTCACGCTCAAATTCGTGAAAAAAAATTAATTTCGCTCAACTCAAGGTCATAATTTAAAAAACGACTGAAGTTCAACTCAAAACTTTTGAGCTACGCTCATGAATGCGTTCATGCACAATACTGCCTTAGACCAAGTTTTTAAGCTCGATTATCGAAAATTTTTGCTTCAGGCTATGATTTCAAAGTGTGAAATGCATAAATCAGCAAATGAAATTGCTATGAACATAAATGTTTTGGATGCGATCATGTGGATAAAAGAGTCTTGGGATCTAGTTTCTGCGACTATATTTAAATGCTTTGAGAAATCTTTTTTTTTTTTCCCAAACAATTCTATGTGATAGTAGTGAAATTTCAGCACCATTTGATGATACTGTTGAAATTAATAGTGTTTCTAGTATAGTATGCAAAGCCTCATGGATCAATTACCTTCAGATACTGTAAGTGCTGAAACTTTTTAAAATTTTAATAATGATGTTCCATCATGTGATAGTTCAACTAACAAAGAACAGGAAAAAGATGATATTCTTAAAAATAAAAATGAATTAACTAATGAGGAAATTGAGTTGGAAGATACTACGTCTCAGGCTGAAATAGAGAACATTCCCTCTGATACTGAAATGTTACAAATGTGCAAACAAATGCAACTGTACGCATTAGCAAACTGCCCAGACATGCTGACTTTTTTAAGAAAGATAAAAAAAATTGACAGAAACAGTAATTTTAAATAAGAAAAATAAACTTACACATACAAAAAAAAACTGACAGTTTTTTTTTATTTATTATTATCATTCATTAAAAAACTGCATGAAGTTTAGTTAAAATTTTGTAAACATCAATTACAATTGTAATAATGATAAACATATTTAAAAAAATGTATAAAGGTAATGCATAATTTTATTTCTGTTTAATCTATTGATTTAGAAGTTTCTTTACTGAGTTTAAGATTGATTGCAAATTAGTAAGAGAAATACAGGTAAGTCAATATTTTATAAATTCAATTACATGAAGTTATTTCAATTTTTAATTCATTTTTATTTAATCCTTTGTTGTTAATCTGGTATATAATTATTTATAAACTGCTTATACAAATACTTCCCGCAGTTTTAAAAATTATTTCAAAATGTAAAATCAATGTTTATAATGAATCTTTGTAAGGTGACCATCTGGTGACCAGATTAGTCATTCCCACAAGTGGTCACATTAGGCAGGTTCCACTGTATATATTTTTATATTCTTTTTCATATTATCTGAGAATGATAATTTCACATCTAAGAAAGATTTTAAGAATAAAGTATCAGTTTTGGCTTTAGTAATCCACTACGCTGAAAGTATCAAAATATAGCAATGAACCAAATTATGTCATTTTGTATGTTTAATTAACCTTATAATTTATTGTTATGAATTTGTAAATAATTCGCAGTTATTTTTATGTAAATCCATTCAAAGAGTCTGAGTCAGTTTAGCTAATTTTCACTTAAAAATGCATTAAAAAGTACCAATATAGCAGATATTGGATTTGGTGACTTTTTGCTTTTTGGGAATTTTCGTGGCAATAAAATCCTTATTATTGATATACCAAATATAGAAGCTGTAATCTCGACTGACCAGTTACGTGGGTATTTAAGGAGATTTATTACACCAAGTCAGTCAGTCTCAGTTTAGTTTTGCCAAAGCACTTTACTTGATAAAGAGCTCTCAGCCTCTTTAGAATACAGTCGCACTGCTGTAACTAAATGCTCTTATACAGCTTGTACTGTGAATTTACTGTTGACAGTTATTATCGAAGCTGTGTTTATTAGTGAAACTGAAGTTAATATTAGGATGATGCAAAAATAATCTTGGTTTTTAACTTTTAAAAGATCATAACTTTTTTATAATGAACTTCATTAATCAAAATAAGAATTATTAGAATCAGCATTCTGCCAACGAGAAACAAGCTTATTTCTGCCGATCAAGTAGAACTCCGGAGCTCTAGAGGCGATGAAGTCAACGAAGGCGTTTTTGGCATCCACTTGGTTTCTGAAGCATTTCTCCTGGTGGAAGTTGTCGAAATGCTTCAAAAACTGGTAGTAGAGGGCGAGAGGTCTGACAAGTATGGCAGATGGTCGAGAGTTTCATAGCCTAACTCATGCAGCTTCACAGGGTTGCCACGGTCCTTGAAAGTCCTTAAGAAGTACTTGAATTTTGTGTAAAGTCCTTGAAAATCCTTAAATTATTGAATTTTCAAGTTCGATCAAGGCTAAACTATCTCCATCTTCACATGCATGCGCCGTTGTTCACTCATCGGATCTAGTTCATCTTCGATATCATGGTTTCCCCTTCCTCTTTATCAGTGAAATAGGCACATGCATGGCAACACATCTTTCTGTACTACATCTGCATGCTGTTTGCTAATCATTTCGTCGTGTTATTGTCACATTTTGTGTGTGGAAATGAGGATCAGTGGTCACTAAATCTTTTTTTTTAACGGCTGCTGTTATTAATAAAAATATGGGCAAATGTAATTTGTGGTTAAAAACCGATATTTATTGTACATGGTTACTTTCAATTCCAGACAAGCATAAAGCCCGATGTTCATAACGCCACAAAGATTTGGATATTTCTCAAATGGGAGAATTAGTTTTGAAATCGCACATGCTTGGTAAGTTGAATTTTTGCTTACTATTATTCTTTATCTGTAACTAATAATTATAATTAACTAATAATTGGCTAGTATTAAAAAAAGTAAAAAAATGAGTCATTAATTAGCTGCGAAATAATCCTGTATTTCGCTATGCAAAACAATTTTTTTTTTTTTTTTTTTTGTAATATGGTATTTAAATGAAAACTGCTTTTATTAATGCTTGTGGTTATTTTAATGATTAGTCGCAAGCATATTTCGTAATTTGGCTGTAGATTGGAAAAATAAAAAGAACTTAATGATATTAATTTATAGTGGAATAATCATATGTTTTAAGAATATTAGCATAAAACAAAGCCCAAATTTTTTAATTTGCGGCAGATTTCCTTTTTCTTCATCTATAACTTTCCTCAATTTAACTAATTTTTCGTCAATAATGACGAGATGATTCCGTCAGTCTTAAAAAATTTAAATATTGCGTTTGTCAATTGCTCTTAAAAAAAAAAAAAAAAAAGTGGCATTTTATCAATCAGTAGGGTATAGCTGCTATCTCTACCAAAAAACATTAATATGTTTCAAAATTTTCGTCACACGGCGCGCCTATTTTTTAAATTTATTTTTAGTCTTCCCCATGCTCACGATTCAGGCATGTGATTTTTCTGTGAAATCGCCGATATCGTTTCATAGCTGCCCACTCTCTCGAAAAAATTGGGAGACTCCCGAATTTTTCAAAATTTTCGTCACGCACCACGCCTATTTTTTTCCCCTCTTCTCTTCTCTTCCCCGTGTTGACGTTTTAAGCATGTGATTTTTGCCGCAAATTCGCGGAAATACGCAATTTTTTTTTTTTTTTGTCTATTTTTCGTAATTCCGCGGATTTATTTCTTCCATTTTTAAAAAAGTCGCGGATATCGTTCGTTTTATAAAAAGAAACCCCATGGAACAATCGGCGATAGAATGTTCTACGAAAGCTCTCTATTCCCAATCTTCCTCCATCCACAACATAAATGTCAATATTCATTTCAAACTTGCTTTATGAGATTCTAGAACCTATAAAGAAATAGAATTGTAAAACATTTCTTGCTCATGTAGTTATTTTTTACCCCCCCCCCCCCCCATCCTTACTTCCAACTAACAATTGGCAATCAAATGTTCTGCAGAAGTCTTTTGTCTCCCAATCTTTATCCATCTGCAGCATAAATGATAATATTCATTTTAAATTTGCTTTATTAGATTCTAGAAGTAGAATTGAAAAAGTTTAATATTTCTTACTCTGTAGTTATTTTTTTTATCCCCCCCCCTTTCCCCCCATCTCCAGATAGTGATCAGTGATCAATTCTGAAAACAATAAAGCAATAGAATTGCTCACTATTTCTCATGTATGTAATTATTTTTAGACTTTATTGCTGAAGTTAATGAATCTATATATTTTTCCTCAATTAAATATTTTTCTGTGATATCCATCCCATATGTGTAAACGTGGGGGAGAAAATGAAGATTAGATTTTTTAGGTAGGAAAAATTTTCCCAAGTTAGTGTATGTATATATAAATTCCGTAAAGATAGAATTTAATATAATCTAGTAGTATTATATTTTGTTTATTTTTTTCTCATATTATTTGCAATAAGAAGAAAGCCTCTGGATACTGCAAAATTTCCTTCTAATTTGCTTCTCTTTCCAACAATTACCGTGCTATTAATGTTCTATTTATTGCATAAACTATGTCATATACAAAATCTCCCTAATTTTGATTCTCAAAGGTTGGCAGCTATGTCGTTTGTTTAAAAAACTTGGAACGATCAGCGATCAAATTTGGTTTGTGCGATTCTAGAACCTGTAAAGAAACAGAATTGTTAAATATTTTTTGCTTGTGTAATTATTGTTTGTTCCCCCACCCCTTATTTATCTCCAATTAGCAATCTGCAATCAAATTTTTCTACAGAAATCTTTTATTTCCTAATCTTTATCCATTTGCAACATAAATGGTACTATTTAAACTTACTTTTTTAGATTAGCTATATTAAAGCTTCCAGTAATTTTAACTGAACAATGTATTTATATGTACCTTTGTTTTTTTATTATAATTTCTAATTGTAGTAAGAATCTGCTATAAAACTTACAGAAGTAATATATATATATATATATATATATAAAATTTATAATCTAAAATGTTTTTTATCAAAAAAATTGTTATTTTTTATTAAGCATACACTTAGTCACAAAAGTGTACATACGGCTGAAAACGTTTGAAAAAATGAAAAATGTAAAATGAAGTTTATTTCTTACTAAGATATATTTATTTGATATGTTGCAATTCTAAATAATTTACTCAGAAATTAGCAGAAAATGAATTTACATTTTTAAAAATTAATAAAATAGTAGATTACCTTCTTGTGCTCTTCAACAAAAGTCTACATACGGTTAACTAAAGTGAAGCAATTTACGAAAACTGAAAGGCTGATAACAACATTTTCCGTTTAGCGTATTTACAGTAACAAAGCTAGTTTATCTCACGGAATAGAGTTTGTGTATTTGAGTGGTTAGACGAATATGAGTAATAAAAGAGCTGAGGTGCCAATTGCTGCAAGCAAAATTATAGTTAAATTAAGAAAGGAAGGGAAATCTATGCAAGAAATTGGAAAAACCCTTGCATTGTCAAAATCTACAGTACACACAATAATTAGAAATTTTCAAAACACTGTAATTTTGAAAATAAGCCACGAAATGGAAGACCACCCAAGTTAAATGATCGAGAAAGGAGATCTCTTTTAAGAAAAGTTAACTTGAGCCCTAGGTTAAGTGCACAGTTACTTGCAACTGCGCTTAAGGAGACAACGGGAGTTAAAGTACACCCTGAAACTGTTCGTCGGTATCTTAAGAAAGAAGGACTTCATTCCAGAGTTCCAAGGAAATAGCCTTTCATAAGTGCAATCAACCAGAAAAAGAGACTGGATTTTGCAAAAACTTATTATAAAATTCACAAAAATGATCCTGAGTTTTGGAGTAGAGTAATATTCACTGACGAGTGCAAGTTTAATGTATTTTGAAATGATGGAAGAACTAAAGAGTGGCAGAAGCGGAATGAGGATCTTAAAATGAAAAACATTATGCCAACCGTCATACACGGAGGGGGCTCTGTGATGGTCTGGGGAAATATGGCTGCTAATGGCTTGGATAATTACATTTTATAAACACAACAATGGATAAATACGTATATTTGAATATACTGAAAACAAGTTTTCTCAGTAGTGTGGCCAATGTACACTTATCCACAAATTACATGTTCCAACAAGGTAACGACCCGAAGCACACTTCGGGTCTTATAAGGGAGTGGCTTCTATATCACATTAAAAATCATCTCCGAACACCTCCACAGTTCCCAGACCTCAACCCGATTGAACATCTGTGGAATGAACTTAAAAGGAGACTGTCCAAAAGACCAATTTCTAGTACTTCAGAAATGTGAAATGTTCTATCCTCAGAATGGCAAAAAATTACTAGTAATGACACAGAAAAACTTGTGAACTCCATGCCAGCAAGACTATTAGCGCTCACAGAAGCTAATGGTGGACCAACCAGATATTAAACTTCAATAATTAGATTTAATTTACAACCCGTATGTAGACTTTCGTTGAAGTGCTCAGCAATGCAATTTTTATTTCTCTTACGTTTAAAGAATACAGCTTATTCTTGTATTAATATTTTCATATATATTGCTGAATTCTTACTTATCAAATAAATATATTTGATTAAAGGATCGATTATTATTTCCCCTTTTGCATTTTTAACTCGTTTCAATCGTATGTACACTTTTGTGACTAAGTGTAATTCTATTGAATATCGATATATATATATATATATATACAGTGAAATACGTTTAACACGAAAACGCTTAACATGAAAAATCGGTTAACACGAAATAATACAGCGGTCCGGACAGTATACTATGCTATTTAATAATTTTTTTTTTCTTTTAACACGAAACAAAAATCGTTTAACACGAAAAAAATTCGCTTTCGATCTTTAGTGGCATGTTTGCTACAACAGAGATGCCAACATTTTAATTTATTCCGAAGCATTTTTAGACCCGCCTTTATTTCCATACCACTTTTTTCTTTTGAGTAATTTTTTCTTATTTTATCATAGTTATATATTTAAGGAAAATAGTCTATAAATAAAGTGATACGGATTGAAGGTGGGGCTAAATGTGCTCTAGAATAAGTTAAAACGTTGGTAACTATACTACTACATATTGCTGTCAATGATCATGTGTTTTACAGCTCCAATAATGGGATTTTTGAAATCGTTCATCATTAAAATAATTCCACTTATGTAAATTTTGATGATGAATCTGACAACTGAATCAACGACGCAGTTCCTGTCCCTTCTGCTTTTGTAATGAAGAAAATAATGAGTCTCCGCAGTTATTTAGAAGCGAATTCAAATTCAGAGATGAATAAAACCAATGTATGATCTCGATCAGTTTTTGAACAATATGCAGGGTTAGAAAAAACCCAGCCCACCTGGGGCCAATGTCAAAAACCCGTTTTTTTTTTCGGGTTTTTCATGAAAAACCCGGGTTCTTTCGGGTTTTACATGAGAAATCTGGGTTCCCAAGGGTTTTCAAATTTACATCTTTTACATCTTTCAACTTTTACATCTTAATCTAACCATATAACATAACATGTAAATCTAAACTGATCATTTTTCAATGAAATCACATGAAAGAAAACTGGAAAACACAATTTAAAAGTTAAATATTTCATACCTACTTATTAGTAATGTTGAATAGTCTATACAACTGCAATTAAACTTCTTATTTCATATATTATTTTTTTAAGATGTTAATTATATATAAATAATAATATTAATTATATGCATATTCAATTATAATTTATCTATATACAAAATTCCGGTTTGAAAAAAATAAAACTTAAGCATTACACCCACGTGTTTTATTATATATAAATTGTAAAAAATTACAGAAGATTTGGTATTTTGTTAAACTAGAATTGGTCTTCTTCTGGGGAAAATGGGTGTTTAGCTCGAAGATGACGATAAACTTTTACGAGTTTCGTAGCTGTATTAAGTCCTAGACGATTACGTAAACGTAGTTTGTTCCAAACTAATCCAAATGTAGAGAAATATCTCTCAATTGATGCAGATGCAGCTGGTGCTGAGTATACACCGAAAAAAAAACTTTCCAAATCTAGGGGGAAATTTTGAATTTTGCTCACACTTTTTTGCCATGATCTGCCACCATTTTTAAGACGAAAATTTATAGCCATCTTGTTTAAAATAAAAATTATGAATGAATATAATATATAGTAAATTCTGAAAAAACCCACTTTCTGGTTTTTTGAGTGGGTTTTTTTTAACTGGGCCCGGCCAAAAAAACCCGGGTGGGTTTTTTCGGGCTGGGCCCACTTTGACGAACCCTGACAACATGGTGCTGAAAAAGAAGTAAAACATATGTGATTTTTGTCCTCCAAAAACAGTAATATTTGTACTTGATTTTTATCCTAATGGATACCAGTTAGTAGTAGTTTTACAGGAAATATAAATAATAATTGACGACATGGAAAACATTGGCCAGTTTTGTACTTTTTTTACGAATCTTTTTACACGAAATTCTTTTAACACGAAAAAATATTTCAGTCCCCTCAGTTTCGTGTTAAACGTTTTTCACTGTATATATATATATATCAGGGTTAGAAATATGCGGTCGTTAGTTTTATTTTGCAGCCATTTTTTTTTTTTTTTCATTTTGACGCCTAGAATTACAATCATAGGTGCCATATTTGACCAACACTGACTCTAAAGAAAGCTCCGTCGCAATTCTGTGACGTCAGCAACCTCGGTCATTCCGATCTCCGCAACTTAACGGGGAAGATCTTTTGCGGATCATTTTTTCTTATTTAATTATTCCTGGATATGTATTTTTTGAAACTTACAAATAAATTTGAAATTTGAACAGATGTTTCTCTTAGATTTTACGAAATTCGTTTCTATCATAAATTAAAGGATATAAGTGATATTTTGAAAATATTTTTAAAACCTTTTTCTGCCAAAAGTAATAAAATATCATTCGCTACTTTTATTATTATTATTATTATTTATCAATTTATTTAGTATCAATTATATATATATATATATAATAGATTACCAATAATCATACTTATGAAATGTCGCGTGATAAAATAATACTTTTATTCTTGAATTAGTACCACTATACATATTAACCACAGGTATGAAATACAAAATTTTAATTGAACTATTCTTAAAACAAATATTCTTTCTAGAAATATGGATTTAAAGACATTCTTTTGAAGGTTAAAGGAAGAAGAATATTTAATTGTTAAATTTTTAAGTAATAAAGAAAATGTTGTGTGTTACTTTTGCAATATCCAATTAAATGTTGTTCAGTTAACTAGTAAATAACTTTTAATAATTCATGATTTCTACTTTCTGTTAACATGAACAGAAACTTTGGGACCGTTTGGATAATTACCCTTACATAAGGCTACACAACATCTACTAGGCATATTCTGAAATAATAATAATGAAAAAGAAAATCAATATATATATATATATATATATATATATATATATATATATATATATAAAACTTTTATAAATTTCACTAATGATAAACATAATAGTTAAGAAATAAATAAAAATGTATTAAATTAATATTAAATAAATAAATAATAATAACAGTGACAATAATGAGCATAGCACTTTTCTAACTATGTTTTATATATAATCTATTTAAACTGAATAACTTTAATATCCTGTACAAAATAATGCTTTATAATCCTGTTAAGAGCTAAATTAGGAATAGATTTAATATACGCACGCACACACACACATATATATAAAGAGAAAGAGTTTTAAATATAAAAATTAACGGCTCTTATAAACCTAAGATTCTTAATTTTATTTAGTAGATTCTTACATCATAAATTTATTAGACTTAAAACCAATTAGACTAAAATAATAAATTTATTACAAAAAAAAAAATTACAATTGTCTACTAGGAATATTCTTAAATAATGAAAAGCAAAGGGAAACAATGTATATATTTAAACGGAAGGCGGTAAAAATGGCACCTGCGATTTGCGAAACATATACTAAAATGAAAAATAATCGCATTATTGATAAAAATTAGGAAGTATTTTGAGCTTTGTTTGACCGCTGTGATATATTTGGACATCATATATACAGTTATCTATATTGAATAAAAATTATTGAATTTTTAACTTTTTATAGAAAAAAATTACTGATATATTTTATAGAAAATATAGATTTTAAGTCAAATTTTAGAAGAAAAATTAGAAATTAGAAATTTCATTTAAATTCGTACAACATTCACTTAGTTGAAAGGTCGGAAGAGGGGGGGGGGGGCTAAGGGATGACTGAAAGAAAAGAATTGTTTTTTTTTTTTTACCATATTACTGATTTTAATGAAACTTTGTATAACAATCACTTAACATTTATGAAATAATTACAGTGTCCCATGTACGGGGGAGGGCAGAGCTGGAGCTCAGCAGATCAGAGCTTACAGCTATAATCTAAAGATTAATATATAGATATGTATTTTGAAAACCTTTTCGAATATTCCTATTATATATACGTCCCATTGATTGTTATACAGTGAAACCTCTCAAGTTGAACGCTTTTTCTCAGAACGTAATGTATCCATTAACATTATGTCTAACCCCTATAAGATGGACACCTCTCTAAGTTGGACACTTTTTCTTGGAACCGTAGGTGTCCAACTTAGAGAGGTTTTACTGTATATAGCTGAGGGGACCAATATGGTAGTGTACGTAGATTTTTTGTTTTTTAACACTCTATTATCGATTTTAGATAAAACTTTGCGGAAATACCATTTACTGCCACTAAAACGCTTCTTGTTTTTCAAAAGATTTTAAAAATTTTTAAATTTTGCTTTGAAGGTGCGATATGAGAAATTAAATAAAATGATTTTTATCACTTTTCAGCTTCAAAATGAAATATTAAGAATCTAAAAATTCAATATTTGAAAAACGATAAAAATGGTAACGGTTGCGTATTTTTCAAATGTGAAAACTAAAAAAAAAAAAAATTAGAAAATGAGAAATTTAAAAAACTAATTTCTCCATTAATTGACAGAGTTACACTGCCAATCAAATTAGTTGAAATCATGAAAAACGGCAGTTTTTCGAGTGACGCAAGCGGAAGGACAAACGGATGGAAAGCTGCGAACTCATATATACGCCTAGTCTGACATCAAAGAGATTTGTAAAAGCCGACACGTAATATCTCAGCAAATAAGCCATATTTTGTTCTGATTTTTTCAAAATAGTCTTTTATCTTCGGTCTTAATCTATCCTGAAAATTTTACATTTTTACATGCAGTATGTTTTGAGATCTGAATCTCAATTTAAAGCGAAAAAGGGAAAATGTGTGGTGTACCCATGTAAGGATGTAATAAAAATATCTCTAAAACCGCACGAACGATTTTAATTTAATTAATATATGTTGTTAATGGGATCTTTCTGTATCTAATAACGTTTTTGTTTTTTTCAGGAAAACTCTTGTTTTTTGTAAAAGTTGCTTTAAAAATAGAACTATATTACTCCGCCAAAATGCATGCTTTTATTCGGCAAAAATGACGTAATTCGGTCCTTACTTTAGAGGCACGTTGGTTGGCTGTCTAATGTGAATGCAGTTGATAAATTTTTGTTATGAAGAAAATATTTTTAATTTTAAAATTTCCCATTTCGTCAAAAACGTATTTAGATAATATTTAAAATAAACGAAGTATTTTTTAATTCTATTTCATCGTTATTCATAATAAATTAAAACTTTATTAAAGCCAAAGAGTTTAAAGCACTCAAGCACAGGAATTTATACCATGGTCGATGGTCTGTAGAGCGCATGCGTATATCATCCGGATCGAAAATTTCTAGTTCTCGCTGTAGACGCTAAAGTTGTTTACCAGTTTACACTGTTCCTGTCCTGGCACTGTATTCCTCCGCCGCTGTTGATATTCTGATCGCATAAATGTCAGTATTCTTTAAAAATATGTTTTATTAGATTGTGAAATAGATAAAGAGGTAGACTTGTTTTTAAATTGTAGAGAATTTTATAATTTTTCTTTCATTCATATTAGACCACTTTACAAATCAATGCCTCATGTTTACAAGTTACAAGTTGATTTCCTGTATGCGATTCTTATGCGTAGCTCAGTGTTTGATTTTTCTTATGCTATATGCATGAACCAATGCATTTTTCTTGATCAACGTTGCGAATTTTTTTCCATGGAAGATTAGTTATAATATTTTCGCTGAAGTTTTTTTTTGTTCTTTTTTCAATTTGTGTTTAGTAAGATGCTTTAGCAAAAAAGCGAAAACGTGTTATTTCATTTGGGCATTTTGGATAAGTCTTTTAGCATTTCGCGAAAAATGCTACCGTAGCAGAAACACTGTACTGAGGTAGACAAAATTTCCATTTTATAGATACAGTAAAACATTATTTACATGTCTTTTGCATTTATACACCCTTTTAATGAAGTCCTGATTCATTCCTATTCAATTTAATGAAAAATTCATGTGAATTAAAGTGTTGATGACATTGAATGTGAAGACGTTATTCTATGTTCCTTTAAAGGTGCAATGGACTGCTTTTTTTTTTTTTTTTTTTTGTCAAAACACAAGGAAAAAATCATTTACAGAACTTAATTCACAATGAAGTTCTTAATACTACTCACAGACAATCAGGTGATTATGAAAAATTTTATATTTTAATTAAATAACTACTGATGTGGTTATAAATCATGCAATATTTATGATTGGAGAAATGCAAAATGTATAATTAATACTCAAAATGTGCTAATATAGTTTTCCAGATATGTAATGCAATACTCAAAATATAAATATCTTAGTATACTAAAATCGTGGATTAATGATTTATTTATTTTTTTAATTTTAATTATTTTTATATATAAATTTCCTATGCTACTTATCTTAAAAAAAAAAAAACTTTCGCTCACAGCAATAATGCAGCAAGTGCTGCAGATTATTGTGGGAAACTTATTATTGAGAGCAGTAAAGTATAATTTTTGAATTACCAGTTTCATTGTTTAATCACAATTGCTTACATTCTGTTATTTTGCTGCTCATCAATAAAATTTGCCCTTTTTTTCATGCTATTCCTGAAATGTTTACTTACGATCGCCATAATACACAATTATTTTGTTTTTGTATCTATAAAGTCTGTGATATTTTGAAAACTACTATTTTGAATTGAGCAATAATTTTACAGCTTGTTAATAAAATATGGAATCATATTGCTGCTTATTGAGGAACTTTATGCTCAACAATACAAATAATTGCTAAAATTAGAGTATTTTATTGCTAATTGATAAAATTCTCTATTTTTTCCCACCAAAGCTATTTCTCGAAATCTGTGATAATTTTGTGGCCTATTATTGAAATGCGGAATCATTTGCTGCTAATTAACAAATTTTATGTTTAATAATACAAATAATTGCCAAAATTCATGATTATTTCTTTCCCTATAAAGAAAATTTTTACTTTTTTCTGTTCTGTTTACCAAAATATGCAATAATTTTGTAATCTGTTATTGAAATGCACAATAGTTTTGCCGCTAACAGTCCGAATGTATGTTTAATAATGCAAAACTGTGGAAATAGACTTATTTTGCTCTAAATCGATAGAACTTTTTTTTTTTATTTAAGGCTATTTGTACCAAAATACGAAATAAACATAAATTTGTTAATTAGTGGCAAAAAAATTTCATTAAATTGAATAGGAATGAATCAGGACTTCATTAAAAGGATAAATAAATGCAAAAAACATGTAAATAATGTTTTACTGTATATATAAAATGGAAATTTTGTCATTACCTCAGTACAGTGTTTCTGCTATGGTAGCATTTTTCGTGAAATGCTAAAAGACTTATCCAAAATGCCCAAATGAAATAACACATTTTCGTTTTTTTGCTAAAGCATCTTACTAAACACAAATTGAAAAAAAAAAACTTCAGCGAAAATATTATAACGAATCTTTCATGGAAAAATAATCGCAACGTTGATCAAGAAAAATGCATTGGTTCATGCATATAGCATAAGAAAAATCAAACACTGAACTACGTATAAGAATCGCATACAGGAAATCAACTTGTAACTTGTAAACATGAGGCATTTGTAAAGTAGTCTAATATGAATGAAAGAAAAATTATAAATCGTAAACCGAAAAGCTTTGAATAGTAATAAACAAATTTCACTTATATTACTTACCTTTTTTTTGTTTTGGTAAGTTATGTTTTTATTTTCAGATATTCAGATACAGTATAAGCTTAATGTAGTTTTACATGCTATAGTCAGGGGCCAATCTAAGATTTCAAACTTAATACCTATTTTTGTGAAAAATCTTAACTATATTTTATTTTTGTGAAAAATTGTAGTGCACTCTTTTTCTTTCTCTCTGTGTGTATGAGGGGGGGGGAGGGAGTTTGAACAAAGTAGAATAATAAAATTAACTCTCAGCAGCTAGTGTGAGGCTTATAGCAGAACAGGAACCAAAATCCAAAACTTACTTCACTCTGAAGTAACCAGTTCAGTAGAGATAGTGTAAGTAGAAGTTGTTTTTATTTGTGTTAGTATCACTGCAGTATACATGAATTGTACCAGGGAGGATAAACACGTCACCATACAGTCACCAAAATGTTAAACCACCTGATGAATCAGCAAACAGTACACTATGGCCACAATTTCAGAGCGTGTCTGTACCGATACACACAAGGATCGTTTTGTTTACATATGCTGCACTGTTTCTCCCCCATAACAAACGCTTGTGTGTAGATTAAAACCAACATTCTGTATGATTCTTGCTTTGCAAATCGCATCAACAGAAATGCACGAATTACTTTCCTTTGAAAATGTGCTAATTAAAAATGTTAGATTTTGCTGGGAGGACTAAGATTTTTGTGAAAGTACCGATTTTAGCTGTATGATTTTTGTGAAGATACCTTTTTTGCCAGGTCGATTTTTGTGAAGGTACCCAAAAACGGTAGTAAACTCGACCTGTATTAATCCCTGATAGTGATAATTATATCTCCAGAAAAAGAATATAAGTTGTATCTAAAACGTTCATATTGCTTTAAAAAAGTTTACAATATAAAGTAATAATCTAAAAAGTTTAATGTTTTTCATGTCTGCCAATAAATGAGGTAAAATATATGCTTGTACTATATTCAAATTGATCTGGTTACAGTTTTACTTTTTTGTTTTTCATTTCAAATTAAAAAAAATTTACCTTCTGTGTATAACTCTTTAAAAACCTGATTAAAAACTTTTAAGTTTAAATGACAAATGAAAATCAAACATATTGAGGCGTTTAGAATAACGTGTAAACTGATATTCATCTTTTTCTACTATTCCTGGCATTTTTAGTATTTTGCTAAAGCTTTTTTTCTGATTTTAGCTTTTTTGCTAAAAATAATTTTTACTCGGCTTAAACCCTGACTCAGTAGCAGAATTTTTTCTGAGAATCTGTGACAGCTATATGGGCACTAAAAAATAATCTGTAGCATAACTTTACAATAAGTAACAGAAAATAATTATAAGACAAAAAAGAAAACTTTATATACCATGTTTTTAAATTTCCTGTTGAATCATTAATAAAATATGCAAGGATAAAAAATAATAAATAAGCAATGTTTAAGCACGCAGACTCAGTTCAGTGAACTAATAATAATAATAATGAAAAAAAAAAGTTGGTTTTTAAAATAAATACGTATATTAGCACTTATCAATGTGTATAAATTTTTTAAAGTGATAATAACATCAATTTTTATGAGATGCATCGTTTAACTTTTTATAATTTTTTAACGTTCACGTTTAATTAAATGTGTTTATTTTTATGTCGAAAGAAAATGAACACGTAATTTTTTTTTTTTTTTTTGGCAACAATTAAATTATAGCTAATATTTTAATGGCTATTTTTATTGCTATTAGGAGCTTATTATTTTCATATTTTAATTAATTAAAAGAAAACTATTCAAAAATCGAGCTTTGGAGTATTGTGTTGTCACCAGGTTCTGATTTATGCTAAAAGTTTCAAATGTAGGGGAGTTAGTTAAAAATAGATTGCAAGATTTGTACCAGACAAACAAACAAACAAGAATCGAAGTTAATAAAACATGGTAAAAATGAAGTTACAAGTTTCAATAGTAGGTAATATTTTTATCACAAGATTGCATATGTAATGTTTGTTAATCAGTTAGATATGATCAAAGCATTATAGTTATAAAAATGATGATAGTTAATCATTGTGAACAGTTCTACCTCTATATATATTTAAACATGTTATAAAGAATATTGACATATATGTTATGTATGAGAAAGATTAGAAATCATAAGGATTCCATGAGGTGTATGGTCGCTGATCATTAGCACAGGTATTAGGGCATCTCAAAAAATTACATGAGTGTAAGGTATTGAACAATTCTACTTCTTTATAGCTGCTAGAATTTAATAAAGGGTGTTTAAAGCAGGGTTGGCAAACTGGGCCTAGCCCAGAAAAACTTTGCCCGGGTTTTTCTGGGCGGGCCCACCAACAAAAACCCACTGGGTTTTTGCAAATAAGTGGGTTTTTGTTAAAAATTATTTATAATTTACAAATCCGATCTATAAAGTATAGAAAGCACCTTAACTTTAAAGAAAAAACTCTTATTGTTATTTTCTAGAAAATAGTATTTAAACATAAAAAGTAACTACAGTTATAAATATAAAAGCAAGTTTATCTTCTATAATTGGTTCAGTTTTCCTTTTCCTGTAAAGCCGAACGATATTTTTGTTTAACAGTGGATATAAATGTTGCCCAGAATCAATATTTAACCCTCCGTCGGGCGCAACTGGCCTGACAGGCACACCTCTGATGTTTTCATTCCCGCCTCCACTCACAGGAGGGGTAGAAATCTGTGTCTCCTAGTAGTCGCCTATCTTTACCGGATGTGTGAAGCCAACCTGTTTAGTTCATTCGCGCGCTTCGTGAAAAGCTGTTAGCGTAATTCTGGCCTCTGAGGCACATTGCGCCCGAATTCGTTGCACATACAAAGGTTAGTAATATCTGTTTTTTAATATCAGAGTTGTTTCTGTTATTCATTTCATAACTATATCATGTAAAATTTGTCGTATTTTTTCGTAAATATGTGTATATTTCATCCCGGCCTCATAGGCGCATTGCGACCGAACATGTGTTTATGAATGTATTTTCTTTGATATCTTCCAGAATTTCGCTGAAATGGCGCGCAAATTCTTCGATTTGTCTAAACCGGAGGATCTGGAAGAAGTGAGGCGTTTGTTGGAAGAAGATGTCGACGAGGACGACCCAGCTGTGAACGAGGATTTGGGTGAAGAGAGTGACATCGATTCTCTGGATGAAGTAGAAGAGCGTAAAGATAATTCAGACACAGAGCAAGATGGTGAGGTTACTGAGGGTGAAAATGAACCAGAATCAGAGTCCAACTTTTTTTGGGGAAAAGATAAAACTTCCAAATGGGCGAAAAATCCACCAAAAAGAACTGTGCGTAAGAGAGCTCACAATATTATAACTCACCTTCCTGGTGTTATAGGAAACGCCAGGAATGCGAAAACTGCTGTTGACTGTTGGAATAATTTATTCACTGATGACATTTTGAATACAATTGTAAGATATACAAATCAGTATATAGAATCTATCAAGCCCAAATTTTCCAGAGAAAGGGACATTACTTCTACAGACGTCATTGAAGTAAGAGCTTTTATTGGTTTGTTGTATCTAGCAGGAGCTCTCAGAGGAAATCGTCAGAGTTTGGAAGAACTTTGGGGGACAGATGGTGATGGAGTTGAAAAATTTAGTCTTGTGATGAATATTAAACGGTTCAAAACTCTGATCCGCTGCCTCCGCTTTGATGATCTTACTACCAGAGTAGAACGAAAAAAAATCGATCGTCTTACTCCGATTCGTGAAGTGTTCGAAAAATTTGTAGAAAATTGTCAGAAGAGCTATAGCGTCGGGGAAAACATCACACTCGATGAAATGCTTCCAGGTTTTCGAGGAAAGTGTCCCTTTCGGCAATATATACCGTCAAAACCGAGCAAGTATGGAATAAAATGTTTTGCTCTTGTGGATGCAAAGATGTTTTATACTCTCAACATGGAAATCTACGCTGGGAAACAGCCTGAAGGTCCATTCTGTGTGAGCAACAAACCAAGTGAAGTGGTAAAAAGGATGGCTAAGCCTTTATTTGGGTCTGAACGCAATATTACCGCTGATAATTGGTTTACAGATATGGATCTAATTGATGATTTAAAAATGAAGAGGTTATCATATGTTGGAACTGTGCGAAAAAATAAAAGACAGTTGCCACATGAATTTGTTTCTGTTAAAGGAAGAAAACAATACACTAGTATGTTTGGCTTTCTTGATGGGAAGACATTAGTGTCCTATGTACCGAAAGCAAACAAGAACGTAATTCTAGTGTCTTCGCTTCATGATGATAATGCAATCGATCCTACAACTGGAGAGCAAAAGAAACCAGTGATGATCACATTCTATAATTCTACTAAAAGTGGCGTTGATACTGCAGATCAAATGTGCGCCACTTACAGCGTGAGCCGAAATGTCAAGCGCTGGCCAATGGTCATATTTTTCACAATGCTGAATATAAGTGGTATTAATTCGCAAGTGATTTATCTTGGAAATCAACTAGAACCATGCCGCAGAAGGTCGTTCCTAAAAACACTAGCACACCAACTGGTACTTGGAGAGCTAAGTCGAAGAAGTATGAAGACTGTTGGAATCCCTACCAGTCTTCAGATGAGACTGAAAAAATACCAACCTACAAAAGATATTTCAGAGGACTCAACATCTCAAACTCGGAAAAGACGTAGATGCTCAACCTGCACAGCGGAAACAGGCTTCAGAAGAATGACAAACTACGAGTGTAAAAAATGTCACAATGCAATCTGCCTCACTCACGCTAATATGATCTGCGGAACGTGCTGTGCTATTTGTCAATGCCCTTCTTCTGCTGTGTAACTTAAACTCAAAGTAAATATCGATTTCTGAACTTTCCACGACACTGTATAAATTTTACCAAATTTTTGTACCTGATAATAATCTAAATCTAAAAATTTCTTGTAATGTTTTCTAAACATAAAACGTGTTCTTTATCTTTTAATAAACTTCATATTTTTTCTTTCTAAATAGTTCTGTAGTAATAACTGATTACTTTTAGAATACTAAAATTAAAATTAATTATTATAATTTATCAAATTTTTGCATTTGTTACACTTATAATAAGACACATTAGTCAAAATTTGAAAATTTCTTGTAATGGTTTCTAAACATAAAATAAGTTCTTTTTTTAAATAAATTTCATATATTTTTTTTCTAAATATTCCTATAGTAATAACTGATTACTTGTAGAATACTAAAAATTAAATTATTGCTTATAAATTAGCGATTATTTTCTGTGCGCCTGAGAAGCACATTGCGCCCGAACTTGTCGGGTTCAATATTGCGCCTGACGGAGGGTTAACTAATTAAATTGTTTAGTTTTAAAACTTTATAATTTTATTTTAATTTTAGTAGCAACATAATTATAAATCTAATAACATAAAATTTTCTTCTATAACCGTTTCAACTATTAAAAAACTTAAAAAAAAAAAAAAAAAAAGATAAAGCAGTGCAACTTATTTTTATAATTAAAACTAGTTGGCATAAGTGGACTCTGCTCAGTTCCTCATTATATATATGTTCTCATACATTTCTAGTACAGGACATTTTCTTAACATGATTATCATGTTAAGATAAATGAATCGACTAAACACTTGACACAATGAAATCCCCACCTAATAGGCTATCCACCATTCATTTTGATATATTTATCTTATATTCTAATCTATTAATTTATTTTATTAGGACCAATTTCGTAGTTTTGTTTTCATGCTACTATTTCCAATGCAACAATCCTCAAAATGTCAAAATGCATATTTATATGGGATATCGCCCCATTTTACTATGTTGATAAATTCTTAAATTACGAGTAACTTGCAAAATTTTCCTATTAGAATATTTGTAGTCAATTATGTTCAAACAAGTATCATAAATGTTATTTTGAAGTTGTCTGATATATTTATGATCCTCAAAATGGGCATTTATGCTCAATTCTGCCCTATTCTGCCATTTTAAGTAAATTGCAAATTCCAAATAATTTACGAATTCTTTTAATTGGAAAATTTATACTCTATGATATTCATGCCAGTACTTGCAAAATTTTCAAAGTAGCATGTTTCTAGTTACTGATGTTCATTCCGACATCAAAACGCATATTTTAAAACTGGTCTCACATTTTTTTCATAAAAATTTTCCATTTAATGCAAAATTTTACTTAAATGTAAAATTTTGCCCTATTTTCCCATGTTAAGAAAAGCATAAATTTTTAATAACTTACAAAGTTTTTTAATTCGAATATTGCAAATGAATATGGTTCTTGCCAGTGTCGAGTGTAATATTTTAAAACTGATCTGACTTCTATGTGATAATTTGTTCTTGAGACATCGTGTACACAGACTAACGGACTAACAAACTAATACGCACCATACAAATTTTGTCATTTTTCGAATTCCTTACACGTGAAAATTTGTAAAAATGAAAAAAAAAAAAAAAAAAATGAGGTCGAAAATTTTCACGATTATTTAAGTTCTCCATCTATAGTATGATGTGGAACTAAAAAATTTAAGTAATATGTATTGTACTTAAGAATTTAAATTCGTTTATTTTATCAGTTATTGTTATTAAGAATATTTATTTTGAATAAGCATACATTAAAATAAAATATAGCTTAATCTTACTAATTAACACTTTTAATATTTGAATCAAACCAATTTTTATTTCTAAGATAAATATTAGATTAATTATTAATTAGTAGTTTAATATAATTAGGTGTATTACAACTAATATGCTAAATAACATGTATCTAACATTGCAATGCAAATGTATTCAAACAGAAACCCACAAATACCCAGAAAAACCCAAGTGGGTTGGGTTTTTCTAGAAAAACCCGGGTTTTTGCCAACCCTGGTTTAAAGAGAACACTGACATTTATGTTGAGGATGGAGAAAGATTGGAAATCACATGACTTTTGCATTGCATTTGATCACCGAGTGTTAGAGTGGAGGGAAAGGGGGAGTGTTCTAAAAAAGTATATGAGTGAAAGATATTGAACTATTCAATTTCTTTATAGTTTCTACAATCTATTTAAGTAAATTGGAAAAAAAAAAATGTCATACCGTAAAATTCCGATAGTACCCCCCCCCCCCCCCCCCCTCCTGAAATTTCACGTACTTTACTTTTTCGGAAAATTCTGTTTATAACCCTCCTCCCTTACTTTTGGCGGCTAAGTCCGCCATTATTTCATTTTTCCCATGATCATTGCAAACATACTTTTTTTGTAACATCTGAAGTCATATGTTTATTTAGAAACTAATTTGCATGTAAACGTATCCAAGTGCTATTTTTGCTTATCTTTTTAAAGTAAAATAACTCCAAATAAAAAAATGCTGCTTTGTTTACATTCTTTAAACTCCAAAACATTAACTGCTATTCGTAAGCGACCATTGCTTTCACAATCTTGTTTATGCAACTATGTTTTTGCGATCATAACTTTTTTCTAAATTTTAAATTCTCTTTTTACTTTTAAATCTTTAAATAACATTAATAGTTATTGTTCACCCTGTTCTGTTCTTGCATATCAGTTAATTGTTAATAGCAGTGCAATTAACTGTTTGTTTAACTGTCAGTGAATCTTCTAGCGACTTCGCAATTTGTTTATAAGAGGGGGGAGATGTTGCACGTGTACATCACATGTTCATTATTCGGTTACATTTTCTTTTTCAAAATTATGTTTATTAATAAAATTTAATAAATAATAATCAATATTATTGTTAATATAATTTAGTAGCTATTATATATATAATTAATAAAATTTATGTTTTTGGAAAAGATTGTGAAACTTCCGATTATAAGTATTCCGTATCCAAGTGCTATTTTTGCTCATCTTTTTAAAGTAAAATAACTCCAAATAAAAAAATGCTGCTTTGTTTACATTCTTTAAACTCCAAAACATTAACTGCTATTCGTAAGCGACCATTGCTTTCACAATCTTGTTTATGCAACTATGTTTTTGCGATCATAACTTTTTTCTAAATTTTAAATTCTCTTTTTACTTTTAAATCTTTAAATAACATTAATAGTTATTGTTCACCCTGTTCTGTTCTTGCATATCAGTTAATTGTTAATAGCAGTGCAATTAACTGTTTGTTTAACTGTCAGTGAATCTTCTAGCGACTTCGCAATTTGTTTATAAGAGGGGGGAGATGTTGCACGTGTACATCACATGTTCATTATTCGGTTACATTTTCTTTTTCAAAATTATGTTTATTAATAAAATTTAATAAATAATAATCAATATTATTGTTAATATAATTTAGTAGCTATTATATATATAATTAATAAAATTTATGTTTTTGGAAAAGATTGTGAAACTTCAGATTATAATCCCCCCGCCTTACGAATTCGTCATACATTTCTGGAAACTTTCAATTATAACCCCTCCCCCCCAGTTTTGACAAATTTCCCATTGAAAAATAAAAGGAGGTTACTATCAGAATTTTACGGTATATATTGAGGATGGAGAAAGATTAGAAATCAGAACGATTCTGCAAAGAATTTGTATGTCGTCTGTTTAGTTTGTGAATTTTAGAAAAGTGGAAAAGACATAACTAATATTGTGTGACTAAACAAGGAAATTTTTCATTGAAATGAATAGGAATGAATCAGGACTTCACTAAAAGGACGTATAAATCTAAATGATGTATAAATTGGGTTTTTCTGTATATAAAATGGAAATTTTGTGGTTACGATAACTTTCGACATAATACTCAAAATTGAATTGAACCAAAGTTACACAGCAAACTTATCTTACAAATATCTTAGATGAGTTCATTAACTAAGTTGCTTGTTTTCAAGTGAAGGCTACATGAAAATTTCAAATCAACAGTTAAGACCGCATTTGCTTGAATTTTCATGTTCAGATTGACCACATAAAGGTCTCAACCAAGTGTTTATTAATGAATTTTATCTGCCATTTTTAACAAAATGACCGATATCTTAAGTACAGCCATTTCAAATCAGGCTACCACTTGTAAATTTATCATCAGAATAACTTTTGAAATACTGAATCAGTTCAAGTTGGACAATGAACTTATCACACAAATATCTTGGATGAATTTTGTTCCAACATTTACATAGTTTCCAATTTGCAGCCCCCCCAGGGGGGTACCTTCTTCAGGTATTCAGGGGGAGTCACGCCCCCCGGGCCCGAGTGATCTTTTTTTTCTCCTCTTCCTTTTTTTTTTTTTTTTTTTTTTACACGTCTACCTTCTTTTATTTTTTTTTACTTTTATTTATTTATTTATTTATTTATTTATTTTTTATTTTTTATTTTATTTTATTTTTTCTTGCTTTTTCGTCCTTGTTTATATTTTTGGTTTTTGCTGCCAATAAGGTTTTGGTACTTGTTCTTGTTCATTGTTCTTGAAAAAAAAAAAAATTGTAAAAAAATAATTAAAAATTTGAAAAACTTAAAAAAAAAATTTGAAACTACTTACCTTGTTTTACTCACCTTTTTGTTTTCTACTTACCTTTTTTTTTTTTTTTTTTTTTTTTTTGGTCTTGTTCTAGTTGATTATACTAAAATTTCTTAACTTCTAAAATATTAACCAAGCTGAAAACGGTGGAGATGTGGCGCTGGTTATTGGGTTGGCGATTTGGTGAGGGTCTCACGGTAGTCTAGCCTTGGGAGCACACTGGGAGACTGGTGCCCTTGGTGAAGGTGAGACAACGGTGACTACTCGAACGAGAAACACCGGACTAACACGACTACCACATGTGATTCCCAATCTGGGTCGACGGTCTGGTAGCTGGTGAGTGGTTATGGGTGTCCCAGGGAACGATTCTGAAAACCCTTTGCTTTCTGTCCGTTCAAGAAATGGGCTGACTTGTGGGACTAAGGAAACCCTCGACCCTTTTTATTTAATTTAATTATGGCGACAAACAACGGAAATTCGAATAATGCGTCTGGCTCGGGCCAAGCTATTAAAAATTCAAATGAGAAATCTTGAGCTGAAAGAATGGAAGAGTTTTCTTCCACTCTTTACGAAAATAATGTATTTCTTAATTGCGAGGCAAGATTTTTTGTGGTAAAGAGAAATGAAGGAGATTTCTTTAAGACCTCTCCATTTCTGATTCAGAAATCATTGCAATCGATAATGGGTGATCCAAAGTCTGTTAAAAAACTTAGATCAGGTGAACTACTAATTGAGGTCGAAAATAACAAGCAAGCTAATAACTTAAAAAAATGTACCCACTTTGCCAATATACCAGTCACTGTAAGTATACATAAAACATTAAATGTCTGTCGTGGTGTGATTTCTGAACCAGATCTACAATATATTCCAGAAAGTGAAATACTGGATAATTTGAAAGACCAAAAAGTTATTGCAGTTAAACGAATTTCAATCTTCCGTGATAATAAGCCTGTTCCCACCAAACACATTATTTTGACAATAGACTCACCTAAACTTCCCCAATCAATCAAAGCTGGTTACCTTGAACGCCCTATAAGGCCATACATCCCTAACCCTCTAAGATGTTTTAATTGCCAACGTTTTGGCCACTCAAAGACCTCTTGCCGTGGTAAGCTAACATGTGCCCGTTGCAGTGCAATTGGCCATGACAGTGAAAATTGTGAAGCCCCTGCCTGTTGTGTTAATTGCAAAAAGGATCACCCATCTTATTCAAAATCATGTGAAAAATGGAAAACTGAAAAGGAGATACAAACCATTAAAACAAAACAAAACATATCATATCCTGAAGCGCGGAAAATTGTGGAATCAAGAACACCCGTTGTTGGAAAGTCATATGCTGCCGCCATAGTTACCAAAAAAACATATCAGTCTATCGCAATCCAAACTGACACTGTTCATAATACGAGCTCTCCAGTTGTAACTGCATTAAAGAATTCCCCAAGCTTACAATCCAATCCAAAACAGGCTTCTAACTCTTCACAGTCATCTTCATCCAAATCAAGAAACTTGAAGAAAATGCCACAAACTCCTAAAACCTTATTGTCTGAAAAAAGTCTTAACTCTATCTCTCTAAAACATTCAAATTCACCCTCTCGCCTCAATATCAAGAAAAAGAAACTAACAAAATTGCCCACTCCAGCTACAAATAAAAATAATAAAGTAAACGTTCCAAAACAAGATGATTTGATCAGCCTCCATCCTTCTGATGGAGAGGACGGAATGTCTACTGCATCAGAGGACAATGACGTGGATGTTATAATCTAAAAAAAAATAATAATGACCAATTTCATTTCATGGAATTGCCGGGTTTTTTTTAATAAACGTGATGAAATCAGAGATATTATCTCTGATCATCGACCTATATGCTTTGCTTTCCAAGAAACATACTTAAGACAACACGATAAAGTCAAAATTCGTGGCTATACCTGTTTCAGGAAAGATTTTACACAGTCTGACCGAGCTACAGGTGGGGTAGCCCTTCTGATTTCTAATAATGTACCACACTCCAATATACCTTTAAATACGAACATTCAAGCTGTTGCCATTCAATTACACTCTCATCTATTAATGACCATTTGCACTCTCTATCTTCCACCAAATGTATCCATAAACCAGCATGACCTCAATAGCCTTATTTCTCAACTTCCAACTCCCTTCTTAATACTAGGAGATTTCAATGGACATAATTCGCTATGGGGAAGCCCTAATAATAACCCCCGTGGTCAAATCATTGAAAATATTATTACTGACAACTCCTTGTGTATCTTAAATAACGGGGACAATACTTACTTTCACGAGCCTTCTAGGACTTCCCATGCAATTGACCTTGCCATCTGCTCTCCCAATCTATATCCATATTTTAATTTTTTTGTGAGTAACGATCTACATAGTAGTGACCACTTTCCTTTATTTTTATCCTTTTATAATCTTAACGACCATCATCCTGGTAATCCACGTTTTATTTATGACAGGGCCGACTGGACCTCCTTTACTATGAAAGCTACTATTACGCAATCAATGATTGAGGGTGATATTGACAAAGCAGTTGCTGATGTCACTAACTGCATCATCAACTCTGCTAACATCTCAATTCCAAAATCGTCTGGTCGTCTTGCTAAATACCCAAAGCCTTGGTGGAATGAAGAATGTAACATTGCAAAGAGAAAGCAACAAAAAGCATGGGCATTTTTAGGCGCTACCCAACTACTACAAACTATATTGCATTCAAACAAGCGAAGGCCAGTGCACGGAGAATACGCAGGAAAGCTCAGAAGGATTCCTGGGTTAATTACGTTTCAAGTATTACCTCCAATATTAGCAGCAAAAAATTGTGGCATCGTGTCAAGAAAGCAATGGGTATTTATACTAATCATAGCATCTCTTTTTTAAAAGAAAATGGCCAAACTATTACCTCAACCAAAAATATTGCAGATACCATTGGTAGAACATTATCTAACATCTCTAGTACAAATTCCTATTTTGAACCCTTTCTGTCTTTCAAACGTAATTCTGAACGCTCAACAATAAACTTCATGTCCCGCTCATCACCAAATTACAATACTTTATTTACAGGAAGAGAACTGAGAGACAGTTTAAAACGTTGTCATAACTCTGCTCCTGGGCCTGATGGAATTACTTACATTATGATCAACCATTTATCCAAAGCGTCCCTTAATAACCTGCTTCTTCTCTATAATAGAATCTGGACTGAGCATATATTTCCTTCTGCTTGGCACGATGCTATTGTTATTCCTTTTCCAAAGCCTGGCAAAGATGCTACCGATCCAAAAAATTATAGACCCATTGCTCTAACTAGCTGCCTATGTAAATTGCTTGAGAAAATGGTAAATACTAGACTGGTTTATATTCTTGAAAAGCATAATTTAATTTCCCCTTGGCAAAGTGGTTTTCGACGGGGCCGTTCTACGGTTGACAATATTTTATTATTGGAGACAAATGTTCGGAAAGCAATTGCAAGACGTAACCATTTGGTGTCAATTTTTTTTGATATGGAAAAGGCCTATGACAAGACATGGCGCCATGGCATTTTAAAAGACCTTTTTAATTTGAACTTTCGGGGGAATCTTCCTATTTTTATTGAGAATTTTTTGAGAGTCAGGCGCTTCCAAGTTCGTATTGGTTCAGTTTTTTCAAATTTTTATTTTCAGGAGGAAGGTGTACCTCAAGGCAGTGTCCTGAGAGTCACACTTTTCTCTTTAAAAATCAATAATATCCTAGAACAACTACCACAAAGTGTCCATGGTAGTCTTTATGTTGACGACCTGCAAATCTCTTGCCAGGGGAATGACATGCGCTTCATTGAACGCCAACTACAACTCGCTGTAAAAAACATAATAAAATGGACTAATAAGAATGGTTTTACTGTTTCTATTGACAAAACACAGTGTGTGCACTTTTGTCGCAAACGGGGTCTCCATCCTGATCCACAGATTTTTATAAATGACAGACCTATTTTGGTTGTTGATTCTGCCCGCTTTTTGGGTGTAATTTTTGACAAAAAACTTAATTTTAAGCCACATATATCATATTTAAGGACGAAATGTGACAAAACTTTAAACATTTTAAAAGTACTCTCGAACACATCTTGGGGTGCAGATCGAAATTCTTTACTTAAAATCTACCGTTCTGTTATTCGCTCAAAGCTAGATTATGCCTGTGAAATTTATGGGTCAGCTCCTTTTTCTTATCTGAAAAAGATTGACACAGTGCATCACAGTGCTCTTAGGATTTGCTCAGGGGCTTTTCGAACTTCTCCAATTCTCAGTTTATATGCAGACTGTGTAGAGCCATCCCTCACTAATATTAGACAACAGCTATCTTTGCAACTATACTATCGAATTCTTTCACATCCTAATCATCCGCTTCATCCTCATATCCGTAGTAATAATGACAACCTCTTTTTAAATCGTCCATCATGCATCCCACATTTTGGTCTCAGAATAAAAAACTATCTTCCAAGCACTTCCCATCTTCCCACCAAAGTTCGTCCTAGAGATCTTTTAAATATGACGCCTTGGAATTTCCAAGTTATTTCTTGCATTTATCCTTTTAAAGGTTTTGACAAGGCTAACACAGATGCTTCCATCTTTAAGACCCTTTTCACAGCACATCGTAACAACTATATGGATTATACAGAAATTTTTACTGATGGCTCTAAGACTGTTGATAAGGTTGGTTGTGGTGTCGTTTCTGATAACATTACTTTTAGCTATGAACTTCCTAACTCTTATTCTATTTTCTCTGCTGAGTTTTTTGCTATTGAGGTTGCCCTTAACTATATTTCATCTCATTCCAATCGAAAATTCATAATCTATACTGACTCAAAGAGTGTTCTTGATTCTCTTTCATCCAGCTCTTGTAACCTCTCTTTTATCTCAATTTTAAAAACTTATAACGACCTTCTAAAAAAGGGATTTGACATTTTGTTTTGCTGGGTTCCCAGTCATGTTGGCATTAAGGGAAATGAGGCAGCGGACAAAGCCGCAAGGCAGGCGTCTATTCTCCTAAATTGTCCTGTACCATACGATGACATTAAGCACACACTTAGAAGCACTTTTAAAACTATTTGGCAACGGGAGTGGGATAATCAACATAATAATAAATTACGAGAAATAAAACCTCAAATTGCAATCTGGCCTACCCTTATCACTCGAAAATCTGATGTTATAATTACTCGTCTTAGAATAGGGCATTCAAGGATTACACATAAATATTTACTACTTGGGGAAGAGGAACCTGATTGTCCGAAGTGTCATTTCTCTGTGCTGACTATTCGCCATTTGCTCACCGACTGCCCTTGTCTTCGTCATCTTTACAGACATCACTTTAATTCATCCTCACCAAACCTGACGAGCCTTTTAGGTATCACTCCTCATCATCAATTGACAAATTTTTTAAAAAATGCTGGTTTTTATTATGACCTCTAATTTTAGTATTTACACTCTTTTTTCCATTTTACATCTGTTTTTATTATCTACCTTTCATTATATTTTACATCTGTTTTTATTATCTACCTTTCATTATATTTTACATCTGTTTTTATTATCTACACTTTCATTATATTTTACATCTGTTATATTATCTACACTTTCATTATATTTTACACCTGCTTTTATTATCTACACTGTATTTTATGTTTTTTGTTTTTCCCTTTTAGCTGTTCTTTAGACAATCTGGATGGGTGAACCCATCCAGAAGCTGCTTCTTGTTTTTTTTATGTAATTGTTTGGCGCAGCATATCCCACTGCGGATTTTGCGCCAATAAAAGCCAACCAACCAACCAATTTGCAGCCACTTCAAATCAGGCTGCTACTTAAAAATGTGCCACCACGATAACTTTTAGAATACTAAACTGGTTCAAATTAAAGTTGGGGAGTGAACTTAATACAATTCAAATATCTTGGATAAGTTTGCTAGGCAACTTGCTCCACCATTTTGTTTCCAAGTGGCAACCGCTTAAAATTTTTTTATTACAATAACTTTTGTAATACGAAATCAGTTTGAATCACATTTGCACAGTTGACATATCATTCAAATATCTTTGATAAGTTCACTGGTCATCTCAGTCACTCTGTCCTTTTGTTTCTAAATGGTGGCCACTTGAAAATTATCACAGTAAATTTGAACCGATTTGCTTAACACTCCATATATACATAGCCATCATTAATAAATCCACCAAATTCATTAATAAATTGTACCTGCCATTTTGTAAAAAATGATGGCAACTTGATAAGAAAAGATAAATCAACCTAACCTTCCTATGAGCCGGAAGGACTTGTTTTAATTTTTTGATCAATAACCTCTAAAAAGTAATGATATCAGTACAAAAACCCTTAACGGGTTAAAAGTTGTGACGCAGCTACTTTATCACTATAAGAATTTGAAATATGGGTCTTAAAAATAATGATATCAAATTTTAAGTGACGCTTTTCTATTAGTTAAAATATACATAGATTTTCTTATTTGATCATTTGCTTTTTTCTTTTATTTATATTTACAGTGCAAACATAATATTTTTAACTTCAAGATAAGACAGATATATAAAATATACTCACTGATGCTTTTTCATTTGCATTTTAATTTCAAAATAACAGTTTTAAGAGGAATGATATAAAAATTCCAGTCACGCCTTGATGTCATTTTAAAAGATTTGTTTTTAGATTCCATTAAAATTACCTTTGTTTTGTCTAATAAAGTATATTTACACATTGAAACAGTGCTATTAATTTTGAAATATACTGTCAAATAATCACACTTTCACTGAGTTTGCATTATAAATTAAAATTATTTATTTCAATAAATCGATTTGTCTTTTGCGTCATGCTATCCAAAACTGCAAGTAAAATTTGTGCAAATGTTTTCTTTGCATCACACTATTTCTTTGCACAAATTCTCACTTAGTTGGGTACTATGATACAAAGTAACATTTGCATATATTTTACTCACAGTTTTGGATAGTGTGACGCAAAAGACAAATCGATTTATTGAAATAAATAATTTTAATTTATAATGCAAACTCAGTGAAAGTGTGATTATTTGACAGTATATTTCAAAATTAATAGCACTGTTTCAATGTGTAAATATACTTTATTAGACAAAACAAAGGTAATTTTAATGGAATCTAAAAACAAATCTTTTAAAATGACAGCAAGGCGTGACTGGAATTTTAATATCATTCCTCTTAAAACTGTTATTTTGAAATTAAAATGCAAATGAAAAAGCATCAGTGAGTATATTTTATATATCTGTCTTATCTTGAAGTTAAAAATATTATGTTTGCACTGTAAATATAAATAAAAGAAAAAAGCAAATGATCAAATAAGAAAATCTATGTATATTTTAACTAATAGAAAAGCGTCACTTAAAATTTGATATCATTATTTTTAAGACCCATATTTCAAATTCTTATAGTGATAAAGTAGCTGCGTCACAACTTTTAACCCGTTAAGGGTTTTTGTACTGATATTCCCTACAAGTGAAGTGTTGGATATTCATTATTTAATTTAATTTAATTTTTTTTTTTTAATTTGTGATAACATTTGCTTTATATAGTTTTCCTTAGAAAATCAATTTAAAATATATTTTTTACTTAGAAACAATATAACTAAAAATTGTTATTAATGATTATTAACAGTTATATATCATTAATAATAACCATAGTTGTCATATAATTGATATATATGTATATATATTTATTATTATTATTATTAATATCACACAATCAGCAGATTGGGAAGAAAATCATATATATGTATATGTGTGTGTGTGTGTGCGTGTATAACTGATAATAGCCATTTATAGTTATCACTATTATTATTATTATTCAAACATTAGTTTCTTTATTTAAATTTATTTATTGAAAACTTAATTTTAAAAATTATATATAAGATTGGTTCAAATGTAAAGTATAGATTATTTTCAAATTTATAAAATTATTTTTCCAAAATATTTTTGTTATAGTACACTGATGTTTGCTTCTGAATGTGTGTGTGATTGTCATGCAGTAAAAGAAAAATTTTCAAAAGAGAGTTTGGTTTGTTTATCAGTTTTGAAATGTGTGACAGCTTCAGTTGTTCATTTGTTTGTCGCTGGTGAGTACACGGTACAGGGGGATATATATGACTATTGTATACGAAGAAATAAAAAAAAAAAAAAGAAAGAAAGAAAAAGATCATTCATTCAGCATGAACACCATAGACAAGTTAAAGTATTTCAACAATGTTTTTCTTTCCAGAACAAAATGTCAAACTATTTAGTAGAGAGATAAAAATGAAGTACCAATCATAACTGGCTTGATTCTTTGTTGAAACAGGAATATACAGGGTGCGGCAGCTATTTGAGAACACACGTTATAAGTGATACAATGCCCTGTATATCATCTTTAAACAACCATTTTTGTTACAGATAAACATGGCAGAACCTATTCTAACCCAGGAGAGGAAAAAGCACGCTGTTAACGTCTCCTTGGCTGCAGGATACTCCGTTTCTGAAATAGCTGCATTTCTGAAAGTCGCCCGATCATTCGTTTTCAGAGTTCAGAGAGAACTGATGGTTGCCAATGCTAATGTAACAACTGTTTTGCACAGGAAACATCATTGCCAGCTCTTGGACATTACCAGGACACATGAATTCATCAATTCTGTCCAAGCTGCCATCGAAGAGAACCGTGGAAAGTCCAAAGGGGTACTCAGCTGAAATCTGAGGGTTAGCGAGGACACAATTCCACGTTTGGTTAATGAAGACCTCTGTTACAAGTCGTATGTAATGCGGAGAGGACAGTTCAAGAAAACCAGCGAGAATAGAGTAATCAGAGCAAAGCGCCTCTTAAAGAAACTGAAACACCAGGAACATACAGGAACGCTCTGGTTTTTTTCGGACAAGAAAAACTTCGTCCAGGACCAGAAAATCAACCGGATAAATCATCTTTGGCTGTGTAAAAGACAAGAGGAAATTCGCACTGTCATGCACACTAAATTTGCTGCGTCTGTTATGGTCTTAGGGTTCGTGAGGAATGAAGGTGACGTCATGCCTACACATTTCTTTTCACAACGTGCCAGAATCAACGCAGTTACTCATACCGATGTGTTGAACACGATTGTGAAGCGCTGGATTATTGCTTTAGCACGTGGCAGGCCATATGTTTTTCAGCAGGACTTTGCACCAGCCGATACGGGCCCATTCAACACAAGAGGGGATGGCAAACAATTTTCATGATCACACCACTCCACACATGTGGCCCCCTAGCTCACCTGATGTTAACTCTTTGGACTATTATGCTTGGGGCGTTGTTGAAAGTGTCTCTAATAAGTAGCCACATAACACCATTGGTGTCTCCAGATAGCTATTGTGGATGCCATGACAAATATTCACAGGGACCGCCTCATTTCTGCCTACGGACGGTTTCAACAGCGTGTTGAGGTTGTTATTGCAGCTGATGTTGGATTTATTGAATGGCGTCGTGCATTAGGTCCGACTTCTTGTGTACACACCGTTCCATGTTCATTAAATGATATATCTATTGTATTTGCTCCCTTTTTCTACGGACGATACTTTGTTCTCAAATAGCTGCCGCACCCTGTAGCAATACAATGAGGATATCTTATCCCAATAACAGTTGAAAAACCTTTCAGTGAGATTTAACTGACTTATCAATGTTAAATTCACTTCTTTGTAGGAAAAAGAAAATATTACTGTTCTATTTTTAAAAGGAAAAAAGGAGAAAGAAAGGAAAAGAAACGTATTTATAAATACAATATTTCTAAATGACTTTTAAACAGAATAATTTAGAGCATAATTTATGTGTAATATTTATAACACGCATCTAATTTTCTTAGGTTTATCTATTCACCGAAATAGAACAACATGACAAATAGCTGTACATATGTTCTATAAAATATATCTTGAAAATATTCAAACTAAAAACTTCTTCATACAACATAAAACTAATTTAAACACTACTGGTTTTAAATGGACGTGGCCTTTCTTCCTCAGGTGTAAACATGTGCTACTGCCTTGATGGAAAAAAGCATTCCTTTCGAAACCGGTAGCGTTTTAATTAGTTTTATGGTGTGTAAAGAAGTTTTTAGTTTGAATATTGATTGTACACAAGTTCTCTTATTTAATATATCTTGAAAGGTTTTTGATAGATTAAAAAAAAATAATAATAATAATAATAAATAAATAAACTCTTATAGTTAAGACTAATAAATTGAAGCAAAATAAAAACATTTTAAATCACTTTTTCCAGAAAAAAAAAAAATCTACATATTGCATACACATACTATATATACACTTTTCCTATTTATTTATTTATTTTGTTGAGGGCGGAGGGGGGGGGGGGGGGTAAAAGTAAAAGAAAATATATTAAAATATGTTTGCATGTTTAATAAACATTTTTGGAAGCGTCAAACCTTCTACAATATAACCTTGTATAATCCATAACGAAGCTATGAAAATTATTTTTTATTTTCATTTTTATTTTTTGTTTAATTCTTATTAACAATAATATTATTTTCTGTTAAAACTTCTTCATTTCAAATCAAGGTCGTAACTGCGGCAGGTCCAGCATTTCAGCCCACAAAATTAAGAAACTTTTTTATATTTTACCTTTTAAATGGTACTGTATAGACTAATAGTATATGTCACATATTGCGTAGTCTGAAAAAACGGTATTAATCTTCTTTATAATAGAAGGCCGAGTTTTTCCAGGAACTAGCATTAAAAATGATGTAACAGCTAAAACAATGAATTGGAATAAAGAAACTATAATTTTATTCATGGTTTGCATGTGTGCATTTAAACTTAATAAAATAATAAAAAAAATAATTTAACGAAATAACTTACATCACAAATGCAACAATGTATTGAGGTAAAGAAAGTCAAATTTTATCCAGAAATTATCAAGAATATCAATTAATAATTAAATATCAATTAATAGTCAGCAATTATAAGTATTAATTATAAAACGTCGTTAATTATGAACGTTTATAAGATTTTAATTTGATTTTTAAATGGGTGATTCTTTCATTTGCTATTTAAAGAAAATTTTGTAATAACCAATAAGGGAAAGGGGACTTGACCCCCTGAGCCCCTCCCTTTTCTGTGCATTTCCATATATATGCTGTGTAAAGGTTAATTTTTTGCATTGGTACAAAACTTCATTTATCTGTGCAAATTTCATTAGTCTGTGAGCTTCATAACGCATCCGTAAACCACTTGTGGATCTCTGACGTCTGCAAGATTCCAACTTCGTATAAATGGAAATAATAAAGTCGAATAAAGGGAAAGAGAAGATACTCTACAAAGGATATGGCTATATTCTGCAAAAAGAATCGAAAAATGTTACACGATGGAGATGTCATCGACACAATGTATTGCAGGTAAGTGTTTAATTTTATTAATTAATATTATTTCTTTAGAGATATGTTATGTTAAAAATAATGGTTTATTAAACCTCTGAAGATTATAAATAACTTTTCTTTCTTTCTTTCTTTTTTTTTTTTTTACTTTTAAAATTTTCTAACATTAAAATAATAATAATAATAAAATAAAATAAATGCTCATTGTTAAGTAATTTTTAATCCAACAATAAAATCTCAGTTTTATTTTTATTTTTTTATATTTATACTTTTATGTTTAAATGCTAATTCATTATTTGAAAATTATTCTTCAGAGATTTTATAACATTAAATATTGTTGTATTTCATTTCATTTCATATACAGGGCTCAAAGTGTTCCTATATTTCCAATATATTTCTAAAAATCATGAAAATGTCCTATCTTTTCCTATCTTTTGCTATTTCAGTTTAACTTCTTACTTGTTTTCTGCTTTCCCTGTTAGGCATCCAATTTAAAATCTCATATCTTTCAAAATACTATTCAAATTGGAAATAATATGCTGCATAATTTGTCATATGTAAATAATATTGCACACATTATATGAAAATAACAAAACAATGAAAATTTTAAGCATAAATTCATTTTATTTACAATGTTTAATTTAAAAAATACAAAAATTAAAGCTTTTAAAAGAATCAAATTGTTTTATTTATTTATTTATTTTAAGTATCAATATTTCTCAGAGATTTATGGTATTTAAATTATTTGTTCATAATGTTCAAATATCAGTGTAGATGATTTTTTTTTTTTTTTTTTTAAATTTAAATCTGTTATTCGTGGTTTAATATGCGTATTATGTAAATACATAATATCCATCCACACATTCAATCATTTTTCTTAAATTTAAAAAATATAAATATTCCTATAAAAACAATGCATGTAGGCATTCATTGCCAGTATTCATTACAAAATAATACTTTCCTAAAAAAAAAAAAATAGACTTAACTTCACAGACAATTCTTGTAGGCTCCAGTGGACTTGAGACTTCGACTTCATAGCTACAACAATTTATCGATAAAAACCCCCATAAATATGGTATGGTAGGCATAGAAGAATTTTAAAAAAAGGAAAATATGACGAAAAATAAAGGAATTTTTACGCATGGCTTCAAACGCTTAAAAAAAAAAAAAAAAAAGTTAATTTAAAATAAAATTAATATGTCCTAAACACATTGCTACTTAGAACTTTACAAATATCATTCGAGATAAGAAATTTTTTTCATACAATCATTAAAAGAATTCATAATTCCATTACCATTTTAATATTTTCACTTATTCTTTAACTTTTTTTTTTTTTTTTTTTTTTTTTGTGTGTGTGTTGGGGGGGGGGGGGGGCACAATTCATTAAATAGGCACTAACAGCAGCCTCAAAACATATTAAGCCAACTACATGTAATTAAATTGAAGGGTTATGATTCTTTTTCTTTTTGACTGTTTAAACATTGTGATATAAAAGAGGCGTCATTATTTAAAAAATATTATGTGGACTGATGTTAAATGATATAAACTTGTATGTAAGCTAGACCAGCAAGAGATGATAAATTTGGAAATATGTTCTTTTCTAAATAATGTAAAAAGTAAACTGTAATAGATCTGTCCATTTATTTTATCTGTTAAATTAGATGAAATTAAATTAGGGTGTTTTGTTTACAAAGTCATTTAATCATCCCGAGATTACAAAATAATGTTAGAGAAAGTTTGTTTTTAATCTTCTCTTGAAACTATGTTCCTATATTTGTGTGAAAAAAAATTCCTATATTTTCCTATTTGATTGCTTTGACCCCTGCATATATGTGCGAATTGAATTCGCGCAAATTTTCATAATTATAAGAATAAGTCACACGAATTAAACATTTCAGGTTGTACCACTGAATTCAGTGTTTAAGTTTGCTGCCTATGAATTCCATGATGCATATATATATATATAGTAATAGAAATTTCTCATTTTAAACTTTTAATTTGTTTTATGTTTAAATAAATAATTTTAATAATAGTCTTGGGATATATCCTAAAATAAGTATCCTCTGACCATTCATTCTGCAGTCAAGTAGCAGTTTTCGTGGTTTTTACATGTTAGACAGAGTGACATCTCAAGACAGTAATGTACAGAAATTATTTTTATTTGTCCAATAAAATCCCCGAAGGAATGGTAATTCTTACCGCATTCAAAAAAAAAAAAAAGTGGTATCCGGGAAACTTCATACAAAAACAGCAATAAATATCATTTTTATATCTTTCCGTATATATAATAGTAGGGGAAACCGGGGTAAAATGGACCACTTTTGACATTTTTGAGTGCTTACACTCAAAATAATGTTTTTTTAAGCCTGAAAATATGCTAGCACATTACCTATATATTAGGTTATATAATACACTCAATCAAAATTAATTATTATACATACTTTTTTTAATATAATTTTTTTAATAGAAAGTGAGAAAGTGGACCATTTTACCCCAAACCCGGGGTAAAAGGGTCCATGGCACGGGGTACTATGGACCACAGGCAAATTTTTAAAAAATAAATTAATGTAGTACATTTTTTAATAGTACAAACCATAAATAAATATTATATTGTTTTATTCATTTCTTCAATTTATTGATATAAAACATAAAATTAACGAATATTGAAATTAGCAAATGATACACCAAAAGATTTTTGTGTCACTGAAAGTCTACTGTTCTCTTGTGACACCTTGGGGTCTGGAAGACTCATTACAATATCTTGAATATGTACAAGAGATTCATCAACATTATCAGGGAAAATAAATACATTTTGACTAGGTTTTTGACGCATGAATCTGACAAGGAAATAATCTTCGTCATTTTTTTCTATTATTAAGCCGACAAAGTGAACCATTGTTTTTTTCGTCAAAAATTTGACCAAAACATACTTCCCAACTTTTAATTCATTATCAAAATTAGCCTCATGCTGTAAAATAACTTCTTCATCACTATGTTCTGTATCACTATAAATAGACATATTCTCAGAATCACTTGAACTTTCTGATATATAATTTTTCTTTTTTTGCTTTGAAACATGTTGCTGGCCCTCAGTTTTATCACTTTTCTCTATAGTAGAAAGTAACAGTTTTTCTAAATTCTTTTTAGCTCTAACTAAAGCAGCATTTTTTTGTTTAAATTTTTTCTCTTCTTTCTTTTTGGCTTCTTCTTCAATTGCTTTTTTAATTGGTGTATCAGTTAGAATTTTTGATACGCCTTTCTTTCGTTTAATTGTCTTGCGTAAGCAAGCTTTTGGCAAGGGACGCACTTCGAAAGGCGATACTGTTTTCAGCTGATGACTTTCACTCAGAAATTGTGATGCATTTAATTGCAGATCAGCTGAGCTTGTGCTTGGTTGTTGATCAGCTGCACTTGTGCTTGTTTGTTGATCAGCTGCGCTTGTGCTTGGTTGTTGATCAGCTGTGCTTGTGCTTGGTTGTTGATCAGCTGTGCTTGTGCTTGGTGGTTGATCAGCTGTGCTTGTGCTTGGTTGTTGATCAGCTGTGCTTGTTAGGTCCACATCTGGTGATGGTTGATCAGTGACATATGCTGAGAGAAATTCGACATCCTCAAACACATTTTCATTGAATGGCCATATGCCTGTAACTCTAAATCCTGATTGAATGTTTTTTATGGTAAAAGCCTGAGGAAATGCCGTGCCAACTACTGATGAGATGTTATAAATTGTCATTGTTTTTCCAGGATGACATAACATCCAAGACTCACAAGCACTGTTATAATGCGATTTGAAAGGGCCAAAAACAGTTCGATCAAGGGGCTGCATTTTGTGGCTAGTATGTGGATGTAGTGTCAGCATATGAATCCCATGTTTTTTGGCAATATCAAGCACAGGAATGGATATGTGTGACTCATGGTTATCTAATAACAATAATGTGGGGTTTTCTTTGACACACTTTGCATATTTTATGAAATGTTTCATGTAAGAAAGAAAGTTTTCAGCATTCATCCAACCAGATGGGCTTGCAGAACCTGCTGAACCTTCTGGAGCACCATTCAGCATGTGATCCTTGAAATTAACTCTAGGAAATATGAAAAAGGGTGGAATAGTATTTCCTAGTGCATTTATTCCCATACAAACCATTACCAGTTGTCCTCGTTCAGCTGATGTTATGCCTCCAACTTGTTTAATTCCTTTTTCAGCTAAAATTTTTGATGGTTTATGGCAGGTTGTAACGCCAGTCTCATCAACATTATATATGTCTTGTGGCTGAAATTTAAAGCGTAAATAGAGACTTTTCAAGTTTTCAAAAAAGATGGCTACATTATGACGATTAAAGCTGGTTGCTCTTGATAAACTAGTAGATTCTGGTTGCCGAAGTGAAATTTCTGGGTTACGTTTTCTAAAACCATATAACCAATCTTCTCCTGCTGCAGAATTCTTATCCCAAGATTCAGGAAAATTCTTTTGATTAATTAAAGCAAATTCGTAGGCTAATCTCCTTGTCATTTTTAATGAAAGTCCATGGTGAATTCTAGCAGCATCTATTAGATAGTTTTTCAGCATTTCTTCTTCTTCCTTAGAAAAAATCTGTTTATGCGTATAGTTTGGAGCAAATCTAATAGCTGATTTTTTACCACTTTCTAATTCCATTAATTTAGAATCTTTATACTTTTGTATATAACGTAGAAGGGTTGTTTTTGGAATGTTTGACTCTTTGCAAACTGAACGAATAGATTTTTTATCATCCAGAACACTTTTTACTGCCTGCTCCATAACTTCATGGGGCACAGTTCCTCTATCAGTTTTCCTAGGGTTATTTCTCGGCATAGCTAAAAAAATGAAAAGATTAATTTAAATATATATGATAAAATAATGAAAAATAAAAAATATATTCTTTGTAATAACCTAATTATGATATAATTTAAATCATTTGAATATTCTTTGTTTACTTTAAGTACATTATCTGTGAAATTATTGTGTTGCAGTTGTACCCTTTAAAATTAATTTTATCTCAACTCATATATAATATCCGTAACTATAAACTAAAAGATGTATAATTGTTTATAGAATCATTTAATTATAGCTTGTTATAATTGAATATTTGTAAAAGTATAAATATTCAACTGAATAAGTCATTATTATAAACTGAATGAAATCTAAATCAGAGGAAACCTGAATTGAAATTAAATGTATATTTACTCTTCTTTGAGGTCTAATTAGGATTAAATTTGAAAGTATAATACACATATAACATTTCCAATCCATTAATTGAATCATTGATTACTCATTAAAAATAAATAATTTATCAATTCTTAATTCCACATATGATATAAACTAGGAAAAGTACATGAAGTATAGAAATGGGGTAAAATGGACCATGGTCCATTTCACCCCAGTTCATGGTGGTCCATTTTACCCCATGTGGAAGTCTAACAAAAATTGTCCAAAAAAAATAACAAATCTTTTATTAAATAAATTTAGTTACACTGAATATAATAATATATGGTCTTACCTTTTTATTGTGCTGAGTAATATCTTTCAAATCATAATTCTTGAATGAAGAAAAGAGTATAAGTTTTGATGAAAATATTTACTTTTGCCAACCACAAATCAACTTTCTAGAACAAAATGGCTAAAATGTCACCTAGATACACAATTGCAAGGTAATTATCATCATTTCAGTGCTGCCATCTATGTACCAAAATATGAAACATTAGAAGAAAGTAATTATATAGATAATAGGGGGTGGTCCATTTTACCCCGTGGACCATTTTACCCCAGTCTCCCCTACAGATGTAGAGAAAAAAATAGTAAAAATCCGTATTAATTAGACCAGTTTTCTACCATCTGATCACAGCTTTTGCATTACCATCTCACCCTTTCCAAAAAAAAAAAAAAAAAAAAAAAGCATTTCTCGAATGGTTTTATATGTCTCTTGCAATATATATTACCTTTTTCACTTCTCATTTTAATACCATATGTCACCGCGTTTTGCCTGGAAATCTATATAAGAAAATTTATTACTTATTAAGACTTATAATTCTTATTAAGAAAGAAGTTATTTAACTCAAAAATTTTGGATTTTTTTTTTTTTTTTTTTTTTTTTTTTGTTTATTTCATAAGTAATTTCAGTATTCATATTGTGTGGGGATCTTCCACTTTATAACTAAAATGAACAATCAGCATAGTAATATATATGTGTGTGTGTGCGTGTGGTATTAATATACAGTAAAAATTCACACTCTATATTCGAAAAACTCGCCACAAGCAAAGGTATTGTATGGTGCCTATACGAAACATCACCATTCTTATTAACAATATTGCATATTTTATAAGATTAAAAAGATTGTGCCCCCGCTTAAAATTAGATTTTTTCAAATGTATTTCCAAAAAATATGTTGAAAATCAGTATTATACTTCGATTTTAATTAAACCAGTACAAATTGTATTATTCACACATTTCAGATTTAGAGAACCACATATATTATGCAATCGGTTTAAATTTTATAATCAATAAATTTTATTACTTTTTATTTCTTTTTAATTGTCATTTCGAATTGGCATTGAAATGATTTTATTATTATTATTATTCTATTTAAATAGGAATATGTCTTTTTCATTCCTTTCCAAAAATTTACATTCAATAAATTTATACCAGCGGCTGAGCCTGCGCTCAAAGCTGGTAGACGTTAGGTGCCGGGTTCGATTCAAATTCATGCTCGTAGGCTTAGCAATTCGGAGTTTTCCATAGTTTTTTCCGAAGTTTGCGTAAATACGGACTAAGACCACTTAGAAAGACCTTCGCGGAAGGCTCTTGCCTTTAGACCTAGCACCCAATCGTCTTTAATCCGCACAACCAATCAACCAACCATCCTCTTTTTTATACTATCTTCGTTTTAAATCATTTTCCTGGTGCAGCCAATTTTATAAGTAGGCACATTACGTTGTTATACATGTACTAAATATTAAAAATCCATTTTGAATGCTTTGACACAGTTATGAACAAATATGATTATAAAATATACGATAAAAACAATTTTCGCTCTTTTTATTTATTTATTTATTTTCCGAAATAATGTTTTAAATATCTTCTTACAAAATATTGCGTTTTACTAAAATATTTTTTAACGGTAATAAAGTAAAATAAGAGAAAGTTTTTTTTTCCCCCTTTTAATTTTCGAATAGATAAGTAAATTTATTAAATAAAAAAAAAGATTTTATTATTATTATTATTATTGAGGTGAATAAATGTAAAGTTTTATCATCTCAAATATTTTCTTTCGAAATAAATGGTATAAATAAAATATTGTTTTACTTTTATATGGAATACATACTCTTTTAAAGCTTTTCATAAAAATCAAGTGCAATAATGCAACTGTATAATGCTTTTTTTTTTTATAAATTCTAACATGAATAATATTTTTCTGTACCCAAATAAGTCTGAGCATGAATTAGAATTACTTCAAACATTAAATAAGTTTTAGATGCCATCAAAAGTTCCATTATTACCTTATATCCGTTACCATTTTTAGAAGACGTGAGTGCTTAATTTCTGTTACACATAGCTCTTTGTAAGGTTTGATAGAAAGTCTTGCAAATATTTTGAATTGAAACAATGGTTGCGAATATTTTGCAATTTTATTGTTTACTTACAAAGTCATTATCAATTTTTCTTTAGTCATTTATAAATAAGGTTTTAATGATTTTAATTACACGATTTTAATGCTTAAATCATAATTTTAACAAATTAAAACCAGAGATTTAATTGCACTCTTGATCAACTGATTTTTATGTAAATCATTAAAATGGTGCATTCTAAAATTTCTTTAAAATGAAATTTGTAACATCAACAATTAACAAAATTTTTTTTATTTTTAAAAATATTTAAATTATTACCAATCTAAAAAATATTCTTCAATAATTAATTACTAGAATATTTGTGTTTTTAAATGCATTACATATTTTTGTTTACAGTGGGGGAAAAGTTAAATACAGTCAACTCTCAAAAATCCGCAACCCTAAAATCCACAATTCTCTGAAATCCACATATCATTTGCAATGTAAACAAACATTGTCAGAACTGATTTCTTGATTAGTGGATTACAAAAATTTAGCTGTTTTAGGAGATAAATCAATTATTAACTTGTGCTGGTGAATCACCAATCACTCAGCATGTTACAGAGGAGAAAATGATAATTTTAATTATACATAATTATCCAAAAATAAATCATTAATTTAGAGAAAGACAGTTTTCATGAAAGATTTTATCTCATGAAGATAAATATTCAGACTTTCTCATAACACAAACTTATGTGATTGACCAAGAATTACTGACTTTTTTTGAGGTTATAGGAAAATAAATATATATGAATATTCTTACTTAAACTACTATGGATTAGACTTTTCAAAAATCTAGATAATTTGAAACTATAATAAAATGTATAAAAATCGTTCTTCAAATTAAAATTTCATGAAATATATGTACTTTTATCAGGCACACTTTATTTCTGCATTGTATATATAACATATAAATTGTTTCTTAAAGATTTGCTACTCAAATGAGGTTCTAAGATGTAAGTAAAAGAAATTATTCTAAAATCTGCAAAATTCAGAAATCCGCAAAACCCTTCGTTTTAAGCTGTGTGGATTTTTGAGAGTGTACTGTATTGAGTCAATTGTTGACTCAGCTGTTCTAAAATTTGCCAGTCAGTCTCTGATCATGCATTTTTTGGAATTGAAATGTAAATTGCAAGTAAACTCTCTCTCTCTCAATATGTATTACTAAGATTTTTTTACTTCAATAAAATAAAAATATAATTTTGTAGTTCTATTTTTATGGTTATGTTCAGGGACTGATAAAGGTTCAATATCTTAGGAACCAGAAATAGCGAATTATTTCTCTGACAATACTCACAGCAAAACTTAATAATATTTCATAATTGTATAATTAATGCAGGTCATTCACATATTATTTTACATTGAATAAATGAACTATTCAGTTAAAAATGTGAACTAAGGAAATTTTTAAGAAAATAACTATTTTTTATTTATAAAGATAAAAACAAACTATTGGGGGGAAAAATCCACAGAAATAAATATTATTTTTACCTTTAATATAATCATCAAATATATTGAGAGTGTTTAAGTTTTGGTTTTAAAATACTATTTGTCTATACAGAATTCCTTAAAAGAGAATCCATTTGATAAATATCATACTATTTAAACTTTCTCATTGTAAATTCGAATATAGTTTGCTTTAGATAGTGTTTATGATATTGAATCTTGACATGGAAAGCGCCAGTATAGTAGTTAGAAGATTTATCAAATATGGGAATTTATCTTTCATGGAAAAATGTCTTTCAAAAACAGAAATAATTGTTAAATTTCTGTCATGTTAATTGATGAAGTTATCAATTAAAAATTACGCATTAACAAAGGTAATGAATTTGGCAACTTGCAAATACTTTCTCTTATTACGTTGTTTTTTCTATCAATGATTTCATTTTCCCCAGGAAAATCAAAATCTAATCAATCATGTATATATCATAATAACAGTGATTATATAAAATAAATTGCAATGTTGCTATTGGTAACAAAGAAATTATTCATGTCTAATTTATACTCCTGTTCTACAATTTCTCAAATGCTTCTTTAGCAATGTACAAAGGCAGGATTGATTTACTTCTAAAATGGCACAACTGACATTGCTGAAGAAGCATTTGTGAAAGTACTGAACCGGAATATAAAATAATTCGAATAATAATAATAATAATATATGTACTAAACTTCATGGGGTTTTTTCTTCTTTTTCTTTTAAATACCCCACCACTTTTTTCAGGAAAAAAAGAAAAAAATAATTAAATCAGTAAAAGTAGGTATTTTCTAACAGCTAATTTTTCAAAGAAAAAATAAAGAAAACTATATAGGTTCAAATAGAGTCAGACATACACTATATATTTATTTTTTATTGTTTTTATTTTATTTTATTATTATTATTATTACAGTAAAACCTCCCTAAGTTGGACACTTACGGTTCCACGAAAAAGTGTCCAACTTAGAGAGGTGTCTAACTTATAGGGGTGTTTACATTTTCCGATTTAATTAAACTGTATCTGCGCGTGCCTTTTAACCTTTAATCACTTCTAAATATAACATGATTATACATATTCACGATTTATGTACAAAAAATAATTAATTTGCCGATTTAAAATCTAATTTTAAACTGGTATATTGTGACTCTAATAACACTCTCTTCTATAATTTTTTATATAACAGCGCCATCCACCTGTTAATATGCACGAAAATTTAATCAATATAACTTCTCACAATAAAGATTTTCCATATGAATTTTCGTGTAATTTTACTCAATAGACGCTGTGATAGTCATATGGAAATCAGAAACTGTGATTAAAAGTAGCCCCACTTTGTCTGCTGATCTATACCCAAATCAAGATAACATTCATTTTCATAAATAGCCATCTTACTTATGAAGTTTGGTGAATTTATTCGCTTTAAAAAAACCGAATTTATTGGTGAATTTATTTGCTTTAAAGTTATAGTTTTCATGTAAACGGGAAAAACTGCAGCATAGCAGCGACACCTGTCGATTGATATGCACCCATATTGAATCAGCATCTTTTTTCATTATAGACAGATCTGTCACATATTAAGTTTAGTGCAATTATGCACTCAAGTAAAACTTGGCAGGAAAAATAAAAGGAACAAATGAAGAGGAACCCTAACAACCGAAATGTATTGTCTAATGCTCATTTTAAAACAGTCTAAGTCAAAACATACCTGTAGGCTCTCTACTGGATATTTCCTGGAGAAAAGGACAAAACGAATTCATGCAAATCAATAAAAAGAAAGACTCTTTCATTATGTGCCAAAATTCAGTAATTTGTAAACTTTTCAATTGAAGAAAATAAATATTTTTTTACAGGATGAGATAAAGGTGGATGTATTGTGACAATAAACATTGTTTCTACATCTATTTCTACAAGGGATAAGTAAAATTTCTAAAAAAAAAGTGAGAAAATGAAAGTTTTCTATCTTTTTTTCCTGTCTCATTGGGTAAAAGTGTTCAACTTAGGGCAGTATTTGACTGTCCAACTTCCAAGTTAGAGGGGTGTCCAACTTACAGAGGTTGGACATAATGTTAATCCTATGGATACATTCCGTTCCGAGAAAAAGTGTCCAACTTAGAGGGGTGTCCAACTTCAGAGGTTTCACTGTATTATTATTTTAATACTTTTCCTCCTATATATATGTGTGTGTGTGTGTGTGTGAATTTGTATTTTTATTTAAAACTTGTCTGTATTTTTGTTTTCCAGTGTAAAGGTCATTTACTAACAAATAGAAGCAGAACTGAGATATTGAAAGAATCGGTACATAATCATCATTCCCATGAAGCTGAAACTGAGGCTCTAAAAGCTGTTCAAAGGATGAAAGAAAAAGTAAAGGAAACATTGAATAAACCAAGTCAAATATACTCGGAGGAACTGCAATATTTGTCAAGCGACGCTCGCTGTCATCTGCCAGCAGAAGACATCCTTAAAAGAACTTTAAGAAACCAACGATCATCAGATTGTTTAATCACCCCGAATTCGCTGAGTGATTTAAAAATTGAAGGTATTTTTTTTTTTTCTTCATTCTTTTTTATTTTCAGCCAAATCAAACAAACAAACAAAAAAAAAAAGAAAGAAAGAAATAATGTCGTGTCTGTACAATTCATTGCTCTTTTTTTTTTTTTTTTTTTTTTTTTTGTCTTTAGAGAAGATTGAAAATATATTTTTAAATATTTCGGATATATTTTGGTCTAAAAAATATCTTCGAGTAAAATTCAAACTAATTTATAAATGACAGAATGTTCTAATTTCACATTCCCATTTTTTTTTTTTTTTTTTAACGTTACTGAATTAGAAATTTCTACGATACATTTCACATTCATAATTATGGCAAGAAAATTGTCCATCACCTAAAACTGTTAGAGAGAACCCTAGCGAATTTTAACCTGCGTTATTATAAGAAATACGATAAGAATTAAAAATTGAAGCTATAGGAAATTTTACCAAAATCATAATAATAATAACAATAAACTGCTTCCTTTTCCAATATTGCTTAATGTGTAAAATTATTACCTAGAGTCAAATTTTAAACATACAGAGAGTGTTAAATACTGCCCTTAATTAACAATAAAATTCAATAATAAAATAAAAAAATAAAAGCATTTTTTTTTTTTTTTTAAACAAGAAATTGGACCAAAACATTTATCGCCAAATAGTGAGAAAAAAAAAAAAAAAAAAAAATTAAATTCGCCGAAGGGGTGAAATACTAAAGCAGCAATCAAAAATGTTCCAGAAATTAATTTTTTTTTTCTTTCCTGAAAAAAAAAAAAATAAATAAAGGCTTTTTAGTATAATACCTCATTAAAGAAATGTGGTTATAATTAATATATAATTTCAATTGGACATTGAATCTAAGGATTTCTGTAATATTGTTATGCTTTTGTCTTGTGATATGCACTATTAATATGCCTGTTTAGGGAAAAAAACGAATAGGCGGCAGAGTTCCGCAGTAGTTAATAAGTGAAATGAGTGTGGGAGGTGAGGGGAGCGAGCAGGTGGTAGAGCACCCTAGTATATATATATGTGTGTGTGTGTGTGTGTACTAAGTCTTGTTTGCTTTTTACAAGTGAATACTTTTAAACTTTTAATGCTATTGCTTTTATTTCGGGTATATTATTATTATTTTTTTTCCTTCTACATTTCAGGTGAATGGACAACGATGGGAAATACAAATGACTCACTTTTACTGCATGACAATGGAGCAGAAAGTGAAGGAAGAATAATAATTTTTGCAACGGAGAGCAGCCTCAAACTCTTATCAGAGTGTGAAACCTGGTTTTTAGATGGAAATTTTGACTTAGCGCCTGAATTTTTTCGTCAACTCTATGTAATTAGAGTTAAAAAATATGACATATGTCTGACAGCCGCGTTTTGTTTGTTGCAAAATAAAAAACAAATATCTTACGAGAACGTATTCCGAATCATAATTGAAGAAGCTGCACAGCGCAATTTATTTCCAGATCCCTCAATTTTTCACATGGATTTTGAGAAAGCTGCAATAAATGCGGTAAAATCAACATTTGGTTCCCATATAACCATTCGTGGATGTTTTTATCATCTTATACAAAGTACTCACAGAAAAATACAAAAGCTGGGGTATGAATCTTCGTACCGAACTCACGAAAACTTCAACAGGTTTTGCTCCATGATCGATGCGATGGCTTTTTTACCTTTGGCAGATTTGCCATCAGCAGTTACGTTGCTAAAAAATAAAGCAAGTGAATTTCAGAGGGAAGCGGAGAAAAATATGATTGAATATTTTGATGCTACCTATGTTAGTGATTCGTTTAGAACAACTCGTAGGGGAACTGCATCCCTGGTGTTCAGAAGAATACCACCCCAATACCCACCCCAAGATTGGAATGTGCTTCACGCTACGCTAACTAACACGGAAAGAACAAATAATGACACCGAAGGTTTCAACAACAGATTGAAAAATTTGGTGGGTCATTCCCATCCTGGGGTATTTCCCCTCATCAAAATAATTCGTCAGGAATTCCTCACTGATCAAACTAAAGTGCTGCAGGTGTCATTGGGTCGCATCATCACTAAAAGAAAACGCAGTAAATATGAAAAGATGCAAGAAACATTAAGAAACCTCTGCTTAAGTTATCAGAGAGGTGAGAGAAGGTTAGAAGATTTTTTGCGCGCAGTTGGGCACACAATAAGATTTAGCAGATAAATGTATATGCATTAATAATATTATTATTTTGTAATAAAACCATCCATGAAAAGTTCTGTAATTCAGCATTGTTAATTTTTATTTCGTATTTAATTATTTTGTTTCTGATTAATTTAAACATTTTAGCTTAATTTTTATAAACTAAAATAATTTATAAATAGATTTTAAAAATTCTTTACACATCATAAATTTTAAGCCAGCACAGCCGGTTTCGAAAGGACGTAGCCTTTCTTCATCAGGTGCAAAAAAAAAAAAAAAAAAAAACCTCGTTCTACTGCCTTGGAGGCAAACAAGACAGATAAATGCATATGTATTGGCTTGCTTTTGCCTCCAAGGCAGTATCACATGCTTTTTGCACCTGATAAAGAAAGGCTACGTCCATTCGAAACCGGTTGTGCTGGCTTAAAATTTATGGTATGTAAAGAAGTTTTAAAATTTATTTATTGCTTGTACACCAGTTTTGAATTTCGTTTTGCTAAAATAATTTATATTTTATGTTGGATATAACTTTCATTTAACTGATTGTAAGGTATGATAAGTGTGAATATTCATGCTATGACATACGCTTTTTGTAAGGAGAACTGTGTTATCTTTCTTTCGCAATAGTAAAAATTCTAAATCACAATGCAATTTTTACTATGAAAAATGAAATAATCATAAATGAAAATTTTTAGATACAAATAATTCTCTTTTCTGTACATATAATTCCTACAGCATATAGTAAACTGAAACGTTTTGAAAAACTTAAAAGGGTACATTAAACAAGAACAACGAATAAAATAAAATAATACAATTAAATAAAATTTCAAAATTAAAAGTGTTTTTCTTAAAGAACGCAAGCGTGAAATGTATTGTACGAAATTCTAGAGCTATTCATTGATAGTTCCTGACTTTTACGCATTTTAAATACTAATATTAAAAAATTTAAAAAATAGTAATTTTTTTTTCTATATCTAAAGAATTTCTTAAATTTGATTGCATATATGTGTATATTTAAAATGCGTTAAAGTTCGCGACTGTGCTCGTTTTGGTCGGCGGGGGGTGGAAGTCAAGATCGTACGCTTAAAAATATATAAAAGTAACCGCACTTACATGTTGAATTTTTAAATAGTTAAAATTCAAATAGTTTAACAGGTTTCAGTAAAATATATGTATATATATATACATATACATGAATATAAAGGCTCTATATTATGACAAAGAAAGCAACAGAATCAACCTTAAACAAATTAGTTATTGCAAATAGCTTCACTAAAAGTACGTAACATTAAACATTGTTTTTTACAAATATTTCAGTCAAATTGTACAGCACAAATGATATTCTTTTAGTTTACAAACACTTTAATGCCGTCAATATTAAAGCTAATCTACAACACTGCACAAATGAAGTATACACAATAAAAGTCAATTCTCAGTGAATCATCTTATCACATATTAAAATTTCTAGGAAAAAAATATATATAATGGGCAATAAGCTTCAGAAAGATATATATTTACATTATACAAGTACTCTTAGATTTTCTCTAGAATGTTGCAATTTATAAATTTATAATAATTTTGATATTTTAAAAGTTAAGCACTATATAACAATTCAAAAAATATATATCGATATACTTGCAAAAAATATACTTAAAACTAATATGTTGTGGGCACCAGAAAACTTTCTTCTTTATATTCCTTTACAAATTCATGTAATTCATATCACGTAATAAAATTATTAATTATCAAAGTTATTTTTCCATATTAAAGACTAGACGATTTTCATCACACAGAAATATAACACTGAACTTCGAAAGGAAATCAATTTTATGTTATAAAGAAGATATTATAGGCAACACATTATTCTTATTATTATTATCATTAAAAATGAAATAGGGTAGGTGCTCCAGTGATTGGCATGCTCCAGTAATTGACATCTACCCCGAAATAATTAATAAATAAGAAAAATAATAAAATCATATATTTTACATATAAGAATTTTAACATTTTATGTCAATCACTGGAACATAGGGTGCCAATTACAGGTAAAATGAAAAACTGGCAGTGTCAATTACTGGAATATTGAGTGGGTGTCAAATAAAAATTCATAAAAAAAAAAAAAAAAAAAAAAAATTGGCATCAAATGTATATATTTTTATATATATGTGGTTCTAAATGTCTTTCATGCCATATATACTAATTTAAAATTTCTAAAACTATTTTCTGAAAACTAGAATATTAAAAACATCAGAGATTACTCACAAAAATGTCAGTCACAGGTGCATTTACCCTATATCGATAATATAATAAAGTTAATTCTAGTTTTAAAATAATCTAAAATAGCTTTAAGAACAGTTTTATTGCCCAAATAATTAATTCTGTGTGAAGGGGCTACCGCGCCCTACATTTATTTGAAAAAATAAATAAATAAATAAAAATCAAGGTTGTTATAAATTTGCTTTCAAACTTGCCAATCTTCACCAAATTTTTGTCATGGAAGACTTTTACGAACTTTAAAATACTAAATTGGAATTTCTCATAGTTATTTATCTTTGAGTTATGCGAATACCGAATTCTCGCGAATAACAGATTACATACTAAAAATTCGGACTTTTGTAGTCAAATTACATCTAAACGTAATATTATTAAAAAAAAAAAAAGAGTTTAAATTAGAATTTTAAAAAGTACTTTGTTTACTGTATGAGTGTTTAAAAAATATATATATATATATATATTATTATTATTTTCCCATAGCAGTGTCGTCGACATAGTACAATGTACCACGTACCAAAGCACTTCCATCATTTACATTTATTAGAAAAGAATGGTTAGCTTAATTTTGGTAGCCCTGTGTATTATTAAAACTATATGCATTTAGCATTGCGTATTTAAATTTAGTTTTCTTTGAAATACACCTAACTCTAAAGAAATACACTTCCAACAATTTCGAAGTGCAGCCCCAATACATCTACTTTGGATAAACCTGTAAATCAATGATGAATGGTTTCTGTTTCAAAATCTAGACAAAACATACACATACAATTATTCATTGCAATAATAAAACACCAGGATGGAAGACTTGAATTAATCAAAAGAATTACATATGGAATTGAAGTCTTACAAAAATCAAAAGATATTGAAAATGTTAATATGACTTGTTTCGGAAACATTGATGAATCAGATCACATTTGAAAAAACATCTACTACTAATAATAATAATTTGAGCTTATTTTGTTACTTTGAACTTTGAATGAAAATATTATTATTATTATTATTGTTATTTTATTAATTTTAAACAAAAAAATATTTTATTACTGTAAGATGCTTAAGTAATAGCTAGAAAAGTTAATTTTAAATTAAATATAAAGCATTATCCTTAGAGTATTTTTTCCAACCAATTAATATATTTTTTTTTGTATAATATCAACTAAATAAGTGTAAAATAATAATAATAATAAATAAAAATTACCGAAAAAATATATAATTTATTACTTTCAAATTATTATTACGTAATACCGTGAAAACGCTTTTTTTATAATAATAAATTATTTTGCTATATAAATAAATCAATTACATCTTTAAACTTTTATCGTATGACATTTGTAAAGCAATCTCCATAAAAAAAAAAAAAAATTATAAAATATTTATCAGTCTGTGCATATTCTTCATTACCCATCATACTATAGGTATCGGGATCTTAGGCAATCATAAAATTTTCATCCCCGTTTATTTCAATTTCGACACGTTCTGAGGTGTGAGAAATCTAAAAATAATAAAACAGATATGGTTTATTCGTTTATGTCTTAATTAATTAGTATGTGTACACGACATTGCAAGAAGTTTTTTTTTTTTTTACTTAAAAACTTATTATACATTAAGAAATTAAAAAATAACAAATTTTATTATTGTTTATGAAAATAAATCTATACATATAAAAGAGTACTTCCACTCACTCACTCATCAACGCACAGCAAAATCTACTGGAGCCACTGACTCGAAACTGGGTTCGATTATAGAACATATAGTGTAAGCACCCCCTAAGAAGCGATTTTGCGAAATTCGCCCCCCAAGGGGGTGTAGGGGGCAAAATGTGATTTCACAAAAACCTTCATATCTCAAAGAAAAAAACAGATGTCCGTAAAATTTTTGCTTTAAAATATAGCTAATTTAATTATCTAAAAAACCAATTTCTGGAATTTTAGAAATTCAGCCCCCAAAGGTAGAAAGGGGGCAAAACGTGATTTCACGTGCGCAAAACGTGGTTTTACATACTCCTATATATCTCAAACAGAAAAACAGATATATGTGAAATTTTTGCTCTAATATATAGCTAATACAAATACCTAAAAACTAATTTCTGGAATTTTCGAAATTCAGCCTCCAAGGAGGGAAGGAAAGGGGGCAAAACGTGATTTGAAATAATCCTTTATATTGCAAACAGAAACAAAAATGTATGTGTAAGATATTTTTGCTCTAAACTATAGCTCCCATAAATGCATAAAAACTAATTTCTTTAATTTTAGAAATTCGTCCCAGGTGGGGTGGGAAAGGGGGGGCTATGGGGTAAAAAAATAGAAATATAGTTAGACCGTTCAAAATTGGTACGGATAGGTTTTAGAGATCTGCAAGTCAAATGAGGCTATTTTTGAAAGTGTAAAGTTATTAGGAGGGTCAGAAAGGTGTGTGTGTGTGGGGGGGGGCAGAGGGGCAAAAAAATATAAATAGAGTTAGACCGTTCAAAGTTGGTACATAAAGGTTTTTGATGCCTACAAATCGATTGCGGATATTTCCGAATTTATAAAGTTATTAGGAGGGGCAAAAAATAAAAATAGAGTTATGTCGTTCAAAATTGGTACATAGAGGTTTTTGATACTTACAAATCAATTGCGGATATTTCCGAATTTGTAAAGTTATTAAATTGGCACATGGAGGTTTCTGATATCTACAAATCGATTGCGTATATTTTCGAATTTGTAAAATTATTAGGATAGACGGGAAGGGGAGGTGAAAGGGCAAAAATATATAAATAAGAGTTAGAGCGCTGAAAATTAGTGTTATTAGGTTTTGAGGCCTGATAAATCGATTGCGGATATTTTCGAAAGTACAGAATTATTACAAAGGGCGTAAAGGGATCGGGCGCAGGGGTAAAAATAAAGAAATTCAGATAAAATGTTGGAAATTAGTATTATTAGGTTTAAAAGCCCGAGAAAACGACTGCGAGTATTTTTTAAAGTCTAAAATAATTAGGAAGGGCGGGAATGGTAGGTGAAGGAGCAGGCGAGCCTTGCACGAATGTATGCGCTGACGCAGGCAGTGGTGGCCCGAACCGATTATTCCACTGATGGGAGATTTTTTTTTTTTTTTTATTTACGTTTTTACCTTACGATAATATAGTGATTCATTAAGAGTGTTGAACATAAATGCGAGCGCGCAGCGCACAATTGCCTGCGACCTGTTGCGATATTTTTTCCAATCACATTTTTTTTTTTTTTTTCGCATGATAAAAATTGATGCAATTTTGAGAATTCATTAACTATAGTGGTTCATTTAAAAATAGTGATCAGCGAAGCAGGCGTAGCCTGCTAGTTTTAAATAAAATAAAATAAATAAAAATAAATGATTTTTTATATTTGAATGTGTAATTTTCTTTTTATATATCTTTCAAAAGCATTTATTTAAAATATATATGTATATATATATTAAAATAAATAAATAAATAAAATTTATCAAATAAATCATCTACATCTTTAAACTTTTGTCATATGACATTTTTAATGCAATCCCCATTGAAAAAAGAAAAAAATACAAAATATATTTCAATCTGTGCATATTTTTCAATAACCATCTAATATTTCTTACACATCATACTATAGGTATGGGGATCTTAGGCAGTCATAAAAATGTTCATTTTTTTTTTTCCTCTTTTTTAACATTTCTATACATTTTGAGGTGTGAGAAACTAAAAATCATAAAACTAATATGGTTTATCCGTTTGTGTCTTAATTAATTAGTATGCGTATACGACAACACAAGAACAATAAGAATTTTTTTCTAAACTAAAACCTTATACATTAAGAAATTAAAAAGTAATAAATTTTTATAATTATTTAAAAAATTAAATTTTAATTTTAAATAATTAAATAAAAAATGAATTTTTATATTTGAATATATATATATATGTATGTATGTATCTTTCAAAGCATTTATTAATACATGCATGCACACACACACATATATATACACAGACATTGTATAATCATACATCATTATTTTAACTCTTTAAATCATAATATATGTGACTGATTTAGTTCATATAAATTCGGATTATAAATATCGGTAATTATATATATATATATATATATATTTAACCTAATGATAAAAATAATTTCATCTGAATTTTTTCTTATTTATAATAGGGTCTGCAGAGGTATAGGGATAGTTAAGCACTGGTAAAACTTGTTTATCACGCTCCACAAGTCTTAAGCCGTGGTGGCCTCTGCTCCTTCATAGTTTTGTTTGAGTTTCATTTGTTTGAACACTGCCTTTATTTCATCTAGTTTACAGTTTTTATGCTACACATATGTACTCATCACATACTCACTATAAAACATTCTTACAAACTTTTCAAACGCATTTTTATTTATTTATTTTCTTTCAATACATTTTCTTCTGGTGACTTTTTTCCCGGATGACATTTTTTCCGGTGACATTATTTCTGCGATATTTTTTTTCTCTCTCTGGTGACATCGTTTATACGCTTTTAAATTGACCGTTCCTAAAAAACGTATAAATGAAAAAAATGTACAACTGAAAATTTGTTTTAACACCTTAATACACAATAAAGGTTTATATTAATAATAAAAATCGAATTAATTTCCATGATTTCCTTTACATTTGTTCGACTAAGATATTTTAAAGTCTTTCCTTTCCTAAATAAAGGTAACATTTTTACAAATGGATTGGGGGGGGGGGGGGGATTCTTTATCTCTCCAACAGTAAGATGTCAAATTAGAATAAACATGATAAGAAATAAGCAAATCTTCTGGTATCCTATTCAAATCCACCCAAAGGAAGTGAATAATAAATCTTCAAGTTCAGAAAATGCCTATCAAGTTGTGAGATTTTATTTCTTTCACAGTTCTGAATCACTTGTTTCTGAATGTTTCTCTAACCCCCTCTCCACCCCCTCCGCACGCTAACAATGCAGATTGCACTTTGAATGACTGCACCTTGTTCTAGTAGGATCAATTCTAAGAAAAACAAATCCAAAAAAGTAAGAACGGAAAATAGAGAGCATATTTTTCTTTCTTCTTTTTACTAATAACAGGAACCTTCTTTTTAACAAAATCATGGTTGTCTTTACCCCCAACTCTTTTTCTCCAGACAACATTATAATACAATACATGACAGGATACTTCATTTCATATATGCCTGCCTCTTCACTTTTGTAGTTAATCCATTTAAAGCCCTTCACTTTATTTGAAGCATGACAATGTCCCAACTGAAAATACTACTTCAATGTCACGACAAAAATTTTCTTTCTCTTACCCAACACTATTATTCGTTGTGCAATGCCTTTCTTTTTTTGGTTGTACAGTATTATAATTATAATTATTAATTTTTTTGTATAAAATTTGGAAAAAATAATTCAATAAAGTAAAATTGAGTTTTTCCATAATGCACCTTACAAAAGAAATTTTCTTACTTTATAAATTAATTTTTCCTTTCCTAAGAATTTTTTTAGATGATAGTTAGCTCGAATATTTCGCTAACTTAACATTTCATTACCTAGGTAAATGTTTCTGAAGACTACATATGTCATGTCGACCAAACAAAGCTCAAAGCATATCCTAATTATTCTCAATAATGCTATCATTTTTCATTTAAGCATATATTTCGCAAATCGCAGGTGCCATTTTTACCTACATTCATTTAAACACTTTAAAAAAATTATAAAATTAATCAACGATAATTATATTATATATTTGAGATTAAAATAAAATAAATAATAATAATAATAATAGTGATAACAGTAATGAGCATAACACTATTAAATTTTAACAATTTCAATATATTTTAAGGATAATACCTTAAGACCCAGTTCAGAAAAAAACACTAATAAATAACTCTCTCTTTTCTTTTTTAAGCCTTAAAGAGAAAAATTAACTATTCTTATAACTGTGTTATTTTTATTTAACGGATTCTGAAATCATAAATTTGTTGAATTTAAAAAATACAAATACTTATTTGGCATATTCGAAAATAATTATTAAAAATTTTTTTTTAAATAATCGATTTATAGATAGTAAATTATTGAAATGTTTATATATCTGAAAATATTAAGATGTTTTACAGATTTTTCTAACATAAATATTAAATGGTTGAAAATGAAATAAAAAATTATTAAATTAATGTTAAATAAAAAATTATAACTATAACAACACTGAAAATAATAGTGTGTGTGTGTGTGCGCATGTAGTTTATTTTCATAGTATTATTTTAATACCTTCTAAAGATAATGTCTTATAATTCTGTTAAAAACAAAATAATAAATAACTATTACAAATTTTTATTATAATTATTAAGATTTAAATAGAAAAATTAAATGGTCTTAGAATGTACAATTTTTAATTTCTTTCAGCGGGTTCTCAAGTCAAATTTATTAGACATAAAAATTACAGTTACTACTTGACATATTCGGAAAAAAAAATAAAAATTAAACAAAAAATAAAATCAATTTATATGTTTAAATATATTTATGAGCTTTATAGATTTTATACGCGATAATAATATTAAGCATTTAAGAGTAATATAAAAAAAATATATGCTACCAGTAAATTAAATATACATATACATATAACAATAATTAACACAGCCCTATTCATTTTTTTTTTCTTTCTTTCCTTTTTTTTAATTATTATTAAGATAAACATAGTTTATTTACATAACATATAGATAGACATACATACATACATTTAATTTCCTAGCATACTCCCAAATCAAAAACTTATGAGACCTATAAACTACAATTATCTTCTCAGCATATGGCATATATTATGAAATAATAATAATATAAAAAGAAATCAATTTATGTATTTGAAAATGCTTTAAAAAAATATTAGTTGATGATAATAATATTAAATGGTTAAAAATTAAAAATTATTAAGTTAACATTAAATAATAATAATAATAACAATGAACATAGAACTGTTGACATTTTAACTTTAATGTGTGTGTATATATACATATATATGTATATATATGATTTATTAATAATAATTTCAATATTCTTTAAAGATAATGCTTTATATTCTTGTTAAGAACAAAATAATAAATAACTAATATATACTTTTTTCTTTTTTACTAAACTTTAAATAAAAATAATAATAAACAGAATTTATATTGAAAAATTGTATACATTTTATTAAAGATAATAATATTAAACGTTTGAAAGTAAAATAAAACAATAAATTTATGTTAAAAAATAAATAATAACATTTACTATAATAAGCACAGCACTATTCTCACTTTTCTAACTGTGGTAAACATATATGTAGTTTATTTACATACAATTACTTTAATTTCCTCTATAAAAAAATGCCTTATAAACATGTTAAGAAAATAGTAAGAAATAGTTTTAGATTTAATATTAATTTTAAAATATTTTAAACTTTAATGAGAAAAACTAACTGTTCTAACTAAATGCACAATTTTTAATTTTATTCAGTGGATTCTCAGATCATAAATTTATTAGACATAAAAATTACAATTATCTACTTGACATATATGAAATGATAATAATAATGATAAAAAAGTCAACTTATATATTTAAAAATATTGAAAAGTTTAAATTTTTGTAATGATAATAATATTAAATAGTTGAAAATAAAACAAAAAATAATAGATTAATTTTAAATTAAAACAATAATAATAATGACGATACAACAATGATACATATTTCCAATCATGATTTTATAGTTTATTTACATAGAATGATATCCTCTAAAGATAATGTTTTATAATTCTGTTAAGAACAAAGCAATAAATAACTGCTAGAATATATATATATATATATATATTAAGCTTTAAAGAGAAAAAAAATAACTACTCTTAAAAATGTATGATATTTAATTGTATGTAATTAACATTTACTCAAATCAATAATTTATTAGACTTAAAATTACAATTTATCTATTATACATAACAACTGTAATAATGAAATGTCAAGTTAAAGCATTTATATATGGATATATAAAAGAAATAAAAAATGCTCAAAGCAGAAGCATGGTTATTTATTATATAGTTAAGCCTGATCACTGAATAGTTAAACTGGAAATCAACGAAAATTAGACGCATGAAAAAGTAAAATTAAATGTGGAACATTTATTCTAATAGAATAAATAGAAAGTACTACTTACATTGCACGCACCTTGGAATCTTCTTATATAATTCTGTATTACATCACAGGGTTATTCAAGATTGTATCAACTTGTAAATTTTGGAAGAGTCTTGAACAGATTTTAGCTTCAGCATGGAAATGTGATGCGGCAGACATTCTTTGAGTGAGGGAAGAGTAGGAAAATGCGATGAAGAAAACAAGTTTGAAATGACCGGGCTTGCTGACGTCAGCAACCCCTCTTGACTTTGCCCGAAGGCTTTCTATGGGAGTCGGTATTGATTTGACGCCTGGATCATTTCCTCATCATATCTAATAATTTTCCCAATCCCATCACACAGCAAACAAATCTATTTCACCTAACCTAATAAAAACTGATTAAAGAAATCATTTCTCTATGAAAGTAGTTGACGATTTGTTAATGATTAAATTAAACAGCCCTAAATTTGATGATTTCTGTCCAGAAAATGCTATTAAATTGTGGTGGAATGATGTATCTTCTGGGCGAAGAATGAATTTGTGATTTTAAATATGTATGTTTATTGTCAATGTAATTACATTCATTACATAAATATTTTTTATATAATCTTGCATATAATATAAGTTGATGCTTTATTATTATTATTATACATATTTAATTATAGATGGCACCTAGATTTTTAATTTGAACGCCCCAAAAAATTTAATCCAGGCGTTATTTTGACGTCTAGTTTCAAAATTCCTATTTCTAACACACACACATATATATATATATAGGGGAGACCCGTGTACCTAGGGCCGCTTTTTTTTCAATGCCCCGAAAAAAGGCCCTTGACTTGTTTAAAATTATCAAACTGATATGTATATATCTTTAGGACTAATTACTTCTAACTGGGATTAATATAAATACCTAAATTGATAAATTCTGACAAATAGAAGGTTTTAAAAAAAACTTCACTCGTGGCCCTACAACACCCTCATTGTACCTGGGGCCAGACCTCATTGTACCTAGCGCCATTCTCTCAAATTTAGATTTCACTTTGTAATGAATAGAAAATAAGCATATAAACATATATTTTATAAAAGAAACAATATCAAGTAATATATTTATTTATCATATAATAATTATAATGTTGTTGCCTTAATTTAAAACACGAAAATTTTCACTTTTTTTTCCTTTGGGATATTCTGACCGAATGTTTTTTTTTTCTTCAATTTTTTTTCTTTTCTTTTTCTTTTGTTCTGGAGTGTCTCTTGGATTTCTAGATCTCTCTGGTTTTCAGTCACATCTTTTCTTTGATGTGGGATGTTTTGCTTTGGGTAAAGGTTTTGCTTAGGTTCGTACCTGTTAAAGCATGACACACAAAAAGATGTTAGATGTTGAAGGTTTCGAAATTTCAAGAGGACACGAAACAGAGACATCCAACTCTCTCATTGTTGGTTCACTTTCTTCCTAGAAAATCTTTTTTTTTTTAATGTCTTTTTTTTTTTTCTTGTCTTTCAGTCACATTTGAACCTAAATATTCATCCTCAGGGAAGGTGTTTTGATTTATTGGCTATATGCCGGATACACGGAAGCCTGATAGAATGTTTACAGGAGTAAAGGCTGACGGATATGACTTGCCAACACTTTCAGCAAAGTCATATATAGTGATTGGTTTACCAGCATCCAATTACTATAAGAGGTACTGTGTTTCTTAACATTTTCTTGACCGCTGACATAGATTCATGTCATTTGAAAGTATGAAACTCCACCAGTGGACGTTTCTTTTGCAATTTGTATTTTGTTTCTAAAAAATATATACAATATTCATATTTATACAATCAGTATACTATGGATGCAAATACTTTGATTAGAGAGAGAGAGTATGATTATAATGCATATCCATTTGTAATATAAATGCGAATACGGAAAATTTTGTTTTGAAAAACTGTAACTTATGAGAAAAACGCCCACAGGCAGACTGTACTGTCAAAAAGACAAAAACATGCAGTCGCGAAAGTGTTAAAAGCTCCAAACACACTGGCCCTAGGTACAAGGCAGCGATGTGGCCCTAGGTACAAGCTTTGGTAACTTCATTCAAAATGCCTTCCACTAAAAAATCCACATGCAGAGAGGACTAATTAAATATATAATTTATTACTCAATATAACAAGCAAAATTATACACTAGAAATGAAAGAAAAATATTTGACTTGCCTATGTAAAATAGCAAAAGAGTTGAGCTGCAAAATTTTGCTTCAAACCATGTAAATTCGTTTTCTACATGTAACTTGTAAAATTTTTCTCCTCAAATGTTCCAAAGTAGTTGTAAAAGTAGCAATTGTTGTTGTAACTCGCCCAATTGAGTATTAAAACTTAAATATTATGCAAATAAAGTGGGTGGCCCTAGGTACATGGGTCTCCCCTATTTATTTATTTTTTTTTTTTTTCATGTACAGGTATTTTATAAAGTAAGCATATTATATGGTAATTTTAATATAATTTACCATGTAGAGTACTTAAGTTTTTTGTCATAACTCCTGATTCCATTAAGATCCCACTCTAAAAGTTTCAGGTTATATAAAAACACTTTAAAAAAAAAATTAAAGATAATTGTTTCAAATTTTTACCCAACATAATGATGTTGCAAAAAATTTTTTTTTAGGAAGTACTCTTTAAAAATATTTCATAATATTTTTTGAAATTCATATATGCATGTATAAAAGAAGGGGAATTCTTTTAAATTTTTAGAAGAAAGTATTGTGTATAAACAACTATGCCATTATTTGTAAAAAGTTTTATAAACAGATCCTTGACAACTCTATTTTAAATAGTAATAATTTTAAGAAAACCACCTTTACCACTGAAATTAATAATAAAAAGATTCTTAGCTTTCATAAATTATTAAAACTCAAATGTAAAAATTTTAACTATCCATATATAGTTATTATTCCAAAATTTCATAAAACTCCTGTTAAATTTTGCACTGTTACTATAGGTTGTAATGCATATAATACTGTGGCCTGTAATCTTCTATTAAAACTTTTAAAAGAAATTTATAGTTTAACGTTAAACAATGACAATAAGCATTGTGTAAAAAACAGTTTTCAACTTGTAAATAGAATAAAAAATTTTAATAATATTACAAACATCAGTACATTTGATTTTAATGATTTATTTAATAATATAGACATTCATGACTTACATAACACTATGTTAATTCTTTTTAATGAACACCAACATAGTATTAAAGAAAAAATATCGATTCATTACTTTAAAACTTTGTTAAATTTCATATTACATAATAATTTTATTCTGTACAATCATACTATATTCCAAAGTATTAAAGGTATTCCACAAGGTGGTTCAGCTAGTAGTTTATTATCTGATTTGTATCTTTATTATTATGAAAGAAATTTCTCTATTAGTAATGACTTAATGTTTTATAGATATATAGATGATATTATATAGAGGATGTTTTATACTTTAATGATAGTAATACCAACACCTTCATAGATAATTATCCTCATAGTCTTTTATTAACTAAACATGATATGATAAACTATGAAATAAATTTTCTAGATTTAAAAACTTATAATGAAAATGGATGTTTAGATTTTGATATTTATGATAAGAGAAAAGAATTTTCTTTTAAAGTTAATCTATTTACTCATTACAAATCTTGTTTACATAAAACCATCTATAAAAATATTCTAATTAACTTCCTCTATAGAATAAAACATCTTTGTTCTAATAAACATAAAAGTAAAAATGTTAAATCTATATGTAATCATGCTAGAGTTTATGGTTATCCAAAATTTCTAGTAAATTCAATTATTAAATCATATTTCTGATTTAATCATCTTACCTTGTCTATGGTGTTTACATAATTAAAAAAAAAAAAAAAAAAAAAAAAAGTGCATTTTTGCATTTTTATCAAAAAAATTATATAAAAAATAAAAGACAATAAAAAATGTGGAGGATGAGTGGGCAGATGCTTGATTAAGGAGGATGGGTGGTGTTGTTAGGCTGGATGGTTGGGAGGGATTGTGATTCTCGCGTATTGATATGTGTGTTTGCTTTATAGATTTAAAATAATAAGTAAATAAATAAATTAAAAAAAAAAAAAAAAACTGTAATTATATAAACTTTAGTATTAAATTACTGACTCTCTACTAACTTAATTTGTCCAAAGAAACATTTATCAAATGTACATTAAAAAAAAAATAATAATAATTAACCTCAATTTTAAATAATTATTTAGTAAATAGTTATTTAGTAAATTAACCTCAATATTAAATAATTGTTTAGTAAATTACATATTGCTTTGTGTTCCTTTATTATTATATTATTGAAATTCAACTTAGTTAATTTGTCCAAAGAAACATATAACAAATCTACATTTAAAAAATAAATTAATTCATAAAATCACCCCAATTTTCATTACATATTGCATTGTGCTCTTAAATTAACTCTAAATTGAATTTTACATGAAAGCATTTGATTAGATTTTATTCAGCACACACACACATTATAAATAATTATAATTATAAAAAAAATTTAAAAAATTAGGGTTATTACTTTTTCTAAACTACACAAGATGGCGTCACTATCTCAATGGTCTGATTTCTATGTTTCAATAAAATGACACTTTGAAGTTTATGCAATATCATACATTAAGTTAATCTCAATTTTAATCAAAATTTAATTTTAAATTATCACTTTTAGGTTAATTATTAAAATCAAACAGTTCACTCAACTTTACCGTTCAGTTGATTAATACAAATTCAAAAATAAATTAATCGTTCAGTCATTTAATACGATTCCAAAATTAACTGTGAATCTAACTGTATACAGGCACATCTATGTCTCGTGTTCTAGCTTTACGTGCATGGGTGCAAGTTTCTTATACAAGTTTTTCAGGTGTAATGTATGTTATACTTTAGTTTTATTAATTATTACTAGTATTTCATTTAACTATTTTTATTTAGTATTTCCATTAATAATATTGTATATTGCTGCAGCTATCAAAATGTTTGATTTTAATAAGGTTTTCATAACTTTTCAGTTTTAATTTTCTCTTTTTTGGTGGTGTTATTGGGGGTAGCTTGTTGTAAATATTTAGCAATTTGCATACAACAAGACAGAAATAACACCTACTTTACATGCAACATTCATTCTGCTCCCTTGAAAACGTAATGAATTTGCATGTTTCTATTTATGGATGTTTTATAGTCGCAATCTCTTTTTGAATTTTTCTGTTTTATCTTTTTCAATGTTTGAAAGGGTTTTCAATATATATATATATATATAAATTCATTGTACATTTAATTAAGTTCATTCAAAATTATTCAAACTTATTCTTAAACATTTCTTGTAGGTAGGAATGATTTGATATTCTTTTATATTTTTTAATTATTATTTAATATGCATAATCTCACTTAAAAGTAAATATATAAAGTATGCCACATATACACTTACATAAGTTATGTTGCTATAATTTTATATTGTGCACAAGTTCAGCTTTTTAGGCCAATTTGCATTTTCATGCCTGAATTTTAAATAAATAGTAATTAAAAAAAAAAAAAAAAAAAAAAAAAAAAAAAAATACTGCATTAATTTGTATAAGATAATATTGCAAAGTCTTCTCACTTTCACTGACAGTCAAAGCCCATGTAATTCTATGGGGAAATTTGTTTCCACAATTATTCATAATTTTTTTTTTTTTTTTAATTGATTTTTGGAGAATGAGTACTAATTTAACATGTGAATTTTCTAAATGCGAAAACGGAATTTTAAAAGATACATAAGGTAATGAGTATTTAATAAAATTAAATTTCCCCTATTATATCAGGTTGTAACATATGAAATGTCCGATTCACACCAGTAAAATTTTTGAGATTTGGTTCCTTATGAACTTTTTTGATACAGTCGTTAATTATGTATCATTTTAAACCTAAAACCTTGTCTTCTTCATCTGATGTGTTTCAAATAAAAATATTGTGATTTGGTGGTAAGTTTATAGCTTTAATCATAGGATGAATTCTAGAGATTTTAGAGTGCTATTTTTGTATGAGTGGAAAAGTAAGCATGATGCTGCAGCAGCTGCCTGAAACATTAATGCTGCATTTGGAAATGGTTCTGTAAATGAACGTACCATTCAACGTTGGTATTCAAAGTTCGAAACTGGGGATGAGAGTCTCACAAATGAAGACCGGGGCAGACCAGAGACTGTTGTGGACAATGAAGTTTTACGAGCAATAGTTGAAAAAAAATCCAGGCAATACAGTTAGAGATTATGCAGAAGAACTAGGTTATCTCCTACAACCATTTCACGTCATCTAAAATTGATTGGCAAAGTTAAAAAATTGGATAAATGCATACCGCATGAATTGAATGAGAATCAGAAGCTCAAACGTTTTGAAATCTCGTCTGCCCTTCTTCTTGCAACCAAAATGATCCTTTTCTCAATCGAATTATAACTTGTGATGAAAAGTGGATTCTATACGACAATCGTAAACGTTCAGTGCAGTGGCTGGATGCTCACAAGGCTCCACAACACTTCCCAAAGCCGAAACTCCATCAAAAGAAGGTTTTGGTGACTGTTTGGTGGTCCCCAGCTGGTTTAATTCACCATAGCTTTCTAAAACCACGCGAAACCATCATAGCGGAGAAATATTGTAGAGAAATCGATGAAATGCAGCAGGAACTTACATGTAAACAGCCGGCATTGGTCAATAGGAAGGGCCCTATTCTTTTTCATAATGCTAGACCGCATGTTTCAATGATCATTCGTCAGAAGCTGCACATGTTAAACTATGAAGTTTTAGACCATCCAACATATTCACCTGACCTCTCACCTACAGATTTTCACTTTTTCAAACACCTCGATAACTTCTTGCAGGAGAAATGCTTCAGAAATTCAAAAGATGCTGAAGCGGCATTCAATGAATTTGTTGCCTCCAGGACGACTACATGTTATGATACTGGCATAAAAAAACTTGTTTCTCGTTGGAAAAAGTGTATTAAAGCTAATGGTTCCTATTTTGATTAATAAAGTGTGTTCTGTAAAAATACATTCTTTAAGTAGGCCATGAAAATCGTATATTTCATATGGTACAACCTAATAATATAGAGGTGCAGAATGTGTCCGAACGAGGTTCAGGGGAAATTTAAACTGAGTGTTGAAATTTGGAAACTTTCTTCAGAGAAAATAACAATTTGCTACTTTGCAATGTTTAATATTAACTGGCAGTTTTTTTTTTTTTTTTTTTTTTTTGCTTTGTTTTTGTTACAGTGTATAATACACATTCTCCTAAATACTTATTAGATAGAATAAATGGTGTTGTATAACAAAATAAGATTTTTTCATTATAGGGTTGGTTGGTTGAATGCCTTTTTCTGGCGCAAGGTTCAAGGTAGGACATGCTGCGCCAAACAAACAGCTAAAAGAAAAAAAGCTTCCATCCAGAAAGTAATTAAAAAATCACAGGAGAAAAAAAAAAAAAAAAAAAACTACATACAAGATAAAATTAAAAATAATAAAAACAGTGTATACAATAAAAAACAGATGTAAAATAGGATGAATTTGTAAACAATAAAATCAGATGTCGAAGTAAAAACCAGCCTCTTTCAAAAAATTTGTCAAGTTATGAGGATTTGCATCTTAAAGGCTTCTCAGATTGGGTGAAGATGAGTTAAAATAATGTCGATACAGATGACGAAGGCAAGGGCAGTCTGTGAGAATATGGCGAATGGTTAGTGCACTAAAATGACATTTTGGACAATCAGGTTGTTGTTCTCCAAGAAATAAGTATTCATGTGTGAGTCTTGAATGCCCCATTCTTAGTCTAGTAATAATAACATTTTCTAAGGGTGAGTGTACGCCAGATTGAAATTTGAGGTTTTATTACTTGCAATTTGTTATTGGTTTGGTTATTCCACTCCCTTTGCCAAGTATTTTTAAAATAGATTTTAAGTGTGTGCTTCATGTCATCGTATGATACAGGATAGTTTAAAAGAATAGAAGTCTGCCTTGCGGCTTTGTCTGCTGCTTCATTGCCTTTGATGCCAACATGCCCAGGAACCCAGCAAAACAAGATGTCAAATCCCTTTGTCAGAAGGTCGTTGTAAGTTTTTAAAATTGATGTGAAAGATGGATTACAAGAGGCAGATGAAAGAGAATCAATGCATTATAGGGAGATGTGTTTTAAGGGGAAATTACAAAGGTCTAAACATTTTCTGCACCCCTGGAATAATGGGTTTTGGCTAGTGTTAAGGGAGAAAAAGTTAACACTAAAAATATGTTAAAAAATATCTTGTGCTTAGTATTTTTATTTGTAACAAAGATATGAGTTTTTTTTTTCTTTTTTTTTTCTAGGAAAAAACATCAGACCCTCTTGGATGCAAAAAATGTCCAATGCATATGAAGAGTTTCTTTGCAGGTGCAACCACTGAAAATCCAAGCAGAATCAGTGTACCTACTACAGAATCATCAGCGCTGGCTTCTTATGTGTCGAGGAATGATGTTTTAACTCTTTTTTTCTGACAGTGATATAGCAAAACAATTTTCCTGTTGTGCCACTAAATGTGCCTATATAGTGTGTTTTGGGATTGCACCTTACTTTAAATCAGCTATATTTAAGTGCTTAGATGAAACACAAGAGTATTGTTTGTAATTTGATGAGAGTTTGAATCATGCTACACAAAATAAGCAATTCGATTTACATGTTAGATACTGGGATGAACATGAAAATCAGGTAAGGACATGTTATTTTGACTCCTTATTTCTTGGCCATTCTACAGCTGACATAATGTTATGCGCTATTGAAAGAATAAATTTAGCAAAATTGTTTCATTTGTCCATGGATGGACCAGCTGTCAACTGGAAGCTATTTAACTTGCTGCAGAAAGATATAGAAAAAGAAAATAATACCAAATTGTTGAATGTTGGAAGCTGCAGTATTCACACAGTCCACAATGCAATTAAAAATGCAGCAAATATCACCAGGCCTCGCAGCGTTCCTAAAACTCCTTATGGTTTGAGGTTTTCCTAAAATTATATCATCATCCTAAAAATTTTGAACGAATGGAACATCCGTTCGTTCTTCTGATTTCAAAGTACGGCAAGCCGGTGCCGAGCGCAAAGCGAAACTTTCGCATCGCTTCGCGAAAGCGGCTTGAATGCGCGCGTAGAGAAGAGCACTGAGGATGAGGCAACAGCAGAAGAAATATGCTCTCCGAACTTCCGAAGATGAGAGAGAGATGGGGTTGGGGGGGGGGGATTGCGCCTTGGAAGTGAAACAGATTAGTTGCATCTTTGCCGGGTTTTTGAAAAGGAATGACAATAGCATCGTGCCATGCAGCAGGAAATACTTGTTCAGACCAGATCCTATTGTACAAGTGAAGTAAGTTTTTGAGAGATTCCTTTGACAGATGTTTGATCATGAGATAGGTAATGCCATCAGGTCCAGGAGCAGAATTATGACAACATTTTAAACAAACTTTTAATTCGTTTTCTGTAAAAGGTGCATTATAACTTTCTAAAGAGCGGGATTTGAAGTTTATTGTGGAGCGTTCAGAGTTTTGCTTGTAGGATAGAAAGGGTTCATTATAGGAACTAGAGCTGGAGATGTCTGAAAGAGTTTGCCCGATGGTATTAGCAATATTTTTTGTAGATGTTATAGTTTGACCATTATCTTTTAAGAAGGAAATACTTTGATTTGTATAAATTCCCATACATTTTTTGACACGATGCCATAAATTTTTGCTGCTAATATTAGAAGTGATGCTGGAGACATAGTTGATCCAGGACTCCTTTTGAGCTTTTCTACGAGTTTTCCGTGCATGTGCCCTAGCTTGTTTAAATAGAATATAATTACTTGTTGTTGGATACCTGCGGAAAATCCCCCATGCTTTTTGTTGCTTTCTTTTTGCTAGCCTGCATTCTTCGTTCCACCAAGGCTTAGAATGTTTAGAGTGATGTCCACTGGATTTTGGGATAGAGCTGTTAGCAGCATTAATAATACATTGGCTGACAAGAGTTACAGCCTTATTGATATCGCCCTCAGTCATATTTCTCGTGATAGATGAATTTAAAGTAAAAGTAACCCAATCGGCCTTGTCATAGATAAAATGGGGCTTCTTGGGATGAGTCTGGTCATAATTATAAAATGATAAAAACAAAGGAAAATGATCACTATTATGTAGATCGTCACAAACAAAAAAATTAAAATATAGAAAGAGAGTAGGAAAGCAAATTGCAAGGTCAATAGCATGAAATGTCCTGGATGGTTCATGAAAGTAACTATTGCTGCCGTTATTTAAAAGACAAAGAATTGTCACTAATTAAGTTTTCTATGAGTTGTCCGCGACCATTTGTAATGGGACTTCCCCAAAGAGGGCTATGCCCATTAAAATCACCAAGGATCAAAAATGGAGTAGGTAGTTGGGAAATGAGGCTATTGAGGTCGTTCTGGTTGACAGGCATATTGGGTGGTAAGTATATGGAGCAAACAGTCAGTAACATATGGATATGCAATTGGATTGCAACTGCCTGGATGTTGGTATTTAAAGGGATATTAGTATGTGGAACGGTACTGGAAATTAAAAGAGCTACACCACCTGTAGCTCTGTCAGTTCTTAGAAAGTCTTTCCTGAAGCAATTGTAGCTACGGATATTAACATTATCGTGTTGTCTAAGATGAGTTTCCTGGAATGCAAAACAAACAGGTTTATGATTAAAAATAATCTCCTTAATATCGTCTCGTTTATGATTAAAACCTCAGCAATTCCAGGAAATGAAATAAGTCATGTTTTTATTATTTTTAGATTAAAATATCTGCGTTATTGTCTTCTGATACAGTGGACATACTGTCCTCATCATCAGAAGGATGGAGGCTAAGTGAGTCTTCATGTGTAACATTATTGACAGTGTCAGTTTTATGAGTATTGGTGATGGGTATAGGTAAGGTTTTTTTCTTTTTAATTGTACTTTTAGTGGAAGTAGAGGTAGAATGCTTATAAGATACAGAATTATGGCTTTTGTCAGACAGGGTTTTTCTCAAATTCGGTGTGTTTTTCTTAGGCACTGTTGGTTTTTTGGGGTTAAGCTGAGAAGAATGCAGGGTTTGATTAGACTTAGATTGTATTGTGTTATTTTTTAATGCAATAACTGTTTGGCTGGTTTGTTCGAGGCATTCAGTCTGTGTTGCTATTGTATGATAAGTTTTTTTGCTGGAAGTGACGGCTGCGTATGATTTGCCAATGGTAGGCGTCCTGGATTCTACTATTTTTCGAGCTTGAGGATATGAGATATTTTCATTTATTTTCACAGTTTGGATCTCTTTTTCTAATTTCCATTTTTCACATGCTTTTGAATATGCGGGATGATCTCTTTTGCAGTTAATGCAGCAGACGGGAGCTTCGCAATTTTTACTGTCATGGCCCACTGCACTGCAGCGAGCACATGTTGTATTTCCACGGCAAGAGGTCATTGAGTGGCCAAAACGTTGACATTTAAAGCATTGCAGGGGATTTGGAATGTATGGTCTAAAATGGCATTTTAGATATCCGGCTTTTATTGATTGTGGTAATTTAGACGAGTCAATTGTTAGAATTAAATGCTTGGTGGGAATTTGTTTGCCCTCTCGAAAAATAGAAATACGACGAACAGCAACAACGTTTTGATCTTTAAGATTTTCCAAAATTTCAGTTTCCGATACATATTGTAAGTCAGCTTCAGAAATTACTCCACGGCTAGTATTCAATGTTCGGTGGGCAGATACAGTTATGGGTATATTACTAAAGTTATTACATTTTCTTATATTTGTAGCTTGTTTGCTGTTTGCCACTTCAATCAATAACTCTCCAGAGCGAAGCTTTTTAATACTTTTTGGTTCACCTACCATCGATTGCAAGGATTTCTGGATTAAAAATGGAGATGTTTTAGAAAAGTCGCCCTCATTTCGTTTTATAATAAAGAAACGTGCCTCATTACTATCGAAGATATTCTTTTCATTTAATGAAGAAGAAAATTCTTCCATCCTATCCGCCCAAGAATTAACTTTTGAGATTTGATCAGCTTGGCCCGAGCCAGACGCATTATTCGTATTTCCTTTAATTGTAGCCATATTGAGATAAGAAAAAAGGTTCGAGGGTTTCCTTAGTCCCACAAGTCAGCCCGTTTCTTGAACAGACGGAAAAGCAAAGGGTTTTCAGAATTGCTACCTTGGACACCCCTAACCACTCACCAGCTACCAGACCGTCGACCCAGATAGGGAATCACATGTGGTAGTCGTGTTAGTCCGGTGTTTCTCATTCGAGTAGTCACCGTTGTCGCACCTTCACCAAGGGCACCAGTCTCCCAGTGTGCTCCCAAGGCTAGACTACCGTGAGACCCTCACCAAATCGCCAACCCAATAACCAGCGCCACATCTACACCGGTCTCAGCTTGGTTACTGTATTAGTAATTTTAAGGTTTTTAGCGTAACAAATGAGAACAAAAGGGTGAGTAGAAACGAAAAAAGATCATGGAACAAGGTGAGTAGTTTCATTTTTTTGGTTTTTTTAAGATTTTTTTTTTTTTTCAAAAACACAAAACAACAGGAACAAGCAAGTACCAAAAACTTATTGGCAACAAAAGCAAAATAAACCAAAACAAAAGTGAAAGAAATAAAAGGGAAGGGGAAAAAAAAAAAAAAAGGGAGAGGGAAAAAAAGATCACTCGGGCCCGGGGTGCGTGACTCCTCCTGAATACCTGAAGAAGGTACCCCTCTGGGGGAAAGGGCCGTTGGGTGCGAAAATAAGTCGAAAAAAGTCTGCCTGGAGTACCCAGTGAAATTACCCTAGAGTCAGCGCCAGGGCTGGCAAACTCGGCCTAGCCCAGAAAAATCCACTGGGTTTTTGCAAATAAGTGGGTTTTTGCTAAAAATTATTTATAATTTTCAAATCCCATCTATAAAGTATAAAGAACGCCTTACCTTTTAAGAAAAAACTTTATTTTCTGGAAAATATTAAACATAAAAAGTAACTACAGTTATGAATATAATAAAAGCAAGTTTATCTTCTATAATTGGTTCAATTTCTTTTTTCCCGTAAAACCGAATAAGATTTTTTTTTTTTTTACAGCGGATATAAAAACTAATTAAATCAACAGTGACAGGAATGTTTGCAAATTGAGTACATTATTTTAAACTGTTAGCTTGTTTGTCATTTGACTTTAATTAATAGTTCACCCGATCTCAGTTTTTTTTATAGACTTTGGATCACCCATTATAGACTGACATGCTTTCTGTATAAGGAAAGGAGATGTCCTTAGGAAATCCCCCACTTTTCTTTTTATCACAAAAAAATCTAGCTTCTGAGGTCATAAAGCCATTGCTCTCATTCAGAGTGGAAAAAAATTCTTCCATTCTATCCGCCCAAGTTTTTGCCTTTGAATTTTCACTAGCTTGGCCCGAGCCAGATGCATTAATTGAAATACCCATAGTTGTAGCCATAATAAGAGAGAAAGGGAAAGGGGGTGAGTGTTTCTTCCAACACACAAATGCAAAGGGTTTTTAAGAAACCTCTCTGGGACACCCATAACCACTCACCAGCTACCAGGCCGCCAACTCAGTTCAGGTCCCACATGTGGTGGTCGTGTTAGTCCGGTGTTTCTCGTTCGAGTAGTCACCGTTGTCTCACCTTCACCAAGGGCACCAGTCTTCCAGTGTGATCCCAAGGCTAGACTACAGTGGCACCCTCACCAAAATCTTTGCTCCGATAGTCAGCGCCACACCTTCACTAGACAAGACTTGGTTAATGTATTAATAGTTAATGTACTTTTTTTTTCATTTTATTTTATTTATTATTTATTTTTTTTTTACAGTTTTTTATTATTATTGTTATTATTATTATTTTTTTTTTGTAAACAAGCAACACAGAAACAAAAGCAGAGGTAATTCAGAATACAAAACAATAAAAGTAAGTAGAACTTTGTTAGTGTTTCCATATTTTTCTGATTTTCAAGTTTTATGACTTTTTTATTTATTTATTTATTCTTTTGAGAAGAATAAAACAAAAGACAAACAGACCAAGAACTTATTGGCAATGGAAAAAAAGGTAAACAATGTAAATGTGAAAGAAAAAAAAAAAAAGAAAAGAAGAGAATAAAAGATCACTCGGGCCTGGGGTTCGTGACACCCCCTGAATACCTAAAGAAGTTATAGCCCTGGGGTCAAAACGTTAAAAGGAAAAAAGCTTATCTTTACCACCACAATTAAACTTGCCAAGCGATAGAATCATATCAGATGATCTTCTGGAATTATGTTTTACAGTAGACACAAATTTAGATAATGGTAATTAGGTAGTACAAGAAAATTATTTCCCACCAGCATTTGTTCAATTACCTGGATCATCACAATCACCAGTCAGACAACCAGAAATTAATTGCAACAATCCTTCCAATTTAAAGTCGCCATCACTAGTTCAGTTATCCAAATCATCACAATCACCATTCAGACAAACAGAAATTAATTACAACAATCATTCCAAATTAAAGTCACCATCATTAGTGAGAGAGTCGGGCAACTCTTCCACATCCACTTTTAAGTCATCAGATGAAGAAACAGAAAATAACTGTATGTATCCAAAAATTCAATAGCCAACTTTTACCTAGTGTTTATACAGTAGAGTTGGTTGGTTGGTTGGTTGGATTTTATGGTGCAAGGTCCATGATAGGACAAGCTGCACCAATCAAGAAATGTAAGAAAGAAAATATATACATAAAAATATCTGGATGGGTTTACCGTAAATTTGACAAGCATAATCTAATTTTGAGCGAATGACTGCCCGATAAATCTTTAACATGGAAGGTCGGTCTGCACCCCAAAAAGTGTTAGACAGTACTTTTAAAATATTTAGTTTCTTGTCACAGTTTTTCCTAAGGTTTTTTAAAATATGTGGAACAAAGGTTAGTTTCTTGTCAAATATAACACCCAAGAAGCGGGCTGTGTCGGTTACTTTAATCAGGTTATTGTTAATATAAATCTCTGGATCTGGATGAAGACCACGTATACGACAGAAATGCACACACTGTGTTTCGTCAGATGAAAATAAAAAGCCATTTTCATTTGTCCATTTTAAGATGTGGTTAACAGCAAGTTGCAGTTGTCGTTCAATAAAACGCATGTCCTTTCCCTGGCATGAAATATGCAGGTCATCAACGTAGAGGCTGCCGTGAACATTTGGTGGCAACTGCTTTAAAATATTATTTATCTTCAAAGAGAACAGAGTGACACTCAGGACACTGCCCTGAGGAACACCCTCCTCCTGAAAATAAAAGTCAGAGTAAACTGAACCAATTCTAACCTGGAAGCGTCTGGTTTTCAGAAAATTTGCTATGAAGATAGGAAGGTTACCCCATAAGTCTAAATTAAAAAGGTCCCTTAAAATGCCATAGCGCCATGTCTTGTCATATGCTTTTTCTATATCAAAAAAGATTGACACCAAGTGGTTTCGTCGAATATTAGCATTCCGGATGTTTATCTCAAGCATAAGGATATATGTCAATGATTTGGGATAAATGGCCTGATAAGACATTCTAGATAACCTGCTTTTATAGAGCGTGGGAGTTTCGGAGAATCAAAAGTGAGTATTATGTGCTTAGTTGGGATTTGTTTATTTTCACGGGAAATTGAAATGCGCCTAACTGCTATAACTTTCTGATCTTTTAAATTCTCAAGTATTCTGGTATGTATTAAAGGTCAGGCTCTGAAATAACTCCACGACTGGTATTTAATGTTCGGTGAGTAGTAACAGTAACAGGAATATTAGCAAAAAGTGTACATTTTTTTAGGTTACTTGCTTGCTTGATGTTTTCAACTCCGATTAAAAGTTCTCCTGATTTGATTTTCTTAATTGACTTTGGTTCACCCACAACTGATTGAATAGCTTTATGAATTAGAAATGGTGACGTTTTAAAAAAGTCACCTTCATTACGCTTGATTACAAAAAATCTTGCCTCATTGTATGTGGAAATTTCTTTTTCAGGTAAACTGGAAAGAAATTCTTCTGTTCTATCTGCCCATTTAGTATTATTAGAGTTAGCATTGAGGGATAGGCCCGAGCCAAGCGCATTATTCCTATTTCCTTTATTTGTCGCCATATTGAGATAAGAAAAAAGGGTCGAGGGTTTCCTTAGTCCCACAAGTCAGCCCGCTTCTTGAACAGACTGAAAAGCAAAGGGTTTTCAGAATCGCTCCCTGGGACACCCATAACCACTCACCAGCTACCAGACCGTCGACCCAGATTGGGAATCACATGTGGTAGTCATGTTAGTCCGGTGTTTCTCGTTCGAGTAGTCACCGTTGTCTCACCTTCACCAAGGGCACCAGTCTCCCAGTGTGATCCCAAGGCTAGACTACCGTGAAACCCTCACAAAATCGCCAACCCAATAACCAGCGCCACATCTACACCGTTTTCAGCTTGGTTAATGTTTTAGAAGTTAAGTAATTTTAGTATAACCAACAAGAACAAGACCAAAACATAAAAGTGAGTAAAAACAAATAAGGTAAGTAGAAAACAAAAAGGTGAGTAAAACAAGGTAAGTAGTTTCATTTTTTTTTTTTTAAGTTTTTCAAATTTTTAATTTTTTTTTTTTACAATTTTTTTTTTTTTTTTTTTTTCAAGAACAATGAACAAGAACAAGTACCAAAACCTTATTGGCAGCGAAACCAAAAATACAAACAAAGACGAAAAAGCAAGAAAAATGCCAAAAACTTAGATCACTCGGGCCCGGGGGGGGGGGGGGGCGTGACTCCCCCTGAATACCTGAAGAAGGTACCCCCTGGGGGTTATACAGTAGAGAGCCAGAAATCCGCCGAAGTCCGATATCCACACAGCTTTTCCGGTACAAACAATGAAATTTAAGTCACAAAACTGCAAATTAGAATTTTTGTAAAAGATCTTGAATGCAGATTTTGTGCTTGCATTTTATGATTACAATATAAAAATATGAAAAACTGCAAGAACAAAGTTGCTGATAAGGGAATTATCTACATTATATAAATTAATCAAAAGAAAATTATGATTATTATGATGATGATATCAATAAGGAAAATAATAAACTATTTTTTAAAAAGGAATGCTATCTGATGAAGGCATAGTCATATGGAAAAATTCAGTTAAATTCTTCAAAAAATAAATTTGTGTTACAAAATAAGAATTGAAGACTATTTGCAATAGACCAAAAAAAAAAAAAAAATCTCAATGATATATGTGTGCATGTTCAAGTGTAGCTTAAAACAAACTGCATGTGAACAGATTTTGTATAGATCTGATGAATATTTTTTTAATTTTCATTTATTATTTTCATTATAAATATTTTTTTAATGTTCAGTGTTAGTCTTATATACCTAATAATATAATATACAAGTAAAATTGTGTTATTATTCACTGGTATATGTTTAGTTTGATTAATATTCTGCTATTATTATTCAAATTGAATATGATTTTTTATGAGCTCCAAAATCTGCCAAATCCTAAAATCTACACAACCTCTGGTCCCAAGCTGTGCGGATTTTTGACTCTCTACTGTACTTTCTTAAACATACTTCCTAACCTAGGGGTGCACAACCTTTTTGGATGGTGGGCTACTCTCACGGTTGAGTGGAACATGAAGGGCCACAGATGAGGTAATATAAAAGAATGGAACTGTGCAGATGTATTCGCTGTATAACATATATATACCTATATATGTATGTGTGTGTGTTTCTTAAAATATATATAATAAAACTTTTATAAAAAAAATTTCAATCAGTGAGTCAAGTGAATCTCAAGGTGTAATAATCATAAAGTTATTGGATAGTAAGCAAAAGAATTAAATACATGTATCATATACAGTATAGGACCTTTTATCCGGCATCCCAAAAACCGGAATGTTCCGAAAACCGGCATTTTTCAGAAATTCAAAAAAAAAAAAAAAGTGTTGAAAACTTACAATTTTCTTATATTTTTAGAGAATCCCACTTTAAATATGAAAAATAAATAAATAAATAACAATAATTACATAAAAAGAAAGAAAATCCTTTAAAACCCCGTTCTACCATACAAGAAAAATAACTTTAATTACAATTTAAACTTAAAACAACTCCAAAAGGATCTCAGAACAGTTTTCATTAATGCACCCATTGCTATTGTTGATGAACAGCTCACAGAAGGAGTCGATACTGCAAATTGCATCACAAACCAGTACTTTTCATCATTACGAAATTGAGCGGCTTTACTGCATATGAATCCAAAACTGTTGCCAGAAAAGTTTTTGGAGGGTTTATAGCTTTAGTAAATAAAATTGAATGTTAATTAAAAATGTTGTACGTATAACTAAAATATTTAATATAACTTTGCAAAATTACAGCCTTGCATTAATCCGGAAACAGATGAAAATTCGTAAACAACTGTCGCTGCTACGCAAGTGTCGATACACCGAATCGCATCCCTGCGTAATGAATCACCCTGTGTCAAAACTCTCAACTCATCTTTCTGCTGCATTCTAATAGCAAAGGAATGAAACAGATAAACGAATGCAATTACTGTCACGTGCCAAGGTCAATGGATCCTGTTCTACTAGGTCATTCTTTCAAATGCTAGAAGGGGGAAAAATAGATGCTACTGCAAACGATCAAATGTGAGTCAGTCTCAGTGCGTTGTGTTTATCTTTGCTGTGTTTGTATTCTGATATGATAAAAGATCTGCGCCAGTTTTTATTAGTGATCTTTGAGCTTCTATTTTTTTAATCATGTCAAAAAGAATCTGTGAAAATAATGATTCATGTGAGATAAAAAAAAGGAAAAGAGTAATTTTGAGTATATCCCAGAAAGTTGAAATACTAAAAAAATTAGATGGAGGTACATCTGTTAAATTGCTTTGTGAACAGTATGGTGTGGGAAGCTCTACAATTTATGATATAAAAAAGCAGAAAAGTGAACTGTTAAAATTCTATTGCAGCAGTGATTCAAAAAAATTAATGGATAACCGTAAAACCTTACATCAGCCTCGAAATCTAGAATTAGATGAGGTTTTAATGGAATGGATACGACAACGAAGAAGTGAAAAAGTGCCGCTGAATCGTTCGATTATTATGACTCAAGCTAAAGTGTTTCATGAACAGTTCACGCGTGGATGACACAAGAACTTTTTAAAGAGTGGTTTGAGCATTTTGTAGCAGAAGCAAAGAGCCACCGCAGTAAAGTAGGACTCCCAGAAGCCAAGATATTGCTTCTATTAGATAATTGCGCAGCCCATCCCGATGCCGCTACTCTTGAAAAGGATGATGTACGCGTTATTTTCTTACCGCCGAATTGCACATCTTTGATCCAGCCAATGGATCAAGGTATTTTAAATTCCTTGAAATGTGCATATAAAGCAGCTTTCATTCGAAGATGTTTATAATTCTGCAATACAGGAAATGGAATGAGTGAATTCCAAAAACAATTTACGATCAAAGATGCTCTCTGGGGTATTGCTAATTCCTGGAATAGCATGAAAAAAGAAACTTTGATTAATGCTTGGCATAATATTTGGCCAGCATCAATTTTTCTCGGAGACGATGACGAATTTTGTGGTTTCCGTACATCACATGAAAACGAAATTGTTGAAGAACTGATGCAATATGCTGAAAGCATTTCAAGTGAAGTGGCGATCGATAGAAATATGATAAAAGACTCTCTAATTGCCGATAAATGTGCACCAACAGTACTACAATTAACGGATGAAGAGATTGCAGATGCAGTTCTTAATAGAATAAATGATTCAAGTTCGGAAATTTCAGATTCAGAAGAAGAAGCTACTACAGATACGATCTCTATAGATCGTTGTATTGAATTAACAAAAGAACTTATAAAAGGAATGGAACAAAAATCATTTTTTAAGGAACATGATATTATGTCTGTTTATAAAATTCAAGAAACTTTGTTGTTAGAAAAGCCTAAGCATTTAAAACAAAAGAAAATTAGTGATATGTTTCCACTATTAAATAAAAAATAAAGAAGTTTTTCTAATTTTAGAATGCTATTATTATTACTACTACTATTACATTTCTGTTAAGGATAAGTAAGTACACTTTTTTAAAACTTTTGTTCTCTTATTATTTTATCAGTATAATTTATAAGCATGTTATTTTGTTGTTTAAGGGGAAGGGGTAATTTTTGCAGATGTAATATTTCTGTTTGCGTCCGGGACCCGAAATCCGGAAAATTCCAATAACCGGAATCGGGTTGGTCCCGCGATTGCCGGATAAAGGGTCCTGTACTGTATATAAAATACGTGAAAGTTAAAAATAATTAGGTGGATCGGGAATAGTGAGCAAATAAGTGTGCTATGATCAGGTTTATACGCTACTGCAGTCATTGGGGGCCCGGACTGTTCATTGCATCGATGAGAGAAGATTTTTTTTTTTTTTATATATTTATGTTTTCCTTTTAGAATAATATAGTGATTCATTAAGAATGTCGAACAAATATGAGTGTGTGCAGCACACAATGGCTTGCGCTGTCGAAGGCAGTGGGGACTTGGTGCGACATTTTTCCCAATCAGATTTTTTTCCCCTTTTTTTTCACATATTAAAAACTAATGCAATTTTAAGAATTCATAAATTATAGTGATGCATTAAAAAATAGTGACCAGTGAAGCGGGCCTAGTCTGCTATAGTCCATTTCCTCATCAGTGGCACTTCAAGTGCCACGGAATTCAGAGAGGGAGATCACGTCTCAATTCCATCCAGTGAGATATCGTTTCTTCAGTAACCTAGCAACAGACGGGGAAAGTGAAATCACAGTTCGTCTGAGCGTGGCTTTCAGGCGATTGCGTAAAGGAAATAGAGTATAGTATATATATATATATAACCTGCATAAAAGTCATAATCCATTGAAACACTACATTACAAAAAACACCCCACTGAGAAAAAATCAATTCTTTTTTTACAAACCAGAAAACTGAATGGTATCATCTAGGACTGGATGTTACATCGATGTAATGCAAAAATCGATTTATAGCTAAAATCGGCAATCCGATTTAAAGATTTTTTGTGTCACATTTCGGCAATATGACACAAAAAAGCAGAAATTTTGTTAAATTTTAGTAAAATGATAAAAAATTTGGGAATCTGCTTTCAAAATTTTTTTACTAAATTATCGCTTAACTGAGCAGTTGGTTCAAAAATATCGCATAGAATTTATCAATCAACTTGAAAAATTTTCATTTTTTTTTTTTTTAAGCAGAAATTTAATTTACTGACTGTGGTAAAAGACAAATTTTATAAATCAAAATACAAAGTTAAATATTCCTACATATATCAGGAACACACAAAAAAGGGCTAAACAATTTAAAAGAAAAAAAAAAACTGTTGTGCCAAAGGCCATCAAAAACTCTCTTTAATATCAATATTTATAACAACCTAATGTTAATCATCCAGAAATGTTTAATCAACATAACTTTTCTTAATAAAAACTTTACAGTTTGAACTGCATAATTTAAAATTTTAATTTTAAATTATGCAGTTTGGCGTAATTTTAAGCCATAGATGCTGAGTTACAGCAATATGGGAAATTGTAGAAAATAAATGAGTAATAGCAGCGTTGCTTTTTGGTCATTATACTATTGATGAAAAGACTTGTATATGTAGGAGGGGTAGGGTTGGTTGGTTGGTTGAATGTCTTTTCTTGGCGCAAGGTCCACAGTAGGACAAGCTGCGCCAGACACAAAGGTAAAAAAATGAATGTAGCCCCTGGATGGGTTCACCCATCCAGAATGTCGTTAAAAAATCACACTAAAAATAAGAAACAAAAATACAAGATAAAACCAAAAATAATAAAAGCAATGTAGACAATTGTAAAAAAATAGGATGAACATTGTAAATAGTAAAATCAGATGTCGAAGTAAAAACCAGCCTCCTTCAAGAACTTTGTCACATGATAATGAGGATTTACACCTAAAAGGCTCGTCAGATTGGGTGAAGATGAATTAAAATAATGTCTATACAAATGTCTGAGGCAAGGGCAGTCAGTGAAAATATGGCAAATGGTAAGTGAACCGTAATGACATTTTGGACAGGAAGGCTCTTGCTCCCCAAAAAGTAAGTGCTTGTGTGTTAGTCTTGTATGTCCAATTCTGAGGCGAGTAACAATAACATCATATTTTCTAGGATGAAGGGTCGGCCAGATTGCAACGAGTGGCTTTATTTTCTGTAACTTATTATCACTTTCACAATCCCATTCTCTTTGCCAAATATTTTTATAAAGTTTTTTCAGATCCTCGTATGGGACAGGACAATTAAGAGCAACTGATGCCTGTTTTGCGGCCTTGTCTGCTGCTTCATTTCCCTCAATGCCAACATGGCTAGGGACCCAACAAAATAGAATTTCATATCCCTTTTTTAAAAGTTCGTTATAAATATTTAAAACCGATATAAAAGAAGGTGAACATGAGCTAGAAGAGAGCGAGTCAAGAACACTCTTTGAGTCGGTGTAAATGATGAATCTTTTATGATTATGAGATGAAATAAAAGTCAGTGCTACCTCAACTGCAAAAAATTCTGCAGAGAAGATAGAGTAACAGTTTGGAAGGCGGTAACTAAAAGTGGTGTTTTCCGAGACAATGCCACAACCAACATAATTACTAGTTTTAGAACCATCTGTAAATACTTCAATGAAATCAGCATAATTAGAACGATGAGAAGCAAAGAGAGTTTTAAAAATAGTTGCATCTGTATTTGATTTGTCAAAACTAGTAAAAGGATGAAGAAGTGAAACAACCTGGGAATTCCAAGGAGTCAGACGTAAATGAGACCGCTGGCGAACTTTAGTGTCAAGATGTGACGTGCTTGCAAGAAAGTTTTTAATTCTAATGCCAAAATGAGGGGTGCAAGATGGCCGATTCAAAAAATGTTGACATAAATTGTCGTTCAAATGGGGGTGAAGAGGATGATGGGGATGCGAAAGGATACGATAATACATTTCCAATGAAAGTTGTCGTCTAATAAATGATAAGGAAGGCTCTACACAATCTGCATATAAACTTTGAATAGGTGAAGTGCGAAAAGCACCTGAGCAAATTCTGAGAGCAGAATGATGCACTGTGTCTAGTTTTTTGAGATACGAAACGGGAGCGGATCCATAAATCTGGCAGGCATAGTCAAGCTTGGAACGAATAGTGGCGCGATATATTTTTAGCAAAGATGGACGATCAGCACCCCAGGAAGTATTCGATAGCACTTTTAAAATATTTAATTTTTTGATACATTTAGTCCTTAATTGTAAAATATGAGGCATAAAAGTGAGTTTCTTGTCAAAATAAACACCCAAAAAACGAGCAGTGTCAACAACTGAAATTAATGCGTCATTTATAAAAACTTCTGGATCAGGATGAAGATCCCTTTTGCGACAGAAATGCACACATTGTGTTTTGTCAGTAGAGATAGTAAAACCATTTTCATTTGTCCATTTAGTGATCCGATTTATTGCCAGTTGCAACCGACGCTCAATAAAAGCCATGTTATTTCCCTGAGAAGAAATCTGCAGGTCGTCAACATATAGACTGCCCCAAACGTTTTGTGGCAATTGGTTGAGAATATTATTTATCTTTATAGAGAAGAGTGTGACACTTAAAACGCTGCCCTGAGGTACCCCTTCCTCCTGAAAATAATAATCAGAATATACTGCACCAATACGCACCTGGAAACGTCGAATCCTTAAAAAATTTTCAATAAAAATGGGAAGATTGCCTCGAAATTCTAAATTAAAAAGATCTCTTAAAATGCCATAGCGCCAGGTTTTATCATAAGCCTTTTCCATATCAAAAAAGATTGACACCAAATGGTTACGTTTGAGATAAGTATTTCGTATTTGGGTTTCTAGCAGAAGGATGTTGTCAGTAGTACAACGGCCACGTCTAAAGCCACTTTGCCAAGGAGAGATTAATTTCTTTTTTTCAAGGATAAATACTAACCTAGTATTTACCATTTTCTCGAGGAGTTTACATAAGCAATTTGTTAGAGCTATAGGCCTATAATTGTTGGGATTAGTTACATCTTTACCAGGCTTAGGGAGTGGAATAATTATAGCGTCGTGCCAAGCAGTAGGAAATACTTGTTCAGTCCAGATTCTATTGTAAAGTTTGAGCAGGTTTTTAAGAGAGTCTTCTGATAAGTGTTTTAACATAACATAAGTAATGCCATCAGGTCCAGGACAAGAGTTATGACTACGTTTCAGACTGTCTTTTAATTCCTTCTCTGTAAAAGGACTATTGTAATTTTGTGAAGATTGGGAGCTAAAGTTAATTATAGAATATTCAGAATTACGTTTGTAAGATAGAAATGGCTCAGTGTAAGAACTTGTACTAGAGATATTAGATAAGGTTTCCCCAATAGTATTAGCGATATTTTTAGCGGAAGTAACGGTTTGGCCATTAACTCTGAGGAATGAGATACTTTGATTAGTGTGAATGCCCATTGCTTTTTTGACACGACGCCACAGTTGCTTGCTAGTAGTATTCGAGGTGATGCTGGAGACAAAGTTTATCCAGGATTCCCTCTGAGCTTTTCTCCGAGTTTTCCGTGCATATGCCTTTGCCTGCTTAAAAAGGATATAATTGTTAGTAGTGGGGTACCTACGGAAAACGCTCCAAGCTTTCTGTTGTTTCTTTTTAGCAAGCTTGCATTCTTCATTCCACCAAGGCTTTGAGGGTCGTTTTTGAGCACCAGACGATTTGGGAATTGATAAGTTAGCAGCTTGAATAATAGAGTGGCTAACATTCATAACTGCATTGTTAATATCACCTTCTATCATATTAGGAGTAATATCAGAGTTTAAAGTGAATTTGGCCCAGTCAGCTCTGTCATAAATGAAATGGGGGTTCACAGGATAAGTTTGATTAAAATTATGGAGCGTTAAAAAAATAGGAAAATGGTCACTATTATGTAGATCGTCACTGACAAAGAAGTTAAAATATGGATAGAGAATAGGAGAACAAATAGCAAGGTCAATAGCATGAAAAGTTCTGGATGGTTCATGAAAATATGTGTTTTCTCCGTTGTTTAAAATACATAAAGAATTATCGGTGATGAAGTTGTCAACAGTATGTCCACGAGAGTTTATGTTGGGGCTTCCCCAAAGTGGGTGATGTCCATTAAAATCACCAAAAATAATGAAAGGAGTAGGAAGTTGTACAATGAGACTGTTGAGATCATGCTGGTTCACAGACATGTTAGGTGGTAAATAGATAGAACAAACGGTAATTAACACACGGATGTGTAGTTGGATTGCAACTGCTTGTAAGTTGGTATTTAAAGGAATATTGGTATGTGGAACACTATTGGAAATTAAAAGAGCTACACCACCTGTAGCTCTGTCAGTTCTTAGAAAGTCTTTCCTGAAGCAATTGTAGCCACGGATATTAACATTATCGTTTTGTCTAAGATAAGTTTCCTGGAATGCAAAACAAACAGGTTTATGATTAAAAATAATCTCCTTAATATCGTCTCGTTTATGATTAAAACCTCGGCAATTCCAGGAAATGAAATAAGTCATGTTTTTATTATTTTTAGATTAAAATATCTGCGTTATTGTCTTCTGATACAGTGGACATACTGTCCTCATCATCAGAAGGATGGAGGCTAAGTGAGTCTTCATGTGTAACATTACTAACAGTGTCAGTTTTATGAGTATTGGTGATGGGTTTAGGTTCAGTTTTTTTCTTTTTAATTGTACTTTTAGTGGAAGTAGAGGTAGAATACTTATAAGATACAGAATTATGGCTTTTGTCAGACAGGGTTTTTCTCAAATTCGGTGTGTTTTTCTTAGGCACTGTTGGTTTTTTGGGGTTAAGATGAGAAGAATGCAGGGTTTGATTAGACTTAGATTGTAATCTGTTATTTTTTAATGCAATAACTGTTTGGCTGGTTTGTTCGAGGCATTCAGTCTGTGTTGCTATTGTATGATAAGTTTTTTTGCTGGAAGTAATGGCTGCATAAGATTTACCAATGGTAGGTGTCCGGGCTTCTACTATTTTACGTGCTTCGGGGTACGATAGATTCTGTTTTGTTTTTACAGTCTGAATTTCTTTTTCCATTTTCCATTTTTCACATGCTTTCGAATATGCTGGGTGATCTTTTTTACAGTTAATGCAGCAGATGGGAGCTTCACAAATTTTACTGTCATGGCCCACTGCACTGCAGCGAGCACATGTTATGTTTCCACGGCAAGAGGTCATCGAGTGGCTGAAACGTTGACATTTAAAGCATCGCAAGGGATTTGGGATATACGGTCTAATAGGGCATTCCAGGTATCCAGCTTTTATTGAATGTGGAAGTCTAGGTGAATCTATCGTAAGAATTAAATGCTTGGTGGGAATTTGTTTGCCCTCTCGAAAAACTGAGATACGGCGAACAGCAACAACATTTTGGTCTTTTAGATTTTCTAAGATTTCACTTTCAGATACATATTGAAGGTCTCTTTCAGAAATTACTCCTCGGCTTATATTTAAAGTTCTGTGTGCAGTGATAGTTATTGGTATATTACCAAAGCTTTTACATTTTCTCAAATTATTTCCTTGTTTGCTGTTCATTACTTCAATCAATAGTTCTCCTGAGCGAAGCTTTTTAATATTCTTTGGTTCTCCTACCATGGATTGCAAAGATTTCTGAATCAAGAATGGAGAGGTCTTAGAGAAATCTCCATCATTTCGTTTTACTACAAAAAACCGTGCCTCATCACTATCGAAAATGTTTTTTTTGGTTTAAAGATGAAGAAAACTCCTCCATCCTATCCGCCCAAGAATTAGCATTTGAGATTTGATTAGCTTGGCCCGAGCCAGACGCATTATCCGTAATTCCTTTATTTGTAGCCATAATAAGATAAGAAAAAAGGGGTCGAGGGTTTCCTTAGTCCCACAAGTCAGCCCGTTTCTTGAACAGACAGAAAAGCAAAGGGTTTTCAGAATCGCTCCCTGGGACACCCATAACCACTCACCAGCTACCAGACCGTCGACCCAGATTGGGAATCACATGTGGTAGTCGTGTTAGTCCGGTGTTTCTCGTTCGAGTAGTCACCGTTGTAGGAGGGGTAGGGAGGAGGTATTTTCTAAATCAGTGTTAAATCGATTTATCTCTATCACGATATTTGATGGAAGGTAAATTGATTTATAGAATCATTACATCATCCAGTATCAACATTAGCTGTCTTGATTAATTGTTCAGAACTTGACATACCACTTATTTAAGATGAGGTATAAACTCTAATTGTGCTTTTCTAATAAATGCTAAGTGCTTTACAAATCTTTTTGGCTGTGATAATACTTTAGCAACAGTAAAATGAGGGATCCATATTTAATAATCTTTAGAAGTTTCACTGTATTAAAATTCCTTTTTAACACATTTACAGAATATATATTTTTAATTGTTACTATTTGTTTTTGTTTTTCTTTTATTTATTTATTTTTTTAGATTTCAAAGCATCGAAGGAAACTTTTGAAAAAACAAGCAAATATCTGCCTTTATTTATCAGTCCTGTAGAAAAACCTTAAAAGGAAGGAAAGAATATTATTACTGTAACAGATCAGGAAATTTTGAATCACATTCAAGCGGGCAGCGAGCATCAAAGTCCCAAGGCTTTCGAAAAATAGGGCGTAACTGTCTTGCATCAATGAAAGTTTTCATTGAAGAAGCTGGAAAAGTTTATGTTACTGTAAGTCCGTTTCATTGTCACGAAAATGAATTAAAACACTTGCCAATACCAAAAAGTGAAAAAGAAATTATTGCGAAGCAATTACTTCAAGGAATTGAACCTTACCATATATTACGGAACGACTTCAGTGAGGCGTCAACGGAAAGAAAACACTTATGCATAAAACGTGACATTATAAATATTAAAAAGGCTTATGGCATCAATCAAATTGAAAAACATCCTAATGACCACACAAGTGTTAATATTTATGTAGACGAACATCTGAATGAAGGGAAAAACATTATTTTGTATAAAAAAACAGGGTGAAGAGAACTTATATTTCCCAGAAAATATTGTAAGTTTGCTCGAAAAAAATGATTTTGCCTTGGGCATCATGATGGATTTTCAAGAAACTCAACTCAAAGAATTTGGAAATAATATTATTTGTATTGACTCTTCCCACGGGAAAAATTAATATGATTTCAATTTGATAACAGTGTTAGTTGTGGATGAATTCATGGAGGGCATACCTGTTTCCTGGCTTATTTCAAACAGGGAAAATTCTACAGTTTTAAAATTATTTTTTAAAGCTATTCGTAACAAAATTGGCAACATTTCTCCCAAAATTTTTATGAGTGTCAAAGCACCACAATTTTAAAGCAGTTGGCTTGAAGAGTTCGAGAATAAAATAATAAATAATAAGCACTTTTCAGAGTTCGGAAGCAAAAATAATAACCATTTTAAAGCAAACTGAAAAATCATTAAAACATTTTTTATGATCAAACAAATGAATTGCTTAGTTAGAAATTCATATTTCTGAATTTAAATACCGAATACGTAAAAAGTGTTACGTAGAATATTTATTTGGAGAAGGTAAATGCAGTATACAGAGAATAGATAATCTTTTAAAACGTAGAGAATTTACTAATATATATATAATATTCATAACTATAATTTCATTTTAATTTAAAAACAAAGAAGTAACCAATGGTAGACTAGTAAGTATTGCCAGACAATTTTACGCGTACACTTTCTCTTTAATCAATGGTAGACACGTTGGTAGACAATCTGTATGTAAACATTATCATGTGATCGAAATATCCTAATATTCGCCAATGCAAAAAATGCTCAATTTTGATTAGTCAGAGCTAATATCTACCGTCGGTATTTTATCAAAACGTAAAGTTTTGTATAAAGTTTTGAAATGGCTTTTGCCTTAATAACTTATCGCAAATTGAAAAACTTAATGCTAATAATTATGCCTCATGGATATTAGATATGAAGTTTTTACTTTTAGAGCGAAATGCTTGGTGGATAGTTAATGGGGAAGAGAAACTGCCAGTAGTGAATGCTGAAAAAGGTGTTACTGTTATATGGTGAGGGACTTCCTAGCACAATCAAGAATGGCATTAACCACCATTTATTTGTGTGTCAGGCCAGAGTATCAAAGCATAATAGATAACTGTGATGATGATCCCGTAAAGGTGTGGAAGACGTTACGAGACATTTTCAACCAGATTCTGGAGCAAGGTTGGTTGGTTGGTTGGTCAAATGCCTTTTTTTGGCGCAAAATCATCAGTTCTAGAGCAAGGCGTTTGGCCCTCTTCAGTGTGCTTTTCTCCACTTACATTAGAGATGGGGAGTCTATAAGCTTGTTTGCTACTCGATTGTCTTTTATTGTGGAGCAAGCTATTGATAAGCCTGTTGATGATGTCTACGTTTGTTTCCAGATTTTAAGATTCTTACCAGACCGCTTCGATCAAATTGTACAGATGATACTATGCTGGACTTCAGAAAATTTTTCGTTTACAAATGTTGCTGTTGAGTTGGTTGCTGAAGAGACCAGGCTTCAGTTGTGTGACTCCGATTAATTAAAGAACTGTGACATAGAAGTTCAACATGTTTCTAAATCAAGATGGACTAAATCCAAGGACACTTCAAGTTCTAATGTATCGAAGTTTAAATGTTGGCATTGTGGTCTGGTGGGTCATCTACAGAAAAATTGCCATGTAAAATTAAATTCTCTTTCTGATCAAAATAATTCAAGTAAAAATGTTAAGTGTGGCTCCATCTCATGACGTATGGTTCGTTGGTTGGTTGCCTTTTAATGGTGCAAGAACCACAATGGGACATACTGTGCCAAACAAATATGTGAAATTAAGTGTAGCTCTGGGTGGTCACTAAAACACAAAAATGGGTAAAAAGTTAAAAAATAATGAAGTCAAATAATCAAAAATAATAGAAAACAGGGCAAACAGTGTATAAGATGAAATGATGTAAAAGTAATGAGCAGTGTATACAATAAAACCAGAAGTAAAAAATGAATAACAGAGTATATAATAAAAACAGACTTAAAAAATGATGAACAGAGTAAAAAATAAAATCAGATATCGTAGTAAAAATCAACCTCTTTTAAAAAGTTTGTCAGTAAAAGATGAGGATTAATACCTATAAGGCTTGTTAGATTTGGAAATGATGATTTAAAATAATGTCTGTACAAATGACAAAGACATGGGCAATCTGTAAGTAAATGGCGAATGGTAAGTGAAGTAAAATGACATTTAGGACAGTCAGGTTGTTCTCCCAGAAGTAAGTGCTTATGTGTTAGTCTGGAATGCCCTATTCTGAGACGTTTTGGTTGCCTTTTACTGGCACAAGGTCCACAATGGGACATACTGCGCCAAACATATGTAAAAATTAAAGTGTAGCCTCTGGATGGGTTTACCCATCCAGATGGTCACTAAAAAACAAATCTAAAATTAAAACAAGAATGGGTAAAAAGTTAAAAAATAATGAAGTCAAATAATCAAAAATACTGGAAAACAATGCATAAGACGAAAATTGTAAAAGTAATGGGCAGTGTATACAATAAAACCAGAAGTAAAAAATGAATAACAGAGTATACATAAAAACAGACGTAAAAAATGAATAACAGTATACATAAAAACAGACGTAAAAAATGAATAACAGTATACATAAAAACAGACGTAAAAAATGATGAACAGTGTTACAAATAAAATCAGATATCGTAATAAAAATCAGCCTCTTTTAAAAAATTTGTCAAATTGTAATGAGGATTAATACCTAAAAGGCTTGTCAGATTTGGTGAGGATGATCTAAAATAAAGTGTATAGAGATGACGAAGAGCAGGGCAGTCAGTGAGAATATGGCGAATGGTAAGTGGATTAGAGTGACATATGGTTCTTGTTCCCCAAGAAGCAGGTGCCTGTGTTATTCTGAGACGGGTGAGAAAAACATCGTACTTCCGTGGTGAGAGTGTAGGCCAGACTGATATGTGTAGTTTGATCTTTTGTAGTTTATTATCCATTTGACATTCCCACTTTCTTTGCCAAAGGTTTTTAAGAGACTGTTTGAGGACATGCTTTAAAACTTCGTATGGAACTGGGCAGTTAAGAGTTGTTAAAGCCTGTTTTGCAGTTTTATCAGCAGTTTCATTACCTTTAATCCCAACATGTCCTGGAACCCAACAAAATAAAATATCAAATCCTTTTTTTAACAGTTCGTTATATGTTTTTAAAACTGAAATAAATGAGGATGTACATGAAATGGAAGAAAGAGCGTCGAGAACACTCTTTGAGTCTGTGTAAATTATAAATTTTTTATAGCGTTGAGAAGAAATAAAGTTAAGTGCGACCTCAATTCCAAAAAATTCTGCCGAGAAAATTGAAAATGTACTTTGAAGATGATAGCTAAAAATAGTTGTACCAGAAACAACACCACAGCCAACTTTATCGCCTGCCTTTGAGCCATCTGTAAAAATTTTGATGTAGTCCTTGTAACTGCAGCAATGAGAAGCATATAGTGACCAGAAAATTGAAGCATCTGTGTTCGATTTGTCAAAATCTTTAAAAGGGTGAATGAAGGAAATAACCCTAAAGTTCCATGGAGTAATAGCCAAGAGAGGCCTTCTACGAACATCAGTGTCAAGGCGAAGCACACCAACAAGAACGTTCCTCATTCTTAGGCTAAAATGAGGAATGCAAGAGGTACGATTATGGAATAAGATGTTATTGTTGCAAAAATGAGGGTGGAGTGGATGATGAGGATGTGACAGAATGCAAAAATACAGTTCAAGTGAAAGTTTTCGCCTGGTCATAGGGAGAGATGGCTCTACACAGTCAGTATATAGACTAAGAATGGGAGATGTACGAAAGGCACCAGAACAGATTCTAAGTGCAGAATGGTGCACTGTGTCAAGTTTCTTTAGGTACGTGTTGCAAGTTGAACCATAAATCTGATAAGCATAGTCTAGCCTAGAGCGGATGATTGCTCTATAGATCTTAGCAAGGAAGTACGATCAGCACCCCAGGAAGTATTGGAAAGCACTTTCAGAATATTTAATTTTTTATCACAATTTGTCCTAAGATTTAATATATGTGGAATAAAAGTAAGTTTATTGTCAAAAATTACACCCAAGAAGTGAGCAGAGTCAACAACTGAGATAGGTCTGTTATAAATAAAAAGGTTCTGGATCAGGGTGAAGATCATATCTACAACAAAAATGCACACACTGTATTTTGTCAATAGAAAAGTTAAACCCGTTTTCATTTGTCCACTTATTAATATCACTTGCAAAGCAAATAAAAAGCTTTAAATTTCTTATGACTTTATGCATATGGTATGATGTTCGAGCATAATTTAACTTTGTTAGCAAAATAATGCAAAATATTGATATGAAATTGATACAGCTCTAAAATTAACAAAACAACTGCATTTCTGATTGAATTTAGGAAATGTGGCTTTGATAATTGCAAAGTTGCAGTAAAAGACTTAGCACATGAACTAGAAATGAATGAATCTGACATACTATGTTTCCCTTCTGAATTATCTCTGAGAAGGATGAAAGTACCAAAACATTTCTCATATAAATCCAGTGATGAACCAATTTTAGATTCTGAACTTAAGTAACATGCAAACTTTTTTTATGCCCTCGTGGACCAAGCCATTATCTCAACGGAGGAACGTTTCCAGCAAATTGAAAATTTAAATCTAATTTTTGGATTTCTTTTCAGTATTCCAAGTCTGATGAGAAAGGAAGATTCTGATGTAATGAATTACTGCAAAGGTTTATCCACTTTATATGATGACCTAAATGATTTAGAATTATTTTCCGAAATTAAAGTGCTCTTGCATTCTCTGCCCAATACAGTTTCATCACCATTAAAAGTCCTGAAGTACTTGTACGAAAGTAATACTCGTATCAAAGATGTGTTACCAAATCTTGTGATTGCCTTAAGAATGCTCCTTACTCTTCCTGTTACTGTAGCTACAGCTGAGCGTTCTTTTTCAAAGCTGAAGCTAATTAAAACCTACTTAAGATCAACAATGAGTGATACTCGCTGTTCAGCATTAGCACTTATTTCTTTGGAAAATGACGTGTCATCATCTTTAAATTTTTCTGAAGTAATTGACGATTTTGTTGCTCAGAAAACTAGAATTTTTTTTTTTAAATGAGTAAATTAACTGATTAGGCAAGAATTTGTTTCTGTTACTTGAAAGTGTGAGTTACCCTTTTTTTTTTCTTCCAAATATCTGTGATTTTTGAGGTTTCTATTTGAGTTTTGACTAAGACCAAATGTTTCAATGCAGTAATTGGACCCAAAATCAGATTTTTTAAAAATATGTCATCTTTAAAATATTTGAAATAGTTCCAGAGAAATGAGTGTGGTTGATAAAATTATGAATACTTTAAGTTTAAAACAGAGAAGAAACAGTTGGATTTAACGACATGTCACTACATTATAGTGGAGGAACTCTTAATTCATAAGTCAACATTTTAAGTGGAGAATCATAAACTCAAGAAACTATTTTAGCTGTTCAAGATTTCAAACTTGAAGTAAATTTCTAAAAAAAAAAAAAAAAAAAAAAAAATCTATCAACTGCTTGCTGTTTATCCCAATCGCATATTTGTCCATATAATATTCATGTCAGCAAATAATATGCTTCATATTATTCGCTTTTTATAATATTCAAACATCTCTTTTTTTACTTCTAATTTTCTTTAACTTTTAAATGACAGTGCTTGAATTTAGATTTATTTTTGTTCCTACTGTTTTATTTTGAATTATATATATAAATAAATTTTAAATAGATAGTTCTTTATAAAAAAGATTTCCAATATAAGTATATCTTCCTTTAATGTATTGCATGTACACTTAAATATTAACAGATCATGCTCTCATTTCTTTACACACTGAAGATGGTATGCTAAATGCTGCCTGCTTCTACAGCTGTCTACTTCCCGATGTTTTTCTCTTTGTCATTCTAGATTTGGTTGTTTTCCTTAATTTTAAATGAAATAGTGTTAAAATTTTATACTACCTTCCCCAACCAACTTATTATATATCCTAAGGTAATATTTTTTGTTCTGTATCTACATGTATGTTTCAAGTCTTAAATTACTTTCAATGTAACTTCTTTATCATGAGTTAATCCCCTCCCCCCGACAAGTCAATTGGAAAAAAAGATGGAAAAAAAACCAAAAACTTCAGTTGAACTCATAGGACAAGTATCTCACTTCCTCTGTTGTGCATACACACCCAGAGAGACACGGTGGCTAAAAGTGTAGGCATGGTCCTGGCTCTGCTATTTTCATACAATTAAATATTGGTAATTATAAAAAGCATCATGATCATATATTACAGCTGCAACACATTTGAAGTGTAATTTTTTACATGGCGATACCAAATATTAGAAATTCGAAAATAATTGTCTAACATCCAAAGTGTTCAAACACTTATACTGGTAGTGTATACTATGTGCTTTTATATTATATGCTTTATATGTACATTTGAAAAAGATTGTTAATGTAAGTGGAATCTAAATCATAGAATCCAAGATATATATACATATATTCCGTTATAACTCAGACCCTCATATTAATTCCATGTACTCATAAATACTCGTGCCAAATTTGATGTGAAGTGATTATATAATTTTAAGGGAACTCTACTTATAATTTCTGAAAGCCAAAGTTAATCTACAGGGAATTTTGCCCCATTATAACTCATTAACACACAGGTTTCCTCTTTTTTTGATTTTCTGCATTCTCATGCCAATAGAAGGTTTTGTTTTTTTGCATTTGAAAGGATATGACTTTACTAACACATTAAAGAGCAGACTGCTAAAATTTGCTGTACCTTTTCTTATAAATGTTTCAGAAGAGTCCAAATATTTGTCGCCAAAAGAGAGTTCAGATTCTGGCTCATTAGCGACATATATGGAAATAATATCAAATCTTAAAGCTAACTTATTAATTTCTAAGCCTGTAGAACCATTTCCCTCAACCTCAAAATCAAAAGTTAGATGCTCTACATTTTCCAGTCCCAAAATAAGGAATTTCGCTTGCTCCATTTCACTAAATGTAGGCTGTAAAACAAGTCCAAAAACACAAAAAATTATAATTTTGCAATCAAATCTTTGCTATATGCAGGAGAAAAATCTTTACACTTGAGAAGGCAAAAAAAATTTATTGCAACTTTAAAATCTATATTGACATCAGCTCAATATTTTTTGTCATGTTACAGATTAAAAATTTTAAAATGTAAGAAAGGATGGCAATAGTTACATGAGGAAAAAACCATGGCATAAAATTTTTATGTGCATGGCTCCTCCACATATCGGCATCTAAGGAACATTTTCTCTTTCCCTAGTGAAGCAACTTTAAGGCAATCACTCGGGCCAATCGCTAAAAGTTCTGGCATATGTTCCATATTGCTTTGCAGCTTAAAATGAGGGGAAATTTTGTGTTTTCATGCTGGATGAAATGTTCATTAAAAAAGTCTCAGCTATAGTGCTTCATTCCCAGATAGCACAAAAATATTGCCCAATATATATACAAAGACATAAAAGGACGTATTAATATTTTAAAAATATTTAAATACCTCAAAAAATCCTTTATTTGAGCAGCATAGATGATATATTTCGACACGCAAAATTCGCGGTCATCTTCAGATGTTTATTTTGCTGCTCTGTTGACCATAGTCTTCATCCGTTTCCACATCATCTTCCTCAGTGCTTACGTCATGCTGTCGTCGATTTCTATCTATTACGCGCACGCACATGGATAACCCAGTAATACCTAATACCTTAAAAATCACCAAAATAGCACCTTATAACTCGCATAACTACGCATTAAAAAGAGAAGCCCTAGAAATCATAGCCTCTAACACTGCCATTAACGAAAGAGAGCACAGCATTATACCGAAAGACTGGCAACATATAATAGATAGAAATCGACAACAGCATGACGTAAGCACTGAGGAAGATAATGTGGAAACGGATGAAGACAATGGTCAACAGAGCAGCAAGATAAACATCTGAAGACGACCGTGAATTTTGCGTGTCGAAATATATCATCTACGCTGCTCAAATAAAGGATTTTTTGAGGTATTTAAATATTTTTTAAATATTGGCCAATATTTTGAATATCTCTGAATGTCAAACATCTAATTTATGATATCTGCTAATATTCACAGATGTAATTCAAAATTATTATTATTTAAAAAAAGCATTTAACGAAGTTTTTTATGTTACTTATAACTTTTACATGTAGAAATAAGTATATTATAGTATTTAATTTTAGAAGTTTGTCCCTTTTTAAGAAATATAATATTTCATATCTTCTTTTTAAATATCTGATTTACATTGGCCAATGTAGTAAAAATGATATCTTTTGTACGATATTCAGCAATATTTGTTGACATTCGTTGAAACAATATCACTTTGCTGACATCTAGAGATATTGCTTGACATTCTTGAAAATGATATCCTTTTCAGACATTCAGAAATATTTCTTGATATTCGTAAAACAATATTTTTTTATATCTTCAGAATTCTCAAGATATAAAAAAATTATATGTTATTAGTATATGTTATTACTAAGTCATGTCAGTATTATGTCATATGTACGTCATTCATTTTATATCGTTTTATAAAGAGATATATCTCTTCTTACTTATAAATAAAATGTTATATGTAATGAAAACAACTTTGTTAAATGCTTTATGTTTCAATAATAATTACATCTGTGAATATCAATAGATATTGTAAATTCGAAATTTGACATTCAGCACCATTGAAAATATTGGCCGATGTTCATAGAATATTGATCAACATTTTTATGTAACACTCTCAGAAGTAAAATTCTCATTTTTGACAATTCAGCAATCCTCGAGCTCTGTTTCGTTAATTTTGACAATAATTTCGTCAAAAGATCGTATGAAATTTAAAGAAATGCAGACACTCAAAAATATGACAAAATATTTTCCCGTGCTTCTCAATTGGCAATGGCAACGCAAACGCATCTCAGCTCATTATTTTTAATAAAAACAAGCTGTGGACGACCTGTGGTTCTGAGCTAATATATCTTGTTAAAAGCTCTGTAAAATAAAAGATTTGTATTTAATAACATTTATATCTATATTTTGTACTTCGTGTTGTATTTTCTAATAATACAGTAGAGAGTCAAAAATCCGCACATCTCGGGACCAGAGGTTATGTGGATTTTAGGATTTGGCAGATTTTTGAGCCCATAAAAAATCATATTCAATTTGAATAATAAAAGCAGAATACTAATCAAACTAAACATATACCAGTGAATAATAACACAATTTTACTTGTATATTATTAGGTATATAAGAATAATACTTAACATTAAAAAAATATTTATAATGAAAACAATAAATGAAAATTAAAAAATATTCATCAAATCTATACAAAATCTGTTCACATGCAGTTTGTTTTAAGCTACACTTGAACATGCACACATATATCATTGAGATTTTATTTTTTTCTTTTTGTCTATTGCAAATAGTCTTCAATTCTTATTTTGTAACACAAATAATGCTAATACTTCTAAATATTAGTGATGTTAGTTTTAATCATAGAAATCAATCTCGTAAATCTTAAGTGCTTAATTTGTTTGTTTGGTTTAAACCTATTGCTTAGTGTAGAGAAGTCAAAATAAGTATTTTTAATAATCAGTCAGTTGTTTCCTGTGGTAAAATTTGTATGTTTATTAATCAAAGCAGCAAACTTGTCAATTTATTGCAGAATGTATAAAGTTAAATATTTTGATAATTGTTTTAATTTATAAAAGCATAGGCACCAAAAGGTTTAGTTCTTGAAATTCTAAAATAGTGAAGGAATTTTCAAATTAACTTTCTTTAATGCAACACTTTGAAATAGTCGGTAGATATTACTATGCTCAACTAATATTATCACTAGGTCGCCACACAATTACTATCGAAAAAATTCAGCAAACGAAAAGAGAACAAAAAATTCTTTTAATTTTAATTTGTAATTATAACTTGCTTTACATTTATTAATCAACATGTATACTGTATGAATAAAATTGTTTTATTATTAAGCTATAAATTTGCAAAATTATTCATTATATAAGAATAGCATGCATAGGCATAGTTTGTATGTTTATAATTAACTTTTAAAATTCAAAGTGTTAATTATGAATTTTGACATCATATATAAACTTATAAGCTAAGTGTTAGAAACATAGGAATAAAGCAAAACATAACATACGCAGTAAATTAACAAGTTTGAAAATAATTATATTAATCTATATTTATTACACTTGTCTATCAATAATTTTGTAGCTATTTATTATTATTATTGATTGAGTAAATATGTATACCTGTTTACAGTTTGAACTAATAAATGAAAAAAAAAAAAAAGAAAAAAATCTGTACTTATAAATTCCTTCTGGAAATGTATGAATATTTACATTTCTCTTGCCTCATGTTAATTATGAGAATTTAAGAAGCTTAATTACATATTAATTATAAATTAATTGCTGAATAATATAAAAATATTACTTTTTTTTTTAATGCACATGAAAATTAATACTTCATAATGAATTTTTAAAAGCCTAAAGTTTTGTTTTATATTAATCAAAACGTTATTATAGTCTTTCTCAAAATCTTTTAATCTGTTTACCTTTTTTAAACATACTTATAAATGATATCTTATTAAAAACAACTAAATTTTTAAAGTACCACATAACTAAATTTAACATATATTATATTAAATTAACTGTTTAACGTTCATTGCTTTCGCAGCAAAATCTAAGAATTTTTATGCAACAGTTCCCCCTAGTCCAAAATCCCTACACTACGTTTCAGAAAATTTTTAGAAATTCTAAAGTTATTCCGAAATACTAGGAAAAATGTGGGGACTATGTACAGCATGTTTAATCAGATAGAATAAAACTAGATGCATAACATTTTAATGCATGTTTTTTAGAAAAAAAATTCTAAAAAGCGATTTCCCTATTAAAATTTTTAAGTGATCTAACTGGTAATCCCCCTCCTATTTTCCCCAGCTGAATTAATTTTAAACCAAACAAAATCTCTCTCAAATTGATTAAGCATCTTTTTTAGAATTATCAGAGTTTCCAAGGGAGGATCTGAACCTCATCCCAATGGTGCTAGGTATTTTGGAAAATTACTGACACAGTTTTACTTTATGCATCTACAATTTAAAAATAACAAAATATTTATCTTTTGTTCAGTCGATTGACCATTTAAAAATTTTTGTTAAGTTTTTATCTAACTAAAATCGATGTGGTGAAACTTATTCGTAACACTTTTTTACAAGAACTTGCGTACACAAATTATTTTTTTAAACATTTATTTTGAATTTTCTGTTGGACTATCTAAGAAATATCTAAGAAATAGTTGAACCAATGAGCTATATTGAATATTGAATAAAATAAAAAACCTTTTTTATTTATTTTTTTATTTGTAGAAATTTTTGTCATTTTTAAAATGTACTATATTATGCCTTTGTAATGTTGCATGTTTCCATCCCTCAAAAAATATTCTTTCTTAAAGTTTTTTTTTTTTTTTTTTTTAAATCACTTTTTATAAAATTTTGAAATTTCATTTAGTTTGTTATTTTGTTCGAGTATGACCTATAAAGGTGTCTGCTGGGTTTTCTTTCTGCCACAGGTATTTTTAAAGATTAGGTTTTGTGGGTTAGTACAATAGACCTCTGGTTGCAGTGCTTGGTTTCATGACCTATAAAACAACACTTTTTATACAGTGCATATTTTACTCATTACCATGCTCCTTTAATTTTACGTTTTGATCATTAACCCGTAAAAAGTAATGATATCAATACAAAAAACCCTTAATGGGTTAAAAGTTTGTGACGCAGCACTGAACTTTATGGCTATAAGGTTTAGAAATACGGGTCTTAAAAATAATGATATCAAATTTTCAGTGACGCTTTGATATTAATTAAATTATACATAGATTTTCTTATTTGAATTTGCTTTTTCCTTTTATTTATATTTACAGTGTAAACGTTATTTTCAAGATAAAATAATATATAGCATTTACTCATTGATACCTTTCCATTCACATCTCTTATACTATGAAAGCATGTGTTTTAAAAGAAATTATATGAAATTCCAGTAACGCAGTGGTGTTACATTAAATGATTTGTTTTTAAATTTCACTTTCCTAATAAATTTCGTAGTAATATATGGAAGTATCATAGCATATTTTGAGAGAATATAACAATAATTCATAATGAAATTTGAAAGACTAAAGTTTTGTTTTCTATAATCAAAATGTTATAACAATGTGTTTTTTCAAAGAACATCAATCAATTTACTTTGAAAATATTTTTATGAACTATATTTTGTTAAACTAAATTTTTATGCAACAAACTATATAAATGTAGGTTTTTGACAGATTTTGACAAGGAGGTTTTTGACATGACAATTTAAACCATGGTTAAAACCAACAAAAACTGTCACATGTTAAAAACCCGCCAAACCCAAGTTTAACTTTTTTTTTTTTTTTAATACTTTTTATATTACCAAATTAAAAACTTAAGTTTTATTACTATCAAACAGTATAAAGTATATTTATTGGTATTATCAGCTTTGAAAATGGGATGTATCAGTATCGGCATTTTAAAATTTAGAAAAAAATGATATCCCCAAAATCTGCACAACCTGAGGACGGATAGAGATTCTGTAGGCTTTAAAGTGGTGGCTCATGGGCCAAATTTTACCTTGAAGAATTAACTTGTAGGCCTTCTATTAGTTTTATCTCTTTTTTTTTTTTTTTATTCATTGCAGTTATTCAGACATTAGTCCTAGTTGAATCAAAGCCATACATCTTGAGCATATAAACATGTATTCATTTGTAAACTAAATTAACTATGTACTCTATAAATGTTTTTATGTATTCTTTTTCTTTTTAATTTTAAATTAAATATATTAAGGCTGATTCCTTCGTTCATTATATGGCATAAATGTCTGGAATTTTTATATGGAGAATCATTAAGACTTGTAGTAAAAACTCATTCAGTAATAGTCAATCATTAAAAATGTCAAAGCGCTTTAGGCAGTTTATGATACCAGTTATAAAAAAGCTTCCTTTATTTTTAATAGCGCTTCCATAAACTTAAATAAATTAAAATAAAACATTAAATTATGAATATATAAATTAAAAATAATAAATAATACAATCTAAATAAATTTTAGCTACATAATCAAATATTACATGTAAATATTTCTTTTTAATTTTATTTTTAATGCTTCTTTATATAGGTTTTCTTTTGCTATCTTTTTACGATGCCTTGGCCTCCTGTTTCAAAGCTACGAGAATGATGGCTTGAATTTCAAATATTTTAATGTAAATACTAAAGGATTTTTTTTATTTTTATTATTCGTTTATATGTCATTCAAGTTTTAATCTAGCTTTTAATCATATTACTTGTTTATTTTTATATTTCCCCTGCTTTTTTATTTTTTTAAATGGTAGATAAACTTGAAATTTTTTCACTTATAAAATATGATTCTCTATTGTGTACAGTGCTTGTGAAATATGGTTGCCATTGGCGACTAATATATTTTATTGTTTTATGAAAACGAACTATTTTATGAAAATTTGACCTACGTGAAGGACAATGTGCAACAGGACCGATTATTAGTGATCAGTTGCAGTCAGCTGTTGATCGTCACTGTTCATCGGATGCACACAAATAAATGATCGGGCCTCCTATTAAAATTTGTATTTTGATGTATTGTGCTCCTAGCAGATTTTTCTTTTACTTTTTTCTTAATCTTTGAGCTCACCCTTTGAATTGTGTATATACAAATTTTCACCTCAGTCTGCACATTAGTTATACCTACAGAGTATTGTAATTGGGCCAAGTTGAATTACAATCACCCAGTACGTAAACTAAAAAGTAGTGATCTTTAATCTGCAAAAGACTTGGTCCGAAAAGTTGCAGATTTCACAAAGTCTACTGTTCCAGAATGAGGTTTCAAGGAACACAAACACAACACCTGCTACATTGTCAAAAGCTAGCAATTTAACATATTTCAAAAGGTGTGCTAAAGGCAATCATGTAAAAATTAGTCTTGTTACTTTTCCTCGAGAAAAAATCAGTCATGCACTTGCTTTTCAGGTTGGTTGGTTGAATGCCTTTTTCTGGCGCAAGGTCCAAAGTAGGACATGCTGCGCCAAACAAACCGGTAAAAGAAAAAATAGCCTCTGAATGGGTTTTACCCATCCAGAAAGTTCTTAAAAGAAAAACACAGGAGAAAAAAGAAAACCTATATACAAGATAAAATCAAAAAATAATAAAAACAGTGTATACAATAAAAAACAAATGTAAAATAGGATGAATTTGTAAACAATAAAATCAAATGTCGAAGTAAAAACTAGCCTCTTTCAAAAAATTTGTCAAGTGATGATGAGGATTTGCACCTAAAAGGCTTGTCAGATTGGGTGAAGATGAATTAAAATAATGTCGATAAAGATGACGAAGGCAAGGGCAGTCGGTGAGAATATGGCGAATGGTTAGTGCACTAAAATGGCATTTTGGACAATCAGGTTGTTGTTCTCCAAGCAATAAGTATTTATGTGTGAGTCTTGAATGCCCGATTCTTAGTCTGGTAATAATGACATCACATTTTCTAGGGGAGAGTGTAGGCCAGATTGAAATTTGAGGTTTTATTACTTGCAATTTGTTATTGGTTTGGTTATTCCACTCCCTTTGCCAAATATTTTTAAAATAGCTTTTAAGTGTGTGCTTCATGTCATCATATGGTACAGGACAGTTCAAAAGAATAGAAGCCTGCCTTGCGGCTTTGTCTGCTGCTTCATTGCCTTTTATGCCAACATGACCAGGAACCCAGCAAAACAAGATGTCAAATCCCTTTTTCAGAAGGTCGTTGTAAGTTTTTAAAATTGAAGTGAAAGATGGATTACAAGAGGTAGATGAAAGAGAACAAGAACACTCTTTGAGTCTGTATATATAATGAATTTACGATTTGGATGAGATGAAATAAAATTAAGGGCAACCTCAATAGCTAAAAACTCTGCAGAGAAAATGGGAAAATGAATTAGGGAGTTGATAGCTAAAAGTGGTGTTACCTATGACAACACCACAGCCGACTTTATTAGTGGTCTTGGATCCGTCGGTAAAAATCTCGACGTAGTCCTTATAATGGGAGCGATGAGATAAGTAAAGGGACTGAAAAATAGAAGCATCAGTGTTAGACTTGTCAAACCCATTGAACGGATGAAGACAAGAAATAATCTGGAAATTCCAAGGTGTCATGTTTAAAAGAGGCTGAGGACGAACTTTGGTATGAATGTGAGAGGTGCCAGCAAGAAAGTTCTTAATTCTAAGAGCGAAATGTGGGATGCAAGATGGGCGATTCACATAAAGATTATGATCGTTACTATTTAAAAGTGAATGAAGTGGATGATTAGGATGTGAGAGAATGCGAAAGTACAATTCACATGAAAGTCTTTGTCTGATGGAGAAGGCTCCACACAGTCAGCATATAAACTAAAGACAGGAGAAGTACGGAAGGCTCCTGAACAAATTCTTAGTGCACTATGATGTGTTGTGTCAAGTCTCTTCAGGTAAGAATCGGGTGCTGATCCATAAACATGGCAGGCATAATCAATTTTAGAGCGAATAGCAGCTCTATATATTTTTAGGAGAGATGGACGATCGGCACCCCAAGAAGTATTAGAGAGGACTTTTAGAATATTAAGAGCTTTGTCACATTTAATTCTTAAATGTAAAATATGTGGTTTAAAATTCAATTTTCTGTCAAAAATAACACCCAAGAAGCGAGTCGGTAAAAATCTCGACGTAGTCCTTATAATGGGAGCGATGAGATAAGTAAAGGGACTGAAAAATAGAAGCATCAGTGTTAGACTTGTCAAACCCATTGAACGGATGAAGACAAGAAATAATCTGGAAATTCCAAGGTGTCATGTTTAAAAGAGGCTGAGGACGAACTTTGGTATGAATGTGAGAGGTGCCAGCAAGAAAGTTCTTAATTCTAAGAGCGAAATGTGGGATGCAAGATGGGCGATTCACATAAAGATTATGATCGTTACTATTTAAAAGTGAATGAAGTGGATGATTAGGATGTGAGAGAATGCGAAAGTACAATTCACATGAAAGTCTGTCTGATGTCAGAGAGAGAAGGCTCCACACAGTCAGCATATAAACTAAAGACAGGAGAAGTACGGAAGGCTCCTGAACAAATTCTTAGTGCACTATGATGTGTTGTGTCAAGTCTCTTCAGGTAAGAATCGGGTGCTGATCCATAAACATGGCAGGCATAATCAATTTTAGAGCGAATAGCAGCTCTATATATTTTTAGGAGAGATGGACGATCGGCACCCCAAGAAGTATTAGAGAGCACTTTTAGAATATTAAGAGCTTTGTCACATTTAATTCTTAAATGTAAAATATGTGGTTTAAAATTCAATTTTCTGTCAAAAATAACACCCAAGAAGCGAGCAGTGTCAACAAATGAAATTGGCCTGTTATTTATTAAAATTTCTGGGTCAGGATGAAGCCCTCGTTTGCGGCAAAAATGCACACACTGTGTTTTGTCAGTAGAAAATTTAAAACCATTTTTATTTGTCCAATTAATTATGTTTTTTATAGCAAGTTGTAATTGACGTTCTATGAAACACATGTCATTTCCCTGGCAAGAAATTTGCAGGTCGTCTACATATAAACTCCCATGGACACTTGGAGGCAATTGTTTAAGAATATTGTTTATTTTTAAAGAAAAAAGTGTAACGCTCAAAACACTGCCTTGAGGCACACCCTCCTCCTGAAAATAGAAATCTGAATAAACTGATCCTATTCGAACTTGAAAGCATCTGGTCCTTAAAAAGTTTTGAATGAAAATGGGGAGATTTCCTCGAAAGTCCAGATTAAAAAGATCTTTTAAAACACCATAGCGTCATGTCTTGTCATAAGCTTTTTCTATATCGAAAAAAATTGACACCAAATGGTTACGTCTCACATTAGCTTTGCGGATATTTGTTTCTAATAATAAAATATTGTCAACCGTAGAACGATCTCGTCGGAAACCAGTTTGCCATGGAGAAATCAAATTATTTCTTTTGAGAATAAAAACTAATCTAGTATTTACCATTTTTTCGAGTAGTTTACAAAGACAGCTTGTAAGAGCAATGGGTCTGTAATTTTTGGGGTCAGTAGCATCTTTGCCTGGCTTAGGAAAAGGAATAACAATAGCATCGTGCCAAGCAACAGGGAAAATGTTTTCAGTCCAGATCCTATTGTAAAGATGAAGGAGATTTTTAAGAGACTGTTTAGATAAATGTTTAATCATAATGTAGGTAACAGCATCAGGTCCGGGAGCAGAGTTATGGCAATGTTTCAAACTATTTTTTAATTCATTTTCTGTAAAAGGTTTATTATAGTCTGGTGAAGAACGGGAGTGAAAATTGATTGATGATTGTTCAGAGTTACGTTTATGAGACAAAAAAGGTTCGGAATATGAATTAGAACTGGAGATGTGAGATAAGGTTTTACCAATGGTGTTTGCAATATTTTTAGTAGAAGTTATAGTTTGGCCATTATCTTTTAAAAACGAAATACTTTGATTAGAATATATTCCCATTGCTTTCTTGACACGATGCCAGAGCTGTTTACTGCTTACATTGGAGGTAATGCTGGACACATATTTAATCCACGAATTTTTTTGGGAGTTTCTGCGGATTCTTCGTGCGGCTGCCCTTGCTTTTTTGAATGCGATATAATTAGCAGTAGTTGGGTACCTCCTAAAAATTCCCCAAGCTTTTTGTTGCTGTCTTTTAGCAGTATTGCATTCATCATTCCACCATGGCTTTGAATGTTTACTGAGACGCCCAGAGGATTTTGGAATAGCAATATCAGCTGCATTTATAATACAGTTTGTGACATCAGTGATTGCTCTGTTGATATCACCCTCAGTCATTTCGTGTGATAGTAGCATTTATAGTGAAAGTAGCCCAGTTGGCCTTGTCATAAATATAATGTGGATTTGTAGGATGATGATCATTAAAATTATAAAAAGATAAAAATAACGGAAAATGGTCACTGTTATGAAGGTCGTTACTAACAAAGAAATTAAAATATGGATAAAGAATAGGAGAGCAAATGGCCAGGTCTATTGCATGAAAAGTTCTAGAAGGTTCATGAAAATATGTATTTTCACCATTATTTAATATACATAAATTATGGTCAGTAATTAGGTCTTCAATGATTTGTCCCCGAGGATTAATATCAGGACTACCCCAAAGTAGATTGTGTCCGTTGAAATCACCAAGAATTACAAAAGATTTTGGCAGTTGCAAAATAAGCCTATTGAGGTCACATTGGCGAACAGTCATATTTGGCGGCAAATAAACAGTGCAGATGGTGATAAGTATGTGTATATGGATCTGAACAGCAATAGCCTGGATGTCTGTATTTAATATGATATTAGAGTGTGGGACATTATTAGAAATTAAAAGAGCTACACCACCTGTAGCTCTGTCAGAATGTGTAAAATCTTTTCTAAAACACCGATAGCCACGGATTTTAACATTATCGTGTTGTCTTAAGTATGTTTCCTGGAAGGCGAAGCAGATAGGTCGATGATCAGAGATAATATCTCTGATTTCATCTCGTTTACTTATAAAACCTCGGAAATTCCATGAAATGAAATTAGTCATGGTTTTTTTTTTTTTTTAGATTATAACATCCACGTCATTGTCCTCTGATGCAGTAGACATACTATCCTCCACATCAGAAGGATGAAGGCTGATTGTATCATTTTGGTTTTTGATGTTCGTTTTATTAGTTTTATTTAATGTTGGAGTGGGTATTTTTGTTACTTTCTTTTTCTTTATGGTGCTGAGACGGGAGGGAGAGTTAGTGTGTTTTTTGGAGGCAGAGTTATGACCTCTGTCAGACAACTTGCTTTTAAGAGTTTGTGGAGTTTTATTAAAATTTCCTGATTTAGATGAAGAAGCCTGTGAGGAATTTGAAGCCCGATTTTGATTGGATTGTAATTTTGGGGTATTGACAACTGTAGTTTCAACAGGATAGCTAGTTTTGGGAAGACTGTCAGTTTGTGTTGCTGTAGTCTGATAGGTTTTTTTGGTAACTATGGCGGCAGCATATGATTTTCCAATGTAGGGGTTCTTGATTCTACTATTTTTCTTGCTTCTGGATATGATGTATTTTGTATTGTTTTAACTGTTTGTATTTCCTTTTCCATTTTCCACTTTTCACATGACTTTGAATAAGATGGGTGATCTTTTTTACAATTCACACAACAGATTGGGGCTTTGCAATTTTCGCTATCATGACCAATAGCACCCCCAGACAGCACATCGCCTCCCCAGGATATCTTCAAGATGTCTTCTGGATGAAAAGACATCCCAGAAACGTCCTTAAGATGTACGGTGGATAAGTTAAGCCTAACTGTGCTGTTAGGGACTGCAGCGGGCACATGTTAATTTTCCACGGCATGAGATTTTAGAGTGACCAAAACGTTGGCAGTTGAAACAGCGTAGAGGATTAGGAATGTATTTACTTATGGGGCATTCAAGGTAACCAGCCTTTATGGAGCGTGGTAATTTAGGGGAGTCTATTGTTAGAATGATGTGCTTTGTTGGAATAGGCTTATTGTCACGGAATATAGAGATACGTTTTACTGCAATAACTCCTTGGTCTTTCATGTTTTCTAGAATTTCGGATTCTGAGACATATTGAAGATCTGACTCTGAGATGACACCGCGGCAGATGTTTAGTGTTCTGTGTGGACTAACAGTTACTGGTATGTTTCCAAATTGGGTACTTTTCTTAAGATTGTGTGCCTGTTTTTCATTTTCTACCTCAATCAATAATTCGCCTGATCTAAGTTTCTTTACCGACTTCGGATCACCTATAATAGACTGCAGTGCTTTCTGTATCAAAAAAGGAGACGTTTGAAAAAAGTCTCCTCCATTCCTCTTAACCACAAAAAATCTAGCTTCGCACTTCCCAAAAACATTATTCTCACTTAACGTTGAAGAAAATTCTTCTACTCTATCTGCCCATGATTTACCTTTTGAACTAGCATTAGCTTGGCCCGAGCCAGACGCATTATTCAAAACACCTATATTTGTAGCCATAATTAGAGAGATAAGGAAAAAAGGGGTGAGTGTTTCTTCCAACACACAAACGCAAAGGGTTTTTAAGAATCCTCTCTGGGACACCCATAACCACTCACCAGCTACCAGGTCGCCGACCCAGTTTAGGAACCACATGTGGCAGTCGTGTTAGTCCGGTGTTTCTCGTTCGAGTAGTCACCGTTGTCTCACCTTCACCAAGGGCACCAGTCTCCCAGTGTGATCCCAAGGCTAGACTGCCGTGGCACCATCACCAAAATCTTTGTCCCAATAGCCAGCGCTACACCAACACCGGACTTTACTTGGTTATTGTATTACAGGTTAGTATATAGATTTTTTTTTTTTTTTTGCATTTTTCAGTTTTATTATTATTATTTTTTTTTACATTTTTTTTTTTTTTTTTATATAACAACCAACACAGGAAAAAAGAAGGTGAGTCTGAATATAGCAAAAAACAGGTTAGTAAAAAGAGGTGAGTGGTACTATATTTTTGTGCTTTTCAAGAATTTTTTTTTTTTTTTTTTTTTTTAGAAGAACAAAACAAGAATGGACCAAGAACCTATTGGCAAAGAAAACAAGAAAAAACAACCCAAAATTAAAACAAGAAAAGCAGCAAGAAAAAGTAAGTACCAAAACCCTGATTGGCAACTAAACAAAAACATAACAATAGCAAAAGAAGAAAAAGGAGGAACAAACAAGGCAAGTGGAGGGGAAAGAAAAAGATCACTCGGGCCCGGGGTGCGTGACTCCCCCTGAATACCTAAAGAAGGTACCCCCCTGGGGGTTGCTTTTCAGGTATCGCTTACCTATGGAAGCAAGTTTAGAAATAAGCGGTCATTTGGTGTATTTTGCAACCAGATTTTCCATTTCGATGTCTAGAATTCCAATCTTAGGTGCCATATTTGTTGCCTGTTTTTTTTTTTTTTTTTTTCTATAACATTCCCGATCCTATCAGAAAGTTCCATGTAAACAAGTCTATTTCATCGTATTGCTCAAACCTGTTACTGGAGTCATAGACGATTGGCTGTTAAAATAAAATTCACCACGACTTTTCAAAGCTATGCTCTCGACATGTAGCTTGGCTGAGATTTCTAAATGAAACTGAATCTTTTGTCTCCGAACTATATGTGAATATATGAGAAGTTCTACAGTTTTTGTTATTCTACCATTGAACACTTCCGAAGGTAAAAGTGGGTTCACTCAGTTGAACCTAATAAAAGCTGATGTAAGAAATCGCATCAGTTAACAATCAAATCAAACTGAGCCAATTCTTAATTGAAAGATTTCTGTCTAGAAGATGGTATTAAATTAAGGTGAATTGAAATTAAGGGAAAATGAATTTGTAATTTTGAAATATGTAAATATTGTCAGTGTAATTGTGTTTTTACATAATCACTGTTTTTATTTTTATTTTTTTGCTCTTTTCTTCTTTTTCACATATTATTAAAAATATATATTTTTTGTAATATGTATGTTTAATATTGTCAATCTATTTACATTTTTTACATAAATATTTTTTATGCAATCTTGCATCTTGCATATATTATTTACAAAATGATGCCTTTATATATAATAGAAAAATACTACTTTAACATGTATTCATTGAAAAAGATTGAAAAAATCTAATGTCCAAATTTTATCTTCTAAATATTTTTGCAATTATTTTTTAAATATATAGTTTTGAATGCATGTTTACGGAAATTTATGACCAAGTTCCAGTTACTGCTATACATGTTATATAAAATTTACAAATAAATATTTCTAAATTTTACTACTATAAATGTTTAAAGTAAAAAAAGTTAAGTCGAATTTCATGAAAGTCTGTTTAGCTTAACTGAATAACAACACACATACACACACAAAAAAAATTTTTTTTAATGTTCTGGATTGTATTTTTTTTTTTTTTTTTTTTTTTTTTTTAAGTAAAATGTGTAAGTTGAGATACGTAAAAATGTCTACCTTTTTAGTCAAAAAAGCATTTAAAAACTATATACATAAATTTTTCAGCATGTATAAGCAGTACCTGGGAACAAAATTTTATGAAACGGTCACAAAATTTTACTGATAGTTAAAAATATCTTATCTAAATCCCCCAGTTTTTTTTTTTTTTTTTTCATGTTTTCTAACTCAGCTGTGTTTTATTCATATGAATAAAATTTTAAAATAAAGTATCGTTTGACTGAGCGGAGTAATTTTATTAAAGCCAGAAACATATTTTTATGCCCAAATACTTTTTCCAGTCAGTCTGTTTTATCGCCTGCTATAGATAATTTTATAGTAATAACAAACATTATTTCCTGGGGGGAGGGGTTGGATCATCAAAGGGGGTATGAAAAGTTTAAAGTTTCCTGGGCACAAAAATTTGCTACTCGGACCCTGTATTGTGTACCATAAGAGAGAGGAAAATCAAACCTTTTAAACATTGTAACAAAGAAATTGACTAAACAATTATTTACATATGCTGTTAAAAAAAAAAAAAAAAAAAAAAATGAAAAAGGCAAAAAATAATGTTTTTTCTAAAGTTTTTTTTTTTTTAAGGAGTTATTAGTGGGTAAAGATTGGACAAAGATCTCGACAAAATCAAGTGAATGTTTCCAGTAGACTTGTTTTACACATGACTGATGATGAAGTGTTGAATTTGAGCACTGATGGTAGCAAAGATGATGTTGAGCCTTTCTCAAAGTGTGCTTAGAGACAGTCTATAATATATTTACTTTTATGTCATTCGTACGTGTTGATACAAAACTCTATGTAAATAAAAAAGAAATTTTTTCTGAAATAAAAAAAAAAAAAAAGTTTTGTATTTTTATTGTTTATATTGTATTTGTAAAAATTTTCTGTTTTGTTCATATTTTGAAATAAATGCATGCATTAGTACTTTCAAACTTTTGTTTGTTTATTTTGTATATTAATTAATTTTAATTTCAACTTTCAGTACTTCTTAATTTAAAAGAAAATGTAAAGTTGAATGTTTGTGTTATCTATTTCTGCTTATTCAGGCATAACCAATCTCATTTGTACCCAAGTGTTGCCAGGCTTCCTTAAAATTTGCTGATGCCCTGTTTTAACCATAGAAGAGCCATAACTGAGATTAAATATTTGTAAAAGCATTTCAAATAATTAGGGGGTAAAAATTCAAAATACATTTTTGAAAATCCAAAATACTTTTTAAAAAATATTTTATGACTTTTTTATTTTTTTGTGTGAGTGTAATCTGAGTTGAAATTTCAGACCCTGATTTAAATCTAGTTTTTTGTTTTAAAGAACAGGTAAATAGACTATTGAAAGCATAAATTATTTAATTTAAAAAAATTATAACAATCAAAATATTTTAGAAATTGTTATTTTGATTCAAATAAATAAATAACCATTTTCATTTAATAGGTTTTCTTTATTTAATTCTTAATTTTCATTTTCTTTTATACATTTTGGTTTATAACTTGTGTATTCAAAATAGACTAAACATACATACAGTATATATGTGCATTTCTGATAGATTGGAGTGGAAAGGAAAAACCTGTGGGAAAAACAGCAGACCTGTTAATCGAACCTGAGCCTTCTGCTTGATGTGTGGATGCTCTAACCATTGAACTACCCTGGCTGATAACCAGCTTGGCATTTCTCACATAATATACTTCGGCAAGGTCACCGAGTCTGCAAACACGCAGCTATTTCAAGTGACAAATTGATCACGGCACAACTCCAATTGGCCACAAAATTTTAATTTAGATATTTTATACATCAACATTGAAAATTGAAGAGCTTGTTTCCAAATGGCGTTAAGTCATTTTTTTTCAGTCTTGAGAAAACGTGGTTTTGTTATGTAAGATTTATTATTGAATTTAAGGAAAAGGTAATTTTTCCCAGTAATCTATTGATGATAATAACTTTAAATTACATGTTTAAAAAAAATCCTGACAGTATAGTTATTTAGAAATAAAAAAAGAAATGACTTAACTCCTTTTGGAACAAAACTATGACTTACGCCCTTTTGGCACAAACAAATAATGAAATGAAATGACTTACTTCCATGTAAATACAGTATAAATTTTAGCTATACAATTTTGGAAGGTAGTTACTACAAATCTTCATTTACAAATTCTATTTTGCCATCTTTATCATTATTTTCCTTTGTGTTAGCATTATCAGTATCATTGCAAGATTATTCATAAAAATAAAAACATTCGTGCACTTTGTTAATTCCCAAAGCGTTAAGTAATTTTAAAACATCTGTTTTTCTTTGCTTGTTTCATATTGTTTTTTGTTTTTATTTCAGAAGGGTCGCACGGGAGAATTTTGTCCCTTGTTTTAAGATTTGGCTGCAAAACGAACCACAGTACATTGTCTTGAGTCCCAAATCTCTCTTCGTAATTTCCAGTACTTTTGCCTCTGAAATCAAGAAACCTTGTTTGCTTTTCAGACGACTATGTGCAATTTTTTTCCAATCTAAAATATTCCACTGCTTCTTATAATCGAAAAGATTTCCAACCTTAGAGAAATGTTCAAAATATTCATTAGAAAGTAAAATTGTATCAGCTTTCTTTAAACTAGTCTCCACTCATCCGAATCGTCTATCTGCTGATAAGTAGGAGTGACCATGCACTGGTAAATACTATGTGAAGGTGTAGTATTTTTGAACAGCCACTGCTGAAAACATTCCTAACATGGTATAATTTTTATTTGTGTGGTAAAACCCGATTTTGCATCAGGTCAAAACATATTATAATTTCATCTTCTCCTATAAGCTTTTCCCCTAAAAGTAAATAATTTTTTTTTTGCTCCAATGATTATGAATCAAAATTTCGGTTAACAGGGTCTTTTCTTTTTTCTGTATAATTTTTCTGAATTCATTTTTATCTTTTTCCTAATACAGAAGGAACAAATGTCTTTTTACGGGGTTCTAAAACCAAAATTAAAGTATTTACAAACACATTGTAATAAAGGTTAATACATTCATCTTTATATTTTTCTATGGGGAAAAAAAAACTGTCTTAGTGTGACAAACTACAACAACACTTTTTTCCTTCCTTTTGACTTTTCACCCAAGGTTAGACACCACGTGATCTCAAGGCACGCTACAATTGGTTAAACTTGACTTAATCCTTTTTGGTTTCTCACTTTCACTTTCTGTTTTCATAATGACTAAACTTTGTTTGGAACTTCTACTTATAAAAAATATATTGTTAGACATGTGCTGCGATCTTTTGTATCGAAAAGTCAAATTTTGAAATTTTTGACTTAACGCCTTTTGGAAACAAGCTCTTCAATTCATTTCTGATAGAATTGAGTGGAAGGCTGATTATTTATACTATCTGAGTGAAAAATACCAGGGCTTAAAACAACCCAGGCCTTCCGCTTTTTTGGTGATATACATTAGTTTATTTAAGTAGAAGGCTAGGTTCGATTACCGGCTCTGGTATTTTTCACATAATAATTGGTATAAAAAAATCAGCCTTTCACTCCAATATACTAGAAATGAATTTTCAAGGTTGATGTATAAAATTTCTAAATAAAAATGTATGTATCTATGAAATAGCTTCAAAAAATTTTATGCATAGTTCATAAAATTTTGTGTTATTCAGAATCACTCTTATGCTATTGTGTATAAATAGCGAATAATGAGGAATTAAGAAGACATCAAAAGCTAACTTCAGTTTTTTTTTTTTTTTTTTTATGATTACAATGCTAATGTATATTCTAGAAGCAAAAAGTGGCTCATTAAAGGACCACTTCACTCACAGTCGCCATATAAGTTGAAGCTAATATTATTCTATGGGAAATTTTCTTTATTTATAACTAATTAGCTAATACATATTTTTAAATTCTGTTTTCACATTTAGAAAATTCCGAACTGTTAAATTGATGCTCTTTTTCAAAAAAAAGTATTTTTTTTATTTTTACTATTTTATTTTGAAGCTTTAATATGTGAAATTTTTCATAATAAAATATTAAAAATAAAAAAAATTGTTTTTAAAAAAGGAGTCAGAGTGTCAATTTAACAGTTGCGAATTTTCTGAATGTAAAAACAGAGTTCAAAAATATATATTAGTTAATTAGTTATAAGTAAAGAAAATTTCCCATAGAATAACACTGCCTCCGGCTTGTGAAGAGAGTCGTTAAGGTTGCACTACAAATTCTGTGTTTCTTCCTTCCTATGTTAGTCTATGGGACTTTCGATGCTTAGTTTTATAACGATCTGTCATTGAAAAATGAAGTATTTTGAAAGTTATTCTTTGGACTTTTTTTTTTTAGCTTAATGAGCTAAAAAAAAAAATTAAATCAATTGATTAAAGAAAATGCTCATTGATTATGCTCAAAGAGTAATATTTGTTAGTTATAGAATATTACTCAATTCAATAACTATTGAATATTAAACAGAATACGAAAAGTTTCATTGAATAATATGTGGAAGAATGGTTGAAACTGACTGGCATACAGCCATCAACTCTGATGTTCTGAAATGTTAGAAAAAAAAAAAAAAATTATTTCTCTCAATATATATTCAGATAAAATTCAGATTTCCCAATATTGATATACATTTTTTGGTGATATACAGTCGACAGCAAAAGTATCTGGGCATTAGCCAATAATTCCGATATCGAAAAAGTACACTTAATACTGTTTTGTTAAATAAATCCTTGTCTGGTCATGTTCTTAGACTGACTAAGAACATAACTCGACATTAGTTTATTTAACAAGTCGTATGAAGTGTACCTTTTTTGTACAGGGATTATTGCTAGTGCTCGGATACTTTTGCTGCTGACTGTTTATCACCAAAAAATATATATTGATACTGGGAAACAATATTCACGAATCTAAGAAATTGATATTGAAAAGTATCAAAAAATGTTATTCAGAAATATTCGAAAAAAATATTTTAATATCATGAAGTAATATTCAAAGACCTCAAAAATAGATATAGCTGACTATCTAGAAATATTAGAAAAAAATATTTTTAAATATCCAGAAGCAATATTTGAAAATGTTATTCAGAAATATTAGAAAAAGGTATTGAGAAATATCTTGGAACAATATTCAAAAATCTATAAAATAGATATTACTAAATATTTAAAAATATTATTCAGAAATAACAAAATATAATATCAGGCAATATCTGAAAATGGTCTGTGCATATAGCTTAGAATCTAGAGTTTAGCAGACATGGTACAAGCTTACAGAAAAAAAGGCGGAACTTTTCACGAGTTCTCGCCCCCTCTCAAAAGTGGTATCAGGCAACTGACAATATAAATTTTATAATAAAAATAATGTTAAATCTGATTGCATACATATATATACACACAAACAAAATCAGAACAATAAATACACATACTTGAAAATAAGTTTATTCTATAGAAGCATTGTTTGCTGGGGCAATTGATTAGCAAAATAATGTAGTTCATTAGGAAAATGCAGTTGAAGTGCTATTTCTTTTTCATTTTCTCGAAGTTTGAATTTGACATTTCTTGAAAGGAAATTGCTAATAATATATTGCACAAATTCAGGCTGACCCTTCCCCCCTACTACACATGTCCAAAAAGTTTTAATGCAGATTTGGATTGATCCCAAGAATCAGTGGCGGCTCGTGCACTGAAAATTGGTGAAGAGGCACACTGTATTTTACGCTGTATTCATTTATAGAATATAAATTTACATTTAAATAAGTATTTTTAGTTAAGACCATGCTTAATAAAAATTATGATTAAAAATACTTATTATATTAAATACTTGTTATTTTTGAGCTCTTCACTCATTTTCGGTTCACGAGCCGCCACTGCCAAGAATAATAATCTTCAAGCCTAAAAAGTAACACGTCTGAGTTTATTCAACAATTAATCAGTTTTAACCTGACTACTCAAGAACTTATTTTCATGATTAGAGGATTAATAAGAAATTTCAAGCAGGTACTATAATCAATTCATGTTTTGCATAATACATTCTGATTATTTATTTATGTATTTTTTAAAATCTGGGTGGATGATGCTTTAATTTTTTATAGAAATTTCAGCCCAATTTTTTACTTTCACATTATTGTAAAGAAAATATGGTAATCATAAAAAAGTTGACTGAGATTTATGTACACTGATGGAAAAAAAATCCCAACACCAGGAAGGAGCTGCGCTAGATAAACGAAATTTGGTAGGCGTGTTTATACATCTGAAAGATGACGTCGATTCAAATTTCGAGCTACGTGCATAAGTGTGGCGCTAGTAGCGACACTATGAACATGCAAATGAGGTTTACTTTAAATAAGCGCTGTATGGTTCGTGATCGTTATTTACAGTTGAGATTTGACATAGTGGGTTAATGTTAGTCAAGGATGCTTCTAAGAAGACGAAGAAGCCATTATCAACAGCTCACTGAGTTTGAACAAGGTCGTGTAGTATGGCTACGAGAAGGTGGGTTTTCTTTCCGCGATATTGCAGAAAGACTTGGCAGGAATGTACCCACTAAGCATGAGTGTTGGCAGCAGTGGTCAAGGGAAGGTACTGCCTCAAGAAGACCGGGTTCCGGGCGGCCACGTGGCACTACTGAGAGGGAAGACCGCCGTGTTCGGCGTATGGCTGTGGCTAATCATACTGCATCTGCAGCTGAAATTCGAGCTTCAATTGGCACCACAGTGACACAATGAACTGTTACAAATCGGTTACTTCAAGGACAGCTCCGAGCCAGACGCCCTCTAGCGTGCATTCCACTGACTCCGAACCACTGCCGTGCAAAATTTAAAGCAAAGTGCGAGCAAGCTGGTAATCTCAAGACATTTTAAATTGTACCAAGATAATGATCCGAAACATACTGCTGATATTTGCAAGTTATGGGTCCTCCACCACTGTCCTAGTGTGATAAAGACTACCGCACAAAGTCCAGACCTTAACCCCATTGAACATGTGTGGGACTATCTGCAGCAAAATTACATGAACACAAAATTTCTAACAAGCAGGATTTTAGAAAACATTTCTAAGAGTGGGCCAAAATCGATGGATCGTTTTGAAAAAAAATGACCCAATCCATGCCAAATAGACTACGAGAAGTCATAAAAAGCAAGGGCGGTCCAACAAGATATTAACTTTTAAGTTTGGATTGTTTTTCTTAATTTATTAGGTAGTGTCCCAATACTTTTTTGAGCACGTTTATTTACTAGATTTCTTTTGTTTCCAATTATAACTATAATTGCATTACTATATGAATTTTGTTTGAATTATTATGATTTGTATTTATCAAAATAACATTTACTTCTTATTTTTGGTTTCATTTGTATATTTAAGTAAAAAATTATGATAAAAATCTGTGAACTTGTAGTGTGTCCCAATACTTTTTTGACAGACTGTATGTTACCTAGACAAATGTACTGCTGATTTTCATTACTGTACAATAATTTTTTCTTGGTGTTGGGATTTTTTTTTCCATCAGTGTATGTCTATGTATATTTTTAGGTCTCTTGAGTTCATTTTTGAAATCTTTTAGGTGATGTATGTGTATGTATACTAGAAAAGATGCAAAGAAAATAGTAAATTTTAATTTAAGGAAAACCTATACAATATTCATATTTCTAGACAAATATAAAATAGGTGAAAGAATGTACTAGAAATACATTTTATCCTAGTGTGGTACACTGTATATACATGTGTGTAAACAAAGGTATAAACCAATGGGGAAACTATGGGGGCAAACACCCCTCCCCCTTAAAAGAAAATAGTTTGAAATAAATGCATTTTCACTCTTTGATCATTAAAACAAGCTATTAAGTCAGCCTGCCTTCATAAATTACCTTAGCCCTCTGGAAAGCTTTTTGGCTACACTCTTGTGTGTGTGTGTGTATATATATATATATACATAGATATTTGGGGATGGGGAAAATTTTGGGGACTGAATACGCTACTTTCATAATCAGTTTAATTTAAAAATTATAAGTGTAAGAGTTAATTTAGAAGAATCAATAAAATGATCAAAATATGTTTTATTAAAAATAATCAGAGTAATATTTTAACATTATAAAAACGAAGTATATTTCATATTCAATATAAATCCAATACCTTTACTTTTCTTCGTTTAAATAAAATATTAATTTAAAAATCCATATAACTTATAAACAAATTAGGAAGGCAAATGAATGTTTGAATGCATGTAATACACATAATAAAAAATTGCAAAGCCTTAAAATTTCATTAGTATTAAACATACTCCAAAAACTTTATGTTACATGGCATAGCAAAAGTAGAGATTTAATTGTTGATTATTTGTTCTTTTCTTTTTTCCTCCTCTTTCCTTTTCTTTATCCCCCCCCCCCCCCCGTCTCCTCTCTCTATGCATAGTAAATCCTTGTCTGGTAATTTATTTGAAAAAAATTTCATCCATTAAGAACAATTATTAAACATAACATAAAAAGGGAAGAAAAAGAAAGTGCTGCTTAGTTTTTTTTAATATAAGTAATAAATAACAATATTTATATATAATTACATAGGGTACTTTTTTAAGGCTATTCTAATAAACTATTTTGTATTTAGAGCTCGATATGTGAAAGGAAATTGATTATAGTTGGTAAAAAGTAAATACTGTACTTTAAAAATTGCACGTTTCCAAGTTCATTGAATATATAACTTTGTACATCTTTATTTTTTTATCCTATTATGAAATAATTATAAGAGAAATTTCAGAGAGAAACGTTGTCGGATCTTTCAAAGCATGAAATCAAAGCAGGATGATTATAACAACAAAACTGACAATGGGAAAAATAATTTTCTGAGGAACACTATGGAAGGAGTATCTCTGACCATTGTTAGCGGTCTCCTTTCATCCTGCTCTCAGGAGAAACTACAAATGTTTTGTTCCCCTATTCCCCTATACATAGCTATATCACTGTTGGAAAGTGTTAAAGGAATGAATAAGAAAAGGAATGTAAAATAAAGTCTTCAAATTCTAAACACCCCATTTCAGAACATAAGTCACTAGAAGTTCTTTTATCTCTTTCAACACCTCATGTTTTTTCTATTTTATTACTTCTAGACATCTTTTGTAAATAGGCTGAAAGAAGATGTACTGCGTTAGATACGTTTTTCCAGTCCTAATGTATTTTAACCATTTATGTGATAAACAACATATGTATAATAACAGCAGGTAATTTATGTTTTGAAATTTTCTCTTTGTTCTTTGCAAAAGTCTAATGACTCTACCACATATGTGCAAGAAGCAAGCTCAGATAATTATTAGTTATCCCCCCCACCCCTGCAAATACACACTTCTTTTCTTTTCCTTTTTATTGTTACAGAGTAAATAGTTTTTTTTTATTTTTTTTTTTAACCTACTTTTAACAAATATTTGTTTAGCACATGTTTAACCGTTAATTTTAAAAAGGTACCGGTATTTATATTGTTATTGAAATAGTGGTTGCTTGCTTTTAGTTTTAGTCTGAATATAATCTCGGTTCACTATAACTGTCTCCTTTCTCAGATTTATTTTTATTGTTTAGTTCAGTTGGTTTAGAGATACTTGTTATAGTGTATCAGGGCCCGAAATTTCAAACTTAGATTACACTCGCTGAAAAAAAAAGTTACTCGCCACAAAATATGATTGCCTTACTCTATTTTTACGTATAAGGTAACCAGAATTTTTTATTGGAAAAAGAGGAGAAATTACTTTTTTTTTTTTTTTTTTTTTTTTAAATAAGAAAATAGAAGACATTCAATTTTGAAAAATGGTCATTTTAGAGGACACAAAATTGAATGAAAATTATTATAAAAACCGATTCAAAAGCTACTTTACACAAGTGGTGCAAACATTTTTATCTGAAATGATGAATTTAGATCACCTTAGTACACCTTAATTTAAATTAATAATATACGGAGATACGAGAGGAAAAATCCTTAATTTTTATAGGTGTCACTGGACAATATAGATTTTTTTTTTCTTCTTTAATTATTAATTTTTGCTATAGACAAAAACTTTTTTTGTGATACTTTCATGCAGTTACACAAAAAATGTTGGTAGAATTTTTTTATTAAATTCATAATCATAAAAGAAAAAATCAAATTGGCAAATGAAAAAATCAAATTAACATTCGGTAGATGAAACGATTTGTTTTAATGAACAATCATTCTTTACCAACATTTTATAAAAATTCTCACAAGTATAATCTAAATTAGCCTTAGTAGTTAATAAGTTTTTAAAATAAGTATATAAAGGGGAATTTTTTCACAGGTCTACATTTTGTTCATTGAAGAAAACAATTGCTTTGTGGGAGCGTTTTTGCCAGGAGGACATAAAATGAATTCAATTAACTTTTGCATATTTTTGTGAGGTGGGTAGTATGTTATCATTAAGGCCAATTGGCTGCACTAGTGCTCTAAGCCTAAGTAAGAGAGTCCTCCTTGGGGTCTTTCTAAGAGGTTCTAGCCCATATTTATGCTATTTTCGGAAAAAAATGTGGAAAACTCCCAGCGGCTAAGCCAATGAGCACGACTGTGCATCAAACCCAGCGCCTCACGTATGCCAGCTTCGAGGACAGAACCTCTCGTTCAATGGTGGGCCTATTTTTATGAGGAATATTATTCATGCAAAAGTGAGAACACACGTCAACCCACCACATACCAACCGGAGCACCACCTTCTTAATGATTTCATGACAATTTCAATAGTGATTCCGTGTTCTGGATCAAAGAACTGTATAAGTATAGGGAACACTTTTATTTCTTCGTAATTCGAAGAATCTGAATAGACATAAACCATAATATGCTTTGGCAAGTTTATTAGAAAGTTGTTCTTTTGCAAACATGATGGAGAAAAAAAGTTTGTGCTCACCGTTCGATACAGCTAACAACCAATTGAGCTTCTCGATTTTGCGAAATTTTGGAAATTACTAAGGACTAAATCCTTTTCATTTGAAAAAGAGGACAGAGAACGAAAAACATAAAAGAGAGGACTTTTTAGTCCTGTAATGTCTTTTTTCGTTTAGGAGGGCAGAACGTTGAAAAAGAAGACTGTCCTCTTAAAAAGAGAATGTCTGATCACACTACCTAAGATTAGCATGATTTTAAGTTTTTAAATTGATATATATATATATATTTTTTTTTTCTCTCTTTTTAGTAGCAGAGTATACTGTAAGAATTCTCTCTATATTTAGACTGAAATTTTACTCGCCACAGTAAAATTTCCACTGGCGAGCGGAATTGCCGCTGGCGAGCGGAAATTTCGCACCCTTGTGTATCATCTGGAACAGTATTAGCTGTTTGAGTTTCAATGCATGTATTTTGATGACCTACGGTTTTAAATTTGAAGCTTGTTAGCCCTGTTTTATTTTATTTTTATTTTTGAATTTCCAATTACTTTTGAATATGAATAGAAAAGAAGCAGAGTTTGGCACCTTTTTACTGAACTATCAGGTGATAAAGCAAAATGCGATTTATGTCAATCGTTATATTCAATAAAAGGAGGTTCAACGACTAACTTGAAAAAACATATGTTACTGAAACATAGTCCATCTCACGACAGTTTATTCATACCGAAGTCATCAGTCAATGATCCCCCAACAACAACAATAACAATAATTACATCAACATGAACAATCGCGTCAACATCATCAAATGCATCAACATTAACAACCAATCAAGTTGATATTGTTAAAAGTGGTGGAAGCAACTGTGATAGTCCACAAACACAAGAGGTTGCAAAAAAAAGTACAGACAAATGTTACTCAGTTTATCAGAAAACTTCTCAACATTACAAGAGAGAAAAAAAATCAATGATTTGATTTTAAACATGGTTGTGAAGGATCTGCAACCTTTCTGCATTGTGGAAGATACTGACTTTAAAGAATTAGTTAATTACCTTGAGCCGAATTATAAAATGCCCTCTCGATATGTACTCATCACTAACCTTCTTGATGCCAAGTACAATTTAGCGAAAGAAAGTTTAAAAGAGGAGCTGAAGTGCACCTCATACATTTCATTAACCACGGATGGATGGACATCTCGGGCAACATCTTATCAAGCTGTGACAGCCCATTATATTTTGAACATAACTGTGAGTTACGTTCAGCACTTCTAGGCTGTTTTGACTGCCACGAATGAGTATATAAAACAAGAATTATTGAAAATTGTGGAAGAGTGGGGAATAGCAGAAAAAATTACTGTTTGTGTGACAGACAATGCAGCCAATATGAAAGCACAGTTCACCTAACTGGGTGGGAACATTTTCCATGTGTTGCCCATACTCTGAATCTAATTGTTCGGGCTGGATTAGATGTGATAAACAACAGCATAAATAAAAGTAAAAGCCATCACAGAGCACTTTAATAGAAGCTCTTTAGCTATAGGCAAACTTCTGACCAAGGCGAATCCTGTTAAAATTAAAAACAGATGTTGTTATGCGATGGAACAGTGTATTAAATATGCTTGAAAGAATTTTAGTACTTAAAGAGTCATTAGGAGCTACAATTGGGATGCTACATAACCCAGTTCAAAATTTAACAGGATGGATGGATAATGGTTTTTTGTGGCGCAAGGTCCAAATTAGGACATTCTGCGCCAATCATTATTAATTAAGGCAACTAAGTTAAAATAGTAAAAAGCATTTGGATCGGGGCTCCCATCCAGATTGTCAAGGAAATGGTCACTTTAGAAAAGGGAGACAAGAATGAAATATAAATAAATGTTAGATTTGACTGTAAAAGCCTAAGCCTTTTAAAAAGTTAATTAGTTCAGTGTGTGGATTTTTCCCCAAAAGGATCATGAGATTAGGTATGGAAGTTCCAAAGTAATGGCGATACAAATGATGGAGGCAAGGGCAGTTGGTCAGAATGTGGCGAAAATTTAACAGGAGAAGAATGGCAAGCTCTTCCAGAAATCGTAAAAATTCTAAAACCCTTTAAGCAGTTGACAGAGAAATTTTCTTCAGAAAAAGAAGTTGCCATTTCTAAAGTACTTGCAGCAACTAACAGTGTACACAAAATTTTAAATAATTTAACTTGAAATTTGACCAGTAATTCTTTGAAGCAAGTGCTAGCAAAACTTATCTTTGAATACAACGGCAGATTCAAGAATAGTTCCAGACACTGCATATTATCAAAAGCAGCCTTCTTGGATCCAAGATTTTAAAAATTTCCCTTTCCAGATACAAACGCTTACGAAGCTGCTGAAAACGCCATCAAAGGGGAAATTGAAATGATGAGAAATACATGTGAAAATGAGACACAGTGTGATGTCTCTTACCCTTCATCATCAGCAGCATCAGAAGAAGAGACAGATTCCATTTGGAATGAGTTTGACAAAATTACGGCAACAACAACTGTAGCAGCTCCTATTAGTATTATTACTATTAGACAATATATTGAAGAGCAGCAGCTGCAAAGAACCCAAGATCCCCTTAAATGGTTGCAAGCACGCGAAATTTTATATCCGCAATTAGCAAAAAAATATTTATCAGTGATGCCAACATCAGTCCTATCTGAAAGAGTATTTTTAAAATCAGGGGAAATATTATCTGATAAGCGTACTTCTTTGAAACGAGAAAGGATGGAAAAATTATTATTTTTAAATATGAATCAAAGATTAGTAAAGTAATCAAATAATGCAACAAATGTTCATAATTTAGAAAACTTTTTTCTCAAAAATGGCAGTTACTTTCAATATTCTTTCAAAAATTTCAAAATTCTCTTTCATCGAATATTAGAAGATATAACTCCTACCTAGAAATATATATATTAATTATTAACCAAGAATTTCTACGTGTCTTTGTACATATAACATCTCTTAAGCTGTTTTCATTTCAATTTATGTTATTTTATCATATTTTGCATTTATTTAATACATAATTTTTTTAATCATCGCTGCATTATTCCCCACCTGGAAAAGAAAAGGAACTTAATTTACTGCACAGTATGAATTTTTAAATGAAAAATAATTTTTAATATTTTTTCTTGCATTACTCAAGGACTGTGGAAAATTTTTTTCTGTCAACAGACATTGCGTGATAAAAAACTCCATGCTAATATAAATATATTAGTGAAGAATTTCTACATGTCTTTGTACATATATCATCTTTTTTTAAAGTGATATTTAATAATCTTTTAGAATTTATCATTGTTTTAGTTTATATCCTTTTTTTAAATCATTGCTGCATTTTTCCACACCTGTAAAGGTTGGAAGATTTTGAGGACCATTGACTCCGTATGTGTCCTAGGCCTATAGGGGCAGTGCCTTCTGTGGGGGTGTCTTTCTAAGGGGTCCTAGCCCGTATATACGCAAGTTTCCCCACCTGCAAAGGAAAAGAAAATTTATTACATAATACTATGTAGTACTAATGTCCATATAAAGAAAAAGTTTTAATAATTTTTCGCTCATAAGGACTGTATTAAAAAAAAAAAAAAATTGTCTGTTAATGGACATTTCGTAACATTCCTAATAATATACATATTGATTATTATTCAAGAATTTTTACATGTCTTTGTACATATAACATCGTTTTAAAGCTGTATTTATTTTTTTAATTTAGTTTATCATTCTTTGCAATTATCTTTTATTATAGCATTCTGTAAATCCCTACTACATTTTTCCCACCTGAAAAGGAAAAAGAAACTCAATTTCCTGGAGCAATTTGAACGTTTATATGAAGAAAAACTTAAATAATTTTTTGTACATTAATCAAAGACTGTATTAAGATTAAAAAAGAAGAAATAAAAGAAATAAAGTCTATCAATGGACATTGTGCGATAGAGAACTTCCCTAATAATATATTTTTTAATTATTATTCAAGAATTTTTCCACATCTTTGTATATATAACATCTTATTAAGGCTGTGGTTTTAGTTCATTTCAGTTTATCATTCTTTTCATTTATTCAATCATTTTTAAAATCATCACTGCAAATGTGTTCCCCACGTGAAAAAAAAAGAAAAATTTAATTTCCTGCTTTAATATGAATATTTGTATGCAAAATAAGTTTTAATAATTTTTCATGCATTGATCAGTGACTGAAATATATATTAATTATTCAAGAATATTTCCAAGTTTTTGTACATACATTTTTTTTTTTTTTTTTTTTATAAGCAGTATTTATTATTTTATTATAATTATAATTTTTGGCATTTATGATCTATTGTTATATCAACGTTACATTGTTTGTTGTCTGGGAATTTAAGAAAGTAATCTTTTACTTAAATATTTCATCTTTAAATTAGATTTTATGTATTTATTTTTTAATTTGATGCTGTGTAGATTTCGTATGTAAATGGTATGATTGTAAAAGATGTCAATTCAGTTTTAAAATATTATTTATGTTATTTGGAAGAACTCTTTTAGATTTATATATATATATATATATATATATATATATATATTATAATTAATCACCCAGTTCCTTTTGTTTATGTTCAATTTTTACGTTCCAAATTTACATGTGTGAAGAAAGTATTGTAATCATGCCAAAAATTTCACTTGGAGATTTTGTAGTTTCTACACATTTTGCAGTCCCCTGAGATTCATTTTTACGGTGATGCATGTATGTGTGTGAGTGAACACGATAGCACATAAACACTTTGTTCGAATGAAGTGAAAGTTGGTTTGTGTTATCATCATAGCACGAACCCTATTGATTTTGGTGAATCTAGGACATGAGGTTTTTTTCGCAGGGTCACAAAGAGAAATTCTTTATCATTATGATCTATGGGCCCACATATTTTTAACTGTCATATCTTCTAAATGCCCCATTCGATTGAGATGAAAATTTATACAAATAGTTGCCCAAACACAGGGTAAGTCACAGTTGCACAAAATATAGATTTTAAAGACATTAAATAAGAAACCTAACATTACATTGTGCGTTGTTTAAATCTTTCAACCGGGCACCTGGTCTTCTTCAGAACGACAACCTTCTGTGTGGAACTTGAGACGGGATGATCATTAGTTGATTTTGCCAATAGGTGGCGCCATGCACTGTCTGGGGCTACTGCGCCTGTCGTTGCATACATACTGATTGGTGGAAATTTCAATGTATTCTCTGAGCATCGCGTAGTTGGCTATTTTAGTGGTTTTATCAAAAGTGAAATCATTTTATAAGCATTTATGTTCCTTTAATCTAATTTCACCTGTTCTGCCAGTTTCACCGATGTGTGGGTAAAAAAAGTTTCCGTATGGTCACTAAATTTAAGAATAAATGAGCATAATTTGTAAAGTATTGCATTTTCTCTTTAAATACTGTCTATATGTGTTTAGTATAAGTCTATAGAAAGATATTTTTATAAATTTTCATTTTTATAAAACGAGAAAAGCATATTATTTGCAATATCTAAGGTAAATTGAAAATTGCAGTGCAAAAAAAGTTTCCGTACAAGTTATGCAAATTCTTTCTGACGTGTTTAAAACAGGCCCACAGTAAATCTTTGATGTTAGAAAGTTAATCACTGATAAGAAAACAACATATCGACAGTTGTTGAGTTCAAGTTTGTTATTGATCGTCTCAAAATGGAAGTTCCCAGAGCTATTCGGGAATTAGTGATTAAATTGCGAAAAGATGGATTATCCATGAAAAGGATTAGTGAAATGACTAAAAAATCGAAGTCTACTGTGCAATATATCATTGAAAGATATCATAAACTTCATTCACTTGAGGATACAGATTGATCCGGGAGGCCGTCAAAATTAAATCGCGTGCATAAAAGAAACATCATATGCCAAGTTCAAGAAAATCCACGAATTAGGTGCACCGCAGTTGGCAGCTGATTTAATGGTTAGTTACAACATTAATGTCTCAACTCAAACCGTGAGAAATGTCATTAAAAAAAGTGGTTATCATGGACGTGCGGCCCGGAAGAAACCCTATATAAGTTTGTGCAACAGGAAAAAGCGCCTCGAGTTTGCAAAGAAGCATGTACCGTAATTTTCGGGAAATAAGCCGCGGCTTATACGTGTTTAAAAAATCAAAATCGGCAACTGCAGCCTATCTATTGAGAGAAAAAAAAATTCTCGGATCTCATAAATTTTTAATCATTTAATTTCAAAAGCACAGAATGCGTAAAAACTAAATATTTTGAATTTGATTATGTATTTTGTCGGTAGATGGCAGCACCAGACAAAAATCTTGCAGTAAAACTAGAGCTCTGTTTACTAAAAAATGATTGACCTGAAATAAATAACATTATCAAAACTCTCAACATATGCCATCACCACTGATCGAAATATTCCAAAATCAGTATTTAATAACTTTTATAATTTGATGATATTCAAATTATTTCTACATAATTAGCAGATAATAAAATCTTATATTGGTGTTATTTAAACTATTTCTAAAATGAGAACATTACTGTTATATTGAATATGTATCCTTACATAATTGCATATGCGTATGTAATTGTAAATAATAATAATAAAGAAAAGAACAGAAGACTTAAATCCATCAAAGTCTGCATAAAAATCCAAACTTTCTCCCACTTCCACAATAATCCTATCCCACTGAAAAAAAAAGAAAAAAAAAACTTTCTGATCTCATTATCTATCTATCTTTCTTTTTTTTTTAATCATGTTGTCCAAAGTTCATTCAGTAAAAGAATCAGGGGAAAAAAAAAAAAGAGCCATCACTTGGGCTATGTGCTGATAAAGGTCAAAGGGCAAGTGCAATCAAGTGAATGAGAAAGAAAAATGCAGCTGTAGCAGAAATAAACAAAACTCAAGTGGGTATATTTATTGCTTTTCTAAGAGCTAGAATTATTCATTCATTTTTTTTTTTTTTTTTTTTTTTTTAAGAATTAAATAGAGAAAAACAGTGATTTACGGGATTAAAAAAACAGAGGAACATGCATTTCTCAGTATATCTCATAAAATAGAAATATTGAAAAAGCGTTTAAATGGAGGAACATCTATAAAATCAGTCTAATTAATGAAGATAATATTTCCAATTTCTCTTTTTTCCTTTTATTAAATCCTTTTATCAAATTAATAAAATTTTAAATATTACTTGACAAAAAAAAAAAAAAAAGAAGAGATAATAATAGATGAATGAATAAATCAATAATTTATTATTTTTATATCTTTATTTATTTATTTTTTTTTTTTAAACCAACATTCATATTGTATCATATATTTTACTTAGGTAAATGCGTCCAATTTCTGAAAGATCTAGATATATTTCGGAAATTTTCGTAAGATACTGATACACATAAGATACTGGTACATACATAACGAGGTGGGGAATTCACCAAAAATCTTACTAGCCAGCAATAAAAAATTGGAAACTTAAGACGGCAAATAGTTATATTACATGTACTATTATGCCTGCTCCCCCCCCCCCCCATCCGAGAGGGGCAAAGTACATGCTTTATTAAATGTGTAAAATTTGGTATTTTCATTTGTCTAGAAACTATGCAAAAAAGTGAGAGGATGCCTCAAGTATGAATTTAGTTAATGATACTTAGAATTTAAGTTTTTAAAGCATTATTACTTCACGAATAATTCATAAGTAAAAATTGTTGAAAGTTCCCCCCCCCCTCTCCCTACTGTGCATATATATACACACATACACATAATAAAATACAAAAGTTGTACAATAATGTACGAATACACAATTAAAATCAAATAAATCAGATTTAAATTTTTAAACAAAATCAACAACCCTGATTAGAATTCTGATGACATATTCTGTTATATTATGCTTTGGTGTTCAATCAGGCTTTATTTGGTTAGTTTATGCACATAAAAAGCTGAAAAATCTCATCTCCGATGTGCAAAATAAATAAATAAAAACGCTAACGCTAGCAATATAATCAGTAAATTAAAAGTTATCAAAAATATTTCTCCTTTTCATATAGAAATAAATAACTGGATAAAATTAGCCACAACATTAAATGAATATACAGAAAATGAAACTGAAGGGTCAAAACAAAGAGGTATACTTCAACGTGCAAAACGATAATAATTGAACTTGTTTTAATTTAAACAGAAAGAAGAAAATACAAAAACCATAAAACATAGTCATGTCATGATCGCAGTTAGAGGAAGGAGTCGTATCAACCAGCAACCAAGAGTTCCGGTTGAAAAATAATCCTTAAATTTTAGTTAAGAAATTGCTCACTAGAGGACGATAGGGTTCCATGAAGGTTTAAAGAAAAGGTTGAAATATCGTTTTGGATTCAAAACCGATCCTAAAATTTATTTCGCCGCATCGTGGCGCTAGTAACCCTGGGTAATCTCAGAGATGCGACAAGTACTCAGTACCACGGATTAAAAGATAATCCTAATCCGTGCTCAGTACCAACAAGATAAATAAATTAGAGTGCTGATTCAATGAACGAAGGATTAGCTTCCTGTGGTTCAAGATGAATCACGTGACATAACCAATAGGTTGCTATGTTTTTCCCTTATCGCTATGCGCAAGTAATACTCCTATGCTTGCGCATAGGAGTAAGTAATACTCCTATGCGCAAGCGAAGTGATGACGTCACTGGCCATCCGTGGATGCAACAAAAGATTTCCTATTAACATAGGAAATCTTTTGTTGCATCCACGGATGGCCAGTGACTATTAAAAATCGAGGAAAATTATTTCCCGATTTTAATCCCCATATTTGGGTATAGATATGTATAGAGCAGGCGCATGTTTATAAGCAAGTGACGCTATTCTGATCTTCTGCGCAACTTTTGCGCATGTAGGCAAAATATCCGCCTTTCTCCAAGTGAAATGTCCGTATATTTTATACGAAAATTACTTTAAAGATAAATTCGAGAAATAGAAGTAACACTTGCTCAAATATGGCTTTGTTTAAGTTTGAATTATCGTCTGTATAAAAAACATAAAGTATTCTTCGCTTGTAATCTGAAATTTTGCTTTTCTTAAAAAGAAAACAGTACAAAATATAGTTTATTATTATTATTATTCAATGTCTAAATAATAGTATTAACAGATATTTACCATTTTATTATTAAAAATACATATTTGAAAAAAATTAAATTACCCTTTTTAACTAGATAAAAAAAAAAAGACTTTCTTAAATAGTTTTTTTTTTTTTTTTTTTTTTTACAATAACTCAAAGGAAAAATAAATATATATATATTTTTTAAAAGTATTTTGGAAAAAAAATAATCAAAGAATAGTGAAAAAGAAAACTCAACTAACTTAATTACTGAAAAAACTTTTTTTTTTTTTTTTTTGTTAATAATTAAATTAATTTTTGATTAAATATTTTTCTATAATAATTATTAGGGAAAAAAATCTTTTTTAAGTAAATGTCTTTAGAAATACATTTTTCGAATAATAGCCGAAAGGATGGTATTGAGAGAGCTCGGCTAATTTAATTAGTAAAATTGTATACATTTTAATGTAAAATTTTGTCAATTATTTAAATTATAATTTTAATAAGTTCTTTGTTCTATAATCATGACAAAAGATATCTTTTTACATTAAAAAGTATTTTGAAATAGTTTTTCTATTAAAAGCTCAAACAGTAATATTAAGTAATTTGATCTAAATTAATTGTTTAAAAAAATATTGTTGATAATTAAATTAGTTTTTAGTTATTAATATATTCTTAATTATTTTTTATTCAATCATTCATTAAAATATATTTTTTATTAAAAATAATTTGGTGGAGGTAGTTCAGGTGTTAAAGCCGCTTGAGAACATGAGGGTCGACGACCATGACCTGGGATCGAACCCTGCACTTCCTGTCTACCAGTTTGGAGAGCAGAACTGCTCGACTTATTAATTAAAAGTCCAAATATTTTTATTCGGCAATTGCAATTAACTTAATTATAATTAATTATATTTTTATTATAAATAAATTAGTTTTTTTAATTGGAATATTTCATTGAATATTTTTTTAACTAGCTTTCTTTTTTTTTTTTTTTTTTTTTTTTTAAATAATCATTCATAGAAAACAAAATATTTTAATATTAAAAGCGTTTTAAAATAATTTTTTCTATTGAAAGCAGAAAAAATTGTATTAAGCAACCTCAGAGAAAACTATGGAAAATTCCGAATTTCTAGGTTGGCAAGCGGACCCTGGATCGAACCTGGCAATTCCAATCTAACGGAGCCCACCAGCGGCTGAGCGATTCTGCGTTCAAAGCTTTTAGACGTGAGGTGTCGTGTTCGATCCCAGGTCCGCGCTCATCGGCCCGGCCGTTCGAAATTTCCTGTGTTTTTCTCAGAAACTTGCGTAAATACCGGCTAGGACCCCTTAGAAAGACCTCCACTGAAAGTACTCCCCCTCGGGTCTATGTCCCTAGAGTAGTCAATCGGCCTTATTCCTAAATACCAACACTAATCTGTGATCTTGGAGAGCAGAACCGCTCGACTACTGAAATAGGCCTTTTAATTAAAAGTAAAAAAAATAGCATTAAGTAATTTCAACTAATTTAAATAAAAAAAAATATTTTTAATAAATAAATTTTTATTTTTCAGTTAGAATATTTTATTGAATGATTTTTTTAACAAGTTATTATTATTATTATTACCGTTCATAGAAAATAATTTTTTTTAATAATATTAAAAGTATTGTCATATAGATTTTTCTATTAAAAGCCGAAACAATAATACTAAACAATCTCAACTAATTTAATTTAATTATTTAAAAAAATATTTTTTATTAGTTAAACTAGTTTTCTAGATTTTTTATTATTTATTTATTAATTATTTTTTTAATCTTTAATTATTTACAGGAAAAACATACTTTTATATTGAAAATATTTAGAAATAGATTTTTCAGTTAAAAGCTCAAAAAGCTCTATTGAACAAATTAACTTTATTAGTAAACATTTTAATTTTTAATAAATGCAGTCATTTTTAATTATATTTTTACATTAAATAATTCTTTAATTATTATTTTTTTCTATAATCTCCCATAGGAAAAAATATTTTTATATTTAAAGTATATTAATACGAATTTTTTAATTAAAAGCGTCCATATACATTCATCTGTTTATATAACAAGGAATAACAATGGCTAAATCTTAGCAGAAATGTAAAACATATTAAAAATATTGGAGAAATTGAAGTACATAGCTAACCTTGTAACGTTAAACAATGGTGCTTTATCTCACCTTTAGCCTACATTCTAAAGCATGTGCGGAATCATCTGTCAATGTTTATCGCAGTGACGTCACGTGCGCCTGCTCTATTAGTTATCATGTACATTAGGGCGACCAGATTTTTTTATGCAAAATGAGGACAAATTATGCAATGTCCTCATTTCCATGAGAAAAATGAGGACAGTCTTCTTTAAAAATGAGGCCATAAAATATAATGCAAAATTAGCTTATATTAACCCCATTTGCAGCCATTAATCGTCACTATGATAAATTTATACTACTTATGAACTTATATAAATATTTTTTTATAATGTTTATCGTATAAGTATTATTAAATTTATAATAAACATTATGATAAACGCGTACACGTTTTATTTCCGTTCCCATTATATAATGGTATGCTATGCTGTAAATATTAATTTCTGATATCTGCTTGACACGAAAGTACCTGTTAACGATACTTTATAAATGGACTGTATACCATTAGAATAATTACTAGTCTTGAAGCTATTACTTCACAGACATTTAAACTATTATACATATATTATGTACATATTTACATTTATTAGATAACGTATTTCAAACTATGTTGACACCATAGTCAACGCAAACCATAAAAAAGATTAACCATATCACCGAACAAGATGAACAATATTAGATGTTACCATTATAACGAAAAACAATACAACTACTACCGCTAAAACGGGAAGGCAGGTGAACATGAGATGCGCACCAAGGTTGGTGCATTATAGCCAAACTAAGGCGAGCGGCAACATACCGGCCCACCTTGAAACATTGTTTCAAAATTAGAGTTCTAATACAATAATTACAATTATACGAAAATATTAATAACATTGTCAACAATAAAATAATACATGAAATACAATAAGCAAATTAAGTTTAACTAAATACATTATTCATTTTCAATTTTTTTTTTTTTTTTACTTTTCTAAAGGTAAAACAGCAATTTTTGAAATGGGTCGTTTATATGTCTCATTTATTGTTTTAACAGAAACTACTCGTAATTTGTTATCCTTTCCTGGAATAATTTCTACTATTCTACCCAAAATCCAACTACATATGGGCAAGTTTTCTTCCTTTAATAGTACCATATCCCAATTTTTAATGTTATCCGTTTCAATTCTCAATTTGTTCCTTTGTTGCAACGTGTTTAAATATTGACCTTGCCATTTTTTTTCATATCCCTTGAACTATTTTAGTTTGTTTTTGCCAAGTATCTAATCTATTATCTGGAATGCCAGACAACTCGGGTTCAATCACCGCTGTGATAAGTCGACCAACTAAAAAATGGCCGGGAGTCAAAACGTCCAAATCTTCAATATGATTTGAAAGGGGGGGTAAGGGGGTCGAGGATAAAGGATTCCCTCAGTTTGACAAACAACGGTTAAGAATTCCTCATATGTCAATTTAGCATTTCCTACGGCGCGTTTCAAATGATACTTAAACGATTTTACGCCTGCTTCCCATAGCCCGCCAAAATTTGGGGCACTAGGATTGTGTAAAAATGTCTCTCTGACACGGTCAACATCAAAATCACTTGAGGAGGAACGTCCGGAACGTATCTTATCTGCGATACTTCCAGTTTCTAGAAAATTATTTTTCCACCGCAAGATGCTACTTTTGGATGGAGGATCTTTTTGGTAAATTCTTCTGCAATTTCTCTGTGCTTGCACTATCGATTTCGTTTCTATGTACCACCATAAAATCTGTGCTTTCTCTTGTGGTGTATGCATTCTCCTTAATATCCGCTCGAATAAAACATCACATACAAAAGTACTACATAGAACAAACACATCAAAAGTAAACATAACATTGCAATAGTTGCCACAAACAAAACAGAGAAAAATGCAATTAATAAGCAGACGATATTTAGAAAAGTAGAGATATTTAGACTGGAAAATGAAATTATCTAAAATTAACCACATGCGCAGACGATATTTACAAAAGTAAAGATAATCAAACCTGAAAAGAAAATATATGAGTTATTCCATCAATAAATGCCATAAGTTTGTTTATATCTTCATTATTTTATGAGTTATTAAACATCAAAATGGGTCCGGGACTTTATAAACACCCTGTATATTTCACATAAGATCAAGCTTAGATCACAAAAATGTCAATGTGCTTGTGTGCTTGAGGGATTGATTAAAATGGTATCTTTTTTATGACTTGTTATGTAATATTTAGAAATAAACATGTATGTGTGTTTCATGCTGATCTTTCATTACATATGAGTGAGGATAATTTAAAATAATATTTATAAAGTATTTTTAATTATGTTATTATTATTATTATATATCATTAATTAAGAGACAACAGCGCTAAATATCCTAGTTAAATTTCTTCGTAATTAAATCTAAGTGTAATAGGAAATGTATTTCATAAAATAAATTCACCGCACTTTAGAATGTAAAAATTGAGGAAAAATAATCAAAAATCCATAGACAAAAGCGTGAGACGAGGGTGAAAAAACTCACAATGTAAAGTGTGTAAGGGGAGAAAAAAAAAAGAAGGCTAACATCAGAAGGAATAAAAGGACAAAATTGACTAGGAAAGGTCGGGCTCGGAGCACTGAAGTTATCGTCGAGGGTTTAATATGTCTCGCCTAGTATGTGTTTTATGCAAATTTTCGTACAAATATTTGCAGTTGTGTTACGAAAATGGAAAAGGCTGAAAGTGCCACAAAGTAAAATTTTCAGTATTCAATAAAAACTTCCTAAAACTTTACTTTATCCTTTAAAAACGTATAAAATTAATTAAAAATACAAAATATATTTTTATTTTTGTTTTTCAAGATTTTTTTTTTTATTGTACATATATAACTTGATTTTGCATGTGAAAAGCTGAAAGTGAAATACCTTGTTAGTTAAAAGGCTCGAAGTCCAGCGCTCATTACACGTAAAGGATGAATGTTCATAGTGGTTTGAAAAAATATGGAATCCTTACAAAAACCTCAAACAACTACAAACAAATTAATGTATTTCAAAATTAAATACAAAAGTAATTAAATACAAACTAATTTGTTAGGCCTACTTTTTTAAATTTTTTCCCTATTTAGGTTTTTTACTTTAGAATGTCAAGTTTTTAGAAGATATTACAAAATAAACTTATATTTTAAAAATAAAAAAGACTCGCATATGCATATTGTCTCTCTCTTTCTTCTCTCTTATCCCCCACCTTCTCCTTCTAGTAGTCCTCTAGAAGTCGTCTGCTGCTTCCTCCTGATTGTCGTCGTCTTTTTGCTCCTCCACTGCAGGCTGCGGAGGTCCATGAACAATGGCCCTGTAGAATGCCTTGTCTTCTTCTTTCTCCAGGTATTCTATCATTCCCTCTAGATCCTTTTTCTTTTCTTGAGATATCTTGCATTTAAACTGAATTTTTGGTAACTCATCCACATCGGGAAGGTCTTCAAGATTTGCATTTTTCTTTAAAACATCCAGGCCCTGACTAATGCCAGGGCATGCGGGGCTGTTGCCCTGGGCCCCCTTCTGGAAGGGGCCCCCCCAACAGGCAAAACCAGAAATTTTGCAACCTAAAGACCTCTTATGCCACTGCAAGGGGGCCCCCCAGAGTAAGTTTGCCCCAGGGCTCCAGGTAGTCTAAGTCGGGCCCTGCAAACATCTACCTTGTCCCAAGCTACCATATTATCATTTTCCTTTGCTAAAACTGATGCCACTTTTACAATACCAGCATTCTTGTGGGAAATACGAAAATGTGAAATTTTACTGATTCCAAGGCTTTTAGTGTTGAGGTACTTGTCAGCAAGCTCTTTGAAGTCAATAAAATCCTCAGATTTCATCGAAACAACAGTAAAGGGGTTTTTTACACATGCAGTAGCAACAACATGTTCAAGATCTTTTGGGACCATTGCTTTGCATGTTTTGCGCCGCTTTTCAATGAGACCGAAGTCCCGGTCGCAGTTCATGTAACTATGTCCACTAACCAAGTACTTTAAATCTATTAAAAAATCGAACCCGGGATTTCCGCTTAACGAGGTTCGATTCCCGGCTCTGGTATTTTTCACATAGTTGGTAAATCAGCCTTCTACTCCATTCTATAAGAAATTAATTTCCAGGTGGATGAATTAAATTTCTGAATTAAAATTTCGTGGCCGTTTGGAGTTATGCCATATTCAAATCTGTCACTTGATATAGCTGCTTTAATGCAGACTCGGTGACCTTGCCAACGTAAATTATGTGAGAAATGCCGAGTTGGTTATCAGCCAAGGTAGCTCAGGAGTTAGAGCATCCGCGCGTTAAGCGGAAATCCCGGGTTCGATTCCCGGCTCTGGTATTTTTCACATAGTTGTTAAATCAGCCTTCTACTCCATTCTATAAGATATTAATTTCCAGGTTGATGAATTAAATTTCTGAATTTCTCTTAGAGTTGGTTCATTTAATAACGCGGTTTGTAAATTTATAAATGCTTTCTCTTGTTCTTCACTCCATTTAAATTTTATGTCTTTTCTTGTGAGTTGTAATAATGGATCTATTATATCATTATAATTTATTATCAATGTTCTGAAATAGTTCGAAAACTTTAACAGTTGTAAAATACTTTTTTTATTGTTTGGTCTCATTAATTTTTTTACTTTGTTTAAATTTCCCTCCGATGACGAATAACCACGTTCGTTAATTTTATACCGTAAAAACTCTATCTCATTTTTACATATTTGCATGTTTTGTGGGTCAATAGTTAGGTTGTTTTTTATCAAAATGTCTAAGACTTCCTGCATTAATTTTTTCATCTCTTCTATTGAGTCAGTTCCTAAAATAATGTAATCGATAAAGTACCTTATTTTATGTTTATCTATGTGCCCTAGGATCTTATCTATAAGTTTAGCAAATGTCATAGTTGATATTTTATTACCAAAATTTAATCTGGTTGGCTGGCTGTTAGCAACCAAATTCCATAATGAATCTTAATTTTTCTCGGTCTTCTGATTTTAAATTAATTTGGAAGAATGCCAAGTGAAAGTCCATCACAGTATAGTATTTTTTGCCACTAAGTCTCTGAATTATTTATTTCGCATCAGGGATGGGATGTGGTGAAACTTCTATGATTTCATCGAGGACCCTATAATCCACTGCTGCTCTAACTTTAATGTGTTTGGGATCATTTGTTTTCGAATTACATTTCTTCTTTATGAAAATTAGGGGAGCTGCATAATGGAGTTTGTTGGCTCTATGATTTTCGCCTCTAATAATTTATTTATCTCCTCTTTCGCAACTTCTTTCATATTATGAGCCAATTTATACGGCTTTAATTGAATGGGGGTAATTATGAGCTAATTTAAATATTGGTGTGACTAACGATGTTTGTCCTAATGTCTTGTAATTTTTGGAAAATGCCGCATAATTTTTCATTAATATTTCAAGCATTTCTTTTTGTGTCACTGACCACTGTATCTAAATGACTTAGATTAAAATCTTCCTTTTTAAGTCAGCTTTTCTCATTTTTTTAACATCTACCATGTCTAAATTATTATTAATTTCTCTCTTTGTTTTTGTTTTGTTCGTTATTATGAACTGTTTTGTAACTTTCGCCACTTCCATATTTTTATTCCAAGTAATTTTATGATCCTTTGTATTTGAAATTTGAATTTTTAGTTTATTTTCATAATCTATTTTATGTATCTATGTTTGTACCCGAGTTATTTCTCTGTGGTTCAAAGAAGATTGTTTCGTGTTGATATAATCTAGAAACTTTTACTTCCGCCCAAACTGTTTGCTTTTGTTATTATATTTCTTATCAAAATTAAAGTTCAATACATAAAATACACCTGTCACGAATTTTCCTTTAATTTTGAATGTAATTTTAATGCAATTTTTGAAATTAATTCTCTTATTGTTTAGTAAAAGTATGTTTACATTATTTGACAAATACTGAATTTTTATCCCTGTTTCTTTGATTTTTAAAAATATTTTTGGACACATTGCATTTAAAGTTGCACCTGTATCTATTAAATTTCGTGTAGGTACCCCATTTATAATCAAATCTAAGATGGGTAAATTACCTATATCATTTTGATCAATATTTGTCAAATACTTAATGTCTTGTGCACAGATATCGATCTTGTATATGAATCATATTTGAGTGATTTTTGTTTTTACTATACCTGCGTGAATTGTTATATTTCTCGCTTCTCTGCGTCTATACTTTATAATATTTTTCATTATAATTTCTTATCTGTTTGATTTGCATAATTTTTATCGATATTTTGATGCATCTTTACTCCCCTGGATATTTTAAGGGATTTACGAGGGACTATGTTATTTTTTTACTCTTTGTAAACCCCTCATTGAATTTCCCGACTGCCTTGAAAATGTTATAACAGGGTGGTTTGTACCTCTTTGTCTAAAATTTCTATGTGAACTTCTCAAATTATTTCTACTACCACTATCCAAATTTCTATAATTTGTATTACTATTTCCGTCTGGTCTTACGTTTCTAACCCTTTAAATTTCACTCTCTGGTATTATAGGGATTGTATTGTTTACAATATTAGGATTAGTTCTTGAATTTTACCAGCATTGTTCAGTGTTATGCGACCTAATTTTGCAAATTGCACAAGATCTTGGGCTGTCATATTTTTGTCTCTCTTGACTTTTTGATCTGTTATTTCTTATTTCTAATTCTTCGATTTTTTTTTTTCTAATTGTTTAATTTGTTCAGTTTGTTTTGATGTTAATTCTAATAATAACGTACACATATCGGTTTATTTGCTATTTTGTTTCTCTATAATATTTGTTTCCTCCACGTTAAATTGCATTGCATTTTCGTTGGTTTTAGCCATTTTGAATGCACTTTCAAAATCTTTTATGTCTGCCTAACTTAACTCAAATGCTATGTCTGCCCTCATGCCTTCAATAAATTTATTTAATTTTAAACTGTTTACAAATTCTTTTGCCCGATCTCTGTTTTGGAATCCAGACCCTTTTAAAAAATCATTTGATTTTTTTACTATTTCCGTTGCATATTCTTCTATAGTTTGTTTTGGTGATTGCCTGGTATTCATACTGCTTGAGCTTTTAAGAAATTTACTTTGCTCTTAAATTTTTCTTTTAATTTAATTTTGAATTGCTTGCTATGAATGGTTAAAAGTAAGAAAATTTTAAGTATTTTATTTTATGGTAGTGTGGGACAAAAAAAAAAAAAAAAAAAAAAAAAACTATTTCATTTAGATAGAATGATGTACAATTTATCTATAATCTATCTTTTAAAGTAATTTATTTTTATTAGCTTTATTAAAACCATACAGAATCAGGATAAACATTTTTACAATTGTTCATATTTTAAAAATTTTATACAAAATAATCTTACAATCCGCGATTGTAATGAAATGCTCGCCCTCTGGTGGGCTACGGTGAAATTACAATAAACATGGTTTAATTCGAATTCCATATAGCCGCCATTGCTAGCCGATGTTTAGTTTCACATATATTTATTGAATAAAAATGAATAAATACGGTAAAAAAGATAACACATACTTTTGTGTGCCACAGTGTAAATCCAAAGCATCAAGAAATCCAGAATTGAGCTTCCATTTATTTCCAAATGACGAATTTAAAATTTCAGTTGCTTCGGCTAATGGAAGTAAAGAATTAATCAGATGATTTGAAACTAATATTTGTTCAACTTCATTTAAAATCTACTTCCGAATCGAACTTTGAATAAACTGAAGTATTTTTTCCAAAAGCAATCAATTTTCCATAATGTAATGGCGGAGAAATTATAGTACGAATATTAAGTAGAAAAACTAATGGAACACACGTGGCTAATGTTTACTAACAACTGCAGTGTTCACAAAGCGCCGTCTATCGATCATTACAAACGCGGATAATGTTTAATTTTGATTATTTAATAACATGGGATATTCTAGTATTTGTAGTGGATGATGCGAAATATATATATATATATATATATATATATATATATAATATATATCAGTGCTTTTAAAACCGCTAAATATTATATTTAATTCTGTAAAAAAGCGCCGTTGATAGGCAGAGTCGATGCGAGCGCCATCTTCTAAAAGCGACCTAAACGGGACTATTTTGATAACACAGGGTCGGCGGTCCATAGATAGTGTACTTCCATGGTTTTGTCTCAAATCGGAGAACTGTAGTTGTCCCTTTTTTTCTTTCAACTCGTTTTAGTCTATCTTTAATTATACTATTCTTAAAACAAATATTATTGTTAGAAATATGGATTTAAAGACATTCTTTTCAAGGTTAAAAAAAAGAAGCATATTTAGTTGTTAAATTTTTAATTATATTAATATATTGTAATAAAGAAAATGTGTGCTACTTTTGCAATTTGTTCATTTAACTAGTAAATAACTTCTAATATTTCATGATTTCCACTTTTTATTAACTTATTTAATTTATATGAAAAATAATAATAGATATACATTTAAAAAATACAGTTATTTCTCACACCTTTCTCCCTTTTTTGAGCTTTAATTTTTTCTCTTTTTTTTCTATTTAACATGGTGAAATGCAAGTTATTAAATTTTGTATTATTCGTTAGAACGATATTAAGATATCTCCCTAAAGGCATTATTCAGAAAATAAAATTGCAAAATAAAAAAGTTGTTTAGTATTAAAACAAATTTTTTGTGATAAAGAAATATATCATGTTTAATAATATTCATTAAAACATTGTTCTTTTTCTACCTTCTCCAATCTTAATAATTTGTATCTTGCACTTTATAGCTTATTTGAATAAAAGAATAATTAAATAATAAGCAAGGTAATTAAGAAAATATTTTATAGTCAGAAACATTTTCTTCGTTTTATTTTGTTTTCTAACATTTTATTTATTTTTAAAACTTTATTTAGTTATTTAGTCTCTTAAATTATTGATTGCGACAACATGTTGAAAATTTTTTTATTCATCAGAATGAGATATTAAATCATTCTTAAAAGAATTACTTAATTTGAGAAAGCTGAATTTAAAGATAAGATATAAAAATAGAAAATGAATGTTTCATATTACAATCAACTTTTTGTATTAGATATTTTAATTTAATTTGGCCATATTTAGGGAAATATTGTTCATTTTCTAATCCATTACTAAGAGACTTCATTATTGATGATACAGCATTGTAATATATTCAACTTAAAAGTAATGATAAATAAAAAATAATTAAGTAGATTTTTTGTGATAAAAATATCATTATTTATATTAACTTATATAAAAATTTTCAGGTTTCTTTTTTTTTTTTTTTGTCCCTCTAGCCTTTGATTTAAAATATTTTGAAATTAAACAAAGAAACTATTTATTAAAATTTCCTATTTTGTAAGGTCTTGCATTGTAAAGCATTGTGTTAGAAATAATAACCAATTAAAAAATATATATGTATATACATACAAAAATACATGTATGAACTGCAAATCTTTATTTGATCTTAAAATATAACAAATTATTTTGAGCATTATTACATTATTGTAAATAAGTAAATTTTCTAAAGAGTATAAAAAAACAAATCCTTTAAACAATATTTCTCTTTAATATATCATTTTTGAAGAGTTTCAAGCTTACGCTTATTGCAATTTTTTTTTTTTTTTTCTCGTGTCATTTTAATTAAAATTTTATTTTCTTTTATGCAAAGGTTAACATTATTGGGTAGTCTGACCAGTAAATGAACACTTAAGCACAATTTGTTTTAAAAATATTTCTCCCATTTAAAATAAACGTACTTTTTTGTTACATGACAGTGTACATGTTTATTGTTATATGTAAATTATAAATAAAAATGGTGGGGGAACTTATAATGATATTAATTTGGGATTTCCAGGGGTTAAATAAAATGTGGCACAATAACGAAGTAAATGAACAGTTCTTAGCTGTGAATGAACAGAAAAATTTCCAGTCAATGAACATGTAGAGTTTCTATTTTAAAGAAAATTTCATTGAGACTTTTTATGCTCTGGATTTATAAGTCATAAAAAAACTATAAGTATTTCCCCTGGAATAAACATTAATAATTAGTATGGAAATTTACACATTTTAAGTCAGAAAATGAAAACCAATTAATGTCAGTAGTCAGATACAAAAGATTTAACTTTTATTCCTAAATTTTAGGTCTATATTTTTTCATCTCTGGTACTAGGTAACCCCCAGGGGGGTACCTTCTTCAGGTATTCAGGGGGAGTCACGCACCCCGGGCCCGAGTGATCTTGTTTTCCCTCTCCTTTTGTTTTTTTTCCCCTTCCCTTTTATTTCTTTCACCTTTGGTTTGGTTTATTTTGCTTTTGTTGCCAATAAGTTTTTGGTACTTACTTGTTCCTGTTGTTTTGTTCTTTGAAAAAAAAAAAAAAATCTTAAAAAAATTATAAAATTTGAAAAAACCAAAAAAATGAAACTACTCACCTTGTTCCATGATCTTTTTTCGTTTCTACTCACCTTGTTTTTACTCACCCTTTTGTTCTCATTTGTTACGCTAAAAACCTTAAAATTACTAATACAGTAACCAAGCTGAGACCGGTGTAGATGTGGCGCTGGTTATTGGGTTGGCGATTTGGTGAGGGTCTCACGGTAGTCTAGCCTTGGGAGCACACTGGGAGACTGGTGCCCTTGGTGAAGGTGAGACAACGGTGACTACTCGAACGAGAAACACCGGACTAACACGACTACCACATGTGATTCCCAATCTGGGTCGACAGTCTGGTAGCTGGTGAGTGGTTATGGGTGTCCCAGGGAGCGATTCTGAAAACCCTTTGCTTTTCCGTCTGTTCAAGAAACGGGCTGACTTGTGGGACTAAGGAAACCCTCGAACCTTTTTTTCTTATCTCAATATGGCTACAATTAAAGGAAATACGAATAATGCGTCTGGCTCGGGCCAAGCTAATAAAAGCGAAAATGGTAAATCATGGGCAGAGAGAGTTGAAGAGTTTTCTTCAACTTTAAGTGAGAGTAATGTATTTGTGAATAGTGATGCTAGATTTTTCGTGGTGAAAAGAAAGGAAGGAGACTTCTCACACACTTCTCCTTTTTTGGTACAGAAAGCACTGCAGTCGATTATGGGTGATCCGAAGTCAGTAAAGAAACTTAGAACAGGCGAATTATTGATTGAAGTAGAAAATGAGAAACAAGCAAACAACCTTAAGAAATGTTCTCAATTTGCAAACATACCAGTTACCGTTAGTCCACATAGAACATTAAATATTTGCCGCGGCGTCATCTCAGAATCTGATCTTCAATTTGTCCCCGAATCCGAAATTTTAGAAAACCTTAAAGACCAAAGAGTTATTGCTGTCAAACGTATTTCCATTTTCCGTGACAATAAGCCTATTCCAACAAAACACGTTATTTTAACAATAGACTCCCCTAAATTACCACGCTCCATAAAAGCTGGTTACCTTGAATGCCCCATAAGACAATACATTCCAAATCCTCTACGCTGTTTCAATTGCCAACGTTTTGGCCACTCTAAAAATTCATGCCGAGGAAAACTAACATGTGCCCGCTGCAGTGCTATTGGCCATGATAGCGAAAATTGCAAAGCCCCAATCTGTTGTGTGAATTGCAAAAAGGATCACCCATCCTATTCAAAATCGTGTGAAAAATGGAAAATGGAAAAGGAGATACAAACAACTAAAACAAAACAAAACATATCGTATCCCGAAGCAAGAAAAATAGTTGAATCAAGAACCCCTACCGTTGGAAAATCATATGCCTCCGTCATAGTTAACAAAAAAACCTATCAGACTATAGCAACACAAACTGACAGTCTTCTTAAACCTAGCTCTCCAGTCGAAACTACAATAATCAATACCCCTAAATTACAATCCAACCCGATTCGGGCTTCAAACTCCTCACAGTCTTCTACCTCTAAACCACCAAACTTTAATAAACCTCAACAAACTGTTAAAAGCAAGTTGCCTGACAGAGTTCATAACTCTGCCTCCAAAAAACATTCCAACTCACCCTCCCGTCTCAACATGATAAAGAAAAAGAAAATAACAAAATTGCCCACTCCAGCTTTAAATAAAACTAATAAAACAAACAGTGCAAAGCAAGATGATTTAATCAGCCTTCATCCTTCCGATGGGGAGGATTGTATGTCTACCGCTTCAGAGGATGATGACGTGAATGTTTTAATATAAAATAGAATAAAATAATGACCAATCTCATTTCATGGAATTGCCGAGGTTTTATTAATAAACGAGATGAAATACGAGAAATAATCTCTGATCATCGACCTATATGCTTTGCCTTCCAAGAAACATACTTAAGACAATACGATAATGTTAAAATCCGTGGCTATCTGTGTTTTAGGAAAGATTTTACACATTCTGACAGAGCTACAGGTGGCGTAGCCCTTTTAATTTCTAATAATATTCCACATTCTAGTATCACTTTAAATACCAATATCCAGGCTGTTGCAGTCCAGATCCATATACACATACTTATCACCATCTGCACTGTTTATTTACCGCCAAATATGACTGTTCGCCAATGTGACCTCAATAGGCTTATTTCACAACTGCCGACCCCTTTTTTAATTCTTGGTGATTTTAACGGGCACAATTTACTTTGGGGTAGTCCTGATATTAATCCTCGGGGACAAATCATTGAAGACTTAATCACTGACAATAACTTATGCATTTTAAATAATGGTGACAACACTTATTTTCATGAACCTACCAGAACTTTTCATGCAATAGACCTGGCCATTTGCTCTCCCATTCTTTATCCATATTTTAATTTCTTTGTTAGTAACGACCTTCATAATAGTGACCATTTTCCTTTATTTTTATCTTTTTATAATTTTAATGATCATCATCCTAGAAATCCACATTATCTTTATGACAAGGCCAACTGGACTACTTTCACTATAAATGCAACTATCACATATGAAATGATAGAGGGTGATATCAACAGAGCAAACACTGAAGTCACAAATTGTATTATAAGTGCAGCCGATATTGCTATTCCAAAATCCTCTGGACATCTCAGTAAACATTCAAAGCCATGGTGGAATGATGAATGCAACAATGCGAAAAGACAGCAACAAAAAGCTTGGGGAATTTTTAGGAGGTACCCAACTACTGCGAATTATATCGCATTCAAAAAAGCAAGGGCAGCCGCACGAAGAATCCGCAGAATCTCCCAAAGAAATTCCTGGATAAAATATGTGTCCAGTATTACCTCCAATGTAAGCAGTAAACAGCTTTGGCATCGTGTCAAGAAAGCAATGGGACTATATTCTAATCAAAGTATTTCGTTTTTAAAAGATAATGGCCAAACTATAACTTCTACTAAAAATATTGCGAACACCATTGGTAAAACCTTATCTCACATCTCCAGTTCTAATTCATATTCCGAACCTTTTTTGTCTCATAAACATAATTCTGAACGATCATCAATCAATTTTCACTCCCGCTCTTCACCAGACTACAATAGACCTTTTACAGAAAATGAATTAAAAAATAGTTTGAAACATTGCCATAACTCTGCTCCCGGACCCGATGGTGTTACCTACATTATGATTAAACATTTATCTAAACAGTCTCTTAAAAATCTCCTTCATCTTTACAATAGAATCTGGACTGAAAATATATTCCCTGTTGCTTGGCACGATGCTATTGTTATTCCTTTTCCTAAGCCAGGCAAAGATGCTACTGACCCAAAAAATTACAGGCCCATTGCTCTTACAAGCTGTCTATGTAAACTACTTGAAAAAATGGTAAATACTAGATTAGTTTTTATTCTCGAAAGAAATAATTTGATTTCTCCATGGCAAAGTGGTTTTCGACGGGGCCGTTCTACGGTTGACAATATTTTATTATTAGAGACAAATATTCGCAAAGCTAATGTGAGACGTAACCATTTGGTGTCAATTTTTTTCGATATAGAAAAAGCTTACGACAAAACATGGCGCTATGGTGTTTTAAAAGATCTTTTTAATCTGGACTTTCGAGGAAATCTCCCCATTTTCATTCAAAACTTCTTAAGAGTTAGACGCTTTAGGGTTCGAATAGGATCAGTTTATTCAGATTTCTATTTCCAGGAGGAGGGTGTGCCTCAAGGCAGTGTTCTGAGCGTCACACTTTTTTCTTTGAAAATAAATGATATTCTAAAACAATTACCACAATCTGTAAATGGAAGTTTATATGTTGACGACCTGCAAATTTCTTGCCAGGGGAATGACATGCGTTTCATTGAACGCCAATTGCAACTTGCCATCAAGAATATCATCAACTGGACAAATAGAAATGGTTTTACATTTTCTACTGACAAAACACAGTGTGTGCATTTTTGCCGCAAACGAGGGCTTCATCCTGACCCAGAAATTCTTATGAACAACAGGCCAATTTCGGTTGTTGACACTGCTCGCTTTTTGGGTGTTATTTTTGACAGTAAATTGAATTTTAAACCACATATTTTACACTTACGAATTAAGTGTGACAAAGCTCTTAATATTCTAAAAGTCCTTTCTAATACTTCTTGGGGTGCCGATCGTCCATCTCTCCTGAAAATATATAGAGCTGCTATTCGGTCTAAAATTGATTATGCCTGCCATGTTTATGGATCAGCACCCGATTCTTACCTGAAGAGACTTGACACAACACATCATAGTGCACTAAGAATTTGTTCAGGAGCCTTCCGTACTACTCCCATCTTTAGTTTATATGCTGACTGTGTGGAGCCTTCTCTCACTTACATCAGACAAAGACTTTCATGTGAATTGTACTTTCGCATCCTCTCGCATCCTAATCATCCACTTCATTCACTTTTAAATAGTAACGATCATAATCTTTATGTGAATCGCCCATCTTGCATCCCACATTTCACTCTTAGAATTAAGAACTTTCTTGCTGGTACCTCTCATATTCATACAAAAGTTCGTCCTCGGTCTCCTTTAAACATGACACCTTGGAATTTCCAGGTTATTTCTTGTCTTCATCTGTTCAATGGGTTTGACAAATCTAACACAGATGCTTCTATTTTTCAGTCCCTTTACTTATCTCATCGCTCCCATTATAAGGACTACGTCGAGATTTTTACCGACGGATCAAAGACCACTAATAAAGTCGGCTGTGGTGTTGTCATTGGTAACACCACTTTTAGCTATCAACTGCCTAACTCCTTTTCCATTTTCTCTGCAGAGTTTTTTGCTATTGAGGTTGCGCTTAATTTTATTTCATCTCATCCAAATCGTAAATTCATTATATATACAGACTCAAAGAGTGTTCTTGATTCTCTTTCATCTACCTCTTGTAATCCATCTTTCACTTCAGTTTTAAAAACTTACGGCGACCTTCAAAAAAAGGGATTTGACATTTTGTTTTGCTGGGTTCCTGGTCATGTTGGCATCAAGGGCAATGAAGCAGCAGACAAAGCCGCAAGGCAGGCTTCTATTCTTTTAAACTGTCCTGTACCATACGATGACATGAAGCACACACTTAAAACCTATTTTAAAAATATTTGGCAAAGGGAGTGGAATAGCCAAACCAATAACAAATTGCAAGAAATGAAACCTGAAATTTTAATCTGGCCTACACTCACCCCCAGAAAATGTGATGTCATTATTACTAGACTAAGAATCGGCCATTCAAGACTCACACATAAATACTTATTACTTGGAGAACAACAACCTGATTGTCCAAAATGTCATTTTAGTGCACTAACCATTCGCCATATTCTAACCGACTGCCCTTGCCTTCGTCATCTGTATCGACATTATTTTAATTCATCTTCACCCAATTTGACAACCCTTTTAGGTGCAAATCCTCATTATCACTTGACAAATTTTTTAAAGGAGGCTGGTTTTTACTTCAACATCTGATTTTATTGTCTACATTGTTCATTCTATTTTACATCTGTTTTTTATTGTATACACTGTTTTTATTATCTTTTTTCTTATTTTTAATGTGTTTTTTAAATGACAATCTGGATGGGTGAACCCATCCAGAAGCTGCTTTTTATCCTTTTACATTTTTGTGTGGCGCAGCATGTCCAAATATGGACCTTGCGCCAATAAAAATTATTCAACCAACCAACCAACCAACCAACTGGTACTAGGTAAATCCCAGGCGAGAAGATGTTGTTCAAACAAGTTCATGAGTTTTTATTAATTCTTTTATTTGATCATGAAAATACCAAATTTTATCTTCAACTTCAGGCTACTTCCAGTTAAAAATCCTTGCGGCCACACATCGCCATGGTGCTAACTTCACATTTCTTCCCCCACTTATTCGTCACTAAGCCAGGAAAAAAATTCTTTTTTGTATTGAATAATGACATATAACTGATTAATTTTTATACTTTGTAAAAAAGGTAAACAATCCTGGGACTCTGAATTTGAACCCTCATGTTCCAAAATTACCTAAAGTGCTATCAGAATCATGCAAAGTTATTATTGTGTCCTCTGATGATGTCTCCTCTTCTTTTATTTTCAAATCTTTTCTTTTAAAATCTACCGTTCTGCTATTCACTCAAGGTTAGATTACGCCTGTGAAATTTGTGGGTCAGCTCCTTTTTCTTATCTGAAAAAGATTGACATAGTGCATAACAGTGCTCTTAGGATTTGCTCAGGGGCTTTTCGAACTTCTCCAATTCTCAGTTTATATGCAGACTGTGTAGAGCCATCCCTCGCTAATATTAGACAACAGTTATCTGTGCAACTATACCTTCGAATTCTTTCACATCCGCTTCATCCTCATATCCATAGTAATAATGACAATCTCTTTTTAAATCGTCCATCATGCATCCCACATTTTGGTCTCAGAATCAAGAACTATCTTTCAAGCATTTCCCATCTTTCCACCAAAGTTCATCTTTGAGATCTTTTAAATATAATGCCTTACAATTTCCAAGTTATTTCTTGCATTTATCTTGCAAACCCTTTTCACTGTTCATTGTAACAACTATATGGATTATACAGAAATTTTTACTGATGGCTCTAAGACTGGCAATAAGGTTGGTTGTGGTGTCGTTTCTGATAACATTACTTTTAGCTATGAACTCCCTAACTCTTATTCTATTTTCTCTGCAGAGTTTTTTCTATTGACGTTGCCCTTAACTATATTTCATCTCATTCCAGTCAAAAATTCATAATCTATACTGATTCAAAGAGTGTTCTTGATTCTTTCATCTAGCTCTTGTAACCTCTTTTTTATTTCAATTTTAAAAAGTTATAACGACCTTCTGAAAAAGGGATTTGACATTTTGTTTTGCTGGGTTCCTGGCCATGTTGGCATTAAAGGAAATGAAGCAGTGGACAAAGCTGCAAGGCAGGCTTCTATTCTCCTAAATTATCCTGTACCATACGATGACATTAAGCACACACTTAGAAGCATTTTTAAAACTATTTGGCAACGGGAGTGGGATAATCAACATAATAATTAATTACAAGATATAAAACCTCAAGTTGCAATCTGGCCTACACTTATCACTAGAAAATATGTCATAATTACTAGTCTTAGAATTGGCATTCAAGGCTTACACATAAATATTTACTACTTGGGGAAGAGGAACCTGATTGTCTCACACAAACTGCACAAAGTCAATCAAAGATAAAAAAAAAAAGTTTTGGGAGGATACATAAATTTACAGATGGATCTTGATCAGTTTTGTTAGCTGCATTTAGACGCTGTAATATTTTATTCCATATAACAAGGTTTACAACTGTTTCCAATTTCCTTAACTCATCGTGCAGGGTTTTTGCTGCATTTTTGGTTGCAGATGTTTAATTGAATTTGCATGCGGTGAAAATGAAAGTTTCACATATATATCTATAGTTTTTATGCAATGCTTTGACTGCTTCAGCATCAGCTGACCATCTTGTATTTGAACGGCTTTTCAATATCAACAGAGAAGATTCCTTTTCTTTTCTTTTACTATTTATGATTTGCCAACGGTCTGTAGAAATTGAGAAAAAATTATAAATTTGTTGAATCAAACTGAAGAATTTTGAAACGATTAAGTTGGCTTCTGCTGCATTGGAGTGCACTAAGTTTAACGAATGTGATGCACATAATACATAGCTTGCATATGGATTTACAGCTCTGTTGCTGGCATTGTTGTAACTTTGGCCTCAGCAATCCAAAATATCTAAATTTAACCAGGCAAGTTGAAATTAATTCAAATTGATGCTCCACATGGTGATTGTCTGTTGGAATTAGTGTTAAAAATCTTCTCACAGGCAAATTATCAGAGCCACATATCGAATATTAGTCATAACTGATCTATGTGAGAAAGATCATGTGTAGAATCATTTATGATAGAATAATATTGGCAAGTTTCACTTCTTTAATGATTTCATTTTATACTTTTTGTGACATATAACACCTATAAACTCTTTAATTGTTGTGGAAGAGATATAATTTGCTCTGCCTATTCCACAATTTCCATAGTTATTCAAATGATTTGTTAGAATCGGATTAAATTTGGATATTAATTCCAAACAACCTAAAGAATTTCCATTATTTACAGATCCAATTGTTTCATCATTCCAAAAAAAAGACATGCCTCTCTTCGATAAAAATTTTATAGTTGCAACTACTCTTCTTAGGACAGCTTGCCAATACTTAGTTTCACTATTAAATTGAGAAACTAACTTTGATTCTATTCTCTGTTTTGAGTTTAATCTCAATGACATGGAAATAACAGCTTCTCTATGTGGCAGTGAAGTTTCATGCTCACAAAGCCTGCCATTCACATGTTTCCAATCATTGAAGCCAGAAGAAGTTAAGGCTGTTTTAACCTTACTGAACAATTTACAAACCCAACAATATACAAAGTTGAGGGAGATAATACTAACCATTCTCTTTTGACAATTTCATTATTTTTCTTATAATAAAAAGAATGAGTTTCTGGATAATGATCGTTTCTTATTCCCAATAATTTTTGTAGTTTGTGATAAAAGTTCATTCTTTTGATCAGGTGGATTTTTAATGAAATAGTCAATAAAATTATCACTATTATCATTCCAAGTTTCAGGATCAGTGTTTTTTTATATCTTCATTCTGGTTTGTTAAATCAAAACTTCCCTCCGTAATTGCATTTTCTTTTTTCACATTCTCATTCGTTTCAATCTCTCTACAGTAATCAAACATTGCAATTGCATTTTTTATTTCATTTTCATTTAAATTTCCTAAATTTGAATCTTCCCCTATAATAACACCACATTTTTCCTCATTTTTGTCACTTTGATTATCTCATATTTTTGAGTTGTTCATTATTTTATTTTCATTTTGGCTTGTTGGATGATAATCTTCCTCTGCATTTATTTTTTTCATTGCAACAGGACAAAACTTGTAAGCTATTTAAAATTTCAACTTGAGCGCTCTCATTATTTTCACCTTCTAGCATCTTCTCTGTTTGTGTGCACTCAAATACGTTTTTATCATGACCAGTAGTATCAGAATCTACTTCAGAAATCAAACCTTCTTTATCAATTTCCTCACTTGGGATAAGATATTTTCTAAAAGTATTCTGAAGTTTTTCTTCTTCTTTTAGTTGTTTTAATTTCCTTTTAGTCAATCCAGAAGGATGATATCTCTTACGTTTTAGCATTGTTTTTTCCAACAAATGTTTGATGGATTATATTGCAAATCTTAAACTAAAATTAATAAAAGAGAAAGTTAAAATACTTGAACATGTTTTTTGCTTATCCAAATTCCAACTCCTAATCATCCACTTAACTCTCATTTAAATAGTAACGATCATAATTTATATGTGAATCGCCCATCTTGCATCCCACATTTTGCTTTTAGCGTTAAGAACTTTCTTTCTGGCACTTCTCATATTTATACCAAAGTTCATGCTCGGTCTCTTATAAACATGAACCTTGGAATTTCTAGGTTATTTCTTCTCTTCATCCGTTCAATGGGTTTGACAAATCTAACACAGATGCTTCTATTTTTCAGGCCCTTTACTTATCTCATCGCTCCCATAATAAGGACTACGTCGATATTTTTACCGACAGCTCTAAGACAAGCAATAAAGTCGGTTGTGGTGTTGTCATTGGTAACACCACTTTTAGCTATCAATTCCCTAATACATTTTCAATCTTCTCTGCAGAGTTTTTTGCTGTTGAGGTTGCCCTTAACATTATTTCATCTCAGCACAGTAGAAAATTCATTATACAGACTTGAAGATTGTTCTTGATTCACCCTCTTCTAGCTCTTGTAACCTGACTTTCATTTCTATTTTAAAAACTTACAACGACCCTTTGAAAAATGGATTTGACATTTTGTTTTGCTGGGCCATGTAGGCATTAAAGGCAATGAAGCAGCAAACAAAGCCACAAGGCAGGCTTCCATACTTTTAAACTGTCCTATTCCTTATGATGACATTAAGCACACACTTAAAAGCTATCTTAAAAATACATGGCAAAGGGAATGGAGTAACCAAAACAATAAACTGCAAGAAATAAAACCTCAAATTTCAATCTGGCCTACACTCACTCCTAGAAAATACGATGTAATTATTACTCGACTACGAATCGGGCATTCAAGATTCACACATAAATATTGGGTTGTTCGGAAAGTCATTTCGTTTTTCTCAGCAGAGGACTTAATTGTATTTTTTTCACACCTTCTTCACATTTAAGTTGCATTGCCATTACATATTGTGACAGCTGATATAGCAAGGCTTGCTTGTGAAAAAGGTCGTTTTATTCTGCTCAATAGTTTTTGATTGGTGCCCTATCAAATAAAGAAAATCAGAAGAGACATTTTCGGCATATTTTGTTTTTGCTATCAAAAATGCGAAAATACTATTCAAGCGAGGAAAAAAAGTATACGATGTGTGCACAGAAAATTTATTTAAAGAACGCTTTTGTCAAAACTGGTTTACCAAAATTACTGGCAATTTTGAGTTGAAGATGCATAACGTTCTAGAAAACCAGTTTGTGCTAATGAAGACAAAATAAAGTATTGATTTATGAAAAACTGCCAAATAACAACTCGTGAGATCGCTAAGAAACCGATCAAAGTGAAAAATATATAATTCTTTAAAATATTTATACAATATAAGAAAATCGTCTTTCATTTTCGAAGGAAAAAACGAAATTACTTTCCGAACAACCCAATACTTATTGTTTGGAGAACAACAACCTGAGTGTCCAAAATGTCATTTCAGTGCATTAACCATTCGTCATGTCCTCACCGACTGCCCTTGCTTTTGTCATCTTTATCGAATGCATTTTAATTCATCTTCACCGAATCTGACGAGCCTTTTAGGTGTAAATCCTCATCATTATTTGACAAATTTTTTGAAAGAGGCTGGTTTTTACTTCGACATCGGATTTTATTTACTATGTTCATCCTGTTTTATGTTGGTTTTTATTGTCTACACTGTTTTTCTTATTTTTGATTTTACCTTTTGTGTGTTTTTTTAATGACAATCTGGATGGGTGAACCCATCCAGGAGCTGCTTTTTGTGTTTACTTTTTTGTGTGGCGCAGCATGTTCCACTGTGGACCGTGCGCCAAAAAAAGTTATTCAACCAACCAAATTCCAACATGGTCATCCCCCCAGGGGGGTACCTTCTTCAGGTATTCAGGGGGAGTCATGCCCCCGGGCCCGAGTGATCTTTTTTTCTCTTCTTCCTTTTTTTTTTTTTTAACCTTCTACCTTCTTTTCTTTTATTTCTTTCACTTTTGGTTTAGTTTTTTTTTTTTCCTAAGTTTTGGGCATTTTTCTTGCTTTTTCGTCCTTGTTTGTATTTTTGGTTTTTGCTGCCAATAAGGTTTTGGTACTTGTTCTTGTTCATTGTTCTTGAAAAAAAAAAAAAAAAAATTAAAAATTTGAAAAATTAAAAAAAAAAATGAAACTACTTACCTTGTTTTACTCACCTTTTTGTTTTCTACTTACTTTATTTGTTTTTACTCACCTTTATTTTTTGGTCTTGTTTTTGTTGGTTATACTAAAATTACTTAACTTCTAAAACATGAACCAAGCTGAAAACGGTGTAGATGTGGCGCTGGTTATTGGGTTGGCAATTTGGTAAGGGTCTCACGGTAGTCTAGCCTTGGGATCACACTGGGAGACTGGTGCCCTTGGTGAAGGTGAGACAACAGTGACTACTCGAACGAGAAACACTGGACTAACACGACAACCACATGTGATTCCCAATCTGGGTCGACGGTCTGGTAGCTGGTGAGTGGTTATGGGTGTCCCAGGGAGCGATTCTGAAAACCCTTTGCTTTTCGTCTGTTCAAGAAACGGGCTGACTTGTGGGACAAAGGAAACCCTCGACCCTTTTTTCTTATCTCATTATGGCGACAAATGAAGGAAATACGAATAATGCGCTTGACTCGGGCCCATCCCTCAATGCTAAATCTAATAATACTAAATGGGCAGATAGAACAGAAGAATTTCTTTCCAGTTTACCTGAAAAAGAAATTTCCACATACAATGAGGCAAGATGTTTTGTAATCAAGCATAATGAAGGTGACTTTTTTAAAACGTCACCATTTCTAATTCATAAAGCTATTCAATCAGTTGTGGGTGAACCAAAGTCAATTAAGAAAATCAAATCAGGAGAACTTTTAATCGAAGTTGAAAACATCAAGCAAGCAAGTAACCTCAAAAAATGTACACTTTTCGCTAATATTCCCGTTAATGTTACTACTCACCGAACATTAAATACCAGTCGTGGAGTTTTTTCAGAGCCTGACCTTCAGTACATACCAGAAGCAGAAATACTTGAGAATTTAAAAGATCAGAAAGTTATAGCAGTAAGGTGCATTGTAATTTCCCGTGAAAATAAACAAAACCCAACTAAGCACATAATACTTACTTTTGATTCTCCGAAACTCCCACGTTCTATAAAAGCTGGATACCTGGAATGCCCTTAAGACCATACATCCCAAATCCTCTGCGCTGCTTCAAATGTCAACGTTTTGGTCACTCAAATTCTTGCCGTGGTAATCTCACATGTGCCCGCTGTGGTGGTGTGGGCCATGATAATGAAAACTGTGAAGCTCCCATATGTTGTGTAAACTGCAAAAAGGACCACCCATCTTATGCTAAAGTATGTGAAAAATGGAAATTTGAAAAAGAGATTCAAACTGTGCGTACCAAAGAAAATATATCTTATTTTGAAGCCAGAAAAATTGTTGAAACCAGAACACCCACAATTGGAAAATCCTTTGCTGCTGCTGTTGCTTCTATTAAAATACCGAAAAACTGCAAAACAATCTCCACACAAACAGATAGTATTACTAAGAGCATCCCTCCTGAAGAAGCCAAAAATAATTTGCAAAAGGATGAAGAAAAGCCTACTCAAACACCTAATTTATCACACCAAACACCTAATTCTTCTAAGCCAACATATCCTAGAAAAAGCTCACAAATTCTGAAAAAAACCCATGTCTCATAAAAATCGCAGTTCTGAACCACTAAAGCATGGAAATTCTCAAAACAACTTGGTTAAAAGGAAAAAAATACCTGAGCTAACAGAGTCTATAAAATCAAAAGAAAATAATATAGCTAAACAAGTGGACTTAATAAGCCTTCATCCTTCTGATGGAGAAGGTATGTCTACTGCATCAGAAGATGATGAGGTAGATGTGTTAATCTAAAAACAAAATCATAATGACTAATTTCATTTGCTGGAATTGCAGAGGTTTTAACAATAAACATGATGAAATAAAAGACATTGTCTTTGATCATCGACCAATTTGCTTTGCTTTCCAAGAAACGTACCTAAAGCAAAATCATAATGCTAAAATTCGTGGCTACAATTGTCTAAGGAAAGATTACATTCAGTCTGACAGAGCTACAGGTGGTGTAGCTCTTTTAATCTCCAATAATGTTCCTCACACAAATATACCTTTAAACACAAATATTAAAGCCATAGCTGCCCAAATCCACATCAATGTGCTAATAACCATTTGTACTATCTATTTAACACCTAATATGTCTGTGCAAAAACAAGATCTGAATAATTTAATTTTGCAACTCCCTACTCCATTCTTAATTTTTGGTGACTTCAATGGACATAACCCGCTTTGGGGGAGCTCCAATGTTAATTCCCGTGGACAAGTCATTGAAGACTTCATCAATGATAATTCCTTATGTCTTTAAACAATGGGGACAATACTTATTTCCACAAACCATCTAGGACTTTTCATGCAATAGACCTCGCAATCTGTTTTTCAATTCTTTACCCATATTTTAATTTTTTCGTTTCTGACGATCTGCATAACAGTGATCATTTTCCTTTATTTCTATCTCTCCATAATTTCAATCAAGTTAACCATAGTAATCCTCATCACATTTATGACAAGGCCAATTGGACTACTTTCTCTTGTAATGCCTCCATTACTTCTGCCATGATTGAGGGCAATATTAACTGTGCAGTTTAAAATATCAGCCATTGTATCATTAATGCAGCTAACATTTTGATTCCAAAATCATCTGGATATTCTTTTAAACACTCTCGACCTTGGTGGAATGAAGACTGTAAAATTGCAAAAAGGCGCCAACAAAAAGCGTGGGGGATTTTTCGGAGATATCCCACTACAGCAAATTATATTGCATATAAACAAGCTAGAGAAAGTGCACGAAGGATTCGAAGAAAATCCCAAAAGGAATCATGGATTAACTATGTATCCAGCATTACCTCGAATACCAGTAGCAAACAATTGTGGCATCGTGTCAAGAAGGCCATGGGTATTTATTCTAATGACAGTATCTCTTTTCTCAAAGATAATGGTCAGACAATCACTTCCACCCAAAACATTGCAAACACTATTGGTAAAACTTTATCCCACATTTCCTGCTCAAACTCATACTCAGAGCCCTTTCTATCATACAAATTGCATTCTGAATGCTCTACAATTAACTTCAGATCTCGCTCATTATATGAATACAATAGCCCATTTACCGAAAACGAACTGAACAATAGCCTGAAACACACTCATAACTCCGCTCCTGGTCCCGATGGCATCAGTTACCTTATGATCAAACGTCTATCCAAAGCATCCCTTAAAAATCTACTTCTTCTCTTCAATAGAATCTGGACTGAGAATATCTTCTCCGCTGCTTGGCACAATGCTATTGTTATACCCTTTCCAAAACCTGGTAAAGATACTACTGACCCAAAAAATTATAGACCTATTGCCCTCACTAGCTGCCTTTGTAAATTGCTTGAGAAAATGATAAATACTAGACTTGTTTTCTATTTTGAAAAAAATAATCTAATTTCTCCATGGCAAAGTGGTTTTAGACAAGGCCGTTCTACTATTGACAATATCCTCTTGCTTGAGACTAAAATACGGAATTCTATTGTTAGACATAACCATTTGGTGTCAATTTTCTTCGACATTGAAAAAGCATATGACAAAACCTGGCGTTGTGGCATTTTAAGGGACCTTTTTAATTTGGGTTTAAGGGGCAATCTTCCTATATTCATTGAGAATTTTTTAAAGGTGAGACGCTTTCAAGTTCGAATTAAATCAGTATACTCAGTCTTTTACTTCCAGGAAGAAGGGGTTCCTCAAGGTAGTGTCTTAAGTGTAACACTTCTCTCTGTAAAAATTAACAATATACTAAAACAACTACCTCCAAATGTTCATGGGAGCCTGTATGTTGATGACCTGGAAATATCTTGCCAGGGGAATGATATACGTTTTATTGAACGCCAGCTACAAATAGCTGTCAATAACATTATTAAATGGACAAATAGAAATGGTTTTACTTTCTCTGCTGACAAGACACACTGTGTGCATTTTTGCCGCAAACGAGGACTCCATCCTGATCCAGAGATTTTTATTGACAATACAGCTATTTCCGTTGTTGACTCAGCCCGTTTTTTAGGTGTTGTTTTTGACAAGAAACTCAATTTTAAGCCTCATATTGAATATTTAAGGACAAAATGTGACAAGACTTTAAATCTTTTAAAGGTACTTTCAAATACCTTTTGGGGAGCAGATCGTACTTCCTTACTCAAAATTTACCGAGCTTTTATCCGTTCTAGACTAGATTATGCCTGTCAGGTTTATGGTTCAGCTCCTGTTTCCTATCTTAAGAAACTGGACACAGTGCGCTTAGAATTTGCTCAGGGTCTTTTCGCACTCCCCAGTCACTAGTCTATATGCTGACTGTGTGGAGCCATCTCTTAGCCTTATAAGACAACAACTGTCTTTACAATTTTACTTTCGTACTCTTTCACATCCTAATCACCCACTCAAATCTCATTTCAACAACATTAGTCATAGTACTTTCCTTAATCGTCCGTCTTGCATCTCACATTTTGCCATTAGAATAAAAAACCTTCTTGCAGGCACTTCTCATGCTCATACCAAAGTTCGCCCTCGGTCTGTTTTGAATATGACTCCTTGGGACTTCCAAGTCATTTCTTGTCTTTATCCATTTAAAAACTTTGACAAATCTAACACAGATGCCTCAATTTTTAAGGTGCTTTATGCTGCTCATCGCAGTGATTATAAGGAATATGCTGAGGTCTTTACAGATGGTTCAAAGACAGGTGACCAGGTTGGTTGTGGTGTCATATGTGGTAATAAAGTTTTTAGCTATAGACTCCCTAATTCATTGTCCATTTACTCTGCAGAGTTTTTTGCAGTTGAAGTTGCACTTAATTTTATCTCATCTCATCCTTATAAAAAATTCATAATTTATACAGACTCAAAGAGTGTCATCGATTCACTTTCTTCCACTTCTTGCAACCCTTCTTTTATTTCTGTTCTAAAGGCTTATAACGACTTTCTGAGAAAGGGATTTAACGTTTTATTCTGTTGGGTTCCAGGTCATGTTGGTATAAAAGGCAACGAATTAGCAGATAAAGCAGCTAGGCAGGCTTTAGTTATTGTAAATTGTCCAATTCCTTATGAGGATATTAAGCACTCAATAAAGAAATTTTTAAAAGATATATGGCAAAGAGAGTGGGGTTATGAAACTAATAATAAGCTACATCTGATCAAACCAAACATTGCAGTCTGGCCCACGCTTACTCCTAGAAAATATGAAGTAATTATTACTCGCCTTAGGATTGGACACACTAGGCTCTCACATAAGCATTTACTTCTTGGGAAACAGGAGCCTTCTTGCCCCAATTGTCATTTCAATTTACTTACTGTTCGCCATTTACTCACAGACTGCCCCTGCCTTCGTCACTTGTATCGGTATTATTTTAATTCATCATCACCAAATATGACAAACCTTTTGGGTATTAATCCACACATTAATCTGACCAACTTTTTAAAAGAAATAGGCTTTTACTTTGATATTTGATTTTATTCACACAATTTATCACATTTTACATCTGTTTTTATTATATATACACTGGTTTTAACATTTCACATTTGATTTTATGATATACACTGTTTATTTTTTTTTTATTTTTTTTGATTTTATGTTGTTTTTACTTTTTATATTTTTCTAACTTTTTCATCTTTTATTATTTTGTATTGTTAATGTGGTTCTTTTTAAACGACAGTCTGGATGGGTAAACCCATCCAGAAGCTATAGTTTCTTTTCTAGATATAACTGTTTGGCGCAGTATGTCCCATAGTGGACCTTGCGCCACTAAAAGCCAACCAACCAACCAACATGGTCATCCGCTTGCAATCGGTCGGTAAACATGAAACACCTCTAAACAGTTAATATCACAGTCAGTCATAGGTTGGGTATGCTAATCCTGCGCATATCAGAAATCATGGAGTTAATATAACTGCTGCCGAGTAATTTACAATCACTAAAACACTGAATCACTAAATTTTTACAATAATTCTGAATAACACGTTTTAATAATTAATTGATATCTGTACACTATTTCTATTGCAGGGATTTGCAATTCAAGGAATTGAATATTGGGTGACCAGATTTTTTAAATTTGAGGACAAATATGATCGTCTCTCTGAATTTCAAGGATAAAATAAATAAATCACCTTAAATAGTAAAATTTTAATAATTCTTATATATGAATTACCGGAAAGAGTTTATTTGAGCTTTTTTATCATACATACATAAGCTGACCAAATTAGAGTACCTTTATGATCAAGAAGTGTTAAAAATTGCAACAATTATCTAATTATGGATGAATTATTTCATTCCTAATAAATAAGGGCCAGTAGCACAACCAGAAAATTTCTGTAGGGGGAAGGGACCCAAAAAAGAAAAAGAGAGAAAAAAAAAAAACATAAAAGGCATTAAGTGCCATTTGAAAACCTATTCCATATATGTGCATGTGCCATAGTTGCCATCATTAACATTTTAAAAGTAAGGGTTACTATAACTATTTTTTATCGAAATCTTTGATAGTAATTTTGTATGATTTTATTTAATGAAATTCACTATTATAAAATTATTGTGTGATTTTTATCCAGAAACTGCATAAACTTGGCAGTTCTATAATATGAATGTATTTTTTAGTCTGTGAGATTGATTTTGGCAACGATTTTTTATATTTCATTTGTAAAACTTTTTCCTGGTAAAACTAATCTTTTTTTTTTTAGGTTGTCATGGCTACCATATCTGAATGTAGCATAACTAGATTATAATATAAAAAAAAAGCACCAGAGAACTAGCATTTAAAAATAATAAGTATAAAACTTTGAACAAGCACCACAAGAAGTAAAAACTCACAATAATTGTTTTGGGTTGAAAGTAAATACGACCTTTCGTCAAGTGAATAAAGTAGGCAAGAGCGCTGCAAATAAAGCAGCAATGCTCATGCAAACAAGTTCGACAACTAGAATATCGTTTACGCATTCATGGCCTGACTTAGCCAATTTAGGCCGAAAATATATCATGATTTTTGGTGTCCCTAAAACTTTCATTTATTTGAATGTCACTGAGAAATATCTAATTAAGCAACATAGATAAAGTAAAATAGTGATGTAAGCAAAATAATATATTCTTTTTCTGGGCACAAAATCGAATATTAATTTTCATTGTAGTTTTTAACCCTCCAGTGCACGGGTTGAGACTGAGACCCAGTTTATTCACTAGAATGCAACAGTAGAACAGAACATTTTGGGATTGAAGTTAGTTTGTGAACACATAAAGAAATGACTGCTTAAATTAATCTACTGAAATCTACAATAGCATTTTTCTTTTACACATTTCTAAATTTTGCAGCTCTCCTGTGGTTATTCATGTACTGCATGATCTGACTGTGGCTGTGCGTTGGTAAATTTCTAACATTTTGCAAACATTTATTTAAAATTTATTTATCTTTTTTCACAAGTTCTTCAAGCAATACTAAAGCTTTTTTCTTTAACTCAATATTCTCTTCATGGCGTTTCTGTCTCTTTTGTTCATTTTCTTTCTGTATTCTTTTCCACTCCGCATACCATGCAGGATGTTCATTTTTCTTGGGTATCCTCGGTATGTCACTAGAAGATGGTGTTGAGCAAGTTAATGAAACCAAACTATCTTCTGAGCTTGATAAACAAAGAAAGGAGTAGTTTGGCTTTTTTCTTTAACTCAATATTCTCTTCATGGCGTTTCTGTCTCTTTTGTTCATTTGCTTTCTGTATACTTTTCCACTCCTCATACCATGCAGGACGTTCATTTTTCTTGGGTATCCTCGGTGTGTCACTAGAAGATGGTGTTGAGCAAGTTAATGAAACCAAACTATCTTCTAGGCTTGATAAACAAAGAGGAGTAGTTCGGCTTTTTTCTTTAACTCAATATTCTCTTCATGGCGTTTCTGTCTCTTTTGTTCATTTGCTTTCTGTATACTTTTCCACTCCTCATACCATGCAGGACGTTCATTTTTCTTGGGTATCCTCGGTGTGTCACTAGAAGATGGTGTTGAGCAAGTTAATGAAACCAAACTATCTTCTGAGCTTGATAAACAAAGAGGAGTAGTTTGGATTTTTTCTTTAACTCAATATTCTGTTCATGGCGTTTCTGTCTCTTTTGTTCATTTTCTTTCTGTATACTTTTCCACTCCTCATACCATGCAGGATGTTCATTTTTCTTGGGTATCCTCGGTGTGTCACTAGAAGATGGTGTTGAGCAAGTTAATGAAACCAAACTATCTTCTGAGCTTGATAAACAAAGAGGAGTAGTTTGGATAGTGTAGTCTGACGCATCTAAAATAGAGAAAAAAGTTTTTGTAAATAAAAAAAATTAAAAAAACGTATGTTGATATTCAATGTTTTGTTAAACCTTTTAGAATTCAACAATACTTAAAAAATACTCTCCTGAGAACCCAACAAATTGAGAAATCAACTATGTGTTGAGGGAATAATAATAATAAAAAAAAAAATCTTACTTCTGTAAAAATATATTTACAAAGATTTGCGAGCATTTTGTAATGCCCTAATCACAAGCAATCTTCAAAGTTAATTTAAAAGATGCATGGGACATTTCTTCAGGATATAGTGCATAAGTTCTCCCAGTGGCAGTTCTTAAATCCACTTTAGTTAATATAGAAGCTAAAGGTATTTGTAGTATATCTGGATTTTGAGGATAGCTAAACAAAGTAGAGGGACCATGGGGATGCAGGAAGCTAACCTTGATTACTTCTGTATCATAATAAACATCCAGAACACATCCTACCCACCAGTGAGCTTCAAAAATGCAAGTTACAAAACCATGTATTTCTTCTAGCTCTAGTTCTCCTTCTTCTTTTGTTACTTTTACTTCCTTGCTTGATGTGGAATTTGAGTAGATTTTGTAAAGAAGTTTACAACTTGCACTACTGAGTATAAAGGCATGTGATTTCTGAGTACCAGGAATAACACGAGAAGATAAAAATCGCTTCTGTAAAAATAGGCTTTTTTCTTCATACTGATGAGAAGAAATGTAAGCAAAATGTATCCCCAAAATATTAGCAGTTGCCCATTCAAACAAAAGGCGAGGAGTCATTATTTGATCTGTATAAGCACATTGCTGACTGGCTCGAGCTGCTAATCTCTTCACAGTTCCGCCAATGCCATCTGATACCCCTTTTCCATGTGCTGTCGCAAAAAAATGCCATTCAGCTTTCACTCCAAAATCCTTTTCATAAAAACATAGATTTAAAAAAATTTTGCGATTTTTACAATGAGCTGCACCATCAGAAAAATATATTATTTTTTGAGGGATTGTACTAAATTTATTCTTTAGAAACTTAATCAACTCTTTCTGAAATAAATGTACTGCTATCGTATCATGATAAAGGCAATCAGAGATTATTACAAAGCTAACATTTTCAATGCCCTGATCATTGTCTGCTTTGTAACATACAACAAATGGATGAATTGTTGCTTGTGCATTATTCCAATGAAATCCCTGAACCTCATCTTAAGAATAAATGAATAATTTTCAGAAAAATCACATAATACAACAATACAATTGCCACATTTGATATTTTTCTTACATGCCTCAAAAAAAGAAGACTGCTGTTTAGAGATAAATGAGTGCCATATAAGCACTGTAAATTTTTCAGTGAAAATGATCAATAAAATCTTCGCAGTTACTAGATAAAGTTTGAAGAACTGCACAATCAACATTCAGCCATTGTTTATAAATTATATATGTGTAATAGCATTTTCACTGAAATCCTTTCAATGTATTCCTTGAGATTGTCAGGTGTTGAGCATCTATTACGCTCTCCCACGTGACAAGTTGGTTCTGGGGGGTTACAAATCAATAAACTCATGCAATTATCATACAAATTTATTGGATTCTTTTCTTCTTTTGTTAATTTCTTCAAATGGCAACCAATCAGTATCAATTTAACATTTTCATGTATGTGACAAACACATACAGAATGTGTTCCATTTGCTCACGCTAAAATACAGTTTTTTAGTCATAATTCTGCAAAAGTAGAAAATCCAATTTACAGATCTGGATATTCATCCTTAAATTGCTTATTTGCTTATAGTACAAGTTACAATAAAAGAAATAAGAAAAACATGCCCTTTTTAAAACATTTCCGTGATTTTTTTTTTTTTAGTACTTTAGGTTTTTTAATTAAAAGTTGAAGTATAATTAAAAATAGAATATGGAATATAGTTCTCAATTAGTTAAATGTTTAAGAATTGTTACTATTATTATAATCTTCTTCTCCCCCTCTTTCAGACATTGCAAATGCCGGTTTTGAAGATTACTAAGAAATAAAATACTTTTTTGGTTCTTTATTTAGATATATTTATACTTTAAAAAAAACAACAAAAAAACTGATGATGGTAATTAACGCCGCTGAAATTGTCCAGATTTTTGGAGTCTGGATTATTGGCTTCGTACTGTATATCAAAAACTAAAAGAGATAGAGACTTAATAATTGGTAAATATTCATTTCTCTATGAAACAAATAAATGAGCCAAGTTTCGTAAAAATCTAAGGGGGTCAGGTTGAAAATGACCCTTTTTTGTGTTGATTTGACATGGAATGACCCAATATAGTTACAATTCTGTGAATTGATATTTTAAAATAATGAAATCCCGGCAATCAATAAGAGAACTAGAATTAATATCAATTATCACTTATGTGTTCATGTTAAGTTTCAACTGGCCAGTTTTATTTCAATATTATGTGTTTTTGCAATAAAGTGTTGTATCACAAATATGGTTTCATCGTCACATTATTCCAGCAAATTGGTGAGTGTTCTTTTTCTTTTATTAGATGTTTGTTGCTCAAGTTGTTTAATTGAATCTACTTTATGTACTACCACTACTTTAAAATTTAAATAAGTAATGAATCTGGTTTAGAAATCTTATTTATTTTAGAAGTTCATTTTGAAACATTAATTTTTCATGGCAAAATAATTGCTCGTATCCGTTAATTTTAATTTTGACTTCTTAGCAAAATTCTCTTAGAAATTTCTAGAGCACTAAAAATAATAAATAAAATAAAGTAATAATAAATATATATATATATTAAATATTACAAGCACATGCTGCAAAAAATCATCTGTCTGCTGAAGCCCTCATGTAAGTAGTGGAAAAAGCTTTTGACATGTTTTAGTATCATAAAAGATAACTTAATTAAAATTCTGAATAATTAAATTATTTTACATGTTTAAATAAAAAAAAAAAAGTGGTTTTAATAAAATCATTTCACTTAGAACTCTTATCAGGGCAGGGTTATTGGTTTTATATACGAGATTACTGGCATCAATGTTTTTGTTTTCAGTATTAAAATTCCAGATTTTTAATACAGTGAAACCCCGATTCATCATTCCTGCACTGTTCGTTTTATTTCTAAGGTCTCTGCACAAATTGTGTTTAGATAATGTTAACGAAACCTGCATATATCGTGCTTCAAAAAGTCGTTTTCCTGCATTCATCTTTGTAAAATTTTTCTTCTGAAGGTCAAATGATTGCATATGGCATATAAACAGGAATTATTTCTTTCATCCTAAAATAACTTTTTTCCTTATCTTCATTACGGATGAAAATTGTTTTGTCATGTCCCTGGATCATTTACTAATAACAACTGACAAATAGTTATGACATAGTTAGTATATTTTTAATACATAGATTTATAATTAGCATAGTAAAATCCCCCACCCCCCAAGAAAAAAATAAAAAAATAAAAATAAATATTGGTACAAATAATAGAAAAAGAGAAAAACATCAAGTTAAGTAGCATACAAACCTTTTAGAGAAGGTCCAGTATCCTCACTATCATACGTAGACAGAGGCTCTACATTGGGTTTTTGGCCCAATAAAGCATCCATCTGATCATAATAAGGGAATAAGATTCTTCCAGTGCCAGTTTGTTTCTTCGACCTTTTTATTCGCATGTAACTTTTTTTCAAACTACGGCACTTGTCGTCACAGATCTTGCCGATCACACCAGAATACCCCAAATCCTGCATTTTTTCTGCAGTCGCATCAAATACCTGAATATAAAAAGTAATCCATAATAATAGACAGTTATTCATGAAGTAAATTATGCATTTTGTTAAAAATTAAAATTTGATAATGTTTATAAAGATTACCATATGCTCTTTTTTTTTAATATATATACACATACGGGAATGAACTTTTTAAGGTACACAGAAGTCAAGCATTAAGACAAAAAAAAAAAAAAAAAAAAAAAAAAACTAAAATTACATGAAGTGGTTAAAACATTGAACTCCTACCTCCCAAATACACACACTTGTATCTGACTGCTCTACAATATATGGTATGGTTAGTGTTGAACCTTGGCCAATAAAGCACAAGGAGATAAAATTTTTTATAAATATAAAAAGAACTGTACTTAAGAACAACTGCTGATATTCACAAGGATGATTGTGAGGCTGCTTTAACAATATTAAACTTATGTTGGTGGAAAAAAAAAGGCCAACAGGCAGTTAATATTTTTATGATTGGACGCAAAAACACCCTAAGTTTCAATATATATCTTTCAATTATCATTATACAGCAGTTACTGAAAATAATAACTGAAAATATTCCTACAGTAAAGTACCCTTGTATTAGAAATTAAAGAGATGGGTAATGCAATTCCTTATTTTTATACTTCAATAAAATTCTTAAATGAGACACCAGTTCATGTTTTCTACTGAATTCGAGAAAAGTTTTAAATTAGTTTATAAATAAATATATGCAAAAAATTTCTTTTTCATGACAAAATTGCATAAACACTTAAATTTTTTCACATGGATATTGAATTTAAGTTTCAAAAATAGGTTGTAACATAAAAATGAGATTCTGTATTTTCTTGAAAGAACATATTATTTATATTGGGATAAACAAACTGAGTGATAACTCAACAACTGTTTTAAAGTGTGAAAATGATTGTAATCAGTATTTAATAAAAATAAACATATATCAATTGATTTAACCATATTTTACCCCTTGATAAGAAATTATTGAATTAATATATGGTGAAAAAGAGCATAAAATAGATATACTATAAAATAGATAACTTACCCTTTTTTTTGATTTATATATTCCTTTCAGCAATTTTTTTTCTTCCTCTGAAAATATTGTTAATAATGCCAAAACCATAGGCTTACCCCAACGATTTACATCCAATTTGATAGCTCTACATTTATGAAATGCTAAAATTGTTTTGTTGGAAAACTGGTCTCCGCAGTATTGTCACTCATAAGGCATTTTTATTTCTTTATATTATCATCCACAAACAAGATTGATACCAACTTATTTCTTGTACGTCTATCACCGACGGCGTCCAACGATGCTCTGATCTTGATATATTTCTAGTCACATGACCAATGGATATTTGATCCACGACCGGTCCATGGTACACGTTACACTGGACGTCTTTGATCTAGACCGTTCCATGAGACTGTACGCATTGTTCCACGACCAATTGGATTGATCCTGGATTGGGCGAGAGCCTGAACCCGCCCATTTAGTACTAGCAGGATGAGCATCAGCTCCTCAGGAGATCCCCTCAATGATAAATTATCGTATAGGTATGTGAAACAACGTTTAACCTATCGTTCAAGACACGAATCATGGTATTCCTGTCCGCACGGCATACTTATAATGCCATTGTCACCTTCTAAAACTGAAATTTGACAGATTGTGTATATCTGATCTTCGTTCTACATAAAAAAAAATAATAATAAGTATAAAAAGCTAATTAAAAAAAAAAATAATAATCTAAATATAAAAAGCTAATTGAAAATAAAAAAGATTTACAAACTAAAGTAAAAAAAAAAAATAACTTTTTAAACTACTATTATTTGAAAAATTAATTTAAGTACAAAAAGCTAATTGAAAATTAAAAAAAAGATTTACAAACTAAAGTAAAAAGAAAAAGTAACTTTTTAAAGTAATGTTATTTAAAAATTATTCTTAAAAACTAAAACAACTTAAAAGTAATCCAGTTGAAAAAAAATTTTGAACTTACTTGGGTACTCATTGTGAATGTGAATAAATCCAAAATGAAAGAGAAGCAGGAAAATCCTAAGACAGGGTTAGACCAAAGTCAGCAAAAAATCCTGAAAAAATGGGGAGGGTTTCCTTGAAAGCTTTGGTATTTGTAGGATTTTTTAAACGGTGATGTCATGATAAATATATGCAATCGGCGTTTAAAAAAAAAAAAAAAAGCTTGTTTGAAATACCCCTTTCGGTTCAAATTCATTTTAAGCATGTAAGAAAAATGACCTAGTATGGATTGTCTTCTCAAAACAACAATTAAAAATAGTGTCACTAGTGGAGACAACCAGAGTATACTGTCTGGGCATTTCAGGTAGAACACTGAAATTCTATTGTCAATATAAGATTGAGTGGGATAGCCTTAAGCACCAGTAAAGTATTTTACAGAAAAATATTGCGAGTTACTCTAGACTCTTTTGTTCACAGAACACTATTGAGGATAAGCTGTTAAAACGGAAATGTTTTTACACAGATTGAAAATCTCCATTTTTTGAGATTCGGAAAAAGTTTAAATTTTATAAGAATTTAGAGTTTTTTCATTTGCTGAACAAATAAACAAATATTAATTCTATCCTCATGATATTTTTTTGTAAATTGTCATCAGAAAAATTTCGAATGATTCAATTACATCAACTAACTCGTGATAACTTAGTTTTGTGTTTGAAAACACCTAAATTGAATTCATTTATTCAATACCCCTCACGAAAATATAATAAAATATTTTTTGAAATATCACTCACCTGAAATTTTGGAAAATCCATAACGTTTGAATTAATATCGGGATGAAGGAAAGAAAGAAAAAGAAAAATTATAAGGAAAAAACAGCTAAAATGAAACTGAAGTACTAGTACCGCACGTCTCACTAGTATATAACCTAAGATAAAAATAACAGTCTCAACAATAATGATCTTTTATCGCTTGAATAGTGATACAAGAATTACCTGAGGATTAATAGTTTGTCCAATTGTAATACTCTTTTTTTAAACATCTGTAACTTGTTAAAGAATTCCCTTACTTTTTAAACGTGTGTTTTTCACAGTATTTTATACATTAATGTGAACTTCAGCAATAACTTTTGACTGAATGTAAAATTTCCAACAGAGAAATATGGAACAGCAAAATCACAATTTACAAGGTTTTTAACATTTTTCTAAATATGAAAAGCTTCAAAGAAATCGAGTTCATGAATGGATTTAGATCTGCAAATTATTTTAGCTGAATTATATTTAAAATTATGATTTTCTTCCCAGCGATGTTTGAAATAGCCGATCTATTGGTTTCTTAAATTTCAAACAAGAAACCATGAAATGTAACATGAGGACAGGCGTGGGGTGTCAGCGCACCCCAAACATATTAAATAACATAAATACGGAAAAAATCTTTAGAATTCAATGTGTTAACGAAATTCATAATAATTACACTATTTCTCGTGAAAATAAATAAATGAAATGTTAAATTATCGTTAACTTTAAAAATTAATAGAAAATAAATTAAAAGAACTCAACTTTTTCCTCCTTGTTCGTTTTTCCCATGTGGCACTTTTTCTTTACAATATTTATTATAATAAAAATTATACATTACTTTGGATAAGAATATTGAGACATTTTCTTTCCTAATAATTAGGGTGTACATGGGTCAGAAACATTAGATTTTTTGCAGTTTTTACATATAGCTTCAAATTCTGAGTGTTATATAAGAATGAAAAAATGTCTGAATTTGCCATTTTCATGTGCTCCGCACGGAGGATAACCTTAAGGCAGGTACTGAAGGATCCGATCACTTCTTTTTTTTTTTAGGAAGAGACAGCAGATAAATATTTCCGGGCATGGGGTGTCAAAACACCCTGCACCCGTCCTCCCGGGTTAATTTCCTGAAATTGCCGAGGTTTTATAAATAAACGAGATGAAATCGGAGAAATAATTTCTGATCATTGACCAATTTCTTTTGCATTTTAAGACATATTTATGACAACATAATAATGTAAAAGTTTGTCGCTATACCTGTTTCCGAAGAGATTTTACCCAATCTCATAGAGCTACAGGTGGTGTATTTCTTCTAATTTCTAATAATGCTCCTCACACTAATATCACTTTAAATACTGATCTCCAAGCTGTTGCAGTTCAGGTCCATATCCACATGCTTGTCACTATCTGCACTATTTATTTATCGCCAAATATGACTCTTTACCCTTGTGATCTTAATAACCATATTTTGCAGCTGCCCACCCCTTATGTCATTCTTGGTGATTTAAATGTACACAGTCCACTCTGGGTTAGTTCAATAATTTGTCCATGTGGATTAATGTCAGAAGACTTTATCACAGATAACAACTTACCGTAATTTTCGGGAGATAAGCCGCACCATTGTATAGGCCGCACCAACGAAAAACAGGCAAAATTAAGTTTCATCAGATAAGCCGCATCGCCGAATAAGCCGCGGTATATACCAAATAATCTACTACTAAAACAATTCTTTGCACATACATCGATATCGTAAATATCGAGGTATTGTCTTTGAGCATTTAATTTTCCTTTTCTTTTATTAATATTAATGCATTAGAAATAAATGTTAAAATCTTATACAGTACAAAGTTGAAAAAACGGACATTTTCGATCGCATTAATTTTCCCCCAACAGCGTTTTTTTTATTATTATTATTTTCAACTATTTTTAATTAGGTGAATAAAGTTAAAATATTAGATAAAACTTGTCAAAAATAAGCTTTATCTAACATTTCAACTACATTTTCAGCTGATCCCCTCCCCCCCCTTTTTAATTTTTAAATTCATTATTATGAATGATTATCAGAATTATTTGACATGCTTGTTGTTTTTACTTCATGTAAAAAAATAAAATTATAAACTGGAAAATTTCACAAAACAAATGTAAAAATAAGTTTAAAGATTAATTAGATAAGAAAAGTTTTAATAGAAATCACTTAATATAGTTTTCATAGAAAATTGTTTGGTTTTACAGTTTACACATTCTGTATTTTTGAAATTAAATTATTAAAAATTTTTGCGATCTGGATGTGTATTAAAAAAATTATTTTAACTAATTAAAATATCAGCTGATGAATTAATGTTATGGACGCTATCAAAATGGCCATGAAAATCGATCACTGAACTTGTTTCCTTGATTTTGTGCAATAATATTAAGAGTTCTGGTTGAAAACTAAAAAAACAAAATAATACATAAATAAAATAAAATAACATAAGCTGTTCTTTCTGATTTAGAAATATATTTTTCTTTTGATAAAGATCGCTAATAAAAATATTTTTGCAAGGAAAAAAAACTTCCATATTTTTTTTCTCCCAACAGATAGGCCGCAGTTGCCGATTTTAAACTTTTAAACACGTATAAGCCGCGGCTTATCTCCCGAAAATTACAGTATGTATTCTAAACAATGGAGATAATACGTATTACCATAAGCCTTCCAGGACATTCCATGCACTAGACCTAGCGATTTGCTCCTCCAATCTGTATCCATATTTTAATTTCTTTGTGAGTAACAATCTACATAGTAGTGACCACTTTCCTCTCTTTTTATCTTTTTATAACTTTAGTGAGAATCATCCAGGAAATCCATGTTTTATTCATGACAGGGCCGACTGGACTGCCTTTACCATTAATGCTGCCATTACACATAAAATGGATCAGGGCGATATCAGTAAGGCAGTAAGTAATGTCACTAACTGCATTATAAATGCTTGCTAACATCTCTATTCCAAAATTTTCATTCCGTCTCTCTAAACATTGTGAGCCCTGATGGAATGAAGAGTGCAACATTGCAAAGAAGAAGCAACAGAAAGCATGGGGAAAATTTAGGTGGTACTCAACTACTGCTAACTGCATATAATTTAACCAAGCAAGGACAAATGCACGGAGGATCCGCAGGAAATCTCAAAAAGTTTTCTTGGTTAATTATGTTTCTAGCATTACCTCCAACATTAGTAGCAAACAATTATGGCATTGTGTCAAGGAAGCATTTTTTTTAAAAAAGTTAATGGACAAACAATCACTTCATCCAAAAATATTGCAGATGCCATTGGTGGAACCTTGTCTAGTACAAATTCCTATTGTAATCCATTTCTTTCGTATAAACATAATTGTGAACGCTCAACAATAAACTTTAGGTCCCGCTCATCTCTTGATTACAATAGTCCTTTTACAAAAAATGAACTAAACAGTAGCCTGAAACAAAGTCGTAACTCTGCTTCTGGACCTGATGGTATTACTTACCGAATGCAACACATAATTACTTCATCTCTACAATAGAATCTGGATTAAACTTACTTTCTCTACTGCTTGGTAAGATACTATTGTCATTCCTTTTCTTAAACCTGGCAAAAATGCTACAGACCCCAAAAATTATAGGACCATTGCCCTCACAAGCTGTTTGTGTAAGCTGCTGGAAAAAATGGTAAATACTGGGCCTGTTTATATTTTAGAAAAAAATAAATTGATTGCTCCATAGCAAAGTGGTTTCTTTCTGACAGCGCCGTTCAATGGTTGACAATATTTTATTACTGGAGACCAAAAGTTATGTGCATCAAGGAGTTTTTACAAGACGGTAGAAAAAAAATACATTAATAATTTTGAAATTCATTATTCATCAACCTTAATTTATTTTAGATAATTTGGAGTGGAAGGCTGATTTTTATACCAACTATGTGAAAAATACCAGAGCCGGGAATCGAACCCGGGCCTTCCGCTTTACGCGCGGATGCTCTACCACTGAGCTACCCTGGCCGATAACCAGCTAGGCATTTCTCACATAAAATCTAAAATACATTAATAATTCATGAAAAAGTTACTGAAAAAAAAAAATAAACATTAATATTAATATTTCAAATAAATATTGCCTACTCAAACATAACTGTGTGGGGGTGGCTCCATTAACAGCTTGTACAAATAAATACAATTTAATTAAAGATATACTATACATATATAAACAAGACAAGAATAGTAAGAACAAACATATTTTTTTTTCATATAAAAGAATTGTGAATACAAAAAAATTACATGTACTTTTAGATATTTTGAAACAAGATTATCACTTTTTTTTTTTTTTTAACTAAAAGTAAGAGCTTTCGAAAACTTTAAAATAAATCATTGTGGAAACAGCTCTGTACAATTTAATACATGATAACAAATACATCTTGAGCAATTGTGATGGCCTTTAAATCAGCTAGAATATTAAACATATGCAATTTATCAATTAGAAGTATGTATTTTTGCAAATTTTTCAGAAAGGGCTAATAGCTATTTGTGGTACTAACTGGTTTTACAAAGTAAAAAAAAAAAAAAAAATACTTCATTTCCTACCTAAAAGTCTCTAATGTGAACATTTTTATTTTTTAAGTGTCAAAAATAAAATTGCTATCATTTTTTAATTTATTTTTATCAGCTTAATTCTTAATTCCAATTTCCATAGTTACTTGCAGATTTCAGAGTCTACTGTATTAGAAAAAAAAAAAAAAAAAGGATTTGGGAGGGGGGGGGGAGAAAAAATTAACTATCGATAAAGGGAAGAGAAGAATGTCTTTTCATTATTTTGTCAACACATTTAGAATTTGCCCAGTCCTTTAGATTGTTTGATCTTCATACAAAATGCAAGTCTTTCTGCTCTATAACATAGTAATTCATTGCTTCAGAAATTATGTCACAATTTGTTGGAAGAGGACCATTTACAGCTATCACCATTCCATGATTAGCTGCTTCCTCAGTGATAGGCTGTCTTTTATTGTTGTGATACTCATAACTCGATGTTAAAGATTCACAAACTGATTCTACAGAGGATACAGTTGGTACAACTCTATATCTTGAAATAAACTTTGTTTGCTGCAAAGAAAAGTTTTTATAAGATTTTTACTGGTCAATTCCTTGTATTCTTTCGTAGTTTTAGATTCTACAATTTCATGGATTTTATTTACAAATTTTTTGTATTGGGCCTCCAACTGTGAGTCAGATGTGTCTTTAAACTCATACACCAGTGTTTTAGATGACATCAAAAATTTTTCTAACTCGGATGCTGTTGTTAATGCAACACCCTTAACTTTCACTTTTGTTGCAAGGAATTTCAAATCTGTCAAAATCTTCACATGTGCAAAGAGTTTTACATCCTCTTCTGTAAACAGTTTTTGCAGCTCTTCTGCTATGTGCAGTTAAAGTTCTGACAATTCTTTTTCAACTGTTTGCTTACATGCCATATGATCAAATTTAATTCTTTTTGAAGAGCAACGCGTGTTGTTTAAGCTTTCTGGCTCTGTATCACGAAGAGGACACCTTGATATGTTTTGTCTGCCTCCAAATCTCTACTATCTGAGTGATAAGTAGGCCAAAAACAATTATTTTGAGGGCTCTGACTGCAGGGACGTTTCTTGAAATCAACTGCTGAGGACATACTTTGCAAATAGTCTACTTTATAATTAAATTGAGACATGTTACTTTTTAGCCTTTTTAAGCTTGAAAATTATTATTCTTGGGATCAGTGCAAATCTGCATCAAAACTTTTTAGACATGTGTGTGTGTGTGTGGGGGGGGGGAATCAGCCTGAATTTGTGCAATATATTATTAGCAATTTCCTTTCAAGAAATGTCAAATTCAAACTTGGAGAAAAGGAAAAAGAAATAGCACTTCAACTGCATTTTCCTAATGAACTACATTATTTTGCTAATCAATTGCCCCAACAAACAATGCTTCTATAGAATAAACTTATTTTCAAGCATGTGTATTTATTGTTCTGATTTTGTTTGTGTGTATATATATGTATGCAATCAGATTTAACATTATTTTTATTGTAAAATTTATATTGTGTCAGTTGCCTGATACCACTTTTGAGAGGGGGTCGTGAAAAGTTCAGCCTTTTTTTCTGTAAGCTTGTACCATGTCTGTAAATTCTGCATATCGCTCATGAGGAAGAATATCAACTATTTGCTAATCCGTAATTGCCGCGGTCCCGACAATTCAGGATTTTCTGCTTCGTACTGTATTTCTAAATGTAAAATGTCAAAATAAAAAAGGTTTAGCACTTAGTATACTTTCTTATTTAAACATTATATATAACTTGTACATAGGTAGAGGTTGACGCCATTTTCAAACTAACAATGCAATCTGTAATTTTATATTATGCTGCTATTTATGAGCAACAGTTGAAAGCTTAAATAACACAGAAAGAATAATCATTGAAACCTAATCTGTAAAACCATTTGTGTGAAGGGAAAAAAAATTTAAACTTTTGTCCACTACAGTGGACACGATGCAACAAAGGGTTAAATTTCAGTAATTTTGAAAAACAATTTGATGTCCTTTACTTAATCGAATGTAGAAAAAAAATTATGTATTAAAATTATATACAGGGGTCTGTCCAGACTTTTCAGACAGGGTCCTGTTTTTGTGAAATTGTGAAAAATTCTGTAGTTTTACGAAACTAAATTCAAAGTTAAAATAAAGTTCTTTCAAACTTTTTGGCTAGGGACCTTTTTTCCTTCTAATTGAAAAATTTAATTTTGCAAAATAAAATTATAATTAAGGTTTCATTTTAGACAACGTTAATCCAATTTTATAGAGCTAAACTCACACATATGCATAGAAACCTTTTACGAATTAGAAATTGAATATCAGCTTCTCAGGGAAATACTGCAAAGCACGTCCGATTATTCAGGTGGCCTGCTCGTTCCATGGAAGATTAGTTTTCAAAATGAAAAAGATTTTCAAAGGTCTATTTTCAACGGGAAAAATTTTGTGAAGGGTCCTTTATTAGGATATAAAATTTTGTGAAGGGTACTTTTTCAGGATAAGTAACTTTTGTGAAGGGTCCTTTAATGGATCAGATTTAGCATTGGGCAGACCCGATATATATTATTAAACTAACAATTAACTTCCTTTACTAATCGTCAGTATCACTTGACAAACTTTTTTAAGGAGGCTGGTTTTTACTTCGACATCTGATTTTATTGTTATCAGGTTTATGGTTCAGCCCCTCATTCTTATATTAAAAAACTTGACACAACACATCATAGTGCACTCAGAATTTGCTCTGGTGCTTTCCGCACAACTCCAGTGCTTAGTTTATATGCAGAGTGTGTGGAGCCTTCTCTCACTTATATTAGACAAAGACTTTCACTTGAATTGTACTATCGCATAATTTCACATCCGAGTCATCCACTTCACTCTCATTTAAACTGTAACGATCATAATCTTTATGTGAATCGCCCATCTTGCATCCCACATTTAGCTCTTAGAATTAAAAACTTTCTTGCTGGCGCCTCTCATATTCATACCAATGTCCTTTCTCGTTCTCTCTCAAACATGACACTTTGAAACTTCCAGGTTATTTCTTGTCTTCATCCGTTTAAAGTATTTGACAAACCTAACACAGATGCTTCTATTTTTCAGGCCCTTTACTCCTCTCATCGCTCTCATTACAAGGACTATGTCAAGATTTTTACCGTCGGCTCTAAGACAAGCAATAAAGTTGGTTGTGGTGTTGTCATTGGAAACTCCAGTTTTAGCTATCAACTCCCTAATTCATTTTCCATCTTCTCTGCAGAATTTTTTGCTGTTGAGGTTGCTCTTAACTTTATTTCATCCCATCACAGTAGAAAATTCATTATATATATAGACTCAAAGAGTGTTCATGATTCTCTCTCTTCTAGCTCTTGTAACCTGACTTTCATTTCAATTTTAAAAACTTACAACGACCATTTGAAAAAGGGATTTGACATTTTGGTTTGCTGGGTTTCCTGGCCACATAGGCATTACAGGCAATGAAGCAGCAGACAATGCCGCAAGGCAGGCTTTCATATTTTTAAACTCTCCTGTTCCTTATGAGGACATTAAGCATACACTTAAAAAGCTATCTTAAAAATATCTGGTAAAGGGAGTGGAATAACCAAAATAATAATAAATTGCAAGAAATAAAACCTCAAATTTCAGTCTGGCCTACACTTACCCCTAGAAAATATGATGTCATTATTACTCAACTACGAATCGGGCATTCAAGATTTACAAATAAATACTTACTACTTGGACAACAGGAACCTGAGTGTCCAAAATGTCATTATAGTGCTTTAACCATTCGTCATGTCCTCACCGACTGCCCTTGCCTTCGTCATGTATATCGACAACATTTTAATTCATCTTCACCCACTCTGACGAGCCTTTTAAGTGTAAATGCTCATTATCATCTGACAAGCTTTTTGAAGGAGGCTGGTTTTTACTTCGACATCTGATTTTATTATTTACAATGTTCATCCTATTTTACATCTGTGTTTTATTGTATGCACTGGTTTTATCTGGTATGTAGTTTTGTTTCTTTTTTCTGCTGTGATTTTTTAATAACATTCTGAATGGGTAAACCCATCCAAAGGCTACTTTCTCTTTTACACGTTTGTTTGGCGCAGCATGTCCTACTTTGGACCTTGTACCAAAAAAAGCCATTCAACCAACCAATCATCCAGAAGCTTCAATTTATACTTTTTATCTGATTGTTTTGCGCAGTATGTCCTTCTTAGGACCTTGTGCCATAAAAAGTCACCAACCAACCAACCTGAATGTAATCCTGGGGAATGGCATTCCAGATTTCTTTGACTTGATGCTAAAGTTCAATCTTATTGTGTGCCTCACCAGTTGTATGAGCGAGTCGCTGACCAGTGAAATCCCAGACATGCTCGATGGGAGAAATATCTGGGTGATAAGCAAGCCATGGAAGAAGTAAAACCTGTTGTACACTGAAGAAGACTTCTGCAGTCTGAGAAACGTTTGCATAGGCATTATCTTGCTGAAATGCAGCACTTGGAATGCATCAAAGAATGGGAAGGACCTCTGGCACCAACATTTCCTTTATGTAGTGATCACTGTTGAGGTTGCCTGCAATGTGCAATAGATGGGATCGACAATTATAACCCAATAGCCCCCCACACCATGATGCCAGGCATTTGTGCTTTATGATGCTAGATAACATGCTGTGAGAGTAGACGTTCCCCCCTGTAACATCTGACGCATACTCTTCCATCATTGTACTCCAGATTGTAGCAAGATTCATTGGAGAAAACAGTTTGTTGCCACTGGGCACGCCACGTTGTCTATTGCTGAGCCTATTGAAATCGGAGGCATCTATGATTCAGCGAGAGGGAAATCCTGCGTAGAGACACACAGTTGATGCTGTAGCAAACAGCAACGAACCGTAGAGCTAGACAACAAAACTTCTGTAGCCGTGCTAACACACTAGAGGACGCTCTATGATCCGTCACAACAATACAGATGAGGTGTCTGTCGTCTCGTGCTGTTGTTCTGTTGCATGCCCCACTGCCAGGTTTTCAGCTTGTTTGATTCTCCTCTGTTCATTTCTTCCAAACACACATCACTGTTGTGGCATTACACTGCATGCGGGCTGCGATTTCTCGATATGAAAATCCATCTTCTCGCATACCAAATATGCAGCCTCGTATAAACTCCGTTTGTTGTTGGTATCCTCTGCTTTTGACGAGACATATTGACCACCAATGAAATGTTTACTGCAGACAGAGGACAATAAACAGATTTTAATGCGCTTTTACAATCCTTTCTATAGTTGGAACAAGCTACTGATAAGGAGTAGGTTCTCATTCCACACATGCGCAATTGCTTTGTATTTCTAATCCTTTGCATGCCTTGCTTAACTTTACATTTCTTGTCAGTTTGGTTCAATTTGCATAATCCCTTCATAATGTTTCAATTTTCAGAAACATGAGCCCCTAGGGGGGTACCTTCTTCAGGTATTCAGGGGGAGTCACACACCCCGGGCCCGAGTGATCTTTCTTTCTCTTTTTTTTTTTTTTTTTTGTCCTTCTCCCTTCCTTTTATTTCTTTTAATTTTGTTTGTATTTTTCTTTATTCTTCTTCTTCTTCTTCTTCTTCTTTTTTGCTTATAAGTTTTTGGCTTTTTTTCTTGTTTGTATTTTTGGTTTTTACGGCCAACAAGGGTTTGGTACTTACTCTTGTTTATTGTTAATGAAAAAAAATAAAAAATTAAAAAAAAAAAATAAAAAATTTGAAAAACTTACAAAAAAAGGAAACTTTACTTACCTTGTTTTACTCACCTTTTTGGTTTCTACTTACCTTGTTTATTTTCACTCACCTTTATTTTTTGGTCTTGTTCTTGTGTTGTTTATACTACTATTACTTAACTTCTAAAACATTAACCAAGCTGAAAACGGTGTAGTTGTGGCACTGGTTATTGGGTTGGAGATTTGGTGAGGGTCTCACGGTAGTCTAGCCTTGGGAGCACACTGGGAGACTGGTGCCCTTGGTGAAGGTGAGACAACGGTGACTACTCGAACGAGAAACACCGGACTAACACGACTACCACATGTGATTCCTGATCTGGGTCGACTGTCTGGTAGCTGGTGAGTGGTTATGGGTGTCTCAGGGAGCGATTCTGAAAACCCTTTGCTTTTCTGTCTGTTCAAGAAACGGGCTGACTTGTGGGACTAAGGAAACCCTCGACCCTTTTTTCTTATCTCAATATGGCGACAAATAAAGGAAATACGAATAATGCGTCTGGCTCGGGCCAAGCTATCAAAAATTCAAATGAGAAATCTTGGGCGGAAAGAATGGAAGAGTTTTCTTCCACTCTTAACGAAAATAATGTATTTCTAAACTGCGAGGCAAGATTTTTTGTGGTAAAGAGAAATGAAGGAGATTTCTTTAAGACCTCTCCATTTCTGATTCAGAAATCATTGCAATCAATAATGGGTGATCCAAAGTCTGTTAAAAAACTTAGATCAGGTGAACTACTAATTGAGGTTGAAAATAACAAGCAAGCTAATAACTTAAAAAAATGTACCCACTTTGCCAATATACCAGTCACTGTAAGTACACATAGAACATTAAATATCTGTCGTGGTGTGATTTCTGAACTAGATTTACAATATATTCCAGAAAGTGAAATACTCGATAATTTGAAAGACCAAAAAGTTATTGCTGTTAAACGAATTTCAATCTTCCGTGATAATAAAAGCCTGTTCCCACCAAACACATTATTTTGACAATAGACTCACCTAAACTTCCCCAATCAATAAAAGCTGGTTACCTTGAATGCCCAATAAGGCCATACATCCCTAACCCTCTAAGATGTTTTAATTGCCAACGTTTTGGCCACTCAAAGACCTCTTGCCGTGGTAAGCTAACATGTGCCCGTTGCAGTGCAATTGGCCATGACAGTGAAAATTGTGAAGCACCTGCCTGTTGTGTTAATTGTAAAAAGGATCACCCATCTTACTCAAAATCATGTGAAAAATGGAAAACTGAGAAGGAGATTCAAACTATTAAAACAAAACAAAATATATCATATCCCGAAGCACGGAAAATTGTGGAATCAAGAACACCCATTGTTGGGAAATCATATGCTGCCGCCATAGTTACCAAAAAAACGTATCAGTCTATCGCAATCCAAACTGACACTGTTCCCAATACCAACTCTCCAGTTGTAACTGCATTAAACAAAACCCCAACCTTACAATCCAATCAAAATCAGGCTTGTAACTCTTCACAGCCATCTTCATCCAAATCAAGAAACTTAAAAAAAATGCCACAAAATTCTAAAACCTTATTGTCTGGAAAAATTCTTAATTCTACCTCTCTAAAGCATTCTAATTCACCCTCTCGTCTCAATATCATCAAGAAAAAGAAACTAACAAAATTGCCCACTCCTACTACAAATAAAAATAATAAAGGAAATCTTCCAAAACAAGATGATACAATCAGCCTCCATCCTTCTGATGGGGAGGACGGTATGTCCACTGCATCAGAGGACAATGACGTAGATGTTATAATCTAAAAAAAAAAAAAAAAGTATGACCAATTTCATTTCATGGAATTGCCGAGGTTTTATTAATAAACGAGATGAAATCAGAGATATTATCTCTGATCATCGACCTATCTGCTTTGCCTTCCAAGAAACATACTTAAGACAACACGACAATGTTAAAATCCGTGGCTACCAGTGTTTCAGAAAAGATTTTACACATTCTGACAGAGCTACAGGTGGTGTAGCTCTTTTAATTTCTAATAATGTTCCACACTCTAATATCATTTTAAATACAGACATCCAGGCTATTGCTGTTCAGATCCATATACACATACTTATCACCATCTGCACTGTCTACTTACCGCCAAATATGACTGTTCGACAATGTGACCTCAATAGGCTTATTTTGCAGTTACCGACTCCCTTTTTAATTCTTGGTGATTTTAATGGACACAACCAACTTTGGGGTAGTCCTGATATTAATCCTCGAGGACAAATTATTGAAGACCTAATCACTGATAATAATTTATGTATTTTAAATAACGGTGACAATACATATTTTCATGAACCTTCTAGAACTTTTCATGCAATAGACCTGGCCATTTGCTCTCCTATTCTTTATCCATATTTTAATTTCTTTGTTAGTAACGACCTTCATAATAGTGACCATTTTCCTCTATTTTTATCTTTTTATAATTTTAATGATCATCATCCTACAAATCCACATTATATTTATGACAAGGCCAACTGGGCTACTTTCACTATAAATGCAACTATCACGTACGAAATGACTGAGGGTGATATCAACAGAGCAATCACTGATGTCACAAAGAGTATTATAAATGCAGCTGATATTACTATTCCAAAGTCCTCTGGACGTCTCAGTAAACATTCAAAGCCATGGTGGAATGATGAATGCAATAATGCAAAAAGACAGCAACAAAAAGCTTGGGGAATTTTTAGGAGGTACCCGACTACTGCTAATTATATCGCATTCAAAAAAGCAAGGGCAGCCGCACTAAGAATCCGCAGAATCTCCCAAAAAAATTCCTGGAAAAATTCCTGGATTAATTATGTTAAACTATTGTTTGGCGCAGTATGTCCCATTGCGGACCTTGCGCCAATAAAAGGCAACCAACCAACCAACCAACCTGGATTAATTATGTGTCCAGCATTACCTCCAATGTAAGCAGTAAACAGCTTTGGCATCGTGTCAAGAAAGCAATGGGAATATATTCTAATCAAAGTATTTCGTTTTTAAAAGATAATGGACAAACTATAACTTCTACTAAAAATATTGCAAACACCGTTGGTAAAACTTTATCTCACATCTCCAATTCTAATTCCTATTCTGAACCTTTTTTGTCTCATAAACGTAATTCTGAACGTTCTTCAATCAACTTTCACTCCCGCTCTTCACCAGACTACAATAGACCTTTTACAGAAAATGAATTAAAAAATAGTTTGAAACATTGCCATAACTCTGCTCCCGGACCCGATGGTGTTACCTACATTATGATTAAACATTTATCAAAACAGTCTCGTAAAAACCTCCTTCATCTTTACAATAGGATCTGGACTGAAAATACTTTCCCTGTTGCTTGACACGATGCTATTGTTATTCCTTTTCCTAAGCCAGGCAAAGATGCTACTGACCCCAATAATTACAGACCCATTGCTCTTACAAGCTGTTTATGTAAGCTGCTAGAAAAGATGGTAAATACTAGGCTTGTTTACATTTTAGAAAAAAGTAATTTGATTTCTCCATGGCAAAGTGGTTTCCGACGAGGCCGTTCAACGGTTGACAATATTTTATTATTAGAGACAAATATCCGCAAAGCTAATGTGAGACCTAACCATTTGGTTTCAATTTTTTTCGATATAGAAAAAGCTTATGACAAGACATGGCGCTATGGTATTTTAAAAGATCTTTTTAATTTGGACTTTAGAGGTAATCTCCCCATTTTCATTCAAAACTTTTTAAGAGTCAGACGCTTTCAAGTTCGTATAGGATCAGTTTATTCAGATTTTTATTTTCAAGAGGAAGGTGTGCCTCAAGGCAGTGTTTTGAGCGTTACGCTTTTTTCTTTAAAAATAAACAATATTCTTAAACAATTGCCTCCAACTGTCCATGGGAGTTTATATGTTGACGACCTGCAAATTTCTTGCCAGGGAAATGACATGCGTTTCATTGAATGTCAGTTACAACTTGCTATAAAAAACATAATTAATTGGACAAATAAAAATGGTTTTAAATTTTCTACTGACAAAACACAATGTGTGCATTTTTGTCGTAAACGAGGTCTTCATCCTGATCCAGAGATTTTAATAAACAACAGGCCAATTTCAGTTGTTGACACTGCTCGCTTTCTGGGTGTTATTTTTGACAGAAAACTGAACTTTTTGCCACATATTTTACACTTGAGAACTAAACGTGACAGAGCACTTAATATTTTAAAAGTGCTTTCTAATACTTCTTGGGGAGCAGACCGCCCATCTTTACTTAAAATTTATCGTGCTACTATTCACTCCAAACTTGATTATGCATGTCAGGTTTATGGTTCAGCCCCTCACTCCTATATTAAAAAACTTGACACAACACATCACAGTGCACTCAGAATTTGCTCAGGTGCTTTCCGCACGACTCCAGTCGTTAGTTTATATGCTGACTGTGTGGAGCCTTCTCTCACTGACATCAGACAAAGACTTTCTTGTGAATTGTACTTTCGCATCCTTTCACATCCTAATCATCCACTTCATTCTCATTTAAATTGTAACGATCATAATCTTTATGTGAATCGCCCATCTTGCATCCCACATTTCGCTCTTAGAATTAAGAGCTTTCTTGCTAACACCTCTCACATTCATACCAAAATTCGTCCTCGGTCACTTTTAAACATGACGCCTTGGAATTTCCAAGTTATTTCTTGTCTTCATCCATTTAAGGGGTTTGACAAATCTAACACAGATGCTTCCTTTTTTCAAGCACTTTTCTCTTCTCATCGTTCTGAGTATAAGGACTATGTCGATATTTTTACTGACGGCTCCAAGACAACTAATAAAGTCGGTTGTGGTATCATCATTGATAACACTACATTTAGCTATCAACTCCCTAATTCATTTTCCATTTTCTCTGCAGAGTTTTTTGCGGTTGAGGTTGCTCTTAACATTATTTCATCTCATCGGAGGAGGAAATTTATTATCTATACCGACTCGAACAGTGTTCTTGACTCTCTCTCTTCTAACTCTTGTAACCTGTCCTTCATTTCAATTCTCAAAACTTACAATGACCTTCTGAAAAAGGGATTTGACATTTTGTTTTGCTGGGTTCCTGGCCATGTTGGCATTAAAGGAAATGAAGCAGCAGACAAGGCCGCAAGGCAGGCTTCTCTACTTTTAAACTGTCCTGTACCTTATGATGACATGAAGCACACACTTAAAAGCTATTTTAAAAATATTTGGCAAAGAGAGTGGAATAACCAAAACAATAATAAATTGCAAGAAATAAAACCTGAAATTTCAATCTGGCCAACACTCACCCCTAGAAAAAAAGATGTCATTATTACTAGACTAAGAATTGGGCATTCAAGACTCACACATAAATACTTATTGCTTGGAGAACAACAACCTGATTGTCCAAAATGTCATTTTAGTGCACTAACCATTCGCCATATTCTCACCGACTGCCCTTGACTTCGTCATTTGTATAGACATTATTTTAATTCATCTTCACCCAATTTGACAAGCCTTTTAGGTGCAAATTCTCATCATCACGTGACAAATTTTTTTAAAGAGGCTGGTTTTTATTTCGACATTTGATTTTATTCTTTACACTGTTCATCCCATTTTACATCTGTTTTTACTTTGAGATCTGATTTTATTGTTTACAAATTCATCCTATTTTACATCTGTTTTTTATTGTATACACTGTTTTTATTATATTTAATTTTGTCTTGTATCTTGTCTTGTTTCTTTTTTGTCCTGTGACTTTTTAATGACTTTCTGGATGGGTAAACCCATCCAGAGGCTCTTTTTATTCTTTTACCTGTTTGTTTGGCGCAGCATGTCCTACTTTGGACCTTGCGCCAGAAAAAGGCATTCAACCAACCAACCAACCAACCAACCAGAAACATGAGTGTATATAAATTAATTTAAATTTAAATAAAGAATTAATATACGAGGGCTGTTCAATAAGTAATAAGACTGTAAAAAAATACAGGATACATTTAATCGTCATCATTTACATGGTCTCTTTCAAAATAACTTCCGTGGCACATAATGCATTTATCCCAACATTCTATTCACTTCTTAAAAACATGTAAAAGTCTAGTTTTGTTTACTTGTAGCTAATAATGTAATAGTTTTATTTTACAAAACCTTCTAATTTAGAGACTGAAAATTTTCCATTTGAAAATTTTCCGGTAAACCCACATCCCTTTAAATATAAAAAATGTATAAGAGAAAGTGAAAGTATTAAGATCGCAATGAAAAAATGAATTTTGTTATTGGGTAAAGTGTGAAAAAATTTTCCTGATTTCAAATGATATTTGTTAAGCCTAAGTAAGTATTTTTTAGGATTTATAAATATGGAAATTAAAATGACTTTTCAGTTTATAAAGACCTCCACGGCTTATTGGTGAAATTTTGCTTTTTTTTTTTTTTTTTTTTTGTGTGTGTGTGCAATTGACAGAGAAATTAAGCAACCCCCTCCCCCTCATGTATTTTTCGCTATTAATAAGCATATTTCATGCGGTTTTACCCCCCCCCCCCCATGATCAGAAAAAGAGATAAAATGAAAGGGTGCATCAAAAATCACAGCAAGCAAAACTAGGTGCATAAAATAATTTAAAAGAGCCACCAGGCAAATAATACAGTTAAAAAGGGCTGCCGGCAGTGGCGAACCTACAATTCTCGAGGCCCGGGGCGAAAATCTTACTGGGGGCCCCCTTAACTGGAATCCCTACTACATTGAGCTCCCCCCCCCCCTTGCACTTATTTACAAATTTATTACAATAAAAAAGCAATGAAGTTAGTTTTAAGATTTATTAAGAAGCCAAATCAATAAGAATGCCAGAGGCATTGGTCAAGCTTGGCATAAATGAGTTTTTGGTTTTGGAGTTGTTACTTTTGTATATTAAGGCTCATTAGACAGGAACCTACGGTTTAACCCCATAACGTGCGCTGTCCTCGCTGCGAGGACACAAAATTTAAGATCCAGCTGCAAAAATTCATCCCGGAAATTTTTTGGTAAAAATTCATGTTCATAGCATAGCGGAAAAGGCCGTTTTTTTAAACCTTAAAATTAAAAATTTCTTTTAGTTTAATTTAGTTCATGAATTCCGGTGGCAGTATAATTTAAATGATCTGAATTGTCTTGCGCCGCAAAGGGTTAAAGGGAAATTGAAGGGAACGTTTCAGATTCAAATAAATGCACGATAAATGAGGACACAATCAGATTAAAATAATGACAACTTCATTAGATAAATATACTTAAAGGTTACGCTCCTTCGGAAGCCTCCTCATGACCAAAGGGGAGAAATTTCGATAGTTTCACAATGCAAACTGTTGGTTGGGTTGTTAGAATTTGCTAATTTGCAGACGTCCAAGAAATTTATTTTGATATCTTCATTAGCGTTAGTTTTAGTTAGCGTGGTGGTTATTTTTCTGAATTTAGTGTCTGCTATGTGTTCTTTTATTCTATTTTTAATTTTTCGCTTGGTCATTCCTATACAATAACCTATAGATTTATTATCTTTTACAAAAGGGATTTCATAAATGCCCAGAGTTTCAAGTGGATCAATTTTATCTTTATCGTTTCTTATTCTTTGATAAATGCATTTATTTGGTTTTACTGGGATTTTAACATTTATTTTACTGGCGAAATTTTTAATTTTGCTGGATTTTCCTCAGTCATAAGAAATCGAAAAGGTAAATTCCGGTTTAGTCCTGTACTAGTAACCAACTAGTACATACAAAAATACATCTAAAAGGCAGTTTATATATCAAATTTGAAGAAATTAATTAGAGCTGTTCTTGAAATAGAAACTTCAATTCTGTTTCCGATTTTCACCAACACAAATTTATCTAAAACCACACAACTGATTGGAAGAAAATCATATTTTATTGAAATTTTATTTTTCCGACTGAGTGAAAATAATGCCTTGACCGGGAGTCGAACCCCGGATCTTTGACTTACAAGGTCAAGGCTCTACCGATTGAGCTATCCAGGCCGACATCCGGTCAGCATTACTCACTCAACCTTTTGGCAGAAGCATCTTGTCTATCATGTAGATAGCTCGACAGAAACCTGCGGCTTATTTCTGTCGAGCTATCTACATGATAGACCAGTTGTTTCTGCCAAAAGGTTGTCTGAGTGAGTAATGATGACCGGATGTCGGCCTGGATAGCTCAATTGGTAGAGCCTTGACCTTGCAAGTCAAAGATCTGGGGTTCGACTCCCGGTCCAGGCATTATTTTCACTCAGTTGGAAAAAAAAAAGTTTTTCAACTAATTTATCTGTACACCAGAGTGCCTTAATTAGAAAATTTGGTTGTCTTATCTTTTTCCGTTTTGAAGATATGATGGTCTGAAGATTCCACACAAATGTTGCCAAAAATGCCTTTTTTAGCAGCAGAACTAGCTGTGGATTGTACTGCATAGAATGGTTTTCCGGAATTTTCCAACTACATGATTGGACACATTTTTGTGGACAGCATTTGTTTCCAAACTTAAAATGGTAAAAACAAAACTTTCCATCTGGAACATATCTTTTTCTTGACCAGCTACATGGCTTTTATTCCGATGACTGTAGCGTCGTTGACCATGAGAGTGGTACTGTTCGCTCAAGGTAGCTACTTGCAGTTCCAGAGCTGATATTTTAGCTAGTAATTAATTTATATCCATAGCTTTCTTCACTCCAGAAAATTCTGTAGATCTAGGTGTCATTTCAATGATTTTATCAGCCATGGTAGCGAGTTTATCCAGAGATTCTTCACTCACAATTAAGATACTTTGCACAGATTTGGGCATTTTTTCCAGCCATATAACGTATGGAGCACCTTATCAGAAAATTCACTACCTCCAAGAGATCGCATTTTTAACAGCAGTTGGCTTGGAGTTCCATCACCCAATTCTAAACCAGAAATCAGACGTTTTATTTTTTTTGTTTTCACTTTCTTAAAAGGTGCTGACAAGTTGTTCTTTTGCTAACGAATATTTAGTTGTACTGGAGTCCTTGACAATATCCCAAATGGCTTTGAAAAAATATGGTTTTTATTGTGCAGTTAAATCATTAAATTTTGTGTTTTCAGCTGTAATACCACTAATTCGGAATTGTGCTTCTACTTGGTAAAACCACATTTCAGGTCTATCAACCCAGAACGGTGGTATTTTGATGCTAACTGCATTGGTTTCTACGTGCTGACTTGCAGGACTGTTAGGCGGCATTCTTATTTTAACGCAACAGTCTAAGAGTCACCAATGTTATTGCGTTTGTTGTTCATTTAGGTTGCGTGCATTATTTCCAGCAAAATAGTAGAACAATATTTATTCACACGTTACTTTATTAATTAATTGTTATTTTTGTAAGCAGCAAAATTTTACATACCACATATAAATTGCGGCAAACCAAAACACACAGGTTACAGTTACAGGTAAAATTGCTTACATAGTATTACAGTTAATTTTTACATAAAAATATATTAAACAAAATTCTTAAATCACCTGAAAGAAGATATAAATAACACAATTACGATTTAAATAAAATTATTTTAAGTTAATACTCTTGCTAATAAGAATTTATTTTTTAAATTATAAGTATTTTGCATTTATTTAAAACTAACATTAGCTCCATAGTCTTGCCATCTAGTGGCTTCCTGATAAAACTTACTGGTAAATATTTACTTTGTAATATTTATGTTCCTACATATGTATTCAGACATTTTGAACACAAGATAATTGCAAAAGGACCCATAATCTGCATCTGGGAATGTTTTTTAGCATTTGTAAAAACTCCTTTTTCTTTATAACTTTTTAATACGTGAGAATCCACATTGTACAGTAGTAAATAGAGCAATTGGTTGGTCTACAGTTACGATTGCTAGGTGAGTTGCTGTGCTAAAGTCACGTGGTATGCACAGCTCTATACAGCAACGGAAGGAACAAGCAGGGCCGGCTCTAACGTTTTTGCCGCCGTAAACAAACCCCCAAACTAAAAAAAAAAAAAATAAATAAATAAAAATAATAAAAACGGTCTAATAGAATTGAGCTAAGTAAATAATACTCATATAATATTTTCTACAATTTCTTTTTTCGTTTCTTCCTTTTTTTTTTTTTTTTAAGTTAAAAACACAAAATCTTTGGAACTAATACTAATACAGACAATATTTTCTAAGCAGCAAAGAATAAAGAATGCTAAGACAATATACAAAATTTAAGCCTGAATAAAATAATCTCTTTCAAACCTTTTTTTCTGCAAATCTTTAATAACTTCTTGTATATCTAATTTGTTACTTATTTCATGTTGAATGGCCAACATTGCTAACCCATTGAGTCAATTTTGACTAGACATGGTTTTAAAGTATTTTTTTTTATCATTTTTAGTTTAGAAAAAGATCCTTCTTCGTTAGCAGAAGTTATGGGCAAGGTTAACAAAAATTTTAAAGCGATGCTTAAATTCGGCCCATTGTTAAGAAAGGTAATGAATTTAAGGACGTCAACTGGACTTACTTTTTTTTCAAAAGTGAAGAAAATAAAGTATATTTTACCAGCCTATTTTAGAATGTTAAGGTCAGAGGAATCACCATCTGTTAAGTCGTTTCCCAGATCTTTACAATGTGTCAGTAATTCATTTTTGCACATTGCATAAAAATCCAAAAGAATGATTATGATTATTCAATAAATTTAATGTCAGCTTCAGTGCACTGATCGCTGAAAAAAAAATCTATTTTATATTTATCTTTTGAATTTTCTATAGATTCGTCTAAACTTTCATAAGAAAAATTTCATTTTTAAGATTGAACATGATGGTGTGATGTAGTCAAATCAAAGTTTCTTTTCTACGTCTATTACATTAGCTAATTTTTCAGCTTCTAAGATAAAGTTTTCAAAGGATTCAACTGATCTTAATTCTTAAAAAAAAAAAAAAAAAATGAGCTATTAATAAATTTAGTGGCTTGGCATAAATCAAAAACTTTTGTTTCACATAGCTTACTTAATTGGATTAATATGATTCAAAATTTTTTATCAAATGACAATCAAACATAAAACACTTTGTTTTATTGTACATTCGGCAGCAAAGTTATTGAAGCACACATCCACATTTTTCATATATATATATATATATATATATATATTTTAGTGTGATTTCTTCTTTTTATTATCAACTTTCTTTTTTATAAACAATATAAGACTAAGATCCATCACTCGACAAATATTTACTTAATAAAACAGTATTATGTGCGCATCTTTTAAGTAGGAATTATTGCTAGTACTTCAATAATTTTGCTGCTAACTGTAATTAATAAACAACTGCCTCATTTTGAATCATATTATCTATCTCTTCAATTTTATAAATGCTTAACCTTCCAAAGGGCGCACGTATCTGAGAGATACACTTGTGGTAAATCTCGTTGTATATCTTAAAGTCAGAGAGCATTTGAAACACTTATCTTTGGCTATTCACTCAGTATATATTGATCTATTTTTAGTTATCTTTTGAACCTCGAGACAATGATATGAAGCTGAATATTTGCTATTTGTATTTGAAAAATATGCGCGACCTTTCATGTAACGTTTTGTTATATTTGATTTTTTTTTCACTGCTAAAAACGATTGTTTGCTGTTTTTGTTTTAAACATTATTATTTTAAATATTTTTAAAATTAATTAACTTATAATTCCGATGTTTCTTTGATTTTTTTATATTGATTTTGCGCTTTCAGTTTTGTTTTAATGAATAAAAGTTCCAACTGAATGTTCTTATTAATCTTCAAATGGTTATAGTATAATTAAAATATTCAGATACTTTAAAATACATATTTTAGAGAGGGCGCCAGCGTTCGCTATACCCTGCTTTCCAGCTTCCGTAACGTTATTTAATAGGGAATTGTTTCATTTTTATTAATTTTTTAAGAATAATATTGATCTTAAAAAAATTCGCTGAATGCAGATTTCATTTAATAGAGTCTTCTTGACAACATGTTTTTTTTTAAAGAACCATTTTAAGCGTTTTACTTAGTGAGAGAACATTTAAAATGACGTTGATCTCTATGCGTAAAATCAATGCTAAACTACATTGTTATAAAGAGATAGTGTTTTTTTTTTTTTTTTCTTTGAGAATGTTGTTTTTATGGATATCTTATGGCAGTGAGTCTTATAATTTTTTGTTGTTGATATATTTGACGGTGAGAAAAAATAAGAATATTATACAAAATAAAACAAGGATGCTTTCATGATTTCAAATAATTTACCAGTTTTTCAGGATTCATGTATATTTTATTCAAGATAATGCGTCATGATGCTCAATTAATTCTAAAACCAAAACTTTTTGAACATTGAATAGCTGTTGCCATTCTACAAACGTAAACATAGATGCTACAAAATGTAGACAATCAATCTGAAAATAAATTATCGTCTGAGACAAAATATTTCTAACAAACTGGGCCCGGATGAACAAGGTTCAGAACAAATAAATTATCCAGTACATCAAAATCTAAATACAAATGTAATTCAATTGAAATATGAATCAAGTCATACAAAAAATGTCAAGTAACTTACCAAGTTCTTCAAGTATATCAAGTTTCAACAATATACATATCAAGAATTGTTGTCAAGTTTCATTTTCAAGTATCAGGTACATTAAAAACAAGAATACTTCAATAAAAACATTAATCAAATACAATTTACATTTTATCAATTAATTTAAATAGGAACTAATTTTTATAACGGAAACCTATTTTTTGTATTTATTTATTTATATTTTTTTTAATATTTGAAGTATAATTATTTACATTTAAACAAAATTCTATAGCATTATATACAAATTAAAATCCTTAAATATGTATATTTATACAACTTATAAATAATATTTAAATATCTACAACATATATACTGCAATCAAAGAATATAAACAAACAGTTATTCTTTGTAAATTAATATGTACACTATGTAATTAATTTATGCTAACTATACATAAAAAAAAAAGAAATATTAATTAACACTCTTATTTTAATAATAATTGTATAGGCCTTTTAATAATGCCTTTTTCAGTTTTTACTTCACAGCTACGAATTAGTCCATATCTACCTGTGAAAGTTTTTAAAACTTTTCCCAGTTTCCACATGTGTGGTAAATGTTCATCATGTACTATTACTACATCATTCACTTTTAAATCCAGTTTTTGTGAATGATTTTTTACACAGTTTGCTGATTTCAGAAAAGCTATACAACAGTTTTTTTAATATCTATATGAGTTAAAGAGTACTTCTTTAGTACTATTCACATTATCAGGATAATTGATGGGTGGTAAATTCATTGGCTTTTTTCCAAGCAGAAAATGTGCAGGTGTCAAGATTTCTGACTCATCATCTTATATATACGTTAAGGGACGATGGTTTATCGAAATGGTTAAAAAAATAAAAAACCTGAAGTAAGATTGTAATCAAGAAGACTGAAATGTTTATTGAGATTTTCCAGAGCCAAATTCAGGTCTAATTGGTTATTGCAAATCATTTTAATTCTGTAATTTAGGTGAACATAATATTTTTTAAAACTCTGACTTATACAGGAGAACCAATTTGTTAAATTACAAACTTTAAAGTTAAAATCTTGCCTTTTATCATAAGTTCCAGTAAACCAGTTTTTACCTATTTTTTTAATTTTTAAATCCAGGAAAGAAATTATGTCTTCTGAGTCAGTACGGTTTAAGATATGGTCGAAAGGATAGATTTCAGCTGCATATTTTGCAAAATTTTCACAGTTTATTGCTATTATGTCATCAATATATCTATAAAACTTAATATCTTTAAATTTTCTTTCAAACGTAAACAAAAAATGTTAGCAAAGGCACTCGAGTAGCTGGTTCCCATTGGGATAGCGTGAATTTGTAAAAAATAATCTACACCGTTAAACAAAACATTTTCGAAGATACAAAATTTAATAAGGTTAATCCAGTAAACTTTTTCACATTCTATTGCATGACTAAATTCCTCGTAATTTTTTTTTTTAAATTTCCAGAACCAAGTAATGTGAGATACTACCAAAAAGGTTTTCAAAATCATAGGTATTAATTATAAATATATCTTCTAAGTTTTCTTTAAAATATTTTAATATTGGGTAATTGTTTTTTATGATACGGCAATTATCGTCTTACTCTAAAGTATTCAGGATATTATTGAGCAAGTAAAAAAGTTTTTTATTGGCTTTGTAATTATAATTAAAATTACCGCAAGTAACATAACGAAATTTAATGGGATTTTTATGAAATTTAACATTAATAAAAAGGTATGGAAAATTAAAACTGTTCCTATTTATATTGAGTTTTTTATCAAAAGCCAGGATTCTTTTTCTTATAATTGAGGGGGAATCATTTAATTTTTTGTAAGAGCAATTACCAGAATATTCTTTTGTTAGTACTGACTGACTTACTTCTAGTAGTTTTTTATAATTTTTTTTTTTCATAATTAAAAATATAAAATATCACTAAATGTAAATGGTATCATTAAATGTAAATGATATAAATTTGATTCAGAAACAGTGGTTTATATAAATGTAGAAAAATATTAGGAAATATTCCTATACCTAAGTAGTGGTGCAATGCTGAAATCACAGTCAAAGAAAATTTTCAATTGTTAGAAATAAAATAAAAATAAATAAATAAAAATGCAGCGTTTGAAAAAAGTCAGTTTAAAAGTAACAACATACTGGCTAACCTATATTAAAAATGATGCAAATGTCTCTCGTTCTCATGTGGATACATTTTTTAAAATACAAACTTTTACAGACTCAATGTCTAATATATATGTACTTTTACAGACTAGCTGTGAGCTCTGCACATAGTGTTTGTCAACACATAATAAACTTTTATAGACTCAATGTCTAATATATGTACTTTTATAGACTAGCTGTGAACTCTGCACATAGTGTTTTATCAATACATAAATTACACATTTTTATATTTAGTAATATAATTGGTCACAAATAATACATGATGTTATGTGAAGCCTTTTAATGAAATGCCAAAAAATATGCAGGTTACTTCAAACAGACATTATGAGACAATGTTCAAAAATACCATTGATTTCAATTGGAAAGGAAAAAAAAAAAAAAAAAAAAAAAAAAAAAGATCACTTTAGAATTTCGATTTCTTTCTCAGTTCTTGAGACTTTTTTTTTTTGTTCATCCAACTCATTTTCCCTTTTGCATATAAAACACATTCTTAAAACTAAATAATATTGAATAATAACTTTCAAGAACTGCATACAGTGTTCTGGACAGTGAATAAGTCAAATAGATACATTATGTTCTTCGAGATGCTGTAAGCTGTCATTAACTGTATAAATATTCAGTGATTTTGTATTAGTAACATTCATTATTGTCTGCTCGATTTTCGATATTAATTTAAATACTGAGTCAGATGGTTTAATCAGACCACCCTTGCTTTTTAAAGAAATGAGTTTTTCTCTTTCAAGAAATGCAGAGTCATTCTTCTTGATTAGGCATGTTCTGCATTCTTCACATTTTGTTAATGATAGATGCCTTTTGGCAATGAACCTGGTCACATAAGTGATTACATAATCAGAAGAATTGATCAAGTTGTATTGATGATCACTATCACTTATGCTTGCGAGTTTACTGCCAGCACTTAAAATCTTATCGATACATTCTGCCATTTCTTGTAGGTTCATTTTTTTACAACATCTAGTAAGATTTTAAAAATCTCCTCACTAACATTACAGCCCTTTGGTGGCTTAATAAGGGAATAACACCCAATTAATCTGTATAGCTGCAGAAATACTGTTGGGTCAGGATGATCATTGGAACCACTTGCTGTTCGCATGATGCCAAAGAATCTCTAAACAAAAGAAAATGAAATATCAATACATAAACACACACACACATACATATATTTTGAAAAGCATGTGTAAAAAAAAAAGAAAAGAAAAGAAAAACCTCTATGGAATCTTGATTTAATCTTGCTGTTATTAAATAATTATAGTTATGTTCATTGACTGAGAATTTTAGCAGCTCAAGAGTTCCAGAGAGTGACCTTTAACCCAGTGTATGTACTGTCAGCTATAAAATTAGATTAGGTGTCTTGTGTTAATTTATGCCAGGTTGACAGATACTGGATGAAATCAGCAATTTTCTGGAAGGAAAAATTTAAAATTTAATAACACATGATGGAATAAAAATAAATAAATTTTCAGATCTTGTGATAATTATTTATGTTACGCCGTATCACTATAAATTATACATTTTACCAAATTACTGTAACCAATTCATTATTGTTGAATTTTAAAGTTTAACAAATAAGGGAACAAAATTTACTGTAATAAAATAACAGATTTTCTCAGGCTTAAAAAAAGCACATAAAATTTTTAAAGGCCACATTTCCAGAAATTTAAAAATTCAAAAAAATTTAAAATGTTTTTTGTTCAAGGGCCAATCCAGGCAAAACTTGGGTCCCTTTTGCGGCCCCTTCACAAAATTCAAATCCATAAAATGAGTCTCTTCACAAGATTTTTTTTTATAAAAATGATCCTTTTATTAAATGTTTTCAGTATTATTTTTAATTAATGCTTTAATTTGGCTCAACGAAACTATTAACTTGATATTAAACATTACAAAAGTGATTGTAAAAATGAAAAATTTTGCACAATATTTTACTTTTTCAAAAAATATTTTATATTTCACAAAAATATTTTGTTTTTCACAAAAAAGGGACCCAAAAATTAAAACCTGGATCGACCCCTGGGATTATTCTATAAAGTTAATGATCAAAATCTGATTTGGCTGTAGCATGTCATTATGCTGTTTCTTATTATGTTGCCACACATTTTCATAGTTTTAATTGTGAAAAAAAAAAAAAAAAAAAAAAACTTTTTGCTGTAACACACAAGGTATTAAAAACTTAATGTAAAGCCATTTTTGGGAAACTCGATATACAACATTAGACACTGCATTTAGAATCAGAATACCAAAATAATAAATATCTAATAAAATAAGGTAGTGGGGAAAAAAGGAAGAAACCAACAAGAAGACAAAACAGATGCTCAAAATTAAATCTCATTAACAATGGAGTGTCAAATCTAAAATAAAATAAAAGTAATGTTAAAAATATTATTTTTAGAAAAATAAGTTATTTGATAACAAACTTTGAATATATACTGCTGATGAGTTTTCAATACTTTAGGGATATTTTTTTTTAAAAAACTATTTATACCAATTCTGTAAAAAAAAAAAAAAAAAAAAAAAAAAGAGAGAGAGAGAGATTACTGCACAACCTATTAAAAAAAAAAAAAAAAAAAAGTCATTAATTCAGTATTATTTTTTTTATAATTTGTACTAGCATTCATATTTCAATGCTAATACTTTTAGAACTTTTTGCACAGATACTCATACGTTCAAGCAGCACAAGTGATAATAATTACAAGATTTTAACTATAATATTTTATTCACTTTTTTTTAAGAATTCAATTTTTATGCATGAACTCTTAACTGGTACACAATGAACTTTATCCTGTAAATTCTCAGGGATTACAAAAGAAATGCCATAGTTTGTATTCATCTATGAGAAAAAACTTACACTATTGCACTGCTATTCGCATACTGTATATGACAATAAGGAAATTATGGGCTTTGATGACATTTTGTAATATAGTAATTATTGCATACTTTTTCTTTTAATTAAATGGATGCCAGTTAAATCTTCTTTTATCAGAAAATATAAGCAAGAGGCCCAAACTATACTCTATAACAAAAAAAAAAAAAAAAAAATTGACGCACCAAGAAAGGAGTTATCCAAATGAGATGAAAATTGGTAGATGTGATGTACATGAAGAAAAACAAATGAGTACAGTTCCAGAAAATGTGAAAGGTTTAATCAACAGAAACAGCTTCACAAAAGTAAACAAGTCAATAACACATTGGTCCATTTCTGACCCTTTTGTAAGCCGTTATTATTGTAACCAGTTGGCATTAACTGATAGTTGTCAGATATGCTCCTGTGAGATATCATGCCAAATTCTTTCCAATTGGTGTGTTAAATTGGCAAAACCCTGATCTGGTTCTAGGACCCTTTCCAAACGTCCTCAGTAGGTGAGAGATCTGGTGACTTTACTGGTCAAAATAATGTAAGGCAAGTAGGAAAACAAGCAGTAAAAACTATCTCTGTGCATGGGTGGGCATTATCATAAATAAACTGTCAGGATTGCATGGTATGAAAGAAAACACAAAGGGACATAGAATGCCATCGACATAGCGGCTGTGTTATAAAGATGCCATGGATGATAACCAAAGGGGTCCTGCTATGAAATGAAATGACATTCCAGACAAAATCGCTCCTGGTTGTCGGGCCGTATAGCTGGCAACAGTCGGGTTGGAATCCACCCTCTTTTCGAGGCATTCCCAGATGCATCTTTGCTGGTCATCGGGGGCTCAAATCAGAGTGGTACTCATCACTAAAGAGAATTCTACTCCATTTAGTGACATTCCAGTTCGAACGATCCTGATATCACAGCAAACATGCTTGTCGGTTGGTTGCCTTTTATTGGCACAAGGTCCACAATGGGACATGCTGCGCCAAACTGTGATGACAGAAAAAACATGCTTGTCGGTATACAAAGTTTAATAATAGTCTGTACAAGGGGCTCCGTGAGCTCAACCCCATTTATCTGAGCCTCCTATTAATGGTCTTTGAAGTCACAGAAGTACCAGTTGCACGTAGGATCGATGATAATGAATTGGGTTGGTTGGTTGGTTGCCTTTTATTGGCGCAAGGTCCGCAATGGGACATACTGCGCCAAACAATAGTTTAAAGAATAGAGTGTAGCTTCTGGATGGGTTTACCCATCCAGATGGTCATAAAAAAACAACACAAATAGAATAATGTAAAAAGTTAAAAAATGTAAGAAAGACAAATATTTAAAAAAATAGAAAACAGAGTACACTGTGTAAAAGATAAAATGATGTAAAAAGTTATGAACAGTGTATATAATGAAATGAACAATGTAATTAATAAAATCAGATGTTGTCAAAAAATAAGCAGTGTATATAATAAAAGCATATGTAAAAAATAAACAGTGTATATAGTAAAAACAGAAGTAAAAAGTGATAAAGTGTAAAAAATAAAATCAGAGATCATTATAAAAGCCTGCTTCTTTTAAGAAGTTGGTCAAATGATGATGTGGAATAGTACCCAAAAGGTTTGTCAGATTTGGAGATGATGAATGAAAGTAATATCTGTATAAATGCCGAAGACATGGACAATCGGTGAGTATATGACGAATTGTAAGTGAAACATAATGACATTTCGGGCAAGTGGGCTCCTGCTGTCCAAGTAACAAGTGTTTATGTGTAAGTCTTGAATGGCCAATTCGCAGACGAGTAATAATTACATCATATTTTCTAGGAGTAAGTGTAGGCCAGATAACTATTTGAGGTTTGATTTCTTGCAATTTATTATTATTTTGATTATTCCACTCCCTTTGTGGACCCCCAGGGGGGTACCTTCTTCAGGTATTCAGGGGGAGTCACGCCCCCCGGGCCCGAGTGATCTTTTTTTTCTCCTCTTCCTTTTTTTTTTTTTTTTTTTTTAAACCGTCTACCTTCCCTTCTTTTTTTTTTTTTTTTTTTTTTTCACTTTTATTTTATTTTATTTTTATTTATTTATTTATTTATTTATTCTTTTTTTATTTTTTGCTGCCAATAAGGTTTTGGTACTTGTTCTTGTTCATTGTTCTTAAAAAAAAAATTGTAAAAAAAAAAAAATTAAAAATTCGAAAAACTTAAAAAAAAAAAAATTTTTGAAACTACTTACCTTGTTTTACTCACCTTTTTGTTTTCTACTTACCTTATTTGTTTCCACTCACCTTTTTTTTTTGGTCTTGTTCTTGTTGATTATACTAATATTACTTAACTTCTAAAATATTAACCAAGCTGAAAACGGTGGAGATGTGGCGCTGGTTATTGGGTTGGCGATTTGGTGAGGGTCTCACGGTAGTCTAGCCTTGGGAGCACACTGGGAGACTGGTGCCCTTGGTGAAGGTGAGACAACGGTGACTACTCGAACGAGAAACACCGGACTAACACGACTACCACATGTGATTCCCAATCTGGGTCGACGGTCTGGTAGCTGGTGAGTGGTTATGGGTGTCCCAGGGAGCGATTCTGAAAACCCTTTGCTTTCCGTCCGTTCAAGAAATGGGCTGACTTGTGGGACTAAGGAAACCCTCGACCCTTTTTATTTAATTTAATTATGGTGACAAACAAAGGAAATTCGAATAATGCGTCTGGCTCGGGCCAAGCTATTAAAAATTCAAATGAGAAATCTTGGGCTGAAAGAATGGAAGAGTTTTCTTCCACTCTTAACGAAAATAATGTATTTCTTAATTGCGAGGCAAGATTTTTTGTGGTAAAGAGAAATGAAGGAGATTTCTTTAAGACCTCTCCATTTCTGATTCAGAAATCATTGCAATCGATAATGGGTGATCCAAAGTCTGTTAAAAAACTTAGATCAGGTGAACTACTAATTGAGGTCGAAAATAACAAGCAAGCTAATAACTTAAAAAAATGTACCCACTTTGCCAATATACCAGTCACTGTAAGTATACATAGAACATTAAATGTCTGTCGTGGTGTGATTTCTGAACCAGATCTACAATATATTCCAGAAAGTGAAATACTCGATAATTTGAAAGACCAAAAAGTTATTGCAGTTAAACGAATTTCAATCTTCCGTGATAATAAGCCTCTTCCCACCAAACACATTATTTTGACAATAGACTCACCTAAACTTCCCCAATCAATCAAAGCTGGTTACCTTGAATGCCCTATAAGGCCATACATCCCTAACCCTCTAAGATGTTTTAATTGCCAACGTTTTGGCCACTCAAAGACCTCTTGCCGTGGTAAGCTAACATGTGCCCGTTGCAGTGCAATTGGCCATGACAGTGAAAATTGTGAAGCCCCTGCGTGTTGTGTTAATTGCAAAAAGGATCACCCATCTTACTCAAAATCATGTGAAAAATGGAAAACTGAAAAGGAGATACAAACCATTAAAACAAAACAAAACATATCATATCCCGAAGCACGGAAAATTGTGGAATCAAGAACACCCATTGTTGGAAAGTCATATGCTGCCGCCATAGTTACCAAAAAAACATATCAGTCTATCGCAATCCAAACTGACACTGTTCATAATACGAGCTCTCCAGTTGTAACTGCATTAAAGAATTCCCCAAGCTTACAATCCAATCCAAAACAGGCTTCTAACTCTTCACAGTCATCTTCATCCAAATCAAGAAACTTAAAGAAAATGCCACAAACTCCTAAAACCTTATTCTCTGAAAAAAGTCTTAACTCTATCTCTCTAAAACACTCAAATTCACCCTCTCGTCTAAATATCAAGAAAAAGAAACTAACAAAATTGCCCACTCCAATTACAAATAAAAATAATAAAGTAAACGTTCCAAAACAAGATGATTTGATCAGCCTCCATCCTTCTGATGGAGAGGACGGAATGTCTACTGCATCAGAGGACAATGACGTAGATGTTATAATCTAAAAAAAATAAAAAATAATAATGACCAATTTCATTTCATGGAATTGCCGGGGTTTTATTAATAAACGTGATGAAATCAGAGATATTATCTCTGATCATCGACCTATATGCTTTGCCTTCCAAGAAACATACTTAAGACAACACGATAAAGTCAAAATTCGTGGCTATACCTGTTTCAGGAAAGATTTTACACAGTCTGACCGAGCTACAGGTGGGGTAGCCCTTCTGATTTCTAATAATGTACCACACTCCAATATACCTTTAAATACGAACATTCAAGCTGTTGCCATTCAATTACACTCTCATCTATTAATGACCATTTGCACTCTCTATCTTCCACCAAATGTATCCATAAACCAGCATGACCTCAATAGCCTTATTTCTCAACTTCCAACTCCCTTCTTAATACTAGGAGATTTCAATGGACATAATTCGCTATGGGGAAGCCCTAATAATAACCCCCGTGGTCAAATCATTGAAAATATTATTACTGACAACTCCTTGTGTATCTTAAATAACGGGGACAATACTTACTTTCACGAGCCTTCTAGGACTTTCCATGCAATTGACCTTGCCATCTGCTCTCCCAATCTATATCCATATTTTAATTTTTTTGTGAGTAACGATCTACATAGTAGTGACCACTTTCCTTTATTTTTATCCTTTTATAATTTTAACGACCATCATCCTGGTAATCCACGTTTTATTTATGACAGGGCCGACTGGACCTCCTTTACTATGAAAGCTACTATTACGCAATCAATGATTGAGGGTGATATTGACAAAGCAGTTGCTGATGTCACTAACTGCATCATCAACTCTGCTAACATCTCAATTCCAAAATCGTCTGGTCGTCTTGCTAAATACCCAAAGCCTTGGTGGAATGAAGAATGTAACATTGCAAAGAGAAAGCAACAAAAAGCATGGGGCATTTTTAGGCGTTACCCAACAACTACAAACTATATTGCATTCAAACAAGCGAAGGCCAATGCACGGAGAATACGCAGGAAAGCTCAGAAGGATTCCTGGGTTAACTACGTTTCAAGTATTACCTCCAATATTAGCAGCAAAAAATTGTGGCATCGTGTCAAGAAAGCAATGGGTATTTATACTAATCATAGCATCTCTTTTTTAAAAGAAAATGGCCAAACTATTACCTCAACCAAAAATATTGCAGATACCATTGGTAGAACATTATCTAACATCTCTAGTACAAATTCCTATTTTGAACCCTTTCTGTCTTTCAAACGTAATTCTGAACGCTCAACAATAAACTTCATGTCCCGCTCATCACCAAATTACAATACTTTATTTACAGGAAGAGAACTGAGAGACAGTTTAAAACGTTGTCATAACTCTGCTCCTGGGCCTGATGGAATTACTTACATTATGATCAACCATTTATCCAAAGCGTCCCTTAATAACCTGCTTCTTCTCTATAATAGAATCTGGACTGAGCATATATTTCCTTCTGCTTGGCACGACGCTATTGTTATTCCTTTTCCAAAGCCTGGCAAAGATGCTACCGATCCAAAAAATTATAGACCCATTGCTCTAACTAGCTGCCTATGTAAATTGCTTGAGAAAATGGTAAATACTAGACTGGTTTATGTTCTTGAAAAGCATAATTTAATTTCTCCTTGGCAAAGTGGTTTTCGACGGGGTCGTTCTACGGTTGACAATATTTTATTATTGGAGACAAATATTCGGAAAGCAATTGCAAGACGTAACCATTTGGTGTCAATTTTTTTTGATATGGAAAAGGCCTATGACAAGACATGGCGCCATGGCATTTTAAAAGACCTTTTTAATTTGAACTTTCGGGGGAATCTTCCTATTTTTATTGAGAATTTTTTGAGAGTCAGACGCTTCCAAGTTCGTATTGGTTCAGTTTTTTCAAATTTTTACTTTCAGGAAGAAGGTGTACCTCAAGGCAGTGTCCTGAGTGTCACACTTTTCTCTTTAAAAATCAATAATATCCTAGAACAACTACCACAAAGTGTCCATGGTAGTCTTTATGTTGACGACCTGCAAATCTCTTGCCAGGGGAATGACATGCGCTTCATTGAACGCCAACTACAACTTGCTGTAAAAAACATAATAAAATGGACAAATAAGAATGGTTTTACCAGGGCGCGAAATTTCCGCTCGCCAGCTCGCCATTGGCGAGTGGAATTTTTACTGTGGCGAGTAAAAATTTGGTCTAGTTATAGATAGAATTCTTACACGATATGGTGATAGAAAACATTCTTTTTATAGATTTAAATATAGCAAAGACGTGCCATCTTATAACTTCATATTTAACCTTTTTCTTTTCTTGGAGTGGCGAGTCTGTGTGAGCGCTGTCCGACGATCGCCCCAGCTTGAGGAAAAAAAAATTCTTAGTGCATCTATATAAAAGTTTTAATCTCTTCGGTAGTTTCGTTTCTCGCACTGTTATTTTTCCAAGCAAAGTGAGAATAGACGAGTAGAGAGCCTCACTATCCGAGAGAAGAGAAATGCGAAAGTTTGCCTATGCGATATTGGCGCATGAAAATGAACCCGAGCGCTTTTAAAGATGCTGTCAATGTTTATTTTGTAGAATAATAATAAAAAAACAGTTTACATTTTTATGTTTTTTACTGAAACGAGAAGGATTTGCGCTTGTAATGATTTGAAAGCAATGATTTTATCGAAAAAATTATTCCGAAATGGCTATTTCAAATGGCAACAACGAACAAGTTATACACATCGACATTCCGTCTGATTACAAAAATAAAATGGACGAAAAAGACATTTCTGATGTAAAAAGTTAAATAAATAATAGTTAAATAAAGAAGCTTAATCTTTCACAATAAAAAGATTTATTAGGATATTGTTTGATAAAGAGTTTTTTTTTTTTTTTTTTTTTTTTCTTTAATGACTCTTTGCGTTTATATTATTAGATATTTAAAATTTTTCAAATCTCAAATACCATATATTATAATGATTTTTAATTATAAATTATCATGAAACATTAACCCCCCAAAACATTTGGCGGGCCGCAATTGAAATCTATTTTACACAGGCGGGCCGGATTGTGTAAATGCATTAACCATATACATATAGTAAATCTTTTTTTATTTTTATTTTTTTTTCCGGTGACCTTGTGAGCATTTAAAACAGAAAATATGCATATTAAATATATTTTTATTCATAAAATAACTATAGAACAGTCAAAAACTTATGGTTATATATAAGTATAACAGTAAGAATCAATTATTGGTATGATAATATTTTATTAACATCAATAAGCGCGATATTTGTTTATTTAGCTAGATTAATCAGTATTTTCATTAAAAAAGTCAGAAACAATTTATTAATTTTAGATGTTTTAACCGAAGATGCCAAACTAGAAATTCCCTGAATTCTGGCCGCAGAACCTTACATGGCGGGCCACTGCGGGCTGCGAGTTGGCCAGCGATTATGAGACATGATGATATCGCACATACTTTTAATATATATAATTTTAAGCATATTTGTAAAAACATTTTAAGTTGTTAGGAAAAATAAAACACCCCAAAACGCATAAAAGAGGGGGGGGGGATGGCGACCTTTTTTGTGGCGAGTAAAACTTTTTTTCGGCGAGTGAATCTGAGTTGAAATTTCGGGCCCTGGTTTTACTGTTTCTATTGACAAAACACAGTGTGTGCACTTTTGTCGCAAACGGGGTCTCCATCCTGATCCACAGATTTTTATAAATGACAGACCTATTTTGGTTGTTGACTCTGCCCGTTTTTTGGGTGTTATTTTTGACAAAAAACTTAATTTTAAGCCACATATATCATATTTAAGGACGAAATGTGACAAAACTTTAAACATTTTAAAAGTACTCTCGAACACATATTGGGGTGCAGATCGAAATTCCTTACTTAAAATCTACCGTTCTGTTATACGCTCAAAGCTAGATTATGCCTGTGAAATTTATGGGTCAGCTCCTTTTTCTTATCTGAAAAAGATTGACACAGTGCATCACAGTGCTCTTAGGATTTGCTCAGGGGCTTTTCGAACTTCTCCAATTCTCAGTTTATATGCAGACTGTGTAGAGCCATCCCTCACTAATATTAGACAACAGCTATCTTTGCAACTATACTATCGAATTCTTTCACATCCTAATCATCCGCTTCATCCTCATATCCGTAGTAATAATGACAACCTCTTTTTAAATCGTCCATCATGCATCCCACATTTTGGTCTCAGAATAAAAAACTATCTTCCAAGCATTTCCCATCTTCCCATCAAAGTTCGTCCTAGAGATCTTTTAAATATGACGCCTTGGAATTTCCAAGTTATTTCTCGCATTTATCCTTTTAAAGGTTTTGACAAGGCTAGCACAGATGCTTCCATCTTTAAGACCCTTTTCACAGCACATCGTAACAACTATATGGATTATACAGAAATTTTTACTGATGGCTCTAAGACTGTTGATAAGGTTGGTTGTGGTGTCGTTTCTGATAACATTACTTTTAGCTATGAACTTCCTAACTCTTATTCTATTTTCTCTGCTGAGTTTTTTGCTATTGAGGTTGCTCTTAACTATATTTCATCTCATTCCAATCGAAAATTCATAATCTATACTGACTCAAAGAGTGTTCTTGATTCTCTCTCATCCAGCTCTTGTAACCTCTCTTTTATCTCAATTTTAAAAACTTATAACGACCTTCTAAGAAAGGGATTTGACATTTTGTTTTGCTGGGTTCCCGGTCATGTTGGCATTAAGGGAAATGAGGCAGCAGACAAAGCCGCAAGGCAGGCTTCTATTCTCCTAAATTGTCCTGTACCATACGATGACATTAAGCACACACTTAGAAGCACTTTTAAAACTATTTGGCAACGGGAATGGGATAATCAACATAATAATAAATTACGAGAATTAAAACCTCAAATTGCAATCTGGCCTACCCTTATCACTCGAAAATCTGATGTTATAATTACTCGTCTTAGAATAGGGCATTCAAGGATTACACATAAATATTTACTACTTGGGGAAGAGGAACCTGATTGTCCGAAGTGTCATTTCTCTGTGCTGACTATTCGTCATTTGCTCACCGACTGCCCTTGTCTTCGTCATCTTTACAGACATCACTTTAATTCATCCTCACCAAACCTGACGAGCCTTTTAGGTATTACTCCTCATCATCAATTGACAAATTTTTTAAAAAATGCTGGTTTTTATTATGACATCTAATTTTAGTATTTACACTCTTTTTTACATTTTACATCTGTTTTTATTATCTACCTTTCATTATATTTTACATCTGTTTTTATTATCTACACTTTCATTATATTTTACATCTGTTATATTATCTACACTTTCATTATATTTTACATCTGCTTTTATTATCTACACTGTATTTTATGTTTTTTGTTTTTCCCTTTTAGCTGTTCTTTAGACAATCTGGATGGGTGAACCCATCCAGAAGCTGCTTCTTGTTTTTTTATGTAATTGTTTGGCGCAGCATATCCCACTGCGGATTTTGCGCCAATAAAAGCCAACCAACCAACCAACCATCCACTCCCTTTGCCAAATACCTTTAAAAAAGCCTCTAAATGTGTGTTTAATGTCATCATAAGGAACGGGACAGTTTAAAAAAACAGAAGCCTGCCTTGCGGCTTTGTCTGCTGCTTCATTGCCTTTGATGCCAACATGACCAGGAACCCAGCAAAACAAGATGTCAAATCCCTTTTTCAGAAGGTCGTTGTAAATTTTTAAAATTGAAATGAAAGTCAGGTTACAAGAGCTAGATGAAAGAGAATCCAGAACACTCTTAGAGTCTGTGTATATTATGAATTTTCGATTGGGATGAGATGAAATAATATTAAGAGCGACCTCAACAGCAAAAAATTCAGCAGAAAAAATGGAAAAAGAACTAGGCAGTTGATAGCTATAAATGGTGTTACCAGTGACAACGCCACAGCCAACTTTATTACTTGTCTTGGAACCGTCAGTAAAAATCTCGATATAATTCTTATATTCAGAGCGATGAGATGAGAAAAGCGCTTGAAAAATGGAAGCATCTGTGTTAGATTTGTCAAAACCATTAAACGGGTGAAGACAGGAAATAGCCTGGAAATTCCAAGGTGTCATGTTTAAAAGAGACCGGGGACGAACTTTGGTATGAATATGAGAGGTGCCTGCAAGAAGGTTTTTAATCCGAAGACCAAAATGTGGAATGTAAGATGGACGAATCAGAAAAAGATTTTCATTGTTGTTATTTAAATGAGGATGAAGTGGATGATTAGGATGTGAACGAATGCGATAATAGAGATCCAACGATAGTTGTTGTCTAATACTGGCAAGAGAAGGCTCCACACAGTCAGCATAAAGACTAAAGATTGGAGAAGTGCGGAAAGCCCCTGAACAAAATCTAAGCGCACTGTGATGTACGGTGTCCAGTTTCTTAAGATAGGAAACAGGAGCTGAACCATAAACCTGACAGGCATAATCTAGTCTAGAACGGATAACAGCTCGGTAAATTTTCAGTAAGGAAGTACGACCTGCTCCCCAATAGGTATTTGAAAGTACCTTTAAAAGATTTAAAGTCTTGTCACATTTTGTCCTTAAATATTCAATATGAGGCTTAAAATTGAGTTTCTTGTCAAAAACAACACCTAAAAAACGGGCTGAGTCAACAACGGAAATAACTCTATTGTCAATAAAAATCTCTGGATCGGGATGGATTCCTCGTTTGCGGCAAAAATGCACACAGTGTGTCTTGTCAGCAGAGAAAGTAAAACCATTTCCATTTGTCCATTTAATAATGTTATTGACAGCTATTTGTAGCTGGCATTCAATAAAACGCATATCATTCCCTTGGCAAGAAATTTGCAGGTCGTCAACATACAGGCTCCCATGAACATTTTGAGGTAGTTGTTTTAGTATATTGTTAATTTTTAAAGAGAAAAGTGTTACACTTAAAACACTACCTTGAGGAACCCCCTCCTCCTGGACCCCCAGGGGGGTACCTTCTTCAGGTATTCAGGGGGAGTCACGCCCCCCGGGCCCGAGTGATCTTTTTTTTTTTTTTTCTCTTCTTCCCTTTTTTTTTTTTAAATTGTCTACCTTCTTTTCTTTTATTTATTTCACTTTTGGTTTAGTTTTTTTTTTTTTTTTTTTTTTTTTTTTCTACTTGCTTTTTCGTCCTTGTTTGTATTTTGGTTTTTGCTGCCAATAAGGTTTTGGTACTTGTTCTTGTTCATTGTTCTTGAAAAAAAAAAAAAATTGTAAAAAAAAAAAATTAAAATTTTGAAAAACTTAAAAAAAAAAATGAAACTACTTACCTTGTTTTACTCACCTTTTTGTTTTCTACTTAACTTATTTGTTTTCACTCACCTTTATTTTTTGGTCTTGTTCTTGTTGATTATACTAAAATTACTTAACTTCTAAAACATTAACCAAGCTGAAAACGGTGTAGATGTGGCGCTGGTTATTGGGTTGGCGATTTGGTGAGGGTCTCACGGTAGTCTAGCCTTGGGATCACACTAGGAGACTGGTGCCCTTGGTGAAGGTGAGACAACGGTGACTACTCGAACGAGAAACACCGGACTAACACGACTACCACATGTGATTCCCGATCTGGGTCGACGGTCTGGTAGCTGGTGAGTGGTTATGGGTGTACCAGGGAGCGATTCTGAAAACCCTTTGCTTTTCCGTCTGTTCAAGAAACGGGCTGACTTGTGGGACTAAGGAAACCCTCGACCCTTTTTTCTTATCTCAATATGGCGACAAACAAAGGAAATACGAATAATGCGCTTGGCTCGGGCCTATCCCTCAATGCTAACTCTAATAATACTGCATGGGCAGATAGAATGGAAGAATTCTCTTCCACCTTACCTGAAAAAGTAATTTCCACATACGACGAGGCAAGATTTTTTGTAATCAAGCGTAATGAAGGTGACTTTTTTAAAACGTCACCATTTCTAATTCATAAAGCTATTCAATCAGTTGTGGGTGAACCAAAGTCAATTAAGAAAATCAAATCAGGAGAGCTCTTAATCGAAGTAGAAAACATCAAGCAAGCAAGTAACCTCAAAAAATGTACACTTTTCGCTAATATTCCCGTTACTGTTACTACTCACCGAACATTAAATACCAGTCGTGGAGTTATTTCAGAGCCTGACCTTCAATACATACCAGAACAGGAAATACTTGAGAATTTAAAAGATCAGAAAGTTATAGCAGTTAGGCGCATTTCAATTTCCCGTGAAAATAAACAAATCCCAACTAAGCACATAATACTCACTTTTGATTCTCCGAAACTCCCACGCTCTATAAAAGCTGGATACCTGGAATGCCCTTTAAGACCTTACATCCCAAATCCTCTGCGCTGCTTCAAATGCCAACGTTTTGGTCACTCAAAAAATTCTTGCCGTGGTAATCTCACATGTGCCCGCTGTGGTGGTGTGGGCCATGATAATGAAAACTGTGAAGCTCCCATATGTTGTGTAAACTGCAAAAAAGACCACCCATCTTATGCTAAAATATGTGAAAAATGGAAATTTGAAAAAGAGATTCAAACTGTGCGTACCAAAGAAAATATATCATATTTTGAAGCCAGAAAAATTGTTGAAACCAGAACACCCACAATTGGAAAATCCTTTGCTGCTGCTGTTGCTTCTATTAAAATACCCAAAAATTACAAAACAATCTCCACACAAACAGATAGTATTACTAAGAGCATCCCTCCTGAAGAAGCCAAAAATAATTTGCGCAAAGATCAAGAAAAGCCTACTCAAACACCTAATATATCACACCAAACACCTAATTCTTCAAAGCCAACATATCCTAAAAAAAGCTCACAAATTTTGAAAAAACCCATGTCTCATAAAAATCGCAGCTCTGAACCTCTAAAGCATGGAAATTCTCAAAACAACTTGGTTAAAAGAAAAAAAATACCTAAGCTAACAGAGTCTATAAAATCAAAAGAAAATAATATAGCTAAACAAGCAGATTTAATTTGCCTTCATCCTTCTGATGGAGAAGGTATGTCTACTGCATCAGAAGATGATGACGTAGATGTGTTAATCTAAAAACCAAATTATAATGACTAATTTCATTTCCTGGAATTGCAGAGGTTTTAACAATAAACGGGATGAAATAAAAGACATTGTCTTTGATCATCGACCAATTTGCTTTGCTTTTCAAGAAACGTATCTAAAGCAAAATCATAAGACTAAAATTCGTGGCTACAACTGTCTAAGGAAAGATTACATTCAATCTGACAGAGCTACAGGTGGTGTGGCTCTATTAATCTCCAATAATCTCCAACTGTCTAAGGAAAGATTACATTCAATCTGACAGAGCTAATAATCTCCAATATATGTTATATAATCTCCAATAATCTCCAACTGTCTAAGGAAAGATTACATTCAATCTGACAGAGCTACAGGTGGTGTGGCTCTATTAATCTCCAATAATGTTCCTCACACAAATATACCTTTAAACACAAATATTCAAGCCATAGCTGCCCAAATCCACATCAATATGCTAATAACCGTCTGCACTGTTTATTTAACACCTAATATGTCTGTACAAAAACAAGATCTGAATAATTTAATTTTGCAACTCCCTACCCCATTCTTAATTTTCGGTGACTTCAATGGACATAACCCGCTTTGGGGGAGCCCCAGTGTTAATTCCCGTGGACAAGTCATTGAAGATTTCATCAATGATAATTCCTTATGTCTTTTAAACAATGGAGACAATACTTATTTCCACGAACCATCTAGGACTTTTCACGCAATAGACCTCGCAATCTGTTCTCCAATTCTTTACCCATATTTTAATTTTTTTGTTTCTGACGATCTGCATAACAGTGATCATTTTCCTTTATTTTTATCGCTCTATAATTTCAATCAAGTTAACCATAGTAATCCTCATTACATTTATGACAAGGCCAATTGGACTACTTTCTCTTATAATGCCTCCATTACTTCTGCCATGATTGAGGGCGATATTAACAGTGCAGTTTCACATGTCAGCCATTGTATCATTAATGCAGCTAACATTTCAATTCCAAAATCATCTGGATATCCTTTTAAACACTCTCGACCTTGGTGGAATGAAGACTGTAAAATTGCAAAAAGGCACCAACAAAAAGCGTGGGGGATTTTTCGGAGATATCCCACTACAGCAAATTATATTGCATATAAACAAGCTAGAGCAAGTGCACGAAGGATTCGTAGAAAATCCCAAAAGGAATCGTGGATTGATTATGTATCCAGCATTACATCAAATACTAGTAGCAAACAATTGTGGCATCGTGTCAAGAAAGCCATGGGCATTTATTCTAATGACAGTATTTCTTTTCTTAAAGATAATGGTCAGACAATCACTTCCACCCAAAACATTGCAAACACTATTGGTAAAACTTTATCCCACATTTCTAGCTCAAACTCATACTCGGAGCCCTTTCTATCATACAAACTACGTTCTGAATGCTCTGATATTAACTTCAGATCTCGCTCATTATATGAATACAATAGCCCATTTACAGAAAATGAACTCAACAATAGTCTTAAACTCACTCATAACTCCGCTCCTGGTCCCGATGGTATCAGTTACCTTATGATCAAACATCTATCCAAAGCATCCCTCAAAAATCTACTTAATCTCTTCAATAGAATCTGGACTGAAAATATCTTCCCCATTGCTTGGCACGATGCTATTGTTATACCCTTTCCAAAACCTGGTAAAGATACTACAGACCCAAAAAATTATAGACCTATTGCCCTCACTAGCTGCCTTTGTAAATTGCTTGAGAAGATGATAAATACTAGACTTGTTTTCACTCTTGAAAAAAATAATCTAATTTCTCCATGGCAAAGTGGTTTTAGACAAGGCCGTTCTACTATTGACAATATCCTCTTGCTTGAGACTAATATACGGAATGCTATTGTTAGACGTAACCACTTGGTGTCAATTTTCTTCGACATTGAAAAAGCATATGACAAAACCTGGCGTTATGGCATTTTAAGGGACCTTTTTAATTTGGGTTTAAGGGGCAATCTTCCTATATTCATTGAGAATTTTTTAAAGGTGAGACGCTTTCAAGTTCGAATTAGATCAGTATACTCAGACTTTTACTTCCAGGAAGAGGGTGTTCCTCAAGGTAGTGCTTTAAGTGTAACACTGTTCTCTATAAAAATTAACAATATACTAAAACAACTACCTCGAAATGTTCATGGAAGCCTGTATGTTGACGACCTGCAAATTTCTTGCCAGGGAAATGATATACGTTTTATTGAACGCCAGCTACAAATAGCTGTCAATAACATTATTAAATGGACAAATGGAAATGGTTTTACTTTCTCTGCTGACAAGACACACTGTGTGCACTGTTTTTGACAAGAAACTCAATTTTAAGCCTCATATTGAATATTTAAGGACAAAATGTGACAAGACTTTAAATCTTTTAAAGGTACTTTCAAATACCTTTTGGGGAGCAGATCGTACTTCCTTACTGAAAATTTACCGAGCTCTTATCCGTTCTAGACTAGATTATGCCTGTCAGGTTTATGGTTCAGCTCCTGTTTCCTATCTTAAGAAACTGGACACCGTACATCACAGTGCGCTTAGAATTTGTTCAGGGGCTTTCCGCACTTCTCCAATCCTTAGTCTTTATGCTGACTGTGTGGAACCTTCTCTTGCCAATATTAGACAACAACTATCGTTGGATCTTTACTATCGCATTCGTTCACATCCTCATCATCCACTTCATCCTCATTTAAATAACAACAATGAAAATCTTTTTCTGATTCGTCCATCTTGCATTCCACATTTTGGTCTTCGGATTAAAAGCCTTCTTGCAGGCACTTCTCATGCTCATACCAAAGTTCGTCCTCGGTCTGTTTTGAATATGACTCCTTGGAACTTCCAAGTTGTTTCTTGCCTTTATCCATTTAAAAACTTTGACAAATCTAACACGGATGCCTCAATTTTTAAAACGCTTTATGCTGCTCATCGCAGTGATTATAAGGAATATGTGGAGGTCTTTACAGATGGTTCAAAGACAAGTGACCAGGTTGGTTGTGGTGTCATATGTGGTAATACAGTTTTTAGCTATAGACTCCCTAATTCATTGTCCATTTACTCTGCAGAGTTTTTTGCAGTTGAAGTTGCACTTAATTTTATCTCATCTCATCCTTACAAAAAATTCATAATTTATACAGATTCAAAGAGTGTCATCGATTCACTTTCATCCACTTCTTGCAACTCTTCTTTTATCTCTGTTCTAAAAGCCTATAACGACCTTCTGAGAAAGGGATTTAACATTTTATTCTGTTGGGTTCCAGGTCATGTTGGTATAAAAGGCAACGAATTAGCAGATAAAGCAGCTAGGCAGGCTTTAGTGACTATAAATTGTCCAATTCCTTATGAGGATATTAAGCACTCAATTAAGAAATTTTTGAAAGATATATGGCAAAGAGAGTGGGGTTATCAAACTAATAATAAACTACATCTGATCAAACCAAACATTGCAGCCTGGCCCACGCTTACACCTAGAAAATATGAAGTAATTATTACTCGCCTTAGGATTGGACACACTAGGCTCACACATAAGCATTTACTTCTTGGGGAACAGGAGCCTTCTTGCCCAAATTGTCATTTCGATTTGCTTACTGTTCGTCATTTACTCACCAACTGCCCCTGCCTTCGTCACTTGTATCGGTATTATTTTAATTCATCATCACCAAATATGACAAACCTTTTGGGTATTAATCCACACATTAATCTGACCAACTTTTTAAAAGAGATAGGCTTTTACTTTGATATTTGATTTTATTATTTACACATTTTATCACATTTTACATCTGTTTTTATTATATATACACTGGTTTTAACATTTCACATTTGATTTTATGATATACACTGTTTATTTTTTGTTTTTATGTTGCTTTTACTTTTTAAATTATTCAGACCTTTTTATCTTTTCTTATTTTGTATTTTTAATGTGGTTCCTTTTAAATGACAGTCTGGATGGGTAAACCCATCCAGAAGCTATAGTTTCTGCTTCATTTTCAATATAACTGTTTGGCGCAGTATGTCCCATAGTGGACCTTGCGCCACTAAAAGCCAACCAACCAACCAACCAACCCCTCCTCCTGGAAGTAAAAGTCTGAGTATACTGATCTAATTCGAACTTGAAAGCGTCTCACCTTTAAAAAATTCTCAATGAATATAGGAAGATTGCCCCTTAAACCCAAATTAAAAAGGTCCCTTAAAATGCCATAACGCCAGGTTTTGTCATATGCTTTTTCAATGTCGAAGAAAATTGACACCAAATGGTTACGTCTAACAATAGCATTCCGTATATTAGTCTCAAGCAAGAGGATATTGTCAATAGTAGAACGGCCCTGTCTAAAACCACTTTGCCACGGAGAGATTAGATTATTTCTTTCAAGAGTGAAAACAAGTCTAGTATTTATCATTTTCTCAAGCAATTTACAAAGGCAGCTAGTGAGGGCAATAGGTCTATAATTTTTTGGGTCTGTAGTATCTTTACCTGGTTTTGGAAAGGGTATAACAATAGCATCGTGCCAAGCAACGGGGAAGATATTTTCAGTCCAGATTCTATTGAAGAGATGAAGTAGATTTTTAAGGGATGCTTTGGATAGATGTTTGATCATAAGGTAACTGATACCATCGGGACCAGGAGCGGAGTTATGAGTGAGTTTCAGACTATTGTTCAGTTCATTTTCTGTAAATGGGCTATTGTATTCATATAATGAGCGAGATCTGAAGTTAATTGCAGAGCATTCAGAACGTAGTTTGTATGATAGAAAGGGCTCTGAGTATGAGTTTGAGCTGGAAATGTGGGATAAAGTTTTACCAATAGTGTTTGCAATGTTTTGGGTGGAAGTGATTGTCTGACCATTATCTTTAAGAAAAGAAATACTGTCATTAGAATAAATGCCCATGGCTTTCTTGACACGATGCCACAATTGTTTGCTACTAGTATTCGATGTAATGCTGGATACATAATCAATCCATGATTCCTTTTGGGATTTTCTACGAATCCTACGTGCACTTGCTCTAGCTTGTTTATATGCAATATAATTTGCTGTAGTGGGATATCTCCGAAAAATCCCCCACGCTTTTTGTTGGCGCCTTTTTGCAATTTTACAGTCTTCATTCCACCAAGGTCGAGAGTGTTTAAAAGGATATCCAGATGATTTTGGAATCGAAATGTTAGCTGCATTAATGATACAATGGCTGACATGTGAAACAGCACTGTTAATATCGCCCTCAATTATGGCAGAAGTAATGGAGGCATTACAAGAGAAAGTGGTCCAATTGGCTTTGTCATAAATGTAATGAGGATTACTATGGTGGTTAACTTGATTGAAATTATAGAGCGATAAAAATAAAGGAAAATGATCACTGCTATGCAGATTGTCAGAAACAAAAAAATTAAAATATGGGTAAAGAATTGGAGAACAGATTGCAAGGTCTATTGCGTGAAAAGTCCTATATGGTTCGTGGAAGTAAGTATTGTCCCCATTGTTTAAAAGACATAAAGAATTATCATTGATGAAGTCTTCAATGACTTGTCCACGGGAATTAACATTGGGGCTCCCCCAAAGCGGGTTATTCCGTTGAAGTCACCGAAAATTAAGAATGGGGCAGGGAGTTGCAAAATTAAATTATTCAGATCTTGTTTTGGTACAGACATATTAGGTGTTAAATAGACAGTACAGATGGTTATTAGCATATTGATGTGGATTTGGGCAGCTATGGCTTGAATATTTGTGTTTAAAGGTATATTTGTGTGAGGAACATTATTGGAGATTAATAGAGCCACACCACCTGTAGCTCTGTCAGATTGAATGTAATCTTTCCTTAGACAGTTGTAGCCACGAATTTTAGTCTTATGATTTTGCTTTAGATACGTTTCTTGGAAAGCAAAGCAAATTGGTCGATGATCAAAGAGAATGTCTTTTATTTCATCCCGTTTATTGTTAAAACCTCTGCAATTCCAGGAAATGAAATTAGTCATTATGATTTGGTTTTTAGATTAACACATCTACGTCGTCATCTTCTGATACAGTAGACATACCTTCTCCATCAGAAGGATGAAGGCTTATTAAGTCCACTTGTTTAGCTATATTACTTTCTTTTGATTTTATAGACTCTGTTAGCTTAGGTATTTTTTTCCTTTTAACCAAGTTGTTTTGAGAATTTCCATGCTTTAGAGGTTCAGAGCTGCGATTTTTATGAGACATGGGTTTTTTCAGAATTTGTGAGCTTTTTTTAGGATATATTGGCTTTGAAGAATTAGGTGTTTGGTGTGATAAATTAGGTGTTTGAGCAGGCTTTTCTTGAACTTTTTGCAAATTATTTTTGGCTTCTTCAGGAGGGATGCTCTTAGTAATAATATCTGTTTGTGTGGAGATTGTTTTGTAATTTTTGGGTACTTTAATAGAAGCAACAGCAGCAGCGAAGGATTTTCCAATTGTGGGTGTTCTGGTTTCAACAATTTTTCTGGCTTCAAAATATGATATATTTTCCTTGGTACGCACAGTCTGAATCTCTTTTTCGAATTTCCATTTTTCGCATATTTTAGCATAAGATGGGTGGTCTTTTTTGCAGTTTACACAACATATGGGAGCTTCACAGTTTTCATTATCATGGCCCACACCACCACAGCGTGCACATGTGAGATTACCACGGCAAGAATTTTTTGAGTGACCAAAACGTTGGCATTTGAAGCAGCGCAGAGGATTTGGGATGTATGGTCTTAAAGGGCATTCCAGGTATCCAGCTTTTATAGAGCGTGGGAGTTTCGGAGAATCAAAAGTGAGTATTATGTGCTTAGTTGGGATTTGTTTATTTTCACGAGAAATTGAAATGCGTCTAACTGCTATAACTTTCTGATCTTTTAAATTCTCAAGTATTTCGTCTTCTGGTATGTATTGAAGGTCAGGCTCTGAAATAACTCCTCGACTGGTATTTAATGTTCGGTGAGTAGTAACAGTAACGGGAATATTAGCAAAAAGTGTGCATTTTTTGAGGTTACTTGCTTGCTGAATGCTTTGTACTTCGATTAAAAGTTCTCCTGATTTAATTTTCTTAATTGACTTTGGTTCACCCGCAACTGATTGAATAGCTTTATGTATTAGAAATGGTGACGTTTTAAAAAAGTCACCTTCATTACGCTTGATTACAAAAAATCTTGCCTCATTGTAAGTGGAAATTACTTTTCCAGGTAAGCTAGAAAAAAATTCTTCTGTTCTATCTGCCCATGCAGTATTATTCGAGTTAGCATTGAGAGATAGGCCCGAGCCAAGCGCATTATTCGTATTTCCTTTATTTGTCGCCATAATGAGATAAATAAAAAGGGTCGAGGGTTTCCTTAGTCCCACAAGTCAGCCCGTTTCTTGAACAGACGGAAAAGCAAAGGGTTTTCAGAATCGCTCCCTGGGACACCCATAACCACTCACCAGCTACCAGACCGTCGACCCAGATCAGGAATCACATGTGGTAGTCGTGTTAGTCCGGTGTTTCTCGTTCGAGTAGTCACCGTTGTCTCACCTTCACCAAGGGCACCAGTCTCCCAGTGTGATCCCAAGGCTAGACTACCGTGAGACCCTCACCAAATCGCCAACCCAATAACCAGCGCCACATCTACACCGTTTTCAGCTTGGTTAATGTTTTATTAGTTAAGTAATATTAGTATAAACAACAAGAACAACACCAAAGTCAGTGAAAATAAACAAGGTAAGTAGAAACCAAAAAGGTGAGTAAAGCAAGGTAAGTATAGTTTCATTTTTTTGTAAATTTTTCAAATTTTATATTTTTTTTCCCAATTTTTTTTTTTTTTTATGAACAATAAACAAGAACAAGTACCAAACCCTTGTTGGCCGTAAAAACCAAAAATACAAGCAAGAAAAAAAGCCAAAAACTTAAATTAATAAGCAAACTTAAAAAATAAGCAAAAATAATAAAAAATAAAGAAAGAAAGAAAAATAAAAATAATAAAGAAAAATACAAAAAAAAAAATTAAAAGAAATAAAAGGAAGGGAGAAGGACAAAAAAAAAAAAAGAAGAGAAAGAAAGATCACTCGGGCCCGGGGTGCGTGACTCCCCCTGAATACCTGAAGAAGGTACCCCCCTGGGGGGATAATGAATTGGGGCTTTGAGTACCGCTCTGACAATTGATTGGTTCTCACGTTCTGTCCTCTCCCTAAGCTGACTGCTTCCTCCCTGATGCTGTGTTCGGCTATGGTTCACCCATTTCTGTCTATCATCTAATAGTGGTATTGCTCTTATCCAGTTGTCAAACAATTCTTAGATTAACCCAACTGGCTTCTTTGAGCCCAACTACACACCACTCTCGAACACTGTCATCTGGTCATATTGTTTGCGCACCTGTATGCGGGGCATAATTTCTGTCTATCTGAGTAGATGGAATGAAATTCTCAAAGAATTTATGACCAGGAATGAAAATTTCTCATTTTTAATATTTTGCCAATCGTACAGTTAAGATGCGCTGCAGCGTCACATGCTCATTTGATGGCAGCAAAACTTTCAAATTTTACATTTTCCATCGAAACCTGTATGCATGTCAATTTGTGTCCAGTTTGCATTAATCCTTCTTGGTGCGTCGCTTTTTTTGTTATAGAATGTATTTTTACTACCAGTTAAAAAAATAAAATTAATTTAAATTATACAACTTTACACTATTGATATTGATTTCTTTAATGAATTTTGTGTATTCTGGAGCGTGATTTGATCTTGAGTAAAAATCTCATAATTATTAATTAGGTATATATAATTAATAATTTTTTATAGGTATAATTAAGCTTACTTAAAGTTTATAAGAAAAATGCATCCATTGTATCTTACAAAATTGCAATTTATAGGATAATTTTTTAAGAAAAACTGTTTCTTCCAATTGAAGAAACTCATTTTATCCAGCCAGTTGTTTCTTCGGTTTTTTCTGCCTTGGAAGAAACTTGCCAACTCTGATATTTATACAAATGGGGCTACTAACATGAAATTAGTACAAAACTATTCTCAAATGTCACAATGCTGAGCTAGAACAGGTCACAATGGCTAGAACAAAATAATAATAATAATAATAATAAATAATAAAAAAATTAATAAAAATAAATTACAGGACTTTAAAGTTAAAAATGGGTCATTTTTATATACAAATTATTCCTCCTCTCCCCTCCCCTCCTATGTCATTGCACGGCATGTTGGTATTAGGGATGGACTATCTAAGGTGTGTTCTTTCTTAATGGAGTGTCTTTCTAAAGGGTCTTATTCCACATTTTTATATAAGTTTCACAGAAAAGTACAGGGAAACTCATGATTAGGTCAAGTCACATAATAACTGCAAAGTATTAAAGTTTGATTAATTATTGTAGAATTCTGAAGTTGATTAAACAGGATGGCTGTCATTGGAGCTTTTCAAATTCCCTGGCTTTTAAATGATTATTTACCATTTTCTCTGACTTTTCCATGACTTTCGTTGTTTATTCACAAAATTAGTAAACAATTCAACAATTTACAGTAACGAACAATCAAATATGGCTCATTTTCACAAAATTTGTTAAAATTCCCTGATTATTTCATGATTTTTCCAGACTCTCTGAAGTTCGCTGACTTTCCTCTACAACCCTGTTAAAAGCAAATATCAAAAGCATCACAATTCAAACATTTAATATATATTGAAGTAAAAACTGTCGTTTACAACAATATGATGTAATAAACAATAGATAAAATATAAAACAATAAGATACCTTTTCAGCAACAGAATTGGGTTTAAGAGCATTAGGAGGAATTTTTGAGTTCATTGCATCTATTAAGTTATTCATCCTGCATATAAATAAGATGCAGCCATTACTGTCGCTTAACTCTGGTAAATGATTTTTCAACAATTGCATTCCAGCTGCAACAGAGTTGCTAAAAAACTGTATTAGAAAATTTCGTTAGAAAACTATGAAGAAAAATAAAAAAATATATTTTATCTAAAATTACAAAAGAAGAAGAAAACAAACCTGGAATGCCAATGCAACATTCATTTTCTGGAAGTACTTAGGAAAAATGTGATTAATTTTTAATTTGGGGCATATCTTTAATGAATGTGACTTTGGGTTGTCATGAGCAACAATAGTTTACCAGAAAGTTGTCTTAACTGGCCCATCAGGTGTCTAAAAATATAATTTTACAACCATTAACATTTATATGCAATAAGTGGAAATAAGCATAAGTGAAGCCTGGTTAGAATGATTTTACTGTGCATTCTTAAACTGACTAAAAATATATATTAAGCAAACTGAGCATAGTGTTTGGCATCAAGCTTTTATTAGGTAGACAGCAAAATGGTAACCCTTCTGTGTGGCCAACATAAAGTGTCTCTCACGTGACAAAGATTGTCATATTACAGCTTCTCACTGTGCAATGTATGGGAGCTTACTTATTTGACGTAATTTTTAGCAAATATATGTTTTATCACCATCATCATTTATTATTTTCATTCATAACATGTAAGTTTTTAATTATTTGAATATTTAATAGACTACAAAAAACATTTTAAAAAGAAAATTAAAAGGAGTATGAAAAATTTTTAAATATAGTTTTTTCCCCCAAACATTAAATGCTATAACTTTTTAAAATGTTGAATGCTGTAAGTTAGATGAATTTAGTACACATTTGGAAGAATTGACATTTATTAAAATTATACCAATTACCTGAATTAGTAATTATTAAAAACTTTAACTGTAGAACATTTTTTTTTTTTTTTTAATATTAAATATATATAATTTAAATTAAATATATATAATATATAATTTTTATTAATATATTTTTAAAAAAATATGATGCCTGGAACATTTTGAACTAACCAAAATATAAAAAAAACTTGTTCTGAAAAAAAACAGCATTTACAGTTTTAATTTCACAAGAGCTCCATAATTTACCAGAAAAATTACACCCTCCATTCCAAAAGAAACCGAACTTTTTAAAAAAACAAAAAACCAATGTACATTTTGGAACAAATCATTTTTTATTAATCAATGTATTCCCCTTCTGCATCGATACACAAATTTGCACGCTCCAACAAGTTGTCAAACGACTTCTCCATGTCCTTTATTGGAATGGTCTTTAGGACGTCGGTCGTCGCCTTCTCAATGGCTTCAATCGATGCGTGCCACTTTCCTTTCATCGCCAAATGCAGTTTAGGGAACAGATAGAAATCGCACGGAGCGAGATCTGGTGAATAGGGCGAATGATGCAAAGGAATAATGTGATTTTTGACCAAATATTCAGTTACAAGTCGCGTACGATGTGATGGTGCATTATCGTGCAAAAGAGTCCAACTGCCGATTTGTCGATATTCTGGCCGAATACGACGAATTCTTGCCAGCAAACGCTTCATGACGCCCAAGTAAAACTCTCCAGTGACTGTCTGGCCGGGTTGAACAAATTCTTTGTGGATAATTCCTTTTGAATCGTAAAAACAAATCAGCATAACCTTAACTTTTGACTTCACCAAGCGACTTTTTTTGGGTGTTCCTTCATCCGGCGCTCTCCATTCAGCACTTTGCTGCTTTGTTTCGGGCTCATATTCAAAACACCATGTCTCGTCACCAGTTACAATCGATTTCAAGAAGTTTCAATCCTTCCGAGCACTTTTAACGATGTCTTTGCAATGCTCAATTCGATCAACTTTTTGGTCTTCGGTGAGTTTGTGTGGTACAAACCGCGAATTAACCTTCTTAAGGCCCAAAACTTCGGTCAAAATGCGGTATGCGGTTGTTTGAGGAATGCCTAATTCCATTTCAATAACTTTCACCGATTTTTTATTATTTTTGATGAATTCACGCACTTTTTCGATGTTTTCTTCCGATAATCCGGTTCTGGGACGGCCTGATCTTTCGTCATCATCCAGCGTCTCTCTACCCGATTTGAATCGCCCAAACCACTCGTAAACTATGCATTTTGTAGCATTTGGTGCGTTTCAGTAAAAGTTTTACCAAGTTTAACACAAAAATCAATTGCAGCTCTTTGTTTGAAACTCATTTTCCGACCGATGTACAAATCACACTGACATTTGAAACGCAATAACTTTTGTTGGCATGCATCCAAATGTCATGAAATTTATACCAGTTGTCAATGAGGGACTACGCCATCTACCGGTAAAGAATTACAACAGATGGCACTAGTGGTACTATTTTTTTTTTAAAAGTTCGGTTTCTTTTGGAATGGAGGGTGTATGTTTTTTTTTTTAAATTTATATCTGATGAAATTTTGAAATCGTTTTTTGAAAAAAAAAAAAAAATCGTTTTGTGGACATATTTTTCTTAATCTGAAAGTCCCTTGTCGCCGTAAGATTAGATTTCATTCCTTTTGTTATTTCAAAGCACACATACATTTTGGTTTAGTTTATGATTTACTAAACATAATGAAATCAAAGATGAATTACCTGAAGCTGCTACTTTACTCGGAAAACATGCAACAGATTGCACTCATTTGCCTCTAAAGGTTGGTACATTATTACAAAGGCATGATCCACTTTTTGCAGAGTCAGGCGCGTATTTCCTTAAGTCAGTAAAGCCATTAACTTCTAGAGTGTTTTTGTTGAATGATAAGCTTGAACTTGAACTTGAACAGGGGAACAGCCCCGGCTCACCGCTCGCAGAGCAGTGTTGAGCTATACGAGGACCGAAGTCCCCGTAGGGCTGTCCCGAGAAGATCCCCTGCACGCAGGAGGATAAAAAAAAAAAAAAATTACAAAACTAAGTTGGTTAGCATGCCGAACCCAGCCGGTCCCACGCGACAGTTGGCATGCTGACTACGGTTAATGCTGTGCATGAAGAACTGGTGAAAAAAGTTCATCAAGAAAAAGTAGGTTGACTTCAGTTGCCAGGTAGTATTCCCTCACGCGACAAGGGGCAGCTGTAGTGATATCAGATCTTTCTGCTATTCAGCAGCAGTACAGGCAACCAAGTACTGAGTTTTAAAAATAAAAATAAAAACAATAATAAAGATAAAATAAAATAAAGTAAAATAAAATAAAATAAATAAAAATACAAGAATTTACAAATTGAGAAAATTAGATAAATTTCAGTTAGTTAAATTGGAAAGTTCCATTAATAGATCAAATATTTTGTTTAGTTTGTGGACCAGCGGCTTTTGTGATTATATCCTCTAGCCAATTTGGGGGGCGAGGATTTGGGTTTCTTAAATGATAATTTATAGTTAAGGGACAGTGGAAATAATAATGACTTGGAGTCCCCTCTTCGCCGCAGGGACACAGTGGAGATCGTCGACAATGAAACCTATGAAGATACGATGGAAAAGGACCATGACCAGTGAGAAACGCCGTGATGGGGGGGTCAGATTCCAAGAATTGTGGTTAACCTGTGGAACGAGATTAAAGGTATACCTACCTTTTTCAGAATCATTCCACAGGTTTTGCCATTTAAGATTTAGAATTTGTTTAATTTTTGTTTTAACGAATGATGGAGGAGCTGGGAGGGAGATATTGATTGTTGGAAATTCGGTCGCCTCTTTGGCCAGAGAGTCCGGAAGCTCATTGCCGGCGACTTCCCTGTGGGCAGAAACGTGCGCCAGGGAGATTTTTATGGATTGGTTCGTTAAAAGTTTTTTGATTTCTAAAACTAGTGGATCTCTGCTCCTGTGGCGGGCAATAGCGAGCAGACCCGAGAGACTATCGCTAAAAATACAAATTTCAGGATACTGGGAGGCTGAAAGTGCCCAGTCCAGAGCCTTCTTAATGGTCAAGAGTTCGGCCTGAAAGACCGAGTTATAGTCCTCAAGTCGGCCCGCCCACCGGTGGACAATTTCACCCGATGCGAAGGTGCAGAAAGCTGCACCCACACCATGAACTGTCTTAGATCCATCGGTGTAGACAGCCACCTGAGCAGAGGGAGTAAAACTATTTTTAGAACTATTGATAAGAAGGGAAGCAACGCCCTTTCCCGGATGAATACTCCAACAGTTGGAGTGGTAAAATTTTCTAATTGGTAAAATTTTCTAATTGATCTGTTACTGTTACTAAGTTTATATTTTCTACTAAGGAGGAAGTATGGGTGGAGAGAAGTTTATTGAATTTATTGAAATTTCCACGTTTTGTGGCAAAGCGTTTTGAATGAGTGACAGATGGGGTAGAATTTATCGTAAATGTAATATAGTTGTGGTCTGAATTGTTCGCGATATCTAGGACTGACCAGTCGTTAATCTTGGCAAAGGTCTTAGGATTGCACAAGGTGAAATCTGGGCAGCCCTTAGCATTGTCTTTGGTAAAAGTTGGATCCGAATTTTCGAAATTGGCCAAACAAATATTATTAGAGGTTATAAATTCAATGAGACTGCGACCCCTAGCGTCCTCCCGTGGTGAGCACCAAAGCGGGGAATTAGCGTTGAGGTCGCAGCAGCAAAGGAATAGACTTTTGAGAAATTAAATGCTGCCACTCCAGCAGACAGTCATCGAGGTCTGCGGACGGGGGAGCATAGGCACTGCCCAAAATGAGCTCACCCTCCTTCGTGGTCAAAGTTACAAAAACACAATGATCCCCAGTGTAAAGATGTGTGTAATTTAGATTTTGTGTTGTGATTACTATGTGTGCTGAATTTTTCTTTGAGCTGAATTTGGACCAGGTGGAGGAGAAGCCATACAGATCACCCCCAACGGCGCAGTAGGCGTCCTGCAACAGCCCGAAGTTGATAAAGTTTTTCTCCATGAAATCTCGAGCTGTTGAGTTAGCCGCCGCGCAATGATTGAGGTTGATCTGCAGGAATTTTAAGTTATTGAAATTTTGTTGATTTAGAGAGGACGTTGCCTCTTGGGAGTGGGAAGAGAGAACTTTTGAGACTTTTAAATTAGACTCGAATTTTAACAATTTTAAGGTTAGAAAAAAGAAAAAGGGTAACTTGGTTACCTGTAAGAAGACCTTGAAGAGCTGCGGTAAGGAGCTTCATTAAGCTGCCTTGGGTATGTTGACGGTTCTATAAATTGTCCGTACTTCATGGGTGGAGGGTATGGGAAATCGCAGTAATAAGGATATTGTAGAGAATCCGAATAGTAAGGTTGTTGATCCTGAAATTGTTCTTGGTAATAGTCACTGTTTTGTATGTAACTAGGGTAACGATTTCGTCGTCTCTGGAACTTCTGATTAGATCTGATGGGAGATCGGGGGTCGACGGGGTTTGTTTTGTTGGTTAGAAGACTGTGATTTATTTTTTGTTGCATATCTGTCTCTAGACTGGCTAGGCCTTTTTGATCGAGTTGAAATTTGTTCATTTCTTGAACGGGAATCGCTGGAGTGTTGATTGGAGGCTTTGTTAATGTCTCTTTGAATTTGCTGATTATTTGTGTTGGATTTAGATCTTGACCTTGGTGGATTTTCAGGTGGAGGAGGTGGTTTTTTAGTTGAATATTTTGCGTCCAATTTCTCTCTACATTTATTATATTTGTCCGCATATAGGGGACATTCAAGAGAATATGCGGGATGTTCGGAGGAGATGATCTTTCTCCCATTTTTTCGGATTTTGCTGTTGTACCTTTGGCAAGTTACACAATTGGGTCTAGCTGCACAGCTACCCTCATTTTTGTGATTTCCTGAGCATCTGGAGCACACGGCATCGCTGGAACATTGAGCCGTGACATGCTCGAGCGATTGGCAGTTTGTGCAGCGAGACACTTTGGTGTAAGGTTGAAAGTGACTAGTATAAATACCTAGTGACAACTTTTCTGAATTTATAAGGGCATCCGCTACAGGGAGCAGGGCCTGTAGGATAACATTTTTCAGATAATTAAATTTAGTATCTAGGTACTTTATGATTTTTAGATCTGGATACTCGTTTGGTAGACCGGTTGAAGATTTGATCATTTGGAGGAGAAGGGTTTTGTCTGAATCTGCTGGAATTCTTAAGAGAATAAACCAAACGTTTGGGCACGGCTTGGGTTTGATGACTAGTTTTTCCTTGATGTCTGGATTAGCGAGAAGGTCTGCCGATACTAATTCTGTGTCTCTAGGGGTGGGACAGCGAAGGTCTACCGAGGCCCTGTATATTTGTTTTCCTTCGATTCTGGCTGAAGTAGCTAAGTTTTGAGATTTCAGTAAGTTCATAATGTCAATTCCTCTGTCAGAAGGATTTGTCGACTTTACAAAGAGAGTACAGTTAAGCTTTTTGTGTGCTTCCAGGGCTTGAAGCATTTTGCTATTAATTGGATTTAAAGGAGCTTGAGGAAATTCTTTGTTTCTCTGGTGGTGAAGGGTTAGGGTTTGAGCCATTGTAAGACTTCCATTAGATGACTGAGAAGTTGGCAATACTTGGTGAGGTACCTGTTGTTCTTTTTGGGGTGGATGAGGTAAGTATTCCCTAATTAGAGTTTCTTGTTGCTTGAAGTTATTATTTAAGCTATTTTGGAGACCCTTAATTTCCTGAATATTTTGGTTAATCTCTGTTAGTCGCTTTTGTATTCCCCTCTGATATTCTCTCAGTGGGGAGTAAATTGCTTGAGAACTGGGATCGGTGCTTGCATCGACTTGTTGAGTTAAGGGTTGTGCTGAAGATTCTTGTGGAGAGGTAGCCACTTGGTCTTGTGTTGTTTGCAGGGCTATAATGCGATGAAAGGCGCATTCGAAGATATTCAAAGGGGCTTTTAAACTCTTTTTTTCTGACTGTTGAAATAATCGAAATTGCGGTACTTGCGACATCGATAGCCGAGGAAAACTGGATAAAATCTTCTTTATTCCTTAGCTTGTCTCCCATGGGAATATTTGCTGGAATTTGAATCAGCGAGGGGTCAGCGACATCTTGTGTTGTATTTGACATTTCTGTTGAAGCGATCTTATCTTCTTCGTTATTATCTTCTACACTTGAACTGTAGGGACTAGCCATTTGATGTAGTTTTGAAAGGGCCTATTAGCCTTAAAAAGGACTTTGGAATCCCAATATAATTTTAGCTTTTAGAAAAGCTTTTGTTTTATGCAAAGATTTCAGTATTAATGATACTAACAAAAATTTTTAATTCAAAACTATCCAGATCAAACCGTGGAGGGGCTTTCCCAGCCACGCATACGCGCATCAGACACAGAACGTCCAGCTCAAAAAAAAAAAAAAAAAAAAATATATATATATATATATATATATTTATAGATGTAGATTTAAAAATTTTAGTTACCTCCTGAAACCTTTGCGGAGAAAAAAAAAAAATTTAAATAAATAGGACATTGAGCCAAAGTTTTGATGCAAAAACCCACCTAGGGGAAAAAAAAAGGGGGGGGGGAGAGTTAGCCGATTGCCAGGGAGAAAAAAAAAAAAAAAAAAAAATATATATATATATATATATATACACGGGGAGCACAACTTGTGAGGAAAAAAAATATATATATATATATATATATATATAAATAAATTTTGAACAGTTTATAAAGGAATAGGGATTGCGCCCTCTGGCGGGGAGAAAAGATGGTAAGCTCTGAGGGTGGGGCATGCAAAACCCTATTCAACGATTTATAGAAAGTTAAGATCGGATGATTATGGGCTGAAATGTTGACAAAAAACCGAAAAACTGGAAATGTTAAGAAAAAAAAAAAAAAAAAGGTGCCAAAATATTGGTCAACTAAAAAGGGTTAAAGTACTTAAGTAATTAGTAAAAATCAAGTCCTTGGGCTGAGAAACATGTAAGAATTTAGATTGGGGTAGTCGGTAAGTTAAAATTCTAAAAGTTACAGCCATTGCAATTTGGTTCCCTGGTCACCAAAACGCCAAAAAAGAAAAAGAGAGAATGGGTTAAGGAGATATAACAAAAATAAAAGAGAGGCAACAAGAAACGCAAAATTGCAATAAAAGGTTAAAAAGATACGGTTTTTAAGGAATAGGGATTGCACCCTCTGGCGGGGAGAAATGGTGGTAAGCTCTGAGGGTGGGGCATGCAAAAACCTATTCCACGATATATAAAAAGTTAAGATCGGATGATTAGGGGCTGAAATATTGACAAAAATCAAAAAACAAAAACAAAAAAAAAACTGGAAAAGTTAAGAAAAAATGGCGCCAAATAATTGGTTAGCTAAAAAGGGTTAAAGGACTTAAGTAATTAGTAAAAATCAATTTCTTGGGCTGAGAAACAGGTTAAAATTTAGATTGGGGTAGTCGGAAAGTTAAAATTCTAAAAGTTACAGCCATTGCAATTAGGTTCCCTGGTCACCAAAACGCCAAAAAAAAAAAAAAGAATGAATGGGTTAAGGAGATATAGCTAAAATAAAAGGGAGGCAACAAGAAACGCAAGATTGCAATGATTGGTTAAAAAGATACGGTTTTTAAGGAATAGGGATTGCGCCCTCTGGCGGGGAGAAAAGGTGGTAAGCTCAGAGAGTGGGGCAAGCAAAAACCTATTCAACGACATATAGAAAGTTAAGATCGGATGATTAGAGGCTGAAAAATTGACGAAAAACTGGAAAAGTTAAGAAAAAGTGGCGCCAAATAATTGGTTAAGTAAAAAGGGTTAAAGGACTTTCAAACTAGTGAAAACCAAGTCCTTGGGCACAAAATTAGTTAAAAATTTTGAATGGAATGATCTTTAGGTTAAAAAAAAAAAAAAAAAAAGTAGGTAACCAACATTTCATTTTGGTTCCCTGGTCGCCAAAAAACCGTTAATTAAAAAGGCGCTTGAGGGTAAAGAAGATATAAGAAAACTAAACAAAAGGCAACAAAAACCGCAGGATTATTGTGAATAGCTTATTAATTACAGTAATCATGGAAAAAAAAAAGTGCCCTCTAGCGGGGAGGGAGGAGGGTTAGCCTAGAAGGTGGGGCTAGTCCAGACCTTTCCAACGATACATAACAAAGGTTATTCTGACAACTGGTTCACTCAAAAAGAAGAAAAGAGCATAAAACCATACATAGGAATCAGCTCAATTGATTGAGAAGGGATGCTAAACATACCCAACCCATGACCCTATAGGGTTAAGACACTTTAGGGATACTGAGGGGTCACTAAATTACAAAATATAGATTCAAATAACCTTTATTAGTAGAAAAATAAAATAATTATAAAAAATAAAATTATAATCAAATACAGGAGAAATCACAATTGATTGGAAAAAATACAAAACAAACCCGACCCAGAGCCCTATTGGGTTAAAACAATTAAAAGGTGCTTAGGAGCTCCGCCAAAACAAAAGCAATGACCCAATAATCCTCAATTAATAAAAAATAATAGACAATAATAAAGAAACAGACATAAGAAATAACCCTATTGGTTAGGGATAGGTGCAAAACAAACCTAACCCTGATTCAAAGATACTACAAAGAGCTGAAAAATTCATCCATCCAACACAACATAATACGTAACCGGTACTCGCCCCTTACCCTGGTAAATTTAGCCAGCCATCGGAGCTTGCAGAAGCGTGGCTTTCATTATGAAGATCTGGACTCCCATCATCCTGAATGATAAGCTTGGAGATAGCTGCATTTCGTCTATCAAAAGAGCTCCTATTAAAAGTACGACACATCATATAAAGTTCAAATGAAAAAAAAATATATAGCATGCATGAAATTTTTCCTCATTTAGTACACAAATCCATTATTGCAACCTTCTTCTTCATACATTGAAAGATGTAGGGCTGACAGCCGAAGGCTCCCTAAACATGCTTCAAATAATTAAGCAATGTACTACCCGTGGGGGGGGGGAGAGCAAGAATTTTGTTGTCTCGGAGATGTTCATACAGCTTTTCTGGATGTGCGACACTCATATTGCCTTGCAATGTTGTTTTTCTTGCACGACGTCTATTCACAGGTATATCGTCTTCTTCAACACACTATTGGCTGAAATCACTGACATCTTTAGCCTCAGAAGAAGATTGTTTCAATTACTACCTTAGATAACAACCAAGGGGGGAGAATTGCTCTTTAGCAGTGGGAGGAAAGAAAGTCTGTAAAATTGGGATTTAATGACTGTCATTGTTTAAGGACGGTGGCTAACGCGGTCGGGTCAAAGAATGGATGCCCTGGACCAATCAGAGACACTGCGCAAGACATCTGCGCACAGACCTACTAGATTTTTCCTTAAGTTTTCCTTCAGCGATCAATCGGACCCTGAAAAAAAAAATAGCCCTCGTATATTAATTGCAATTATAATGGGTACAGATAATTACTAGAAAGAATCTTTTATCTGTGATAGCATTTCTCACATTCATAATTGGATGTGGAAAGTCGGAAATGAACCAAAGACGACATTCTGGATCACACATGTGAGTACAAGTAACATTTACCTCAGCTATTCCAAATTTCGACCACATTTTCTTGTTCCACGAAGCCCTATCTGTAGTGACAACATCAACATAAAAAACCCAACTTGTATGTGACCAGCAGGAATTTAGCATTTCAATTATAGCTTTTTAAATATCTAAAATATTATGCATGGCATGAATATTTGAATAATTATGGATTCATTCATCACTATATCAGAATTTGTACTTAAATAGTAGGGGAATGTAATTTTTGAAAGTAAAATAAGGAATTATAATTTTAATATTATTTCCAATCAGTCATTTAAAAAACGGTAAAGACATAAAATATAATTATGAAATGAAAAATTCAATGTTCATACCTGTACTCAATAATTAATAAAAATTATTTTATGCATCAGGGCTCTCATCAGTGGGAAAAACTGCATGAGAATTTCTCACGCTTCCCAAAAAACAAGGAAGAGGGGGGAGGGGGGAAGGAAGAGAGATAAAAAAGTTACATGAGCAGATTAGTGTCCAATTTGTTCATAAAATTTTTTTTCCCTATAAGTAAAAAAAAAAAAAAAAAAAAAAAAATTATTAACAGTTTTTCTAACTTCTGAAAAATAAAAAATTGCACAATTTTCTCACAATGTTTAAACTTTTAGGTGAGATAATGAAGAAATATGCAAGATTCTGGTGGAAACCCTGTACATATATAATTGTATATTAAATTTTCTATGCCATTAAGGCGACAAGGGACAATAAAAAACTTTTTTAGAATTATAAATCAATTGTTCTTAAATTTTGTGCATTGATACAATGTTGTTTATCGGCGAAAAATATTAAATTAAAAATAATTTTCAGAATATAATTAATTAAAATCTGTTAATTAATCATTGTATTTAAAAATGCTCCAGATGCATTAATTTTTACCTCAGATATTTAATTTTTTTTTTTCTTAAACTAGCTTTATATAATTATAAAAAAAGTTGCTAGCCATTTCTTATTTATAACTATAGTCATTAGAATAAAAAAATATTTTCGATAAATGTGATACTTTGCAAATTTTCATCGAAAATATAATTTAATAGTTTAGTTTTTTAGAATAAAAAAATGAAATTGTTAGCAAGTTATATGCTGACAATTGTGTAAAATTTTAGGGTAATTCGAAAAAAAAAAAAAAAAATGCCTGGAACATTTTGAACTAACCAAAATATAAAAAAAAGCTCGTTCTGAAGAAACAGCATTTACAGCTTTAATTTCACAGGAGCTCCAAAATTTACCAGGAAAATTGCATGTTTTTTTAAATTTATTGCTGATGAAATTTTCGAATCGTTTTTTGAAAAAAAAAAAAAAAAAAAAAAAAAAAAAAAATCATTTTGTGGACATATTTTTCTTAATCTGAAAGCCCCTTGTCGCCTTAAGATTAGATTTCATTCCTTTGTTATTTCAAAGCACACATATATTTTGGTTCAGTTTATGATTTACTAAACATAATGAAATCAAAGATGAATTACCTGACACTGCTCCATTACTCAGAAAGCATGCAACAGATTGCACTCATTTGCCTCTAAAGGTTGGTACATTATTACGAAGGCATGATCCACTTTTTGCAGAGTCTGATGCTCAGGCATGTATTTCCCTAAGTCGGTAAAGCCATTAACTTTTAGAGTGTTTTTGTTGAATGATAAGCTTGGAGATAGCTGCATTTCATCTATCAAAAGAGCTCCTATTAAAAGTATGACACATCATATAAAATTCAAATAAAAAAATATATATAGCATGCATGAAATTTTGATAATGTTTCCTCATTTATTACACAAATCCAATATTGTTACCTTCCTCATACATTGAAAGATGTAGGGCTGAAAGCCGAAGGCTCCCTGAACATGCTTCAAATAATTAAGCAATATTCTGCCAGGGGGGAAGAGCAAGAATTTTGTTGTCTCGAAGATATTCATACAGTTTCTTACTCTATATTCACATAAGCAGGCATTCGTAAATCCACCGTGTAGTGTACCGAATGTCTGCCATGCCTTTAACTTTTGAAGTATTCAAGTATGCTTCAACATATTCTGCCTTTGGTTTTCTGGTAAACTGGATATAGCTTTCGATATTGCTTCACGTTCTACAAGGGAGCATTTTTTCTTTGCAAGATCAATTTCTTTTCTTAAGACAGCAATCTGAAATAAACAAATTAAACTAAATCATCAATTAAAATAGCAGTGTCATATAATATACATTAGGACAACTTTGAAGAAGGAAAAGAAGTTTTTTTCGTTTTTTTTTTTCCAAACTCTTATATTATTAAAATCTGTGTGTGTGCCTGTCTGTGAGAAATGGATTGAAGCAGCTAAAGGTTGGGCACTAATGGTCGCATGGACTTCGAACAAGTACCGTAGGACGGAGAATTTATCACAGATGTTCCTTATCTAATTCGCTAAACGATGCGACCATAATTAGCGGAGACATTAACTTAAATGTCAACCTATGCCTAATTAAAAAAAGTCAAAAAGCGAGCTGATTGTATTTTCCACCGTCCAGCGCCTTCCTCAAAAGAAGCAGAGAGGGAAATTTTTGCAGATTTTTGTAAAGCTATCCTAGCTCAACAGTTCGATATTGAAAATTCACCTGTATCACAAGAAAGAGCATTTATTACCGATTCTTACGGTACAAATTTTTTACAAAAAATAAAGATTTTTTATATTTTTTAAAAAAGTTTTAAAAAGGGTCCAAAATTTCTCTTTTTCTCGATCGTCTTTTTGAAATGCCCTGTACGAAAGAGTAATAGTCCCATTTCTTAACAACCAGTATATTTTGAAAGGTCATTTAATCTTCTTTCGAACCATATAAGCATTTTATTAAAATACGGATTAGCGATACATATTTTTAGATTTACAAAACATCGATTTTTTCACAAAACATTTTATAACTCAAAGCCTTTTAGAGATAAATCATTTTTTTTTTTTTTTTTTTTTTTTTTTTTTTGTATATAGATATCGATTTTACGAATCAGATTTCAAAAGATTGAGAGATTTTTTTCAAAAACTGAATCTGTTGTAAATTTTTTAATTTTCTGCATGCCTGCAGTTTTTGATGACATTCTGAATCCGCGTTTGCATTCGAACGACAGTGAAAACTCTCTTTTAAGTTGACAGACGATATTTCGACAGTAGAACAAATGAAAAAGATCTTTTTCTGATTGAAGTCACATGTTTTTGGACAGCGATTAAAAGTTGCAAATTTAAAAAAATTCTTCAATTTTCCTTTGTCGCACACGGAACTTACTATACAGAGTTTTTCATCACAAGACAAAGTTGTAGTTGAAATTTCATCGATTTCGGAGAATAAACAGAAAATGTACATATTAATTGGAAATTTAATTTTATTCTAATACGCGTATTTCAAATTCTAATTATGATTAAATTAAAAAAAAAAAAAAAAAGATTTAAATAATAAAAAAAAAAAAAATCAACAACCCTGGTAATACATCATTTGAAAGCTTTGTTGATTTGGAATTAAACAGTAGATTGCAGAAATTTCTACCGCCAAATGGCACTGTAATATTTTAAAATTTCAGTATTTCAAATTCTAATTATGATTATATAATTTTTCATGCATCATTAGAAATATATTTTAAAGTACATTTATATTACCGAAAGTGGAATTCGAAATTTTTCCTGATTTACATGTTTTGAAAGTATTGATAGAAAAGGAGCACAAATTATGAATTTTTTTAGAAACCGCATTTCGGGATGTGCAATACACATATTGCCTTGCAATGTTGTTTTTCTTACACGACGTCTATTCACAGGTATATCGTCTTCTTCATCACACCATTGTCTGAAATGTCTGACATCTTTAGCCTCGGAAGAAGATTGTTTCAATTACTACCTCAGATAACAACCGAGGGTCAAGAATCGCTCTTTAGCAGTGGGAGGAAAAGTCTGTAAATGTGGGATGTAACGACTGTCGTTGTTAACCGTTTAAACGCCGAATTAAGAAAGAATAGTCCCAATGACTTGAAATTTGGTTATTATATTAATTAAGAGTATATAAATACAATAAAGTTTTAAAATTAGGTGAAAAAAATTTTTGAGTGTGTTTTTAGCCATGTTCCATTATTGGAACATTGGCGTGTTACATGATTATTTTTTGCATATTTTTAAAAGTTCATGAAAATAGTTAATTTAAAGTCTAATAATTATAATATCTTCTTAATATTAACTGTTTTGTTTATTTATCTTTAAATAATGAACAATTAATAAATATTATGACACTATAGATCAGTGGCGGCTCGTGGCAGGGGCTGCAGAGCTGCAGCCCCCCCAGAAATATTCGAAGTAATTATGTTAACTTACAAAATATTTTGAAAATAAATATTATTATATTATACAGTATATTATGCATATAGAAGAGCAGATTACTTCGTTATCATGAAAAATTATTAAAAAATTGAGAAAAGCCAATCAGTTTTAAGCGTAATAGCGCTTCCAAAGTTCCGAAAGGGGCTGCTCACTCGTGCAGCTCTCGAAAAAAGGGATTTCTTTAGGGAAAAGACGGTTAAAACCGCCGCTACTCGTTTTCCCTACCAGTTTCGACCTTATGAAACTAGGCACGTTGGAGCTGCATCTCATGCAGCACCGATCTTATTAGGGATTTCGGTAATGCTGGAAAAGGGCTGCATTTCCTTTTGTAATCTACGTTTTTTTTCACAGTTTTTAATGCGGTAATCGCTGTGTTCGAAGATTATTTATGTATGAGAGGTAAAAAATTTTGGATCAAGGTTATTCACGATTATGTGAGAAAATAGAAATCATTTTTATTTATGTTTTCAAACAAATTTTTAATTTATATTACATTGAATTTTCACACGTTTTTTCGGCTTCTTGCTTTTTCAGTGGCAGAAACGGTCGAATAGACAGAATCTCAATTTTTATACAAATTTTATCTTCCATTAAATATAGTATTCAAAATTTATCAAGTGTTTAATCGCTTTGTTTATTAGGTTATTATTATATTTTTTCTTTCATTTTTATTTTAGTGACTAACGTTTTTTATTTTAATGAGAAATATTATTACGCCATTCTTAAAAACACAAGATTTCTAAATTTTTAATTTCCGACATTTTCCTACAACGAAGTTGAAAAACATTTTTTCATGCGTTCTCGAGTAAGAATTTTCATAAATATGCATGGAAATTTTAGAATTTTAACACCTGTTATTTAGATTGACCACACCATTTTTCCTATTGAAAAAGAGTATGTTTCGTTTACAGTTCATTTAGAGGAATGCACGAAAATTTCTTACACATTACACTTTATAAGAAAATTAATTTAAATACATTTTAGCAATGTTATTCTGCTGCAGAATCAGGAAACTTATATAAATTAATCTAATGCATAACGAAATTATCCGTTTAAAAAATGTTGTATTTTTAATTTACACTTCTTTCACAAGGACACACAAAATATGCAGAATGCAATGCTGGCTTGGCTATGCGTAGTTTTAATTTTGTGATAATATTTCAAACCAAATTAAATTGCTATATGCTGTTGAAGTCTTTAAATACGTATATCTAAAGAAAATAGTGTTTTAATAATTATTTTTAATGCATGGTAATACAAAAGATATCGAGTGTATTACTGACTATATGCAACAAATTTTGGAAATTCTTTTAATTAATATTTCAAAGGATGATTCTAAATAAATTAAAGAAACGCATCATTATAACTGCACTTTTAAGATATGGGCATCGTATTACTAAAAAATATAAGACAGGAATTTTAAAAATAGATAGATAATTATAATTCAGCATAAATGCAGCATTTTTTTTTTTTTTTTTTTTTTTTTTAATGCTAAAAAAAACTGTCTAATATTTTAGATTATGACAATAGTTTCTAGCGAAATAATTTATTATAAATGTTTCCAGAGATTTTAATTATTTTGAATTATCAATATTTCATTCTATTTTATTCATTTATTTTTTAAGAAAAGATATATAATTTTAAAATATCTATCTTAAACATAATTTAATATAATACCGAAGTACATATTTGATTTAGACTTTTCCTTGTTACGTATTCCTAAATTCTTAAATTCTGTAATAGACTATCTCTTACGTGAAGTTCAAGATAGTCTTACAGAAAATGGCGATGAAGCTATTTTTCCTATCGAAAAGAAATAAGATGGAGATCCTAAGATTTATATCTGTCTAATATTTCAAGTACATTCATTTAATAAACATTACTGTTCATTTGATAAACATTACTGTTCATTTGATAAACATTACTGTTCATTTAATGAACATAATTGTAAAATTCAGAATATCACTTTCGCTTTTTTCTCAAATTGTACTGATTGTTAGACATGCAGCGATGCAGCCCCCCTGTAAATGAATCTCACGAGCCGCCACTGCTATAGATACATTAAAAGATAATTATAAATGATACTCACATAATTTCAGCGACTGTGATACGACAGAAAACATTTTTCATGCAGTCGCTTTTCACAATGAAAACATTTTTTTGTAGTGTTCTTTTTGCAAACAACACAACGACCTTGAGACGTAGATATTATATAATGACCATCAGATTGTCTTAATTCAACTTTTAAATGACTGCGAGGTCCAGGATGTTTGGTAAGACGCTCTTTTTTCCGCAAAAGATTCATCGTCAACTGTCTTCTAAATTCCAAATGTGATAGTTTTTTAGAGTTTGCATGCACTTCGCAGTGCAAATTCCAACTAGCTACAACTGCCATGTTTAATGCGTTACTAAATAGATTCCACCACCATTTCTTACTTCGCAACTGAGGCCTGTAACTAGATAAAAGCTTATTTAAAACATCTACTCCGCCCATTCCTTCGTTGTATTTTTTTATTAGATTTGGCCGAGGTACTTCAATATTACCTTTTTTTGCACATGAATAGTGTTTCACACTACCTATAGGCTCATGTGTGTAGCAGTTTGATGCTACAGTCACTACCGCGTTATCGTTCCAGCTGCAGATATAAACAGATCCGTCAGATCGGAAATCAAAACTTCCTCTGTCTTCTTTGGTAAGTTCTTTTTTAGATTTCAACGGGCATTTTTGTGTACGATTTTCACGAATTGTTCCCGTTGCTCGCATTCCTTTATGGGATAATTCCAACAATAAATTATAAGACGTAAAAAAGTTATCAAAATATACTTCATGATGTGAGTTATCTCCAACAACAGATAAAAGCTCATTAACAACTCTCGGTCCGAGCTGTCCAGAAATACTATTATCTGATTCTGATTTTTTCCCAGAATATATATCCATTGCATATGGATAACCTGTTGAAGAACATAACATCCATACTTTAAAACCAAATCTGATCGGTTTTCCTCTTATGAACATTTTGCATGAGTGACGACCGTAGTAAGGAACCATTGATTCATCGATACTTAACTTCTCATGCCATATTCCAAATTGTTGGAAATTTTTGGACAACTCTTTATAAATCGGGGCTATTTTACCTAATTTATCACCATTTTCCAACTTATTGTTATCCATTACATGAAAAAATTTCTTGATATTTCTGAAACGAGTGCGGGGCATAACAGTTGGAACTATTGGAACACATGTATCTTCCGCAGAATTCCAATACATATCTTCAGTAGGAACTGAATGGTATCCACTTAGAAGAAGAAGACCAAAAAATTGTAAGATATCATTCTTGCAAACATCAATTGTTTCACCTTTTTGCAAAGCATAAAGTGACGTCATATCCGCAAGATATTCGACATATTCTTCAGGAAAAAATTTATGAAATATATCAAGAGGAGTGCAGTCCATGAGTTCTGGAAATTTATGCAATATTGGTACCGGTTTTTCAAATTCTGTTGGATTATCGAATTTCACTTTTTTTTTCCATTTTACTACAGGGTTTTCAGTTTTTCGTTTCTTCTTGGCACTTGGACCCGGTTTCTGAAATTCCTCTTCATTTGGAGTACTTACATCTTTTTTTAAAGTGACGTCGACCATTCCACACACATCAAATGGCGTAACAGCGTCTAAATTAGTGTCATCAATATCTTCTTCATCGGTTATATCACCACGTTCATCCGGCTCTAACTGGCAAATATCTACATCTTCCAAATCAGAATCCGAAAGAGTTTCTAGAAAGGCCACAGCTTCTTGTACCGTGAGGCATCTTTTGGACATGATGTTAAATTTATGAAAACTTTATAAATGAAACACATAGAAAGCACACATGCACCTTTTTCACTGTCATCGAACAAAACTAATAAGAAAAACGCTATCTGAAAGGAAACTGATAACTATTTCAGCAAACATATGGAATAAGACACCTTTTATGTGAAACTGCACTTGTCTCCAAAGGCACAGGTGAAATCCCCCCTCCCCCCCAACACACACACATATTCAGCCACCTTATCAAAAATAATTTCTTTCTATTGTTATGACTTTACTAAACTGAACATCAATGTCAAGGGCCAATACTATAATCCTTTCGAAGTTTTGCAGCTTCCATTTGAAAACAGTATTATCTTGTACCTGCTTATTTTTCGAATTTTAGAGGACAAAAGAAGTCTAAATAATCCCTCACTTTCCCCCTATTATCTCTTTTATCTGTTTACTTTCTTTAGAAAAGTTACTATTCTTATCAGAATGCAAAAGAAAATAATGTTTGCAATATCATACAATGCTTTGCACATAAATGAAAAATGAACTCTCGAAACGCCAATGTTCCAATAATGGAACAGAGACATAAAAACGTAAATTTTACCATTAAAATTTAAAAATAAAATTTTGCTTTTGTTGTATTCCCGTAGGATATGTTTTCTAATGAAATATTTTAAAGTATTGCGTTTTTTCAATTTAAACTGGAATTTTGGTAAATTTAATTGTAAGAGAGAGTAAAATTGACAAAATATAGTAAAATTCAAAAAATCGTAAAAAAATAAATAATTATCTAAACAGAATAAAACTTATTGTAAAAAATACTTTATAATGTCATATTCAATTGTATGTAAAAGTGATATTAATAAGAGTTTTTTTACATGTAAATTTTTTATTTTAAAAATCATGTTCCATTATTGGAACATTGGCGGGTAAACGGTTAAAGGACAGTGGCTAACGTGGTCGGGTCAGAGAATAGATGCCAGGACCAACTAGAGACACTGCACAAGACATCTGCACACAGACTTAGCACATTTTTCCCGAAGCTTTCCTTCAGCGATCAATCAGATCTTAAAAAAAAAAAAAAAAAAAAAAATAGCCCTCGTATATTAATTGCAATTATAATGGGTACAGATACTTGCTAGAAAGAATCTTTTATCTCTGATAGCATTTCTCTCATTCTTAATTGAATGTGAAAAGTTAGAAATGAACCAAAGACGACATTCTGGATCACACATGTGAGTACAACTAACATTTACCACAGATATTCCAAATTTTGACAACATTTTCCTGTTCCACGAAGCCCTATCTGTAGTGACAACATCAACATAAAAAACCCAACTTGTATGTGACCAGCAGGAATTTAGCATTTCAATTATAGCTTTTTAAATATCTAAAATATTATACATGGCATGAATATTTGAATAATTATGGATTCATTCATCACTATATCAGAATTTGTACTTAAATAGTAGGGGAATGTAATTTTTGAAAGTAAAATAAGGAATTATTATTTTAATATTATTTCCAATTAGTCATTTAAAAAATAGTAAAGACATAAAATATAATTATGAAATGAAACATTCAATATTCATACTTGTACTCAATAATTAATAAAAATTATTTTATACATCAGGGCTCTCATCAGAAATTCTCACCCTTCCCAAAATACAAGGAAGGGGAGGGGGGGGGGAAGGAAGAGATCAAAAAGTTGCATGATCAGATTAGGGTCCTAATTTGTTCATAAAAAATGTTTCCCTATGAGTGGAAAAAAAGAAAACTATTAACAGTTTTTCTAACTTCCGAAAAATAAAAAAAATGTGCAAATTTCTCGCAATGTTTAAACTTTTAGGTGAGATAATGAAGAAATATGCAAGATTCCAGCAGCCTCATGCTCTGGTGGGAACCCTGTACATATATAATTGTATATTAAATATTCTATGTCATTAAGGCGACAAGGGACAATAAAAAAACTTTTTTTTAAAATTGTAAATCAATTGTTCTTAAATTTAGTGCATTGATACAATGTTGTTTATAGTCAAAAAGTATTAAATTAAAAATAATTTCCAGAATATAATTAAGATATTAATTAAAATCTGTTAATTAATCATTATATTTAAAAATGCTCCAGGTGCATTAATTTTTGCTTCAGATACCTAATTTTTTTTTCTTAAACTAGCTTTATATAATTATAATAAAAGTTGCTAGTCATTAAAAGAAAAAAATATTTTTGATAGACGTGATTTTTTGTGAATTTTCATCAAAAATATAATTTAATAGTTTAGTTTTTTAGAATAAAAATAATGAAATTGTTAGCAAGTTATATGCTAACATATTTAACTAACAATTGCGCAAAATTTTAGGGTAATTCGAAAAAGAAAATATGATGCCTGGAACATTTTGAACTAACCAAAATATAAAAAAAACTTTATTTTGTACATTATTACAAAGGCATGATTCACTTTTTGCAGAGTCTGATGCTCAGGTGTGTATTTCCCAAAGTCAGTAAAGCCATTAACTTCTAGAGTGTTTTTGTTGAATGATAAGCTTGGAGATAGCTGCATTTCATCTATCAAAAGAGCTCCTATTAAAAGTATGACACATCATATAAAATTCAAATGAAAAAAAATATATAGCATGCATGAAATTTTGATAATGTTTCCTCATTTATTACACAAATCCAATATTGTTACCTTCTTCATACATTGAAAGATGTAGGACTGAAAGCCGAAGGCTCCCTGAACATGCTTCAAATAATTAAGCAATATTCTGCCAGGGGGGGTAGGGGGGAAGAGCAAGAATTTTGTTGTCTCTAAGATATTCATACAGTTTCTTACTCTATATTCACATAAGCAGGCATTCGTAAATCCACCGTGTAGTGTACCGAATGTCTGTCATGCCTTTAACTTTTGAAGTATTCAAGTATGCTTCAACATTCTGCCTTTGGTTTTCTGATAAACTGGACACAGCTTTCGATATTGCTTCACATTCTACAAGGGAGCATTTTTTCTTTGCAAGATCAATTTCTTTTCTTAAGACAGTAATCTGAAATAAACAAATTAAACTAAACCATCAATAAAAATAGCAGTGTCAAATAATATACATTAGGACAACTTTGAAGAAGGAAAAGAGGTTATTTCTTTTTTTTCCATCTCTTATATTATTAAAATCTGTGTGTGTGTGTGTGTCTGTCTGTGAGAAATGGCTTGAAGCAGCTAAAGCTCAAGCGTTAATGGTCGAACAAGTACCGTCGGATGGAGAATTTATCACAGATGTTCATTATCTAATTGGCTAAACGATGCGACCCTAATTAGCGGAGATATTAACTAAAATGTCAACCTATGCCTAATCAGAAAACCAGTCAAAAAGCGAGCTGATCGTATTTTCCACTGTACTGCGCCTTCCTCAAAAGAAGCAGAGAGGGAAATTTTTGCAGGTTTTTGTAAAGCCATCCTAATTCAACAGTTCCAGACATTGAAAAAACACCTGTACCACGAGAAAGAGCATTTATTACCGATTCTTACGGTAAAAATTTTTTTTTTTAAATACGGATTTTTTATATTTAAAAAAAAAAGTTTTTAAAAGGGTCCAAAATTTCTCTTTTTCTCGACCCTCTTTTTTGAAATGCCCTGTACAAAAGAGTAATAGTCCCATTTCTTAACAACCGGTATATTTTAAAAGGCCATTTAATTCTCTTTCGAACCATATAAACATTTTAAGAAAATACGGATTAGCGATCTGTATTTTTAAAGTTTACGAAACATCGTTTTTTTTTACAAAACTTTTTTTAACTCAAAATCTTTTAGAGATAAATCATTTCTTTTCTTTTTTCTTTCTTTGTATATAGATATTGATTATACATACTTTTCTCTGAATTACTGCTGTTACATTTTGAAAACTTTGGGAAACTTTTAAACCTATAAAAAACATAATGTGGTTGAGTTTTTCATTATTAGTAAAAACAGATTGTGATTTTAGCAAATAAACAAAATCCATTACTGCGATTTATCTAGACAGCTCTTTCTGCGCCCGCACTGCACAGCGTCCAGGTTAGGTTCTCACTGTCTGCAGAAATGTCTTTCCCCCACTGTTTACAATTTGATTCCAACCAAATATATTAAAATAAAAGTAGATTTTTTTTTTTCTTAAGGGATTAAATACATGAAAAAACAAATAAATTTTAATCAGTTTAATCCTTTGTACTATAATTACCATTTTTCTCCCGATACATTCTACTTTTTTTTCCCTTTTTAAGGAATTAAATGAAAATAAAGTTGTTACACTATAAAAACTATACATAAACATAACTATTATAAATAAGTTTTTTAATTTAAAATTTAATATACTTAATATTTTTCTACTGCATTATAATTTTATTTTATAAATATAATAAATTAAAAAAAGAAAAGATAGTTCACTTTGAAATGAACGTATTAAATAAAAAATAAATAGTGTAATAGTCGTTGCTAAGATAACAGACGATTACAATGGAAGAATAAATTTATGAAAAATGGAACATAGAAGCCAATATTTAAAATTGAAAAAAAAAAAAAAAAATAAATAAATAAAAAAATCTCAATAAGGTGCACACCTATAGGGTCCCAGGTACACATATGCCAGATTTTGTAGCACTGCGATCGGTAATGTGAATAGAGTACAGACACACAGACACTTTTCTTTATTTATATAGATAACTCAATAACTGATAAGCACTAATTTATGTTTTGGTATAATTGCATACAAATTTTTATAAAATGCTTAAGTTCTTCAGCTAGAGCTGCAACAAAATATTTGTCACATACACTGATATTTTCTAAAATCATATTTTGGACCTCTCAAAACGTGCAAATAAATTGAAAACCTGATGCAAATTTTTTTTTATGAATGCAATACCTTCTTCTACTGAATACAACATAAAATAAACAAATTTATTGATTTTTGATATGGTCACCAAAAATGTCATAAATTTTGTGAATTCTATTATGGTTCTATCAAGTATGACATGCCAGACCAATGTGGTCCAAAAGCCATATTGACCTACCCTTGCATTAACTAAACAAATTAAATAAATAAATAAAATAAAGCCATTATTTCTTACCTGAAGCCTGTAGAAAACTATCATTGACATTTTGAGAATTCTGAAAAGCAAAATAAATAAATAAATGAATAAATTATTAGATAAATCATAAATACAATCAACTTCTAACAATAAGATCCACAATTGATTTTTTAAATATAAACAAATAAATTTATTGCTTAAATCTTTAAAGCAATTGTCAACTTTTCTCACATTTTATTTTACCAAATAAAATTTTTAGTTCAATCCTTCTTTTCAAATGAAATTAGGAAAAAGCAGGGATGGAACATGGGCGCAGAATTCATACCACTATCAATATAAGAAAATTTTCTACCTCTTGAATCAACGATATTATAGGTGGAGAAATTTCTTAAACAGATTCCGGTATGAATTCTGCGCCCGTGTTACATCCCTGAAAAAGGGGAAAAAAAAAATATATATATATATATATCTCGTATTTATTATTTTGCCATTCATAAAGACTAGTAATAGGTCAAGTCAAAGAAAAGTATATGAAAATTGAAATTGCTGTTACTTCAGTGACCTAGAGAATAGCTTTAAAATTGAACATTATGAGTGTATAAATTTTTATTTTTTATTATTATTATTTTTTTTTTAGTATTGATGCTTAAAACTGAATTTTGAAATGAAGCGTCTGATTTAAATGTACCCTACAGAATCCAAAACTGCCCTTTTTTTTTTTTATAGCAGCAATTCGACCTTTTTAAATCTTGGTAAACTCTTGGTGATATGTGGAAAATAGTATATAATCGTTTCTTACCTCTGTGACCCCCAGGGGGGTACCTTCTTTAGGTATTCAGGGGGAGTCACGCACCCCGGGCCCGAGTGACCTTTCCTTCTCTCTCTCTTTTTTTTTTGTCCTTCTACCTTTCTTTTATTTCTTTTAATTTTTTTTTTATTTTTTATTTTTTATTTTTTTTTTATTTTATTTTATTTTATATTTTTATTTTATATTTTTATTTTTATTTTATTTTATTTTTTTTTTTTTCTATTAAGATTTTGGCATTTTTTCTTGCTTTTTTTGTCCTTGTATTTTTGGTTTTTACTGCCAATAAGCTCTTGGTACTTGTTCTTGTTTTTTGTTCTTGTAAAAAAAAAAAAATTGGAAAAAAAATAAATTTGGAAAACTTTAAAAAAAAATGAAACAACTTACCTTGTTTTACTCACCTTTTTCGTTTCTACTTACCCTGTTTGTTTTTACTCACATTTATTTTCTGGTTTTGTTCTTGTTGGTTATACTAAAAATACTTAATTTCTAATACATTAACCAAGCTGAGATCGGTGTAGATGTGGCGCTGGTTATTGGGTTGGCGATTTGGTGAGGGTCTCACGGTAGTCTAGCCTTGGGAGCACACTGGGAGACTGGTGCCCTTGGTGAAGGTGAGACAACGGTGACTACTCGAACGAGAAACACCGGACTAACACGACTACCACATGTGATTCCCAATCTGGGTCGACGGTCTGGTAGCTGGTGAGTGGTTATGGGTGTCCCAGGGAGCGATTCTGAAAACCCTTTGCTTTTCCGTCTGTTTAAGAAACGGGCTGACTTGTGGGACTAAGGAAACCCTCGACCCTTTTTATTTAATTTAATTATGGCGACAACTAAAGGTAATCCGAATAATGCGTCTGGCTCGGGCCAAGCTATTAAATGCTCAAATGCTAATTCATGGGCGGAAAGAATGGAAGAATTTTCTTCGACTATTAGTGAGAATAATATTTTTGTGGATGGTTCTGATGCACGTTTCTTTGTTATCAAAAGGACTGAGGGAGACTTTTCAAAAACTTCCCCGTTCTTAATCCAGAAAGCGATACAATCAATTGCAGGTGAACCAAAATCTATCAAGAAACTTCGCACTGGGGAGCTATTAATTGAAGTTTTAAATCATAAGCAAGGGAAAAATTTAAGACTCTGTACACAACTTTGCAATATTCCAGTTACTACAACCTTACACCGAACACTAAACACTAGCCGTGGAGTAATATCTGAAGCCGATTTGCAATATGTCCCCGATTCTGAAATTCTAGAAAATCTCAAAGAACAGAAAGTAATTGCAGTCCGTCGTATATCTATTTACCGTGACAATAAACAGATACCTACTAAACACTTAATACTGACCTTTGATTCACCTACTCTCCCACGCTCAATTAAAGCAGGTTATCTAGAATGTAAAATCAGACCATACATCCCAAACCCTTTACGTTGTTTCAATTGTCAACGCTTTGGCCACTCCAAAACCGCCTGCCGTGGAAATCTCACATGTGCTCGCTGCAGTGCAGTGGGCCATGATAGTCAAAACTGTGAAGAACCAGTCTGTTGCATAAATTGTAAAAAAGACCATCCAGCATACTCTAAATCCTGTGAGAAGTGGAAAAGTGAAAAAGAGATTCAGACTATAAGAACAAAAGAAAACATTTCATATTATGAAGCAAAAAAAATTGTTGAATCGAGAACACCTATTATTGGAAAATCATATGCTGCTGCTACTTCCACCAAAAAAACCTCTAGAACAATAGCTACACAAACCGCCTCTCTAAACAATACCAGCTCTCCGGTTGAAACTGCTTTAAGTAATTCTCCAAAAATGCAACCTAAGCCTATTCAGGCTTCAAATTCCACACAGTCTTCTAATACTACTCCAATGGAAACAGTTCAAATCAATTCCTCAAATCTACAAACCAAACCAAGTCAGACATCTACCTCCACACAGTCTTCTTTATCTAAACCAACAAATTCTAAAAAATCTCCACCAGTACCAAAAACTGTTCTGTCTGACAGGGGACATTCCTCAGTCTCCCTAAAAAATGCTAATTCACCCTTGCGTCCCCATATCATTAAGAAAAAGAGAATTGCTAAATTGCCCACTCCAATTACAAACAAAACAAAAAAAATAAATCTTACTAAACAACAGGACTTAATAAGCCTTCATCCTTCTGATGGGGAAGGTATGTCTACCGCATCAGAGGATAATGACGTGGATGTTTTAATCTAAAACAAAAAAATCATAATGACTAATTTCATTTCATGGAATTGCCGAGGTTTTACAAATAAACGAGATGAAATCAGAGAGATAATTTCTGATCATCGACCCATTTGCTTTGCCTTTCAAGAGACCTACTTAAAACAAAATGATAATGTAAAAATTCGTGGCTATAATTGTTTTAGAAAAGACTTTATTCATTCTGACAGGGCTACAGGTGGTGTAGCCCTTCTTATTTCTAATAATGTACCTCACAGTAATATTTCTTTAAATACTAATATCCAAGCTGTAGCACTCCAGGTCCATATTCACATGCTTGTCACTGTTTGCAATATCTATGTACCCCCAAATATGACTCTCAGCCCTCATGATCTCAATAACCTTGTTTTGCAGTTGCCAACTCCTTTTGTCTTTCTTGGTGACTTTAATGGGCACAATCCACTTTGGGGTAGTCCCGACACTAATCAGCGTGGTCAGGTTATTGAGGATTTTGTCACAGATAATAATTTATGTATTCTAAATAATGGTGACAACACATACTTTCATGAACCTTCCAGAACATTCCATGCAATAGACCTAGCCATTTGTTCACCCACTCTGTATCCATATTTTAATTTCTTCATAAGTAACAATCTACATAATAGTGATCATTTTCCTCTATTTTTATCATTTTATAATTTTAATGAACATCCACCTGGAAACCCGCATTATATTTATGACAGGGCCGATTGGGCTGCCTTCACTACTAATGCTGTAATTACGCATGACATGATTGGAGGTGATATTAACAAGGCTGTTACTGATGTGACTAATTGTATCATAAACTCTGCTAACATTTCTATTCCAAAATCTTCTGGCTGCCACAATAAACACTCAAAGCCCTGGTGGAATGAAGAATGTAATGCTGCAAAAAGAAAGCAACAAAAAGCGTGGGGGATTTTTAGGCGGTACCCAACCACTGCCAACTACATTGCATTCAAGAAAGAAAGAGCAAATGCTCGAAGAATCCGCAGAAAATCACAAAAAGAGTCCTGGGTTAAATATGTTTCCAGCATTACCTCCAATATAAGCAGCAAACAACTTTGGCATCGTGTGAAGAAAGCAATGGGAATTTATTCTAATCAAAGTATTTCCTTTATAAATTATAATGGCCAAACTATAACTTCAACTAAAAATATAGCAAACACCATAGGTAGAACATTATCTGACATATCCAGCTCTAATTCCTACTCCGAACCTTTTTTGTCATATAAACATAATTCTGAACATTCAACAATTAATTTTCACTCCCGTTCTTCACCAGAGTACAATAGTCCTTTTACTGAAAATGAGTTAAAGAACAGTTTAAAAAATTGCCGTAACTCTGCTCCTGGACCCGATGGTGTTACTTATATTATGATTAAACATTTATCAAAACTGTCACTTGAAAATCTCCTCCATCTTTACAATAGGATCTGGACTGAAAATATTTTCCCTGTTGCTTGGCACGATGCTATTGTTATTCCTTTTTCTAAACCAGGTAAAGATGCTACAGACCCAAAGAATTACAGGCCCATTGCTCTTACAAGCTGTCTATGTAAACTACTAGAAAAAATGGTAAATACTAGGTTGGTTTTTATTCTTGAAAAAAATAGTTTGATTTCTCCATGGCAAAGTGGTTTCCGACGAGGCCGTTCTACGGTTGACAATATTTTATTATTAGAGACAAATATCCGCAAAGCTAATGTGAGACGTAACCATTTGGTGTCAATTTTTTTCGATATAGAAAAAGCTTATGACAAGACATGGCGATATGGTATTTTAAAAGATCTTTTTAATTTGGACTTTAGAGGAAATCTCCCCATTTTCATTCAAAAATTTTTAAGAGTCAGACGCTTCCAAATTCGTATAGGATCAGTTTATTCAGATTTTTATTTTCAAGAGGAAGGTGTGCCTCAAGGCAGTGTTTTGAGCGTTACACTTTTTTCTTTAAAAATAAACAATATTCTTAAACAATTGCCTCCAAGTGTCCATGGGAGTTTATATGTAGACGACCTGCAAATTTCTTGCCAGGGAAATGACATGCGTTTCATAGAACGTCAATTACAACTTGCTATAAAAAACATAATTAATTGGACAAATAAAAATGGTTTTAAATTTTCTACTGACAAAACACAATGTGTGCATTTTTGTCGTAAACGAGGTCTTCATCCTGATCCAGAGATTTTAATAAACAACAGGCCAATTTCAGTTGTTGACACTGCTCGATTTCTGGGTGTTATTTTCGACAGAAAACTGAACTTTACGCCACATATTTTGCACTTGAGAACTAAATGTGACAGAGCACTTAATATTTTAAAAGTCCTTGCTAACACTTCTTGGGGAGCAGACCGCCCATCTTTACTCAAAATTTATCGTGCTACTATTCGCTCCAAACTTGATTATGCATGTCAGGTTTATGGTTCAGCCCCTCACTCTTATATTAGAAAACTTGACACAACACATCATAGTGCACTCAGAATTTGCTCAGGTGCTTTCCGCACGACTCCAGTTCTTAGTTTATATGCTGACTGTGTGGAGCCTTCTCTCACTGATATTAGACAAAGACTTTCACTTGAATTGTACTATCGCATCCTTTCTCACCCTAATCATCCACTTCATTCTCATTTAAATAGTAACGATCATAATCTTTATGTGAATCGCCCATCTTGCATCCCTCACTTTGCTGTTAGAATTAAGAACTTTCTTGCTGGCACCTCTCATATTCATACCAAAGTCCGTTCTCGATCTCTTATAAGCATGACACCTTGGAACTTCCAGGTTATTTCTTGTCTTAATCCGTTTAGTGGATTTGACAAATCTAATACAGATGCTTCTATTTTTCATGCCCTTTACACCTCTCATCGCTCTCATTATAAGAACCATGTCGAAATATTTACTGACGGCTCCAAGACTAGTAATAAAGTCGGCTGTGGTGTTGTCATTGGTAACACCACTTATAGCTATCAAAACCCCTAACTCATTCTCCATCTTCTCTGCAGAGTTTTTTGCCATTGAGGTTGCTCTTAACATTATTTCATCTCATCAAAGTAGAAATTTCATTATTTACACAGACTCGAAGAGTGTTCTCGACTCACTTTCATCTATTTCTTGCAACCCATCTTTTATCTCGACTCTGAAAACTTATAACGACCTTAAGAAAAAGGGATTCGACATTTTATTCTGTTGGGTACCTGGACATGTAGGCATCAAAGGCAATGAAGCAGCAGACAAAGCCGCAAGGCAGGCATCAATTTTCTTAAACAGCCCTGTTCCTTATGATGACGTTAAGCATACACTTAGAAACTTTCTCAGAAATATATGGCAAAGGGAATGGAACACTCAAAACAATAACAAATTACAAGAAATTAAACCTCAGATTGCCATTTGGCGTACCCTCAGTCCTAGAAAATATGATGTTATCGTAACTCGTCTGAGAATTGGCCATTCCAGACTAACTCATAAATACTTACTACTTGGGCAGCAGCAGCCTACTTGTCCCAACTGCCACTATGATATACTTACCATTCGCCATGTACTCACAGATTGCCCTTGCCTAAGACATTTATATAGGAGATATTTTAATTCATCATCACCATGTCTGACAAACCTTTTAGGTATCAATCCACATCACCATTTGACAAATTTTTTAAAAGATGCTGGATTTTATCACTACATATGATTTTATATTTTACACTGTTCATCTTTTTAATATATACACTGTGATTTTATATTTTACACTGTTCATCTTATTATACACACTGTTCATATAATTTTACTTCTGTTTTTATCATATACACTGTACATAACTTTTTACATCATTTTATTTTATACATATGTATGTTGTTCTCTTTTACTTTTTTAAATGTCTTTTATATTTTATTATTTTACCTATAGTTTAACTTTTATTGTGTTGTTTACTGACCATCTGGATGGGTAAAACCCATCCAGAAGCTAGTCTTTGTTTTTATACCTTTGTTTGGCGCAGTATGTCCCATTGTGGACCTTGCGCCACTAAACGGCAACCAACCAACCTTACCTCTGTGAATTGGACTTCACGAGGAGTCAGATGTTCTGGATTGGTCTTTCCTATAAAAAATGCATTTACTTAATGAATAATAATAAAAAAAAAAATCAACAAAAAAAAGTTTTACACAGATTTAAATCAAAATATTAAATCACATGTACCAATAAAAATACTTACCATTTAACTCTAAATTTTTTGTGGGAAGAATCTAGAAAATAAAGAATAAAAGATTATTGCAATGCTTCTTAAAACGGGGGGGGGGGGGGGGGGGAGACTTACATTCTTTATAAACAGAACTTAATTTAGTACAACAGGACTTATTTTAAACTACTCTTCTATATAAAGGCATGCAGTAGCTGTATTTTATTTGTTAACGTCAGTTACTATATTCATTTCTTAAAATTACTTAGGTGTTTTTAGGCTAAAAACTTACCAAGGTGATTTTTAAATTTTTATCTTTATTTCGACAGTGAATTAAAATGACAGTGACAATTGCTAATTAAAGACCTTGGCGATAAATATATATTTTATAAATATATATTAAATAAAATATAATATATATTTTTTCGTGATTATTGCTTAAATTTTTTGAACTGGTATTACTAAAAAATCACCAGTCTTCATAATTTTCAGATGCAGTATGCCAAAACATATTTACACTTAAACCCCAGTAGCAGAACTTTCTGTACTATCTGCAGCAAAACTAAATTAAGTTGTAATCTAACATGCTAATATAATAAGAAATAGTAGCAATTGATAAAATATGTAAAATTTAAATCTACAAAGAAAATTAAAAATATACAAGTACTCACAGTAAACTAAAGACATAATTCAAATTATATTTGTATTTTAAAGCCTAGGATTTCTTTTTTAATCTGTTAAATTAAACTGCAGAGTGTTAAACTATCTACAAAACTCGCTGCCACGCTGCACTGTTTCTGCTACTGGGTGCTTAACCTATTTGATTCTCTACATAATTGTGCCCAGAGAAACTGAAGCAGTTAGTATTCAATCAGATTTTGTTTCACTACATTTTATCAGCAATATATTGAGAATTTGAAGGCACAAAAAAAAAGAAAAAAAAAATCAAGCAATTAAAATTAAGATATTTATTCAAATTCGTTAATACTACATTTTTATTCAAATCAAATTTATTTCCCCCTCCCCCCAAAAAAATCAATTAGAATATAAGTTTACATCAAGATAGTACAATAAAACACAAATTATCAACACAATCAGAATCAAGTATCGATTAATTTATATCAACACAGTACAATAAAAGACAAATTATCAACACAATCAGAATAAAGTGTCTATTAATTCCGATTCAGACATCATTTTCCCCCAGGGGGGATACCTTCTTTAGGTATTAAGGGGGTGTCACGTACCCCGGGCCTGAGTGATCTTTTCTTTTTCCTCTTTTTTGCCCCAAAGGGAATACATCCTTTAGGTATTCAAGGGTGTCACGACCCCGGGCCTGAGTGATCTTTTCTTTTCCCCTTCCTTTATTTTTATTTATTTATTATTTTATTTTGTTTTTATTTTATTTTGTTTTTATTTTTTTCTGCCAATAAGATATTGGTCTTTTGTTTTTTCGTTGCTAATGTCGTCTTTGCTAATGTCGTTGTTGTTCGTCTTTTATGTTTTGTTGTTCTCAAAAAATATAAAAAATTAAAAAAATAAAAAATCTTTGAAAAGTACAAAAAAATGATACCACTCACTTCGTTCTACTTACATTTTTTTTTCTTCTGTTCTGACTCACCTCGTTTTTTCTGTGTTGGCTGTTATATTTAAAAAAAAAAAAGTAAAAAAAAAAAAAATCATAAAATTATAAAAAGCTACAAAAAAATCAATACACTAACCATTAACCTATTAACCAAGTAAAGTCCGGTGTTGGTGTGGCGCTGGCTATTGGGGCAATGATTTTGGTGAGGGTGCCACGGCTGTCTAGCCTTGGGATCACACTGGGAGACTGGTGCCCTTGGTGAATGTGAGACAACGGTGACTACTCGAACGAGAAACATCAGACTAACACGACTGCCACATGTGGTTCCTAAACTGGGTCGGCGACCTGGTAGCTGGTGAGTGGTTATGGGTGTCCCAGAGAGGATTCTTAAAAACCCTTTGCGTTTGTGTGTTGGAAGAAACACTCACCCCTTTTTCCCTCTTATCTCTTATTATGGCTACAAATTTAGGAAATTCGATTAATGCGTCTGGCTCAGGCCAAGCTAATCAAATGTTAAATGCTAATTCTTGGGCGGATAGGATGGAGGAGTTTTCTTCATCTTTGAATGAGAAAAACATTTTTCATAGCGGTGAGGCACGTTTTTTTGTAATAAAACGGAATGAGGGAGATTTTTCTAAGACCTCCCCATTTCTCATACAGAAGGCTGTACAAGGCATTATAGGCGAACCAAAATCAATTAAAAAATTGAGATCAGGAGAATTATTAATTGAACTGGAAAACAATAATCAGGCAAGAAATTAAATAAGTGTACCATGTTTGCTAATATCCCTGTCACTATCAGTGCGCATCGAACTTTAAATACAAGCCGCGGAGTTATATCTGAACCTGACTTACAGTATATCCCTGAAGGTGAAATTTTGGAAAATCTCAAAGATCAGAAGGTTATTGCAGTTCGAAGAATATCAATCACTCGTGAGAGCAAAAAAAATACCCACTAAGCACATTATTATTACTATAGATTCACCTACACTCCCACGCTCCATTAAAGCTGGATACTTACAAGGAAACTCTTTCAAGCGGTAATCACCGATTTTCTTGAAAAAAATTCTGGCATAAGATTTAATCATGAATAGCATCTTCCTAAAATATTAGCTGCTGAGTCGCAATAGATAACCTATAAAAAATTATTAAAAATGGAAGCATGTTTGCAATATTTCCAAAAAAGCGCCTGTTTGGCGACTGCATTCTTCGAAATTTTAATGCAATGAAGACTTAATAGATGTAGATGTTCTTCTTTCTTTTTGATAGTCAAACGAGCTCCCTACGCTATCGAGCACATGAGAATTCAGAATAGATTAACAAAAACCAGATAATTTACCAGATTGAGAATTATTTAGTCGAAATTCTAAATAACATTTAATATTTCAGTTAAATAAGCTGTGTCAATAACAATTGCAAGAATATTTACGTCAAGTTTTTAATTAAAAAAATATATGATCAAAACTTTTATATAAATTTAAATAAAGCAAAACATTATATATTAAAAAACAAAGCTGTTTTTTTTTTTTTTTTTTTAACTAAAATGAAAGCATTTCGTATCCGAACACATTTTTCTTATAAGGGTTACATACAAACGGAACGCTTGCTACTCCGATGACGTAAATTTTGCAAATTTTTTGCAAATTCAGTCGGCCGTAAAAGCATCCGAGCATTAGCAAAATTTCCTATGTAAAAAAAGTACACTTAATGCAGTTTTGTTAAATAAATCCTTGTCGAATCCTGTTCTTAGTCAGTCTAAGAACATGATTCGACAAGGATTTATTTAACAAAACAGTGTTAAGTGTGCTTTTTTTATGTAGGAATTTTTGCTAGTGGTCGGATACTTTTGCTGCCGACTGTAGTCATACATTTGGAACACTTGCAAACGGCTTTGCAACCGGAAGTGTTTCATTTGTATGTACCCCTTAGTCTAATCATTTTATTGGGCAGTACGAACCTTTGACGAACAAGCAACTCCACAGAATATGAGTTGTGTGGAACCAATATCTCATTAGAGCTACGCAATGAGCAATTGGAGACGATCTATGATTCTACCCTAAATTTCGTCCTGTTTGTTGGTTGGGTTTAACGTCGCACTAGTACTGAACTATGGGCAATTGGCGACGGTTTGCGATGCACTCCTGAGGAGGGTCCGGAGCATCGGATGGTTGCATTCTGCGTATGTTATTTATTTTTAATATATATATATCCGATTTGTATGTTTGACTCGACATCCCCCTCCTGTAAATTTCGTCGAGATGAGGAAAGATATAACATAGGGAGGAATACTATTGTAACAATCGCAGCTATCTTAGATCACAAGTCGGATCGTACACTCGGCAGCAAAAGTAACCGAGCACTAGCAATAATTCCTGTCTAAAAAAAGTGCACATAATACTGCTTTGTTAAATAAATCCTTGTCGAATCATGTTCTTAGTCAGTCTAAGAACATGATTCAACAAGGATTTATTTAACAAAGCAGTATTAAGAGTGTTTTCTTCTGACGGGGATTATTGCTAGTGTTCGGATACTTTTGCTGCCGACTGTACGATCCGACTTGTGATCTACGATAGCTGAGATTGTTACAATAGTATGCCTCTCATAACCGGATTAAAATACAAAAAATTTAAAAAACACCCTGGGTCAGCTGGGGAATCGAACCCATTCTTTTACACGTGAAGGCGATTAGCGAGGGTGACATACTCACTCGGCCACGGAGGGTCTGCATTCAGCATAACAATTAGTTTTAAAACAACAAGATTTCGCAGTTAATAATTCTAAGAAAAATACCTATGAAAAAAATCACTGCGCAGCACTAGTGCGACGTAAAACCCAACCAACCTTATGAAATTCTAATGTATATTTTTACAAAATAAATTACCAGAAATGTAAGAACCATAAAGTTTATGCACGTGTTTTTCCAATTTTAAATAATCCCCTCCGTAAAGGATCAAAGTTGTAATGCACGTCTACGGACCATCTCTAGGAATGTATCCTAGACTGTCGCCATTGCATATCTGTAGTGCGAATTAAAACTTGAAACCTACTCAAACTCAAATATCTTAAATATTTTAATTTTGATTTATTTATTTGAGTATTAATTTCTATCAACTATTCTAACAATCAAATGTTCAATCAAATATTATAATTCGTATTGGTCTGCAATTGCCCATTCCGCAGTACTAGTGCGACGTAAAACACAGCCAACCAATCTATATTTCAGATTAGTTTTTAAATCGTCTGCAAATTTATATAAATGCACATGCCGAGTGCTTCAGAGATTAAATTACTCCAGATTATATATAAGCTGGAGTAATGTAAAAGTAATTTTTAAATTGAAATTGCATTATTTTAAATAAATGCAATATTGAAACATTACATAAAATAATTGAAAATGTTGGATCTAACATAAAACATAACCTTACTTTTTCTAAATAGAAATTTCTAGATTTCTGAAAATACCTTAAGTGATGAGTGGGTTTTAACGTCGCACTATAGCTACGCAGTGGGGAATTAAAGACGACCTTATATTCACACTTAGGGATGTTGCAGAGACATGGCATCTTAATTTTGATTCTCCGCAGAGGGGATAGCTTCCATCCTTCAGTAACCCCTTCAGCGATAGAAAATACTACCCTCCTATACTGAAGTTCTTTGGCATCATAGAGGAAAGGTTAATGTGATTTGGCGAGGACTTTTTTCATATTTGGCGTTCAAAACGTAATGTTTAATAATTTTTTGTGGCTTTCCTGTTGCGATTCAGCAGCTAATTTTTTCACCCGTGAATTAAGTGCAACGTAAACTATATTCTGTAATTTTTTGAAGGAAATCGGTGATTACCACTTGAAAGAGTTCCCTTGTTAGAATGCCCAATACGACCATATATTCCAAACCCACTACGCTGCTTTAATTGCCAGAGATTTGGACACTCAAAACAAGCTTGCCGTGGAAATCTGACATGTGCCCGCTGCAGTGCAGTGGGCCATGATGATCAGAATTGTAAAGCTCCTGTTTCATGCATAAATTGTAAAAAAGATCGTCCGGCATTTGCCAAGACTTGTGAAAAATTCAAATATGAAAAAGAGATTCAGACTATCCGTACTAAACAAAACATTTCTTACTATGAAGCTAAAAAACTAGTCGATTCCAGAACTCCAACAATAGGAAAGTCTTTTGCAGTCGCTGCTTCAACCAAACCTCAAAAAACGTATCAAACAATCGCGACTCAGACGGATCTCAAAAGCAACACATCTGATGAAAATACTCCGCTAAAGTTCAAAATACATCTAATCAGACTTCTTCTGCTTCCCAGTCCTCTTCCTCTAAACCTGCCTATTTGGAAAAATCCTCACAAAATATAAATGTACAGCCAGGGAAAAAATTTAAATCCACCACACAAAAGCACACAAACTCGCCATCGAACCGTACCTTACATAAAATGGAAAAAATTGTGAAGTCTACTATTAAAAAAACAGCCAAACCAAACTCCATTAAACCCGATGACTGTCTTGCTATCCATCCCTCAGATGTAGAAGATGATATGTTGACTGCCTCTGAAGAAAATAACGTGGATACTTTTATCTAAAATAATAATAATTTTATGACCAATTTCATTTGCTGGAATTGCCGTGGTTTTAACCATAAACGTGACAACATCTAGGGCTACAGGTGGAGTCGCTCTTTTAATTTCCATTAGTGTTCCACATACTAATATCCCTTTAAATACCAATATCCAAGCAGTTGCAATCCAACTGCATATCCATATTTTAATCACAGTTTGCTCTGTCTACTTACCACCCAATATGCCTGTTAACCAGCATGATCTCAATAGCCTCATTTCACAACTCCCTACTCCGTTTTTAATCCTTGGCGATTTTAATGGGCATAATCCACTGTGGGGAAGCCCTAATGCCAACTCTCGTGGAACTATTATCGAAAACTTTATAACAGATAATTCATTATGTCTTTTAAATAACGGCAACAATACTTACTTCCATGAACCAACCAGGACTTTTCACGCAATAGATCTTGGTATCTGCTCTCCTACTCTCTATCCATTTTTTAGTTTTTTTATTGGTGACAATCTTTATAATAGTGATCATTTTCCATTATTTTTATCATTTTATAAATATGACCAGGCTCATCCCAAGAGATCCCATTTTTTATTTGACAGGGCTGATTGGGGTACTTTTACCTTAAATTCATCCATCACTTCCAATATGATTCAGGGTGATATCAATAATGCTGTAACTCAAGTCAGCCAGTGTATTATTAGGGCTGCTAACAAATCCATTCCGAAATCTTCTGGGCATTCAATTAAATATCCAAAGCCTTGGTGGAATAATGATTGTACATTAGCGAAAAGGAAGCAATAGAAAGCGTGGGGAATCTTCCGCAGATATCCAACGACTAGTAATTACATATTATTCAAACAAGCAAAGGCAAATGCACGGAAAATACGCAGAAAAGCTCAAAAAGATTCATGGATGAATTATGTCTCCAGCATTACAGCAAATACAAGCAGCAACGAACTCTGGCATCGTGTCAAAAGAGCTATGGGTATTTATACTAATCACAATATCTCTTTCCTAAACGACAATGGCCAAACTATTACTTCCACTAAGAACATTGCTAATACCATAGGTAAAACTCTGTCTTATATTTCAAGTTCTAACTCCTATGACGAACCTTTTTTGTCCTATAAACATAGGTGTGAACGCTCAAAGATCAGTTTTATTTCCCCCTCTTCTCAAGATTACAATAGTCCTTTTACGTTAAACGAATTAAAAAATAGTTTAAAGCAGTGTCAAAACTCTTCTCCTGGACCTGATGGTATTACTTACCTTATGATTAAACACTTATCAAAACACTCTCTTAATAACCTGCTTCAACTTTACAATAGAATCTGGACTGAACATAATTTCCCTATTGCTTGGCACGATGCTATTGTTATTCCTTTTCCAAAACCTGGTAAAGATACTAGTAACCCAAAAAATTACAGGCCTATTGCTCTCACAAGTTGCCTTTGTAAACTACTCGAAAAAATGGTCAACTCCCGGCTGGTTTTCATTCTAGAAAAAAATAGTTTAATATCTTCCTGGTCATTCTACAATTGACAATATTCTTATGTTGGAGACTAATATACGAAAAGCTTTTATTAGACATAACCACTTGGTATCAATATTCTTCGACATTGAAAAAGCTTATGATAAGACATGGCGGTATGGCATTCTTAGAGACCTTTTTACTTTGGACTTGCGTGGTAACCTTCCCATTTTTATTAAGAATTTCTTAAGTATAAGCCGCTTTCAAGTACGCATTGGAACAGTTTACTCAGATTTTTATTTTCAAGAGGAAGGTGTTCCTCAGGGTAGTGTTCTGAGTGTCACGCTTTTCTCTATTAAAATCAATGGTATACTGGGACAACTGCCACCTAATGTTCTTTGGCAGTCTTTATGTTGACGACCTGCATATATCTTGCCAAGGAAACGACATGCGTTTTATTGAACGTCAGTTACAACTTGCCATCACGCATATTATTAAATGGACCAATGAAAATGGTTTTAACTTTTCTGCTGATAAGACACAATGTGTGCACTTTTGTCGTAAATGTGGGCTTCATCCTGATCCCGATATTTTAATTAATAACCAATTTCAGTTGTAGACACTGCCCGTTTCTTGGGTGTTGTATTTGACAAGAAACTTACATTCATTCCACATATTCTTAGTTTAAAGACAATCTGTTTTAAAAAATTAAATATTCTCAAAGTTCTTTCAAATACTTCTTGGAGTGCTGATCGCATTTCTCTCCTTAAAATATATCGTGCAGTTATCCGTTCTAAAATGGACTATGCTTGTCAGATCTATGGCTCAACCTGTATTTCTTACCTCAAAAAGTTAGACACAGTGCACCACTCTGCCCTCAGAATTTGCTCTGGAGCCTTTCGCACTTCACCTGTTTTAAATTTATATGCTAACTGTGTAGAACCCTCTCTCACTGTAATTAGGCAACAACTTTCATTAGAGTTGTATTTCCGCATTCTCTCTCATCCACTTCATTCTCATTTTGACAATAAGGATTTTAATTTATTTCAGAATCGTCCCAGGTCCATTCCACACTTTAGCTTGAGAATAAAAAATATACTTGCTGACATGCCTAATCTCGACATTCAAGTTCGTCCTCGGACACTTTTAAATATGACCCCTTGGAACTACAAGGATATTTCATGTCTTCATCCCTTTATTGGTTTTGACAAATCCAATACAGATGCTTCTGTTTTTAGGACCCTCTTTGCTTCTCACTATTGTGCTTATAAGGACTATATTAAAATTTTTACAGATGGTTCCAAATGTAGTGATAAAGTTGGCTGCGGGGTTATTACTGATAACACCACCCTTAACTATAGTCTCCCAGGTTCTTTTTCCATCTTCTCTGCTGAGTTTTTAGCCATTGAGCTTGCTCTTAATTTAATTTCTTCACTTCCTAACCGAAAATTTATCATCTATACAGACTCCAAAAGTGTTCTTGATTCAGTCTCATCCAGTTCTTGTACAACCTCTTTCATTTCAGTGTTAAAAACCTATAACGACCTCTTAAAAAAGGGATTTGATATTAAATTTTGTTGGGTTCCAGGGCATGTAGGCATCAAGGGCAATGAGGCTGCTGATAGAGCAGCCAAGGAAGCTTTAAATCCTCTTAATTGTTCTGTTCCATATGAAGATCTTAAACATTCACTAAAATATTATCTAAGAGGCAATTGGCAGAGAGAGTGGGATTTCCAAACTAGTAATAAATTATGGGAAATTAAACCATATATTTCACTTTGGCCAACACTTGCTCCACGCAAACTCGATGCTATACTTACTAGACTTAGAATTGGGCACTCTAGGATTACACACAAGCATCTTCTCCTTGGGGAACAGGAACCATTATGTACAAAATGTCATTTCAGCACACTTACCATTCGCCATATTTTGACTGACTGTCCCTGCTTACGTCATTTATATAGATTTTATTTCAATTCATCTTCATCAAATCTAACGAACCTTTTGGGCGAAAATCCTCATTCTAGACTCATTAGTTTTTTAATTGAAGCAGGTTTTTACCATGAAATTTGATTACGTTTTCTGATTTTATTTTTTACACTGTTCATCTTTTTTTGTGTGTTTTTATTTTATATACTCTGTTAATCATTTTTTACTTCTGGTTTTATTGTATACACTGCTCATTACTTTTACATCATTTCATCATATACACTGTTTTCTTTTCTTGTTTTAACTTTACGTTTGTTTTTTAGTGACCATCTGGATGGGTAAACCCATCCAGAAGCTACACTTTAATTGTACACATTTGTTTGGTGCAGTATGTCCCATTCTGGACCTTGCACTAGTAAAAAGCTACAAACCAACCAACCAACCATCAGACATCATTTTAATGAAATTAAGAATTTTTGAATTTATGCATTCTTTCTTTTTCTTATCTGGATCTACACTCGATCCTCGATTTGGGCTTATTCCTAGAAAACACCTGTAAAGAAACAGTTTTTTACTTTAGCAAGTTAAAATAAATAAGAATAACATTCAGTTTTTCTTATGTGAATAAATAAATTTATTTTAAGCAATAAATTACTGTATACACCACTACATTGAAATAACATTCTACAATTTGATGTCTTATGCCATGATGTCTGATTTTCATGTCTAGAATGCTTTAGAAAAATACTAAAATGACTACACTTATTGCAATGCTTTTCTTATATTCTTCAAAATTGCAGCTTATAGAATCATTGTAGATAATATAAAGTCATATTTAATTAAAAAAAATATTTAAATAACCTAATGTTTTCCTCTTTTGCAATATTTTGGTTATCAAAATAAATGTATGTAATAGCTTAGCTTAAATGGATATTTTGATTTGTGATCTCAATCTTTTTCCATCGGATCACAATTTGACACAAGCGGCACCAAATGTGGTGGAAAAATTTCATTTACTTTAATATTTTTATATTTTTAATTTAATTTATTAATATTTTTAATTTTAATTATCATTAGAAGTCAATTATTGAGGATCAAAAACCTCATGGCATACATGATCATAATATTACATTGTGACCGCTAAACCTTTTTGTTCTTTTGGTCAAGTAGTCAAATATATCCAAACTATTTTTCTTTTGCATAAGAGAAAAGAGGAATGTATTCACTTAATTGCTATAAGGCTGTGAAAAGGAAAAATGAAGAACAAATTTACAAATAAGAAATCTATACTATTGCATCAGAATTCCATTTTTAATGTTCATATCAACACTAGTAAATCCAAATTAAACATGACATTAAAAAATAGATGTTGTTTTAAAAATTTAAATAAGTAGCAATTGAATCTCTGATATACATTGCTAGGAAGTAGGCACTCTCTATCCAATCATAAAATGGTCAAAGTCATTTAAAAACAGAACATAAACAAACTTTCTTACATATGCTCCTCTCTAGAGTCCTGCTCAAACTCAACTGAATTGAAAATGGTCGCGATAACGGAAAGAGGGGTCAGAACATCCACCCTATTGGTTCTCAGAATGGTGTGAGATGACATCACCACTAGAAATGAAGAACCAATTTTTTTCCTGTATGTGTATTGCAGTAAAGCAAACGTTACAGGGTGAGTTGAGCCAGCAGAGATACAATGCTTTTAAGCGCAGAAAAACGATCTTATTTAAAATTTAGAAAGAAGTGATGTTTTTAACATCACAACATGACTACATCGAGCTGCTCTAGAAATAAATTTAAAATTGCTAATATAAGTGTTTTATATGTGATAATTATTTAAAAATAAGGTTTAATATAACTATTTTACTTTATATATAGTTTTTAAGCTTAACCACTTCACCAGCCACTGTAGTATGTGGAAGGCTACGTTTCCCCCGAGTTATCTCGGGATGGCCGGTGAAGTGGTTAAAATATATGCATTCAATCATTGTTTCTACTGTACGTTTTTTGCTAGAAATGTGGACTCTTATATGAGCCGACCCCTGTACTTCAGCTTTTGAAAAAATTCCAAAAATTCTCGGCATATACACGGAAATATACGGTACTTGTTTTCGCTGCTTGCAATCATATATGTATTATCATTTATATATTTAATGTTGCTTTCAGTAATATTGCTGCTCTTTTTTTTTTTTTTTTTTTTTAACAAGCTGCGATACCCCCAGGGGGGTACCTTCTTCAGGTATTCAGGGGGAGTCACGCACCCCGGGCCCGAGTGATCTTTTTTTCTTCTCTTCTCTTTTTTTTTTTTTTTTTTTTTTCTTGCTTTTTTCGTCTTTGTTTGTTTTTTTGGTTCTTACTGCCAATAAGCTCTTGGTATTTGTTCTTGTTCATTGTTCTTGTAAAAAAAATAAAAAATTGAAGAAAAAATAAAAAATATGGAAAAATTTACAAAAAAATGAAACAACTTACCTTGTTTTACTCACCTTTTTGATTTCTACTTACCTTGTTTGTTTCTACTCACCCTTAGTTTTTGTCTCGTTCTTGTTGGTTACACTAAAATTTGTTAATTTCTAAAACATTAACCAAGCTGAGATCGGTGTAGATGTGGCGCTGGTTATTGGGTTGGCGATTTGGTGAGGGTCTCACGGTAGTCTAGCCTTGGGAGCACACTGGGAGACTGGTGCCCTTGGTGAAGGTGAGACAACGGTGACTACTCGAACGAGAAACACCGGACTAACACGACTACCACATGTGATTCCCAATCTGGGTCGACGGTCTGGTAGCTGGTGAGTGGTTATGGGTGTCCCAGGGAGCGATTCTGAAAACCCTTTGCTTTCCGTCCGTTCAAGAAATGGGCTGACTTGTGGGACTAAGGAAACCCTCGACCCTTTTTTATTTAATTTAATTATGGCGACAAACAAAGGAAATACGAATAATGCGTCTGGCTCGGGCCAAGCTGTTAAAAATCCTAATGAGAAATCTTGGGCGGAGAGAATGGAAGAATTTTCTTCCACCCTTAGTGCTAACAACGTTTTCTTAGATAGCGAGGCAAGATTTTTTGTACTGAAGAGGAAAGAAGGAGATTTCTTAAGAACATCTCCATTTTTGATACATAAAGCGCTGCAATCAATCATGGGTGATCCAAAATCAGTGAAGAAGCTAAAATCCGGTGAATTATTAGTTGAGGCAGAAAATCCAAAACAAGCAAATAACCTTAAAAAATGTACACAATTCGCAAATATACCAGTTACCGTTAGTCCACATAGAACTTTAAATATTTCTCGTGGCGTCATCTCAGAATCGGATCTTCAGTTTATCCCTGATGCCGAAATTCTAGAGAACCTTAAAGACCAAAGAGTAATTGCAGTAAAACGTATTTCTATTTTTCGTGACAATAAACCCATTCCAACAAAGCACATTATTCTAACAATAGACTCCCCTAAACTACCACGTTCCATAAAGGCCGGTTACCTTGAATGCCCAATAAGACAATACATTCCGAATCCTCTACGCTGCTTCAACTGCCAACGGTTTGGCCATTCTAAGACTTCATGCCGTGGAAAACAAACATGTGCCCGTTGTAGTGTCATTGGTCATGACAGTGAAAATTGTGAAGCCCCAGTCTGTTGTGTTAATTGCAAAAAGGATCACCCATCTTACTCAAAATCATGTGAAAAATGGAAAACTGAGAAGGAGATTCAAACTATTAAAACTAAGCAAAACATATCATATCCTGAAGCAAGAAAAATTGTAGAATCAAGAACACCCATTGTTGGAAAATCATACGCTGCTGCCATAGTTAACAAAAAAACATATCAGTCTATAGCAATCCAAACTGACACTGTTCCCAACACCAACTCTCCAGTTGTAACTGCATTAAACAATTCCCCAACCTTACAATCCAATCAAAATCAGGCTTCTAACTCTTCACAGCCAACTTCATCCAAACCAAGAAACTTAAAGAAAATGCCACAAAATGCTAAAACCTTATTGTCTGAAAACAGTCTTAACTCTACCTCTCTAAAACATTCTAATTCACCCTCTCGTCTCAATAACATCAAGAAAAAGAAACTATCAAAATTGCCCACTCCCACTACAAATGCAAATAATAAAGTAAACGTTCCAAAAAAAGATGATATGATCAGCCTCCATCCTTCTGATGGGGAGGACGGAATGTCTACTGCATCAGAGGACAATGACGTGGACGTAATAATCTAAAAAAAAAAAAAAAAATATGACCAATTTCATTTCATGGAATTGCCGAGGTTTTATTAATAAACGAGATGAAATCAGAGATATTATCTCTGATCATCGACCTATCTGCTTTGCCTTCCAAGAAACATACTTAAGACAACACGACAACGTTAAAATCCGTGGCTACCAGTGTTTCAGAAAAGATTTTACACATTCTAACAGAGCTACAGGTGGTGTAGCTCTTTTAATCTCTAATAATGTTCCACACTCTAATATCATTTTAAATACAGACATCCAGGCTATTGCTGTTCAGATCCATATACACATACTTATCACCATCTGCACTGTCTACTTACCGCCAAATATGACTGTTCGACAATGTGACCTCAATAGGCTTATTTTGCAGTTACCGACTCCTTTTTTTATTCTTGGTGATTTTAATGGACACAACCAACTTTGGGGTAGTCCTGATGTTAATCCTCGGGGACAAATCATTGAAGACCTAATTACTGACCATAATTTATGTATTTTAAATAATGGTGAAAATACATATTTTCATGAACCTTCTAGAACTTTTCATGCAATAGACCTGGCCATTTGCTCTCCTATTCTTTATCCATATTTTAATTTCTTTGTTAGTAACGACCTTCATAATAGTGACCATTTTCCTCTATTTTTATCTTTTTATAATTTTAATGATCATCATCCTACAAATGCACATTATATTTATGACAAGGCCAACTGGGCTACTTTCACTATAAATGCAACTATCACATACGAAATGACTGAGTGTGATATCAACAGAGCAATCACTGATGTCACAAACAGTATTATAAATGCAGCTGATATTACTATTCCAAAATCCTCTGGGCGTCTCAGTAAACATTCAAAGCCATGGTGGAATGATGAATGCAATAATGCAAAAAGACAGCAACAAAAAGCTTGGGGAATTTTTAGGAGGTACCCAACTACTGCGAATTATATCGCATTGAAAAAAGCAAGGGCAGCCGCACGAAGAATCCGCAGAATCTCCCAAAGAAATTCCTGGATAAAATATGTGTCCAGTATTACCTCCAATGTAAGCAGTAAACAGCTTTGGCATCGTGTCAAGAAAGCAATGGGAATATATTCTAATCAAAGTATTTCATTTTTAAAAGATAATGGCCAAACTATAACTTCTACTAAAAATATTGCAAACACCATTGGTAAAACTTTATCTCATATCTCCAGCTCTAATTCATATTCCGAACCTTTTTTGTCTCATAAACGTAATTCTGAAAGATCATCAATCAATTTTCACTCCCGCTCTTCACCAGACTACAATAGACCTTTTACAGAAAATGAATTAAAAAATAGTTTGAAACATTGCCATAACTCTGCTCCCGGACCCGATGGTGTTACCTACATTATGATTAAACATTTATCTAAACAGTCTCTTAAAAATCTCCTTCATCTTTACAATAGAATCTGGACTGAAAATATATTCCCTGTTGCTTGGCACGATGCTATTGTTATTCCTTTTCCTAAGCCAGGCAAAGATGCTACTGACCCAAAAAATTACAGGCCCATTGCTCTTACAAGCTGTCTATGTAAACTACTTGAAAAAATGGTAAATACTAGATTAGTTTTTATTCTCGAAAGAAATAATTTGATTTCTCCATGGCAAAGTGGTTTTCGACGGGGCCGTTCTACGGTTGACAATATTTTATTATTAGAGACAAATATTCGCAAAGCTAATGTGAGACGTAACCATTTGGTGTCAATTTTTTTCGATATAGAAAAAGCTTACGACAAAACATGGCGCTTTGGTGTTTTAAAAGATCTTTTTAATCTGGACTTTCGAGGAAATCTCCCCATTTTCATTCAAAACTTCTTAAGAGCCAGACGCTTTAGGGTTCGAATAGGATCAGTTTATTCAGATTTCTATTTCCAGGAGAAGGGTGTGCCTCAAGGCAGTGTTCTGAGCGTCACACTTTTTTCTTTGAAAATAAATGATATACTAAAACAATTACCACAATCTGTAAATGGAAGTTTATATGTTGACGACCTGCAAATTTCTTGCCAGGGGAATGACATGCGTTTCATTGAACGCCAATTGCAACTTGCCATCAAGAATATCATAAACTGGACAAACAAAAACGGTTTTACATTTTCTACTGACAAAACACAGTGTGTGCATTTTTGCCGCAAACGAGGGCTTCATCCTGACCCAGAAATTTTTATGAACAACAGGCCAATTTCAGTTGTTGACACTGCTCGCTTTTTGGGTGTTATTTTTGACAGTAAATTGAATTTTAAACCACATATTTTACACTTAAGAATTAAATGTGACAAAGCTCTTAATATTCTAAAAGTCCTTTCTAATACTTCTTGGGGTGCCGATCGTCCATCTCTTCTGAAAATATATAGAGCTGCTATTCGGTCTAAAATTGATTATGCCTGCCATGTTTATGGATCAGCACCAGACTCTTACCTGATGAGACTTGACACAACGCATCATAGTGCACTAAGAATTTGTTCAGGAGCCTTCCGTACTACTCCCGTCTTTAGTTTATATGCTGACTGTGTGGAGCCTTCTCTCACTGACATCAGACAAAGACTTTCATGTGAATTGTACTTTCGCATCCTCTCACATCCTAATCATCCACTTCATTCACTTTTAAATAGTAACGATCATAATCTTTATGTGAATCGCCCATCTTGCATCCCACATTTCACTCTTAGAATTAAGAACTTTCTTGCGGGTACCTCTCATATTCATACAAAAGTTCGTCCTCGGTCTTTTTTAAACATGACACCTTGGAACTTCCAGGTTATTTCTTGTCTTCATCCATTCAATGGGTTTGAGAAATCTAACACAGATGCTTCTATTTTTCAGTCCCTTTACTTATCTCATCGCTCCCATTATAAGGACTACGTCGATATTTTTACTGACAGATCAAAGACCACTAATAAAGTCGGCTGTGGTGTTGTCATTGGTAACACCACTTTCAGCTATCAACTGCCTAACTCCTTTTCCATTTTCTCTGCAGAGTTTTTAGCTATTGAGGTTGCCCTTAATTTTATTTCATCTCATCCAAATCGTAAATTCATTATTTATACAGACTCAAAGAGTGTTCTTGATTCTCTTTCATCTACCTCTTGTAATCCATCCTTCACTTCAATTTTAAAAACTTACAACGACCTTCTGAAAAAGGGATTTAACATCTTGTTTTGCTGGGTTCCTGGTCATGTTGGCATCAAAGGCAATGAAGCAGCAGACAAAGCCGCAAGGCAGGCTTCTATTCTTTTAAACTGTCCTGTTCCATACGATGACATAAAGCACACACTTAAAACCTATTTTAAAAATATTTGGCAAAGGGAGTGGAATAACCAAACAAATAACAAATTGCAAGAAATAAAACCTGAAATTTTAATCTGGCCTACACTCACCCCCAGAAAATGTGATGTCATTATTACTAGACTAAGAATCGGGCATTCAAGACTCACACATAAATATTTATTGCTTGGGGAACAACAACCTGATTGTCCGAAATGTCATTATAGTGCACTAACCATTCGCCATATTCTCACCGACTGCCCTTGCCTTCGTCATCTATATCGACATCATTTTAATTCATCTTCACCCAATTTGACAAGCCTTTTAGGTGCAAATTCTCATCATCACGTGACAAATTTTTTGAAAGAGGCTGGTTTTTATTTTGACATTTGATTTTATTCTTTACAATGTTCATCCTATTTTACATCTGTTTGTTATTGTATACACTGTTTTTATTATTTTTGATTTTATCTTGTATGTATTTTTGTTTCTTATTTTTACTGTGTTTTTTAATGACAATCTGAATGGGTGAACCCATCCAGAAGCTGCTTTTTATCTTTTTACATTTTTGTGTGGCGCAGCATGTCCAAATATGGACCTTGCGCCAATAAAAGTTAATCAACCAACCAACCAACCAACAAGCTGCGATACAAAATCGCAACTTCATGCTTTCTTGTATGAGCATAATCTAGCAACCTTTTAATCAGGTATAACTCCCTAACAGAAATGCAAAATTCGCAAAGAGCCACAACACTGAACTCTTTCGTCCGACAAAGTACGATATCTTTTAAAATTCTAATAGAAATTTCAGCAAAATTATTTGTGTTGTTTTGTCTGGTGATCAAGTCTTTTCTAAAAATCAAAATCCATTCTTCTTTACGATTATAAAATGTCTTAAATCGTTTTATGAAATGTGAATATTTTTCATCTTCTTTTAAAATATCATTGAGAACTCCATCAAGTTAATCTTCTGTTTTAGCATATATGACCTAAAAATAATAAAAATTAAATTTTTTACTTCCATGCAATTATTAACATTTCTTATTAAAATTTAAATAATTCTGCCAATGGTGTCACCAGAAAAAATTTCAGGGTATAAGTGGGGGGGGGGGGGAAACACAACCTGAAAAAAATAATTTTTTAAAAATAAAATTCCGATAGCATAGTTTTAAAGTTAAAGAAGAAAATGCTTATTAAAATTTTCCAGGGGGAGGGGGGGGGGCAAGTACCCCTCTGCCCCATTGTGCTGATGCCCATGAATTCTGCCTTTGAGAAACATCTATACATTTCTTAATTTTATAAATAAACCATCGAATATTATAGCATAGTTTTTTAATCAAGTATTTTCTAACCAAATGCATGGGTGTTTCATATTAAACTCTTCTGTAATAACTTAAAATATGCAAATCAAGTACTTGGTATGAATAAAATTGAGTGTCGTTTTGTGTTGGGGTTAAAGCCAGTTATTTGCATTAGGGACTTGGGTCTTTGTGAGGGATTTTTGTAAGGGATCCCAGCCAGTATTCATGCAAGTTTCGGAAAAACCAACGAAAATTCCGCACGGTTTGGTCGATGAGCATGACTCAGAATCGAACTCGTCACATTCTATCTACCAAGCAGGATCGCATTTACAAAACCCCCCGAAATTTTCTCTCTTTGCTTTTTCTTTCGAGGTAGGCTGTTCCGTAACAAAATGGCTGTCGCCCGTGATTTCGAATCGTTTTTTCGTTAGACAATGGTCGACATTTTAATTAATATCTCCGCTAATTAGGGTCGCATCATTTAGCAACTTAGATAACCCAGATCTGCGATAAATTCTCTGTCCATTGGTACCTGTTCGAAGTCTGTGCAACCGTTAGCGGCCGAGCTTTTGCTGCGTCAAGCCGTTTCTCACAGACAGACAGACACAGACACACGCGTACAGATTTTAATAATATAATGAGATGGTAACCCATTGGTCAACACCATTATGGAGGATTTGAATACCACTTGTTTGTTTTTTAAATTGTAATGCTTGGCCTAAAATGGTGTCCTGAAATCCGGTCTTTTGATTTTCCTGAACCTGAATTATTTTTTGAGCATAGTTGATTACTGTATCATCTAATTGGGTTCCAGGCTTGCATTGTTCTTCAATAACTGATGCAGGTATTTTCCATGTTTCTGGCTTTAATTTCTTTTTTGGAGGGGATAGAGAAGATCTAGATGTTGTTACCTCCACAGAATGAGTATAATTTTGAATTAATTTTTTGATAAGATTTTCATGAAATTCTGTGGTATTGTTTGGTGCTTTACCAAAAGATGAATTTTTGCTGTCATTTACGCTTAATAAAGTGTAGAGCAAATTGACTTCATTTTCTTTAGCATCAGCTGCATGGCCAAAACGTAAATTATTTTTTTTTTGCACTGGCTTTGGGAGTACTGCATATTGGGGGATAGTTGTTTTTAATTTGTTGTCGTTGTTAGAGGAATCTGATTTGGCTTCATCCTTAGTGGCATGTAAAGTTGCATCTTCATATAAACTTTGCAGCTCGTTTTTTATTTTCCTTCTAATAGCCAAATATCAGATTGCAATAATCGTATTGTCGAATTACATTCTGCAATTAATTTGTTTTTCTTGCTTTTCCTAGTAGCAAGTTTTGCATACTCTTGTTCAGGACAGATTGACAGGTTGTTTGGCTCATAATCTTCCATTAATTTTTTTTGTCACAGATTGATTTTGATTGTATATTAACAGCACTTTCATCAATTTGATATATCTAATTTTTAAGTACTATTGGGCCAATGTTGAAATCAGGTACTTTTTTAGTTATTAATATCTTATGCTTGCATATAAATTTATTTTTTGCAAAATATTTGCATGTACAGGTGGGGGTATCATTGCAATGCACTTGATATGATAAACTTTTATTAGACAGTGAGGATACTGCAAATGATGTTTCACCAAGTTTCTTAACTACAACCTGATCGGTGTTCTTGTCATCCAGCAAATCAAATATTTTTTTACATAATCAATGGCCCACTTGACCTATTATGCAGAAATTCCGGTATATTTTCAGCATACTTTTTGTGCATGCTTATCATATGAATATTTTGATTCACATACAATTTGAATTTGTCTGGAAGAAAATTATTCACTATGATGTTCATCATTTCCGACAGAGAACAATTTTTGTTCTCCATCAAGTAATGATATTTCAGTTCTTCACTTATACGTTCAATTCCATTATTAGTGTGGTAAAGCAGGCCTGGGGGTCTAAAAGCCAAAGTCCAACGTTTAATTTCTGGAAACCAAGTTCTTTCAAAATAATTTTTTAGAGGTGTATCCTCATAATGCTTCAAGTTTTTCATATCTTCAACTGCTTCTTGAAGGAATTCCTCAGTTGGAGCATTAGCTACTGCTCGTAAGTTTTTTCAGAGCTTCTTCACTTGGTACAGAACTATTGCTGGCTTTATAGCACGAATGTGTCCGTGCCTGCTCATGATGAAACGTGCATATGAACACATTAATTCTAGGAAACACAGACTCCAAAGCTAGGATCTCCTCCATGGCAAAATCAACCATTCCAAACTTTGGATTAATTTCTGGGTTCCATTGTTTTATCATTGTCAGTGCTTTAAAATTGCCTGTTGCGTTTCGTACTGCATAATTATAACGACTACAGGCTGATAACCAATATTTGTTTTAACAGCGAGAAAGTAAAGTGGTAAGGCCCATTTGCAAGTTTTGTATGTGGCATCAAGTAAAACACAATCTTTACCATATCTGTTATACAGATATTTCATTTGTTTGCTTAAACAACAAATGGTTGCTTGATGTTTTTTTCCATTTAATTTCTTCCTTGCATTCGTCATCACTTTCAATTTGTGGATTACATATTTCATTATTAGTTTGTGCCAGTATGCATGGACGAAAATATATCCCAGAACCTAATTTATCTAATCTATCTTGCTCCATCTGATTTCTTGCTTAGCTGTATTTATAATGTTTCTAATGGAGCCTCTAGGAGGGTAAAACCGACTTCTCAATCTGTCAGTTTCTCCTAGTTCCTTACTGACATATTCTTCTACAAGTGCTGTTATACAGAGATATTTCTTTTGCCATCAGAGACTAGTTCTTTAATTTTTAAACGAACTTTTGGATCTACCATTTCTGTTACTGCAGCAGTCAAATCAACAATTTGGTTTTTATGGCTTGTCTCTTCAGGAAGATTGAATGTGTAAGTATTTTCGCCCGCAATCTCTTCTCCTTTTTCTACCTTAATTTTATATTTTCTACCATTCTAGTTTTCTCCCATTTCGTTAGTTTCATAACCTTTAAAGAAAAAAAAAAAATATGTTTAATATCAAATAGAAATATTATTAAACAACTGTCAAATTTCGTGGTGTCGGAAGAACTGATAATAATATTGAAGACAAATTTTCTCAAAATGATTTTACTAATTTATAATTAATTTACATCTAAAAAAATTCAAAATCTGGGTAAGTATGAAATTTACAAATCAAGTAATGTCAACAAAAAGCCAAATATTTGGCAAAATGTTCGTCATGAACAATAATTGACGATGAACAAAATTGAAATTCAAAAAATTGTGATGAATCTTTTTATATTTCTTGTTTTAATTGTGAAAAATACTTATGGTTTCATGATTTTTCTACTTTTAATCATAATTGTTATAAATTAGAAACTATATTCGTAGCTTTAAACATGGTTTTATTTTTTATAAATAAAAAAATAAAAAAATGTATTTCTTAAATTCATTCTCAATACTTTATTAATTGGAATACTAAAAAAAAAAAAAAAAAATCTTCTTAATGTAATAAATATTTTCTTTTAAATTAATAATTTAATTAATTTAAAAACGTATAGAATATATATATAAATATTTTTTTTATTGAAAATATTACAAAACGCCCTTGCCGGACTCGATCTGAGGACCTCTGTATCCGAAGTCAAGCATGCTAGTACTGCACCAAGAGGATAAAATGGAAATCCCGAAAGTTCTTGGCCAAAACAATGCATAGATAAGTTTCCTTAAGAAAATTGATTTTTTTAAGGTTAAGTGAAAACAATTTCCTTGTAAAACTTTCATCTATTTTTTAAAGAATAAATTCCACACTATGCTGCGTGTTTTGTTGGCTTTTAAAGAAATAACTAAAACTAATAGGGGCCATATCTCACCCCCATGGGAGTTGTTGCAGCAAATTTGTACAGTACCCAATGTTTTCGACCATGCTCTTTAATTTAAGCGTGGTTTGGTTTCAATAGCAATTTTACTGATTCATACTTCCCTTGTTAGTACTGTACTGGTATATTTCATATTAAATTGATCATCTAAACCAATGTAATATAGCTTAGGAAAAAGGAAGCATCAAGCTGAAGATATAGTATTTAATTGAGACACGCTATTTTAAACTTTTCATAACTATAAACCTTGGAATCTCTTTTTTCTATGTATCTCCTGATCTGATACAGATTGGTATCTTTTCCCTGATGGCAAGGATACACCCTGTGTCCAATATAATAATATGGAATGTCATCATACCAGCGAATTTTCATATTTTCTGTAGGTGTAACTGAAAATAAATATATAATATTAATTACTTATATGAATAGATAAGAGTTACTGATTTCAATGATAAAGTACTTATAATTTATTAAGTAGATTATATATATCATCAGTTTATCAGCTGATTCTGTTAAGTAATAATTTTTTTAAATTCACATTCAGATAAAAAAAAAAAAAAAAAAAAAAAAAATATTTAATCTAAAGAATACAGAATGCATAAAAGTTAAATGATTTTTTTTTTATTTGGTTATATCTTTTGTTGATAGATGGCAGCACTAAACATTTTTTTTTGTTTCTGAATTATTAATATGAATGAATTCTGTGCAAGTCTATCCTATCTAATTTCTCTTTAAACTTATTATAACATTTGTTTTATGAAATTTTTTATAAGCATCTTGAAATTTTACAAAGCACGGGAATTATTTTTATTATTATTATTAGTTACTCATTCTACCAGTTGATGGCAGCAGCAGTCAGTAGTAAAAACTCCAAAAAAAAAAAAAAAAACTGAAAATGTTACAAATGTTAGATAAAATTTTTTTGTAATGAGCTTTATCCAAAATTTCAGCTAAATTCATTTAATCAAGTATAAATAATGATAATAATTAAAAAAAAAACAAAAAAAAAAAAACTAGATTTTAATCTTCTATTAGTCTCAAGAAATTTCTTTAATTTGGTTTTTTAAAATGCCATCATATAATCCATAGATAAACTGCCACTGCAGATAATCTGAAGGTTTTATTATTATTATTATTATTATTTATAAAAAAAAAAAAAAAAAAAAAAAAAATAAAGAGGACCTTTGCAGATTATATACCAGAAATTACAGTACATTTTTGTTTTTATGATTTAGGGAATTTCAATGTATACTATCCAGGTGAATAAAAACATTTAGTTAGAGAATGGAATCTATATAAATAAAGAGAAGTATCTGTGCTTGGTTCTTACTCTACTGAACATAGAGTTACAAAACTTAGCAGATGGGTAACTGCAGGGACCATCAAGATTTTTTTAAATTTGAATTTTTTTTTATTTATTTGTTTTAAAGCTGGCTTTTGTGTTTTATTTTTATAAAACTTATTCTTTCATTTCAATCGTCTGCATATAATATCAACAGCTATTATGCTATATATTTTTCTGAATCTCTTTCATGTTCTAAATGTAATACAAACTGATTTCATAAGCAGTGGCTTTTTAACTTAGTCATCTCGCTTGAATGAGCAACATGTTAGCCTAAAGCCAAATTTCCTGTTTAAACGGCCAAAAATTTTTATATCTTGCTTAAAACCATTTTACCAATATTTCGTGAACATTTAATTATTTTACCATCTCACGTGTTAAAATATTTTTTGATTTTTCATTCAAAAATTAATACTTTTTTGTGGTATCGTTAACTGCTTTATTCTTATCATTTTAAAAATAATTTCTAGAATTACAGTTTTTCTGACAATTGCATTTTATTTTTAACACTGGACTCATTGCTAAAGTGTATGTGGAGGACAACATAATAAAATCTGTTCAAAAATTTGCTTTTTAAACGATAAAATTGGCGGTCGTAGAAGGTGAAAAAGAAAATATCCAAGTGGAGTTTTTTTTTTTTCTTTGTCACTTAGTGTAATTCACATAATGTTTCCACCTAGAAAATTTTAAGAGATCAAAAAAGATCCCATCCAAATCTGGCAAACATTAAATGTACCCTACAGAATCCAAAACTGCCTTTTTGTGTTTTTATAGCAGCAATTCGACCTTTTTAAATCTTGGGAAACTCTTGGTGATAATGCATGGAAAATAGTATATAATCGTTTCTTACCTTTGTGAATTGGACTTCATGAGGAGTCAGATGTTCTGGATTGGTCTTTCCTATAAAATGCATTTACTTAATGAATAAAAAAAAAATGAGCAACAAAAAAAGTTTTCAAATTTTAGAATAGTTTTCTCTTAATGAATTAAAACATGAAAATGATAAGCTTCTAATAGCAATAAAAATAGTCATTAAAATATTAGCTATAATTTAATTGTTGCCAAAAACAATTTACGAGTTCATTTTCTCTCGACATAAAAATAAATACATGATTTAATTAAACATGAGCATTAAAAAATTGTAAAAAGTTAAATTATGCATCTGTCAAAAATTGACGTCATTATCATTTTAAGGATTTTCTACGCATTGATAAAGTGCTAATGCAGTTCATGATGCAAATATATGTTGTTCGGAAAGAATTACCTAATATTTTATTTTTAAAACCAACTTTTTTTTTTTTTTTTTGAATTCAAATTTCCCGTAACTCTTTAACCAACCACATTAGAACGTCCATCTTTGGAATATCGATAATAAGGATTTTCTCGCCAAAAAAAGTCACCAAATTTGGCATCAAATCCATTATCTGCCTATTAGAGCTTTTTAATGCATTTTAATGAGAAGATTAAGCTATTTTAACACGAAAAAGAACTGGAAATACAGAAAACTGACATTTTATCAACTTACTAAGCCTCTTTAAAAGAATTTATACAAAAATAAATACAATTATTTACAATTTCGTAACAATACGCATTGATAAAGTGCTAATGTAGTTAGTTCTTTAGCTATGATTCAACAGAAAATTTAAAAACATGGTTTATAAAAAGTTTTTATCTTATAATAATTTTTTTTTTTAATGTTTGCACATTCATTTTTTTAATTGATTTCTTTTTTTAACTGAAATATATTTTATTTGGCACTTATCCATTTTGCCAACACAGGCAATAAAGTCGTAAAAAATGAAACAATTGACGTCAATAATTAAGCATCTAAGAAGGAGTAATTGTTTCAAAACACTTTAAATAATAAGAAGAAAATTAAGGAAACACAGTCGTTTACATAATTTTTTTTTATATTTTTAAGAAATAAATTATTTGAAATTTGCTTAAAACTAGCTTTTAAAAATGTTGTTCCATAACACATACAACATTTATTTTATCAAATCCAAAATAATGGATAAAACTTAACTTTAAATTTGGAAAGAATATATATATAAGAAATAGTTTTAAAATGAATATGTATACGATATAAAATTAAAGATTATTATAATATAACGTAAAACAGAGAAAGCTAGCGCTAAAAGCTGCTTAGCTAAACAATGTTTTTATTAAATAAGAATTTTTTAAAAGAAGTATTTAAATATATGAAATTAAAATAAAAATTTTGAAGATTAGAAAAAACAATAGGAGATTTACAAACCAATGCGCAAAATTGCTGCAAAAGGAAATGTAAAACTTTAATATAGGAATAATTTAACAAATGAAATGAATTAAAACCCCAAAACACACAGAAGTCTTCATCAGGGAGGCCCTTCCGTGTAAGAGTTAAAGAGAAGTTTCTGAAAGGATAGTAGCAATTAGCTAATAACCATCCAAGAGAAGTTGGGGGCTAAGGATGGTTATTAGCTAATTGCTACTATCCTTTCAGAAACTTCTCTTTAACTCCTACACGGAAGGGCCTCCCTGATGAAGACTTCTGTGTGTTTTGGGGTTTTAATTCATTTCATTTATTAAATTATTCCTATATTAAAGTTTTACATTTCCTTTTGCAGCAATTTTGCGCATTGGTTTGTAAATCTCCTATTGTTTTTTCTAATCTTCAAAATTTTTATTTTAATTTCATATATTTAAATACTTCTTTTAAAAATTTCTTATATATATATATGTTTCAAATTAACTTTTAATCCATTAATCTATTTTTGACGCCAAAACAGTTTGCCTGGCGAGATTTAAAATGGCGAAAAGGAAAAGCATCACTTATTTATTTATTATATTTTGGTATCTTATCAATCTTTTTTCTTTTAAATAATTTTAAAGTTAAAATGGGGTTTTTACTTAACCCCCCCCCCCCCCCCCCCAAAAAAAAAAACAAAACAGAATTAGCTACATTTTGTGTTTATTAGTAAATGTACCAGTTCTGATAAAATGTAATAATCCAGATAGGTAAAATGACAAATTTTCAGCTTTATATATTTTCACATTCATTCAAGGTGTAATACAACAAATGACAACAATGTAAAATCGCTGTCTGAAAGAAATAGTCCTGTTGTACTAAAAATAGTCAGATAAGAAAATATTGACATCTTTAATTAATTAAAAAAAAAAAAAAAATGTTTGGCTACATAAGATCAAGATTACAACAAATACAGTTTGCACAGGAAATATTCAAAAATTTGGCAGTAACGACCTCCCACTTTTGGGATAAACTAATGATTATGCAGAAGCAGATGATTTAGCTTAATGAAAATGAATTCCAAGATAATGGACACTGATTAGATATTTTTTCACTACAGTGTTTTATTACCATCAAAATATATATTATATATATATATATAAAAAAAAAGAACAGTAACGTTAAATTAATGGACTTATGTTTTTATTTCATTGCACCAACATTAAAATATACTCACAAAACTTTCAAGTTCAGTGGGTTCAACCCCACAATAGAGCAATTTCAACATGAACCTCATTAAAAGCAAAATATGTTCAATTAGAAATCATATGATCATAGAAACCTAAATAATTTATTCAAATGTTTAAGCATCATCACAGAACAAGAAATTAGCAATTACTTGTTACAGAAATACAATTCAGAATGAACTATATATATACTGTAGAGAACATGAAAGCAAACTATTATCTGCAAGTGGATGGATGTATTTCAGCTGGCATGACATTTGAATGTGATAATTAAAAGATATCTCGTACTATAATTTTAATAATACATCAATATTCTACAAACAGAATAACAGTAATCTTTATTACTTAAAGCTTACTATATCTTATCCATAATAAGCTTGTTGCTAAAAACATCTTTAATCTTAAATATTTTAGATGACTGAAAATATATCAAGTAAAAACTAAATTTAACAAGCTAGATAAAACATACCTGATGGGCAGTGAGATCTGCTCCCACAGGCAATATGCCTTCCACAGTTGTTCTTCCTACTAATCCTATGACTCTTCCCTCGAGATCAGACAACGGTGGAAATTTTCTTCTACCACCGGTGCTATTCTGTTTGTTGTCTATATCCACAGCTTTTTTTCTGTTTTTGTATTTTAAATCTTGCCATTTTTTTTTAATTTTTTCTCCTGTTCAGCATGCTTCTAAACTACAAGAAGAAAGCAAGGAAGCTATTTGCTCCCATGCTTCTTTCATTTCTTGATGTGTTTTAAAGCAATTCCCTAACTCTCCGGATGGACATAACCCGCTTTGGGGGAGTCCCGATGTTAATTCCCGTGGACAAGTCATTGAAGACTTCATCAATGATAATTCTTTATGTCTTTTAAACAATGGGGACAATACTTATTTCCACGAACCATCTAGGACTTTTCACGCAATAGACCTTGCAATCTGTTCTCCAATTCTTTACCCATATTTTAATTTTTTTGTTTCTGACAATCTGCATAACAGTGATCATTTTCCTTTATTTCTATCTCTCTATAATTTCAATCAAGTTAATCATAGTAATCCTCATTACATTTATGACAAAGCCAATTGGACTACTTTCTCTTATAATGCCTCCATTACTTCTACCATGATTGAGGGCGATATTAACAGTGCAGTTTCAAATGTCAGCCATTGTATCATTAATGCAGCTAACATTTCGATTCCAAAATCATCTGGATATTCTTTTAAACACTCTCGACCTTGGTGGAATGAAGACTGTAAAATTGCAAAAAGGCGCCAACAAAAAGCGTGGGGGATTTTTCGGAGATATCCCACTACAGCAAATTATATTGCATATAAACAAGCTAGAGCAAGTGCACGAAGGATTCGAAGAAAATCCCAAAAGGAATCATGGATTAACTATGTATCCAGCATTACCTCGAATACCAGTAGCAAACAATTGTGGCATCGTGTCAAAAAGGCCATGGGTATATATTCTAATGACAGTATCTCTTTTCTTAAAGATAATGGTCAGACAATCACTTCCACCCAAAACATTGCAAACACTATTGGTAAAACTTTATCCCACATTTCTAGCTCAAACTCATACTCGGAGCCCTTTCTATCATACAAACTACGTTCTGAATGCACTACAATTAACTTCAGATCTCGCTCATTATATGAATACAATAGCCCATTTACAAAAATGAACTGAACAATAGCCTGAAAAACACTCATAACTCCGCTCCCGGTCCTGATGGTATCAGTTACCTTATGATCAAACATCTTTCCAAAGCTTCCCTCAAAAATCTACTTCTTCTCTTCAATAGAATCTGGACCGAAAATATCTTCCCCATTGCTTGGCACGATGCTACTGTTATACCCTTTCCAAAACCTGGTAAAGATACTACTGACCCAAAAAATTATAGACCTATTGCCCTCACTAGCTGCCTTTGTAAATTGCTTGAGAAAATGGTAAATACTAGACTTGTTTTCTATCTTGAAAAAAATAATCTAATTTCTCCATGGCAAAGTAGTTTTAGACAAGGCCGTTCTACTATTGACAATTTTCTCTTGCTTGAGACTAATATACGGAATGCTATTGTTAGACGTAACCATTTGGTGTCAGTTTTCTTCGACATTGAAAAAGCGTATGACAAAACCTGGCGTTATGGCATTTTAAGGGACATTTTTAATTTGGGTTTAAGGGGCAATCTTCCTATATTCATTGAGAATTTTTTAAAGGTGAGACGCTTTCAAGTTCGAATTAGATCAGTGTACTCAGACTTTTACTTCCAGGAGGAGGGTGTTCCTCAAGGAAGCGTCTTAAGTGTAACACTCTTCTCTATAAAAATTAATAATATACTAAAACAACTACCTCAAAATGTTAATGGGAACCTGTATGTTGACGACCTGCAGATTTCTTGCCAGGGAAATGATATGCGTTTTATTGAGCGCCAGCTTCAACTAGCCATCAATAATATTACCAAATAGACAGATAAAAATGGTTTCACTTTCTCAATTGACAAAACACATTGTGTGCATTTTTGCCGCAGACGAGGTCTTCATCCCGATCCAGAGATTTTTATTAACAATAGAATTATATCTGTAGTTGACACTGCCCGCTTTTTAGGCGTTATCTTTGACAAAAAACTGAATTTTATGCCACATATTTTAAATTTAAGGACAAAATGTGATAAAACATTAAATCTTTTAAAGGTACTTTCAAATACCTGTTGGGGAGCAGATCGCAGTTCTTTACTGAAAATCTACCGAGCTGTTATCCGTTCTAAATTAGATTATGCCTGTCAAGTTTATGGCTCAGCTCCCATTTCCTATCTTAAAAAATTAGACACAGTACATCACAGTGCGCTTAGATTTTGTTCAGGGGCTTTCCGCACTTCTCCAATCCTTAGTCTTTATGCTGACTGTGTGGAGCCTTCTCTTGCCAATATTAGACAACAACTATCGTTGGATCTCTACTATCGCATTCGTTCACATCCTAATCATCCACTTCATCCCCATTTAAATAACAACAATGAAAATCTTTTTCTGATTCGTTCATCTTGCATTCCACATTTTGGTCTTCGGATTAAAAACTTTCTTGCTGGCACCCCTCATCTTCACACAAAAGTTCGTCCTCGTTCCTTTTTAAATGTGACTCCTTGGAACTTCCAGGTTATTTCTCACCTTCATCCTTTTAGTCGTTTTAGAAAATCTGACACAGATGCTTCAATTTTTGGGGCACTTTATGCTGCTCATCGAAGCGTTTATCAGGATTATATTGAGATTTTTACTGATGGCTCTAAGACTTGCAATCATGTTGGTTGTGGTGTTGTTTCAGGTGAAACCATTTTTAGTTATCGACTTCCTTGCTCATTCTCCATTTTCTCTGCAGAGTTTTTTGCAGTTGAAGTTGCACTTAATTTTATTTCATGTCATCCCAACAGGAAATTCATCATTTACACTGACTCTAAGAGTGTCCTAGATTCTCTTTCTTCTAGTGCTTGTGCGCTTTCTTTTATGTCAGTTTTAAAAACTTATAATGATCTTTTAAGAAAAGGCTTTGACATATTATTCTGTTGGGTTCCTGGTCACGTTGGCATCAAGGGCAATGAATTAGCAGATAAAGCAGCAAGACAGGCATTGATTGATATTAACTGTCCAGTTCCATATGAGAATGTTAAGCACTCCTTTAAAGTTTTCTTAAAAAATATGTGGCAAAGAGAGTGGAATTGTCAGACAAATAATAAATTACAGGGAATCAAACCACACATTTCAGTCTGGCCGACACATACTCCTAGGAGTTATGTGATAATCACACGTCTCAGGATTGGGCATTCGAGACTTACACACAAACATTTACTTCTTGGAGAACAGGAACCTACCTGTCCCAAATGCCACTTCAGCTTACTAACCATTAGCCATATCCTCACCGATTGCTCTTGCCTTCGTCATCTGTATAGGCACTATTTTAATTTATCATCACCAAATTTGACTAACCTGTTGGGTATTAATCCTCATTATCATCTGACCAACTTTTTAAAAGAGGCAGGTTTTTACTACGATATATGATTTTATTATTTACTTTATGATTCTTCATCGCTGATTTTATCATTTACACTGCCATTTTCTACATCTCATTTTATTATACACATTGTTTATAATCTTAACATATTGTTTTATCTTATACACTGTTTACTCTATTTTTTATTATATTTATCTATTATTATATACATCTTTTCTATTCTTTTTCAGACTATGGATGGGATCCCCCATCCAGAGTATAAAGTTTGGCGTAGCATATTTAATTCTGGATCTTGTGCCACAAAAAACCAACCAACCAACCCTAACTCTCCGGATACTAAATATAGATAATTTTCCAAACTTGTTGTTCTTCTAGGGAAAAATTGTTAGCTCAAGCCATAATGAAACATACACAACACAGATAATGAGAAAAAAAAATCACTTAATTTTCTTTTAGATGTTGTTCAATTCATGTATTCTTGTTTCCTATTGGTTTATCATTTATCGTAATCAATGATTATCGATAAATTTGTTTAGGTTAATTTTTTAACTTGCAAGTTGATGTCACCGCTTGCAAGCATTCCAGTGAGTACAGTGGAGAGCCAGAAATCCGCCGAAGTCCGAAATCTGCACAGTTTGTCAGATACAAAACAATGAAATTTACAAGTTACAAAACTGCAAATCAGAATTTTTGAAGATCTTGAATGCAAATTTTGTGCTTGCATTTTATGATTACAAAAAAGAAAAGCAAAATAATAATATGAAAAATCAAGTTGCTGATAATGAAATTATTGACAGTATATTAAGTTCATCAAAAGAAAATGATTTTTATAGTAATGATATCAATCAGGTAAACAATAACAAACTAATTTTTTTAAATGCTATCTGATGAAGACATTTTGCTTTCAATTTGTCAGGAAGAACTCAGTAAAATTATTAGAAAATAAATTTATGTTACTACTATTTACAATAAATAAATAAATCAATGTCCATTATTATTCTTATGTACCTAGTAATTTAATATTCAGTGTTATTATTCACTAGTACGTGTTTAGTTTGAATAATATTCTGCTTTTATTAATCAAAGTGAAAATCATCTTTTATGGGCCCCAAAATCCACCAAATCCTAAAATCTGCACAACCTCTGGTTTTGAGCTGTGCGGATTTTTGACTCTCTACTGTACTTGCAAACCACTCGCAAAATTTACGTCATCGAAGTTGAAGGCGGTTCATTTGCAACCGTTCCATTTGTATGTAACCCTTAATTTTTACATAAAAATATATTTACAAAATTATTAAATCACTTGAAAGAAATCAGGAGTGACATGAATAGGCTCACAGCCATCATCAAACGTGAGATTAAAAGGAATAAAGACAAAAATCTTGAGTTTTGTGGTCTTTGACGTTGTTAAAAAGGATTAGAAGATTCCAGTGGAAATCTATCAAGTTTATCAAGGATGAGCTCTTCCTGGACTCCATCGGGGACACCCAGAATGATAAACCGTTGTTGTGGACATGGCTTTGATCTGATATTAAGTAGCTCGGAAATCTGTGAATTGTCCATGAGGCCCTTAGTGACGGCCACTGCATCCTTGGAATTTCTACAGATTAGGTCCAGAGATCTCCTGTAGACCTTGGAGTTAAGTTTTCTTGTAGTTGTTGGGATTTGATTTTTCTTAAGCAATTGCAGCATGTCTACACCCTTTGCTGTAGGATTTTTTGAGGTAATGTAGATTGTTCTGAGATTATTATTGTAAGAGTCCAGAGCCTTTAAGAGGCTTTTCGTTGGTTGTGTTGAGACTGTAGTAGGTTTAGGAATTGTGCTTGTAGTCGAGGAACCCAGAGTTGTGCATAGTTCAGAGGAGGAAAATCCGAGATTTTTGGAATGGTTCCAGTTCCTTGGTTGAGTTCTTGATTATAGGACTGTTCCATTATCTAAAGTTGAGGCATAAATTGATTATTTGGAGATGTTATTTTCTTTCCTGGAGTTTCAATGATGATTTCTTGCCTGTTGGAAATTTGTTCTAGGTGATTGATAGTTTGTTGATGATTGAGGTTTATTAGATCTCTCAAATTTTGAGAGGATTGATCATTTGAAATACTTGCCTGAGAAGAAGTTCACTGAGAGGATCTTGTTGGAAGTGGCGGTGACGAAGTCAAAAGAAGCTGCTGGAGTAGAAGAATTCATAACCGTACTGGCCTTTCTATTAACGTTGCGTAGAGTGCCATCATCGTTTTCAGTAAGGAATTTCCAAGCAGCCTCCTTGTAATCATCATCCAAAATATTTCTTTTTTTAACAGGAGATCCTTCATAATCTGAATCTGATGTTGATGCTTGTGATGAATGAAGCACTTCTGGTGTAGTTGCAACCAGTCCTTCCTCTTCCTCTTCTTCTTCGATCTCCGTATCCGAATCGTCTTCATCGCCAAAGTTCATTTCCATGTCACTCCCATCATCACCACCAAAGCCAAGCACTTTTACATCTTCGATTATTTCTAATCGATTCTCAATGATACCAACGATATGATCAAACAATGCGTTCTCTTCAACATTCATGTCCTTCTCTGCTAAACTATACTTCAGTTTTAGGGCATGAACGACGCTGCGAGCATCCATAACTGCCAGGGGTCGAAGTGTCCTATGTTTTTAATTCACTAACCCGTCACCATTCGTAAGCTAACACATTCCTTATATTTTTGTTCCCCAGATTTTCAAGAAAGTTATCAAGTTAATATCTTAAGAATAGTGGTGGGAGAGTGATTTTAAATATCGGGCACTTTGACCTCTGTGACTACAGGAAAAAGAAAAATAATTTGTTTTTAAGAGGTCCTGTTCCTCTCCCAGTGGGCCATAGCAGGTAAATTTTGTACAGTGTACTCTTCTCAACATCCTCTTTCAAATGATTCCTCTCCTGACCTGCAACTCCATCCTTCCCCAAATGAATGTTTGCTTGGGAGTCAAATGCACTGACGTAACTTTCCATAGTTTGACCTGAGTGTATTAAACCACAGATAGGAAGAGCTCCTATTTTGCTTGCAGCAAGTAAAATTGTCATAGTAGATGATAAACTTTCACAACCAATTGTAGAATCAACAAAGATCACCTCTCTCGCAAATTCAGACGTTTGGATTCTCTTCATGACAGATGTTGCAAGTGCAATTGCCCATAAATCTCCATCACACATGTGAATAATTGTCCCTATAAATGTAAAATTCATTTTTAAATATAAACAAACAAACATTTTCCAAATATTAATACAAAAAAAGAAAAAAAAAAAACTATGTATTTTGTTTAAGCAAGAACACATATGCGAGTATTCTATTAATGTTTGTTTATATGTATTTATTAATTTTGTTTATTTTATTATTATTATTATTACTTGAAATATAACTAACCAGTTTCAATAATTTAGAAAAGGAATAGTGTTCAGAAAAATAAAAATTTACATTATAAGGGAAAGTATAAAAGAAAAACGTCTAAAAGCATAAGTTGAAATATATGAATAAAAATAAATAAATGATAATAAACAATTATATTATGACAAAAAGTAAGACAACCTCTCTTCTGATTGCTGCTGTTTTTAAGCTTTAAACTAAAATTAAAACAGAACTCATTAGCATCAGTGCACTAACCACTGAGCCACCACAATATAAAATTACTTAACAATCAATAAAGCCACAACAATCAAAAGGCTTTGGCTGACAGCATAAATTTTTTAAACGTATAGTGGTTTCTATCAAAATAAACAAAAATTTATAAAATAAAATAAAGTAATTGGTGAATATACTAAAACCTAACACAACAATCCTTATTCCAAAAATTTTAACTTCCGACATTATCACCCAATAACATTACTACTCCTGAGAAAAAACAACTAGTAAGCAAATTCATCTCACTCTTAATAATCTGTGTGTCTTCACAGAATCCATTACTATAAATTGTAAAGTTTACATTTATTCAGATCCTGTGTAAGGCATACAGATTATATTGCACATAGGTGAAATTACTTTCAATATCAAACTTTATTCAATTTTAAAAGGGTCATAAAACCTACAAAAGAAAAATTATAAACTGATATGCACACTGTTGAATTTCCAACACCACAATGCATTTAAGTTCCAAACATAACTTTAAATTTTAATTTTCAAATGATTTAAAATTTCATTACAATCATGCATAACTGATCTAAAACCCAATGGTAAACAAACAAGAACTTAATTAACTCTAGAATTTTATGACTCTTACTTTCTGATGGTACAAAAAAATAAATAACCCCCCCGATTTGCAAGAAGAAAATAATTCTTCCATTTAGGTACAATTTTTTTTTTTTTTTTTTTTTTACTTTTTACCAAAATTAGAAAAGTTAACCAGATTAATTACCTTTAAATAAATAAAAGAATCATTAGCTAGTGAAAAAAAGGAACAGTAGAATGCAATATTATCATAATGAATAAGACTGATTTATATAGATGCTGAAACTAGGATTGAAAAAAATTTCAGAGAGGATTTTTAATTCACAAAGAAATACTTATGACGCAAGAACACTGAAATTTAACACTGTCATAATGAATAAGACTCATTTATAGAAAAGCTGAAACTGGGATTGAAATAAATTTTAGAGAGGATTTTTAATTCACAAAGAGATACTTATGATGCAGAACAATTGATATATAATATATGCATGTACAGTGCGCGAAAAAAGTATAAGGACAACATTTAATTGCATGAAAATAGGCTTTATTTCCATTTCACCTAAATGAAATTTTTATATTTCTTACTTCTGCTTCATAATTTTGTGATAACACTTAGTATACCACATAAAAAACATAATTTAGCTTCAAAATATTGATTTTACAAAATTTAACATTAAAGGAAATACGGAAAAAATTATAAGGACATGTTCTAAAATACTTACAAAATGTTTCAATAATCAAGAAAACTACCTTTTTTTTCTATCACTTGAGTAAGCCGAGAGGTCATGGATCCTGAAAGATCTTTTAAAATGTCCACAGATATTTTTCCCCAAGCGTCTTTGATAGCGACGACAAGATCTTGTGTACATTGATACTGTGTGCCGTTTTTATAAACTTCTCGGGCTAGAAGTCCCCATAAGTTTTCGATTGGATTAAGATCGGGACTTCTCGCTGGCCAATCAAGTAAATTTACAGAATTAGCTTCAAACCAGAGTTTTGCGCTCTTAGAAACGTGTATCAAAGCATTATCCTGCTGAAAAATATAGTCCCCTGAAGTAATTAGTGGAGCTTCAGGTAACAAACTTTCTCCTAACATATCAACATACCTGTCCGAATTCATTTTACGGTTGATGAATACAATTGGAGTGGTTCCATTTGCCGCAAAAGCGCCCCATACCATAACCGAGCCACCACCATATTGACGCCTGGAAAACACTTCCTTGGTCTTTCGCAGATCATACCAAAAATAACGAAAACCATCAGGTCCATCAAGATTGAACTTTTTTTCGTCCGAAAAAATTACATCAGCTCACTTTTGACCAAGAGAAATGTATTTTTTGGCAAAGTCAACTCTTCTTTTCTTATGATGATTTGTAAGAGGGGGCGTGACACTAATTTCCCATAAGAAACTTGAGGATGTTTACTCAAAACATTTTGAACAGTCCTTGTTGAGCATGGTAAACTCAAATTTTGTCTAACTTCATTTGTGGTTTCTTTTTTCTCGCAAGCTCTCCTTACAATCAATCTTTTTTGTCGACGAGTGAGAATTTCTGGTCTTCCAGTTCGCTTTTTCATACCATACATCCCAGGATTTCTTAGAAAATTATAAACCACCGTTTTAGATCTCTTTATTCTTTTTGAAATTTCCCATCCACTTAATCCACATTCTCGAAAAGCAACAATTTTTCCTTTTTCAGTGTGAGAAAGTTGAGTTCCTTTGGGCATCGTTAAAAATTTCACACTGAAAGTCGCCGAGTGGGAAATTCTTTTCGCAAATGAATCATTTAACTCGGAATTGTCATTTTATGCTTTCAAATATGAAATTTTTTAAATAATTACTGGAGAAAAAGCAATGTCCTTATACTTTTTTCCGTTTTCATTTAGGTTTAAAAATTAAAATTTAAATTTTAGCAGATTTAAAATTGAAAATTTTAATTACTTTACGCATGAAATATTTTAGTTTTACTTCTTTTTTTTTCTGCAAAAATTTGCATACGATTCTGTAAACAAGGCTTCTAGATTTGGCGATTTTTCGCGTGTCCTTATAATTTTTTCGCGCACTGTATGATGCAAGAATAGTAGAGTATAATATTGTCATAATGAATAAGACTCATTTATACAGATGCTGAACCTGGAACTGAAATAAATTCCAGAGAGGATTTTTAATTCACAAAGAGATACTTATGATGCAGAACAATTCAAATAAAATATATACATTTATGATGCGAGAACAGTAGAATATAATATTGTCATAATGAATAAGACTCATTTATAGAGATGCTGAAACTGGTATTGAAATAAATTTCAGTGAGGATTTTTAATTCCCAATAAAATATTTATGATGCAGAACAATTGATATAAAATATATACATTTATGATACGAGAACAGTAGAATATATATATATATATTAAATACAGTAATTTTTGGGATATAAGCCGCGGCTTATATGTGTTTAAAAGTTTAAAATCGGCAACTGCGGCCTATCTGTTGGAGAAAAAAAATATGGACTTTTTTTTCCTTGTAAATATATTTTTAGAAGCGATCTTTATCAAACAAAAGTATATTTCAAAATCAGAAAGCACAACATATGCTATTTTATTTGTTTATTTATTATTATTTTCTGTTCTTTTAGTTTCAACCAGAACTCTTGATATTATTGCACAAAATCAAGCAAACTAGTTCAGTGACCGATTTTCATGGCTATTTTGATGGAGTCCGTAACATTAATTCATCAGCTAATATGTTATTTTATTAAAGTAATTTTTTTTAATACACATCCAGAAAACAAAAATTTTTAATCTTATTAATTTCAAAAGTACAGAATGTACAGTAATTTCAAAGTAAAGAATACGATCTTCTATTAAAACTATATTAAGTGATTTCTGTTAAAACTTTTCTTATCTAATTAATCTTTGAACTTATTTTAACATTCGTTTTGTGAAATTTTCTAGTTTATAATTTTAACTTTTTACATATAAATTTTTTAGAAGAGGTAAAAAACAACAAGCATCTCAAATAATTCTCAAAATCATTCATAATGATGAATTAAAACATTAAAAATGGGGAAGGAATCAGCTGAAAATGTAGTTGGGATGTTATATAAAGCTTATTTTTGACAAGTTTATCTAATATTTTAACTTAATTCATCTAATTAAAAATAGTTGAAAATAATAAGAAAAAAACGTTGTTGTGGAAAATAATTGCAATCGAAAATGTCTGTTTTTTTTTCAACTTTGTACTGTATAAGATTTTATCATTTCATTATTAATGCATTAATATTAATAAAGGAAAAGAAAAATTAAATGCTCAAAAAAAATACATCGATATTTACGATATCGATGTATGTGCAAAGAATTGTTTTTGTAGTAGATTAATCATGGTATAGGCCGTGGCCTATACAGTGGTGCGGCTTATCTCCCGAAAATTACGGTACTTATGCAGGAACAGATAATTAAGTTACATACATTTAGGATGCAAAAATATTTGACTTATATAATATACATTTATGGTGCAAAAAATATTTTATATAAAATACATTCATGATGCAAAAATAGTGAAATATATATTTTTGTATAAAACGTATTCTTTTATTTATTTAAACAATGAAACAAGACTTGCAATAAATTTTGTAGGCTATTAAAGAATTACTTGTATGATGCAAAAACATTTATAGATATATATAAAATACAGATATTTCTAATACAAAAACAGTGGAATTTAAAATAGTAATATATACTGGTGTTTAAAATGTATTCATTTATTTAGTTAAATGAAGCTATATTGCAAGACTTTTGGAAAAGATAAGGATTTTCTTTTGCATCTTAAAACATAAGATGAAAACAGTGAAACTATATAATTTTTATACATTTATGGAATTAAAATAATTTATATTAAATATAGATACATGATTCAAAAACAGTAAAGTATAATTAATACATTTATGTAGTGTAATGGTTAAAGAATTGCGATAAATTTTTAAGAAGTATTTTAAGTAAAAAATTCTGAACATTTTTTGCAATAATCAACAGATGATTTTATAAGAAATATTTATTTACTGATGTTGTCACATTTTTCATGGAACTGTGCCATACGTTTTCCATTGATATTTTCATCAAATTGAAAATATTGTCTTTGACAACAGCAAAAGATATTTACAGTAAATATTGCCTCTTTTATTTTTTGATAAAGTCATTTCTCTCTTCAAATTCTCTGAAGACACAAGACATTAAACATGTTCTTTAATCCGATCAAGTTATCGTGGGTCGTTGGAGACCCAAGCCATTTTTCTTTTGTCTCAAACCTTAGAATCCATATATAGAAGAAATACCTATCCATCGTGTCCATGATTTTTTCCTTAAAAATACCATTTTTTAATTTTATTATGCAATCTGAATTTTTCAAATATCTCAATTTGTTCAAAAGTTATTAATAGAAGACCCATGATAAATTGACAAGGTGCCGAAAAAAAACGATAACCTGATCGGGTTAAATAAATGGTTTTGAAGTGTATCATTACAGTAAGTCAAAACCTCAGGATTCTAGTTACGAGCTAACGAAAGGGCAAATGCAATTGCAAGTACTCCACAATCATTTAGTTCCTGAACTTGCACTGCCTTCCTATATACAAATATTTTTCCGCTAGCTGTGTTATGCAGAAGTGAAGCAATCTGATTTTGGAACGATTTAGATTATGACAGTCCCATACAGTCGTAAAGTTCCACACTATCATGTTTTATAATTCAAACTAGCGAGCTTCGCCCGCTAGCGGGTCAGTATTTTCAAATGAATCACTAAAATTAATGAATCACTAACAGTAACTTTTAGTGTTAAGAAAAGATATAAAAAAAAATCATTTCTCATTGGGTAAAAAGTCGGCCCGGGTCCCCACTGCCTTCGGTAGCGCAGTCCCGTGCGCGCTGCGCGCTCGTATTCCTTCCCTCACCCTTCGTGGCTTCTAAAAAAAAAAAAAAAAAAAAAAAAAAATTGGATCGGGTAAAATCTCCCATCGGTAAAATCTCCCACAAATGCGCGCTGCGTGCGCACGTGTGGAGGTATTGTTAGCAAATTTGAAAAAACAAATTTTGCTCAAGAATAGTTTGCAGAGTAAATAGAATACACAGTAAAAGCTACTGAAAAATTGACAGCTAAAGTGTTCAAAAGTAATATAACTTTGTTATGAAATAAAGAGAACAGTTTAAAAACTAACAACTTTTATTAAATTCCATATCTTAACAACTTGTAAACGATTTCAACAATGTTATTAAATTCAACAATTAGTAAACAATATCAACAATATTAACATTAACTTAATTATATCTTATATTTATCCTTAGGCAACCAGAATAAAGATTAGCCAGCAATCCTTATAAAAATATCAAAAAAAAACCTTCAACAATCATTTAAACTTTAGCAAAACTTAACCTTAATATATGTAAATTTAATTTCAAAAACTTAACAACAAACCATCCAACTGCTATAAATCTATTTAACTTCAACTTTAAATAAATTATGTGAAACTTAACAAATACCAACATTTCTAATTTATCTGAAACTTAATAGGAAAACTTAACCGACTTAAATTATTTCAAACTTAATAAAACACCAACTGCCATAGTTTCAACATTAATAGACTATATATATAAACGTTAAACACAACGACATAACCAACGGCGATATAATTTAAAGGTATTAACAACAACAAAAACTCAACAAGTTTCATAATCAACGGCAATATAATTTAAAGATATTAACTACAACAAAAATTCAACAAGTTTCAACAGTAATGTACTTTTCAAACGTAACAACTTATCAGAAAAAACGATGTCGGCCTAACGGCTGACAAACAGCATTATACCACACTTAACTATGGAAAAACAACTCACGTAAACATACGACGATAACTGCCGATTTCAAGAAAACATCACCAGAGCCCAGACGAGAGGAGATAATGGAGAGGCAATAAACATCCTTTAATTCAATATTGTCACGGCATTTTTAAACTTATAACGCCCACAAATATACTACGAGCCATCGACTATTACCATGCTGCATTCAAAACAAAATAAAACAGGGAAACTGATGCAATGAGAAGTGCACCTCCTTGTCTATAAATAGAGCCCGGCGGATCTCAACACCTGGCCAATGAAAACTAGCGGTAACAGCCGAACGCCACGCCATCTATTAGCGGTGATGGATACTACTCCAGATAGACAAGTAAAGCCTGAAAGTGTTGCGTGGATGCCGGTAACTACGAACTTCTGTTGATCGTGCTCTCCTGGAGAAATGTAAACAATACCTCCAAAAAAAAAATAAGCTCTGTATTAAAGGTGAGTAATAGGGCTTTAAACATTAATTATAGTATGATTATGATTACCCAATTTTTATGCATAATAAAAAGGCAATTTTTCCACATGTAAACAATGCTTTACATGCAACAACCTAAAATTTATTTCCTATGTTAATCAAGCCTAACACTTTATTTTACTATTTTTGCTTAACAATTTCTTTATATAAAAATTATAAATCTGTCCAAAAAAAACAACATGGAAATAATTTGACATCAGGTATACGTGCGCTGCACGCACATATTCCTACTCAAGTCAAAATTTTATTCTTAAGAAAATTTAAAAAATCATTTCTCATCGGGTAAAAATTCGGACCGGGTCCCTGATGTCAAATTATTTCCATGTTGTTTTTTTTTGGATAGTTTTATAAAGAATTTGTTAAGCAAAAATAGTAAAATAAAGTGTTAGGCTTGTTTAACATAGGAAATAAATTTTAGGCTGTTGCATAAAAAGCATTGTTTACATGTGGAAAAATTGTCTTTTTATTATGTATAAAATTGGGTAATCATACTATAGTTAAAAATGTTTAAAACCCTATTACTCACCTTTAATACAGAGCTTATCCTTTTTTTGGAGGTATTGTTTACATTTCTCCAGGAGAGCACGATCAACGGAAGTTCGTAGTTACCGGCATCCACGCAACACTTGCAAGCTTTACTTGTCTATCTGGAGTAGTATCCATCGCCGCTAATAGATGGCGTGGCGTTCGGCTGTTACCGCGAGTTTTCATTGGCCAGGTGCTGAGATCCGCCGGGCTCTATTTATAGACAAGGAGGTGAACTACGCATTGCATCAGTTTCCCTGTTTTATTTTGTTTTGAATGCAGCATGGTAATAGTCGATGGCTCTTAGTATTTTTGTGGGTGTCAAAAGTTTAGAAATGCCGTGACAATATTGAATTAAAGGATGTTTCTTGCCTCTCCATTATCTCCTCTCGTCTGGGCTCTGGTAATGTTTTCTTGACATCGGCAGTTATCGTCGTATGTTTACGTGAGTTGTTTTTCCATAGTTAAGTGTGGTATAATGCTGTTTGTCAGCCGTTAGGCCGACATCGTTTTCCTGATAAATTGTTAACTTGTTGAATTTTTGTTGTAGTTAATATCTTTGAATTATATTGCCGTTGATTATGAAACTTGTTGAGTTTTTGTTGTTGTTAATACCTTTAAATTATATCGCCGTTGGTTATGTCGTTGTGTTTAACGTTTATATATATAGTCTATTAATGTTGAAAATATGGCAGTTGGTGTTTTATTAAGTTTTAAATGGTTTAAGTTTATTAAGTTTTCCCTATTAAATTTCAGATAAATTAGAAATGTTGGTATTTGTTAAGTTTAATATAATTTATTTAAAGTTGAAGTTAAATAGATTTATAGCAGTTGGATGGTTTGTAGTTAAGTTTTTGAAATTTAAATTTACATTTGTTAAAGTTAGGTTTTTGCTAAAATTTAAATGATTGTTATAAAGATTGCTGGTTAATCTTTATTCTGGTTGCCTAAGGATAAATACAAAATATAATTAAGTTAATGTTAATATTGTTGATATTGTTTATTAATTGTTGAATTTAATAACATTGTTGAAATTGTTTACAAGTTGTTAAGATATGGAGTTTAATAAAAGTTGTTAGTTTTTAAACTGTTCTCTTTATTTCATAACAAAGTTATATTATTTTTGAACACTTTAGCTGTCAATTTTTCAGTAGCTTTTACTGTGCATTCTATTTGCTCTGCAAACTATTCTTGAGCAAAATTTGTTTTTCAAATTTGCTAACAGTCCCCACTGCCTTCCGCAGCGCAGACCCATGCGCGCGCACGTGTGAAGGTATATGTGCGCTGCACGCACGTATTCCTTCCCTGACCCTTCGTTCCTGAAAAAAAAAATTCTGATCGGGTAAAAACTCCCACCGGGTCCCCACTGCCTCAGGCAGCGCAGACCCATGCGCGCGCACGTTGTTATCCAAACTTACTGGATATCTAAAGTTAGCAGAGGTTAAAAAAAACAATTTTCCATCTAAAAAAACTTACAATGGAAAGTGTGATTTGAATTTGACTTGGATGAAAATTTAAGTGTATGACACGATTGAAGACAAGATAAATTTACGTTATAATTTCAGTTTTATTAAAAACTTTAAACAAAATATAAATTTAACAACAACAGTAATAAAATTAATAAAAGTTAACAGTATATTAAATTACTACTTATTCAACCCAGCTCAAGTGCTTTTATCAAACGTCAAAAACACTTTACCATGGCCCAGAAAAACCAAAAATAGAAATTAACACTGAGGAAGGCATTAGCAAACATTTAACATAAACGAAAATAAACACCAGCAGAGTAAAATCATATTAAAAGACAATTTACATCGTCCAAAAGCTGACGTGACACAAAACTAAATGTGAGCCATACCACATGCATAATCAGCGATATTTATAGTAAAACAACAACCGGCAAAGACAACGCCTACATCCGGGAATCAATAATCTTATGCGAGGATGATACAAGGAACGTCGGAACGAGTTCACCATCTGCTGAAAATTCCAGTAATTAAATATTCCATACTAAAGTATAGCTCTAAGAAGAGTGATCAACCAAGCATTCCAGGCTAAAGTATAGCTCTGAGAAACAGGATCAACTAAGCATTCCAGGCTAAAGTATAGCTCTAAGAAATGTGATCAACTAAGCATTCCAGGCTAAAGTATAGCTCTAATAAGCGTGATCAACTTTAAAAAGTAAACAAATGAGAAAAATTACTTTAAGATATTGAACTTCTATTAAAGACTTATTTAACTGATTAAATTGATAAAGGTAAGTTTTAAAAGGAGATTTATATAAGAAATAAAGTTTATATTTAGAGATTTAAGTTAACAAGAAGTATTTAAAATAAAGATATTGTTATTATATGTAACACTGTTAATAGTAAACCTATAGTTTGCCGTTTTTTCTTATCGTTATGCTAATTAAATATATTAAAAATTAATCACTCTTAAAATAAAGCTTAAAGGGAAAAAAAACGTTAGTTGGAAAAAAAATTAAACACTTATTAAAAATCCTAATTTCCTTTTAATATATTTTCTACTTACCAGGAAAAATAAATATATCGTTCAATGAAATGCTATATTAAAGAGCTTTCAAATTTAAATCATCCATCTTAATTTTTCAAACGCGAAACGTAAACAATAGCTAACCTTCCGGAAGTTCCGACTGAGCCAAGTTTCAAAAATTTGCATAAAACATCTCTAAGAACGATAGCCGAAGACTACGCACGCGCCGCGTCGCGCCGGCACTTGCCCCAACGTACATCCGGAAGATCACTTCGTTTCTCCCGCGAAGCTATAAATAGCGAACGGTGATGGTAGTGGGTGTTCGCGGTTGCCTTTGCGGTTGCTTTTACCTTTGCTCTTGCCCCTGCCATTGTTCATTTTTCGCCGATGCCGGCTTCATAAGATGTCGCCGTAATATGTGGCGTTTATTTTTTATATTCAAATAAAATCTTTTCATTTTTAGTTAGTTATAACTCACGTTAATCCTTTTTTTGTGAGTTCGAAATTTAAATGAAATTTATAGGTGTTCATATCGCGACAATAACAAGTGGAAACAAGAACGTCACGTCTTCTACATAAGTGTCACCAGCTTCTTTCTAATGGCACGTAGTAGTTCCTTCTGCAACCTATATGGGAAATAAAAAGATGTTAAATATTGTCTTCGTACTCACCTTGTTTGTCATCCAGCATCTGCTTTGGTATGTTTGTTATATATAAAAAGTATTTGTCTACTTCAATTATCTTATTGTTATTTATATAAACTTATTGTTATATTTATATAAACTTTTTTTGAATTTATTGTTTCAATTAAAACACAAATTAAATTAAAATTTGTTATGGTCATTTATTTAACAATTTCTACATATTTATCTTTCAGCATATTTACTTACTCTAGCTTCCATTTTATCAAATTCATTTAATTAACTTTAAATGTTGTTAAGCTGGTGTTTATGTCTAGAGTAGGCTCCTCTGCTAATTCACTTAGCCTTGGATCTACTTCACACCAGCTAACAAGAGAAATAAAAAGTGGTTATGGGCCTTTCCTTTTTCAGCATGTAAATATGCTGGCCCTTTCATAAATTAATGTTTTTCTGTTTTGTTTGAAAAATAAATTGAAAGTTAAATTTTTTGCATTTATAGTAAATTTTTGAAACAAGAAATTGTTTGAATTTAGATTAAATGTTGTTTAATGTTAATAAATGAAAATCTTGAATGTTTTGTTTAATTTAAGTAATAATGACCATTTTTTTGCATATTGTTGAGGGAATATTGTAAAATTTTTTTTCAGTAAAGTAAAAAAAAAAAAACTTTTTGAAATTTCATATATATATATTTGAATAAATTTTCAAGTAGTAAATGAATTTACCGAATGTTTAATTCGGGGGGGCAAAGGTTTTTATAAGAAAAATTGTGATATTTTTGATATATTATATTTTTAAATTGTTTGAACCATAATTATACAATTTTTTTTTACTCAAAAATGGCTGTCAACAATTTACATTCTATTCCCAAACTGAATGCGATTAATTTCGAGGAATGGAGGAGTGACATTAAATTTGTTCTTCTTGACCGGGGACTCTGGGACATAGTTGTTGGTACGGAAACAGCCCCAGTTTTGGCTGATGACAGAAGCAATGCTTCTGCTGTTAATAAATTTAAGTCTAGGGCTAATGCTGCTTTGGCTGTCTTATACTTAAATATAGAAACTGAGTATAGGAAAATTGTAGAAAACGAGGATGACCCCGTAAAGGCATGGAATTTAATTAACAAAAGTTTTGTTCCAGATACTCGTGCACAGCACATGAGTTTATTTTCTGAGCTGTGTGATTGCAAAATATTGCCTGGTGAGGGTGTAAATGTCTTTGCGTCCCGGGTCATGAGGATATTTAAACAAATAGAAAATTCTAAGGGGGGACTGACGGAAATTTTTGCATCTTATCAATTGTTACGTTATCTCCCATCATATTTCGACGGTATCGTTCAAAACATACTAAGATGGGAAGATGATAAATTTACATTCAATGAAATTGTAACTTGCTTGGTAGCCGAGGAAACTAGGCTAAATTTAAGAAATAAAGATAATGAATTAAGTAAAGCTAAAATTTCTGCTCAGTTTTCTCATCTAAATGATACAGGTAAAAATAAGCTTCTAAAACAAAAATTAATTTGTACATTTTGTCATAAGAACGGCCATGCTAGACAAAATTGTTTTTCTCTCAATAGAAGTAGAAATGTTGACTTTAAACCCTCTTTTCAAAACCAAAACTTACCTTCTCAGAATTTCAATCCTAAGAAATCCTTCCAATCAAGAGGTAGGCAGAGTCGAAAAAAATCTTCATATCAATCTAGATCAAATTCTAAGACCCGTAATAGTAGTAGGGATTCAAATTCATCTTACTACATTACTGAGGCCAGTTTAGCTCAGCAAACAAATGAATCAGATTGGGTATTCGATTCTGCCGCGTCTCATCATTTTAGTAAAGACCGTGAACTTTTCACATCATTTAAACCTCAACAAAATGAAGAAATGGCTGTAGCCATGGAAGGCATCACTTTGCCAATCGAAGGAAAAGGAGACATTAAATTGCGTTTTGGCCAAAGAAATTTTACTTTAAAGGGAGTGATGTATTCATCAAAGCTTAGGAGAAACCTTATATCAGGGCCACAACTTGACAAAGAAGGTCTACAGTTTATTGGGGGAAGAGGCGAAGTCAAAATTACGTCCAATGATAATATAATGTTCAGAGCAAAATTAAAAAGTGGTGTTTATCGTGTCCAAGCAAAAATCCCAAAATCTATAAAACAACATGTAACTTTCGAAGCCTCCACAACATCTTCAAAAGAACAGGAAGTTCTAAACCTGTGGCATAAGAGATGCGCTCATGTAAATCCTCAAACTTTGACGCATACAAGTAATAAGAGGGGTGCAAAGGGATTACCATTCTTAAAGGGACATACAGAATTTTTTTGTGAAGATTGCAGGTTGAATAAATTTAAACGCACTTCATTTAAATACAGAAACTTTGTTCGATCCAAGAGACCCTTAGAACTGTTATATACAGATGTTTGGGGACCATGTCAAGTAAGAGGCAAACATGGAGAACGATATTTTCTATCAATCATGGACGATTATTCCCGTAAAGTATTCATTTATCCTATAGTCCAAAAATCTGAAGTAGCTGAAACCTTAATTAATCACATCAAAAGGGCAGAAAGATTTATAGGTAAACCTTTAATAGCTATCCGCTCAGATAATGGAACAGAGTTTGTCAACAAAGAATTTTCAACATTTTGTCAGGAAAAAGGCATCAAACATGAACTAACAAACACGTTCACTCCAGAACAAAATGGTGCTATTGAACGTTATAACCAAACTGTTATTAATGGAGCCCGTACATCATTATATGAAAGTGGTTTAGACTTTTGTTTTTGGCCAGAAGCCGTTTCACATTTCAATTATGCCTGGAACAGACTATGCCATAAAGATTTTGAAAAATCACCATTTGAATTGTACGGTGGAAGAAAACCATCAATCAGACACCTTAAACCATTTGGATGTGTAGCTTATGTAGGACTGGCAAAACAAAGAAGACAGAAACTGGATCCAAAAGCTGTGAAAGGTTATCTAGTTGGATATGCACACCATACAAGAGGATACCGTATTTGGATCCCAGAGCAAAATAAAATAGTAGAATCTTTAAATGTGACATTTAAAGAAGATCGTTTGTTCAAAACAGAAGCAAGTGGAGCAGTGCTGGGCACCATCAACCAGCATTACACAATTCAAGATGTATTTCCAAAGGATAGTGACGATGATTCTGATGAAGAGGCTGTTGACGAAACTCCTGAAATAGGGTCCAGCGTACCGTCTGAATTATCTGACACTGAGGAATCCTCAGATGATGAAAAACCTGTTCAATCATCTCAATTAAAAAACATAAAGTTTGAAAGAAAACAAGTTTTAAGAGGAGATAAATCCAGAACAGACGTATACTACTATCCCGAAAATACAAGAACAAGACTAAGATCCCATAGAGACATTAGAAAATATTGCCAAGAAAACAAAATCAAGTATGACCCCACTAAATTTTCATTCACTCCAATAGAAGAATCTGACTCAGACACAAGTGCCAATTTTTGTCATAATTCCTCTTGACTAGAATTAATTATACCAAGAACTTTCAAACAAGCCCAAAAATCAGACCAATTTCAAGAATGGCTAGAAGCAATGAAAACCGAAATAAAAACCATCCAAGAACGAAAGGTTTGGCATCTTGTAGAACCTCCGCAAAATAAGCAAATAATTGGATGTCGTTGGGTATATGCAATAAAACGAGATGAAGAAGGTCGAATTGCTAAATTCAAGGCAAGGCTTGTAGCTCAAGGTTACGCTCAAGTAAAAGGCGAGAGTTATGAAGAAACTTTTAGTCCTGTTATAAACTTCGATCTAATTCGTTTTTTCTTTTCACTTTTGGTAGTGCAACACAAGTGGAATCACGTACAATGTGATGTCACTGGCGCATACCTATATGCTCCGCTAGAAGATGAAATATACATGCAGCAACCACCTGGTTTTATTAAACAAGGAGAAGAGAAGTTAGTTTGCAAGCTCGACAAAGCTCTCTATGGCCTTCACCAAAGTGGACGAGCATGGTTTTACGAAATTGACAGAGTTTTATCAAATATCGGTTTTATTAAATTTACTTCTTGCAACTGTGTTTATACATTCAAATTTCAAGTTATCCTATTATTATATGTTGATGACATGGTTTTATTTGGTAAAAGTAAAATGTTTTTAGAGGAAGCCATTAATGTTTTAAAACAAAAATTCAAATTAAAAATTTTGGGAAGGACAAAGAAACTACTTGGAGTAGAATTTGTTGAAATTGACTCAAAGCTATTCATTCATCAAGAAAGCTATATTCAAGAAATATGCAGTCGTTTTAATAATTTTAACCTTCCAATTTCATCCTTACCAATCAGCAAAGGCTGTATTTACTCAAAATCAAGCTGTCCTCAAACCGAAGAAGAAACCAAAGAAATGACAAAGTATCCATATCGCAATATTCTAGGGTGTTTATCATATTTATCTAACAGAACAAGACCTGATATAGCATATGCCGTCAATATCTATAGCCAATTCCAATCGAATCCAGGAATTCATCACTGGAATGGGTTGATCAAACTACTGGGATATGTAAAGAAAACCAGCCAATTAAAATTAAAACTTTCATGTGCTGATTCACAGATCATAGCCTACACAGACGCCGACTTTGCTTCAAATCGTGATGATCGGACATCCATAGGTGGACAAATAGTATTTCTAGATAGTAGCCCCATCAGTTGGAGGACCTTTAAAGAGAAGGCTGTTAGTTTATCCACTATGGAATCTGAGTTCATTGCCGCTACAGAAGCAGCAAAAGAAATTGTCTGGCTAGATCGAATTCTAGAAGAATGCCAAAACATGAAGATTATAAAAAATAAGAAAATCTCAAAATTACTAATTGACAATATGGCTGCTATAGACTTTATTAAATCTCCTATAGAGAACAATAGAAGCAAACATATAGAGGTCAAACTATATTTTATTAGAGATCTTGTTATCAAAAATATTTTTGAATTAGTTTTCATTCGTAGCAAATTAAATTTGGCTGACATATTTACTAAGCCACAAACTAAATTTGAATTACAAAAATTTGTGAAAAATCTTTTCTTCGAAAATGTGTCAAAAGTTAATCTTAAATTTTCAATTTCAAATTTTTCTATGAATTTATAAAATTTAAAAATGTAAATTTTCTAAAATTTTTTTTTATGAATTCAAATCCTTAATGAATTCAAATTTTTTTTTAAGAATTCAAAATTTATGAATTCAAAAATTTAAACTTTTCTATGAATTCAAATGTTTCCTTGAATTCGAGAAAAAAAAAATTCAAATTTTGCAAGTTAAGCAAAATCTTTCCAGGTTTAGGCTGGAAGTTTTTTTTTGAGAATTTCAATTCTCATTCTCTTTTGACAGTAAGTCAATTTTTTTTTCCAATTGCTCACAGCAATTTTTCTCTCTCTCTCTCTCCTCTCCATTCCCGAAATAATCCATTCTGTTCTTTTTGTTAAATATTTGTATATAATTTATACTTTTATATTGTAAGGAAGAATTGTGTTTATACATATATTTATAATATTGAATGTGATTATACTCATGTTATATTTGTTGTTAAACTTATTATACAAATAATCCATTTTATGAATTTCTTTTCTACAGTTTTTTTTTAAAGAGCATGTTAAAAATCTTTTCAAAACTGGAAGAGAGGTTTGAGTAAACAGGTATATGTTATTTGTGTTTCAAAAACAAATTGTTTTGTAAATCACCTCTATCCAGATATTGATCTCTGTTGCTGTGCAGCTGAAGATTAAACCTAATTGTTTTTTTTAGTTCTGAAGAAACTGTTAAACTGATTAGTCACAGTCGTATGATTATACAATTTGTGCAAAGTTTTGCTGGATGTTTTTTTATTAACTTTTTTAAGGGTAAAAGTGCAAACGATAAGAGGGGGGGCCTTGTTAATAGTAAACCTATAGTTTGCCGTTTTTTCTTATCGTTATGCTAATTAAATATATTAAAAATTAATCACTCTTAAAATAAAGCTTAAAGGGAAAAAAAACGTTAGTTGGAAAAAAAATTAAACACTTATTAAAAATCCTAATTTCCTTTTAATATATTTTCTACTTACCAGGAAAAATAAATATATCGTTCAATGAAATGCTATATTAAAGAGCTTTCAAATTTAAATCATCCATCTTAATTTTTCAAACGCGAAACGTAAACAATAGCTAACCTTCCGGAAGTTCCGACTGAGCCAAGTTTCAAAAATTTGCATAAAACATCTCTAAGAACGATAGCCGAAGACTACGCACGCGCCGCGTCGCGCCGGCACTTGCCCCAACGTACATCCGGAAGATCACTTCGTTTCTCCCGCAAAGCTATAAATAGCGAACGGCGATGGTAGTGGGTGTTCGCGGTTGCCTTTGCGGTTGCTTTTACCTTTGCTCTTGCCCCTGCCATTGTTCATTTTTCGCCGATGCCGGCTTCATAAGATGTCGCCGTAATATGTGGCGTTTATTTTTTATATTCAAATAAAATCTTTTCATTTTTAGTTAGTTATAACTCACGTTAATCCTTTTTTTGTGAGTTCGAAATTTAAATGAAATTTATAGGTGTTCATATCGCGACAATAACAAGTGGAAACAAGAACGTCACGTCTTCTACATAAGTGTCACCAGCTTCTTTCTAATGGCACGTAGTAGTTCCTTCTGCAACCTATATGGGAAATAAAAAGATGTTAAATATTGTCTTCGTACTCACCTTGTTTGTCATCCAGCATCTGCTTTGGTATGTTTGTTATATATAAAAAGTATTTGTCTACTTCAATTATCTTATTGTTATTTATATAAACTTATTGTTATATTTATATAAACTTTTTTTGAATTTATTGTTTCAATTAAAACACAAATTAAATTAAAATTTGTTATGGTCATTTATTTAACAATTTCTACATATTTATCTTTCAGCATATTTACTTACTCTAGCTTCCATTTTATCAAATTCATTTAATTAACTTTAAATGTTGTTAAGCTGGTGTTTATGTCTAGAGTAGGCTCCTCTGCTAATTCACTTAGCCTTGGATCTACTTCACACCAGCTAACAAACACACGTGTAAAGGTATACGTGCGCTGCGCGCACATATTCCTTCAAGTCAAAATTTTATTCTTAAGAAAATTTAAAAAATCATTTGTCATCGGGTACAAATTCGGACCGGGTCCCCACTGCCTTCGGCAGCGCAGTCCTGTGAGTTCTGCACACGCACAAAATAGGAGATACGTGCACGGTGCATGCCTATTTCTTCCCCCACCCTTTCATGCCCTCTTAATTAACCTACGTATACCAATTTTGAACGATCTAACTCAATTGGCTGAGATGCAAAAGAAAACGTAATCAGGACACCTCAAAACGTGTAAATCTGGTGAAAACCTTCGATAATTTAAAAGAACTTTAAAATATCTTTTGAATGATGCATTAAAAATAATTTAATCATAATTAGAAATTGAAAATTGAAATTTTAAAATATTACAGCGCCATCTGGCGGTACAAATTTCTGTATTCCACTGTTCGATTCCAAATCAAAAAAGCTTTCTAATGATGTATTACTCATGAAATTATTTTAATTTGTAGCTGAGAAACAAAAGAAAACTAATTCAGGACACCTCAAAACGTGTAAATCGGGTGAAATCTCGCACACAGTATACACCTATTTCTTCCCCACCCTTTCAGCCCCTCCTAATTAATCTACGTATACCAATTTTGAACGGTCTAACTCAATTAGTTGAGATGCAAAAGAAAACCTAATCAGGAGACCTCAAAACGTGTAAATCAGGTGAAAACTTTCGATAATATAAAAAAAACATTAAAATATCTTTCAAATGATATATTAAAAATAATTTAATCATAATTAGAAATTGAAATTTAAAATATTAAAGCGCCACCTTGCGGTAGAAATTTCTGTAATGTTCAGTTCGATTCCAAATCAACAAAGCTTTCTAATGATGTATTACTTATGAAATTATTTTAATTAGTAGCTGAGATACAAAAGAAGACTGATGCGGGAGACCTCAAAACGTGCAAATCTGGTGAAAACTTTCGATAATATAAAAGAACTTTAAAATATCTTTCGAATGATGTATTAAAAATAATTTAATTATAATTAGAAATTGAAATACGCTTTTTTGAATAAAATTTAATTTGGAATTAAAATGTAAACCTTTTGTTTATTGACGAAAATCAATGCAATTTGAACTGCTAGTTTATTTTATGGTTTTAAGATTGTATACCAAGTGACGTGTGCGAATTCTAAAAATTCAAGAAAATAGAAATGTGCAATTCTTTATTCCAGTTAAAATATATCCGATTATCAACGGCAGGTGTTTTTTTTTTTTTTTTCCTTCTTCTTCGTTTTTGTCGAGAAAGCAGAAATCTCTCTTCCTTGAAGTGGTTCCCATGGAAACAACAAACGGCAATGAATTCTGAAAATCACTACGGTAGGAAGACCGCGTGTTCAATTCAGTGGGTTTAAAGCGTGAAATTAAAAAATTTATAACTCATTCAGTTTTTAAAATTTTCTCTCAATCTTTTGGGAATTCAAATGTTTAAGCAAGATCTATATACAAAAAAAAAAAGAAATGATTTATCTCTAAACGCTTTTGAGTTATAAAATGTTTTGCGAAAAAATCAATGTTTCGTAAAATCTAAAAATATGGATCGCTAATCCGTATTTTGTAAAAATATTTATATGGTTCGAAAGAGGATTAAATGGCCTTTCTTTATATACCAGCTGTTAAGAAATGGAGGAATACTCGGTCGTACAGGTCATTTGAAAAAAAATGACCGCGAAAAAGAGAAATTTTCGACCCTTTTTAAATTTTTTTTTAAAAATATAAAAAATCCGTATTTAAAATTAAAAATTGTACCGTAAGAATCGGTAATAAATGCTCTTTCTTTTGGTACAAGTGTATTTTCGATACGTCGAACCGTTCAAACAGGATCGCTTTACAAAACCCCCCGAAATTTTCTCTCTTTGCTTTTTCTTTCGAGGTAGGCTGTTCCGTAACAAAATGTCCGTCGCCCGCGATTTCGAATCGTTTTTTCGTTAGACAATGGTCGACATTTTAATTAATATCTCCGCTAATTAGGGTCGCATCGTTTAGCAAATTAGATAACCCAGATCTGCGATAAATTCTCTGTCCATCGGTACCTGTTCGAAGTCCGTGCGACCGTTAGCGGCCGAGCTTTTGCTGCGACAGACACACGCGTACAGATTTTAATAATATAATGAGATGGTAACCCATTGGTCAACACCATTATGGAGGATTTGAATACCACTTGTTTGTTTTTTAAATTGTAATGCTTGGCCTAAAATGGTGTCCTGAAATCCGGTCTTTTGATTTTCCTGAACCTGAATTATTTTTTGAGCATAGTTGATTACTGTATCATTTAATTGGGTTCCAGGCTTCCATTGTTCTTCAATAACTAATGCAGGTATTTTCCATGTTTCTGGCTTTAATTTCTTTTTTGGAGTGGATAGAGAAGATCTAGATGTTGTTACCTCCACAGAATGAGTATAATTTTGAATTAATTTTTTGATAAGATTTTTATGAAATTCTGTGGTATTGTTTGGTGCTTTACCAAAAGATGAATTTTTGCTGTCATTTACGCTTAATAAAGTGTAGAGCAAATTGACTTCATTTTCTTTAGCATCAGCTGCATGGCCAAAACGTAAATTTTTTTTTTTTGCACTGGCTTTGGGAGTACTGCATATTGGGGGATAGTTGTTTTTAATTTGTTGTCGTTGTTAGAGGAATCTGATTTGGCTTCATCCTTAGTGGCATGTAAAGTTGCATCTTCATATAAACTTTGCAGCTCGTTTTTTATTTTCCTTCTAATAGCCAAATATCAGATTGCAATAATCGTATTGTCGAATTACATTCTGCAATTAATTTGTTTTTCTTGCTTTTCCTAGTAGCAAGTTTTGCATACTCTTGTTCAGGACAGATTGACAGGTTGTTTGGCTCATAATCTTCCATTAATTTTTTTTGTCACAGATTGATTTTGATTGTATATTAACAGCACTTTCATCAATTTGATATATCTAATTTTTAAGTACTATTGGGCCAATGTTGAAATCAGGTACTTTTTTAGTTATTAATATCTTATGCTTGCATATAAATTTATTTTTTGCAAAATATTTGCATGTACAGGTGGGGGTATCATTGCAATGCACTTGATATGATAAACTTTTATTAGACAGTGAGGATACTGCAAATGATGTTTCACCAAGTTTCTTAACTACAACCTGATCGGTGTTCTTGTCATCCAGCAAATCAAATATTTTTTTACATAATCAATGGCCCACTTGACCTATTATGCAGAAATTCCGGTATATTTTCAGCATACTTTTTGTGCATGCTTATCATATGAATATTTTGATTCACATACAATTTGAATTTGTCTGGAAGAAAATTATTCACTATGATGTTCATCATTTCCGACAGAGAACAATTTTTGTTCTCCATCAAGTAATGATATTTCAGTTCTTCACTTATACGTTCAATTCCATTATTAGTGTGGTAAAGCAGGCCTGGGGGTCTAAAAGCCAAAGTCCAACGTTTAATTTCTGGAAACCAAGTTCTTTCAAAATAATTTTTTAGAGGTGTATCCTCATAATGCTTCAAGTTTTTCATATCTTCAACTGCTTCTTGAAGGAATTCCTCAGTTGGAGCATTAGCTACTGCTCGTAAGTTTTTTCAGAGCTTCTTCACTTGGTACAGAACTATTGCTGGCTTTATAGCACGAACGTGTCCGTGCCTGCTCATGATGAAACGTGCATATGAACACATTAATTCTAGGAAACACAGACTCCAAAGCTAGGATCTCCTCCATGGCAAAATCAACCATTCCAAACTTTGGATTAATTTCTGGGTTCCATTGTTTTATCATTGTCAGTGCTTTAAAATTGCCTGTTGCGTTTCGTACTGCGTAATTATAACGGCTACAGGCTGATAACCAATATTTGTTTTAACAGCGAGAAAGTAAAGTGGTAAGGCCCATTTGCAAGTTTTGTATGTGGCATCAAGTAAAACACCATCTTTACCATATCTGTTATACGGATATTTCATTTGTTTGCTTAAACAACAAATGGTTGCTTGATGTTTTTTTCCATTTAATTTCTTCCTTGCATTCGTCATCACTTTCAATTTGTGGATTACATATTTCATTATTAGTTTGTGCCAGTATGCATGGACGAAAATATATCCCAGAACCTAATTTATCTAATCTATCTTGCTCCATCTGATTTCTTGCTTAGCTGTATTTATAATGTTTCTAATTGAGCCTCTAGGAGGGTAAAACCGGCTTCTCAATCTGTCAGTTTCTCCTAGTTCCTTACTGACATATTCTTCTACAAGTGCTGTTATTACAGAGATATTTCTTTCGCCATCAGAGACTAGTTCTTTAATTTTTAAACGAACTTTTGGATCTACCATTTCTGTTACTGCAGCAGTCAAATCAACAATTTGGTTTTTATGGCTTGTCTCTTCAGGAAGATTGAATGTGTAAGTATTTTCGCCCGCAATCTCTTCTCCTTTTTCTACTTTAATTTTATAATTTCTACCATTCTAGTTTTCTCCCATTTCGTTAGTTTCATAACCTTTAAAGAAAAAAAAAAAATATGTTTACTATCAAATAGAAATATTATTAAACAACTGTCAAATTTCGTGGTGTCGGAAGAACTGATAATAATATTGAAGACAAATTTTCTCAAAATGATTTTACTAATTTATAATTAATTTACATCTAAAAAATTCAAAATCTGGGTAATTATGAAATTTACAAATCAAGTAATGTCAACGAAAAGCCAAATATTTGGCAAAATGTTCGTCATGAACAATAATTGACGATGAACAAAATTGAAATTCAAAAAATTGTGATGCATCTTTTTTTTTTTGTTTTAATTGGGAAAAATACTTATGGTTTCATGATTTTTCTACTTTTAATCATAATTGTTATAAATTAGAAACTATATTCGTAGCTTTAAACATGGTTTTATTTTTTATAAATAAAAAAATAAAAAAATGTATTTCTTAAATTCATTCTCAATACTTTATTAATTGGAATACTCAAAAAAAAAAAAAAAAACTTCTTAATGTAATAAATATTTTCTTTTAAATTAATAATTTAATTTAATTAAAAACGTATAGAATATATATATATACATATATTTTTTTTATTGAAAATATTACAAAACTCCCTTGCCGGACTCGATCTGAGGACCTTCGTATCCGAAGTCAAGCATGCTAGTACTGCACCAAGAGGATAAAATGAAAATCCCGAAAGTTCTTGGCCAAAACAATGCATAGATAAGTTTCCTTAAGAAAATTGATTTTTTTAAGGTTAAGTGAAAACAATTTCCTTGTAAAACTTTCATCTATTTTTTAAAGAATAAATTCCACACTATGCTGCGTGTTTTGTTGGCTTTTAAAGAAATAACTAAAACTAATAGGGGCCATATCTCACCCCCATGGGAGTTGTTGCAGCAAATTTGTACAGTACCCAATGTTTTCGACCATGCTCTTTAATTTAAGCGTGGTTTGGTTTCAATAGCAATTTTACTGATTCATACTTCCCTTGTTAGTACTGTACTGGTATATTTCATATTAAATTGATCATCTAAACCAATGTAATATAGCTTAGGAAAAAGGAAGCATCAAGCTGAAGATATAGTATTTAATTGAGACACGCTATTTTAAACTTTTCATAACTATAAACCTTGGAATCTCTTTTTTCTATGTCTCCTAATCTGATACAGATTGGTATCTTTTCCCTGATGGCAAGCATACACCCTGTGTCCAATATAATAATATGGAATGTCATCATACCAGCGAATTTTCATATTTTCTGTAGGTGTAACTGAAAATAAATATATAATATTAATTACTTATATGAATAGATAAGAGTTACTGATTTCAATGATAAAGTACTTATAATTTATTAAGTAGATTATATATATCATCAGTTTATCAGCTGATTCTGTTAAGTAATAATTTTTTTAAATTCACATTCAGATTAAAAAAAAAAAATATATTTAATCTAAAAAATACAGAATGCATAAAAGTTAAATGATTTTTTTTTTTTATTTGGTTATATCTTTTGTTGATAGATGGCAGCACTAAACATTTTTTTTTGTTTCTGAATTATTAATATGAATGAATTCTGTACAAGTCTATCTTATCTAATTTCTCTTTAAACTTATTATAACATTTGTTTTATGAAATTTTTTATAAGCATCTTGAAATTTTACAAAGCACGGGAATTATTTTTATTATTATTATTAGTTACTCATTCTACCAGTAGATGGCAGCAGCAGTCAGTAGTAAAAACTACAAAAAGAAAAAAAAAAAAAAAAAAAAAAAACTGAAAATGTTACAAATGTTAGATAAAATTTATTTGTAATGAGCTTTATCCAAAATTTCAGCTAAATTCATTTAATCAAGTATAAATAATAATAATAATTAAAAAAAAAAACCAAAAAAAAAAACTAGATTTTAATCTTCTATTAGTCTCAAGAAATTTCTTTAATTTGGTTTTTTAAAATGCCATCATATAATCCATAGATAAACTGCCACTGCAGATAATCTGAAGGTTTTATTATTATTATTATTATTATTTATTAAAAAAAAAAAAAAAAAAAAGAGAGGACCTTTGCAGATTATATACCAGAAATTACAGTACATTTTTGTTTTTATGATTTAGGGAATTTCAATGTATACTATCCAGGTGAATAAAAACATTTAGTTAGAGAATGGAATCTATATAAATAAAGAGAAGTATCTGTGCTTGGTTCTTACTCTACTGAACATAGAGTTACAAAACTTAGCAGATGGGTAATTGCAGGGACCATCAAGATTTTTTTAAATTTGAATTTTTTTTTTATTTATTTGTTTGTTTTAAAGCTGGCTTTTGTGTTTTATTTTTATAAAACTTATTCTTTCATTTCAATCGTCTGCATATAATATCAACAGCTATTATGCTATATATTTTTCTGAATCTCTTTCATGTTCTAAATGTAATACAAACTGATTTCATAAGCAGTGGCTTTTTAACTTAGTCATCTCGCTTGAATGAGCAACATGTTAGCCTAAAGCCAAATTTCCTGTTTAAACGGCCAAAAAATTTTATATCTTGCTAAAAACCATTTTACCAATATTTCGTGAACATTTAATTATTTTACCATCTCACGTGTTAAAATATTTTTTGATTTTTCATTCAAAAATTAATACTTTTTTGTGGTATTGTTAACTGCTTTATTCTTATCATTTTTAAAATAATTTCTAGAATTACAGTTTTTCTGACAATTGCATTTTATTTTTAACACTGGACTCATTGCTAAAGTGTATGTGGAGGACAACATAATAAAATCTGTTCAAAAATTTGCTTTTTAAACGATAAAATTGGCGGTCGTAGAAGGTGAAAAAGAAAATATCCAAGTGGAGTTTTTTTTTTTTTTTTTTTTTTTTTTGTCGCTTAGTGTAATTCACATAATGTTTCTACCTAGGAAATTTTAAGAGATCAAAAAAGATCCCATCCAAATCTGGCAAGAAAAATGACACAAGCCATAAAATAGCAATTTTGAGTTTGTCATTGAAAAATGCATATGAAGTGCCCCTTCATACACAACAAGTGTCGCATCTATTCTCTATCCCTGAATTTATCCATATTAAAGTGAGACATTTGCGTCAATTTTAGTATTGGTTAACCATTACGTTGTTACTTTTAAATTGATTTTGCTTAAACGCTGCATGTCTGGGTTGCATTTTTTTTTTTTTTTTTTTTTTTTTAAGGTGGGTGTGACAAGATATTGTTATTCAAGAAATTGTGTTTATTAAAAAGCCTAACAAATTACATTCTTTGAATTCAGCATTACACCACTACTTATGTATAGTAAGTAATATTTTTCTATATTTATATAAACCATTGTTTCTGAATAGTAGTTATTTATTTATTTTTTTTCATAATTAAATAAAGTATTACTAAATGTAAATGGTATTACTGAAACATTTCGTAAAAATTTAGGTGATTCACACCTGAATAAAAAAGAGTAAATCAGCCAGCCAAATAGTTACTATTTTGTTTGAAAGGTATTTGTATTCGGCCGAATAGTTAGTGTTCAGTTAGCCGAATATTCAATATTCAGCCAAAATTGCTATTTGGTGCTTTCCTAGTACAGTAGGGAACCAATTATCCAGAATCCTTTTTACGAGACTATTCTGGATAACTGGTTTTTCCGGATAACTGGTTGCTCATTAAGCAAACATTATTAATCAGAATTATTGCATATAGTTCTCATTTAAAATAACTATTTTAAACCAAAAATTAATATTTTTTATCAATTAATCAAATTTAAATAATTAACCTGATTTTAGTTTTTTTAAATAAAAGTATTAAAATAATTTTTAATCAAGATAAGTTATTCAAAATTTAAAATGTCAAAAAAAGAAAAAGAAAAAAAATCTTTGAAACTTAATTTTTTTATAAAAATGAAAATCTGCCCAAATCCAAGTGTTTTGAAACATGATTAACCAGTGATTTTAAAGCATTGAATATTACTAAAGATTAAAAAATTATGACCTGATTTTACAGGCTTTTCTTTGTATTTCTTATGAAAATTAGAAATGAAAGTGCAAAATATTCATAATATTTTAAAAGTAATTTGGTTTTAATTAATAACTCCCTCCCCCCCCCCCCTCCAATAAATAAATGAATAAATAAAATTATAATAAAATTCAGTACAGAACCAATTACTCCATTTCACCCAATCCAATCTAGATAAATAAAATTATCACCTTTATGATATTGTGTAGTGGCGCTATCTATCCACATTTTTCAGAACTAAAATCTTTCTTTTCAGTCTACATTGTACATTATGACCTTTAACATATTCCCTGTCAAATACATAAATACTACTTTTAAATAAATGTAACAAAATTAAATGGAATTGTTATTTATTAAATATTTCTTTTACTTTTAATTGTCTCAGATTACAATGTTAAACCATTATTATTAAAAAAAAAAAAAAAAAAAAATTGTGTAATTTTTTTTTTTTTTTTTTTTTTTTTTTTTTATGCATTGGAAATTAGTTGTTTGGAAATATAATTCCGGATAACTGGTTTTCCGGATAACTGGATTCCGGATAAACGGTTCCATACTGTATTAATTCTTCTCATTTTTACTGTGTTTTCTTTATGATAATCTGGATGGGTGAACCCATCCAGAAGCTACATTTTTTCTTTTACCTTTTTGTGGTGCAGCATGTTCCACCGTGGACTTTGTGCCAAAAAAAGGCATTCAACCAACAACCTAATATTAATTCACAATTGTTTAGAAGCAAATTTTGAAATTAGATTTTTTTTAAACCAACATTTATATATAAGAAATAAATGCTAAATAAAATAATCAAACCTAATAAATTAAGCAATTTATTAAATTTAATATTTTTTTAAGAATTAAAAATATTAATAAATAAAATAATTTACCTAATCAAACATTTTGACTTTCTTTATAATTTTGAGAGGATTTTTTTCCTTTCCTTCCAAATCTACTGAATTGTATAGCAACTTGTTGATCAAGCATTCTCTTTGTCAAGCTCAAAACAAATGAGCGCTGCGTTTTTCTCGATCCAGCAAACGGACCTGCAGAAAAATGAATTTTTTTTTTTTTTTTTTTTCAGTTTTATCAGAATAATAGCAAAGTCCTGATCATTCTTGATTTTTTCATTTAATTCCTCTAGTTCCTCCAATCATTTCACAGGTAACTTTGTGTTTTCTGGTAAATATTCTAAATCTGGGTGTGTGGAACTGGTAGCTAATTTATCGACTGTAAGTAGTAGTCATAAGCGGCTCCTGGAACAAGCGGACTTTTAACATTATGCTTTGCCCTGAGTTAAGCAGAGAGACTCTTTACCGAGAGAACAGGTAGGAAATTCGGAGGGGTGTATTTGCACCTAAGGGCTCGACCAAGACTTTACTACTCTTAAGGGAGAAAAGTAAATCGAATTCTTATTGTTCGATCCCAATGTAAATTAGGTGTCATAAAGACATACTAGAAAAGAAAGTTATGGAGTAACATTTTTCACCTTGTAAAACATTTGTTATCATCCATGAAATTTTAAATAGTGAATAAACAAAAGTGGTAATTATAACACGATGCTTGAGTATTTTTTTCCACTTTCGTATATTTATACAATGAACTGTGATATATACGAATTATTTCATGGATTCCTGTAGAAGTACTATAAAATTGCTGTGTTTAAATGAGTACATTTACTGTAATGTATAAGAATTCTTCTTTCTAAACATGTAAAATATTTATAAGTTTTACACTTTTAAAAATTTATACGTTTCATACGAAGGTCACTTTTACTATAAATATCAAGTTAGAACTAAATCAAATTAAAGTAAAGGCACAGTAGTATTTACTGCACACACAAACATGTGTAACGTAACAGCATAAGTTATTTAAAAATAAAATAATTATATTATTAATTAATTAAAAATCTAAATCAAAGCACTTTGACAGAATATTTTTCTGTTTTCTTCAGTTTGTTTTGTATATTTTTTTCAGATTTGTTTAATATGCATATTAAATCCTTTTTCGTGAAATGATATAATTGAATAATCGTGGATAACCCAATTAAACTGAAATAAATGAATAACTTTTAATTATGATATGTTATGCAATTTTAAACAACAATAATAATAATAAACTATAAATTATTGATTATTCTTTTCAAATAAGAAATCACATTATTTTACGAAAAAGGATATATTGAAATATGAATTCTTTTTTTTTTCTTTTTGTAAACCAGTTGTGAAAGAAAAACAAATAGATAACATATACATATCTGCATTTATTCATTAATAAATGTTACACTAGAGTATTCATTATTTTACTTTTTCAGTATATAACTTCTTTACATTATCGATCGTTAATACAACATCTAAATATGAAAAGAAATCATCATGATAAATAATGCTAGAGTCTTTTACATTATCGTTATAAAAGTCTTTGGCAAACTGTCACCAATCCAATTAGTAAAATGCTATTTCAAAATATTTTTCTTTTTCTTCTGATGGAAAAGACAGATTTCTGTTTTTAATTTAGTGTTTGGGAATATTCAATTCTTTTAGAGCAGTTAAAAACTCTTTTACAGCATAAATACTTATTGCTTGGAGAACAAGCTGATTGTCTGAAATGTCATTTCAGTGCATTAACCATTTGTCATGTCCTCACCGACTGCCCTTGCCTTCGTCATCTTTATCAAACACATTTTAATTCATCTTCACCCAATCTGACGAGCCTTTTATGTGTAAATCCTCATTATCATTTGAGAAACTTTTTGAAAGAAGCTGGTTTTTACTTCGACATCTGATTTTACTATGTTCATCCTGTTTTACATTGGTTTTTATTGTCTACACTGTTTTTATTATTTTTGATTTTATCTTTTGTGTATTTTTGTTTCATATTTTTACTGTGATTTTTTTAATGACAATCTGGATGGGTGAACCCATCCAGAAGCCGCTCTTTTTTCTTTTACTTCTTTGTGTGGCGTAGCATGTCCCACTGTGGACCTTGCGCCAAAAAAAGTTCAACCAACCAACTTGTTTTAACTTTCTATGTGTTTTTTAAAGACCTAGAAGTTTCAGTTTACTTTTTATCTGATTGTTTGGCGCAGTATGTCCTTCTTAGGACCTTGTGCCATAGAAAGTCACAAACCAACCAACCAAACCTATCCCTGAAGAAGCCAAATAGGATTAATTTTAAGTAGGTTGGAATGGGTAGGGCCTCAATGATTTCAGTGAGAAGTCTCCAATCCAGAGAGTCGAAAGCTCCTTGTATGTCGAAAAAGATTGCACAACAATATTTGAATTTCTCCTGAATTTCCGATTTTAGTTGTTTGAATTTTTTGATAGCTGAAATGGTGCCCCTCCCCTCTGGAAAACCATGTTGTGATTCGTCAAAAAACTTTGAGTTCTCCAGAGCTATCATAGTTCTATTTTGTATGATTTTTTCCATTAGTTTGCCTAATGTGGGCAGTTGTGTGATCTTTGTTTTTCTTTGAAAAGATGACTAGTCCTCTGCTCAGGATCGTTGGAAAGGACCCTAGTGAGAAGTACCGTATATTTCCGTGTATAAGCCAAGAATTTTTGGAAATTTTTCAGAAGCTGAATTATATTGGTCGGCTTATATACGGATCTACATTTCTAGCAAAAAACATACTTTAGAAACAATGATTGAATACATATATTTTAAGCTTAAAAAGTATATATAAAGTAAAATAGTGATATTAAACCTTATTTTTAAATAATTATCACATATAAAACTCTTAAATTAGCAATTTTAAATTTATTTTACAAAACGCTCAATGTAGTCACGTGTGTTTACATTTCTTTATGACCTCCGGTAACTGAAGTCATCGGCAGAGTGCACGAACGGAGTAATTTCTCTGTCTGATTCAGAAATAGTATAAGAGAAACTTTAAAAAGCAGGACTCCCGATCATATTTTTAATTTATACAATTAAATTTAAATCATCTCTGTTTAAAATGTTTCTAGGCTTACACTAGCAAAAGCGGCAAAGCTTCGTTTTTTTTTATAGAAGTATTTTTTTTTTTTTTTTTTTTTGAAGATTGCCTTGAAGCACTGATAAAAATACTGAAAAATAGAAATATACAAAATAATTTAGATACGTCATTAAAAAAAATCTGCAATCGATCTTTAAACGGCTTATTTATGTAAACATCCAGCGGCGGCATTGCATCATTCACGTTAGGGTTAGGTCTCCGGCGCTGGCCCGGTATTACGGTAACCATCGTTTTCAGCTGCCGGGACTTGCGTTCATGTCTGTGTTTGCCTCCCTTCTGATAGGGTTGCCAGAGTTAAAACTATTGCCGTTGCCGAACACACTGCCAACGTTTTACGTCGTAGCTAAGCAAGGTAAGGAATTCTATTGGATAAGCACGCGTTTCGCGCAATTTCATTTGACAGATTATCCTGAAGGTTGTATAGATTGGCAATATTTTCTCCATTTTGGCGATATACTCGAACTTTAAAAAGAGAATTTTTTCAATTCGGCTTATACACGGGTTTGCAATTTTGGGCAATTTCTGCAGGGAAAAATGTACTCTCGGCTTATATACGGATCGGCTTATATTCGGAAATATACGGTATTTATTGAAGGAATTTATAAAGAGGACCGGGTTATTTTTGACAAGATTTTTTTAGTAATTTTGTGAATTTATTAAATCAGCCCCAGGGGCTTTGTTTGGTGGTAGTGAAGTAGTGCAATAGTGTAATTCTCTTAGGTGAATTTTTTTTATCATTTTTAAAGTCATTAGTTAAAATTTGTGTGCTGTGAGGTGTTCTTTGTAAGTGAGATTTTATGAGTGTGTTAATAATGTCTATGTAAGTATCTAATATTGGATGTGGAGAATTGTGTGTATACTAAATCAGTATGTTTGAGATACTTTATCCTGATAATTTTAAATATTTTCCCAAATGTTTCTTTATGCTTTTGACAGAATGCTACCCAGGAATCCCTTTTTGCCTTTATTAAGTTCTTGTACTTCGCTCTTTCTCTTTTCTAAATTATTTTGTATTTGCTCGTTATCAGGGTTTTTCTTTGATTGGTTGAATAGGGCCTTTAACTTTAGTTCTCTGTATTTTGAAGGATTGTGTGAACCAATTAACATTAACTTTGTATTCTAATTTTCTTTTACACAATGTGGCATTCATTGTCGAGGTTATTATGTGTATTAATTGATTAGTCCATTCGTTTAATTCCTCATAATTATGTGTGTACCTAAGGCAATCCAGTAGTGTTACTTGATGTGTTTTAAAGTTATGCAAGTTCTTGAAATTTGTGTATTTGGTGTTGTATCTGAAGGGATATTTTTTCTCTGGATTTAAGTTTAATTTGAATTTAATGTATACATGGTCGTTTTGTGAATCATTATCATGATCTGCAAACCATGTGTCTACGAAAGGGAGTATCCCTGGGCCACAAAATGTCAAGTCTGAATTACCATACAAATTGTGTATGTTAAATGTGTATTCGTTCGATGGATCATTAATGATTGTCAAATTGAATGTTGCTAGGAGAGTTTGAATAACAAGGCCCCAGGCATCATTTCTGGTGTAACACATTGATCTTAAGTGAGCATTGAAATCTCCTCCAATTAAGAATTTATCCAGAGTGTTAAATTTTGTTGTCCATTCTTGAAGATCATTTTCCAGCTCCTCATGAGATCTTTCTTGGTGGGGAGTATTGTGAACCTAAAGTTAAATTTTCTTCATTTGTTGTTAGATTGATGAACAGTGAGTTTTGGAATTTCTCGATTAATGTACTGTAATTTAGCAGATTTACTACAACTATTGCAGCATTAAGGTTTTTAGAGAGAAATGAGGCCCAGCCCTGTGGGAGATGGGTAATTTTTTGATATTTTATATTTGGTCCTTGCATTAAGATAATATCAATTTTATTTGAGTCTACATATTTTCTCAGATTTTTTATGGCAGCCTCGCTTTTAAATAAGTTAATTTGGAGAAAGTTAATTGAATTTGTGATATTATCGTTAGCATCATTCAAAAACTGCTGGCTTACCTCTGGGGATTGAGCTGATTGTGAGTCAATGTGCATTCTTCCTGCCATTATAGTTTGAGTTCATAATAAAGTTCTGAAATTGATGGTTGAATGGAAATGGAAACTGATGGTACAAGTGCGGAGCTAATAGAGGTGGTGGAGTTGGGAGAAGAGTTCTTTGGTGCTGGAGATCTTCTCGTGGGTTGACAAATGGGCTGTGTTCAGATGGTGATTTTTTTCCTTGCCAAGATTTAGCTGTGTGATTTGGCCGTGATGAATTAAAAAGATTCTTTTAAAAATATTTTTTACAAATTTTTCTGATTCTGTGTTATTGTCATAAATGAATTTTTGTATGATGATTGGTACATCACTATTTCGTTGTTGTGCTATTCTTAAAATATTCAATACTGCATATTTCTTCACATAATCAAAACCTAAAAAATAAAATTTAATATATTTAATGAAAATGATATACTTTAAATGTTTTATTAACAATAAAAAACAATTATATATTTTTTAATAAAAATAAATTAAAGAAATTTCAGGAAGAATAAAAAAACTTCTTTAAAATACCATGGAAAATTTAAAAGCAAAATTTTTTGTGTTATTATTATCGTTAGCATCATTCAAAAACTGCTGGCTTACCTCTGGTGATTGAGCTGATTGTGAGTCAATGTGCATTCTTCCTGCCATGATAGAGTTCGAGTTCATAATAAAGTCCTGAAATTGATGGTTGAATGGAAATGGAAACTGATGGTACAGAGGTGGTGGATTTGGGAGAAGAGTTCTTTGGTGCTGTAGATCTTCTCGTGGGTTGACCAATGGGCTGTGTTCAGATGGTCATTTTTTTCCTTGTCGGGATTTAGCTGTGTGATTTCGCCGTGATGAATTAGAAAGATTCTTTTAAAAATATTTTTTACAAATTTTTCTGATTCTATGTTATTGTCATAAATGAATTTTTGTATGATGATTGGTACATCACTATTTCACTGTTGTGCTATTCTTAAAATATTCAATACTGCGTATTTCTTCACATAATCAAAACCTAAAAAATAAAATTTAATATATTTAATGAAAATGATATACTTTAAATGTTTTATTAACAATCAAAAACAATTATATATTTTTTAGTAAAAATAAATTAAAGAAATTTCAGGAAGAATGAAAAAACTTCTTTAAAATACCATGGAAAATTCAAAAGCAATATTTTTTATAAAGATTGCATATTTCTTCATCACACAAATGTAATAAAGTATTTTTGCGTTTAAAAAAGGAAAGTTTAAATAATTCACTGACTGCATTCACGTTAGTCAGCCAACCAACGTTCCTTGAAAATAAGAACCGAATTACGACATTTTCGCCGAATAAAGGTATGCATTTTGGCAGAGTAATATAGTTCTAAATATGAAATTTTGAAATCAAAACTATTTTTTTTTTCATAACAGAAGAGAAAATATATTTAAGTAAATTTGACTTAGTATATATACAATAAATATTTTAAACATGTAATAAAGTACTTTTGCGTCAAAAAAAATCTAAATAATTCATTGGCTGCATTGAAGTCGGTCAATCAACCAGCCCACATACCTCATAAGTAAGAACTGCATAACAGCAATTGGCGGAGTAATATAGTTCCATATTTAAAGCGATTTATATAAAAAAACAAGAGTTTTCCTGAAAAAAAATGAAAACATTACTAGATTCAGAAAGATCCTATTAACAACATATATTAATTATATGAAAATCCTTCGAGCCGTTTTAGAGATATTTTTCAGAATTCCAGTCTATTACACCAACCGTTTTCCCTTTATGGCTTAAAATTGAGATTCAGATCTCAAAACATATTGCATGTAGAAATGTAAAATTTTCAGGATAGATTAAGACCGAAGATAAGATTATTTTGAAAATATCAGAACAAAATATGGTATATTTACTGAGATATTAAGTGTCGGCTTTTACAAATCTCTTTGATGTCAAACTAGCCGTATATAGGAGTTCGCAGCGTTCCCGTTTGTCCCTCCGCTTGCGTCACTCAAAAAACTGTCATTTTTCATGATATATTTTTTAAATTCATAGGTAATTTACCTATGAGGTCTATGTGTAACACTTCTCCTGGCTAATAATTTTTTTTTCATTTTTTGTATTTCCATTTTGGGAATCATGTGTTGTTTGTGTCTCATGCATTCAGTACAATTTGCGATATGATTTTTAACGTCTCGGTACATTAAATACCCAGTATATACGCTTTCCTATCAAATGTAAGGTTTTTTTAACTCCAAAATGGTTTTTATATGCTTCTTTAATTATTTTATTTTTTAACAAATCTTGAGCAATTAATAATTCTTTTTGATTATCATTTGTACTTTTTTTTAAAATTAGAATTTAATTTTTTGTTAATTCAAATTTTCGAGTCGTTCTATTTGATTTTCCTTTTTTTATGTCTGATATTATTTTAGATAGTTTTTTATCTTTCATTTGTTCAATTTTTATGTCTTCATCTGACAAATTTTTATTAACTTGTTGGTTGAATTTGTTTATGTAATGTTGTTGATATACCGCGGTATGTAATCAGCAGGGTTAATTCTTCCCACTATATGTTCTACTGTGAAATCGTATGTTTGCATTTCCAGTAATCATCTGGCTATAATGTCTGTGTTCTTTTTTAAATTTAAGTGGTATGTGATGGCTTTTGAGTCAAATACTATCGTAAATTTTCGCCCTGTTAAGATATTTTTAAAATGAGTTATGCTCTTATATATGGCGAGCAATTCCAGCTTGATGGTTGGGTACCTCTGTTCAGTATCTTTTAATTTTCTCCCACAGAATTCTATTGGGTGCATTATTTCATTGGTTTCTTGTGATAGAATTGCAGATGTTGCTATTTTCGAGCAATCCGTAATTAAAAAAATTCTTTATCATAATTTGGTGGTTTCAGTGTTGGACTACAGTTGAGGATATATAATCCGCATACCCATAATTCGCAATTGTCTATAATCCACACTCACTTTGCAGTAACGAAAATCCGATATTTTAGATGTATATGAGAAAATATTAATTCACATACTAAAAAGAAAAAAAAATGAGTGTAAAATTTAATTTAGATATACATAATTAATTTTAAAAGGAAAAAGTATAATTATGCTTTTATTGCCTTTATACTTTTTTAGCAAATCTGAACATCGTCTGAATGATATTCAATTAGTGATCAAACAAAACACATGCAAGTACAGTTTTCTAACTCCTGCCAGTAACAGCATTGCTCATTGGTTGAAAAAAATGACATCATATGCATTGGTAGGATTGTGAATTTTCACAGACGTTTAAGGACTATTAGTGTAAATGTTCTTTTTAGGTGGTACTTCAAAAATACACAAAACTATTTAAGGAAAAATTTATACCAACATTTGTTTTGAAGAAAAGATCTACAATGCAGTCATTAAAAACTGCATCAAACTAATCACATTGCAAGTATCTGGCTGCATATTGTTAATCACAATCCAGAAGTAGGAGTACAGTTTTTTAATGAATTACTCATTTAAGGGTTTAAATTATACATCGCTTCTACTTCATTAAATAAATTTTGTTTTATATATTTATTAGTATTACCTTCGTTACATTATATAAAAACAAACAACTCTAATTCTAGCTTCATTAAATAAAGTTTATTGTTTTATGTACCTTATACTAATTTATATAGCGAGGAAATGGCATCATTGATCTATAATTTGCAAAAATCTATAATCCGCAGAAGTTCTAGAACCAAGGTGTGCGAATTAAAGATATTCAACTGTATTTAGAATGATTGAATACATTTTAATGCAATTTCAGCATCTTCTGTCCATTCAAATTTCTTTTTCTTACTTGTTAACTCATTTAATGGTGCTACTATTTCAGCGTAATTATCTATCAATGAGGCGAAATAGTTTGTTAGGCCCAGTAAGGATTTTACGCCTTTTCTGTTTTTAGGTCTTTCTAATTTTTGAATTTTTTGTATGTTTTTATTTGCCGGTGCATAGCCATTTTTGTTGATCTTGAATCCCAGAAATTCGATTTCTTGTTTGCATATTTGCAGGTTCGATTGTAAGGTTTTCTTTAATTAATGTATTTAGTACTTGTTTTAATAAGTTTAACATTTCCTTAACGCTGTTAGCTGCTATTATAACGTCATCTATGAAATAGCGCACTTTGGATTGGTCAAATTTTCCTAGCACTTTATTGATGAGTTCCGCAAATACCGATGTACTTATTTTATTACCAAAATTTAGGCCCGTAGGTTGGAATTTACTAAATTCGGTAATGAAGGCTAATTTTGGTCTGTCTTCTTTTTTTAAATTTATTTGGAAAAAAGCTGAGTGAAAATCCAGCACTGTGTAATATTTTTTTCCCACAGATATCTTGTAACAGCGATTTAATTTCCGGAATGGGATATGGTACGGCTTGTAAAATATTTTTTAACAATCTGTAATCTATGGTACATCTGTAAGAAATATTATTGGGGTTATTAGTTTTCGAGTTTGCCTTTTTCTTAACAAATATAACTGGAAATGCATAGCTCGACATTGTATTTTTGATTACGTTTGTCTCAAATAATTTATGTATTTCCTATTGTGTGAATTTTCTTACACTCTGCTGAATTTTATAAGGACGGGTAGAAATGGGATAATCATGAAGTAATTTAAAATTCGGCTCCACTATTGAAGTCTGTCCCAAGGTCTTGTATGATTTTGAGAATGTTTGTATATTATTTTTTAATAAATTTTGAAATTGATTTTTTAGTGGTTGATCTAAGGGTTCTAGGTCAACATCTTGTAAATTGAATTCTTTTTCTCTTAATTCTTGAATTTCACTCATTGTTAAATTATTCATTTCATATATTATAGGAGTGTTGTCTGTTTTTGATCCATATAATTTTATGTCTATTTCTGTGCATATTTTTTCAATATTCATTTTTTTGTTGATCATTATCTTTTCCTCACTATTATTTTGAACCATTAAGTGTATCATATTTTTCTCATTGACTTGATGTAAGGATTGGTCATATTTAATCCTAATGTTATGCCTTAGGGGTTCTAATAAAATTACTTGGTTTGGCTGTAAACTAGGTGGACATTTTAATGTGATTACTTCTGTTTCACTTGGTTCTAAGCCATATTTTGTGTCCGTTTTTGGCATAATCATGTTTTTATGCAAAATTCTCTTTTTATTTATTTTTATTTGATTTTGTTTTTTTCTTTGATTTTTTGAGTATTTCTATCATTGTTTTTCTTCTCTTTATGCTCATTAAAATTGTCTTGAATTTCGTCATTGTTTGAACTTTTGACCACTTTTTATTGGCTCGTAGTGTACAATTTCTGAAATAACATTTATTTCATTTTCACTTCTTTTTTTATTGTGTCTATGCCTTCTAAGGGTTTTTTTTTTCTGTTTTTGAGGTATAGGGCCTTTTGCTCACAATCTAATATTGCGTGATTGTTTTTTAGAAAATCATATCCTAGTATAATTTTATATTTTTTATCTAAGTTTCGTAGTCTAACGAAGAATGTTCCAGTAGTGAATATGTTTTGTATTTTAAAAGATATTTTAATGCATTTTTTTAATGGTATATTTTCATTGTTCAGTGTATGAATCCTTATTTGTCTGGCCAGGTATTTTATTGTAACGTTTGCTTCTTTTAATTTTTGGAAAATATCTGGTGATAGGATAAATAAAGAAGCTCTGCTGTCAATTAAAGTTATTATATCTAAGTCTTCAATTTTTACATTAATTAGCGGTAGTTGTGAACCGTCGCTTACACTGGCTATTGTGTCATACTGTTTACTTTGATGTTTTTTGTAATTTTCTCCCTGTTTGCATAAATTTCCATGGGTATTAGTTTTTGTTTTAAGCCCAAAATTTGGAGGTTTATATGGGCTTGAATTATTGTTATAGGTTGTTTTATTTATAAACCTCCTTTGAAGTTTTCCTGGTTTTTATAACCTTGATTTTTATATGTTGTTTTATGTCTAGCACCCCTATTGTTTTAATTGTATCCAGTTTGATTTGTGTAATTGTGTGCACAAGCAAAGTTTTCGAAATGAGGACTGTTTTGTGATTGTGCAGCGTAATTCAGAAAATTATTAGGTGGTGGATAATTATCATAAGCATAGTTCACAGGAGGATAAGTTTGATAATTTTAATAGTTCGTTATTGGGAATCTGCTTTGATATGAGTTATGTCCCCTTAAATCCTTATTTTGATATCTCCGTTTATTTTGCGATTACGTTTTTATTTCTTTCATTAAACCAGCAGTTTTCTGTTGTGTGATTTCTTTTTTTACAAACACTACAAATTTCTGTGTGTAGTTCTCGTGTTTGTTTAAATTGTATTTCTTTGCTCTCTTTTAATTGTTTTTGAATTTCTTATAATTCTTCATCGTGTCTCACTGTCATATTGAGGAGCATTTCATATAATTTATCTTCCTCTTTGGAAGTAGTGTTGATTTCCTCTACTTTAGAGGCATTAAAAGCATTTTCAATTTGTTTTGCAAATTTAATTGCTTTTTCAATCGAATCCGGTGCCATTTTTTGAACTTCTAATATCCTGCCTTATACTCTCTAGGAATTTAGTCAATTTAATTGTATCTAAGAACTGTTTAGCCCTATTTTTTTCTGCGTGGCCTGAGTCTTTTAAATAATTGTTTGCTGCCCTGTTGAATATTTTGGTGAATTCTTCTACTGATTGTGTGGGCATTTGTTTTAAGTTCATGAACTCATTTTCTGAGATATCAAAAGAAATTTCCCTTTCGAATAATTCCTGAAATTTTTTTTTAACCTCATCATAGTTATTAGTATAGTTTATGTCTTCATCGTTACTTAGGCTTTTTTTCGCCTGACCCGCTATTTTGGCTTTTAGCAAGATTAATTTTAAGTTTTCTGGTAACTTAATTTCCTCGGCTAGTATGTCGAATTCTTTCAAGAAATTCATTATATTATTATTTTTTTTCCCATCAAAATTGGAAAAACTTCAGTATAGCATCGTAGCTTATTGCGATTTTTTCTGCCATTTTCTTATTAGATTTATTTCTCTCTTTCGAAATTTCGTTTGATTTTATATCTTTATTTTCTGCGTAATTTATTTGCTTTTTAGCCAACCTCTGTATAAAGGATCTCATACACGTTCCTTTTCTTTCTTTTATTTAATTGAATTAATTACCCCTCCAAAATATGTATAGAAAATACAATATAGAAAATCGAAATATATGTACATAATATACAATATACACATATACAGGAATAACTTTCAGTTTCATTTGCAAATACTATGTTAATTTATTTTTACAATTTTCTTTACTAATTAATTAATTTATTTGCACATTATTTTGTTATTCATGTTTATAAAGCTTTTATTTAAGCATTCAATTTATTGAAAAACTTTCACTTTATCAATATCTTTGTTAAATTGTCAGAGAATTTTGTAAATGACACTTTATTATGTAACTTTCAATTTCTTTATAAAGTGCTTATTCTTTATAACACCATAAGATTTTTTTTTTTTTTTTAACACAATGAGAGAAAAAAGAATTTTTTTTTTTTTTTTTTTGGTTGATTTATATTATATGTTTACATACATGCATATTTTTTGCAAATTTTGTACTTGTTTGTACAGTTGATTATTATGTAACACCTTTTATTATGTTCTATCCACGCGGCTATAGATATTATTTCTATATTAATTCTGTTATTAATTTATAATTTGACATTAACCCTTGACCTTCATATATATACCTAGCACATATAATATAAAACACAACTCATTTTTGGAGTATTAGTATATTGCATAAATTTTACATTTTATTGTATTCTTCTGTGTACTCATCTTCTGTTTTTTTTTTTTTTTTTTTTTTTTTATTTATCTTTCCACTAATTTTAATAATTTTAGTAAATAACCCGGGAGAATTTTAAAAGTATTACGGTGCCACATTTGTTACCAAATATACGACACCAAGTCCAGAAGCAGGGTAGATGTTGGGAGGAAACAAGTTAATTTAAACTACCCTTTGTCCGTGGCCTTAAGGTGAGTTCTAGGAAGTAGTACACTTTGAATATCAAATTGATATTTGGTCATGTGCTGTGAAATGCCCCCAAAAAATTTAAATAAATTATTTAAAACCTGAGAGAGGAATATGAGGATTAATAGGTAAAACTAACTTACTCTGATCAAATTATTTCAAAACTTATATAATTTAATTTCTTTATTAATTTTCCATGTTTGGATTTCTGCTAACATGAAACTTGGAAAATGAAAATTTTCATCATTCAAACAATATCATAACTTACATGGTTCAGCAATTACTTTTAGTTACAATTATATTAATTACATCGAAAATAGAATGATGATAAATAGGATGAAAATGATGAGTACATAGAGTCAGGTCTATATTAAAATGCGTTTATCAAAATTATAAAACTACTGACCAATGAATTAAATTAAATTCCCTCACCAGATTACCAGATGATATGGAGTAATGCAACCAGGGCAGGAGGAGTTGGTTATCCAGTGAACAATTTTTACATTGGTTTTTTTTGTCACTTGATCAATATACATCACGGCTAGAGTTAGGCCCCTTTAGTGATATATGCTCATAATGGCAAGCAGATTCTTATAAAATCAAGAGTGAGCGACTTAAAAAGTCAAACGATGATACATTGGGCAGAATTATTTTACATGCTGACTGGATGCAGATATGCGACAAAATCCTCTAGATATTTTTTTTTCACTTTTATTGAGCTCTCATATTATAATATTTTCTGAAAACATACCAATGTGTAAAGATAAAATTGAATGACTAGATTTTCAAGGGGGAAAATATTGCTCTCCTAAAGGGGGTGTTGGGGTGTACCTTAACGGCTTAGTCTAAGAAAATCGATAGTTGCCAGTGATTTTACTAATTTGCACGTACTGATTTCTTGCTCTTGCATTAGCTTCTCTGTTTTCCGGAATACTAAAATGAATTCCGATTCAGAAGCTGAAAGTTTAATTTCTTCAGAAGATATTTCTCTATCATAAAGTGATAGCGAATCAGAAGATGATTCTTTAGAACCTGTTAGAAATTGGATTCAAATTGACATTTCATCCCCTATTCCTGCTCCTTCACGTTTTCCTTTTACGGGAAACTCATGAATAAAAGTTGATACTGCAACAGATGATCCCTTAGAATTTTTTTGATGAAAAATTTCTGTCATTTATTGTAGAGGAAACGACCAAGTATGCAGAAAAGTACTTAGAAAGTAAACAGTTTACACCGAAATCAAGAGTACTTAATTGGAAAGAAACAAGTGTTAAGGAAATAAAATGCTTTCTAGGATTACTTTTTTTGCAAGGGATTATGCAGAAACCAGTAGAAACTTGGTATTGGTTCAAACGTCCAATACTAAGCACTCTATTTTTCGTCCAAGTTATGTCAGAGCAGCGCTATGCTCTTTTAATGAAATTTTTACATTTTGAGAAATCTGGTGATTAATAGTAGTCATCCAAATCCAAAACTAAGAAAAATTAGCGAGATTCATAACTTGATAATTAATAACTTTAAAATAGTTTACATCCCTTTTGAGTATACCTGTATTGATGAATCTTTAATTACTCATAAAGGACTTTTGGGATGGAAGCAGTATATTCCAAGCAAAAGGGCTCGTTTTAGCATAAAACTTTATCAGTTGTGTGAATCTGAAACAGGATATATTTGGAACTCACTCATTTATACTGGTAAAGGTACAAGTTTCATGGAGGAGTATGAAAATTCCGGGCTCTCAACGAAGAGTGTATTGACATTAATGCACAACCTAAAAGGATGTGACCACTAACAACTGACAAATATATATTATGCGTCACCAGAACTGGCAAAAATTCTGTCACAATGGCGATCTGATATATGTGGCACATTAAGGTTGAACCGAAAAGGCTTGCCTCTTAAATTGAAAAAGGAGAAAGTTAAAAAAGGTAACGTACTATCATTCCAAAAAGGAAAAATGTGCGTTTTGAAGTGGGAATGATAAGAAACTGGTGATGATGCTCAGTACCATTCATAATGCTACATTTACTTCTGTAACAACTAAAAAAAAAAAAAACTGTTTAAAACCCTAAAGCTGTTGTAGACTACAACAGTAAAATGGGTGGTGTCGATAAAGCAAATCAATGTCTGTCTTACTACCCAGCAACACGTAACCACCAGCAAAAGTATTATAAAAAAAATTTTAGGCATTTATTAAATCAAAATGTGTGGAATGCCTATATAATATATAAGAAAAAAGGCTATGAAATGTCCAATGTCAGTTTCAGGATGAAGTTAATCGAAAGATTGATTGAAGAATATGGATCAGTACAAGAACCTTCAGCTAGAGGGCATAAAAATAAAATGGATGGAAAATGTCACACGTTTAACTGGCAGACATTTCCCTACTTATATTGGAAACAATAATGCGAAAAAACCTAAATCTCGAAAATGCAGTTTTTGTGCTCAAAAAATAAATGAGAATGGAAAACGCGTCCAACGAGAAGCGTGCTTCCATTGTGAAGAGTGTAATGTAGGATTGTGTGCTGCACCGTGTTTCAAAATTTATCACATGCAAAATATTTTTTGAATATTGATCTCTTCTCTTTATATTTTTAATTTTTTCCTTTTCCTTTTATTTTTATTTTGTAAATTTGATTGCTTAAATACTTGTTATAAATAATTAAAATGAAAAAAAAAAAAAATACTTTTACAGTTTAATACTTTAGTTAATTTTTATTATTATTATTACATATGTTATTTTTATTTTTAAACATATGTTTTTTAAGATTAAAATTTTAGGATTAATTCGTTGCTGCAGTCGGCTTATGTTTTAAAAAATGGAATTGTCTGTATATCCTTAATTTATCAGAGTACTATAAAAACTTTGAACGCATATGAAATTTAATCAAGTTCAAATGATCATTGTTTTTTTTTTTTCCCCCAACCAACTGGATTAGTATTGTGACACAAATTTTACCTCTTATTATTTTATGATATAATCGTGTTTGTTGTAGATTTCTTATAAGCATTTAAATTATGTATATTTATTATCATATCAGTGTATTACCCTGTGTTTCTTCATAGGTAACTTTCGTTAGTTTTAAAATTGTAAGTAGTGTTGAAAATTACATTCAAATGTAGGTTTATGAGTAAGAATTTAGAAATGCTTACACGTTTATGTGCTGGCTTTTCTGAACCGGAATTTATAAAAATTATTATTCTCCCATTTATATATAAGATATTTAAAACTAATTTTGGATTGAAACCTATTCTTTTTCTATTAGTGTTAAAATACATTAAATCATTAAATTATTTAGTTGTTGATAATTTATTTTTCCTGATCACTGTATATTGAAGTTTGAAATATATATATATACTTTTTATATGAATCGTATAAAGTGTATTAACTTGACTAATTCTATAAAAATACTTTTTACTTTCTTCTATATTCAATAGAAGAATGTATTGGATTCGTAAAAATTTTCGACCTCGGGTTTTTGATGGATTTACACGTTTTGAGAGCTGTGTAGAACACGATTTGACCATTTTTAGAAAATGTCTGTCTGTGTGTGTGTGTGTGACAAAATTTTGTGGCAACTGTATCTGAGGAACTACTGCACAGAATTTCATACAAATTGGTATGTAGTTGCACCTTGACACAAATTAGTGCCTATCAACTTTTGGTAAAAATTGTCTTACAGTACAGGTTGCGTTGCCATCCCGCTTTTTCTAAATTTTTAACGTGGTGATATAGCACAAAATTTTGTATAAATGTGCATAAGGAGAATTATTTTTAGTAATTATAAAATTTACAAGAATTATTTGTAATAGAGATAGTCAACTGGGAAAATTTTTTTGCATGTGTAGGAGCCTCGTCAACCCCCCTGGGGGGGAAGTCCCCCCCTCGAGGGGAGTAAATTTTCAAGATTCATATCTTTCGAAAGGTCTCGCCAATACCTTTAAAATGAATGGTTGAACTATAAATCTGTGATAATTTAAAACAAAGTTATTGATTTTTTTTTACTTTTTACGAAAAAAAAAATTAGACAAAAATCGTAATTAAAAAAAAAAAAAAAAAAAATTAACGAAATTTAACCAAACTTGGTATTTAGTTGACCCCTGACATAAACTGGTGCTGATTAGATTTGGGGATCAATCGCTCAACAGGAGGCGCTGTGATCGTATTTTTTCTAAATTTTTAACATGGCAGTATAAAACAAAATTTCATATAAATGAACATAATGAGAGTTATTCTTAACCTGTGATTGTAAAATTAATACGAATTATTGATAATAGTAGTAGTTAATTAGGGAAAAAAAATTGTGCATGTGGGTGAATCGCTTTCCTTCCTTAAGGGTGAAGTACCCCCCACGAGGTGGTAAATTTTCAAGATGGGTATCTTTCGAAAGGTCTCATCAATATCTTTAAAACGAATGGTTGAACTATAAATATGTGATAATTTAAAACAAAGTTATCGATTTTTGTTACTTTTAACAAAAAAAAAAAAAAAAAAAAAAAGATTTTTTTTTTTTTTTTTTTTGAACATTGTTACTGAGTGAATTTGTATGGGAAAATATAGAATAAAGTCTTGTGGTGGCCACAACATACTAGTTTCTAAATGAAGATGAATTAAAACTTTAAAAGCTGATACAATTAAAAAGAAACCTGCAATAATTTAGGAAATAGTGAAGTATGATCCTTCATTAGATGAAAGAAAATAAGTACTTATGTAGCATGAAAGCAGCATTGTGACAGTCTCAACCACTGTACTTATAACTATTTTATTTTGCCTGATGAATGGTCGTACTTAACTATTTAGACTGGAAGCAATCGATGTATGTTTTGTAATTCATAGTCATGGGTGAAAGTTTTCATTCTATTGACTGAATTCAGTCTTTTTTTAATGGAATTAATCTTTGTTAGGGGCAAATAAAGGTCCCTATTTTTTTCTGAATCAGCCCCTATTAATGTCAATTCAATTATATTAATAAATAATTTTCCTAAGTTTTTATTGAATAAACTTGAGCTCCCTCTGATAAAGGCCCCAGGGGGGGTACCTTCTTCAGGTATTCAGGGGGAGTCACGCACCCCGGGCCCGAGTGATCTTTTTTTCTTCTCTTTTTTTTTTTTTACATTTTGGTTTTTTTCTTGCTTTTTCGTCCTTGTTTGTTTTTTTGTTTTTTTCTTGCTTTTTCGTCATTGTTTGTTTTTTTTGTTTTTACTGCCAATAAGCTCTTGGTACTTGTTTTTGTTTGTTGTTCTTGTGAAAAAAGAAAAATTGAAGAAAAAAAAAATAAAAAATTTGAAAAATCAACAAAAAAATGAAACAGTTTACTGTGTTTTACTCACCTTTTTGGTTTCTACTTACCTTGTTTGTTTTTACTCACCTTTATTTTTTGGTCTTGTTCTTGTTGGTAATAATAAAATTAGTTAATTTCTAAAACATTAACCAAGCTCAGATCGGTGTAGATGTGGCGCTGGTTATTGGGTTGGCGATTTGGTGAGGGTCTCACGGTAGTCTAGCCTTGGGAGCACACTGGGAGACTGGTGCCCTTGGTGAAGGTGAGACAACGGTGACTACTCGAACGAGAAACACCGGACTAACACGACTACCACATGTGATTCCTGAGCTGGGTCACTAATCTGGTAGCTGGTGAGTGGTTATGGGTGTCCCAGGGAGCGATTCTGAAAACCCTTTGCTTTTACGTCTGTTCAAGAAACGGGCTGACTTGTGGGACTAAGGAAACCCTCGACCTTTTCTCTTTTATTCTGATTATGGCGACAAATTTAGGAATTACGGATAATGCGACTGGCTCGGGCCAAGCTAATAATACACAAGCGAAATCTAGGGGCGACAGATGTGATGAATTCTCTTCAACGCTGAATGAAAATAATGTTTTTGTAAATTGTGAAGCCAGATTCTTTGTAGTAAAACGAAATGAAGGAGATTTTTCAAAAACTTCTCCATTTTTAATTCAAAAGGCTGTACAGTCCATCGTAGGCGAACCTAAATCTGTAAAAAAACTTAAAACAGGGGAATTACTGATCGAACTTGAGAACAATAAGCAAGCAAAAAATTTAAAGAAATGTACTTTATTCGGAAATATGCCTGTTACTGTTACTGTTCATAGAAGCCTAAACACTAGCCGCGGAGTTATTTCAGAATCAGATCTTCAATATATCCCAGAAAGTGAAATACTAGAAAATTTAAAATCACAAAATGTCATTGCTGTTCGTCGCATTAATATCTATAGAGACAATAAACAAGTACCTACTAAACATATTATTCTTACAATAGACTCACCTAAACTCCCACGTTCAATCAAAGCTGGCTACCTTGACTGCCCTATAAGACCTTACATCCCAAATCCACTGCGTTGCTATAACTGTCAACGATTTGGCCATTCAAAACAATCTTGCAGAGGGAACCTTACTTGTGCACGTTGCAGTGCCATGGGCCATGATGATAAAAACTGTGAAGCACCTGTCTCCTGTATAAACTGTAAAAAAGCTCACCCTGCCTATTCTAAAGCCTGTGAAAAGTTTAAATATGAAAAAGAAATTCAAACGATCCGTACAAAACAAAATATTCCTTATCCTGAAGCAAAAAAAATGGTCGATTCTAGAACCCCAACTATAGGTAAATCTTATGCAGCTGCCACTGCAAGCAAAACTCAGAAATCATATCAAACAATAGGCACCCAAACTGAAAATCCTACCTGTTACGCATCTGATAAAACTGTTAAAGATAACTCTCAAAAAGTTCCAGTTCACCCTAATCAGGCTTCTTCCTCTTCACAATCATCTTCCACTAACACTACTATTAAGAACTCTTTCCAAAATGCAACTTCTGTACAACCTGATAAGAAACTACACCCTATCTCAAAAAAGCTTACCACTGCTAATTTAATGAAAAAGAAAAAAATAGTAACAAAGCCTACGCCAAATTTAAAAAAACCAAAGAAATCTGATTCTGCAAAACAAGAGGACACTCTTAAAATCTATCCTTCAGATGAGGATAATATGTCGACCGCTTCTGAAGATAATAACGTAGATACTTTTATCTAAAAAGAATTAAAATGACTAATTTCATTTCTTGGAATTGTAGAGGTTTTAATAACAAACGGGATGAAATAAAAGATATTGTCTTTGATCATCGACCTATCTGCATCGCTTTTCAAGAGACATACTTAAAACAAAGTGATATTGTGAAGATTCGCGGCTACAACTGCTTCAGGAAGGATTTCCACCAGAATAACAGGGCTACTGGTGGTGTTGCTTTACTTATCTCTAATAGTGTTCCACACTCCAATATTTCATTAAACACTAATATCCAAGCCGTTGCTGTCCAAATTCATATTCACTTCTTGGTAACTTTTTGCACAATCTATTTACCACCAAACATGCCTCTTCGACACCATGAACTCAATAGCCTTATTCTGCAACTGCCAACCCCGTTTATCATTCTTGGAGATTTTAATGGTCATAATCCACTTTGGGGTAGTCCTGACATAAATTCACGTGGCCAAATAATTGAAGACTTTGTTACTGACAATAATTTATGTATTTTAAACAATGGTGACAATACTTATTTCCATGAACCTTCCAGGACATTCCATGCAATTGACCTTGCCATCTGCTCACCTATTCTTTACCCATATCTTAATTTCTTTATCAGCAATGACTTACACAATAGTGACCACTTCCCATTGTTCTTAACTTTTTATGATTTTAATCACTCTCTTACTCATAATCCTCATTTTATTTATGACAAAGCTGATTGGGCTGCTTTTTCTTTAAATGCAACTATTACAAATGACATGATTCAGGGAGACATAAATAGGGCAGTTACTGAGGTTAACAATACTATAATTAATTCTGCAAATACATCTATTCCTAAGTCTACTGGCCATCTCATTAAGCACTCAAAACCATGGTGGAACGAGGACTGCAAATTAGCTAAAAAACTTAAACAAAAAGCATGGGGAATTTTTCGCAGATATCCTACCACTTCCAATTACATAGCATATAAGCGTGCAAGGGCAAATGCACGTAAAGTCCAGAGGAAATCCCAAAGAGAGTCTTGGATCAGCTATGTATCCAGTATAACATCAAACATTAGCAGTAAACAACTATGGCAGCGTGTCAGAAAAACAATGGGAATTCAAACTAATCACAGTATTTCATTCCTTAAACTTAATGGTCAGACTATTACCTCTATAAAAAATATTGCAAATACCATTGGCAGTTGTTTCTCTAGTACATCAAACTCAAATTCCTATTCTGAACCATTTCTTTCATATAAAAATAGAACTGAACGCTCTATTATCAACTTTAATTCTAACTCTTTTGAAGATTACAATAAGCCTTTTACTGAAAATGAATTAACCAATAGTCTGAAGAATACTCACTCCTCTGCTCCTGGGCCTGACGGCATAACATACACTATGATTAAACACTTATCCAGATATTCCCTTAAAAATCTGCTTAAACTTTATAATAGAATCTGGTCGGAGCATGTTTTTCCCATTGCCTGGCGCGATGCTATCGTTATACCATTTCCCAAACCTGGTAAAGATGCATCTGATCCAAAGAACTATCGCCCAATTGCCTTAACTAGCTGCCTGTGTAAACTTTTAGAGAAAATGATCAACAACCGGCTTGTTTTTGTGTTAGAGAAGAATAATTTAATTTCACCATGGCAAAGTGGATTTCGTAAAGGTCGTTCGACAATCGACAATATTCTTTTATTAGAGACGAATATTCGTAATTCTATTGTTAGACGTAGCCATCTGGTGTCAGTTTTCTTTGATATCGAAAAAGCATATGACAAAACCTGGCGTTACGGTATTTTAAGAGATCTTTTTAATTTAGATTTTAGAGGAAACCTTCCTATTTTTATTCAAAACTTTCTAAATGTCAGACGTTTCCGTGTTCACATTGGTTCAACTTACTCAGATTTTTATTTTCAGGAAGAAGGTGTACCTCAAGGCAGTGTCTTGAGTGTCACACTTTTCTCATTAAAAATTAATGATATTCTAAAACAGTTGCCACCTAATGTACAGGGCAGTCTTTATGTTGATGACCTACAAATTTCTTGTAAGGGAAATGACATGCGTTTTATCGAACGTCAATTACAACTTGCTATAAATCGCATTACAAAATGGACAAAAGAAAATGGCTTTACGATTTCTAATGACAAAACACAGTGTGTGCATTTTTGTCGTAAACGTGGTCTTCATCCTGACCCAGAGATTTTTATGAATGGTAACAAAATTTCTGTTGTTGACACAGCTCGTTTTTTGGGTGTTCTTTTTGATAAAAAACTTACTTTTATTCCACATATTTTATATTTACGGACAAAATGTGATAAATCATTAAATATTTTAAAAGTTCTTTCAAACACTTCCTGGGGTGCTGATCGTACTTCTCTCCTGAAAGTTTACCGTGCTCTTATACGCTCCAAGTTAGATTATGCATGCCAAGTTTATGGCTCTACTTGTGTTTCTTATCTGAAAAAACTTGACACGGTGCACCATTCTGCTCTCAGAATTTGTTCCGGTGCTTTCCGTACATCTCCCGTTCAGAGTTTATATGTTGACTGTGTGGAACCTTCCCTCACTAACATCAGACAAAAGCTCTCCTTGGAGTTGTATTATCGCATACTTTCTCATTCTCATCACCCACTTCAACCTCATATTGGCAGCATAGATCATTCTCTTTTTCAAAATCGCCCTTCTTGCATCCCTCCATTTGGTCTGAGAATAAAAAACATTCTTTCCGGTACATCACTCAGTGACATTAATGTTCGCCCTCGCTCCTTTTCATATATGACTCCTTGGCATTCCAAGACTGTCACTCTCATTCACCTGTTCAATGGTTTCGACAAATCCAGTACTGATGCAACCGTTTTTCAGACACTTTTCGCATATCATCGCCAGACATACAATGACTACATTGATATTTATACAGATGGGTCAAAAATGAGTGGACTTGTTGGCTGTGGTGTCGTTCTGGATAACACTATTATTAGCTATCGCCTCCCGAGTATATTTTCCATTTTTTCTGCTGAGTTCATTGCTGTTGATGTTGCTCTCAAACTCATTTCATCCCATAGTCATAGAAAATTCATCATCTATACTGACTCAAAGAGTGTCTTGGATTCCTTGACTTCTAGCTCTTGCTCTTCCTCTTTTACTTCAGTTTTAAAAATTCATAACGAACTTCTTAGAAAGGGATACAAAATTTTATTTTGCTGGGTTCCTTCTCACGTTGGCATTAAAGGTAATGAAGCTGCAGATAGAGCTGCAAAGCAGGGATCGACTCCTCTTGAATGTCCAATTCCATATGAAGATATAAAACTTGCATTAAGAAGTTCGTTAAGAAATATCTGGCAACGAGAGTGGGAATGGGAAATTAATAATAAATTACAGGGGATTAAATCAAACATTGAAATATGGCCTACATTAACTCCACGAAAACATGATGTTATTATTACTAGACTTAGAATTGGGCATTCAAGATTTACACACCGACATTTACTCCTAGGGGAAAGTGAACCTTCTTGTCCCAAATGTCACTTTAGTCAACTTACCATTCGCCATATCCTGACAGACTGTCCTTGTCTCCGTCATCTTTATCGGCAGTTTTTTAAATCATCCTCACCAAATTTGACAAGCCTTCTAGGTAGCAATCCTCATTCAGAACTGATAAATTTTTTAAAACATTCGGGTATTTATTGTGAAATTTGATTTTACTCTATCTTTTATCTTGTGCTGTTTGGTTTTAATTGTTATGTAACTGCATTAATTTTTTAAAGTATCTTTTTCCTTGACTTTGTGGATGGGGGTAATCCCCCCATCCATGTGCTTACCTTTGGATATTTTTTTTTAGCATCTCTGTTTGGCGCAGTATGTCCTTCCTGGGACGTTGCGCCATAAAAAGACACCAACCAACCAACCAACCAACCTAAGTTTTTATACTTATGCTTATTAATGTAACCCTTAGAAATGTATGTTTTGAATATCTACATACATTTTGTATGAGTTTATTACAATATATATATATATATATATATATATATACTTCAGTCCAGCGAAAATTTTTTACTTTCACCCATGTTCATAGTACTAACTTACTAATTTTTCATTCATGTTGATTAATGATTTGAAAAGAAATGAAGAGCTAGTTTGCAAATGGTGTTAAGTCATTTTTTTTTAGTTCTTGAAAAAATGCAATTTTGTTACGCCTCCCACCATTCAACCTGCCACATGTATTAAAAAAATGAGATGCTCAGATTTTTTATTTTTTATTTGGCAAACTCCTTTCGATGGATATCTGAAAAGAAAGAGAAAAAAGGGTATGCTTATCCCGCTTCTCTCATGGGAAGACTTCCCCATCGTTGGGTTGACACACACCTTTCACACTTTTTTTTTAATAGGTGTAGGAACAATATTTTATATACAAGTTTTATAGATGCAGGAACGATATTTTATATACAAGTTTTATAGATGCAGGAACAATATATTATATACCAGCTTATCACTATAGATCTATCTCCTGTGGTATTTTGTAATGACCATAGGCCAGACTTATAATTCCGTCCTCTAACAGGTAACGTTTATCACAAAAGGCGATAAACATTTCTTATTTTGTTCTACTGTATATAAGTGATGGGATTGCTGCACTATTCAAGTTTGAATCTCATAGGAGAATTTCTGTTCATGCAAGCAAGCAATTATAATAATCTTAATGGTTTAACTTTTTTCTTACAATCCGGGTGGACACTCCCTTGGCTCTTTTTTTCTGTTCACGGTTAGATTTTATTGAATACATTTTGGATTTCAGTCCGATAAACTGGTGTGCGGTTTCACCGCAAAGTTCATCTTTAAATTTTCCTAATCTTTTTTTGTTGGTATTGTAAAACAGTGGGTGATGGACTGGATAATCAGAAAAATCAAACTTATAGGAATGTCTTCATTTTCTCTTTGAAATGTTCACTTTGGATATGGTAAGTCAACGAATCAGTGTTTGTAAAGGGTAGGTGTGCACGATTTCCATACAACCTCTTGATAAAATTATAGTGGAAATCATACATGAGGATTTTGGATAGCTCTAATATAGCAAATCCAACGTAAATGGGTCGGTTCATTAAAATACTAGCCTTTTTTCTCTCAACAGCTACCATACTCTCGTTAAATTCTTTGTTTTTTATATAATTAGGAGAAGCAGTTAGTTGAAGACCTCTTCTAGTTGTAGTGCACAATTCAATGTTTCTTCTTTTTCTAAGATTTTCTATACATTTACCGCAAACTGAATTGTTTAAAAGTTTGAAAAAAGATTTTTTGAAACTTGTTTTGGCATTTTTTCTCTGTTTGGTGTTATGAGCTATATATTTTATGAGCCAAGGAGATTGGTGGAATTCCAGTACTTTATTAATTTTCACAAGTTGGAGTCCTTGCTGAAGATAAAACTTACATCCACCATTATAGAAATTTAGATTGTAAATTTGGGATGAATTTAGCACTTCCTCAATATTTTGCTTTAAGAAGATGTTTTGCATAATTGGACAACATATGATCTTGAACTATCATCTTTTCCCGAGCAAGTAGATAGTCGTTGTGAGAATCATGACGTTCTTTGGGGTAGTCCAAATTGACTTTGAATATATACCCTCTCTCGGCATTGTCATTTAATTGAAGAATTTTTTCTTCATTGATATCTTCTGGATTTCTCAACTGGAAGCAACCGTCAGGCATGTACTAGGGCATAGCCCAACCATGGAGGTTGTTGGCATCCCAATACATTATGTGACTTGTAGGCTCATTTTCCTTATAGTCTGGAAGTTGGGAGTTATTAGCTGTTGCAAATCTGTAGGAAATTTGTGATACACCACCTCGAACGCCTTGTTCAATAAACATTAACATTTCTGAATCAGTTAAAAGCTCCAGTTCTACCTTATTCATCTTTAACAAGCTTGCCATGAAAATCCGGGGGAAGTCACAAGATGTGCTGGGTCAATTTCATAATTTTGCAAACATAAATTTCTGAAATTTTGATATATGTCACCTAAGAGGAGCACATCCTTTTTTATGTATAAGTTATGATACTCTCTTAAGTTTCTTAGTTGAAAAGTTTCCCATACACATTTGGCGTGGTTGTAATCATCTTCACTGATGTCTTCTTCATTTAGCAAACTGTAGAAGGCTGATGGCGGTGTTAGTTGCATCTCCTAATTTTTTAAAACTGTCAAAATATTCATAAGGATAGACACCTTTACATCGCAACAATGTCAAATCTGTATTAAGTGGAAAGTTTTTTTTTTAAGATGCTGAACTATTCAGCTTCAAGACTTCGTGAAAGTTTATCCAAAGAGTCTGACAAAAATTGGAAGGAGTCTATAATGCAGCTGGATGGAATCGTGTTGTTTTTGTAGCTTGAATGTTAGGTATTTTTCCATAGTCGCAGCAATCACATCAATTTTATAATCATCATATTTCCTGAGCTTCGTCATAATATGATGACCATCATAGTTTTTTAGATTGTGGAAAACCACGGGTATTACTTTTGGCATTTTAAAGTTTAAGTTACTATAAGAATGAGCTGCACCTCTAAACTTAGATGTTAGGTGGTCATTGTCCCGAACTCTCTTCTTGCCTAATGTTTTATGACATATGCTGCACTCTGTTGCTTGTTGAAAGGCTTTCTCCTCTTCTGCCGATAAATGCATTGGAGCAACTTGTTTCAGATTTTCTCCTAACTCATCCTTTTCTAAAATTATTTTATCGAGGAAGTGTTCGACAGCGTCTGGACCTCTGTAAATGGTGATAAGTTTGACGCTGTGTCCGTCAGAGTCTACAATGACGTATGCATAACCACAGGGAAGATGTTTGACAGTGTTAATTTGATAAGGTGACGAGTTAAATGGCTTGGTTGATGAAATAGGTAGCAGAAGACTTTCAAAATCTTCATATTTACTAATTTCTAACACTGGATAAAACAGTTAATCATATGTATATTATACATACAGTTAATAATATTAACTGCATCATACATGTCTATAATATTATCATGTCAATAATATTATCGCATATTTTTGGTGGAATAAAAAATAGTTTAATAATAATAATGTATCAGTTATCGTTAACTATATTTGGTATTTAAGTATTAAAAACGCATTCAAATATTTTATACATAAATTTTTATAGGACATTGTCTGATATAGAATTCAGTCAAATTTTATTGGATTTTATTATTATTAATTTAAAGAAATATTTGTGATTTTATGATTACATTATTCTTAAACTAGTCATACTTCAGAAATTCTTGGAGTTGTGCCACGGTTAATATTGTCACTTGATACAGCTGCGTTTGCAGACTCGGTGACCTTGCTAATGAGAATATGCGAGAAATGCCTAGCTGGTACTGAGCTACCCAGGGTAGCTCAGTGGTAGAGCATCCGCGCGTTAAGCGGAAGGCCCAGGTTCGATTCCCGGCTCTGGTATCTTTCACATAGTTGGTAAAAAAAAAAAAAAAAAAAAAAAAATCAGCCTTCCACTGCAAATTATCTAAAATAGTCATACTTCTTTTAAGGTTTTCTCCTAAAACTTCATGTGCCATTGACTTTCAAAATTTCAAAAAAACAATTGTTAACGGTTCAAATATCGCAATGGTCACAGTATAAAAACTTGATTTTCTTTCTTAAATATGTAGATTATAAAATTGAACAGAAGGTTCAAGGTATGTGTAGTGTTTTCTTTATCTTATAAACAAACAATTTAATAAAATGATAAACACCTTACAAATTTACTAAAGAATATTTATTTGTCTAGATGTATAAAGTAAGATACAGTATCTAAATACAAATGTAATGTAATATCATTTGCCAGTAACCTCATTTTCAAATTTTGTAATTTGGCATCAATGTCGATGTATTTTTTTCGATGTACTTCGTCCGCAGACGTACTTTGTCTCAAAGGCAGCATATTCATTTTTAATTCGTTAATATGTTGCTCTTTTTTTAAACAAATTAATGAAATTATAAATGTTTAATTTGCTTTTCTCGACTTTTCTATTCATTTTCGAATGCCATGCTTCAACGCTGTTTGTCGTTCTTTCTGCATCGTTCTCGAAATGGTTCCAAAAGGATCTGAAATAATAAAAGAAAATAGAAATAATTAGTGTTTTAGAGTTTTTTTTTTTCTTTTTAACTTAACACAAAATTAATTTTTCTCAGTAAAAAGAAATAATTTGTTTCATTTATGGGAAAAAAAAAAAAAAAAGAAAGAAAGAAAGAAAGAAAAAGTAATAGCTTTAAAAATAAAAACTTAGATATTACAAAGACATAATTGTGTACGTATTTTTTTTTTAACTTAAAAAAAAAGTATATATATTTAGAACTTGATTTATATATAAATAATTATTAAATTAACAATATTAATAATTTATTGAAAGATTAATAATTTATAATAAAATTTAAATTTATTGATTAATATTTTTTTTATTATTTATAGTAAATTATTCATTTATTAATGTTTATTTAGAATTTACGTGAACAGCAGTAAAATTTTCTCATTATTTTCAAACATATGGATCATTATTATTACTATTATTTTTCCTTCATCATTTTTTTTTCTTTATTATTATTATAACATGGACAAAAAAAAAAAGTGAATCGGTCCATCTGAAACGGCTACAAAGAATTTAGACGCAATGTTTTGAAACTTTGGATTCAATAGTGTCGTATTCAAATCATCATCACGATTCAATCGTTTATTTTCATGTATTAATGGTTCATTCGCTTTTCGCTTTCGGTATTGTCGCATCGATTTGGCTTCCTTTACACGAAAAGCGGGATCTTCCATTTGAGATTGTTTAGATTGAAGTTTTTTAGCAGCCTTTTTCGAAGGATCACGTTTATTTGATCGTTTATTATTAGATGGTTCCAAATTCAAAGAAGTATAAAGAGAGATAGTCCGATTTTTGTTGCCGTCATTCAGTTCATCATATTTATTATCGGATGATGCAGAAGTACCTTCGCCAAGCTCTTCCTTCCGGTATTTTTGAATATGATAATAAACATTACTTTTAGGAATACTCAATTTCTGAGCAATTTCTCTCACCGACAATTTATTAGAAGAATAAAGAGATAAAAAACTTTGTCGTATATTTTTTGACATCTTACATATCTAAAGAACAAACTTTCATTAAATTATTTATTTTAATTTATAAATGATACCAAAAAAATTAAACTTTAAATTTTACATCTACTTTTTAAGATAGCACGCGATCATGTTTTATATAAAAATTAAATTATTAAATTCATTTTTTTACTTATTTTGTTTCATATTGCTCGTGCATTTTTTATTTCCTAATTCAAAATTAAAAAAAAAAAAAAAAAAAAAAACTTTTTTGATATCGTTTGTAACGATACTGATTGTTTTTAATTTTCTTTTCTTTTTCTAAAAAAAAAAAAAGATTTCGATGAAATTCTGGCAAAAGCAGAATTTAGTTTAGGGCGGAGGACTATTAGTTTTTTTTTTTCCTTTTTTCAAATTATAACATTGCTTTCAAATTATTCAATTATATTTTCGATAAATTTTAGATTTCGACAAATGTCTAACTATCGAAATCGACAACGCAAAAATCCCAGATTGAGACTAATAGTCCTCAGTCCTAATAAGTTTAAGGCATTATTTTGCTTAGTGTGTATTTTCCTGATATATGTTATAGAAAATAGTGATTGTATACATTAAATCCTAAATATTTCAAAAGTGGGATTTTTTCAATAAATGTAGTAAATTATCTTACATATTTTTAATTAAAAAATGAATTTAGATCTGCAATTTATCGTCTGCAAATGTGCTGTTTTCTACTTTTAGAAAAATTTACGCCCCCTTGTTTATTTACAAAAAATGTTTTATATGTAAAGAGAATATTAAGGAATTTCCGTGATTAATTTGTAAAATTATCATGCTTTGGTACTTTCTTATACAATATTTTCAAATTATTAGCTATTGATTGATCTTAATGGCAATAAAAATGTATTACTTATATTGGAAACATACTTTCCTCATCGTCCAAATATGTTTCCACTATATAATTAAGGAATGCATCGGTTTTGTCATTTCTAGTTATATTTTCTTGAATAAATATAAAAGCATCTCCAATGAGATGAGGGGGAACTAATGCCAACGCAGCCACTCTTCTTAACCATTTTTTAATTTCAACATTTTGTCTATAATCTCTCACTAGCCCGCTTGGCACGATGCTATTGTTATTCCTTTTCCTAAGCCAGGTAAAGATGCTATTGACCCCAAAAATTACAGACCCATTGCCCTCACAAGCTGTCTCTGTAAGCTGCTAGAAAGGATGGTAAATACTAGGCTTGTTTACATTTTAGAAAAAAATAATTTGATTTCTCCATGGCAAAGTGGTTTTCGACGGGGCCGCTCAACGGTTGACAATATTTTATTACTGGAGACTAATATTCGAAAAGCTAATGTGAGACGTAACCATTTGGTGTCAATTTTTTTTGATATGGAAAAGGCTTATGACAAGACTTGGCGCTATGGCATTTTAAAAGATTTATATAATTTGGACTTTCGAGGAAATCTCCCTATTTTTATTGAAAACTTTTTAAGAATCAGACGCTTCCAAATTCGCATTGGATCAGTTTATTCAGATTTTTATTTCCAAGAGGAAGGTGTGCCTCAGGGCAGTGTCTTGAGTGTTACTCTTTTTTCTTTAAAAATTAACGATATTCTAAAACAACTGCCTCAAAGTGTCCATGGAACTTTATATGTTGACGACCTGCAAATATCCTGTCAGGGAAATGACATGCGCTTCATAGAACGCCAACTGCAACTTGCTATAAAAAATATCACTAAATGGACAAATAAAAATGGTTTTAAATTTTCCACTGACAAAACACAATGTGTGCATTTTTGTCGTAAACGAGGCCTTCATCCTGATCCTGAGATTCTGATTAATAACAGGCCAATTTCCGTTGTTGACACTGCTCGCTTTCTGGGTGTTGTTTTTGACAGAAAATTAACTTTTATTCCTCATATTTCATATTTAAGAATTAAATGTGATAAAGCACTAAACATATTAAAAGTCCTTTCTAATACTTCTTGGGGAGCAGACCGTCCATCGTTACTAAAAATATATCGGGCTACTGTTCACTCAAAACTGGATTATGCTTGCCAGGTTTATGGATCAGCACCTCACTCTTACCTTAAAAAACTTGACACACCACACCACAGTGCACTTAGAATTTGCTCAGGAGCATTCCGGACTAGTCCTGTTTTTAGTTTATATGCTGACTGTGTGGAGCCTTCTCTCACTGATATTAGACAAAGACTTTCACTTGAATTGTACTTTCGCATTCTTTCACATCCAAATCATCCGCTTCATTCACATTTAAATAGCAACGATCATAACCTCTATGTGAATCGACCATCTTGCATCCCTCATTTTGCTCTTAGAATTAAGAACTTTCTTGCAGGCACCTCTCATATTCATACCAAAGTCCGGCCCCGGTCTCTTTTAAACATGACACCTTGGAATTTCCAAGCTATTTCCTGTCTTCATCCGTTTAGTGGTTTTGACAAATCTAACACTGATGCTTCCATTTTTCAAGCGCTTTTCTCATCTCATCGCTCTGAATATAAGGATTATGTTGAGATTTTTACTGACGGCTCCAAGACAAGTAATAAAGTTGGCTGCGGTGTGGTCACTGGTGACGCCATTTATAGCTATCAACTTCCTAGTAATTTTTCCATTTTTTCTGCAGAGTTTTTTGCAGTTGAAGTAGCTCTAAATATTATTTCATCTCACTGCAGCAAAAAATTCATTATCTATACAGACTCAAAGAGTGTTCTTGACTCTCTTTCTTCCAGCTCTTGCACACTTTCTTTTATCTCTGTTTTAAAAACATATAACGACCTTCTGAAGAAGGGATTTCATATCTTGTTTTGTTGGATTCCAGGTCATGTTGGCATCAAAGGCAATGAAGCAGCAGACAAAGCCGCAAAACAGGCTTCTATTCTTTTAAACTGTCCTATACCTTATGATGACATTAAGCACACACTAAAAAGCACTTTCAGAAATAATTGGCAAATGGAGTGGAATAATCAACAAAATAATAAATTACTTGAAATAAAACCTCAAATTGCAGTATGGCCTACACTTAGTCCTAGAAAACATGATGTCATAATTACTCGTTTAAGAATTGGGCATTCAAGGATCACGCATAAATACTTACTACTTGGACAACCGGAACCTGACTGTCCGAAATGTCATTTCTGTGTGCTTACCATTCGCCATCTGCTCACTGACTGTCCTTGTCTTCGTCATCTGTATAGGCATTATTTTAATTCATCTTCACCCAATTTGACAAGCCTTTTAGGTGCAAATCCTCATCATCAGTTGACAAATTTTTTAAAGGAGGCTGGGTTTTACTTCGACATCTGATTTTATTGTTTACAATGTTCATCCTTTTTTACATCTGTTTTTATTGTTTACTGTTTTTATTATTTTTGTTTTTATCTTGTATGTAGTTTTACTTCTTTTTTCTGTGTTTTTTAATGACTTTCTGGATGGGTAAACCCATCCAGAGGCTACTTTTTCTTTTACCTTTTTGTTTGGCGCAGTATGTCCTACTTTGGACCTTGCGCCAAAAAAAGCCATTCAACCAACCAACCATCTCTCACTAGCCCAAGTGCCTGGACCTAAAAAAAACAAAAGGAATTAAATTAAACGAACAAAATGAAGTACATTTTAATTAATTTGTTCTCCTTAAAAAAAATATTTTGAGAATTTTACCTTTCTCCAAATTGATTGTGTGAACTGGAAAAAGGATCCCTTGGTTTGAACAGTGGGCAAGACTGTAGAAATGGCATTCACAGCACTTATTTCAAAATCCGACAGAATTTCTGAGAATTTGATTTCTAAGTTGGCATTTCTGGCTACTGTTAAAACAATTCTGCATAGTTTTTCGTATGTAATTTTTTTTTTTTTTTTTGGGTTATAATGCATATATAAATGGGAATAACATATCTCGTGTAGGGTATATAATTGAAGAAACTGTTGAGGGACTATCTTGAATGTCCCCATCTATGAACACTCTTTTTTGATTACAGAGTTTTTCCAAATTATCCGTAGTTCCAAAAATCTAAAAAGAAAATAAAACAAAAAATGAAAATCAGATTAAATGAAAGTGGTGTAAAGACTGAAACTAAAATACAATTCTTAGTGTTTTATAAACTTATTAAATAATATGCAATTGTGCTAAAGGCATTTTATATTTTGACATTCTGTTTTATTTATCAATTATGATCAATAATAAATATTTAATGATATATTCAATTAAAGAAATCACAAATCACCAATGGCTAATACTACTTTCTCTTATTCATGATTGTGAATATATAAATTTAGGATTCAATTTTTGACAACCGCGTTTTTCACATAATTACGTGTTTTGAGAAATAAGGAATACGAATGTTTTTGATAGTTAATCTGTGTGTCTGTTTAACAGCATAATTCAAACACAGATATTAGAAAGAAGTTCAATAAAGAAGCAATTTTACAAAATGCATGTAAAGCTGTAAGAGTTTACTTAAATTGAAAGCTTGTTCCAGAAAATAAATTGAAGATGAGTGTGCGGAATCAAAGCAAGTATCCTCCTCCCCCACCCTCTTCCTCTCCCAAAAAAAAAAAAAAAAGATTTATACTTGTGTCCTTACATGCTTATTTATAAAAATTTCTGTATATTTTTACTGGATATTGATTAAATTATTTATATGATTATTTAAATTATTATATGATATTATTTAAAAATTAAATAAATAATAATAGGGTTTTCAATCTAAACTTTTAATTTTTCGCATAGTGTCTGGATTTTTACCAGATTTATCATTTATTTGTTTAACATAATTATTGATCATTATTCTAGAAATAGTCCAGGAAATAAGTTTCAGTTTATCAATTAAGTTAGGATTTTTAAAGGAACATTTATCATCAATTGGTAATACATCTGAATTCTCTAGTTTTATTGTAGATATTTTATGGAGGGTAGATAATTGTTTCTGTACTGATATAAATTCAGATTGATTAATTATATTTTTCATTGTATGCCCAAATATTCCTGCAACATACACAACAATTTCTGTTGGTAATGTTAATTTGCCTCTATCTAAATCTTTTATGAAATCATAAGAGGAATCAACATCCACTGATTTAGGTAACTGTAAAAGTAGTTTACACTCTGAACAATTCTCCTTCTTCAAAATTTTATAGACACTATATCCACCAATGTAAGTTAGTAGTGGTATAACTGATTCAGGTATTTCATCAACAGAAAATGGATCATCTAAACATTCATTAAACATTTCAATGGGAACAAATTTATCAATTTCTGTGTTTAAAGGCATGAGAGTTTTGATAGGAATATTTTTGTCTTGTGATGTGAACAAGATGAGGTTTCTAAATCTTATTTTTCGCTCGTTTTCGAGGACTTGCAAATAACTTATATAATAATTAGCCCCATTTAGTTGTCTGTATGAGCTAAAGCGGCCTTCCGAATCATCTGACTGGAATTTACTCAATAAAATATAATCTGTTTCATACTTTTCAAAGAGGTACGGTATTAAAGATAAAAATGCATCAATTGAAATTATCAAAGCTTGAAAAGTTTTTGAAGATAAACCCTTCTCAATTGGTATAGTCTGTCTCCAATTTTTCAACCAAATGGACATTTTGCTCAAAAATTCCACCTGTAATTTGCTGTCTTTTCGTATAGGCTCACGAAAAGTATCATTAAACCGTTCCCCTTCAAATACACTTTTAACATTCATTATTTTCCACCATTTGACAATTATATCAATAAAACTAGAAGTGGAATTAGCATCCTGGAACAAATCAGGACTTTTTTGAGGAACAAATCAGAATTCTACTCAAGAATTTAATTTTGATTCAGAAGACAAAAGATAAGACGTATTTATTAGAGAAGCACATAGAAATAAAACAGAATAAACCAAAAAAAATAGGTATGCATACAAATAAAGAGTATATTTTTTATGCATGTAAAAAAATTATTATTATTATTACATTTTTTTTCTGTAGGTAAATTTTATAACAAGTACTCTAGATAATATTTAGTTTAATGATAAATTATTTTTCAATATTAAAAGTAATATAATGAGAAATTATTTCTGTGAAAACACTCAAAATAATTTCATTGAAAAAAAAATTTAAGTTAAAGAAAATGATTCATCATTATGTTTGCCATAACTATTTAACATTTTAATGGTGATTCAGAAGACAAATAGAATGGATGTTTTAAAGAATTCAGAATAAAAGTACTGAACTTAGTTTTAAAGAATTTGATTAAAAAGAATGCATTATGCACACATGGGTACAATTGTTTAACACTTTATAAATAAAAAGAGTAATACATATGACTTACCAGACTACTTTGCTTTCATATGTATATATCATCTGCATCTAAATGTACTTCAATATTTATTTATAAAAATATATTTTTTAAACATCAGTAACACGTGCAACACATGATCAGCATCTAAAGCGAACTAATAGATTTGTACATTTTACAGTAAAGACACCAGAACTGCTACTCCTCCAAGGTCAAAAAACCGGACTACTATCAACAGATGATTTTCCAGTACCAAAGCCTGACACAAAATGAACTGCTCGCTGGATTTCTCCCTTTAGTATTGTAAAGAAATTCGCGCATTCAGCGAAATTTTGTATTCTTTCTCTAAAAAAATTAGTAAAACAATCTGAACTCTATAAATAACACTAAGTTTCAATGAGTTTTTTTTTTTTTTTTTTTCTCCATCGTGTTATTAATTTAAATTAAAATGTGATCGAAATAGTAGTTGATCAATAGAATTAAAAAAATTCCTTAGTATGCAAAAGATATTTTTTTAATACTTGTTTTGTTTCATTTTATTATGTTTTATAGATTTATTATTATTATTATGGACTCAGTACAGAAATAAAACATTAGGATTGGGTAATAATATTTAACTGAATAATATGTATATGTTCATTGTTTAAATAATCTAGAAAAGTATATATTGAACTAACCTAAATTAGATTATTTTTATAATTATGAGATGCCAGTATATATACTTTCCCCTTAGACTGTGTACAAAATTGAGATTTAAAAAAATGAATAAACAATAATAACAATAAATATTTTTACTACAAGCAACCTTGTCAGAGTCTGCAATCGAAGATACAGTATTTTAAACTAGAAATATTTTTTTTTTAAATACATTTCAATATTATAACAGTATTTCTATTAAAATAAACGCTGAAGAGTCTGAATAATAAAAAACAGTATAGTGATGCAGTTTGAGAAATTGAAAAGTACTTAAGGAAAATTATATGTGTTTATCATTCTAAATAAACAAAAGAAAAAAGGTCTCTGTATATATATGTATATATATTTTTTTTTCAGAGTCTAGAAACGTGCTTAGCTATTTTTATAATGCAATTACTTACTTATTTGGAAAAATTGAAAAAAATAAAAAGAAAAGATTAATAGAAATAGAATAATAATAATAATAATAATTACCAATAGAAGAAAAAAAAATTAAAGTGCTTAAAAAATAAATACATAAACACATGAAATGTTGAATGTAATAATACCTTATAAGTCATGCATGATCTAGTTACAAATATGAATGATATTAAATAACTGATTAAAAGCTTGGAGTAAATTTCAGCATTCATACATTAAAAAATATATACACTAAGCGACAAAAAAAAAAAAAAAAAGCCGCACTTGGATATTTTTCTTTTCGCTTTTTGCTACTGCCAATTTTATCATTTCAAAAGCAAATTTTCGAACAGATTTTATTACCTCGCCCTCCACGTACACTTTAGGATTGAGCCCAGTGTTAAAAATAAAATGCAACTGTCAGGAAAATTATAATTTTAGAAAGTAGTATTTAAAAAATGACACTTATAAGGCATTTAACGATGCCACAAAAAGTATTAATTTTAGAATAAAAGTCAAAATATATTTTAATACATGAGATGACAAATTAATTAAATATTAAAAAAATATTCCTGAGATGATTTTTAGGAAGATATAAAATTTTTTGGCTGTTTAAACGAAAAATGTGTCTTTAGGTGGAAATGTTGCCCATCCAAGCGAGATGATGGCAAGTTAAGAAACAAAAGTTTAAAAAATCGATTTGTACGTACTCATAACTTAGAAAAGATTATAAAAAAAAGAATAGCAAAGTAGTGTGGGAACAATTTAACAAACTATGTTAAAAACCACAAGTTCTGCAAAAAAAAAAAAAAAAAAAAGACTTCAATTGACTAAAAATTGAAAAAAATTATCAGTTAATTATTTTATGCACTGAAGACACAGCTGTCTGCTTTCCAGTTTTTCTCCTTGGTCAAGAAGTTAAAGATTTCCTTGGTTTTAATAATACCGCAGTAAGAAAATTTTGTCAGGAAGGACTTTAATGGACAAACAAGAAATTCAATAAAATAAAAAATGTTTGTGACTACCCTGTATCTGGAAAAGTTTTGATTCATCTACAAATCAAGTTTTGTGGGGACAACTCGAATATTTAAAGCATTGTTAATATCTTATTAAAAAATGCAAATAATTTTCGCAACTTTTTACTTTATAACTCCACAAGATTTTCTTCAAATTTCATGAAACTTTTAATAAACATAATAACATGTGTTTAAATCAAAAACAAATACATTTAATATTTGAAGAGATATGAACAGTTGTAATAAATAATTTATTACTACGCATGGGCAAACTGTAGCAAAAAAGAACTTTGACATATACTCATCTGTTTAGAGCACCTTATAAAAATAAGTTCCAGTTGAATATCTTAAAAAATTAATACAGATATTGGTGATTAAATGAGCTGCTTTTCAGCTGTTTTCTAAAAATGACTGTACGATAAGGGATCATTCACGAATGAAAATTTGTATCAGAAAAAACTATATTACACAAGGAAATTTAATACAGTATTTACGATTCACCTTTCTCTTTTTTTCCCCCTATAAAATAAACAGAAAAACGAATTGTTTCAAAGGAAAAATGAAATCTTTTTCTGATTTCATTTCGAAATTTTAATAAACAGTTTTGTCTCTTTTAAGTTTAGTTCTACATAAATGGAAAGTTATGCAATATTGCATAAAGTATTGATTAAGAATACATTAATATTAGTTTTAAAGTTCCAAAGGTAGAGTTAGTTTATTATTTAATACTACATTTTAATGAACTATTATATGTTTTTATTTACTGGAAAACTAAATATATTTTTTTAATAAAACAACGATACAAAAGTTAGAAGAATCACATTTTAATTGCATACTTTAAGTACAAATTATGGCTTCTTAACTTAAATATGAACACAAACATAATCTTGATTAACAGTTTACAGTTACAACAAATAATATTTTTCTTCAAAGTTGTAGCAAGTAAGCTGCCACAACTATGAAGTAGCATTTCACAAAATTTTTTACAATGCATGTAATTATTATACATATTCTTAAAAATAGGCTATGTCGAAAATTTCACACATAATATAACAGATTTTACATTTATAACAAGAAAAATATGAATACTTTTTTTAAAAAATACATTTCACTTTATTTTATACTGTTGTACACGAAATACTTAACTTGTTTCCAGGTTCTTCTTTTTAGAATATTTCCAGCTTTGCTCAAGCAATCGTCACAGTCCTTTTTCCCAGGAACTGTTTTAAGAAGAAAAAAAAAACTATAAATGCGTTTGAATGGCTTTGACTTCTTCATCAGTCCAGGTAACTTTAATTGTTTTTCTTGAATTATTCCTTTGTGTAAAAGAATCTGTCGAATTTGGAGATTGATTTAAAATGTCTGTATTTTCTATTTCGGGAGATGGACTACTTGGTACTTCAAAGTCGCTATTGTCGGAATTTTCTCCTTCACTACTGGCTATCATTTGTTCTTCTGAAATTTCATCCAGCGATTTCCCCTTGTATCTATGCATTTTGCCTTGCTCGGCAGCAAGCAATATTTTACTAATTTCGGCTAAAATTATAATTTTCTCTGGCAATCTGTAAAATCCACGGTGTATTTTAATATTATCGTGTCCAAGAAACGACTCAAGTATGTCTAATTCGTTATCTTTTAAGTTAAGCAGTTGCGACATTGTCGCTATATGTTTTCTCAGTTTTGTTGAATTTTGGTTCATATAAGCCTGCTTCTTTTGCTAGTTTTCTTATGGCATTTTGACAGCTCAGAGAATTGTAATTCGTTCGTGCAAATATGTATGGGTTATCTTTGTTTATACCAATTTGGTCTCTGTTCGATGAGTAAGTTTATTGCTTTAGTCATTTACTCTCTTAAAATGATTGCGACTTTTTTTCCTCTTTTCCCTCTTGTTTCAATAAGGGATAGACTATTTATTAAATGTCTTTCAAAATTTGTCAAAGATTTCAATATTTCTTCTTGACTAGAAGTTTTATCTCTATTTTCGAATGTTTTGATTTCCAAACGCTGCGCTTCACCTGCTCGCCTCCTATTAAATAAAATAACGGATGATAAAGTGACTCTGCAAAGATCTTCCCATGCTGTTTTGGTAACTGTTGAACACAGAGATTCGGAGAATTCATTCAATTTATTTTTTAGATGTCAAATTTTTGCATATCCTTTGCAAGAGGCAAAATTGGAGGGTTGTTACACTTTCTTCTTTGAAGTATAGTTAATGCGTCACTAGATACATCTGTTGCCCAATTGATTTTACAAAGATGAATAAAATCTTCGGATGACTTTCGCATGTTTTCGTCTTGCTTTATAATTGCATTTTTTTTATTATTATTATTATTTCAACGCAGTGTTTTAATGCATGGCTGATTTTCAGTGCTAATGACGATATTTTGTAGCTCCTTATGTCTCTGTTATAACTGAGTTATATAACAGAGACAACTCTGTTATAACATCTAGGACTGCTTTCACTGCTGTTAGAAAATATTTCGGATTAATAATTGAGTTTAAGGATTCTATGTTTGAATCAATTTTCCTAGCGGCTAGCAAAAATCTACCTATTTCTCGCAATTTAGTGCAGATATGTGGATGTAAATGGTTTTCTTGGCCCAATCTTTATACAACCTTGAGCCATAGGATAATACTATATCGTCATTTTTTATAGCCAAAAATACAGGATCACATTTAATTTTAGATAATATATTTTCTTTAAATTCTTTTGTGCAGTCCTTACTCACCTGTTTTAATGTGAATGATAAAGGATGGTACTCCTTTCTTCCGTGGGGCAATTGTTTTCCCTCAAAACATTTTTTTTTTTTGTGTCTCCATATTTGGGACTTTTTCAAAAATCCGAAATATACATCACATGGATAGTATTCATCGGCATCACTTACAGTTTGGACAGATGGTCGTTTTGTTGGAATAATAAACCCAGAACCTTTTTCAGTGCTTGAAATGCTATATTTATAATTCCCAACATTTCTTAACTTTTCCTTTCTTTGAAGAGATCCTTTTGACATACTTAAAAGTTTTGAAACTTCAGATTCCGTATTATGCATAGTTGTAATATGTTTGTAGAAATTAGAAATACATTTATCACAAAAGATGCAATGATTTTTTTCATCCCATTTTCATTTATTTATATTAATTGTTGTACATACACATAAAATTTTGTATTTGCTTCCTGTTTCAGAGTTTTTTGGTGAAATTATTTTTGAATGTTCCGACTCTAAGTTGGAACATACAGACATTTTTGTTTTTGTTATAGTAAGAAAGCTTTCTTCATTAGAGTTAGCTCAGTTCTACTTAATGAAGATCTCCTGCACTTTTGAACATGATCTTCTTCATAGGAACTTTCCGAAGGAATGTAATCACAATCTCAATTAGAAGTGTTTAAATTAAAAAAATTTCTTTTTCTTCTAATAACGACAGTTTCCCCAGGACTGCATTCAGAATTGCTGTCACTTGTACTACTGTAGTCGAGTGTTTTTTTCTTTCTTTCCATTTCCAATATTTCTTGATGCTTCTGAAATATTTCGGTTTTATCTTTCTGCTCTAATTCAATCCCCACTACTTTATTTGTGTGTTCTGTTGGCGATTTATTTTTTAATATTTTACTATCTTGATTTTGTATCACTATTTCTCTATCTTCTTTCTCTTTCTTCCGTTAAGTCTGCAAATGCTTTGGGAGTTTCCTTGCTTTAGCTTACAAAATACCTTTCTTTATCAATTACAAGTCTTTCTTCATCTGTTGTCAACAAAGGCTTAATTAATTTCCCGTATTGTTCTTCTGATTCCACTAAATTTTTTACATGCATTTTTGATTCCTGTACGTGTTTGATTACCTCATCTAATTTTCAAATATTCCCATATTGAGATTTCATTGTACTTTCGCGCTTCTCTTCTGACAGTAAATTTTTATGTTTCTCTTCGAATTCAAAATGGTCTTGCTTCTTCTGAGACACTTCCTTTAAACCTTTCTGACACATGTTCTTTTGCCAGTTCGAATTTTTCGATTCTTGTGTTTTTTTAGTTTCTTTCCTTTGAAGTCGATGTTCAATAATATCATCTTCGTTGTCATTCAGTTCTGGCCCTTCTGATTTTTCTCCTTTTTTTATTTATTTCTTTACAAATGTTATAACATCATCCTTGCCTTAAAGTAAAAGATCCTGTTCTAATCCAATCTCTTCTGTTTCTTTTGGGTGTGTTGTGATGATATTTGGGGTGGTGTGTCCTTTTACTTTTAACTAACATAAAACTTCTTTCTTAAAATTTGACAACAATTCAATTTTAAAACATAATTTTCTTTCTCTAGTGGTAGTACATATTTTTCCACAAATTTATATTGTTCACCCAGGATTTGAAAAGATGTTAAATGGAAGCCGAAACCCCTTGGATAGATGCCTAAACTCTAAAGCAAACACACTTTATAACTATAATTGAAAAATCAATAAAAGGCCATGATTACTTCTGGCAGTTTCCGTTAGGAACCAAAACATTTCCTTTAAGTTTAATAAAATCCTTTTACCAATTAAAAGGGTATACAGAAACTACCATAAGTTGGTTTTCTCACATAGTTAGTCACATTAAAATAAAATATCATTTGAATAACTAAAAGATAATAATAATCGTTAAATAATAAGTAAAAAAAAAAAGAGCCATTTCCCCCCCCCCCCCCTCAAAAAAAAAAAAAAAAAAAGATAATATTAAAAAAAATCAGAACTTGTTTCCTGCTGGAAGTTAAAGAATTTTAGTAGGCAATTTTTTAACTTTTGCACATAGCTTTAAACCTTTACCTCAAAGTTTAACTCTTTTATAACCATTCTAGATTTTCTGTTTTCTTTAGATCTTATTAAAAACTTCCAGCAGAATACTAAATGGCTCTCAAAATAAACCTTTTAAATTAAGTCCAATGAAATAAAACGATTAATAATAATTCTCATAAACAAATAAATCACAAACACATACAAATATAACTAAATGGAAATTTTAATGGTTGATAAAGAAACAATTTTTGAGGATCCGCGCAAACTTACACAAGTTTTAAGACCAATAACATATTTCTTAGCTAACGTTCTTTCTTTTTTTGTTTTTGACACAAAGTTTAAATACTAAAAGTAAGTCACCAAATTACATTTATTTCAAATACTAAAAGTAAGTAACCAAATTACATTATTTAACATTCTTCACGCTTGGTTTGAGATTTCCATTTATCTTTTACTCTTCAACAGGAGATACCACATAAAGATAATAATCACAGTAAAAGAAAATGTAAATTACACAATTTAACAGTTGCTTAAATTATTCATAATTAGACTTGAACTGTCCCTATTCCTTTAGTTTTAAAAAACTATATAAAAATAACAAGCATTGTTCTAGTAAATTCTGACATTCCTCGTTTTTTTTTTTTTTTTTTTTTTTTTTTTTTCTGGACAAGTAGGGTCCAGTCCAACTGTTGACATTAAAAAGATGATTAATAACATGCAGCTAAGAAAATAATTTAAGGACAAAAAACATGTTACCAACAATCAAGGTGATTCTCCAAGGCTGAATAGGACCTCTGGAAGCTGCAGGAATAAGGATCGGGTACTGAAAAGGAATCAAATTTCTTTTGTCGACACCAGAAAGACAATTTTCCAAAGAGGCGATTTTTTTTTCCTGCGTATCGGTCAGCCCTTCTTGCGCAAACTCCTCTCTGTACGTCGGCCATCTGCCCGGCACGAAGACCAATTTTCCAAATTCACTGTAGTCACAACCAGAAAATACTTATTTCACTACTGTAGCTACCATCTGCATTAACGTCTGTCAGTGAGACTCATTCATTAAGGTAGTTCAAAGACTCTTTGGATCACAGCAGATAATTTATTTCAGCCACCTTCATACACAGCCATACTCCTCAGCATAAGCCACGAAAAAACCAACAGCTTACGAAGGAACACTTGAAACAGTTCGAACAGTATGAATTTGAATTAACTTCGGCATCTTGACGCAATCCTCGAATATCACAGCACTTTAGAGTTCTAAACAACATGAAACGGGGCCCACACCGAATCACTCCGAAGTGCAGGCCTGTTATGGCCACACATATTTCTTATTACCCCATGCAGCACTTAAGGGAACTGATGCCTCAACTGATTCTTTTCGCGGCTTCCGACGGATGCTGAATTATAGTTGCCACTTACGGCATGAAAACTCCGGGAGAAAAAAAAGCACTGCCAGTCAGAGGCCACGACCACACCGCCGATGTAGGAGCTGAACTCCGACCGATTATAATCGCTTACAAACTGAATTCGCCCAGTGTAATTATGCAGGAAAGAGAAACTGACCTTCACGAGCGTAGGGGTGCCCTGGAGGTCACGTTCTCAAACTAGAGGTCACATTAAATAATAGCTGAGGACGGTTACTCTTTGCTGGAAAAAAAGTGTTGCCCTGAAAAGAAATACGATTTTGAAAATGCAGAAGAATTTAGAAGGAGAAAAAAAAAAAAGACTGACAATAACTATTTTCTCTTTTTTTTTTTTTTAGAAAACCCAAATATTTAATTACAAATTAGCTATTTTATTAGTCTAAACAATAGAAAAACACAACTGTTAAAATTTCGTTTTAATGATTGATTTTTTAATGTTTCATTCTCTTGATTTAGTATCATTGTTTCTTTATCTTCTTACTCTTCTGGTATTTTTTCTGATTTCACTTTCTTCTTTTCTTCTGTTGCCCCTGCAATGATTTAGGAGCTTCCTTGCTTGAGCATATAGAATATATTTTTTCATTGCCTGCAAGACTTTCTTCATCTGTTCTCAACGGAGGTTCCATTAATTTTCCGTACTGTTCTTCTGATTGCACAAAATTTTCTACTTGCATTTCTGATTCCTGTACGCTTTTGAATAACTCATCTAATTTTCCAATATTCCTATGTTGAGATTCCATAGTAATTAATTCTTTTGTTTCTCTTTTGGCAATAAATTTTCATGGTTCTCCTTGAATTCAAAATATTCTTCTTCTGTGACACTTCCTTTAAATCTTTCTGACACATGTTCCTTTGCCGGCTCGAATTTTCCGATTCCTGTGTTTTCTTTCCTTATAAGTCGATGTTCTATAATATCATCTTCGTTCTCATTCAGTTCTGGCACTTCTGCTTTTTATTTCTTTACTTGCAAATTCTCTCGCATTATCCTTGCCTGAGAGTAAAAGATTGCATTATAAGTAAATAAAAATTTTTATTATGAAAAAAAAAAAAAAAAATGTGTGCACTGTACATCATCATACATTATATTCGAGAGTTAAATGGAAACAGGGCATATCTCCTATTCTCTTAAATAATGATGCAATCCAGAAGAAAATCTATGCCGTAGGAAAAAAAATATAGACATTTATATCAAGTTGCAAATAAAGTTACAGGTAATCCCTTACACTACTTTTTTAATATAGAGCTATAACACATAGACAGACATTAACTAGAAATGGCCAAAAAGCATTCAGGAATAGAATACGAAAATGCATCAAAAACGTGAAAATGTTTTAATATATATATCACAAAAAACAATGCTATTCTAAAAGTCACCCCGCCCAGCAAAAACTCTTATCTTTCTTAGGCAGCCAAAAAAAGGATTGATATCAAAATTCTCCGCCGCTATTAATTGCCGCGAATTCAATGCCTTATTAATGAAGATCTGCCAATAAGTCTTCATGTATCTTTCTAATGAATCCTAATTGCTTTCAGCATTCCTTGTTAAAAAGTGTTAGTTTTTTGGTTGCATTATAAAGTTATAATTTAAAGTATTTTTATGGCGGGGTGTGTCCCCTAGGTAGAAGTTTTAATTAATAAAAGTTAATAAAGGTTAAATTCTACTTACGCACCCCGCCGTAAAGATACTTTAAATTATAACTTTATAATGCAACCAAAAAACTAACACAGTTAACAAGGAATGCTGAAAGCAATTAGGATTCATTAGAAAGATACATGAAGACTTATTGGCAGATCTTCATTAATAAGGCATTGAATTCGCGGAAATTAATAGTGGCAGAGAATTTTGATATCGATCCTATTTTTGGCTGCCTAAGAAAGATAAGAGTTTTTGCTGGCCGGGGTGACTTTTACAATAGTATTGTTTTTTATGAGATATCACGTCTTTTTGTAAAATATTTTATTTAAAAATATACATTTATTGAGACTGTTATGATTTTTGTTACTTTTTGTGATTTTTGACTGTTATTAAAAAACACTGGAAAATATCATTTGAGGAATAAAATTACCAATGCAAAAAGCAAAAGAAAATTTATTTTTTCATTATTAGAGCGTACATATTTTTTGCATTGATTGGCTAGCGTTTTTCCGAAATAATTTTATCATTAGCGCATAGCCACATTGACGTATTTTTTACATATGCTACGTAATGTCCATGATTAATACTCGTACCATAGTGAAAAATTCCTGATAATGGAGAATATATAGATCGGGATATATTTACTTTGGTTTGGGGTATACCTGGTATTTGAAGATTAAGCTTGTTGAGATTGTTATAAAAAATCATAAACTGTAATATATTTCGATGTTGAAGTTATTTCGTACTTTCGGCGAACTTGACCTCGATTTTCACAAAATGACATTGGTAATCTTCTATAAGAGATCCCCAATGTCCGTATGTAGATGTAATCATGCCAGAAAGGTATTTTACCATTCCTAGGTAGGGAATTCTAAGAATTCGGTCGTATGTATGTGTATATCTCATGGCATTACAGTTTTGACATAATGAAGATTCTCTTGTTGTAAAATTAATCTTCCAACGGGTGCGCGTATATGAGAGATACACTAATGGTGAATCTCGTTGTATATCTTAAAGTCAGAGAGCATTTGGAACACTTATCTTTGGCTATTAACTCAGTACATATTGATCTATTTTTAGTTATCTTTTGAACATCAAGACAATGATATGAAGATGTATATTTGCTATTTGTATTTGAAAAATATGTGTGACCGTTCATGTAATGTTTTGTTATATATATTTTTTTTTCCCGCTGTTTAAAATGATTTTTTGTTGTTTTTGTTTTTAAACATTATTATTTTAAATATTTTTAAAATTAATTATCTTTAACTTTACACTTTTTACTAAAAATGAAAAAAAATCAACTATATTATTTATTTTATTTTCAAATAATTCCGATGTTTCTTTGATTACTTTATATTAATTTTGTGCTTTCAGTTTCAATCTTTCAGTTTTTTTTTTTTTTTTTTTTTTTTTTTTTTTAATGAATAAAAGTTCCAATTGAATGTTCTTAGTAATCTTCAAATGGTTATAGTATAGTTAAAATATTCAGATACTTTAAAGTACAGATTTTATAGTAATGTATGTGAAAAATACACACGACCTTTCATGTTCGTATAAGCATTGCGCACGCTGGAAGGTTAAAAAGATATTGCAAATCCTCGCAGTTGTAGAGTAGATCTTCTATAAATTGGATTGCATCTTGCTGCTCAACTTGTCTATAAAGCTCAATGATACAAACCCTTATTTCTGCAGTATTTCCTATACACCCCAATTCGTAATTTGATAGATTCATTTTTAATGCTACAAAAATAGAAGAACTACTTTTTATTATTGCTTTTACTTCTTCACACGCATACAAGCTGATTGACTGAATTTGCGTAACAGGAAACGTTGTTGTCATTTGTAAATCCTGCAATCTTATGTGTGTTTGTATTTTTCTCAACTTTCGTCGATTTTTTATGTTTTTGTTGGTCTATATGTGCATCAATAGTAATGCTCATTTCTCTTGGATACCACTTTCGGTGTTTTTGCCATATTTTAAAAGGAATGTTTCTTTTTCTTAAGAGTGGAAGTTCGGGGTAGTAGGTACTTCGCAAACGATTATACTCAGTTTTTGCTGATTCTTGAGCTTTGCAATTCAATGGGTTAAAATTTATTAAATGCAATCCCTATAAAGCAACGTATGTTTGCCCACACGAAAATATTGTTTCACCAATATCTAGTACAACATTTTTCAATGTAAGTCCTTGACTTTTATGGATAGTAATTCCATAACTCACATTAATGAGAAATTGTTTACGAAATACATAACATTTGTCAATAATTTCAAACTTGGTGGTTAATCTTTCTAAATCATATAAAATGCCATTAGAAAATTTTATTTGCACTCTTTCGACGTCATTAGAGTCATTAATATTATATTTAATTCCCGTGACTACACCTATAGTGGAATTTACTAAACCTTTAGAGAGGTCAATGTTCCGTCTTAACATCACTTTTGCACCAATCTTTATTATTTTTTTTTTCCCATTCCAGCTGTTCTTGTAGAATCAACACCATATTGATCTAACAATTTATTCACTTTATTTTTCATATAAGTTTTGCAATCTACTGAATCTTGTGCTATTAAAAAAATTTCATTTCCTTTAAGTCTTGATAACATTTCTTTATTTAGTTGAGCACACTGATATCCTGTTGCAAACAAGCGGTTTCAAAAAGCAAGTCTCCAATGTAATTTCCAAGCTCTCTTATTATTTCAAGGGAATTCTTTGAAGTTATTGGAATCAGTCTGGATTGTAAAGCCACATTATCTTCTATAGTAATTGATCCTATTCTGATGCGCTCTAAAATTTGGGCATATTGTTTATCTTTCATCTGACGCATACCGTAAACTGGGGTTACTTAGGCTGGCAGGGTAACAAAAGCCATTTTAATAGGTAAATTTTGAATGCTGGTTTGGCAACACTGTGTTGAAGTTTGTTTTGATGCTATTGTTTGCATTAGTTAAGAGTTTTCACTAGTCTACAAATAGTTACTTAAGTTTTTAAAGGTAAGATTACATAAATATTTTTGTTTTGATGTTAATTTTAGTGAAATCTTATAACCTACGTAACTTCAATGATCCCAATAATACTTTTAATAGAATTTAGTAACAAATGTTGTTCAACCTAACCTCAAACAATACTTTTTCATCTTTGTCATTTCATAGGATGCATTTCCATTTAGTTTTATATATTATATATAAAAAACTAAAGCTGTTACACAAACAGGGTAACAAAAGCCAGTGGCTTTCTCCATACTCCATTATACCATATAAAATGAAAAAAAAAAAAAAAGTACTGGTTATTAACAAATTACAGTAATTATTAAATAAATGATTTTTATTCTTTCCCTTGTTTCAGGACACAATATGCCTCGAAAGTATCAAAGGCCTGCTGGTGCCCGAAAATACAAGGATTACTCAGTACAAATACAGGATCTTACACCAAATGTATACGTTATTGTAGAACTTATATTTAATGAAAATAGAAAAAAGGAAGTGAAAAAACAATTCTATGCTGTTGTTCAAGAAACTAAACCCGAGGAAGAAACAACAAAGATAAATTTTTTTAGAAAAAGCTCCAAATCACTGGGAAATGATTATGTGTTTCGATATGTTGATGATGAGATGGACATTAAGGTCACAGACATTAACACAATTGTTAAGCCTGTTAAAGTTAATAGAGGACGTCATACTTTCCCTTTTGCACTTAATAATTAAATGTTAGATTAAGCTAATATTAGTGTCATTATTGTCTAATTTTTTACTAGTACATCAAATGTAAAATATTATAAATAAATTCATTTTGGCATTTTATGTGGATTTTGCTACCCTTTAGTGAATAATTGAAGTTAAACATTGATTTACAACCACTGGTTTTTGTTACCCCATATCACGGGGTAACTAAAGCCACCAAGTTTTTATTTTCTTATAATACATGCATGTTTCAAAAAATTTTCTTATATGTAATAATAAAGTAGAGCAATAGACCCAAGTTTTCCACAAATTAGTTAATCTCTAACATAAATAGCTTTTGAGTGATAGGTGTTTGAAGTTGAAAAGTGGTCTAAGTAACACCCCGGTTTACGGTATTTATCGTTAATTCGTCATAAGTAAAAAGTTCGATCCAGATGTTAATTATCATAATGGAACCAATATATTTAGCGATTTTCTCTTTTTCAATTTCAAGGTATGGAGAATTTTTATGAACAGGCGGAAGTTGCAATAAATTACTAAAGAGCAATATGTGTTTTTCTCCAAACCATCCATCCTCTTTATCATTTGTTGCAAATATCTCTGATAAATGAAGATGTATAGTAGGGTCACATTAGAAATCATAGATATTTCGTCTATAATGTATAACACAACATCTTTTAGTTCTTCCCTCATAAGTTTTAAAGTATCATCAGACAGAGGTTGGTATTTTGGAGTATGACCATGCTCTACAGGAAGTTGAAATTGTCTGTATATTGTTATGCCAGAGATATTGTATGTACTTCATCCTGTTGGGCCTGAAACAGACACTATTCCTCCAGGAATTTAATTTCTTACCCAAGCACGTATTGCATGGATTACGTAACTTTTTCCGGTTCCTCCAACTCCGCTGACAAAATGGCGTAAAATTTTGCAGTTTCTCAGTTTATTTCTTATGACACCAGTTACATAATCAAAAACTCGTTTTTGATCTGCATTAAGTTTTCTAACTAAAATTTCAGTAAATGATTCTGCAAATGTGTTGGAATTTCCTTTTAAATCTTTTATATGTCGCCAGGGCATGAACAAAATGAGCAGAGCATAAAAGTATTTTTCTGGATTCTGATGAAAACTAATTCTATAATGATTAATAAGGTATGGACTAGTGCATTTTATTAAATATTTATTATTATGTATTCGATAACATTCTCTATCTGATTTCAAATAACATGATTTAACATCATACCGGTAGAGAGACATTTCCTCGAGTTCTCCAGGTCTATTTGGATAATAATCATCCACAAAATTTTCATAAAATATATCTGTAGATTCCGAATTCAAGTGTTTAATTTTATCCATTGGTAACAGGCGCCTGTTTTTTAGTTATGCCGAGAAAAGAAGATACAAAAATCAAACGCTAAACATCTTTCCGAATTCAGAAGACTTCAAAATGCAGTTTCAAAGATTCAAAACCAAAATAATATTTTCCTGTATTATTGTATATATGAGTAAAAGAAAATAATAATAATTGCATACTAAAAATTAAGATTGAAACTTAAATAGCTGATAGAATACTTGGTCAAATATTTGTCATAAATCGTTCGGCAAAAATCTTTATTTGGTTCAATTTTTAGGTATTATACGTATACACATACACACAGTATTCAGCAGGTAATAACTATATTTTATTATGATATTCGGTGACAATGGATTTTATTTATTTATTAGATTTTTAAAATGTAAATCAAAGACTATTTTTAGAATTTAGTTTTATAGTGAAAAATAATTTAAATTTTTATTAAGAAAAGAATCTGACTTTTAGATTTAATAACTACTACTTCTCCTTTAATAACATTTTCAGAACTTTCTTTTTATTCAACTTTTTTTTTTTTTTTTTAGGATATAGAAAAGCATAATTTAAGGCTCTGGGGCTATATTCTTAGCAAACAATTCTCTTAATGAATCCGGTTAGGCAACAAAAGGGCTGTGTAAAAAATATATATATAACATGTAGAATTGTTATTGATACATATATATATATATTAATTGTACATTAAATTGAGTATTTTCAATCAACAAAATTAAAAATACTGAATAATAAGTGAAAAATCGTAAAAAAAAAAAAATGAGGAGAGGCGGAAGTAATAATAGTTTTCTAAAAACATTTTTACAAAAAATTTAATTTTTTACATTCACCGATTTTTTAGAGGAAAATGTTAATTCCAGCGTTTTTTTTTTTTTTTTTTTACCCAAATGCATCTAGGTTAATTTATCAGCAAATATTTTACATTATGAACTTGATATAAATTAAACCAAATAAGTTTATTCTAATCAGTTGATTTTTATAACAAGCATTTTATTAGCAATGGCTACTGTATACGACTTCCGCCTCATCCTCCCACTGTTTATTATAAACGAACATGTTTATTATATTACTTTCTCTGTTAACAGAGACCTCTGTGGAGAGAGAGAGAGTCAGTGCGGTTCCTATGACCCCCCCCCCCCCCCCACACACACACACACTTTTTTATACTGATAAAAATGTTTTTTTGAAACAATAATTTACTAAATCAATCAAATATTCTTTTTCTATATCCTTTACAAAATTTTTTTTACGAAAACCCAAATTATTTTATTGATTTAAACAAACAGTTTTGTAGATTCAGTACTTCGCTCGCATATTGACTGTTTTTATAAAGTCTATGACATAACTTACAGAACTATCCATTGAAAATTACTTTTCTTTCAACTATAATCTTTTGATTAACTGAAGTAAATCGATTTGGTTAACTAGAACAAAATTATTGTTAAAGACAAAATAAATCTAAAAATCAGGAAACAAAATAAATAAATATATATATATATATATATATATATATATATATTTTTTTTTTCAATAAAACATTTTTTAGTCTATCTGAATACTCCACCACTAGTCCGGTCAATTTAGACATAAAAATAGTAATCAAATAAAGAAAAGTCCGACAGAGCTGAAAAATAATAAATTACTTGAAATAAAACCTCAAATTGCAGTATGGCCTACACTTAGTCCTAGAAAACATGTCATAATTACTCGTTTAAGAACTGGGCATTCAAGGATCACGCATAAATACTTACTACTTGGACAACCGGAACCTGACTGTCCGAAATGTCATTTCTGTGTGCTTACCATTCGCCATCTGCTCACTGACTGTCCTTGTCTTCGTCATCTGTATAGGCATTATTTTAATTCATCTTCACCCAATCTGACAAGCCTTTTAGGTGCAAATCCTCATCATCAGTTGACAAATTTTTTAAAGGAGGCTGGTATTTACTTCGACATCTGATTTTATTGTTTACAATGTTCATCCTTTTTTACATCTGTTTTTATTGTTTACTGTTTTTATTATTTTTGTTTTTATCTTGTATGTAGTTTTACTTCGTTTTTCTGTGTTTTTTAATGACTTTCTGGATGGGTAAACCCATCCAGAGGCTACTTTTTCTTTTACCTTTTTGTTTGGCGCAGTGTGTCCTACTTTGGACCTTGCGCCAAAAAAAGCCATTCAACCAACCAACCGACAGAGCTGAATCTCTGTAGAGACCTTAGGTTTACCACAAAGAATAAAGTGTCAAAAGTCCCAATCGGTCCCATGTGTGCTAAGGGACTTATTCGGGCCCCAAGGTCAAAATTTTGGGTTTTTTGGATTTTTCTCGAAAACGGTAAGTTTTCTCGAAAAAGTACCTCAGAATAAAGTTGTACATCTCAAAATTCTCTATAAAAATGGTCCTTATGATTTTTTCTCTAAGACCCACCATTTCCCAGATATTGCGCTTGTAAGAATCACATTCTACATAATATGCACACATTTCCACACCACCTGTGAGGTAGTGTACTCGGCGCGTTTTTTTTAACATGGTTTCCCCGGTAGGCCTATTCCACGAACCTGTATGGCGTTATTTTCAGGAAAAATAGTAATTTAATAGTATGAAGATTATTGATATTGGTTATTGAGTTTAACTGTCATTCGAATGTTTTTTTGTTACTTTAATCTGACTCATACTCTTCATACTCAACTTCAACAATCATGTTTTCTTCTTCTTCTTCTTTTTCTTCTTCTTCCTGTTGCTGAATGTTCAAAAATTGTTCAAATGAAGATGAATCAGTTGTCTCTTCATCAAAATCACATGAATCTTCCTCTCTTGTATTTAATTGAACATTCAAACACGATAGACCTTGGCAATTGGTACACGCTGGAGAACACTGCAACCCTATTTTTTTACAGCCACATTTGGTATTATAACCTTTCTTGCACTTGCAAAAGATAGAGTTAAGAAAATTTTCTGGAGCAGGGGGCAGTAAAGTTTTAATCGGTTCCAAAGTTGTATTTATCAATTTCCATACCCAGTCTTCAGGGTTCAGTTGATTGCCTTGCCATGTCTGAACTTGATAGTATACTCGAAACAAATGTTGAATAGCAGATGCCGATGTTGGAGGAAGACAAGATAGTTGTACTTGCTGTTTGTTTCGTGTATTTTTTACAATTGTTAAATATCTATACTTATCTATGCAATCAATTTTTTTTTGGAGCTCCATAAACCTCAAGAAGAAACCGAATTCCTTCAGTAATTAGTATTTGAGGTGGAGAATTAATTTCTGTAAATACTTTTGTGCAATCAATCAAATCTTTTTTTTTTTCAAATGATTTTAATACTGAATTTTTGCCCCTTCTGAACATTGCTGACGTAGTATCGCAGCCGGTTATTGCATGTAAAAATAAAATATAGTTTTGGCATTTTGGATAAGCTGATAAACTTTTAGAAGAATATATTTCTGTGCGTTGTTGCGCCTTCCCAGGTTTCAGAAAGTAAATGAGTCAGATGGAGTCCTTGCAGTGAGTAGTACTAACAAATCAACATCTTCGCCCACTACAATAGTTGTGTTTCTTGCATTAAATATTTCTATTGCTGTTTCAATTATGAGGACATCAGCGTCATTCGGAGCTTGTTTCACGGCAATATTTTCAGCAGTTAATTTGTTACTCAACATAGAAATAAATCGAGATTTATTATTAATGTTAGCAAAAAATTGTTGTTGGTTTACTGGAACTGTCATAAATTCATCAAACATTATGTCGGAACCTGAGGATGTTTTTGTAGTACGACGACGTTGTTCTGCAGCTTTTATGTTCTTTGTTGTGTCACTATAGCCATCAAATACTACCGTAACTGTATGACCATAATATCTACGTAAATACTGAACATATTTTTCAAAAATTACATTGAAGGTTTCTTCTCGATCCCACACAACGTGATGTAGTAGATATCTTCCATCAATAACGTAAGCAGCGTTTGTACAATCAACCTCAGCATTGACTGATTGAAAGCAATCGTAAATAGCTGACTTCATTGTTTTACGCATCCCAGCTGCATCGAAGAGTGATAACGGGTAAAGAGCTAATTCATATGCGAAAAAATTTTCAATCTCATCCTCAAAAGTCTTAGTGACACTCATACGTTGAAATAATAATACTGGGTCTATTGGTACTTCTTCTTCGTGAACTTTCACAGTGCTACTCACAGCTAAAAGAGGAAGTACTTTTTCTATGCGTTTCAGTTTTATATCATTGAAAGTTTTACCAGTCATTTTAGACATCGAGGTGATCCCAACTTCACGAGCTTTATGACAATTAATCTTATCGTCACCAACGACTCCTGAAGCAATAGATAAGATTTTGTTAATTTTGGGAAAAGGATCATGTGATGAAAACCAGTCAAGAAGTATTTTAATATCTTTAGCATCTTTCTTAACTCTCGAATCACTCGCATCTACATGTTGATCTGTCGTGTCCATTCGAACATTAGCAAGAACTTCCAACCCGTCACACACTGTGTTCATTGCATGCATTCCGTAAACCCATTTGCTTATCACACTTTCTTTTGTACTTCATCCTCGAGAAATACCTCCATCTGTCTTCATGGATTTCATCATTGATTGTTCGATAATCATATCTGTTGAAGTTCCACAACTAAGTTTATCAGAACGTCTAACAGTAAAAAATCCTTCTGTAAACCTTTGATAAACACTAGGATCAATTACCTCCTCTAATTGAAGCATATCCTGCAAGTATAAGTGCACTGACTTAGCGTAAAGTAAATGCCCCGATGCATGGAAGTAAGAAAGCATTTCTTTAACGCTGCTCAAATGAGCTTGCCAATCTCCCATACGTTCAGCTTTTATAAATTCCTTTGCAATCGACACCATCCGAAAATATTGTACCCATAATTTTGCAGTTGGTCCTCGTTTCTGATATTCTATTAATTTTGTATTGAATAAATCAAGTAAAAGTCCAGATGTTTCCTCATTTTTTTCAATGTCATAATATAAAAGAGTTTTATCGAGAATATTTTCCACTGTAATTATAAGATCTGCATCCATAACATCATCAATAGCTAGTTCTTTTAATATTGTTAATACTAAAGTGAGCTGAAGTAACGTGTGAGCTCGAACTGCCCTCGCGTAAGCATGGCCATTAAGCATTTTCTCTGACTTAGGTGCATAAATCTCAGAAAGCACTTCTTTTAAACCATTTCCTTGCATAATATAACCTATTGCGCTGAAAAATGACATTAACAAATGAAATCCTCCCAGTCTTACTATAATCTTTGATAATTCTGATCCTTCAGGTGCAGCAGATACAATTTCGCGAGCTTTCGCAAACGAACAAATGTGCCAGTTTCTGGTGATAAAATGTGAGGTGGGCGACTGAAAACTGCTGCTGCTCATAGTTCATTGTTTCACTGTAAGATGCGCATAAACCAAACGATGAGGAAATTTGTATAAGTCGTTTTGAACCAAACCGCCGATGAAAAAAAACTGAAAGACCCAGTTGTAATCTAGATTTGAGGGATCTAGGCCGAACAGCAGTCATTATGCTATGACTAATATTTGTGCAAACTAACTTTAAATGATCCAAATTATGACGCTGGTTTTTAAGAATGACTTGTTCCAAAAAAAAAAAGATAATGATTCGGGAATATCGTTATTTATATCTTCAAACATTCTACCCGGTGGCGGGTACATAGTATTATCAAACACACAAGATTGAATATCTTCTCGAATAATTTCTGCCGCAGCTTTTAAAGTCTTCCACCGTTTTTCCTTTTCATTCAAGTTTTTGTTATCATACCAGGCTTGACTTAAAATGTCTTGGTAATTGTCTACAAAACAAATAAGTGTTAATTTCCCACGCTTCTCTGTAATAATAATTCTACTACCATACTTTAATTTCAATCGTATTTTTATAATCCCATTTTCTAAAGCTACATTTTGGCAAACATTCTTCAATTCATCCAGTGAAAACTGGCAGTCATCGCTACTTTCAATGAAATTGAAAATTTCCTCCATTGCAGAGTTTATAGCCTCACTTTGAGGACGGCCAATTTTACCGCCAGTATTAGGTCTCAGGAAGGTTTTGTAACAACTGTCATGGTATTTAGCGTCAGCAGCGACTAAATCATACTGAAAGTTAATACGTGCAAAGACAGCTTTTGACACATCATCAGAACGGTCTTTAGCTAATTTTAAAATGGAATCTTTGAATGTAAGTGTGGAAACTTTATAAATTATTCGGCGATAATTCTGCGCTTTCTTCTTCTCTGCTCCTTCATCCGCTTCATCACCACAAAATAAGCAGTGTTTTTTAAAACAAAATCTGGATTCACTTTCTCGCGCTCTAGTATGAGGTGGACTTACTTTTGAAGTACTGGCTTGTTCTTCCTCACATTGTCTTTTTGCTTCAGAGATTGAAGTTTTCCGGGTGTGTGATTTTCTGCAATCCACGTGAATTGTAACGGAATTTTGACTTCTTAAATAATCAGCAAACTCATCATTTCTCGCGACACTTGCATCGATTAAAGTTGGCATTCCACGACTGACCACAACAGTTTCATCTTCAGTCAAAAGTTTATTACAAATAAAGCAAAATTGTGACATTTTTTTTAAATATTGATCAGCACAAACTACAATAGTAGATGCTTGTAATAAATAAATATATTCACTCGAACTGCACGTTTAACACTAAAAGGAACAGGTACGTGAACGACACCACACGGACAAAAGAATAGCCAGATGTTATTCAAGGCCATACAAGTAGAGGGGATACTGTAAGGGACTGGCGGTCTTTTGAGAGTATATTTTCTTAGAATAGTATAATGTATACATGAAAGAGACACAAGTAGGCATTTTTACTTGCTTGAGTACCTGAATATGTATATACGTGGCATATGTGTGCATATTATGTAGAACGTGATTCTTACAAGCGCAATATCTGGGAAATGGTGGGTCTTAGAGAAAAAATCATAAGGACCATTTTTATAGAGAATTTTGAGATCTACAACTTTACTCTGAGGTACTTTTTCGATAAAACTTACCGTTTTCGAGAAAAATCCAAAAAACCCAAAATTTTGACCTTGGCGCCCGAATAAGTCCCTTAGCACACATGGGACCGATTGGGACTTTTGACACATTATTCTTTGTGGTGAACCTAAGGTCTCTACGGAAATTTGGCTCTGTCGGAATTGTCCAAATTGACCGGACTACACTATTTACACACAATAAATATCGTTTTAAAGTTAAAGGGTCGGTATATGACAAAAATTATTTAAAATCAAAGGTGGAAGATTAAGAGAAAAGTACGAAACCTGGGCAGTTAATAGATTTTAATGCACTGTATTTATATATATATATTTAATAGAAGAAAGTACTCAATTTATAAAAATTTTTGACCTCTGTTTTTTCGTTGGATTTACATGTTTTGAGAGGTCTAGAACACGATTTGATCATTTTTAGAGAATGTCTATGTGTATGACAAAATTTTGCAGCAACTATATCTCAGAAACTACTGCACAGATTTTCATAAAATTTGATATGTAGCTGCATCTTGACATAAATTAATTCCTATTAACTTTTGGGGAAAATCATGCAACAAATTGCGTTGCCATCCCGCTTTTTCTAAATTTTTAATATGGGTAGTATAGGACAAAATTTCATATAATGTACGTAAAGAGAATTAATTTTTATGTATGCAGGAGCATCGCTTTAACCCCCCCCCCCAATGGGATGAAGTCCTCCTCCGAGGGGTGCATATTTTCATTATGATTTTCTTTCAAATGAGCTCGTAAATACTTTTAAAACGAATGATTGAACTATCTATCATCTGCGATAATTTAAAATAAAGTTATCGATTTTCCCCCCCATTTTTAACAAAGAAAAAAAAAAAAAATTGCTTTTCTTTTAAGAAGTCTTATAGAGAATAAAATAGACTTTCTTTGGATGTTTAGTGTTATTGTACTTCTCTACAATGGAAATCGCCTGCATTTATTATGGATGATAATTTTATAAATTATTCTAACTGAGTTAATTTATATTGCAAGATATAGAAGGAAGTCTTGTGGCCACAGCATACTAGTTTTGAAATACACTCCTTCTCATAATTATAAGGACACCCGTTTTTCTATATTAACTAAACACTGAACACTATTATTTAAGCAAATATATTTTTTATTAATTTAAATTTCATTAATAGACGATATGTAAAATGTTTTATCGTTTTTCTATCTAAAAAAACTTTAAATACGGTCAAAAAAAGGACTTTTCAGGTGTTCACAATTATAAGGACAGCTCGAATCGTAGAATTTTTTTTTTTCAATTTTTCTTTAAATTAATACAGGGTGACAAGAAATAATTTGGACGAAGTTTCAAACGAAATATCTGTAACTACCACTAAAGTTATAAATTTATTTCATTAAGTATTGATCCTAGAAAGTGACTAAACAGGTATGAGTAAGTTAGTTATGATAGCCATTATGGTTAACGAACGATCTGCCATACTTGAATTACATAAGTAAAGAAGGAAACAATGTGAAATTGTTCAACTATTGAAAGTGCCTAAGCAGACGGTTTCATACACAATCAAAAGGTTTAAAGAACTCGGACATGATGGTGATAAGCCAGGAAGAGGAAGAAAGTGCTCAGTTAACACATCAAGAAACCGGAAAGTTATCAAAAACCGAGTTCAACGAAATCCTAGGATTTCAATGAGAAAGGTTGCTAGAGAGATGAAGATCAACAGAGAAACCGCACGTTTGATAGCTTGGTTTTCGCCCTTACAAAATGAAAGAGGCTCAAAAGCTAACAGCAGAGAATAAACACACAAGACTTCAAAAGTGTAAAGAACTGTTAAAGCGGGCTGCAGGTGATCGATGGCAAACATTTGTCTTCACAGATGAGAAACTGTTCTCGATTGAACAAGCTCACAATAGCCTTAATGGTAGAGTTTGGTCAGCTGAAGCACCTGGACCTTCTTGCATTGTTGAACGGCGTCAACGACCCCAATCTGTAATGGTTTGGGGTGGGATACATATTAATCAACAAACATATCGCAAACTCATTTTGGAAGATGCTGTCTTACCTTGATTGCAAAAGTTTTTTGGAAACAAAAGATGGACCCTCCAACAGGATTCCGCACCTGTACACAGAGCTAAACGCACTCAAGATTGGTGCAAGACAAATTTTCCTGACTTCATTGGAGCTCAAAAATGGCCCATGTATTCCCAAGATTTGAGCCCAATGGATTATTCTGTTTGATCCATCTTGGAGACAAGGGTGTGTGCTAAACCTCATAAAACTTTGGCATCCCTAAAGAAATCCTTATGCAAGGAACGGGATAAAATTATCAGTAAGTGAGTTGCGGCTCATAGCCAAAAATTTTGTGACACGTTTAAAGCTCTTTATTAAGGCTAAAGATAGCCACTTTGAAAATTTGTAAATAAATTAGACAAAATAATGTATTCATATGTATTTTGAAGTTTGATCGTAATATTTTCATTAGCATTAAAGTTACAGTATGGAACCGTTTATCCGGAATCCAGTTATCCGGAATTATATTTTCAAACAACTAACTTCCAATACATAAAAAAAAAAAAAAAAAAATTACAGATTTTTTTTTTTTAATATTAATGGTTTAGCATTGTAATCTCAAACAATTAAAAATAAAAGAAATATTTACTGAAAAATAATTCCATTTATTTTTTTTTATATATATATTTCAAAGCAGTATCTATTTGGTAGGGGGTAGTATAAGTTAAAGGTCATAGTATAATAATGTAAATTGAAAAAATAGCTTTTAGTTCCGAAAAATGTCGATAGATGGCACCACTACACAATATCATAAAGGCGTCAATTTTATTTATCTGCAAAGGATTGGGTGAAATGAAGGTTATTGGTCCTGCACTGAATTTATTTTATTTATTTATTAGGGAGAGGGAGGTAATAATTAAAATCAAATAACCTTTAAAAAATTTATGAATATTTTGCACTTTCATGGACATAAAAATAAAAACATGAATTTTCATAAGAAATAAAAAGAAAAGCCTGTAAAAAAACAGATCTTAATTTTCTAATCTTTAATGCTTTAAAATCATTGGCTAATCATGTTTAAAAACACTTGGATTTGGGCTGATTAATTTTTAACCTTTACATTTTAAATTTTGATTAATTTATCTTGATTAAAAGTTATTTTAATACTTAAAAAATCATGTTAATTAAGTATTTAAATTTGATTAATTGATAAAAAATGTTAATTTTTGATTTAAAATATTTATTTTAAATGAGAAACATATGCATTCTAAAATTCTGATTAATAAGGCTTGCTTTGATGAGCAACCAGTTATCCAGAAAAACCAGTTATCCAGAATAGTCTTGTAAAAACCATTCTGGATAATTGGTTCCCTACTGTATAATGTATCATGTGTGTCCAAGTGTTTTCTTGTCACCCTGTATTTTTCGGGGTCTCTTTTTAGGGAGAAACAGTCAGACATTCTCTCTGGTGTATATATATATATATATAGTGCGACCACGTTTCCTACGACTAGCAGTGAAGACGAGTCCAAAAGTTTAGAGGGATGCAAAATTGGCCGAGAGATAGTTATTTGGCAAACATCCAGTTATTTGGTGTTTTCTTATCCCTTGTTTTCTCTCAGTCATCCCTATTTTAACACTGGACTCGTTCAATCCACACTTGCGCAGAGGCTTCCATGGTCGCAAGAAATGTGGTTAAAGAATATATATATTCTTTAATATTTAGTTTTAATACCATTTCATACAGCATAGAGGATATTCTGAATAAATTTAAACTATTTAAAATTGCTTTCTACTTGCATGCACATTTATAATATGATAAGTTAAGTTTTTTTCAACTTTTAGACCACGGGAAAGGCAACAATAAAGAAGTTTCTTTCTTTAAACTATTTCCTATTGCTCTAGAAGTAGAGCAAAAATATAGGTCTTGTTGATAAAAACATTATTACCCCCCAAAATCTAACAAAAATCTGGGAATTCCAAGTTTAAAATTTGCGGATATTCTCTTGATGTTCATAATAATAGAAAAAATTACTAAATTTATTCTGCCGTCAGTAGAAACAGCTCCCCAGAGCACCATAGGTCCACATTTAAAATGCCCGATTCATATCTGCTTTTAAAAAATCTGCTCTGTCTTTCGCTATCTTCAAATCGTGCCAGTAACCGTTAAAACCATTTGATTAATCAAGAATAAAATGTTTTTCATCCGAAAATGCAACATTTTACATTTAATATTGTCTTTATTCAACTTTAACACAGATGTTCTTTCCCCCATTAAATGCTTGTTGATTATTACAGGTTTTTATTCATTTTAACATATTATTAATTATTTTAAACATGTATAAATGTGGACCCCAAACTTTCGTTAAAAATTACGAGCAAATTCAGCAGCAGTCATTATGATTAGAAAAGTAAGAGGAATTATGAGTCTTCGATCTCTGTAAAACAACTATGATTTTGCATCATATCTCTCTCCTATCAAACCAGCAGTTCAACGTTTCCTTGAGAATTTCATTAGAAGTTCGGCGGATTGAAATTATCCTTCCACTTAAAAAACACATTTATCATACTTCACTACATGAACGTGCTTTTTTTTGAGGAATTATCAGTAATGTCCGTCCAAGAAACTTTGAAGGCTTATATATGAATTAATCTAGCCCAGTAGTTTAACGAATTCACATGTCAACTGTAATTTATCCGCTTGTAAATTAAATAAATCGAAAAAATCTTGATTGTCCCTATAATTATGAACATCTAAAAACGTGGAGAAAAAAATATTTTGCATTATTGTTTATTAATTTTGTTTCATATTAAAAAAATTATAGCAGTTTTGGTTTTTAGAATACTAGATATATTAAGTGCACTTAATATATAATCTTGTTCACAATTATTTTTACATTAGTTATTTCAAAACATAGAGTGTAGTTGTATGACTAATTTTAAGCAGATTAGTTTTATGATTGAATCTTTCATTCTATTTTTTTATGAAATCTTCTCTCTCTCTCTCCATATACATTCTTTCTTGGGATTATTATAACACCAAGTGGAAAGAGGAAGATGAAAAGGCGACAACTCAGCGGTGCTTATAAAAGAAATGCTGCAAAATTGATTAACCTTCCAACGGGCACGTGTATCTGAGAGATACACTTGTGGTAAATCTCGTTGTATATCTTAAAGTCAGATAGCATTTGAAACACTTATCTTTGGCTATTCACTCAGTATATATTGATCTATTTTTAGTTATCTTTTGAACCTCGAGACAATGATATGAAGCTGAATATTTGCTATTTGTATTTGAAAAATACGCGCGACCTTTCATGTAACGTTTTGTTATATTTGATTTTCTTTTCACTGCTAAAAACGATTGTTTGTTGTTTATGTTTTAAACATTATTAATTTAAATATATTTAAAATTAATTAACTTATAATTCCGATGTTTCTTTGATTTTTTTATATTGATTTTGCGCTTTCAGTTTCATTCTTTCTGTTTTGTTTTAATGAATAAAAGTTCCAACTGAATGTTCTTATTAATCTTTAAATGGTTATAGTATGATTAAAATATTCAGATACTTTAAAATACATATTTTACAGTAGTGTATGTGAAAACCTTTCATGTTCGTATAAGCAGCGCGCCCGCTAGAAGGTTAAAAAAGAAATTGAAAAAATACCAAAACTTGGAAATTATTTTCAGATAAAAACTGCAACAGAAGAAAGAGAAACTGCTATCGATACATCTGTTAATGTATCATGTTCTGAAACATCACATAATAGTGAAATTTTCGAAGCACAAAATTCTGCAAATGCAACTTTTACTGATAACAATAATGTGGGTGATACGGAAATAGGTGATGGAAATCTCGAGAAATCTTCTGATGTAGAATTTGAACCATTATCGAATGATCCAGCTGAATGGCCAATTTTAATATCAGATAAACAACGTGTAGATATTGTGGAATGTGGCCCACCTTTTCAGAATGAAAACTATAATTTCCCTCGTAAGGACAACAAACGACGTTTTACTTCTAACCATTACTATCGTGTATTAGAAAATGGCGAGAAGATGAAACGCTCCTGGTTGATGTACTCAACAAGTAAAGATGCCATATTTTGCTTTTGTTGCATACTTTTTGGTTCAAATAATATTCCATTGCGCCGTGGTACATTGGTATGGGAGGGCTTTTCAAAGAAAATGTGACAGCATGAAACGGGAAAAAACCATCAAGAGTGCCTTTCGAAATGGTTTGATTTGAGAACCACAATTATGAATCAGTTGCTATTGATGATATAGTGCTGCAAACATTTTTTAATTAAAAAGATTTTTGGCACGACGTTTTGAAACAGTTAGTAGATATTATTCTGTTTCTTTCAGAAAGAAATTTAGGATTTTGAGGAAATGAAGATAAATTAGGCAGTAATTCAAATGGAAATTTTCTTGGATTAGTGGAATTATTATCAAAGTATGATCCTATTCTTGAAAAACTTACAGATAAAATAACTAACAAAAATACTCATGTACAAGTCCTGATATTCAAAATGAGTTAATCGAACTTATAGCTGAAAACATAAGATACGTTAATGTATCAGCTTTGTTGAAAGTGAAATATTGTTCGTTAATATTGGATTGTACTCCTGATACATCCCATAAAGAACAAATGTCTGTGGTCATGCGATTTGTCGAATGCGAAGAAAGAGAAGGCATAAAAATTTGTGAAGTTTTCATGGGATTTTTAAATGTATGTGATTCAACTGGTGAAGGTTTGCTTAATTCATTTTTAGACTTGGCTAATCGCCTAAAAATAAACATTTCTGATATGAGAGGCCAAGCCTATGATAATGGGGCCAATATGAGTAGAAAAAACAAAGGCGTACAAGCACGCCTATTAGAAATGAATTCTCGTGCGCTATATGTTCCATGCGGATCCCATACATGGAACTTAGTAATTACTGATGCGGCAAAATCTTCTGTATATGCTATCGATTTTTTCGGCATCATAAACAGAATTCATACGATTTTTGCTTCATCGCCTTTCTGCTGGAGCATTATTCAAAAAATGCCACTAACAGTTAAAGGACTTTCCGATACGAGATGGGAATCGCGAATAGATGCTGTAAAACCTCTCAGATTTCATTTGAAAGAAATGTGTCATGCGCTTTCATCTCTGAGAGAATTTGCGCTCGAGAAAAGGGATGGCGTAACCGCATCAGAAGTTGATGCTTTGTTAGATAAAATAACAAATGGAATTTTTTGATTACTGTTTGCATATGGTATGGCATTTTATCTATCATTAATAAATCTAGAAAATTACTCCAATCTCCAGAGATAACAGTTGATATCTTACAGTTCGAAATTTCAGCTATTTTAAAATTTTTCGAAGATTACCGCACTAGGTTATGTTTCAGCTGATATAAATGCTTCAGGAATTGCAGACGAATTAGGAATAGAGAAAATATTTCTGGAAAAACGCAGAGTTAAAAAAAAAAGCTCTTTTCGAGTATGAGAGTAAGGATGAAACACCTTCATCAGAAGAAGAAAAATTTAAGATCAATTTCTTCTTAGTTGTTATTGATCAAATAATATCGTCCATCACATCGCGCTTTAATCAGCTTTTAGAATGGAACTCCCTTTTTGTTTCCTAGCTAATGCAAAAAGTTTAAATAAATGTATCTAAGCAAACAAAGTAAAATGAAAGATATTAATTGTGAGGACTTAGAATGAGAATTAAATTGTTTTATAAATATTATAAATAATCGAAAAACTCTTGTTACAGCCAAAGACTTTTTAACGTATATATATTCAAACGGTCTGCAAGAAATGTACCCAAATACATCGATTGTACTACGAATTCTTTAAACTACACCGGTCACTGTCGCAAGTGCGGAAAGAAGTTTTAGCAAGCTAAAACTCATAAAAAATGTGTTGCAATCGACTATGTCGAATGAGAGATTATCCGCATTAGGAATAATCTCATTAGAACATGAGATTGCAAAATTTCTTGATTTTGATAATTTAGCAAACAAATTTGCAGAGAAAAAGAACAGATTTTTTTTTTTTTTTTTTTTTCAAAAGTAAATTAAACCTAATCTGGATTATATAATAAAGATTGTATATTTCCCATATATGTGCATATATTCAAGAGAAATATTAAAGGAAATTAAAAAAGTTATTTGTTTATTTAGTTATAGGTATTAAAATTTAATCAATTTTCTTATTTTTAGCTCTGTTTTCTACAAAGGGAAAATACTGGAGTCAAAATATTTCTTTATTTTTTATTTTATTTTTCCTCGTGGATGATTGAAGCAAATAAATATCAATAGGAAAGCTCTGAATCAGGTTATTTATATTTGAATAACATGGTAGTTAATATGACTTCATGTGTATGTACAATATTCTGTTTTGAATACTATACATGAAGGGACAGCCAAAAATCTATGTAATTTAAAAACTTACCTTAAAATTTTGATCAATTTTGCATTTTTTTTTTTTTTAATGCTAATATGTTATAAAATATCTCTGTGAGATAGTTAGTATTGAGAAATTTAAAGTTCTATTATGTTTTATTAAAGAAATAAACGTGTATAATAAGAATATATATTAATACTTATAAAATGTTTCACTAAAACTCAAGTGTTTGCTAATAATTTTAAATTCCTCAATCCGAACAGGATTTATAGACATTCTGTATTCAAGTTATTTTTTAACAGCTCATCTATACAGAAGCGCATGTTTCCAAAATTTAAGAAACAAGCTTCTTCTTTTTTTTTTTTTTTTTTTTTTTGCTTGTTTTCTTTTGCGCATAATTTTTAAACAAATGAACATATCATCATAAAATTTGAATGACATGTTCATTATTTAGTAGTTGATTAAATTTTATATATTTTTAGCATTAGCAATAATATTTTAACTGATATTAATTTACTTTTTCTTGGAAGTATGCTTTGCAAGAAATGGAAAATTAAAATAGTTTTAGAAAAGAAAACCAAATGATAAAAATTGTTAAGGATGTGTTAGAAAAACAGTTATGTAAAGATTCGCAAACTTTCAAAAATTAAATTTAAAATCTTCAATGTTTTCTATCTTTTCCTTTTTTGTCATTAATTTTTAATTAAAAGTATATATATACAAACATGAAATATAAATGGAATATTCATTATTAAGTTATTTAATATCTTTTATATTATTCTGGGAATGTGTTTATAATTTATAAATCAATAAATTATATATATATGTATTCCATTAAAAAAAATTCTGTTGTGGATGCAAAAGAAGAGGCATTGCAAAAGGAATAGTCTAATTTTTATTTAACATTTGAACCCGTATATTTTCATTCTTAACGTAATTTTTCGTTTAGTTTTCTTTTCTAAAATTGTTTAATTTTTCATTTCTTCCAAAGCATACTTCTAAGAAAAATTGAATCAATATCAGTTTTAAAATTATTATAAAATATCAAAGTTTTAATCATATTCAATGAATTATTAGGTAATGAGCATGTTATTAGAATTTTAAATTCATAAGTTTACTTGTTAAAATGTAGCCAATGCAAGAGATTTGTTGTCTTCTATTCTTGAAAATCTTACGTTTATACCCTTTAATAACTCTTCAACTGCGCTTTTTGCAACAGAGCCAAATTCTCCTTTTTGCAAAGCCATCTATCTATAAGAGGAATTACGAGACTTCCAGTAGCGTATTTTTCAGCGCTAATTTCTTGAGTGACAGTCTCAAATGGTTCCAATATAATACACAGTTCTTTACATGTGGCGCATTCTTCTTCAGTTAAAATTGGTAAATCTCTATTTATCAATGCTGTTGAAGTTTTAATAGCATCGTGGAATTCCACCTTGTGGGAACTTCTTGGATTAATTTTTTTGGTTCTACACCCAAAACTGTTTTTTGAGTAGAATTCAGTTTTTCCAAACTACTAGAACTTCTTTTAAAATAACTAATAATGCACTTTACTTTATCAATAAGATCTTTTGGGATTTTAAGAGCATCTTATAAAATAAGGTTTAAGGTGTGGGCGAAGCACGCAAAATGTTCTTTCGTTATTGCACTTTTTATATTGCTAGCATTATCCGAAATTATAAGTATGACTTTATCAACGAGATGGAATTTCGCTGTAATATTGCGTATTAATTGTGCTAAATTGGCACTTGTATGAGATTCTGATAATGATGAATATTCCAGTAAAATTGATTTTAACTCAAAATTATCTGTAATAAAATGCACTGTCACCGCTAAATAGCACTCTCCAGTTACTGATGTCCATGTATCAGTAGTTAAACACACGCTGCTAGCCGCTATTAATTCCTCGTGAACAGTGTTTATACATTTATCGTATTCAGCGGGAAGCATACACTTTGTTATAGTTTTTCTGTTGGGCAATTTGTAATATCCATTTACAAAATTTACGAAACCTTTGTCTTGCACTATAGAAAATGGCTGATAACACTGGGGAACAGTCATTTTGCGGCATGGCAGCTTAAAGTCAATTCTGTATAAGACTAGTGTGCTGAATACTAAAAAATTATTAGGTTTGTCAAATTGGCTCTAGTTTTTGAGATAAAAGACTATTAGCTATTTCACTGAAAAAAACTAAATAAAAATACAAATATGTATTTAAAAAATATTTTTATTAAGATCCTTTATAAGAATGATATAGAAACAAAAAATATACATGCTGTTCATCAAATAATTAAAACAAAAATTACAAAAAACTTTTTCTGTAAGCTTTTTTGTCATGTTTTTGCTCAATACAATCCCTTTATTAAAGTCCAACAGTAGTCTGCCAGCATGTGGCGATCCCATCGACCTTGGTATCTTTCTTCCATTATCCTTATGTCCTGGTGGAACCGTTCTCCTTGTTCTTCACTGTAATCGACCAGATTATCGGGGAATCTGTGCAAATGGCTATGCAAAAAATGCAATTTAATGCTCATAGTAACTCCTAATGTGTGAAAAATTTGAAGCATTTTAGCAACCAATTCTGCATAGTCTGGTGCTTTATGATTCCCCAAAAAATGTTTGACTACTAAAACAAAGCTTAGCCATGTTTCTGATTCAATTTGTGTCATATGGTTTACAAATACAGTGTCTTTTATAAGAGTACAGATTTGCGGTTTATCGAAGATGCCTGCTTTTAATTTTTCCATACTCAGGGATGGAAATTTTTGACACACATATTTAAAACAGTCACCAGTCCTATCAAGGGCTTTGATGAACTGTTTCATTAGCCCAAGCTTGATGTGAAGTGGTGGAAGAAGGATATTCTCTCGGCTTATCAGTGGTTCATGAATCACGTTTGCTCTTCCTACCTCCATATTTTCCCTCAAAGGCCAGACCTTTCTAATCCAATGTTCTGTTTTTGCGCGACTATCCCATAGACATATGAAACAGGGATATTTAGTATATTCCACTGTGTAGTCGGCACAGTGGAAGGAGGGCCCCCCCCTTCCGAAAAGAGCTCTTCTGCCATGTACGGAGTAATATTTAAAGGTATCTTCAATTTGTAATATGTTTATTAACTTCGTTAAAGTAATAAGTTATAATCCATATTTTGTTTGATCTCTTTTGTTTGCTGCTGTACCAGTTGTAGTATACTTTCATTATTGTGTTGAACTAGCTGTGTAACACTTTCGATATTTTTTTGAACAACCTGAATTAGAAGATCCTGAAGTTTCATAAATACTGAGTCTAGGCTATTCTGAAATTCATCTCTGGTAACAATGGTGTCCTTTTGTGTGTTCTGCGTAACAGCGGCTGCAGTGTAAGATTTTTTATCCAACGTACGCTATCGGTGACGAGCTTCAGTGATAGTGTTGGAAAAATTTAAATTCCATTTTAAATTTAGTAGCATATATATTAATTGCATAAGTGGAAGCCAGATTTTTGTTGTTTTAAAGAATACTGTTTGATTAAAATGATTTAGCAATTAAAACAGAATCATATTTTAACAACAAACACATTTATTTGAACTCAAAAATGTAACAAAAGGTTAGAGTTTAGATAATAAGCAACATGAGAATATAGGATTTAACATTTAGGAATATATATATATTGCTAGGCAACTTAAATAAACAAAGACATTTTCAAACTTAAAGAAACGATGTTTAAATGTCAATTTGTAACATTATATCGTTCTAACACTAGCACTAATTAAAAAAATATTTTAAACAATACTTAATCAGATAACTCCAGGAAACCAGGGCAGCAAAAATTGAAAAACATCTTTTATAAACAACTACATAATTGATTCACGACCAGCGTGGAAAAAAAGAAATTGCAGACTCGGCGTTTCAAAATAAAAACTGCTTCAACAGCACTAAACCATCTCTAAAGAGATGCAAGAGGGAAGAGAGAGAGAACAAACGTTCACTACTGCTTTTATACCGATCAAAAGATACTACGAACGGCAGACAGTAAACGTCATAACAAATCAGCGTCTACCACGATAGTCAAAACACGGGAGAGCCCGATGATTGACAGTGACGTCAAACGCATCGGTCAACGACCTACTTCCGGCAGACATACGGAAGTAGTAATAAGCAAAAAAAAACTCACGGTTGAAATGCCGGAGGAACTTAAACAAACGATGTCTTTATATTTATTAGTGCTAGTAGAAAGTTTTAATGACTTAAAGATAAATTGTGAAACAAACCAGCTGTTCAAGTAAACAAGCTGGAAAACTGTAAGTAAAGATTAGATAAATTAATTTATAACTATATTTAAGTAAACAATTAATGAAATTCTAAACGTTCATTTATAATTAGCAAATTTAAAGACTATACACAGCAAGTTTAAAAAAAAAAAAAAAAAAAACAATTAATTTAAAGAAAAAGTGATTAAACTTAAAATTTTTGAAACAGCATGGCAAAAACATTAAAAATCCTAACAGTGCCCCCCACCATGATGTTTCGAAAAAAAAAAAAAACATATATACATACATAGTTGCCAAACAATTTACAAATAAAAAAACTTTTTTGAGTATATACAACAATGTAGTTTTCGTAGGTCTTGACAATTTTAGATCTTCAAACAAGGCCTGAGGAACTCCAAAACAAGCAGACATCAATGCATATGAGAAACATTCAAAACCAGTCCAGTAAAGTCATTAGAACAATCTTCAGAGATCAACAATACTACTTAGTTCATGCAACAACTGGAAAAATTGAATGACAATTATTACTATACAGATATACAAGACATACATTTTCCCACTTTCATTGTGAAAAATATAACATAATATAATACATAATAATTAATACACGTATAACATACATGTAAGTACACTCTCGCAGGCCTGCTAACACTCATACCAAATTATAAGAAACTTTTTTTTAAAAATATGTTTAACACTACAAAGACAATGAAAGCTAGAAAACACCCCAAGTATACAAATGAAACATATTCCAAAAAAATTAATTCAAGATTTCATATTTACAAAAATTTTACTATTAAATCTTGCTAAGTCATTTCCGGTGAGAGCCTTGGTAAAAGGATCGGCACAATTAAGTTTACTTTGAATATATTTTAGCTCAAAAATTTCGTCAAATAGCCACTCTCTTATAAAAAATAATTTAAAATTTTTGTGTTTTGATTTACCATTTTCTATAGGGGACTTTGAAAAATCAATGGCAGCCTGAATGTCGGCTAAGAGTATGGGTAAGTTATGTCGACTGGGAATTAAGTTAAACTTTATACAGTCCTCCAATGTGTGATCAAACCAAACAAGCTCCTTTACGCATTCACACATTGCGATAAACTCGCTCTCCATGGTGGAGAGACTACTCCTCTTTCCTTAAAGGTTCGCCAAGATATAGGACTATTGTCTAAGAAAACTATTTGGCCTCCTAAAGAAACAAAGTCATCCCGATTATTAGCAAAATCTGCATCAGAATATGCAGTCAATCTAGGATTTTTACATGAAAGATTCAATTTATAATTGCGGGTACACGAAACATACCCCAATAATTTTAATAAACCGTTCCAATGAATTATTCCTGGGTTACTTTGAAACTGACTAAAAATGCTGGTTGCGTATGTGATGTCTGGCCTAGTTCTACTAGAAATGAAGGATAAGCATCCAAGAAGATTACGATAAGGGAACTTCGACGCCTCATCAACTTCATCCTAAGTAGTGGGACAATCCTTTTTAGAGTACTTGCAACCTTTAACAATAGGGAGTGAGGAGAACGGAATTTTAAAGCTTTGAAATCTATTACATACATCCTCAATATAAAGTTCTTGAGACAACTGAACATTGTTATCATCATATTGAAACTCAACCCCCAATAACTTCTTTGTTTTACCCAGTACTTTCAAGTCAAATTTTGTTTCTAAGGAACTGATAATTTTATTGATTTGATCTTTAGTCTTTCCAAAAATAACTATATCATCGACGTATACCAACAAAACCAAGTAATCTTAAAAAAAAATAAGAGCAATTGCACCAGTTAAATTTTTTAAAACCCAGATTAAGCAAAACTTTATTTAACTCATAGTACCACAATCTGCCACTCTGATGAAGTCCATAAAGTGCCCGATCTAATTTACATACTAGTTTTTCATTTCCCTCAACAATAAAACCTTGTGGTTGAGACATATATATGTCTTCATGCAAAGGAGAATATAAATATGCACTCTTCACATCACATTGCACATTTTCCCAATTGAAACAAGAGACAAGCAACGAAAAGAAGAAACGTATGACAGAAAAGTTAATTACAGGTGAGAAAGTCTCATCTTAAGTTTCACCTTTAACCTGGTTGAAACCCTGAGCAACTAGCCTCGCTTTATAGCATGCTATCTTTCCTTGCTCATCCTTTTTAACAGTAAAAACCCACCGGTTTCCAAGAACCGACTTATTTTGGGGTAATTCTACCAGATGCCAAACTTTCCTATCTGCCATATTTTTCATTTCTTCTTCCATCGCCTCCTGCCATTTTGAGACTTGTTTTGATTTTATTGCTTGCTTATAAGTTTTGGGAATAATTATATCTAGTCATGTAGAGGCAGATTCAGAAGATTTACTTGTTAAATTAGATGCTGGGGAACTTTCAACCAAATTAGAAAAGTTCTGATTAACAATACCTTCAAAAGTATTTTTACCCGAAAAATCAAACAAAGATGGATCATATTTAATTTTATTTTTACAGCAATATGTTTTTACCTCATTAATAGACCTTAACCGAGTATTGGTACCTTCAGGATAGTAATAAATGTCAATTCTATTACCCATTTTCCTGGGAACAGGGAATCTCCGCCAGACAACATCTTTCTCAGGTACGGTTGGAGACGTGTCGGTTTCATCCTCCTCATCGGACGGTAGAGGTCTGTAGTCCAAGGTAACTTCCATAGGGTCAGGAAAAGCTGGTTCACCTGGATCTCCAGTAATCATCACATCCAATGGAGGGCCCATCACTGCTCCACTGTGCTTCTTGTATAGGAAGTCTGTAAAACTTAAATTGATAGTTTCAATTATTTTATCATCCTGTTCAACCCAAACTCTAAAACCATTGGTCTTTAATGCATAACCTAAAATGACCCCTCTTCTAGATTTAGAATCAAATTTATTCAACCTTTTTTGTTTTGGGACACCAACATAACAAACTAAGCCAAAAGGCTTGAAATGTCGGACAGAAGGTTTGTTACCAGTGTACAATTGAAAAGGTGTTTTATTTTGACCGCGGTGTACAACCCTATTCCACACGTAGCAAAAATACAAAGCAGCTTCGGGCCAAAACTTAAAAGGGAGACCACTATCGGACAACATGGCACGCATACAATTTAATGCCGTTTGGTTTAATCGTTCACTGCTCAGGCGTAAAGGTATTTGTGAACTCATGCTTAATACCATTTTTACTACAATAATTGTTGAAAAGTTCATTTTTAAACTCTGTGCCATTATCTGTCCGTATAGCCTTCACCTTTTTACTTAAAAACCTTTCAGCCCTAGCAACATGTTTTTCGAAAATATCAAAAACTTGTGTTTTTTCCTTCAATGGATATATAGCAGTCCTTTTTGAAAAACCATCAATTATGGATAGGAAGTGCCGCTCGCCATTTTTCCCAGTTATTGTTGTTGGTCCCCATACATCCATAAAAATTTTCTCTAATGGCTCAGTTAAACCTGATTCATTGAGTGGCTTAAAAGAAACTCGTTTTTGTTTATTTAATTTACATGGCTCACAGCTAATACTTCTATGTTTTAACTTAGGAAGACCTTTAACACCATTATTTTGGCTAGTGCTCACAATTAAATCTGGACTAATATGTCCGAAACGTGAGTGCCAGATTTCAATATTTTTGACATTTTTATCTTTACTCACACTAGACAAAACTGGCTTTTCTTCCTTAGTTATGTTGCAATCAATCGGCCCCCCATCATTTTTGAAAACTTTGGGGTAAGTATGATAAATGCCGTCCTTTAATTTAGCTGTGAACAAAAATTTCCTATCTTTACCAAACACCGAAATTTTACCCCTCCCACCGGAAAAACTAGCACCGTTCATATCCATTTTAGGACCTGAGATCAAGTTTTTCCTCAATTTTGAGGAGTATAAAACATCATCAAAAATACATTCATAATTATTAAAGGAAAGTTTAACAGAGCCTTTTCCCTCAATGGGAAAACTGACATCATCCACTGCGACTACAAGGTTTTCACCCTCTAAAGGAGTAAAATTTAGAAACAGCTCCCTATCGTTACTAAAATGATGAGATGCTGCCGTATCGAAAGCCCAGCAGCTATCATCATTATTGAAACTGCTGTATTGCAACTGAGCTAAATAGTGAAAAGATTGAGGGGACTTTTTAAGTTTACCTTTGTCGCAGGGAAAAGTGTCATTAACATTCTTTCCCTCATGGTTCAATTTCGCGCGGCAGTCCTTTTTTAAATGACCTGGACGATTACATCTAAAACAGGTAATAGTTCTTTTTGAAGGAAACTTTTTGCTCTTGTACTGCACGTTTTGTATTTCCAAGACAAGCTCAGTCCTTCTATCATCTGCCCTCAAGTTCAGCCTTGTTTCTTCAGATATCAATGCTGAAATTATACCCCGGAAATTGAAATCCTTATCCGGCCACCTTAATATAAATTGAACCATGGACTCAAACTTATGAGGAAGAAATCTCAAAACCTGAAAACAAACAATTTTCCGGAACAGGATGTCCTATATCATTCAACTGATCCACTATCTGAGAAAGTCGCGAAGAATACTGGTTAATTGTTTCACCCTGATTTATTACAGACTGACATAATTTTGAATATAGCTGCATATGCCTGGCCCTGGAGTCTGATATAAAAGTATCTTTTAACAATTTCCATGCCTCAACTGGGCAAACACAATCATTTATAATATTTCTGTACTCTGGGGAAATATGCAAATATAAAGTAGCTAGTGCTGTACGAGAACGACTTTTAAATGACTCAATATCTTTTACTGTTATATTATCTCCTAACACAGGCAACTTTTCAGTACCATTTACTATATCCCAACAATTTTTATCCAAGAGGATAAACTTTACATCCTTAACCCATGTTGCATAATTATCTGCATTAAGTTTTTCAATAGCAGGCAATATATTAACCGCCATTTTGAAAAAAAACGATCTTGCTTTGCTAAATTCAAATAAATTTCAAACAGAAAAGGGTTACAAACAAAAAGGCTGGTAGAGAAAAAAAACAAAGTTAAAACTAATATAAACTTTGTTTACATAATACCATGCCCATAACCCAATGTTGGAAAAATTTAAATTCCATTTTAAATTTAGTAGCAGATATATTAATTGCATAAGTGGAAGCCAGATTTTTGTTTTAAAGAATACTGTTTGATTAAAATGATTTAGCAATTAAAACAGAATCATATTTTAACAACAAACACATTTATTTGAACTCAAAAACGTAACAAAAGGTTAGAGTTTAGATAATAAGCAACATGAGAATAAAGGATTTAACATTTAGGAGAATATATATATATTGCTAGGCAACTTAAATAAACAAAGACATTTTCAAACTTAAAGAAACGATGTTTAAATGTCAATTTGTAACATTATATCGTTCTAACACTAGCACTAATTAAAAAAATATTTTAAACAATACTTAATCAGATAACTCCAGGAAACCAGGGAAGCAAAAATTGAAAAACATCTTTTATAAACAACTACATAATTGATTCACGACCAGCGTGGAAAAAAGAAATCGCCGACTCGGCGTTTCAAAATAAAAACTGCTTCAACAGCACTAAACCATCTCTAAAGAGATGCAAGAGGCAAGAGAGAGAGAACTGCGAAGCTGTGGAGGCTTTATGGGCTACCTAGTTGCAATCAACTTTACGCCCTGGAGAAACTTGATTGTAGAAACTTGCTTCTGTAGCCATAAAATTAAAAGATGTCGAAAGTTAAGTGAGAAGAAAGCCTTTAACTAAAGGCACCTCACCAAGGCATAAAAATGAGCAACGCAGAATCACAAGAGACACCATGTCTCAAGCATGCTAGGAAAAGGGTGGAAAAAGCAAGGGGAAAGCCCCCATAAAAAAAAAAAGGCACCTTTCAGTGTCCATACAGTCTAAAGTTAAAAAATTACACATAAGTATGTAATTAGGTTAAATTTTCCTGGAAAAATTAAATTAACATTATAGTCGAAAAATAAGTCTAGATAGACAAAGCTAAAATTTCAGATTAAAAAGCCAAAAAAAAAAAGAATTTTTTTTTCTTTTCCCCTTCTTTTAATTTAAATTTTGAATAATGAGTTGAAGGACTCAAGAATAATTGAGAATGTAAGCAAATTGCAAGGGAAACAAACCATAAAGTTAAGATGAGATAAAATGAGGATGAGGTCCTGAACTAGAGGTGCCACACCAGGAGAGTTTAATTTTCGTTAATGGGAGTTATTTCGTTCGCGAGTTGGTCGAATTCCTGAATTATTATTTCAATTTTACTTATTGGGTCTTTACATTGTTTAATTTTATTGGAGATGTTTTTTATACAGTTTATTAGTTTATTGAATTTAAGTATTTCCTGAATGTCTTTAAATGAATTAAGAAGTTCCTTAATATCCGTTATAGAGCTTTGATTATTATTGGTGGTGCTGTCACCAGGAGAATTTTTTGGAAGTTCAGGAAAATCGTTTTGGTTATTGTTATAATTATAGCTATCTAGTACTTCAGAGTCAGTCAGTTTAATTTGGTTTTTACGTGTTCTGTCCTCGTTAACGCGGGGGTTGCTTTGGTTTTTCTCGTTGTATTTTTTATAAAGTGGATGCTTAATACATCCACTAAAGTTAGCTGGGTGTTCAAGGCCGCAGTTAGCACAGGTTGGCTTTATTTTACCCGTTGTGGGGCAGTTTGTTGTCAGATGATTTTGTGCGCACTTTACACATCTTGGTGTAAAGCCGCAAACTTCAGAGGCGTGACCAATCCCCTGGCAGGAATGGCACTGTTTAATTTGGTTTTTGGATCGAAAAACTTCGATGCGTACGCTAGTGTATAATAAAGTGCTGATTTGAAAAATTCCTTCGAAATTGTCATGAGGTGCAACGTTTAACATGTATAGAGGCATGGGGGCCCCGGTCCTACGATTCTTCATCATCGCAGCGCGAGTGACGTTAAAGTTTTTTTCTGATAAGGCTTGTATGATAAGTTTAGGGTCTGTGTTGGGTGGGATGCCTCTAAGGCAGACTTTCTTGGGGCGAAGGTTTTTTGGGTTAAGTGTTGTGAATTTAACCGCACTGGTATGCATGTAATTTTGAAGGATCCTAAAATCCTCAATGTTTTTACAGTGAATTTTTAGCCTGTCACCAGTAAGTTTAATGAGGGGTTCGTCTGTGCATTTTTCTTTAAGGGTTTTGGCTAAGTTAGTCCAGTTTTCGTCACTTTCTATGAAAAAGGGGGGAGTATTATTTTTATCTTGAGTTTTTTTGTTATTATTATTTTGATTAGTTGGGGAGTCTTCCTCCATGGCATCTAAATTGTTATCGGGGAGATTTTCAAGCAATTGAAAAGAATTAGATGTCTGGATTTTATTAGGTTCAGTATCTATAGATTTTTGTGAATTTTTCCTTTTTCTGGCATTAGCCGATGCTTTAGCCGGTATAAATGCGTTATCTAGCAATTTGCAGGCATTCTCAAATTTTTTGCAATTAGTAGGTCTAAATCCGAAATTCTTTTCGTACATTTTATGAAAATTAATGTCGTACCAAATGTCCGCAAATTTTTTGGGCTCCCAAAGAACAGCAACAAATTTATAGATACCTTCTTGAAATTTCATTAGGAGGCTGGGGTTATCTTTAAAAGCAGGTTGATGAACTGTGATTTCCTGATCCAAGTATTCGCCGTACATCTTAAGAAGGTCTATGGCATCACTATTTAGGATATTTTTAATATCGGCGCTCTCGTCAACTAAGTCCTTGAAGTAAGGAGCACGTACAGCTTCAACAATGTCATTAATTTCCTCATGTGTAATGAGGGTGGGAAAAGGCTGAGGTTTTGAGGTGGCCATGATGAGATGAAAGCAGTCTTCTCGTGAGAGATAACTGCAGCACCGCTCAAACTGGCCTTGAAAAAGGCCGAGAAGTACTACAGAAAATCAACTCACTTGAAAATTAACAATTAATTACTGCGCAGGCCAAGAGATGGCGCTGCGCGGAGATAACTGAATACACGACTTCCCTCTTGCAGAACCAGAGGGGGGAATGAATGTGAATGAGAGAGAGAACAAACGTTCACTACTGCTTTTATACCGATCAAAAGATACTACGAACGGCAGACAGTAAACGTCATAACAAATCAGCGTCTACCACGATAGTCAAAACACGGGAGAGCCCGATGATTGACAGTGATGTCAAACGCATCGGTCAACGACCTACTTCCGGCAGACATACGGAAGTAGCGATAAGCAAAAAAAAAACTCCCGGTCGAAATGCCGGAGGAACGTAAACAAACGATGTCTTTATATTTATTAGTGCTAGTAGAAAGTTTTAATGACTTAAAGATAAATTGTGAAACAAACCAGCTGTTCAAGTAAACAAGCTGGAAAACTGTAAGTAAAGATTAGATAAATTAATTTATAACTATATTTAAGTAAACAATTAATGAAATTCTAAACGTTCATTTATAATTAGCAAAGTTAAAGGCTATTTAACACAGCAAGTTTTTTTTTTTTTTTAAAACAATTAATTTAAAGAAAAAGTGATTAAACTTAAAATTTTTGAAACAGCATGGCAAAAACATTAAAAATCCTAACAGATAGATACATGATTATCGGTTTTATATTTTAAGATTGATGTTTCATGGAGTCGTTTCGGACACTGTGAATCAGTAGCCTCATGGTTTTCGCTGCAATTGCAACATCTCTTTCCTTCGCTTGTGTACGTGTTTTCGGAATGATTCTCTGTACGTTTTTTGCATGTGATGTTACTTTTGCATTTGAGTGTAGAGTGGTCAAATTTCCAACATTTTGTACACTGACGCGGCCGATCATAAAAAGGTTTGATTTTCGCAATCATGCAAAAGAATTTTATTTCTGGGGGAAGATTAGTGCCAAATATAGTAACTAGAACAGTCTACCTGACTGGACACCTGACAGACTTTCTCATGACTTTTATCTTCAATTTATTTTCTGTTTTTGTCGGGTTCAACTTTTAAGTTTTTGTTACTATTTGACGATGAACTGTTTAATTGAATGTTTAAAAAAATATAGAACCTATTTTTTACTTAATTTAGGACAAAATATAACATTCTCTATATATTTCTAATATACAGTTAACTTTTAAATGGTGCTTGCAACTGTAAAGATGCATTTTTTCTACAACGCGATCTAATCACACACATTGAAATTAATTTATGTGAATATTGAAAATATTTCATTATTGTTATTATCATCATTTGCAGTATTTTATAACTTAGCTATATTCTTAATGCAGGGCTAGAGATAAAATATAATTTTTCGCAGCTAGATGACAAAGTTAACAATTAGAAATAAAATGGATAGAACGATATTTCATCTGATCAATGTAGAGGGGGGGGGGCGTTATAGCTATTTCAGGGTCTAGTCTTCTTGTTATATATCTATAATGAGGTGAAAAATTTAAATACCTCCATAAATTTCAGTTCTTCATTACTGAAGTAATGAAACAGAGGCCCCCCCCCCAAAAAAAAAAGTTTTTGCCCCGGGCCCCAATTAGGCTAAGTCAGGCCCTGTATATGTGTAAATACATATAGATAATATGTAACTTGTGATTAAGGAATTAAGTAGTTTCTTTGTTATTTCAGATATCTGGCTGCTGATGAATCATTTAGATCATTGGCATTCCAATTTTGAATTGTCCATAGCTGGATAAGTCGTGTTGTTCAGCTGGTACACATAAAATCTGTTATGGTTTCTAGAGCGGGGATGGGGGGGGGGGGGAAAGAGTTATCTTACTGTCACCAATTGTCCATTGCGTAGCACTAGTGTGACGTAAAACCCAATCATCAACATCAAGTTATTTAATTTTATCTGAAACAAATTTAATAAATTTTATGTACTAGTTTCAGCTTTTAATTAATATTGATTAAATATGAAATAGTTAATATTGATTCTAATTTTTTAAACAATAGGCTTGTATTGCGCCCATTAAGAATAGTTATACAAGTAAAAAATAAATTAATTAAACAATTTTAAAAATGTAATTTTGAATTCAGGTTGTTGAAACATAAGTATGAGGTGCCCCAATGTGCAGAAAAAGCATCAAAACTTTTGTTTTGCAATTTATCCAACTGATAGGCAGCGTATATATATATATATTTTTTATGCTATGTAACAACTTACGGCTCTGTTTAAATAGATTTCAGGCCCCAATCATGATAGATTGGGGCCCTAGGCAAAGCAAAATTGAAGGCTAATCTCGAAATATTTACATACAATAGATGATGATCAATCGTATGTACAACGCATAAACAATAATTTCGAGGCTGGATGTTTAAATATTATACATGTTAATACTTTTTACATTTTTAATTGCTATTAATGTTACCAGTGTAAACTAGAGGTCTGCACGGGCCGAAAACTTGAGACCCAGCGCATCCCAATTAAAAAACGTGTAAAAAAAAAAAAAAATTCATGCATGCTTTCTATGAAAAAAATTTTAGTATGTGTTTTGCAGAGGTTTTATATAGTCACTCAATAGAATGTTCTTTAACAAAACAGCTGAAATTTTACAAGATAATTATATATAAACAGAAATTCATTATTACAGACATGACACAAAGACAGATAGAAAGTCAAATAAAAAATATTAGTATTTTTCAAACAAAATAGAAAGGTATTTAAAATGGTTTATGCTACTCAAAATGTACTTTCAACAATTTCCTCTTATATACCGTAATGTATTAGAATCTTTCATGTGATCCAGTAAACAAAACTTTAATGCTAACCGAACCATATTCAATAGAAAAGATGCTTTTGCACATGCTAAATAATTATGCTACTTTCATCCAGTGCACTGGATAAAAGAAAAAGGAGCCTTAGAGAAAAAGTTACAACGGAAGGATTTTCATCATCTTCATACCACCTAAACTCTACAGACCATAGGAAACAAAGCCTTATACACAGTAACGTATCTAATTTCTTTTGTTTGTATCTGTGCACAAAGTGACAGTGACATGCATACTATTTTGAATAGGAAACCATCTAGTATCACTTAAAATATATTCAAGACATGCTAAAAATATTTATGGAAAATCAGATTGCGAACAGACAAACTGATAGGAAATTAAATTGAAGTTACAGACATTTTTTAACAAAATAAATTTTTATATGATATACCAGCCTATAAAATTAAGTAAAATAAATGACTGAAGAAATATTTTATCATTTTCCTTTTTCATTGATTAACGAGGAAACTAGAAAATGATTTTGAGCAAATTGAAAAATTCAGCCTGATGGCCGAGCTTGGGCTTAAGCCGTAAGCCCGACCCATGCAGACCTGTAGTGAAAACACTGTAGCTCACATAATCATGTGATTCGACACAAAGATGCCTCTCAAGGTGTCTGAATACACCTTAAAACCTGAGTTTTGAATTTTTGATTAGTTATTAAAATATATAAATGATAATCTTATATTAAATATTAAATAAGATTTTAAATATTAAATTTAATTGTATCAAAAATATTTAAGGATGTCAACAATAGGGGAAATCAAAGAAGAATCAGGGAACTTTAGCAATTTTTTAAAAAAATTCACAAAAATCATGGATTTATTTTTTCTGAATTTCTGTAGCTACCCTTTGAGGTTTTTCTTTTTTTTTTTTTACATAAAAAGAAATATACTTTCACATGATTTATATAAAAAAAAAAAAAAAAAAAAAAAATAGCGACTCCCCTCGCCTTTCCACACATTAACTAATTAAGAGTAGTACAAATAAAGTAACAGAAATCATTAAATATGCAAAAGAGAAAATTATAGTAGGACGTTTGAGTACTTTTCTTCCTTTAATATGTTTAGTTTAATGCTATCGTACTTCAAATAGTTTGAGTCCATAGAGTACCAAAATCTACACAGTTCGTACGATGGTTATCTGTAACATGTATATAAATTTTCAGATTAATTAGATGAGGCGGCACTTAGATGTTATATAATTTTAATAAGTCGCCATTTCACAAACTGTATAGATTTTAGTGAGTTAAACTTTTATAGGACACAGTGAAAATTTCTTTATTATGATCTGTGGGCACAAATTATTTGAAGGGCAATAGCATTAATTTAAACAGCATATTCTTTTTAGAAGAAAATACTCATAAACCCTATTATAATTTTCTTTTTTGTTTATTTAAAGACTCTTATTTTAATTTATTAATTAATACAATTGTCAGTTATATAATGTTCAGACAGTCAAGTGAAGTCTCTCCAGATTTTTTTTAAATATTTCAATTTTTCAGAGATAATTTGATTATTCAACAATACATATTTTATAAATGATCATCATAGTTGTTCCATGTTACCCTTAAATATGCAATGGCAATAGTAAAAATGTAAGATGCATAAAAGAAATACACAAAACAGATTTAAGGATATTAAGGTAAAATTTATTCTAAAAGGGCTTTTCCTTTCATATTCAGTTACTTTATGGTACAATTCTGCTTTGCATTCAATTAATAAATGTCTGGGCAAAGTTCGCAAAGTCGAATTTAAATACGAACAGAAATCAATTTCATCTGTTTTTTCTGGCTGACACAATTGTTTCATAATGTTTATTCTCTGGTTCTGTGCCTCCAGAACATTTTTTAAAATACAGTGTAGGATCCGTTATCCAGAAAGCTTGGGACCTGGGATATTCTGGATAAGGGGTTTTTCCGTAATTCGGAACACTTTATTATATGTATAAAAATGGTACAAAATAATTTCATAAATAGCAGTAATAAACATGAATAATATATATGTAAACACTTTACCTATATATTTGTTCATTTAATAAATTATTACCGCAAAATAAAGAAAACATTCTTAATTAGAATTTCAAACTATAAATAATAATAGCAATAATAAATGAAAAATAAATAAACATATATAAAATTTAATTTTGGACCTGAGAGTAAAATTCTTTCATTTGGATTTTGCAAAAATTTCTATGATAATTTTTTCTTTGTTCTGATACTAATACAGTTCATAAATGTTTCAAATATTTTTAGCACATAATTCTAAATATTTTATGAAATGAATTCTAAAAATAATGGAAATTAATAAAAACTATTTAAAAAATTTATAACAATTGGGACTTCATGCATGCGACCTGAGTTCAAGGATAAAATTCATCTGTTATTGTGCACTTTAAGGAGTATGTGTTATTTATGTTCATCTATTAAAAAATACAATAAAAATTCATTTTCCAATCTAAATTTGCAAAATCTTCAGTAAATATTTGGACAATTTTGTGCTCACCATATTTCCTCCGAATAACACCGTAACATTAAAGAAAGTAGGTTGTAAAACTATAATTCTGACCGCTGCTATTGTATAACTTTAATTATTAAATTTTACGATAATTAAAAATTTTGGTAGTTGGCATTTTGCATTCTGGTTTTCGGAACATTCTGGACAACAGGTTTCCGGATCCTATACTGTATTTTCTTTTGCTTTTAGTTTCTTATTTTGTTCTTGAGTTTTTGGAGGCGGTTCATCTTTGCTAGTTAATTGTGCTTCTGTTTGCAGTATTTCTGTTCCAGCAACTGCATAATCATGCTTTGTAACTGAAGCAGAATACTCTTCATCTATCAAAAACTCATCAATGACTGAAAAATCTTCATCAACCATTGAAATTTCTTCAGTAGAAATAGTCTCCATATTCTCATCTGGGATATTTGAAACTGTCCTGAAAGAAAGAAATACCTACATTAGTGATTTTTTTTTCTCCTTTAATAATAAGAAATTGATTAATTAAAGTGATGTGTGAAAGTATAAAAAACAAAGACAATTTTATATTATATAAAGGTTTTAATTTAGAATTTAATCTCTAAATTATAATAAATAAAGGTTTTAATTTAGAATTTAATCTCTGAAAAAATCCCTGTGCGAGGAAAGGTTTTTTAGAGCGAAACACAAGGAGTTATAAATATTAATAAGAAAAAAAGAGAGAGAGAGAAACTCCTTTCCAAATTGTAAGTTCAACAGAGGAGCTGTTGCATGTATAGACACTAGTGCTTCAAGCTAAGCAGCAATGCACTTTGCAGTACTTGTGCCTGTTTACTTTGTTCGCCTGATAAAGGGTCATGTTTCCTTTCAACTTGAAATATTTGATGTGAGTTCTTGTATTTTATGATGTTTATTCAAAGTGAATTTTGCATATTTTTTATCTATAAATGACTCTGGAAGTATCAGAAAATTTCTCTTTACCGGGAAGAGAGTTAGTTGTGGTTGTTGGGTTAAGGCCAACTGGATCCTACACCATGGATCATAGGTCTATGGAGGGAATTTCCACTGTAAAGGACCTTTCTAAGAGATCCTAGCCCGTATTTACATGAATTTCAGAGAAAACCACAGAAAAATCCAAACAGCTGGGTCAACGGGCACGACCTGTGATCGAACCCGGCACTTCCCATCTACCAGCTTTGGGCACAGAAATTCTCGGCCACTGGTAGGGCACCAGCAAGAGAGAAAATATTTCTTGGGAACATATTTAATTGAAGTATATACATTTACAATAGATCTGCAGCAATTGTCAGCCCACATTATCCTATGGGAAAATTTATTCAGACAATGACACAGTACCTAATGCATTTTTTAAAATTCTGTTTTTACATTCAGAAAATTCACAATAATAAGTACTCATTTTTGAAAAATTAGTTTTTTTTTAAAATTAAAATAAGTGGATTATCACTAAGTGTTACTTTCTCATTTTTTAGTCAAAAAATGAAATACTAAAAATTAAAAAAATCAATTTTCGGAAAATAAGTTCTAATTTAATGATTATGAATTTTCTGAATGTGAAAACAAAATTTTAAAAATACATTAGGTAATGAGTAATTACAGAATTTTTTTTCTCATAGGAGAACGGGAGGGGGGGGGGACACAGCTGTCACATATTTCCTAATTTACACATAATATGTACATACAATTATAAAGATACCAATATTATTTATAGACTGTTGAAAAATTCTTACCTATAAGACATGAGTTTCTATTTTCCACTGAAATTTAGAATATCTGTTATTCTTATAAGCAAGTATTTCTGCAAGTAACATTTTTTTTTTCTGTGACAATGGCACTGTATCATCTACATTCTGCCACAGGGCTCATTAATATAATTACCACTGTATTGTTACAAATTTTTATTGTTATCTCATGAATAAAATTAGTTTAATGCATATTCTGCTCCAAATATTCACTCGCACAAACACAATATATATACATGCATTCACAGAATACCAAAAATCTTGAAAAAAAAAAAAAAAATAGTCGATAGTAAAAAATACACACTCTGCATTTTCTTCTTTTTTCAATTTTACTTTACAATAGAAATTAAAATTCTATGCAAAATATATATATATATATATATACCCTGTTTGCTCACGTAATAGTCGCACTTTTTTTGCCAATTTTTCATTGTGAAAGTCCAGGTGCGACTATTATGCGAGGAAATCTACTACGTAATATAGTATGCTCTACGGATACTGATATAAAAACACATTATAATAAAATTATAGTAACTTACCAAATGTTTCCAGATTAGTGCTGTTTATTAAATAAGTAATAAAAGTATTTTCATCAGTTGAACAAAAAAGAGGAATTTTTCTTTTTATGGTAATATTTTTATGAACAATAATCTTTGTGAATTTTTTTACAAAAACTTCTAATAACAAAATACATAATATGAAATCACTTTCACTGAAGATATCAGTATCACTGCTATAGTGTGAATCGGTGTCTGAGGAATCTCCGTCATTCCATAAAATGCCATCTTCACTTCCATCCAAAGCGTTAGAGATGCCTGTCTTCTTAAAACTTTTTGAAATTATATCACTTGTTATAAATGTCCAGCTTTGTATTATCCAACTACACATTAGTTCCAGAGATGGACGCCTTACTTTTCCGCTGGGAGTTTTTTCTTTGTTACTATTGGCCATCCAATCTTCATATACTCGTCTTTAAACGGTTTGTTGATCGATACGTCCAATGGTTGCAGAATCGATGCGAGTCCTCCAGGAATTAATCACAAGATCTGTTTTGCCTTCTGAAAGTTCCTTTTTCACACCATCAACAAGATGGCCTCTGAAGCTATCAAGTACCAGCATGGCTGGTTTTTTGAGTAATGCTCCAGACCTTTTGTTCCAAACTTTGTTAACCCAATCTTTCACCCCCAGGGGGGGGGGGTACCTTCTTCAGGTATTCAGGGGGAGTCACGCACCCCGGGCCCGAGTGATCTTTTTTCTCTCCTCCTTTTTTTTTTTTTCCCAAATAAGTTTTTTGGTACTTTCTGTTCGTATTGCTTTGTTTGGTTCTTTACTTTAAGGTTCTCACTCTTTTTTTTTTTGTGCCAATCGCTTTCTTGGTGCTTTGTTTTTTCTTTTACTTTTGGGATGTTCACTTTTTTTTATGTTCGGCCATTCCGTGGTGACGGGTGTGACATTTTGACTCATTTTAAGGTGTTATAATAATTTTTTATAGGTAGAATTTGTTAAGTGATCTTTTTCAAAAAAATCAGTATAATAAATTGGCTTCTTACTTTACATTTTAAAGCAGTACCAAAATAATTTTACTATTTAATTTTCTAAAATTAATTTTTTAAACTTTGTGACGGGTGTGACAGTTTCGTGACATGATTTTTCACTATCATCTATATTTGTTAAAATACCTGTGAATTTTACAATGATAAACACTTGATTTTTTTTTTATAGTTAAAACAGATTCAATTAAGCAGAATAATACAATTTTCAAAATAAATTTCGCTTATTAAAACTGAAAAAAAATATAAATTGTTATGTGACAGAAATTGTGACGGGTGTGACATCATGCAAATTTTTTCATAATTAAACATTTAAACAGTGAAAATAAAATACAAGATTGATAAGTCAGTAATATTTTATCCAAAAAACTTTATTTGTAACTATGCAAAGATCTTCAAGTTTAAAATGTATAATAATAAAGTAATTTCTTTTTTTTTGTCATTTATTGCCAGAACAGTGGCATAATACAATTTGCTACTTGATTGCTTTTTGCTACTGCAAGCAACAGCTAATGAAATTAAAACGAAATCCCCAATCGCAAGATCATTTTGTTCAATTTCTTTTTGAGAATCATTTAATTCTTCGACATATTCAGGAACTATGACTTTAATTTCTTCTAACATTGATCTTGAGGTTCTTCCCATCAAGAGATGATTATGATCAAATATTTCAAAATGGTGTTTTGACTGTAGCCCATTGATAGACAGACATTTATCCCATCTTTTGATTAACATTGATTTATGTTGGTTTATGTCTTCAGATGAGATATAAATGGATTTTATTCCACGGATATAATCCCTTGAATACTGAAAAAAATCATTTGCTGAATTCACTGTTACTTTTCGAGATTTAACAATAGTCCATACTTTTGATTTTACCATGCCACCTATTCCATCAACTGCACCTTTCCCGTGGGAGGTGGCAAAAAAATTCCACTCTCCAACTACGTCAAAATCAGTTTTAAAATAACACAAGTTGGAAAGTGTAAATTTATTTTTAAATTGTGCTGCACTGCCATCTGAGAAAATTTTTAGTTTTTCCAATGCTGGAAACTCCGCTTTAAGGCTGCCTACTACTGATTTAAGAAATGTCCAAACTGCAAATTTATCATGTGTGAGTTCATCACTAATAATAATGAATGAACGTATAACATTTCCATGCAACCATGCACAAGTGGTAAATAATGTAATTTGTTGGTGCGACCAATGGGCACTTTGAATTTCGTCTTGCGGTATAATACTATAATTTTCTGCAAAGTCTACTTGCAAAATAGCTTCATTCAGTGCAACAGAATTTTTAACATCTTCAAAGTAGCTAGACTATTTTTTTTACAAAACAGTGAACCTTGTAGTAAGGCAACTGATGGTTCAATTCTTTTACTACATCTGCTACCGAACCATTTATTTCCAAAACCTTCAAAAAACCATCTACTTCATTCCATTGCTTATATGTTAAGTATTTGTCCATGTCTTCCTCGTCTATAAGCCTGTTAGCATCCTTATGACAGTCTGTACAAATTCCCGTCATGCATTTTTCATTCTGCACATTACAGCACAGGAGATCCAAAAGATTTCTTCCAGTGGAGGGGAATTCCTCAATCATGCTTAATGATTGTATTAAAAACTCGAAGTTTGCATGATACTTGCATACACAAACATTATGGGGCATTTGTGAACTCAGCATTACATGTTCAGGTCGTAGCTCATAAAATTTTGATTTTTCTATTAAAATATCTTTATTTTCCTTTTTGAATTCTCCAAAAGCTTCTCCAATTGTCATCAGCATATGTCGCTTTGGAATCAAAGTTCGTTTGCCAGAAGATAGATCTTTTACCGATTTCACATCTCTCTTTCCTGGAGCTTGCCTACTAATGTCATCACGATTGAAAAATTCTATTACTTTTTCCTTTATACCACATGATAATTTTGTTTGACGTGTTTTCTTTTCTGTTAAAGAATTAACAATGCTGGGAAAAACTTCCATTGCTAGTTTTTTAACAACAGCTGTTTTTTTAGTTGGACTTCTTGGTAATGTTTTTCTTGAACGAGATACTGCTTTTCCAAATGATTGTGAATTTTTGAAAGTGCCCATAGATGATGAACTTGAGCAATTTAAATCGTCATCAGTAGTTATTAACTTTTTTTTCTCTCTACACTTACGCTGTCTTGCTGCATCTTGATCTCGTTTTCTCTTCAGTTTGGATGAGCTAGCATTTAAATCTGCTTTTTTTCTTTCACGTCTCACTTTATCTCTTTCTCTTTCTTTTTGGAGATGTTCTTTCCATTTATCCGGATCATCTTTTAGTTTCTGTCGTGATTTTTGTTTCCTGGCAGCAGCTGACATTATCTAAATTAATATAAATATTATATTGTAATATGGATATGAATATAAACAAATTTAATACTAAGGTGATTTGAGCTAACTTAGAAATAACTGTGGTTAGAATCTTGAGAACATATTTATTCCAAGTTAATCCAATATATTAGGCATTTCAAAAGTAAATAAAACATGTGACATGAAAAATTAAAAAACTGAGCTACATATAAAATTTTTAATCTACACGACAAGTTAAATGATTAACCTAATTCCAAAATTAATTTGTTAAAATAAGATTTGAAGAACATATTTTTACTTTAAGAACAAATTTCATGCATTACTCTTTGTAAAGAAAACATGAGGCAAAATTATGCTTAAAATGGCAATAATGTATTATGCTAAGAAATAATATTTAAAAAAAAGAAAAGAAAAACTTACCTTTATACTTGGAATGACTTTGAAGTATTTTGAATACAAAATTTCAAAATTTTTAACTCATCATCAGTGTTAATAAAAAGCACATGTGGGAATGTTTACTCTAGTAACAGTTGAAATAAGGTTACAGTTAAGACATACAGGTTAAAAGAACATTGTGATTACAGTTAATAAATAAAGATTAACAAAATATTTTATATTCTTATGAGTAAATACATAAATATTTTGTGCTGCATAAATATTCATTATCTTATAAAAAAACATTTTAAAATTTCTTAAAAACCTTTTTAACTGCAGCTTAAATATATACATATATTTTACAAAAACATCAGTTTTGAATATTTTAGATTTCTATTTAATCAAGAAATGCATTGTAATTGTTTGAAAACTCTAAATGATAATTTATTAATTTTGTCACACCCGTCACACACATTTTGTCACACCCGTCACAGGAATTGTGTCACACCCGTCACTTACAATTTTTGCCAATAAATAAATATTTTTTCCTATTTAACATTTTATACTTACTTTGCTTAACAATAAGCTCACCCATAGAAAATTTCAAGTTTCTTCAACTAAGGGTATGTTGTATATACTCTTATAAGCATATTTTATGTGACGGGTGTGACAGAAAGATTTATTTATTTTTAATTAATAATGCTTAGGTTTAACTTTAAATAAAAAACAAAATGAGACTACAAATGTTAGTTGGTATTAACTACATCCAATATTTACTCTCACAATTTAAAAAAAGTCTGTTTAAGTAGTATTTCAGAATGAATGTAAATACCATGTTTTTAAACCTTAATGATTACCAAATTTCTTCTATGTTAAAGGTCAAATTTCAAGAATTGTGTTATTATAACAAAGATTATTTTTTAAAATTCATATTCTACATAAAAGTAGCTTTAATTTGATGTATCACAAGTGATTATACAATGAATTTGAAAATCTAACCTCTTTGTCCACTTTTACACGGAATGGCCCTGTTGCCAATAAGCTCTTGGTCTTTCCTTGTTTTTCTGTTCTAAAAAAAAAAAGAAAAAAAAAAAAAAAAATGTACCACTCACCTCGTTATACTAACTTGTTTTGTTATGTTCTCACTCATCTCGTTTTTCCGTGTTGGCTGTCATTAAAAATAAAAATAAAAAAAAAAAAAAAAATTATTAACTGCTAATTCACTAACCAAGTTTTGTCAGGTGTAGATGTGGCACTGGCTATTGGGGCAAAGATTTCGGTGAGGGTGCCACGGTAGTCTAGCCTTGGGATCACACTGGGAGACTGGTGCCCTTGGTGAAGGTGAGACAACGGTGACTACTCGAACGAGAAACACCGGACTAACACGACTACCACATGTGATGCCTGAACTGGGTCGGCGACCTGGTAGCTGGTGAGTGGTTATGGGTGTCCCAGAGAGGATTCTTAAAAACCCTTTGCGTTTGTGTGTTGGAAGAAACACTCACCCCTTTTTCATTTTTCTCTCTAGTATGGCTACAAGTAAAGGTAATACGATTAATGCGTCTGCCTCGGGCCAAGCGAATAAATGTTCGAATGCTAATTCATGGGCGGAAAAAGTGGAAGAGTTTTCCATGACGATTAGTGAGAACAATGTTTTTGTGCACGATTCTGATGCACGTTTTTTTGTGATTAAAAGAAGTGAGGGAGATTTCTCAAAGACATCCCCGTTTCTGATACAGAAAGCTATACAATCAATTGTAGGCGAACCAAAGTCTATTAAGAAACTTCGCACTGCTGAGCTTTTGATTGAAGTTCAAAACCATAAGCAAGGGAAAAATTTAAGAAACTGTACAACACTTGCCAATATTCCAGTTACTACAACATTGCACAGAACACTAAATACTAGCCGTGGAGTAATATCTGAAGCTGATTTGCAATATGTCCCTGATTCCGAAATTCTAGAAAATCTTAAAGAACAGAATGTAATTGCAGTCCGTCGCATATCTATTTATCGTGACAATAGACAGATCCCTACAAAACACTTAATACTAACATTTGACTCGCCTACTCTCCCACGCTCAATTAAAGCAGGTTATCTAGAATGTCCAATCAGGCCATACATCCCAAATCCTTTACGTTGTTTTAATTGTCAACGGTTTGGCCATTCCAAAAGTGCATGCCGTGGAAATCTCACATGTGCTCGCTGCAGTGCAGTGGGCCATGATAGTCAAAAATGTGAAGAACCAGTCTGCTGCATAAATTGCAAAAAAGATCATCCAGCATACTCTAAATCCTGTGAGAAGTGGAAAACTGAAAAAGAGATACAGACAATAAGAACAAAGCAAAATATTTCGTATTATGAAGCTAAAAAAATTGTAGAATCAAGAACACCCATTATTGGAAAATCGTATGCTGCTGCTACTTCCACCAAAAAAACTTCTAGAACAATAGCTACACAAACCTGCTCTCTAAACAATACCATCTCTCCAGTGGAAACTGTTTTAAATAATTCTCCAAAAATGCAACCTAAGCCTAATCAGGCTTCAAATTCCACACAGTCTTCTAACAGCACTCCAGTGGAAACAGTTCAAATCAATTCCTCAAATCTACAAACCAAACCAAGTCAGACTTCTACCTCCACACAGTCTTCTTTATCTAAACCAACAACTTCTAAAAAATCTTCATCAGTACCAAAAAATGTTTTGTCTGACAGAGGACATTCCTCAGTTTCCCAAAAAAATTCCAATTCACCCTTGCGTCCCCATATCATTAAGAGAAAGAGAATTGCTAAATTGCCCACTCCAAATTCAAACAAAACAAAAAAGATAAATCTTACTAAACAACAGGACTTAATAAGCCTTCATCCTTCTGATGGGGAAGGTATGTCTACCGCATCAGAGGATAATGACGTGGATGTTTTAATCTAAAACAAAAAAATCATAATCACTAATTTCATTTCATGGAATTGCCGAGGTTTTACAAATAAACAAGATGAAATCAGAGAGATCATTTCTGATCATCGACCCATTTGCTTTGCCTTTCAAGAGACCTACTTAAAACAAAATGATAATGCAAAAATTCGTGGCTATAACTGTTTTAGAAAAGATTTTATCCATTCTGACAGGGCTACAGGTGGTGTAGCGCTTCTTATTTCTAATAATGTACCTCACAGTAATATTTCTTTAAATACTAATATCCAAGCTGTAGCAGTCCAGGTCCATATTCACATGCTTGTCACTGTTTGCAATATCTATATACCCCAAATATGACTCTCAGCCCTCATGATCTCAATAATCTTGTGTTGCAGTTGCCAGCTCCTTTTGTCTTTCTTGGAGATTTTAACGGGCACAATCCACTTTGGGGTAGTCCCGACATTAATCAGCGTGGTCAAGTTATTGAGGATTTTGTCACAGATAATAATTTATGTATTCTAAATAATGGTGACAATACATATTTTCATGAACCTTCCAGAACATTCCATGCAATAGACCTAGCCATTTGCTCACCCATTCTGTATCCATATTTTAATTTCTTCATAGGTAACAATCTACATAATAGTGATCATTTTCCTTTATTTTTATCATTTTATAATTTTAATGAACATCAACCTGGAAACCCGCATTATATTTATGACAAGGCCGATTGGGCTGCCTTCACTATTAATGCTGTAATTACGCATGACATGATTCGAGGTGATATTAACAAGGCTGTTACCGATGTGACTAATTGTATCATAAACTCTGCTAACATTTCTATTCCAAAATCTTCTGGCCGCTGCAATAAACACTCAAAGCCCTGGTGGAATGAAGAATGTAATGCTGCAAAAAGGGAGCAACAAAAAGCATGGGGGATTTTTAGGCGGTACCCAACGACTGCCAACTACATAGCATTCAAGAAAGCAAGAGCAAATGCTCGAAGAATCCGCAGAAAATCACAAAAGGATTCCTGGGTTAGATATGTTTCTAGCATTACCTCCAATATAAGCAGTAAACTACTTTGGCATCGTGTCAAGAAAGCAATGGGAATTTATTCTAATCAAAGTATTTCCTTTTTAAATTATAATGGCCAAACTATAACTTCAACTAAAAATATAGCAAACACCATTGGTAGAACATTATCTGACATATCCAGCTCTAATTCCTACTCCGAACCTTTTTTGTCATATAAACATAATTCTGAATGCTCACCAATTAACTTTCACTCCCGTTCTTCGCCAGAGTACAATAGTCCTTTTACTGAAAATGAGTTAAAAAACAGTTTAAAAAATTGTCGCAACTCTGCTCCTGGACCCGATGGTGTTACCTACATTATGATTAAACATTTATCCAAATTGTCTCTTAATAATCTCCTTCATCTTTACAATAGGATCTGGACTGAAAATATTTTCCCTGTTGCTTGGCACGATGCTATTGTTATTCCTTTTTCTAAACCAGGTAAAGATGCTACTGACCCAAAAAGTTACAGGCCCATTGCTCTTACAAGCTGTCTATGTAAACTACTCGAAAAAATGGTAAATACTAGACTGGTTTTTATTCTGGAAAAAAATAATTTGATTTCTCCATGGCAAAGTGGTTTCCGACGAGGCCGTTCTACGGTTGACAATATTTTATTATTAGAAACAAATATCCGTAAAGCTAATGTGAGACGTAACCATTTGGTGTCAATTTTTTTCGATATAGAAAAAGCTTATGACAAGACATGGCGATATGGTATTTTAAAAGATCTTTTTAATTTGGACTTTAGAGGAAATCTGCCCATTTTCATTCAAAATTTTTTAAGAGTCAGACGCTTTAAAATTCGTATAGGATCAGTTTATTCAGATTTTTATTTTCAAGAGGAGGGTGTGCCTCAGGGCAGTGTTTTGAGCGTTACGCTTTTTTCTTTGAAAATAAACAATATTCTTAAACAATTGCCTCCAAGTGTCCATGGGAGTTTATATGTTGACGACCAGCAAATTTCTTGCCAGGGAAATGACATGCGTTTCATAGAACGTCAATTACAACTTGCTATAAAAAACATAATTAAATGGACAAATAAAAATGGTTTTAAATTTTCTGCTGACAAAACACAATGTGTGCATTTTTGTCGCAAACGAGGTCTTCATCCTGATCCAGAGATTTTAATAAACAACAGGCCAATTTCAGTTGTTGACACTGCTCGCTTTCTGGGTGTTATTTTCGACAGAAAATTGAACTTTATGCCACATATTTTACACTTGAGAACTAAATGTGACAGAGCACTTAATATTTTAAAAGTTCTTTCTAACACTTCTTGGGGAGCAGACCGCCCATCTTTACTCAAAATTTATCGTGCTACTATTCGCTCCAAACTTGATTATGCATGTCAGGTTTATGGTTCAGCCCCTCACTCTTATATTAAAAAACTTGACACAACACATCATAGTGCACTCAGAATTTGCTCAGGTGCTTTCCGCACGACTCCAGTCCTTAGTCTATATGCTGACTGTGTGGAGCCTTCTCTCACTGATATTAGACAAAGACTTTCACTTGAATTGTACTATCGCATCTTTTCACACTCTAATCATCCACTTCATTCTCATTTAAACTGTAACGATCATAATCTTTATGTGAATCACCCATCTTGCATCCCTCATTTTGCTGTTAGAATTGCGAACTTTCTTGCTGGCACCTCTCATATTCATACCAAAGTTCGTTCTCGATCTCTTATAAACATGACACCTTGGAACTTCCAGGTTATTTCTTGTCTTAATCCGTTTAATGGATTTGACAAATCTAATACAGATGCTTCTATTTTTCATGCCCTTTACACCTCTCATCGCTCTCATTATAGGGACTATGTCGAAATATTTACTGACGGCTCCAAGACTATTAATAAGGTTGGCTGTGGTGTTGTCGTTGGTAACACCACTTTTAGCTATCAACTCCCTAACTCATTCTCCATCTTCTCTGCAGAGTTTTTTGCCATTGAGGTTGCTCTTAATATTATGTCATCTCATCACAGTAGAAAGTTCATAATTTACACAGACTCGAAGAGTGTTCTCGACTCACTTTCATCTATCTCTTGCAACACCTCTTTTATCTCAGTTCTGAAAACTTATAATGACCTTAAGAAAAAGGGATTCGACATTTTATTCGGTTGGGTACCTGGACATGTTGGCATCAAAGGCAATGAAACAGCAGACAAAGCCGCAAGGCAAGCATAAATTTTATTAAACATTCCTGTTCCTTATGATGACGTTAAGCATACACTTAGAAACTTTCTCAGAAATATAAGGCAAAGGGAATGGAACAGTCAAAACAATAACAAATTACAAGAAATTAAACCTCAGATTGCCATTTGGCCTACACTAAGTCCTAGAAAGTATGATGTTATCGTAACTCGTCTGAGAATTGGCCATTCCAGACTTACACATAAATACTTACTTCTTGGGCAACAGCAGCCTACTTGTCCCAACTGCCACGCTGATATACTTACCATTCGCCATGTACTCACAGATTGCCCTTGCCTTAGACATTTATATAGGAAATTTTTTAATTCATCATCACCGTGTCTGACAAACCTTTTAGGTATCAATCCACATCTTCATTTGACAAATTTTTTAAAAGATGCTGGATTTTATTACTACATCTGATTTTATATTTTCACTGTTCATCTAATTTTTACTTCTGTTTTTATCATATACACTGTTCATAACTTTTTACATCATTTTTATTTTTTACACTATATACGCTGTTCTCTTTTATTTTTAACTATTTGTCTTTTATATTTTATTATTTTACCTTGTTTTAACTCTCATTGTGTTGTTTACTGACCATCTGGATGGGTAAAACCCATCCAGAAGCTAGACCTTATCTTTTATAATTTTGTTTGGCGCAGTATGTCCCATTGTGGACCTTGCGCCATTAAACGGCAATCAACCAACCAACCAACCCAATTTTTCATCCATCCTACCCTTTTCTTGAAATTGCACATGGATGCCAGCAGGAAATTTAACCCCTTTAGGAACAGTTTTCCTTTTAAAAATAACAAATGGAGGTAGCTTACTTCCATCTGCAGTAACACCGAGCCTTACAGTGCAGTGCATTTTTTCATATCCAGTTGTGCACACAGATACACTTGAAGTACCTCTTTCTGCAATAGTTGTGTTGCGTGGCATGTCAAAATAGACCGGCGTCTGATCAGCATTTCCAATTTGTGATGAGAGATATTCCATTCTTTGGTGAAGTCGAATAACGTACTTGTGAAAAAGTAGAATTTTGTCCGTAAAATCCGGTGGCAGTTTCTGGCAAACAGTTGTTCTTCTTTGGATTGTTAGGTCGTTACGCCGCATAAATCTTCTTAACCATCCGCGACTAGCTTTGAAATTTTCTTTTGGAATATTTTGCTGTACTGCAATTTCCCTTGCTCTTCTCTGCAGTATTTCACACAAAACTGCACATCCATTATTTCGTAATGCACGAACATAAGAAAGAAGTTCACTTTCTATCATTGGGAAAATTCCATGCTTTGGTCCTCGAAATGCTCGCCTATTTACATTTGTTTCTTGTAGTAATTGTTTGGATTTTCTCCAGTCCCTTAATTTTTTTTCATTTACATCCCACTCTCTTTCAGCAGCTCTGTTTCCATTCTTTTCAGCATATTCAATAATCTGCAATTTAAATCCTGCCGTATAACTATTATTCTTAAGACTTCCAAAACACACCACAAAATTTACTGCAAAACAAACTATCGGCAAAGATTCTTTCTATGTAACTTTAGATATGTGCAGCCCAGTAAATTTCAAGCACATGCATACTTTCTTTAAGAACGAGTTGAAAGCTTTAAAATGAGGAGGGGGGAGGGATCCTTCCCCAGGGAGCTCTCTCATCCTACCGAAGCAGGCAATAGGCCACACGGCTGATGCGTGACGTCATGTGTGTGTGCTCTATACCTTATCTCGCTATGGAGTGACAATTGAGTATGACAAGTGGGAGTGACAAAACAGATGAATCCATTATGAGTAGCAGTTCTTGGAAAAGTACAGTTGCTAATTTTATAGTACTTTCTAGACGAAGGTCAAATATCGGACTGCGACTTTTATGCGGGGAAAATGCTTTGACGATTTTTTCTGCTTCGAAACGGGGGTGCGACTATTACACGAGCAAACACGGTATATATATATATATATATATACCAGTTAGGAAAAAAAAAACTTTTCTTTACAGTATTTTGAAGCTGATCATATTGCAATATTAGATTACAGTGTGTATACAATATATAGAAAAGCAATGAGTAAATAAATATATACAGTAATTTTTGGGAGATAAGCCGCGGCTTATATGTGTTGAAAAAAAATATGGAAATTTTTTTCCTTGCAAAAATATTTTTAGAAGCGATCTTTATCAAACAAAAGTATATTTCAAAATCAGAAAGAACAAATTATGCTATTTTATTTGTTTATTTATTATTATTGTTTTCTGTTCTTTTAGTTTCAACCAGAACTCTTGATATTATTGCACAGAATCAAGCAAACAAGTTCAGTGATCGATTTTCATGGCTATTTTAATAGAGTCCATAACATTAATTCATAAGCTAATATTTTATTTTGTTTAAATAGTTTTTTTTTAATACACATCCAGAAAGCAAAAATTTTTAATCTTATTAATTTCAAAAGTACAGAATGTGTAAAACCAAACGATTTTCTATTAAAACTATATTAAGTGATTTCTATTAAAACTTTTCTTATCTAATTAATCTTTAAACTTATTTTAACATTTGTTTTGTGAAATTTTCTAGTTTATAATTTTAACTTTTTACATATAAATTTTTTAGAAGAGGTAAAAAACAACAAGCATCTCAAATAATTCTCAAAATCATTCATAATGATGAATTAAAACATTAAAAATGGGGAGGGGATCAGCTGAAAATGTAGTTGGGATGTTATATAAAGCTTATTTTTGACAAGTTTATCTAATATTTTAACTTAATTCATCTAATTAAAAATAGTTGAAAATAATAATAAGAAAAAAAACGTTGTTGTGGAAAATTAATGCAATCGAAAATGTCTGTTTTTTTCAACTTTGTACTGTATAAGATTTTATCATTTCATTATTAATGCATTAATATTAATAAAGGAAAAGAAAAATTAAATGCTCAAAAAAAAAAAAAAAAAATTACATCGATATTTACGATATGGATGTATGTGCAAAGAATTGTTTTTGTAGTAGATTAATCACGGTATAGGCCGCGGCTTATTCGACAATGCGGCTTATTTGATGAAAGTTAATTTAATTTTGCCGATTTTCCGTTGGTGCGGCCTATACAGTGGTGCGGCTTATCTCCCGAAAATTACGGTACATGGAGAATTTTTAATAAATTGTTAAAAATAGATAAAAATGTAGCTTTTAAATGAATAATTATTTATACTTTAGTATATACCAGGTGCAAATAGACAAAATAATTTGAATTTCCACAGCAAAATCAAAATTGCTCATTATGCATCATGAATATGCAGGAATGCAAGGGAAAATGTAAAAATTATTGGACATTTGTTAAAATAAAGGATTATTTGAAAGAAATTTTTTAAATATAATCAAAACTTACTTTCTCTCAAGAAAGAATGTGTTTCCTAGGAACGCCAAAGCTCTCATTCTCTGCCTTTCTTTTGGCGTTTTTACACTTCCTGCTGAACCTGATCTTTTTTTTTTTCTTGTATAATAATCTCTCAGTGATTTCCACTTCATTTTGCAGACTTCAACTATAAAGGAAAATAATTCTATGTAAATTCACAAAAGATAATCATTGCTTTATTAAGTAGCAGGTGTAAAACTACCTAACATGTAAAAAACCTAAAATCTACTACTTGCATGCAGAATGAATGACAAAAGAATTGTTAAAAATATAAATATTATCAAATGTACTTGTTTATACGTATAATAAATGATATTTGGAGAGTTATTAAAAGTTATAAGAAGGCAAATTAAAAAATCAAAATAAGAAGCTTATTTTAATTTGGCATTTTGAATATAAAATAAATTCCACTACAGAATATTATTTGCAGTTGTACACATTTCAAAAGGTTTAACATTTAGTTACTTGATATAAATTTTTCATGGTAAATTTAAAAACACTGTTTGGAAGATTAATCAGAAAACAAGACTATCAAAAATATAATCAATAAACAAGATTATTTATAGGATACTTATTAGAAATGAAAATTCATATTCATTGTGTCGTAAATTCGAAATCAGTAATAAATACCATTAAATAAATATAACAAATACTGCAAAGAATGATCAAATTACTTGAAATATTTAAGATCGCTGCAATTTCTTTCCAATTATTGTGTTTCACCTGTGCGTCTTTATACGATTTCTTCTTAACATCATAAATAATCAGCCTTTCCCAAACAAGATCAATCAATTATTCTTCTAAACTAACTGGGAAATATTCTTTTTGCGAAGCCATAATACCAGTGTTGAAAGTCATTGTATTGTTTTTGTTGTCTACGCATGATCTGTCCTGTGTTTTAATTCTTTCGTTTCCAGATCGATGGCAGTAAAAATAACTTACTTTTTCATTGTTTAAATATTTACTACCACATTTTTTCACAAAGTTACAAATAGTTTCTCTTTCAACATACTTTTTCCATTTTTAAAAATCATTTTCAGTTTTAAATAAATGGTGTTCTTTTTTAAATTGGATGTTATGCTGTTCCTCCAAATGATTTTCTAAGCAGCGTAGCATGGGCATTTCAAATTGTGTTTCACAGAGAAGTATGTAGCACCATGCTTTAATTTCGCATGCCTATTGAGATTACTGTTACTGGAAAAGGATTTACCACATTCGATGCATTCATGAAAAACAGTAGCAACTTGAACAGACACAGAATCTTCTTCAATATTTTCAAATTCTTCACTCGAAGATTGTGAATCTAATAATTCATTGGATTCCATGCTTATCAATGTCTACACTCACATAAAAACCTACTTGCTCTATTTTCTTTTTTTATTTCATATTGCACGCGCGTTTTTCATTGAATAAATCCCTTACGCGTCACATTAAGCCTAATAAACACAAATACAAATATTTCTTTTATCAATAAAAGTAGTCTCAGCTGATATGTTTATTTTACTTTATGGTGGGGATAGAAATATCTGGCCAGATGTATTAATTCGCCCGCTGTATAATTCAACTGCAGCTTAATTATTTCGAAAAACTTAATTATAATTATTTAAAAGTTTTAAAAATGCTGCTAAACAGAAAGTGAAAGTGAGAGAACGATTCTTCCGTATAATGGGCAATATTCCTGTGACGTCACCGTAGGTAAAATTGCCGAACACGTGGCCGATATTTTGTAAACAAATTAGATTCAAGATGCCATTTTATTGTTACGCATAACATTTTCCTAAATATTTCTGCAGTGAAACTTAATAATGTTCAAACAAGAACAAAAGAGAAATGTAAACAACTGAATCGAATGATAAAGTTAAGAACTATTCCATATCGTAAAATTGCAGAACATTTTATGTATATACACACACACACATATATATATATAATGAATAAAAGATTAATAAGAACATTTTATACACACACACATATATATATAGACATCAAAGCTTAAATAATTAGAATTTCAATCACTTTAATAAAGGAATTTTTTAAATGGAACATCCTTTTAAATTTGTTAACATCGCCACAGTTCACATGGCAACTTTTAATATTACATATGTTGATTAATATTAAAGTTTATTACTAAAACTGGATACAAAACAAAGTTATCACTATATCACTCTTACTTCAATTTCATATAATCTGTAACTCTAATAAATAATATTGCAAGATAAAAATTTGCAAGCCACAATGCTTTGTTATGGTACAGTTGAGGATTGTTTCCCTACCCAGCTGAGGAAGTCGGTTGTTGCAGCAACTGAGAATCACAAAATTTGCGCATGCGCTGCTATCAAAGTGACAAAAGTCCAGCTATAGACGAAAGGAACGATAGTATTGTAGTGGCGCCATCTATAAATTAACAGTGTAAACATTTCAAAACATCTTTTTTACAAATAAATACCGAAATTCCTCCTGAAATTATATTTTCAGGAATATATAAACGTGCTAAAAATCCAGCACTTGATAAAAAAAATTCCTAAAGTTTAAGTTGTACGAATTAAAAACTTTTTACACACTTAATGACTATGAAAAAAATATTTTGTTCATTTACAAGAATTTAACCCAATATTTAGTATGGAATTAATAAAAGCTTCAGTTTTACAAATTTACAGAATTATTATTACACATATTTATTTTTTCAAATTTAAATAAAAATTAAGTAATTCATGAATACTGTAATGTAGATAAAATCTTGGTTTTTATCATATATAATAGTAAATTATGAGATAAAACTACATCAACCATACTAATCCATTAAAAATTAATTAATTTCTAAAGCATCAAAGGATTTTTAATGATAAAAAAGTTTATTTGGTGTGTGTAAGGAGATAGATAAAATGTTTGCAACTCATTTAATTGAAAAAAACATTTATTTTAAACTTATTTACATATGAAGATAACTTTTTAAATATAAATTAAAAGTACTTAAATGCAATTTCAAACAAAAGTTTTTCAAACATTTTTCTGATTTTAGCACTGTGTTAGAATTATCTTTTACAATTTTAAGATAATTATTTATTAATTTAAATTTGAAATTTTCAAAGATTCCAAAGAATAAAAATATAATTTGCAAACAGAACAAAATTAATAAAATTACGTAAGTATATCAATATATGCACTTTAAATACAAAATATAAATTCAATTCACTAAAATTCTATATACATACAAGATTTTCAATAAAACTTCCACTTTGAAGTGGCCATGAACAGAATATTATTACTTTACCAATGAAATTAAACTTGGTAGTACTATTCTACAAGTCATCAGATTTTATTCTTATCAAAAATTTAGTTTACAAACCCAGCACCAGAAGAAAATCGCATTGTAACACTAAGGTTGGTTTGATGAGTTAGCTTAATATTATTCATTAAATTAATTGATGAATCATTGATTAATTACTCATTTAATTATAAACACCTTGTATATTTACATATATAGAAAATGGAAAAATGAAATCCTTTTTATGAATAACAAATTTCTCATCTTTCTTTCAGATAGAATTCCGTTAATGATAATGAACTGCTCACTGTCTTAAATATATATAACACGTATACATTGAAATTCCTTTATGAATTTAGGCACACTGAACAGAGCCATTCTTCATCCAAACAAAAGGCTTCTTTGTGTAAAATAGTTTCACAAACCTTAGTATGGTACCATTCTTTGCAATTTGAACACTCTATCATATCTATATTTGAATCTATATTCCATGGAAGCCTACAATGACAGTACACATTAAAATCAAATGTCTTAAAGGATTTCTTAATTTTTTTTACAAGTTTAGAAGGAAACAAAGACACATATTGACCCTCCAACATAGAAACTAAGTGAGCTCTGAGCTTACATGGATTTTCAAATTTTAAACCACAAGGGTCCAATCCTAAACAAAGTGCTGTAGCAAAGGCTACTGCATAAACTCCACATTGGTTAACATCAGCTTGCTGGTCAACATTTTCACAGACAATAGTTACTTTGTTATTTCTAGTTTGAAGAATAGTTGCAATATCTTCTAGAAAAGATACAGGATATATTTTGGCTTTATGGCTATCATAAACGCTTACTGTTGACAAGTTCTTAGAAAAAGCTGTCACCCAATGGTTCTCATTCACATGCAAGATCTGTATGAATGGTTTTGTTTCAACTTTGAAACCTAAATTTTTACTATATTGTGTATCTTGAAAGCCACTGATGGTTGGGTACTGCTTATGTAGGATGGACTGTGCAGCATTAATTATATTATCATTAATCCAAGAATTCTCACTTTTTAAAATCTGTTTGTCTATCGAATAAAGATTACAGGAACTGACTTTTACCCAAGGTGAATTATCCTCTTGTACCTCATTGTCACTTATGACAATTTCATCTGAGGAAGAATAAATAGTTTCATCGGTTTTGCAAACAAATTCCTTAATTTGTCTCTGTAGTGATTTTGGTGGTTTGTCTTCTAACTTCTGGACATCTTTATGGATGGTAAGCATACAGTCAATTGGATTTTTTTCTTTTGCACACACATTTTCACAATCAACAGTTTCATTTTCTGGAATATCAAATGTACCTTCAATAACTACATTATTTGTTGAGTCATGTTTATTTAAGTTTGATACTGGACTTAGGGCTTTATTATAAATTCTGGTATGGCGTTTTTTTCTTAATGGGAGATCAAGATTTTTTCTGTTTTCTGAATTTTTATTTAAGTGGTTACTTCTTTTTCTCTTAGTCAGCTTTACTTCTTTATTTTGTGAAACAGTAAATCCTTTTTATTAACAGTTTTTGTTGAAACATATTTCAGGACTGGTTCCAACATATCTCTTAAACTTTCCATTTATGATAAGTCATTTATTTCATATGACAATGTCCGAATTTCTGCCAACATTTCTCTTACTTTGGCCCCTTTAATATTCAGAGATCTTGCTTGCTCTACTGGTTCTTCAGTCTCTACATTTGAATCATTTTCCTTTTGAGTAGTAGGTATGCTTGTTGGTATTGCCACTTCTTTATCACATTCATCATCAGATATTTCATTTGAATATGCTAGTCCTGCATTCATTTCTGTGCTATTTTGTTTCAAATTATTGGTAACATATACACCCTTTATTGACATATCCAAATTGAGGTAAGGACTGTGCTGGAATTTAGATGATAAATTTTCCCATGTTATGTTGGTCCTCCGAAACTCGCGTAAATACGGGCTAGGACCCCTTAGAAAGACCCCCACGGAGGGCATTCCCCCTATAGGCCTAGGACACATAAGGAGTCAATCGGCCTTAATCCTCCAACCAACCAACCAACCCATGTTATGTTGGTACAATGAAACACAGCAAAAAAATGTTTGCAGAGCCACTTTCTTCTTTGCCAATCATAGCACTCGCAGGAAGGCATGATCTCATCATTACCAAAATCAACATGGTAAAAAGAGTTCTCATTCGTTTGACTACGAATTTGGAAACAAATTCCAGCAGCAGAAATGCGTGTGACATCAAATGGTTGAATGGTTTTTGCCAAAGAAATTCTTTCAAGGCAGTGCAAGATAAATGGTCTTGGCCTGTTGATTAAATAATTTGGAACCTTTGCAGAATATTTTCGATAACCAGAGGAGTATTTAATATTTAATTCTTCGTATGATCGAAAACTATCAGGTATAAATTTAGTTATTATTAATTTTAGCATACTGTTAAGAGGCATTTGTATTTTATTAGATAAATAATCATATTTTAAACGTCGATTTTGACGTTCAACACCATTGTTGGTATTTATTGGCAGTTCCATTTCATCTTTACGAAAAGCCCATACCCATCTCTTATAAGTAGATAGCCATTCCTTCTCAAACCAATTTTGCATTTTAGCATTTTTTTTCCAAAAGTCTCTGGTTTTTAATATTTCAACAGCATTGTTAAAAGCTTCAGTTGAATCGGCATTTGCCACGTCCCGTAAATCTTTTAAAACATCTTCCCTTAAAGCTTGATGTACCCCATGTGATGATTTCTTTACCCAACGCTCCCAGGCTTGCTCCCGATGAAAATCACACAGAAATACATAGGCCTCAGGGAAAACAGTTTCTATGGCATTAATTTCCTGTTCACAAAAGTCCGTCATAAAATGCTTCAGTTTCCATGTCGGGTTTTCTTCTTTCAGTTTATCAACTGCTTCAATGATGCTATCAGTTGTTTCATCTTGTGTAAAAAAAAATGCAACATCTTGATAGTTGACATTAGTTTTTACGCAAATGAAAAATAACGGTAGCGTATATTTAGTTGTTCTATAAGTAGCATCCAGGAGACACAGATTATTTCCATAACGCTGTAGTAAATATTTTTGCTGGACTGATTGATAAATTAACAACATATTTTTTCTAATGTTATCTTCTGTATTGTCCTCTTCAGTTTCATGGTAAGGTCTAAAGAAGAAAAAATCACCAGGAGATTTCTTCAAATGTTCATCAACCATATGTTGGATATTTTCCTGCTCATTGGATGAATACGATAACTTTCTCAAAGTTCTTTTCACAACATTCCGAATATCTTCAGATGAAGGAAAAAATCTTCTATTTGATTTTGAGGAAAGTTCTGATGCTTCAACAAATAGTTCCTTCGTTACATACTGATGTAAGTAACGTTTTATTTCTGCAGTATCTGTCACTGCATCAGCCACAAGCTCTTTAATTTTCAACTTAACTTTTTCATCCATAGATTGATGGATTTCTGACCCTTCACCAACAGGATGCATTTTGTGTTCTGATTCATTTGCCGGTAAAGTTAATATGAATTTTTTAATTCCTCTGACATCTTTTTCTTGTAGTAATGTTCGTAGTTGTTTGGATGCCTTAATTTTATTATATCTATTATTTGTAGAAATTTTAAAGTCCGGAAATGTGAATACTTCCTTCAATGAAATTTTTGCTGGGCAGCCCAATTTCCTGGAACACTGTACTAGTTTCTTTGTTTTTGTAGCCTGTGAGTGATCACTGTTATTCTTATTTTTATTTTTTCGGTCCAAATCCGCCTTGAATAAAATATGACGGTCTGGACCATACTTGCAGTCAAATAAAAGCTCATTCATATAAATGTATGGTAATGAATCAAACCACAGGATACAACTATTTCCTTTCTTGCAATATAATTCCGAATTACCAAAATCCTTCGAGCGTACCGTACGCACATAAAATTTTGCGAAAGTTTCATTCTCATACTCATTTATTTTTCTATGAGCTTCTTCGATTGAATCAACTAAGTGTACATTCATTGTTTGTTCCATCCTACCAGAAATCACAAATAACTATTATGGAAGCGGAAGCACATTGTTTTTGTTGATGTTTTGAAGTAAGCTCGCTCAAGCTGCACGCATGCGCAAATTTTGTGATTCTCAGTTGCTGCAACAACCGCCCACCCCCAGCTGATATTCTTGTAGCCTCGAACCCAAAGTGGGAATATGGTCCATTAAAGGGGAAAAAATCCCTTACTCTCGACAGTTTTCCCTATGCTTAGTAGCAGATTTTTTTTAACATTATGATCAGTTCTGCTCCCATCCGCTAGTAACGAATTCCATGTCCTCATCTCGCCAATCTGGTAGGGGGAACAATGGGTAATGGTGCAAATCTGATCTGTTTTTCTACCATTTTTGCAGGTTTGTCAGCTTGACGTTTCTTATCACAGGGTGCAATTCAGTTTCAGAAGAAAAAGCACAGTTTGAGTCTGTCAATAGAAATATTAACCTTTTTGTTCTTAATAAGAAGTGTGAAAATCTTGTTAGATCTGTCAGTAACCTGTATGGCCCATGATATGGAGGCTGGAGACTGACGAACACCGTCAGTGCGGACAAACCACGGCCCGGCCCACTGACACCGGACGAGGAAGCTCTCGGATGACGTCACAAATGCCGTCTGAACTCTTCGCAAGAAGATCTTTCATAGAATTTAATTAATATGTAATATTTATTTAATATGCAGAAATAGTGGCAATATTAAAATAAACCTTCCTTCTGAGGAATATATGCGGTGTTTATGGTAATTTAAATTGATAATCGAAAAATAAATTCAAAACTGAGATGATTCAGTTGAATACTCATTAAACAAAATAGCGATAAAATTAGGCATCGCTTTTTTTTCTTTTTTGTAGATCGTTTTCATTTTTAACACGCTTTTATTAGCTTCACCTGTATGTATGTATGTATGTTTGTAACTGCTCTGGGAGCAAACAAAAAATTTATATTGTAAAAAAAAGACTTTCCCTACGTGAACGGCGTGGCGTAGAGGTATAGCTCCGCGCTACGAACCAAAAAAGGTCTAGCGTTCGATCCCAGTCAGGGGAGATTTTTTAAAAATGGTTTTTGTTTAATTCTAAATTATTTTAATTAAAGAATTTAAATGTATGTAAATATTATGGTGTGTCACTCACACGATTTTCTCTTACCCTGCATTTTAATACTAAGATAGATATTTTGTGCTTTTTAGTTCACATTTCTATAAAAGCGTGTTCTTTAATTTTTTAAAACTATAATATTATTATGAAAATAATTTACCAGGATTTAAAATGTAATCAGGACAAATAATTCTGATTTATTAACTTCTTACTTTAAATTATATACAGTATATTAAAAAAAAAAAAAAAAAAAATTGAAATACATATGTATATTTATATCTTATATAGAAGCATATTTTATGATAGTAATTAAAAAAGTAAATAAATAAATAAATATTTGATTTAAATTGGTTAAAAAAATGTTTTTCAAAGAGATTTCACAATTTTTCATAATAATAACATCTATTATAGTAATGTAATAACTGATATTATATCTAATGTTTAGTTTCCTTTATACAAGTTTTTTTTTTCAATAAGCTTAAATTTTAACACATGCATTACAAATTCAATTTAACATGGTAGAACAGAAATAATACTCTTGTAGTACAGATAACATAATCAAATTTAACTTAAAATTGTGAAATCTCCTAATTTTAAATTCAGAAAATAATGAAACAAGATCATGTGATCAAATGTGTGTAATTAAATTAAGTAGATAATAATTTAATTATTTTAATAATTTTTCATTTTTATATGAAGTGTACAAACTTTTCAGCTAACTATTTAGTAAAACCAAACGTTCAATTCATTACTAAAAGATAACATTTTTCATTTCAACCAAATCTCTTTATTGAAAATTTCCAAATATGAAAGTGTAAACACTGTACATATTTAAAAATAAACATTCATAAGATAACATAGAAGAAGCATTTTGCCAGTGAAATTCATGACAAATATTAACATTATTCAAAAAGCAACATAAAATTGTCAAAATATTAACTATAATACCAATGCATAATACTACATTTTTTTTTTTTTTTTTTTTTTGTTGTTGTTGTTGTTTGTTTGTTTATAGTTTAAAATTATTAGAAAACATTTAAAATTTACATACAATTCTACAAATTTTTAAAAGAATGAATATAGTTAGTACATGCAAACATTCAAAACTGAAGATTTCAAAAGATAAATAAAAACCTTTCACACTATAATTTAATTAATAATATTACACATAAACAGTATTCTTCTAAGATTTGTCTAAAACTTTTTATTTAAAGTTAATAGCAAAACTAACTTTGTTTACATATATACACATTAGTTTAGAAATAATTTTTTAAGAAATAATAGATTAAATAACTAAACTTACATTATTAGCAAAAACACTATCTTGTGGTTTTAAATCCTCACTTTTAAAATTTCTTTATTTTTCTCTCTTCATTCTTTTCATGCATTTTTTATGATATATTTTTTACATAATTATTCAAACAAATATTAATGAAACATTTCACTGCTTTCATAATTATAATTTCAAGTGGGCAATCACACTGGGAAGAACACATATCGCAAAAATAATCAACATTGTTTGTTCTAAAATAACTCTCAGTTAACTTTGTGAGTACTTTGTGTTGCTTTTCACTTGAATAAAGGAATTGCAAGTTAATGTTATGTCAGGGCCCGAAATTTCAACTCATCTTACACTCGCCAAAAAAAAGTTTTACTCGCCACAAAACATGGTTGTCTTTTTTTTTTTTTCCCTAACTATTTGAAATGCTTTTACAAATATCCCTAAAATTATACATATTAAAAGTGTGTCGTCATGTCTCATAATCATCTATAATCAAAAATCATTATAATACATTGTATTTGAGATATGAGAAAGATTAAAATACCTATAAATAAATGACAAGAATCATTATTTATTTAACTTTTTACATCATAAATGTCTTTTTCGTCCATTTTATTTTTGTAATCAGACGAAATGTCGATGAGTATAACTTGTTCATTGTTGTCATTTGAAATAGCCATTTCGGAATTACTTTTTCGATAAAATCATTGATTAGAAATTATAACAGTGGGCTCGACTATTCTCACTCTGCTTGAAGAAATAACTATGGAAGAAACGAAAGTGCCGAAGAGATTAAAACTTATGCATGCACTAAGCATTTTTCCTTTTCCAGGCTGGGGCGATCGTCGGGCAGCGCGCACACAGACTCTGCACTCCGAGAAGAGAAAAAAGAGAGGTTAAATATGAGGTTATAAGATGGCAAAATTTTGCCATATACAAATCTGTAAAAAGAACATTTCGTCATCTTATCGTGTAAGAATTCTCTCTATAACTGGGCCAAATTTTTACTCGCCATAGTAAAAATTTCACTCGCCAATGGCGAGTTGGCGAGCGGAAATTTCGCGCCCTGGTTATGTACAATACCAGGTTTTCTGTTGGATATTTCAATCCACCACGGTTGATTATCTCAATGTAGGCATATATAGTATCTGACAAATCTCCATCAAAGTTTTGAACAAGAAAATCTCTATCTGTAAGACAAAAATCCAAACATCCTCTACAAGAGATTTTTAAATTACTCGCCCAATATCCAGCAATATATGTTAATATGCCTGTATTAGTTTCACATACATCAGTTAAGTTCAGTTCTGTTGAAATTATCTCTGAAAAAGGCGACAAGTCAACTTCATTATGCATCAGTTTTTCAGTGTCAGAAAACTCTAGAATAAAATTTTTCAAGGCAATTGTGCCATATTCATTAGAATGAAGCTGTAGAATAGATTTTAATTTAATTTTTCTCTCACTTTCAAGTATTTGTTGAACAGAAACATGATAGTTGCTTCCGGACATCTGTCAATATTGAGAAAATCTTCGCTCAAGTGCATCAGTTTGAAATTTTGTTGTCAAAATAGGTTTAGAGCCATTTTCCAGAAGGTTTCGAATGACATCAGTGATAGCAGTAGTTGTCTGGGATAGTGCAAAAGATGTATCTTCACTAAGGCATCCACACCGAGACTTCTGATTCATATTTTTCCACCGCTGAAGCCAAACACTCAAATTTTGCAAAAATGAGAACCTATTCATCAGTTTTATCATAATTAGACTTGCATCCAGGTACGCAACATCGATCCGGCATATTTAAATGCGTAATTAACAAAAGAAATAGAATTAAAACATAGCGAAACACAGAAATTAATAACTAAGTTCAGATGAGCAGCAGGTGTAGTCTAAAGTTAAATACGCTTTCAAATCAACCACGCAAACAAACAGCAGAGCACAGAGCAGGCAAGCAGTCAGACGTAAGGCTCCTATATATACGAGCTGGCGCATCAGGAATTTTGTTGCCTTAAGGTTGCCACATGTACCCAGCGCATTTCTCTGATAAACAAACAACAAACATTTTTTTTTAAATTGTCCTACTTTACTTTAGAGTAATTTATTTTATTATATTTCATAGTTTTAGCTAAGTAAACTAAAAAGCAGAAGCTTTATAAATTCACAGCAAAATATTCACTTATATTAAAAAAATATTTTGAAAAAATCTATAAATACTAGAGAATGTAAAACAGGGTGGCGACAATCAGGGAAATCATGGAAAAATCAGGGTACTTTATCAATCTGGAAATAACAGGGAAAAATCAGGGAATTTTGTAAAAACATACAAAAATCATGGAAAATTTCATTTTGTCCAGCAAGCATGATTTGAAAGATCGCCAAATAGATGTTATCTTAACCATGATTGCACAGGATTGGCTGCTTTCTAGTTGAATCTCACCAAGTTAACATATATATATATATTATGTCTTGATGTTAATATGTTGTGCAATTAAAATGAGTCATATTTTTATAATTTTGTTAATTTTCCAAAATTTTGAATTTTTCATTTTATTTTCATTTTTGTTAATAAAGGAAAAAAAAAAAAAAAAAAAAGATTGAGATGTTTTTGCCTGTCAGTATAATTTTTTTTTTAATTGCAGTGGTTTAGTGAGCATGCTACATAAGAGTGTGATGTAGACAAAATTTTAGAATATATATAATAGGTAACAGAAATCATGGAAAAATCAGGGAACTTTTTTTCTGAATCTCTGTAGCCACCCTGTAAAATGTCAGTTATGAAATAAAAAAATATAACTAAATAATCTATATTGCTATTGGTAACAAAAAAAAAAAAAAAAAAAATCTACAAATAAATAAAAATCATTATCTTCAAGGAAACATTCAAAAGGTATCGTCTTCAAAAAATATTGGGGAAAAAAAAAAAAAAAAATGTGATTCTACTCTTTATAAAACACCAGAAAATGAAAAAAATAATCGGCTGAAATGAATTACAGCGATCGCAAATTTTTTTCAAAATTAGGCATTTTTGTCAATTTAGTGCTGTTAGGCGAAAAGTTCAGTAGCATCGAGATTGCCGTGTACGAACAGAACCATGTTTCGCTTCTCCGCGAAGTACTAAAAATCAATCACTTAACAGTGTGAAATCGCCAAATATGCTTAATTTTGATAATTTTTTGTGGTCGCTGTAATTAATTTCAGCCGATAATTTTTTCACTTTCTGGTGTTTTATGAAGAGTAGAATCACATATATTTTTTTTTTTCGATAGTTTTTGAAGACGATACCTTTTGAATGTTTCCTTGTTAGATATTTTCAATGAATTTAGGATTATACTTAGTCATCTGCAGATACCTTTCTTTCTTTTTCTCCCTTCTAATTTAATATATATATATATATTTCTTACCGGCGAATAATTATGTTGATTATGTTCTCTTTTTGGTGAAAGATGAAATAATGTCATTGATATGCGAGATGGATATGATAAAGGAATGTGTTGATTCAATTTGGGTGCATATTGGCTGATAAGGAGCACTGCTAAACAGCAATTTAATTCTGTTTACAGGAAGACAATACCTCAGCTCCTATAATATGCATTATGAATTAACTGAAATAGTTGATTTGGTAATTGGCATGTAAATCACTCAGCTTCGGCACAGCTATCTAGATATATATGGCTGTGCTACTTCCTCCTTTTCAAGGTATATTATAAATATTAGGGATTAATCACTGACAAAATTAAAAGATTATGAAAAACTTTGAAAGTTTAAATCATTAAGGTTAAATTAATTATTCAAACTGCACAAAACATATAAAACTTACCTTTTCTTCTGCTATTGGGGGAAAAAAAAGGTTGCTCTTTTGCAATTTACAATGTTATCTCTTTTGTATATAAATTATTAATGTATTCATATAAAATGATGAAAAGTTTTTTTTTTCATAAATAGAAAGATTCAACATAAATATAAGATACACATTTGCAACAGTGGCGTACCAAGAGCGGGGCGGAGGTGGCGGTCCGCCCTGAAAATTTGTTCATGCTATCAGACACTGATCTTCATTTTGACGGGGACTGTGGAAATATTTCATGTTAAAAGTAATTCACGTTAACAAGGTTCGACTGTATTTAGTGAAGTTGCCATTCCATTATTTTAACCTGAAAAATTTCCTGCACTTTTTTTTAAGTCGTAGGTTCCTGTCTAAAGAGCCTTAATGTACAAAATTTGACAATAGAGCGATAACTCAAAAAAAAAAAAAAGAATCATTTATGTTAAGCTTAATTAAGGCAGCACAATTGGTACCAATGCTCTTGGCCTTCTTATTGCGTGTTTGGCTTCTGAATCAATCGTTAAAAAAATTTCATTGCCTTTTTATAGTAATAAATTTAAGTGAAGTGTGAGGGGGGGGGGGTGGCCTCTAAACAGTAGGGGCTCTAGTTAGCCCCCCACCCAGTGAAATTTTTGCCCTGGGTCTCAAGAGTTGCAAGTCTGCCACTGATTTGTTGTTTTTAAAAATATATATAAATATTTCATCCTTTCTTATGAAAACCTTTAAATTATTTTAACCTAATTGAAATGTCAGAATTTTATCATTGACAAAACCATAAGTTATTACTTACAAACTTTGAATAAACACCATAAAATGCAATAAACTCGCAACAATTGTTTCGGGTCGGAAAAACACACGACCCTTCATCAGGCGAATAAAGTACCGTAATTTTCGGTAGATAGGCCGCACCAACGAAAAATCACTAAAATTAAATTAACTTTCATCAGATAGGCCGCGGTCTGTACCGAGATAAATCTATAGCTTAAACAAATACTTACACATACCTCGATTTCGTAATCGATTTTTTTTTTTTTTTTTTTTTTTTTTTTTAAGCATTTATTTATTTTTTTTCTTTTATTACTAATACATTAGCATTAAATCGTCGGGAACTCGCCGATTTCGAATTACGAAAATTTCCGAAATACACCTAGATCTTTCAGAAATTGGACACATTTACCTAAGTAAAATATATGATACAATATGAATGTTGGTTTAAAAAAAAAAAAAATAAATAAAGATATAAAAATAATAAATTATTGATTTATTTATTCATTCATCTATTATCATCTCTTCTTTTCTTTTCTTTTTTTTTTTTTTTTTTTTTTTGTTAAATAATATTTACAATTTTATTAATTTGAAATATTTAAAAGTAAAACATTATAGCAAATAATTTTCATTTTTGTGGTGCCGCCATCTTCCTTAATTTTGGAGAAATAACTTTTCTAATAAATGGATTATGTTAATTCTTAATTTTAAATCGTAATTAAAAAATAATATTATAAAAAAATAAGTAAATATAAATCCTAGAAATCAAAGATATATCATTAAAAAATTGTTAAATTATTCAGAGTATGACAAGTTAACTTAAAATCGTTTTATTATCATACAAATTAATAATATTAGGTGTAAAAGATTTAATTAAAATAAAAAATATACATATAAATGAATAATGCTAATATATATATATATATTACTAAATATTAAAATCGAAATTTGTATACAAATTAAGCCATCTGTTTATTTCTGTAGTTATAGAAATATCTTCATTAGACTGATTTTATAGATGTTCTTCCATTTAAACGCTTTTTCAATATTTCTATTTTATGAGATATACTGAGAAATACATGTTCCTCTGTTTTTTAATTCCGTAAATCACTGTTTTTCTCTATCTAATTCTTAAAAAAAAAAAAAAAAAAAGAATGAATAATTCTAGCTTTTAGCAAAGCAATAAATATACCCACTTGAGTTGTGTTTATTTCTTTCTGCTACAGCTGCATTTTCCTTTCCTTTCTCATTCACTTGATTACACTTGCCCTTTGTCCTTTATCAGCACATAGCCCAAGTGATAGCTCTTTATTTTTTTCCCCTGTTTGTTTTACTGAATGAACTTTGGACAACACGATTAAAAAAAAAAAAAAAAGATAGATAGATAGATAATGAGATCAGAAAGTTTTTTTTTTCTTTTTTTTTCCGTGGGATAGGATTATTGTGGAAGTGGGAGAAAGTTTGGATTTTTATGCAGACATTGATGGATTTAAGTCTTTTGTTCTTTTCTTTATTACGGATATGCAATTATGTAAGGATACATATTCAATATAACAGTAATGTTCTCATTTCAGAAATAGTTTAAATATCACCAATATAAGATTTTATTATCTGCTAATTATGTAGAAATAATTTGAGTACCATCAAATTATAAAAGTTATTAATACTGATTTTGGAATATTTCGATCAGTGGTGATGGCATACGTTGAGAGTTTTGATAATGTTTTTTTTTTTTTTTTTTTTTTTAGGTCAATCATTTTTTAGTAAACAGAGCTCTAGTTTTACTGCAAGATTTTTGTCTGGTGCTGCCATCTACCGACAAAATACATAATCAAATTCAAAATATTTAGTTTTTACGCATTCTGTGCTTTTGAAATTAAATGATTAAAAATTTTTGAGATCCGAGAATTTTTTTTTTCTCAACAGATAGGCCGCAGTTGCCGATTTTGAAGTTTTAAACACGTATAAGCCGCGGCTTATTTCCCGAAAATTACGGTAAGCACGAGTGCTGCAGTCTTTCGACTCGAAACAATTGTTGCGAGTTTATTGCATTTTATGGTGTTTATTCAAAGTTTGTAAGTAATAATTTTTACAACGCCAGTTTTGTGATGCTTCTTTAATAAAACCATAAGTTGTTCTGAGAAACTTTGATATCCTAAATCATTAAGATAAAATAAATTATTCAAATGACAGAAAATATGATTTTTTTTTTTTTTTTCTTTTGCTAGAAAAATAAAAAAAATACCTAAAAATATCTGAAAGTCTACACATCTTTTTTACAGGCATTATATATATACTCACAGAGATAGATAGAGAGAGAGAGAACAGGCTAATGAGTCCCCCAGAACTCATGTACATCATTATTCAAGTACATTATTCTGTATTAATCACAATATAAGGGTGTCATCCTTGCCAAAGGGATTCATTGTTGCTCAATTTGTTCAATTCTTTCTAAACTGTTACATTTTTCTTAAAATTCTCATTTTTAATTTTTTAATAAATATGTATTATTTGTACCACACATGCAAATATCATTTGGATTAAAAATATCTTATAGTTAATTTAAGTTCTGCGAACTTTGAAAATAAGAATTTGTAGTTGATTTCAGGATTTTAAAAAATATTATAAACAATCTATATAATATTTCTCTCATGTGACCAGTTCCGATTATATTTTGTTAAAACAATACAATAGTGAGGTAATTAATAAAATACGCAAGAATAAAAAATAATATTAATAAATAAATAATAATAAAGCACACGGACTCAGCTGAATGATCTAAAAAAATACGTGTGGCACTCGGGGACTGCCGCGGTAAAGCTATTGCATAGCATTTTTTATCAACTTATGCAATTATAATTATTTATTTATTTTATTTATGCAGTATTTTTTTTTTTTTTCTTTGATATTAATTCAAGTTACACTTTTTGAGCGTGGTGACCGATAAGAAAACAATTTTTTTTCTTTTATTGAATAAATGAGAAGTTAATATTGTTTAAAATATTTTTATTATCTTACAGTAGGTTATTCAGGAATTTTTATCATTGAAACTATAGGTTTATGGTAACTGAAATAAGAAACATAAGTTTGAGACTTGATATCCTCTAAATATCTGGAAAATACCGCGTCAATGGTGGTCCCATATTTTGTTGTGGATTCTTGTGGATCATTATTCATTTTCAAATTCAATTTTTCCGAAAGAAAAGTTGTCAACCGCTCTGATTTTTTATCAGCGAAGTTGATGTTGAAATCGCCAGCCAAGATTAGTGGAAATTTATTACCATTTGTACCAAGTATTTTCGACCCTTCTTCAGATATTAAGAGTTTGATCATCGAATTTCGCGCGATGTACATTTATATAGATATAATATCTAATATCATATATACTTTCTCTGCGCGGCATTAATGTGTATTACCTATACACAAAAAACAAAGGTACTAAATAGTACACGTGCTTGGTTTAATGGTTTCTATTATATACATAATGAAGAATGAATATATATATATATATATATATATATACACATACATACATATTGAGAATTTAAACTATATGTGTGTGTGTGTGTTTGTGTGTATAAAAGAGGGCTACTTTTAAGATCGCTCATTTTAAAATCAAAAATTTAGGTTATTTTTATAGCAGTATTATATATAAATTAAAAATAAAAAATAAAAAAATACTGCATTTGTGATAATAATAAAATGTATGTATATAGAGTACTCACTCATTTTCTTTCACTATTTTTTCATCACTTTCTTCATTAATAAATACACTTTGTTTATTCATATTTAAAACACTTTATACACAAATTTTACGCGTACAGCTATTCACTGTTGTACATAGATGATAGATACCTATACATCTATATACTTTCTCACAAACAGCTGCTTGCGTATTCGTCCGATTTCGGAGCAGCTCGTCTCGATCCGTGCGAGCGTCGCACGCACACAAACACCGTGCCGAAGTCTGCCAAACTGTGTTAGGTTTATTTTCGTTACGGAATTTCTTGATTCGGTCGCCGCGCTGAAAGCCTGCGATAAAAGCTATGCAATAGCTTAAAATGACTACATTTGTCTGATGATATTATTTTATGGAAATATGGATTTTTTTAAAGTTGCATATTCAGAACCTTTGCAAGCGCCATTTTAAACATAACAATACTTTAAAGACAGAATATGAATTATTATCATAAACTGACTAAAAAACATGAAGAGTGTAATCAAAAGAGTAATTAGTTAAAAAAAAAAAAAAAAAAAAATTGTGCCAAAATAAATAAATAGAAAGTTATCGCCAACATAAATAGATAAATTTAAAAGTCGTCATGGAAATCCTATGCTAAAACTGTACTGCTGTGGAAGTGGGAAAACTGGGTTCTCAACCACGAATTTTATTTTTAAATCTTTCTTTGAATGATTTTGGTTTTACTGTTGCACAATGTTTATTTAGTTCCAATAATAATTTGGCTACGTTTAAAGTAAAATTTTAATTTGGTGGTGAAATTGGTATAATATTTATAAGTTTCAAATTTTAAAGGTAATAATAAAAAACGAAATACAAAAGAAATTGCACAAGTTCCAACATATCTGCAAAACATTGGGTTAAACCCTCAAGAGGAAAACACGAAAATAACTCAACTTAAGCTTTATAAAGTCATGGCTACGCTGGTCTTGTTCTACGACTTAGACATCTACCTTGAGGAGTCAGGATCTGAAGGGGAGGCTATATCTCAGGTTCTACTGTGTAAACAAAACTTGATGTATGAGAAGACAATTATGAGACATTATGCTGGTTCAGTTTGAATGCTCATCGGTCTACAGGTGTCTCTCCTATGCAGCAATTTCTGCAGTTTGAAGGAAGGCTATATCTCAGAAAAAACTGCACAGAATTACATATAAATTTATATGTTGATGCAACTTGACATAAATTAATACTGATCAACTTCTGGTGTCAACTGCTCAATAGGTGGCGCTGCTACAGTGATTTCCACAGTTTAAGAAAAGCTATATCTCAGGTTCTATTGCCTATAAACAAACAAAACTTGATATGCGAGAAAGCTATTTTGAGACAATTAGGCTCATTCAATTTGGATGCTTATTGTCCAGTAGGTGGCATTGCTATACTACTAATTTCCTCGATAGTGGGAAGGCTATAGCTCAACTTTTATGGCATATAACTGTACAAAACTTGATATGTAAGATAAAAATTACAAAACACATTTTTTAAGAGTTATTTATACACAATAAAACAGTCTTTGTTTGGGTATTTAGTATTAATTTTCTGTTAAAATGAAAATCATTTGCTTTCATCATGTTAGATAAGTTTAATTAATTATTTGCACTTAGTGAATTGGTATAACAAAATATAGAAGAAAGTCTTGTGGTGGCCACAACATACTAGTTATTTATCTCTAATCAAAATTTAGCACTGGGTAAAGAAAAAGTGCTTGGCATAATCTAGTTGCGATCTGTTTCTTCTCTGTTCATAAATACAGTGCAGCCACATATTCTAAAACTAGCAATGTGGACATGTCCAAAATGTTGGAGGGATACCAGTTTGACCGACAGTTTGAAATTTGAAAAAAAAAAATCCAATAACTCCGCACTCTGTTATTGCTCATTTTCTCTGAGTCAGATGACTGTCACCCCTATTTAAGCAATGGACTCATTGAGTTAGCACTTGCGCAGATGCTTCCATTGTTTCATGAAATGTGGTCGAAGAATATGTCTAGTTTCAGAAAAGAAACATTCACAAGAAACACTGCTAGCAGGTACAGATAATTATTTTCTAATTAACTTTGATAATGAAGGATGCTTATTATCATTATGGATTTTTTTTTGCACCGATCTATGGATTATTTTTTCATGATAAAAGAGGTAGGAAATATTAATGAAATATGAAATTAATTCTTCTGAAGCTGTAATTATCTGATGCTGATATAAGGGAGGTTTTAGTACAGTCATTTGCAAAAGTTTCATTTGCATAGAAAAAATCAGATTTAATGGAATTCTGCAAAAATAACATACATATTTCAGATATAAAAAAGAACAAAATAGACTGTACATGGCTATTTACTGTAATTAAGATCAGTATTTTGTAGGACTCCCTTTGTTTTTAATAACTTGTGAAATTCTCTTAGGCATGTTATTAATAAGAGACTTGCAGTAAGCTTTAGAAATGTCTGTATACCAGACATGCTTTGCTTCAACAAGCGTCATAGCAATAGATGGTTGCTTTTTGACAACTTTATTTTTAAAAATACATCACAGATTCTCTATTGGATTCAAATCTGGGCTGTTACTTGGCCAGTCAAGCATTTTGATTTTCTGTGCCCTCAGATATTTCTTGACAATCTTCGCCCTGTGACATGGAGCCCCATCATGGAAGAAAATTGAACATTTATGAACGCGCATGTGGAGCTTCAACTTATCACGTAAAGAAATAAGGTGTACTGCTTTCCATTCATAGTGGTTTTAGATAGCACAAAATATAAACTAGCAGTACCGGACACAGATATTGCACCCTATATCATTTAGTTTGGAGGATATTTCACAGTTTGAATCATATATCTCTCATCATATCTTTTCCCCCTTGGGCGGCGAACACTTGTAGCACATGCAGAAAATTACTGCACTCTTGATCTTGACTCATCCTAAAATAAGATCCTACTCCCCTGCTGTACTGTCCAATTCTGATATTGTCTGGCAAAAGTAAGTTGTTTCTTTTTTATACTTGTTGTTGTCGAGGTTTTCTTGTACGTTTATGGATGTCTTGAAATAGTACTCAAACTGACATTGGTGCCGTTTGCAGCCAGATAATGTCTGATCTCATTGCGGGAGGTTCTTGGATCTCGTACGACCATCCTTCTTGTCACACGATCATCACATGCACTAGTTTTTCTAGGGCGACCACTTCCCTTATGGCCTACAAATTTTCCTGAAATTTTAAATTTATTAGTATCTTGATGCACAGCTTGTCTTGCTCACATTTACGCTCGAACTTATTTGACATTCAAAAAATCCAATTTTATACAGGGTTAATATTTCTGATCTTTTTGTAACAGTAAATGAAGGTTTTTTTACTAATTACAATAATTACACAACAGCACCGTCAATGACAAAATCCAATAAACAACTGGCGATAAACATGCCGGTCACCTTTATTTATAGTAGTAGAATGCATCTATTGCAATTAGCACATGAGATAACGCGATAATTTGCGCAAATGATTCAATGTGTTAAAATACTGAAAATCAGCTACTGATCTTAAACTTTTGCAAATGACTAACAAGGAGAGGTCACGACATGGAAAATTCAGATCGGGACGATCTGAATTTTATAGACTTAGTATACTATGAGGGTAACAACATATTAAAGCAGTAGGACCCACTGTCCACAAAATTTCGAGAAAAAGGCATTTAAAGTTTCAGTAATCTTTAAATACAAGTTATTTCACAAGCGAGTAAGCGCCCTAGTGGTGTGATCCTAAAGCGCGAGTCTGCTAGCCAGCCGACTTGGGTTCGAGGCTACCTTGAGACTACTTTTTTTTTCTTTAACTTTTTATGCAATCTAAACTTTTTATTTATTTTTACTTTATTTTATAATTCAATTTAAAATTTGAAAATTTTAATAAAATATTATTTAATTTTTTTTAATATAAAATAAATAAATTTTTCTATTTTTAATATTTATAACTTAAAAATACAATAAATTTCTATAACTTAAAAAATAAATTTTAGTTTTATTTTAACTGTAAAATAAGGTAAAACTAAAGAAACTGTTTTTGATTATTTATCGAAATATTTTATTTTAGGTATGCTTGAAACAATAATAAATTTTATTTTTTAAATTAAAAAAATAATAATACAGAGAAATGATCATTTTAATTGCATATATAATTAGTATCCAAATTAAATAATTACTTCTCCAATCAATACAGTTTCTTGAAAAATTATAGTATAGGATTACGATGCTGTAAAATTATTACAGGTAAAGAAATGTTATCTTTAAATGTAGATTTTAAATGTTAATGAACATCATTTCTTTTTCGATAACGACTTCCTTTTTTTCATCCTTCCTTACACAAAATAAAATTCCACCTGCCCTTTATTATTAACAAGCTAGAAGCGTTTACGTAATTTATACACATTCAAACAAAATCAGGAAGCTCAAACCAAGATTTAAGTAACACCTGCTAACTATTTTACTTCGTTTACAGCTTGCTTATTTTTTAATTATTTAAATATTTGTCTGTTTTTCTTTATGTTTCTCATTTAGGGTTTTGTAAAACTAAACTTTATTTTTTAAGTTATAGAAATTTATTGTATTTTTAAGTTATAAATATTAAAAATAGAAAAAGTTATTTTATACTCAAGAAAATTAAATAATTTATTAAATTTTCAGATTTTGAATTGAATTGTAAAATAAAGTAAAAATAAATAAAAAGTTTAGATTAAATAAAAAGTTAAAGAAAAAAAAAAGTAGTCTTGAGGTAGCCTCGAACCCAAGTCGTCTGGCTGGCAGACTCGCGCTTTAGGATCACACCACTGGGGTGCTTGCTCGCTTGCGAAATAACTTGTATTTAAAGATTACTGAAACTTTAACTGTTTTTTTCTCGAAATTTTGTGGATAGTGGGTCCTACTGCTTTAATATGTTGTTACCCTCATAGTATACTACAATCTTGTGCAATTTCGTCCCGATTTGAATTTTCCATGTCGTGACCTCTCCTTGTAAGTTCTTTTATTTTTATCAATTTCAGCAAAGAATTCTCAAAATGATGAATGCAATTTTGTGAGAGAAAATTGAAGGAAGAATACTATATAAATGAATGCATGAGTTCGCAGTTTCCTCTAATTAGTTATTTTAAATGTATTTTATAACAAACAATTCTTACTAATAATTCTTTGTAAAAAACAGCAGTCATATAATTAAATAAAGTTTTGACTTACCTGGGTTGTCACAGGTAATTGTATATTCCATTGGTGAAGAAAAAATCCTCTCTATTTATCATCAGATCGTACACTTGAATTAGATGAAAAAATACATGGATATATATTTATATGACTTCAGTATTAAAGCGCTGCAACTTCTTTTCCTATAATGAATGTAGATTAGACTCTGCTATCTTACATAATATGTATATCAATTATTATTTAGGATAATTCACATGTTGCTGCGTAATGAAAGAATGCCTAGATGTTTTGCCTTTTATTTATTCATCTTAGACAAAAGAAAAAATATTATGATTAAATAGGATAAGAAAATGGAACGTCAGTTCCGAATAACAAAAAATACATGATTGAAAAAAGTATTACAATGTACTTGTAGAGAGACGCGACACATCGTCACGTGATGCGGCAGGTGCACCGAACAATCTTTTTGGCGGGAAGCAAAAAACAAAAAAAAGAAAGTCCGAAACAAGAAAAACGAAAGTTAATAAAAGAATGTTCTGAGATTAAATATCACAACAAAAATCTAGACCACTGGTCAACTTTTAAATTGATAATACCACCAGATTTCTTAAAAATAACGACAATGTCTTTTTCTATCAGGTTGTAACATATGAAATGTCACATTTTCATGGTCTACTTAAAGAAAGAATATATTTTTACAGAACAGACTTTATTAATCAAAATAGGAACCATTAGCTTCAATACACTTTTTCCCAAGGAGAAACAATTTTTTTTTATGCTGGTAACATAAAATGTAGTCCTCCTGGAGGCAACAAATTCATTGAATGCCGTTTCAGCATCCTCTGGATTTCTGAAGCATTTCTCCTGCAGGAAGTTATCGAGATGTTTGAAAAAGTGAAAATCTGTAGGTGAGAAATCAGGTGAATATGGTGGATGAATAAAACTTCATAGTTTAACGTGTGCAGATTCTGACGAGTGATCATTGAAACATGCAGTCTATCGTTTTCATGGAGAAGAATAGGGCCCTTCCTATTGATCAATGCCGGCTGTTTACATGTAAGTTTCTGATGCATTTCCTCGATTTCTCTACAATGTTTCTCCACTGTGATGGTTTCGCCTGGTTTTAGAAAGATATGGTGAATTAAGCCAGCTGAGGACCACCAAACAGTCACCAAAACCTTCTTTTGATGGAGTTTTGGCTTTGGGAAGTGTTACGGTGCTTTGTCAGCATCCAGCCACTGCACAGAACGTTTACGATTGTCGTACAGAATCCACTTTTCATCATAAGTTACAATTCGATTGAGAAAAGGATAATTTTGGTTGCAAAGAAGAAGGGCAGACGAGATTTCAAAATGTTTGCATTTCTGATTCTCATTCAATTCATGAGGAACCCATTTATCCATTTTTTTAACTTTGACAATCAATTTTAGATGACGTGAAATGGTTGTAGGAGATACACCTAGTTCTTCTGCAGAATCTCTAACAGTATTGCCTGGACTTTTTTCAATTATTGCTCGTAAAACTTCATTGTCAACAACAGTCTCTGGTCTGCCCCGGTCTTTGTTTGTGAGACTCTCATCCCCAGTTTCGAACTTTGCATACCAATGTCAAATAGTACGCTCATTCATAGAACCGTTTCCAAATGCAGCATTAGTGTTCCGGGCAGCTGCTGCAGCATTGTGCTTACTTTTCCACTCATATAAAAATAGCACTCTAAAATCTCTAGAATTTAGCCTACGATTAACGCTATAATCTTACCACCAAATCACAATATTTTTATTTGAAACACATCAGATGAAAAAAACAAGGTTTTAGCTTTAAAATGATGCATTATTAACGACTGTATCAAAAAAGTTTATAAGGAACCTAATCTCAAAAATTTTACTAATGAGAATCGGTCATTTCATATGTTACAACCTGATATTTCTTGTTTTTATTCAACATTATATTTGTGACACATAGCCTTCTTTTTCATTGTTTCTCTTAGATTTTTTAAATTTAGTATATTTTTTGACAAATCTTTGTTTAATTCTCTTAGGTGGATTTTCAGGCATAATTTGCTGATTAATTCAACGATTTGGAGCTTAATGAAATCCTTATGCTCTGCACATTCACAAATCGCCTCAAAATTTGTTCTGTCAATGATGGCTTTTTTTTTTTTTTTTTTGTTATATTAAGAATATTAGATTTATGAAGAATGTCACAAAATATTTCGTCACAAAAATGCACAATAAACATTATGCACTTCAACATTTTTGTAGAAGGATATTTAAGGCCACATTCAAAGTCCAAGTGCAAATATTGTTTGAAATATATTTGCATTTGTCAGAGTTTTATTGGGATCAGTAAGATGTTCTTCACAAGTTTGGGAATTTACTTTCTCCAATATCCTCTTTGAATTATAGCCAGCCAAATACGCCACAATATTTTCTTCGATAAAATCAACATTTTCATTCTCTGGTGCATCAGTTGTAATTTCTTGATTCGTCAATGTTTCCTCGAGCTCTTCAACTGTTAATTTGCGCTCTTCTGATGACGGTGCTTTGATAAGCTCGATTAAAAAAGCATCATTGTCATCTTGACAATTTTTATTCCTTCTCACACTAGTCAGTGTGTTTACACATGCAATTTTAAAAGCTGAATGGAATTCTTAGGCTGTCGGGTTTGAATTATGGCCTCCTAATGAGCGGATCTGACTGAAATAATTTTCTAAACAATCTTGATTAAGACGTTTGGTCATCACATAATCAAAACCTGAATTATCAAACTCTGTTTACAAACCAATCAAAGCGCTGATCGTTAATTGCCAACCCATTTTTGCTTTAGACATAATTTTTCGTTTTTTTACAGGAGGAAGATCTGAGCTACACAGAGATTGTTGAGAAACAAAAGAACAGTTTTTTATTTCATCATTCGTGTCAGCCCAGAACTGTAAATGAGGCGAATTATTAGATGCATCACAATGCAGTTTTTTCCCTCCGAAAGAATACTTACTTACGCCATTGCAAGAATCAAAGAGGTCATTAATCAACCCTACAAAATGAGCTGTGACTTCATATTCTTCTGGCAGTATCTCTCCAGAAATAAGAGCACTCATTCCAGCAGAAACACTGTTACTAAAAACTTGAGCTGCAAGTTTAACCTGAAAAATTAACAAAGAATTAAAATAAAACATAGGTTCAATGAACACTTATTAAACTAATAAAAAATAAAAGTGCACTAGAAGGCAGTCATTAAAAAATAAGTAATACATAAAAATTTTGGAAGAAACACCATAAAATGCAAGAAATTCATTTCGTTTGCAGCACTTGCACCTACTTTGTTTACATGAAGAAGGGTTGTGCTTTATTTTGATCTAAAAAAATCATTGAAAGGGGTTTTTTATTTTTTACATTTTATGGTGTTATCAATTTTTTTTTTTACTTATTAGTATTATCATGTATTGTAGATGTATGTTACAAGAACAATTATATATTGTTCACAAAAGAATACACAATTATAGATTGACAAACAAGAGGAAAAATTATTTAAAAAGCAAAGAATTATCTGAAAGCATAGACAATGCAATAATTCCTGCATCTAGATTTTTTTTTTTTTTTTTTAACTTACATTCATTGAATTTAGCCCCTCTGCATAGACATGCTTATCAGTAAGACGGGGAGCTAACTGGCGGGGCCTCTTCTGATCCTTCTTATAAAATTCGACAATATGTGAGAAAAAGACTGTGCCTTCAGAAGTCTGCAGGTCATATTTCATTAGGTTTCGGCGTAATGTTTTCATGAGATGTGGGGGATCAAATAGGCCATAAATCTTTTGATCATTTTTTACGAAGTAGGGTTTGGTATCATCAATACCTACCATACTGAACAGCCGGCAGTTGGAAGGTGATTGGTCACAAATTAGAACTTTTTTATTCACACCTGCTTCCATCAATTTCTCTAATAGTACTTCAACCATTATCTTCAGACAGTCTGAAGAAACCGGTCCTGCAAAAGAATACAAAAAAACATACATAATCAATTAACTGCTACATTAATGTTATTAGTGTGTATGAAAGATAATTATTTTTCAGAGAAAAAATTAACATAATAATTCCTTAGAAATGCTAAAAATATTACATTTTCTACTGCATGTAAATTAGAAATCAAAATTTTTATATCTAATAATCAGTAAATTGCCCATCTTAAGAAATGACAATTGTAAAATTGTCTCTTACAATGCTATTATTTTAAAAAATGAGATATATGCTTTTTATTAAGAACATTTCACATGTCTTCTCCTGTTATGTAAAGAGCTTAAGAGCAGTGGCGGATCCAAAACTCGACTTTTGAGGGGGGGGGGGGGCGAGATTTTTCAAAATGTTATTCTAGACATATAGAAAATTTACAATTCCAATATTCAATGGTAAATGTCAGTGTTTTTTTCTCCCCCCCCCCCCCCCTAAACCCGCCACTGCTTAAGAGAAGACAATACCTAATCTCATTGACTGTCAAATCCAATATTCTACAGGGGAACAATTATTTACACAATTACTAATTACCTAATGCATTTTTTACAAATCTGTTTTCACAATCATTAAATTACTCTTTTTTAATTTGTATTATTTTGAGTCAAAATAATGATTAAGTGCATTTTTTTGCATTTAACAGAGATAAGAGTGGAAAATAGACAGAAAGTCTGAAAGTATCAGCAAAACTCAAAGAAAATTTAATTTTAGTAATAAAAGAAGAAACAAAATCATACTTTCTATAAGCAAAAATGGAGAATATATGAAAATAAGTTGTTTAGAAACAGTCAAAAGAAAGAAAATTGAACAGAAATAAGAATATTTAGAACAAAAAACCTGAAAAATGTTTAAGAAAAATTAATAAACGTCTGAAATTTCTACAAAAATCTGAAAATTCTCATCCCTGATTTAAATAAAATATTAAACCTGTGAAAAATAAATTCTTCAAACACAGTAATAATTAAATGATTGTTAATTTTGTAAATGAGAAAATGGAATTAAAAAATATATATACTGGAGAATTGCAAAAAACAAATTTTATCATAAAATAACAAGTTTTGGCTATTACCAAGGTTAGGTACTGCCATTACGAATTTTTCTTTTGAAAAATATTTTATTTTTAAATACATTTTATGAGACATTATTTAGGAAAAATTAATAAAAATCTCATACTGATTTGAAGGACATACTATTTTGAAGGAATAAAAAAATTTTCTGTTAATCTCAAACGCAATTACTTGTATGTATAAGACACACATAATACAGATGGATACCATTTGTCGAAAAAATTTCTTGTTTGCAGAACATTTTTTGCCTTATTCATTAGGAAAAATATATATATATACACACATATATTTTTTAACTGACAAAAAATATGCTATTCAGAGCCCCCCCCCCCCCCCCACCCACAAAATATATATATATATATATATATATATATATATATATTTTGAATAATTTCTAAATATTTTATTCATTATTTGTATGTTTATTGTTTTAAGAGTTACTTATTTTTTACATACTATGTTTTATTTTTGCAGAAAGTAATAATACATATATTTTATGCTCACAAAAAGTTTATTTTATCTAATCAGTTTTACTATTAATAACAAGAAAAGCACATTTTCTAACTCTACAAACGCAAATAGTTTTAAATTTCATTATTTTTGCAGCATAGAATTAATATTTTAGATTTTAAATGGTTATCATTGTTAGATCAGAGAATTAAACTATATAAGAACATTCTGAATACTTAAATAGTGGACTGTAATAAAAACTTGACAAACTAGAGGTGATTTCAACATCACAACTACATTTATTTAAAACTTTAAAATGGGAGTAAAGAAAGCAGCCAGCCTCCCATGAGCGGAGTTACAAACTAACTGAGCTCCGTAACGAAGGAGCGAACTTTACAGAGTGCGCAGGCGCAACATACCGCCCGGCGTTGAAATGCAAATTTCAAAGAGTTACACAAATTTATACATGAGACATAACCATAGAAACATATGTTGGAAATACAAACTGATTTATAGATTAATCACATTGAAAAATAAAAACAATAATTAACACAATTTTAACTTATAAATGAACCAATCTATATATGCAAGGTAAGTAAATAAAACCAAAGGAAAACTTATAGCAATATTAAGAAAATTATGTATTATTTCCTTTCTCAATTTTTAATAGATTTTTTTTTTTTTTTTTTTTTTTTTAAGAATATATTTATTTAATATATTTTTTATAATATACCATTTTTCATATCTAAACAAGAATAAAACAAATGTCCATAATATAAACTGTCATTCTTTTCAATAGAATATAAGCAGTAAAATGAAATTAATATATTGTATAATCATTAATTGGCAAAATAGCTAATTTTGAAATAGCTCTTTTCAGTATTCCATTTTTTGTTCGAATATCTACTACTCTCACAATATTATCCCTTCCAATATAGGTTTTAGTAATGCGGCCTAGTAACCATTTTAGAGGGGGCAAATTATCCTCTTTTATGACGACCATATCGCCTACCTTTACGTTTTGTTTTTCAAAGTATCACTTAGTCCTTTGCTGTAGATTATTTTATTTAAGTAATTGTTAGACCAAAATTTCCAAAATGTTTGAGTTAGTTTACAAGTTTGTTGCCACAAATTTAATTTATTGGTTTGAATGTTGGTCAGTGAGGGTTCGGGGATGGCCGTTAACGATCGACCGATAAGAAAATGACCAGGGGTCAAAATTTCCAAATCCTCTATGTCTGCCGAGAGAGGGGTTAATGGACGCGAATTCAACATGGATTCAATTTGAATCATGATGGTTTGAAAGGCTTCGTATGTCAGTTTAGCATCACCTATAATACGCTTGTAATAATACTTAAAAGATTTAATCCCGGCTTCCCATAAGCCACCAAAATTTGGTGCCCTGGGAGGAATAAATTTCCATTCTATTTTCTCATTTAAGGAGAAATTTGCCAAATTTTCATCTTGTTGGGTAATTAATTTAAAAAATTCCTTTAAGTCTTTATTAGCTCGAACAAGATTACTCCCATTGTCTGAAAAGATTTTAGCACATTTACCTCGTCTGCCGATAAAACGTTTCAAGGCAGCAATTAGTGACTCTGAAGTTAAGTCAGAGACGATTTCTAGGTGTATTGCCTTAGTTGTAAGGCAAACGAAAAGAGCAACATAAATTTTAATGGGAGCCCCTTTTCTTTAATGCTTATTTTTTATAAAAAATGGGCCACACAGATCTATACCCGTACTATTGAATGCGAAAACAGGATTTATCCTCTCTTTAGGCAGATCACCCATTTTTTGAGAGCATAACTTAGGGTTAGCTCTAAAACATTGGACACAATTATGGATAATTTTACGACATGCATTTCGACCATTTAAGGGCCAATATTCTTGCCTAATGTTATAAAGTAATGTCTGAGGACCTGAATGGTGAAGTTTTTCATGAAAATGTTTAATAATTATCTCACTGAACTTACCCTTTGGCAATATTATTGGATGTTTTTTCTTATAGTTCAAATCTGCGTTATGCAACCTACCTCCAATTCTTAATAAACCATCTGAATCTAAGAATGGTGCCATGGGGCGAAGCCTGCTGCTAAGAGAAATACAGTTATTAATTTTTAGACTTGTTATATCATTCCTAAATTCTCCCTCCTGTAAGGTCTTTAGTATAAATTTTAGTGCAGCCTTCTTTTCTTCTGGACCTAGGTATCCAGTTTTTCTTTCCCCTGGATGTCTTAGGTTGTTGATAAATCTGAAAATAAACGCTAAAACATGCACAATTTTAGTAAAACTATTACTAATGGTTAAAATGTCATCAACAAAATTGAAAGGTTGGGTAGTTACATAAAGGGAAAATTTAAGTTCAGAATCATTAAGACGTTTTTTAGCTTCAGAAAAATATTCGTCGCTAGAGTCAGTAATGTTATTAGATAGTTCTAGAGGCTCATGATGAAGAAAATCTGGTCCATTGAACCAGAACTCAGAAAGTTGATGAGGAGGGCTTCCTCGTGAAACAAGATCAGCTGGATTTTCGGTTGACTTAACATGCCTCCAACAAAAATTCTTCGTGAGTTCCTGGATTCGAGATATTCGATTAGACACAAAAACCTTGAGCACGTGGGGTGATGAGTTGATCCATGATAAAACGATTTTAGAATCGCTGTATAGATATACAGAGCTTAATTGTATATTTAATGATGTGATTACCTTTGATATCAGTTTAGATAACAATTCAGCCGCACAAAGTTCTAGGCGAGGTATGGTCAATACTTTAAGAGGAGAAACTCGGGACTTACTACACAGTAAGCTCACATGTACATCGTTTGAACTAGTGATCACACGTAAATAAACCACTGCACCATATGCCTCTTGTGACGCGTCCGAAAAGCCATGGAGCTGCAGTTCATGACAATTAGAGTTTGAGAACACGAAACGTGGGATCGTAATATCTTTAAGCTCGTTTAGAGCATTTCGGAATTTTATCCATTTGTTTTTCTCTTGTGTTGGAAGTTCCTGATCCCAATCAATTTTCAAAAGCCATAACCTCTGTAGGAAAATTTTAGCCTGTACTATCACTGGTCCTACTAGACCCAATGGGTCAAAGAGTCTAGCGATCTCTTTCAGAACACCACGTTTGGTGATTGTATTATAATAATCTGATGATACCGTGAAACTGAAATTATCATCTTTGGGATTCCATTTTAGCCCTAGTGTTTTCACCGAAGTTTTATCATTTTTTTCGAAGTGATAGTCTTGCTCACTGTAAGGGACTTGTTCTAATAATTCTCTGGCATTTGAAACCCATTTATGCAACTCTAGTCCACCAGCCGTTAACATTAACACCAACTGTTTCTGGAGTTCCAGAGCAGACGACACTTCATCAGTTCCCGTTAGAATGTCGTCAACGTAAAAATCCTTAAGTGTGGCGGCAGAAGCTAACGGATAATTAGCCCCTTCATCACTAGCGATTTGTTTTAGTACACGAGTGGCCAAGTAAGGAGCACATTTTGTGCCGTATGTTACAGTTAATAATTTATAAATTTTAGGCTTTTCCTTAGGGGTTTTATTCCAAAGAATACATTGCCAATTACATTGTTCAGGATTAACCCATATCTGTCTATACATTTTTTTAACATCCGCAGTGAAAACTATTTTGTGCGTACGAAAACGTAATAAAATGGCACACAAATCTTCTTGTACTACACCTCCATTTAATAAACAATCATTTAATGATAACCCATTGGTAGTGGGTGAACTGGCGTTGAATACCACCCTTAATTTTGTAGTGCTGCTATCAGGTTTAAGCACAGCGTGATGTGGAAGAAAATATTTAACAGTGTTTATTTCATTATCATTTAATTCTCGCATGTGGCCTAACTGTTCATATTCATTCAAAAAATTTACATACAATTCAGAAATGTTGGGATTTCTATTTAATTGTCTGTATAAATTATTTAACTTTTGTTTGGACGAATGGAAAGAATCTCCCGATTCAGAATTATTTTTCATTGGTAAGTTCACTATGTACTTCCCGTTATCATCTCTGCGATATGTTTTCATGAACTGCTTTTCACACTCTATCTCTTCCTTATTTCTCAAACTAGGTGAATCTAGTATATTTTCAATCTCCCAAAATCTTTTCATAATATTTTCTAAATTGGAGTTATCTGACTGGGAAATCATAGCACAATACAATGGATGTGGAGTGCCTTGAACAGCTCCACTAAGCACATATCCAAACACAGTATCCTGTAAAATTGCACCCGTTTCAGGAATTTTGATTTTATTGGTTAACATTAATTCAAAAAATATTTCGGCCCCAATCAGTAAATCAACATTGTTGTTATTTTTGAATAGTGTTTGATCGGCCAGTTTTATTACCTTTGGAATATTTAATTTTAATGTATTAGAATAGTTTATTGGTAACGCATCAATAATTTTTGGAACAATAAAAAATTCCAGATTAGCTGAAAACGAATTATTCTCATTTGTTATCAGTGCTTGTGTTTTTGTTTTTATATTTATCGGAATTCCCGACAATGCAGAAAGCGGTATGTTTATTTTTTCTTTTTTCAATCCTAACTTATTTACAAATTTTGCTGTTGCAATATTAGACTGTGAGGCGCTGTCAAGGACCGCAGTAGCCGGGTGATAAAATCCGTATTCATCTAACACAAAAACTGTGGCCGTCGCTAATATAACTCTTTTATTTTCAGAAACAAAACAAGTAATCGGCGCCGACTGATTGCTTTCAGTCGATGCACCTGCTGTTTCAAGCAGACGATCGCTATTATCATAGCTTGATGGGGGGGTTGCACTCTCTTTTGATAACGGAAGTAATAAATCTTTGTCTTTATGAAGTAATGAGTGGTGTCTGGAGCCACATTTACTGCATGCATACTTAGAATTACATTTTGCTATTTTGTGGAATCCGAAGCAATTTAAGCAAAGATTATTTTTTCGAATAAATTCATATCGTTTTTCTGTTGTAAAATTAAGAAATATATCGCATTTATATAGCGTGTGAGAATTATTTTTACACAGTATACACAAGTTAGAATTATTTCCTTGGGTTTTTACAACTAAACTTCTGGGATAACCAGACTTATCAGTAGTATATTTTGAGGACTTAAGCGGTAAATTTCGATTTACACTGTCTAAAACTGAACACTGTTTTTCTAGGAATTCTAGAAACTGATCAAAGTCAGGAACGTCGTTGTTCTTTAATGTAAGTTCGTAATTTTTGCGAGTTTCCCGATCCAACTTTTGCAAAACAATGTTTAATAACATAATATTAGAAAGATTATCGCGTTCATATTTCAATACTTTTAACGCTCTTAAATTCTTTAAAATACAATCCAATAATTTTCGTAATTCTTTACCAGATTCATGAGTTATTTTTTCATAATTAATAATTGTTTTGATATGAGCATCTATTATAGCTCTTTTATTTTCAAACCGTTGTTCTAATGTTTTTAACAGAGAATCGAAAGTATCATCACTGGTTTCTACTGTTTTTGCTTCGCCTTTCAACGCAGCGCGTAAATAAAAGAGTTTTTGATTTGCAGTTAATAAAGGATTATCATTCATTAAATTTAGAAACTGCGTTTTAAATGTGTTCCATTCTTCAAATTTTCCTGAAAATACAGGTAACGGTATTTGGGGTAAATGCATACTATGATTTGGAACAATGTTTCTTTCCGCTCCTAACGAGCTATTATTTGAGTTTATATTACTCATATTGTCACTACAGTTAATTAGTAAGGTATTGAATCTTACCTCTAATTCTTGAAATTGAGAATCTAGCTCACTTAACTCTTCTTCTATTGTAGGAAACTCATCATCCTTTGCCACTTGATAGTACTCCACTTTTAAATCTTCAAATCTATTTTGAAGTTTTTCTAAAATTGATATTCTCGAAGTTATTTCACCTTTTGTGGTTAATTCGTCATTAGGAATGTTGAGTAACTTTGTGAATTGGGATTTGATATTTCCTTTTTTTCTATTTAATGCTGTTAAAGCCATTATTGTTTTCTTTTGAAAACGAAATGTGCTGGTTACGCTGTGGTCGCACGGACCAAAAAATGTTAGATCAGAGAATTAAACTATATAAGAACATTCTGAATACTTAAATAGTGGACTGTAATAAAAACTTGACAAACTAGAGGTGATTTCAACATCACAACTACATTTATTTAAAACTTTAAAATGGGAGTAAAGAAAGCAGCCAGCCTCCCATGAGCGGAGTTACAAACTAACTGAGCTCCGTAACGAAGGAGCGAACTTTACAGAGTGCGCAGGCGCAACAATCATTTTGTAATGAAAAATGAAATTTTATAAAAATACATTTCTTACCATTAGATAAATAAAAGCAAAGAGGAAGTTTTTCTTTCCTTTCAGACTACAAATCATGAACAGAAGAGCCTGATTTGCTATTTTCTCATTTCTCCCAATCTCTCCAAACCCACAAACACTGTCAGTTGCTGGATTGTACAATAACTGAGGCTTAATAGATATTTCATCGAAAACTAGGGTAAATGTTCTTTCAGCTAACGGTTTTGCATTCAAAACTGCAGGAATGCTGTTCAACACGGTTTTATTTATTCCTGGCCTTTTCATCTTACCGGCAACAAATCTTCTTTGAGTGCTTTCAGAGGGCAATTGAATCAAAGTCTCAATCACCCTGTATGCAGCCTTACTTTTACATACTATGTTGTATGCAAACAACTTTTCGTCAAAAGTGAAGCGACGACTTTTTTCTGTTTGTCCACTTAAATCTAGTTGTCTGGTAAGGAAACGGGCTAATTTAGGGTTTACGCATGATTTAATTAACTCTGCCTTGATAAGTGATTTATTTATTCTTTTAGGCTTATGTTGCGCTTTGTACCACCTAAGAGAATCTTTCTGTCTCTTCAATTCTTTAGCCATACGTAATTTTCGTGGCGTATATTTTCTTTTTATGTACTTTATTGATGGTGTAGCAGGTATCACAGGAGTAGATGTTAATGGTCCATCTTGACCGATGTTGAGTAATTCCTCCTTCCACATTAGATTCTTTTACAGAACCCCTAATAAAAGAGCCAGGAGTTCCATCAACAGCAGCAGTAATGCTACTCAAAATTGATACAGGTTCTTCAACAATGCTTGAATCAACTAATTCATCATTCATTGCAGAATTTGTACTACTTTCTCTTTCAGCAATCTCAGAATTCATCATAATAGAGTGCTGATCAGAAGAGGCACTTCTTTCAGGATTTTCTGGAGTAGATGGAACAGCAGCAGGTGTCAATCTATATTTATCATGAACATTCATGAAGCACCATGCAGCAAAGTGGTCCTCACAAAATCTGTAATTATTGTATAACTGTTGCTCAGACTTCTTTTCAAGTTCTTGAATGCCAATGGCCTCCAACCGCTGCTTACATCTAAAAGAAACACATGTATTAGAAAAAGTGCTAACTGTTTTTTTTCAGCATGTATTCAGCATTTATAAAAAATATATATATATATATATATATATAAATAAAATAACCACTGCTTTTAACTAGGTTGTAGGGTTTTAAGGCCAAATGACTATGCCCCAGTGTCTTACGCCTACAGGTGAAATGCCCTCAATGGGTGTCTTTCTAAGGGGTCCTGGCCCGTATTTACATGAGTTTCAGAGAAAATCATGGAAAACTCCAAACAGCTAGGTCAATGAGTGTGATGAGATCAAACCCAACTTTTCTTATCTACCAACTTTATGTGCAGAACTGCTCAGCTTCTCTTTTAATTAGTATTTCATTGGAGAAGGAGGGGGGGGGGATAAATTATGTTCTTTTGCATTTTAGATATTATAACTGGTGCTTTTAAAAAAGATTTTATAACTTGTATTTGTCCCATTTTTTTTTTTTTTTTTTTTTTTTTAACCAATGTTTTGGTTTTCATGTGCAAGAAACATTTATTTATGTGCAATAGTGATTGCTTTTGTAATTTCAGGCATTTTGAGGTTTATTCACTGTGGGGTAGGGGGTACCTATTCTTGTCTTGTTTTCATGTATGCTACACATTCATGCAGGCATGATTATTACTGCAAAGTGGAATTTGGTACATTTTAAGTTTCATGCATAGTGAGGTAGTTCACTCACAATACCCAGTGATACCTTTTCTTTGTTTTGATGAATGTGTAACACATATAAATGTACAAATAGTTGCTGCAATACAGAATATCATGTAGAACATTGAATTTTAGCCATAATAGATACATCTTATGATTCTGGTGCAAGGCTACACAAAATGAGTCAGATACATTACAGAATATGTGTGACAGTTAATGAAAGTGCATCTGTTGTTGTGAAGAGGTTTTATTGTCCGTGAAATAGTGAATCCATCAAGTACATTGCTTACCACAATAACCAGGCTTGAAGTCCATAGCAGTTGTTTAAAAAGAGTGTCACTTGACATAAATAATAGAAGCCACTTGCAAAAGAAACAGTTTTTTATTCTTATGTTAAAAACATGAATTTTCAAGCAAACACTTACAATGGTCCTCATATGATCTATAGGGCAGAGAGAGAGAGGGAGAGCAAACTAGGAGAGATGTTTATTAAACCAGTAAACAAGAGATATTGACTGTTTGAAAGCCAAAAGGTGTACTCAATTGCATTCGCCAATTCAAACCCGAAATTAATAAACCAATGCCAAATAAAGCTCCAAAAGAATGTTCTAATTGGTTAATTTAAAAATTTCATCCGTTATTCAAAAGACAAAGCCAAGATTGGCAACATAAAATATGCCAAAGTAATTATTTTTTATCGGCGCCACCAATATATCATTAAGAATTTATTTGTTCTTTTTTTTTATTTTATTATTATTATTAAAAGAAACGAATCCACATCTGTTGACGCCAATAAGACTGAACTAAGCTATTATGAAAGCATAAATCACCGGAAATGAAATAAATTTTGCAACTTCTGTTTATATTATAAAGTAATTTAGACAAATAAATTATTTTCTATCTATAATTAAATGAGATATTGAACATACCGTTGATGAAAAAGGGAAAATGTACTATCTACAAACGAATAAGTAAAAATACAAATTAAATTAAATAGAGATTGCCTTTTATAATAGAATGAATTGAATTCAGAGGATATTACAGAATAAAATGTTCTTTTTATTGGAATAAATTAAATTAGATTTTATATGTTAAATGAATGAATTAATTTTATAACAATTCTTAATAAATTGACTTTTTTATTTAAAATTATAAATTGAATTATTTAGAAAGAAATTAAATATTTAAAAGAACATATGTGTGAACTTGTTCTCACATATTTCTCCCAATGCCCTAAAAAAAAAAAAAAAAAAAAAAAAAAAAAGTTTGCTCTCTCTCACCTAGAAACAGCACATGACAATTTGAATATCTCAAGTAATATTGCTGAAAACAATACAAATAATCTTTTGTCAAACAACAATAAAAACAAAGGTGGCATATAAGAATAAATTTGAAAATCTGAATAATATACATAGTTATAGAACAACTCACAAGACATATCATTGTTATAACATTGTGTATTGAACATGAAATAGTTATCTAATTAGTGAAGTATACTAGTGTGACACAATATATAACTTGTTGAAAATATCAAAGTTCCCATTCATAAAATGGCATATATGCTTGAGAAAAGGAAAAGGAAGTCAGTAGCAAAAAATATGTAAATCAACTGATTTAAATTTTTAATTGTTAATTTAAAAATAATAATAATATAGCATTAATATGAAAAAAAAATTTAAAGTATATAAAAAACTATTATATTCTACACGTGAAAATCTAAATTTTAACAAAATGAGCCAGAGAGTGTAGAATAGCACAATAGCTATGACCAACATGGTTTTGTGATGCCATACCGAACATAGCATAATGAACTGTATGAGAAGCAGAAGAGGCTTCATGTTGTGCAAAAGATGACAACCAGCATTCTGCAAAGAGACATAATGAAATGTCTTATGTGTAAAAAAATGTGTAGGAAGAAAAAGAAAAAAAAAAAAAAAAAAAATCTAGCCCTATGTTGAAATAAGATTGCACACGTAATAGTTTTAGTAATGTTTTAAAGAAAAACAAATTATTTTTATTTTTTGTATTATAATTTATTTTCTCTGCAGAAATTCTGAACAAACTTTATTTCAATATATTGTGTTGGTCAAAAATTATTAAAAATTTACTCTTATGAAATAATTTCCTTTTCCTGAACAGAACTTTAACCAGTAATTAGTATTTGAAAAATTAATTTATATAATTTTTTAACAAAATTGGCAGCGATAAAAATTAAAGTCATTTTAGTGTAGATGCAACAAGACAAAACCATGTAGAAAAATTGTCAAAAACTACAAAATTTCTAAATATATATTGTTTTAGAATTAATTTGAATTATTGTTTTATCAAGCCTAAGCAATATTCCATATATTGCCCAAGAATCATAGCGTATGTTACACGGATAATTTTATAATATTGCTCAGCAAGAAATAGTCTAAAAAAAAATGAAGAGTGAACCAGCCACATGCTTCTGCACAGACTACCTCTTGCAACACACAGATGATTTCAAGGTACCATTCAAAATGCATCTGTGGTGCACAACATTACAAAATGGGATTATTTTAACTGAGAAATTTTAAACAAATAAGTATTTAATTTAAGTTGAAAGAAAATAAAAACAAAAAAAAATTTTACTTATTAAACAAGAAATTATTTGTAAACCAAAAATTTTCTAACACGTACAGAATATGTACGGATATTTCACGTTTTATCAATGACTTTATTTTTATTCGAAAACCACATACTCTAAAAAAAATATTAGAATTTACTGTAAGTTGACAAAGAAATAAAAATTATTTATCTACTTATTTACTTTTGTGTATGTGTGTTTTATTAATATAACCAGTTTTTTTTTTCTTGTGTAAAAATGCTTGTAAAAATTTAATAAACAAAAATGTAAAACTACATCACCACATGTGAACCAATAAAATATTAACTAAATGGGTCAGAGAAAATTTTGTGAAAGTGTGTGTGTGTGTCAAACATTGGGTTGTGAGGCCAAGTCTGATAAAAAAAAAAAAAATGCAGAAAAGAATGGTAAAACATGCGTGTACAAGAGAATAAAATAATACTATTGGATATATTTGCATTATGACTGACAAACTGATAAATCAGCCAATAATACAATGAAATTCCGACCCAAAAGAAAACATATACGGAAACACACATAGAGATCTAGCAACAAAAATATGTAAATTTAAACTCTTTTTATTTGTGTGAATTAATTATTAATTTATAACTTTAAAAATTGTTGTAAAAAATTAGGTAAATTGTAATTGTAAAAACAATTACAGGTGTTGAAACCAATATAATGGTCGAAATCCAAAGATTATAGAAGTCATTATTATACTGACAACCAGAGCAACACAATTGTGTTTGCAGGGTAAATGTGTAAGTGTAATTAAACTTGTAATCAAATGGGTGATAGGTCTTAATATTTAAATAGATTTGTAAAATATCATCTGAACTAATTTGAGCTATTAAAAAAAAATTTAGTATATGTCTGTAAGTGTTCTACAATGTATTAAAATTAAAATAAATTGCCACAAAAACAAATTACCATAGCTGTAGTGAAAGCTCTCTAATCACGAATTTAACGTGCACTAAAATGTAAACAAAAAGAAAAAGTAAACAAAAATGTTTATCAGTGTACACATAAAAAATATATATATAGGCCTTTTCTTTCTTTAATTATTATTATTTTTTATTTTTATTTTGTGTGTGTGTGTGAGGATCCTCTTAAAATAGCGCAAATAATATGTAAAGCATGGCCATAATAATAACGGTTGACCTTTTCAACAGAATACGTCAACTCAAATAAATCAGTGCATATGCAAAATATATAAATATTGGTTGACCTTTTCAACAGAATACGTCAACACAATTTAAATCATCAGCTGGAATAAAATTAAACGGCAATTATATTTGCCTTCAACAAGTGTACACAAAAATATGATTCATATGATTGAATCTGCTAGCATATTTATTCATGAATTCTCATTGACAAAAATCAGTTGATCTCATTGATCATAAATCAATTCCCCTTTTTTTTTGTTTTTATCTTATTATTTCTCTTAAATATTTCTCTTCTTCATCAAACATTCAACTATCACCATGTGTTTATACAAAAATAGTCAAGATAAATGAGAAAAATAAAAGTAATGTGCAAAGTTAATTATTAATTATGGTAAATTGACAAATGAAATAAATAATGTATTTTAAAATGAGTAAATGTGTGATTGTATTTTAAGAAATGATGTGTTTAATTCACGACTGACATATTTTAAGATCTCGATGATCCAGCCAGGTTTATGTGAACACATCATAAGTAAATTTTAATCTTTGTGTGTGTCAAAATAAAACTTATAAATAACTTTATGTAACCAAAATCACATTTGGTACAACACTTAATTGTTCGTTATTATGTAAAAAAAAGTGTCTTGAAGAAATGCAATTTCTGTGCCAATACCATAAATAAAATTGTAATATGCAAAATAAAAATAAAAATATTGAAAAATATGAAAGGTGATAAACTTATACCTGTATGAAAACAAAATTGCATTATGATTTATTTAAAAAAAATTAGCATATCAATATATATATATATATCCGAGTATACTAAAAAAAACTATTATGCAATGAAGGAAAAAAAAACTGAATATTATTTGTAAATTTTTGAATAAATTTAATGTACAAAACATTTAATTTTTTTTTTTTTTTTGACTGAGGATGAATTATTTTTCTCATAATTTATTCAAGACCCAATACCTGCAATACAACTTTCAATTATTAAAATCTAAATAAATTATGTAAATAAAATTATAAACTTTTGTGTTTCCTTAAATGTTTAAAAATGGGCAAATAGATATTTTATACAACTGAAAAAAAAAAAAAAAAAAAAAAAAAATACATGTGAAAAAATGATGTAATAATTTTTGTAGAAAATCTTTTATTTTGTGTGTACTATGCATGTATAGTACTGTGACTAGCAAAGTTTTCTTTTTTTAAATAAAACAGATCAGGCTAGATTTACACAATCATGCATAGTTTGTTTTGTAAAATAAGAAATCAAAACTAGCAAAACAGTTTCAAGCAACTGACACCAGCTAGAATTACTTGATATTTTATAAATGTTAAATTGTGAAAATGTTTATAGCTAAAATTATTTTATGAAAGTGTAATAAAATGTGTATTATGCAAATTAAGTTACTCAAAGCATACCCTTACTCAAGACAAATTTTTGGCCAGAAATCAAGAGAAAGAATTATGCATTGAGCATCAAAATACCATTTCTGCATTTAAGCCGGCACTCAACACAGCGATGGGGCACAATTACACAAGATAAAAATAAAATGAAATTATGATATATTGCCCAAAATTGAATTTATTAAAAAGGTGAATATTATCAATTCAGTGTGATACATGTTTATAGTGTACAGATTGTTAATCTGTAAAAAAAATATTGCAGTGTAAAAGCTTCGTATGTAACTAAATTAAAGCAGATAAAATTAATCTAAGTCATGATCTCAGTAATGAGTTGTTAAAATGAAAATCATCCATCAATATATATATATATATCAACATTATCTACCAATGAAATAAAAAAAAGTCTTTTTTGTTAACAATTCCTGGTAAATATTCATGTAATTGAGTAAATTTGAAAATGACATGGGCAAAAACATAACTTTCAAAATGTGCATAAATATTCATATCAATAAAAAATTATTTCCGAAATAACAATAATCATTTTATGCAAAATAATTTTGAGAAAATAAATATATTACTACACATTGCTGAAAATCAGAGTGCATGCACAATTTCCTTTTTTTTTTTTTTTTTTTGACTATAATTGTTACTTTGTGTAAATTTATGTAAAAGGTTAAGTTATAAATTAATAGTATACTTTTTAGGAAACCGTGTGTAAATGTGAATTTAAATGGGAAGTACAAATGTACACATTTGTTGTAAATATATTATACACTTCCCTAAAAATAGTTTGCTTGCAATAATAGTGTAAAAAATGAGTTTTACATCTATGTAAATTAAATTATTAAGTTTACATTTAAAATTTCTCAAATAGGTTGCTTAAAAGTGTATGTGAATGTGTAAAATAAAAATAGGAAACATCGGTGTAAAGTTATTTCAAACACTATAATGTGCATTTACTAATATATTTAACACATTATTTACACTAGTTCCTAAAAAAATAAAAACTAATTAAAAAAAATATGTGTATGTTTATTATTTAAACCCATTGAGAAATTAAAAAAAAAAAAAAAAAAAAAAAAATCATTTGTAGAAATTTAAAATCCTAACAAAATCTTAAATTCCAATAATACATTTTCATGCACACCATTTTCAAGCAATAGTATTGAAAAATTAGATTTAATAAAATTTCTTCTTCATATAAATTGACCAGATCAAATATAAGTATAAACACATATATATAAACATAACAAAGAAAAATAGATAAATTCTCATATCAATTGTAAATGACTCGACAATAACTCCCAGTGCATTTAATCTATATACACATGTATAAATATGCAAGACCGCACATGAAACAATATATTAATAATCATGTATAAGGCACTGTACATACCCACACATATATATATCTCAATTAATTTTCCCTTAAATGTATTAAAACAAGACCCAAAAAAATTTAATTCAACATTAAAAATACCTGAAAATTTACGAGCATAACCAAACATAATATATATATGAAACACTTGCAATTTAAACGTAAAGAAAACGCCTTAAATACACTAAAAGTATACCAAGTCTATGGAAAAATTTTGTGATGGAAAAATGATATACTCACATGAAAAGAGTCTTGAAGAAATTGTATTCAAATCATCCTAAAAGTTCACTAATTTTTGTAATATGTTTTTGAAAACATATTTAATATTCCCCAATCGTCTGATGAAGAAATTGTTTGTATGAAAACAAAATTCTGGAATTATGTCTTTAACAAAAATTAAAAAAATTTATGAGCACTGATGTTCATATAAAAGAGGCAGTTTTCTTCCCGTTTACAATTTCTCTTTTGCGCAATACATATGTGCTTTTCAATAGTTTGCACACGTAGGATACCTGAATGTATATTTTCAATTGTCAATATAAGATTTCACTTGATTAGGACGTTCCTTAAAAAAAAACAAAAATGTGCACAAACACTGGAAAACGGCAAAATAAATCCAAACGGCATGGCTTGAATACACAAAATTCGGAAATGAAGAAGATCGGATTGGGACAGAAACAGCTGCTGAAATATCAAGAGATCGCTAAACTTTCCAAAGCACTGTACATTCACCGACATCTAGAAGCATCATACCACAGGTAACTGTTGCTCAGTGACGAAGCTTGGTGACATAATCGGTCGAACGGGGGACAGCTAGTAGCGCAAATCGAGATCCAGTTCATCAACGGAGGCATTGTCGTCCAGTAATATAACTTAAATTGTTTCTTTTTCTCCGTTATGTCCGATAAGCGTATGCGTAATCCATGAGAAAAGTTTGAGTATACTGCGAATAATGAGGATTTTCAACAAAATAAGAATGAATACAGCCCCTCCCTCTCTTTTGATCCTTGTAGAAAATAGAGAACCACTGGTCACGCAGACCAAGATTTGTGAAGAGGTTTTATTGTCCGTGAAATAGTGAATCCATCAAGTACATTGCTTACCACAATAACCAGGCTGGAAGTCCATAGCAGTTGTTTAAAAAGAGTGTCACTTGACATAAATAATAGAAGCCACTTGCAAAAGAAACAGTTTTTTATTCTTATGTTAAAAACATGAATTTTCAAGCAAACACTTACAATGGTCCTCATATGATCTATAGGGGCAGAGAGAGAGAGGGAGAGCAAACTAGGAGAGATGTTTATTAAACCAGTAAACAAGAGATATTGACTGTTTGAAAGCCAAAAGGTGTACTCAATTGCATTCGCCAATTCAAACCCGAAATTAATAAACCAATACCAAATAAAGCGCCAAAAGAATGTTCTAATTGGTTAATTTAAAAATTTCATCCGTTATTCAAAAGACAAAGCCAAGATTGGCAACATAAATTATGCCAAAGTAATTATTTTTTATCGGCGCCACCAATATATCATTAAGAATTTATTTGTTCTTTTTTTTTATTTTATTATTATTATTAAAAGAAACGAATCCACATCTGTTGACGCCAATAAGACTGAACTAAGCTATTATGAAAGCATAAATCACCGGAAATGAAATAAATTTTGCAACTTCTGTTTATATTATAAAGTAATTTAGACAAATTATTTTCTATCTATAATTAAATGAGATATTGAACATACCGTTGATGAAAAGGGGGAAATGTATCTATCTACAAACGAATAAGTCCCCTAGTAAAAATACAAATTAAATTAAATAGAGATTGCCTTTTATAATAGAATGAATTGAATTCAGAGGATATTACAGAATAAAATGTTCTTTTTATTGGAATAAATTAAATTAGATTTTATATGTTAAATGAATGAATTAATTTTATAACTATTCTTAATAAATTGACTTTTTTATTTAAAATTATAAATTGAATTATTTAGAAAGAAATTAAATATTTAAAAGAACATATGTGTGAACTTGTTCTCACAGTTGTGTTATTTTTTTTTTCAGAAGATAATATCAATAATGGAAAAAGATTAATTTTATTTATTTATTTTTATTTTTATTTATTTTTTTTTTGGCACCACTATCATCATAAAGAATTCTTTATCACATTCACATATTTACAATAATTTTTAAGAGATTGTATAGGATAGTGATTATTGTTAAAAAATATTGGTGAAAACAAAAATATATGCATGTGTGACAGGTGTTACATTTTTTTTTTAATGAAATTACCTGTTACAAGAATAAGCGTAATGTAAAATTAAATACAAGACCACATAAAAGAGTTCTTATACACACAGTACCCACAGAAATATATACAAGATACTTATAGATTCCATATACATTGTGTAATTTAAATGTAAAAAATAAATTAATTAATGGTGTTCATTAAACTTATTGTGACTCATTTAGCAAAATATTCTGGCAAAAGCAATTATTTGAAGAGTATCAATATAAAAAATTGTGTTCAAGAGATAAGAAATTAAGTTCCTTAACACTTAGGAAAAGACCGTAGCTGGGGGAGGGGGGAATTTGTGTGTTTAAGTAATGAACATTCTGCATTCTAGTTTTCAGATTTTTTTTTTTGCAACAGCCTTGTAGTACGGAAAAAGTAAGTACAAAATGATGAATTTGTAAATAGTAAATTTCTAAATTTTTCTATAACACATTATGCATAAATTTAAATAGTTGATGTTGAGGCCCACGATCTGCAAAATCACTAGTTTGACAACTACAAGCAAAAACGTATAATTATGAAAAATATTAGATGCTTATAAACCATTAAATTTTACAATAGATTTTTGCTGAAATACCTTTTTTTATACTTAGGAAAAAGATAAAATCTTTTATTAGAATTCGATGTGGCATTAGCACAATATTTACAATAATAACCAGGCATTTCTGAAAAAAAAAAAAAAAAAAAAAAAAAAAAAAAGAAATTTAAAATTAGATTAATACCGACACAGCTATGAATATAAAACGATAACCAAAAGTTAGATAATAAGCGGCTACAGCAGACGGCTTTCGGTTAACTATGGGAGAAGCTGTGAACACGCATAGCTGAGACAATCTACCACCGGAGAGCGCTCGATTCAACCTACGAAATATTTTCCATTGAACTGCACACGCTTATTAGTATACGCGCTTTGGCCTAATGGTATGACATTCCTGAAGTAAAAAGTGGGGACAATTCGACATTTAACGATTTAACCCCATTTCTGCATTTAAAAATTTGGTCACCCTACCCTATTGTGAATAATTTCCTTTCCTACTTTATCAATTAAAATATCAATACCATTTCCATATGCTCAGAGTCATCTTGGAGCTGCTAAATAACGCATAAGTGTTACTGCAACAAAATAAATTTCAAACAACGTGTGTTTCCATTTCCCCTTAATTTTTGAATGCTAAACTAGATCCTGCACCCATACACGCCATCCGCATCCGCCGATAACTAAACTAGGCTGACCAGATCAGAGTGCCTTTATAATAGAGAAGCGTTAAAAATTGCTATTATTATCTAATTATGGATGTATTTTTTCAATCCTAATAAATAAGGACTAAAAACAAAAGATTATTGATTAATAATTTGCTTTCTAAAAATTTTTAAAACTTAGAAAATGCCTTCAAAATAAAGGCTGTCACCAGAAAATAGGGACATTTGGTCAGCTTAAACTAAACTAAAGCGACGCATTAATGGGCGATGAGACGTCCTAATATTGTCTGCAGTGTTGGTCGGACAACAATCTATACCCTGCACATGCTGATATTACTCACCTTAGAACTTTCATTTACCTTGTTGAATAAAACACAAACTTTTGTAAATCATATTTCATATCTTAAAAGTAATATTTTCGAAAAGTGTGATTTGGGGGCCCGGGGCAACTGCCCCGTTTGCCCTTGCGGTAATCAGGCTCTGCGTTTCGGCACGAATATCTTCTGGACGGAATAGCTTCATTGGAATAGCTTCTGGACGACTGTATCGATCTATTAATGTTAAGTAATAACGAAATCCTTCAGATGGTGGTAATAGACCAATAATATCTAAATTAATTTCTGTGAAACGTTGACTGATGTTGTGTTATTCTAAGATTCTAAGACGGAAAGAAGCCGCTCACCACTATGCAGTGGTTTTGAGCGTTTTTAACCTTTAGAGAGGGGCTCCAAAGCCACTGTGGAGATTCAGAAGAGCCCGTCTCCAAAGGTTAAGCCTCCCCCGTTGTTTATTGCATAGCAAATAACAACAAAAAAAAAAAAAAAAAAAAAATTACAAAGGTCGCCAGAGGCGACCTTTAGGCTCTCCCGCGACAAAAGGCGACAAAGTTGCATGAAAGTGAAGAGGACCGGTGCCAAGTGGAAGCCTAATTACAAAGTTCATTCAGGTAATGTACAAATTTCACAGTCTTTATACAATGTTCTCGCAGTCTTTATATCAAGCCCAAACACCCTAAGAACAATGTTGGTTAGCAACATCATGCGCAGGATGATTGCTTTCCGAGAGCACTTCAGTGGAATTCTGTAGCATCAGACATGACCAGTATTCGCCATGTAGGAGAGGAGGAAAAATTAAGGAAAGATAGAGAAGGAATTTAGTTTGTTGAATTTGATAAATCTTGAAGGAAGGCATAGATGCGCTTTAATTTGAACCTTAGGGGCTTTCTAGTTATTATATTGTTCAGCCAGGTTGCTGGTCTAGGATAAGGGTTCCTTAAATGGTAAGGTATTGTAAGTTGACAGTGAAAGTAGTAATGTTGTGCAGTCCCCTCCTCACCGCATGAACATAAGGGTGATCGTCGTCAATGAAATCTGTGGAGGTATTTGGGGAAGGGGCCATGACCTGACAGAAAGGCAGAGATTTCCGGAGAGAGGTCCCAAATATTGAGTGAGACATTTGGTATTAGCTCGTGAGTGTATCTCCCTTTTGGAGACACACTCCAGAGACTCTGCCAGTCATTAATTAGTTTTTGATTTAGGTGACATTTTATGAAGGAAGGGGGAGCTGGGAGTGAATAGGCTATGTCACTAGATTTTGTTGCTGATTTTGCAAGAGAGTCCGCTAGTTCATTTCCGACGACCCCCTTATGGGCAGAAACGTGTGCCAGGGAGATTTTAGTTTTTAATTTTGAGAGCTTTATTTTAATTTCAATTACTTGTGGGTGTCTGCTCTTGTGGCGAGCTATGGCCTGCAGGCTCGAGAGGCTGTCACTGAAGATTGAGATTTGATTGTAGTCTGGAGAGTTATTTTCTGACCACTCAACTGCCTTCAGGATGGCAAAGAGCTCAGCCTGAAAGACCGAATTGTGGTCTGCGAGCCTGCCTGCCCACTGATGGAGAACTTTGTTATTGTTTAAAACGCAGAGTGCAGCTCCCACTCCATGATCGGTTTTGGAGCCATCAGTGTAGATCGCCAGTTGAGCAGACGGGGAGAAGCTGTTTTTTGCACAATTTATGAAAAGGGAAGCAGCATCCTGTGCTGGGTGTATTTGCCAGCTGTTAGAAAGCTGTTGGACATGAATATTAGGGAGGAGAGTACCTGTGAGAATGGAATTATTTAATTGCAGGACGTTAGTTTTGTTAAAGTTGTATTTTAATTGGAGGTGAGCATGTGGAATACCAGTGATGACTGTGAGGGCATCAGTAGAGATTGTTTTGTAACCTCTAGAGATTTGGACCAAAAACATTCTCTGTATTAAGTTTATTCGACGCTGCTTTGGTGAGGTTGCCCCCCCAAATGCCAGCGCCGTAGGTTAGGATCTTTTCTATTACTATTTTATACCAGGTTTTTAGGAAGAAGGTGGATATACCCCACCTCTTCCCTGCCATTTTTGCTGAATTGTGGAAGATTTTAGAAATTTTTATTTTTAGGTCTTGTATGTGTGCCAGCCAGTTTAGGTTTCTATCTATTGTGATTCCCAATATTTTTAGTTGTGGAACATGACGGACACTGACGCCATCGATCCTCATCACTGGGTTCCGTTTAAGGAGTCTTGGAAAGGAGAAGGTTAATGCTTGCGTTTTCGAGGGTGAGAGTGTTAGATCTGATTCTATTAATAGGGAGCTGAAGAGGGAGAGGGCAGCCTGGGCCTGTTCCTCCAGAACTTTTCTCGTTAAACCCGAGAGAATCACAGAGAAGTCATCAGCATATGCGAGGGTTTTAAAACCCTCTGAGTTCATTTTTAGAAGAATTTTGTTGGCCACCAAGTTCCAGAGGATCGGGCCTAGGCACGATCCCTGGGGGCAGCCCTTAGATTGTGGAAAAACACTGTAGTTAGGGCCCCAGTTAATCAAGATTTTCCTGTTGGAGAGGTAAGAGCTGATGACTCCCGCAAGATTTCTCGGGCAGTTAAGTGTTTGTAGAGTGTGTAGGATGTGTGGCCATTCGATGTTGTCGAAAGCCCCTTTAATGTCAAGTGAAATAAGAGTGGTGTACTTTCCAGACTGAAAGTTAAGAGCGCAGGAGTTTAAAATTTGCTGCAAAGCGAGTTCACATGATCTGCCCTCTCTGAACCCGAATTGGTTGGGGTGTAGAAGATTATTGGATTCCAGGTAGAAATTTAGTCTATTGACAATGAGCTTTTCTAGTAATTTGCCTATTGTTGGGAGCAGGCAGATCGGTCGATAAGAGGAGGGTTCAGAGGGAAGCTTCCCTTGCTTCAGAAAGTACACCACTTCACCCCTTCTGAGAATTTCTGGAAAATATTGTAGTTCGAGGCATAAGTTTGTCCATGTGTGAAAAATATATGTGAGTGTATTGAAGGAGTGTCTAAGGATTCTGAAGTCTATGCTGTCAGGTCCAGGGGCCTTATTTACGTTAAAGCTATAAAGAGCAGCTCGGATTTCTGCCTCCGTGAAGGCTTCGTCCATGGGACCTGAAAAAATTGGAATATGGGGGCTGGTCAGGGTTCCCACTGTCCTTGAAAGTCCTTAAGAAGTACTTGAATTTCATTTTCTTTTTCAAGGGCCCTTGAAAGTACTTGAATTTTGTGCGAAGTCCTTGAAAATCCTTGAATTTTCCACTCCAATAGACGGGCTTAGCGCGAACTCTGTCAAGGCTAAACTATCTCCATCTCCACATGCGCGCGCCATTGTCCAATATATTGATTTTGTCATAAAATTCTTATTCCATTGTCTTCCTTTTGCATATAGTTTCAACTTATTTGTTTTTGTTTTTTGCCAGTCGCATACCTGTTTGAAGGACTGGTCATTAATTTTGAGCAGAAAGTGATCAGACCAGGAACCTAAAAACTTTGGAATAATCATAATGATTCCAAACCTTAAACAAATCGTTTTTTGACTCTTGTGAAAGTTTATTTGGTCAATCCATCAAAAGTGTATTGGAAAAACAGGCAAAGTTATTCTAATAATAAAAGAAAAATATTACTAATGAATTTAGTTACTGAAGTTCTGTGTATATGCCTAGCGTTCTGTGATTTTCCCCTAGTCCTTGAAAAATTTCAAATAGGCCTTGAAAAGTCCTTGAATTTTTTTCTTTTTTAAGAGTGGGAACCCTGCTGGTGAATTTACTCGGAGGGAAGAGAACTGAGGTGATATATTCTAGGTTGTTGTGTTTAGAGGAAAGAGCTGGAGGACGTTCAAGTTTGAGTTCTGTTGGTGTGAAAAATTTATTACTATAGAATTTCTGTGCAGTGCCATGGATGTTTGTTTGTGTTGTGCAAAAATGTTTCCATGCGTTATGTTTTGCAATGTTTATTTGTTTTTTGAATGTTGCCGAGAGTTGGCGGATTTTAAGTTTATGTTGCATTAGATCTGAGGGGTTGATATATTTTTGTTGTCTCCGGAGTGCTGTCAGGCGGTTACGCATGGATGTTGTGTTATTGCTGAAAAGGACTCTGCACATTACGTATAACTTTGCACTTTTGGCAGCTCCTAGTCCAAATTCTTGCGTCTTTATTTATTGATGGCCATACAAATTTGGATTTCAATAACTTGGTTGTAGCCCTGATTCCAGGATGGGCTAGATTGTGAATACTGTTAAAAACAATTTTCCTAAATGCTTTTGGAATGTAAGGTCTCTTTTTGTTTGTGGAGCAGTCACAATCGGAACCAAATACAGGAACCTTTACTAATTTTAGAGAAGAGTTCTGAGAAGAAAGAATTTCTATTAACTCCTTTTCAGTTTTTTTTTTTTTTTTTTTTTTTTTTTTTTTTTTTCCTTAGCTGTAGCATTATAATCAAGTACTGGTTGAATATGTACCTCGTCTATTCCAGGGGTGGATCTAGACAAAGAGTCGGGATGGGGGGGGGGGAACAGATTGAATAAAAGGTTTTTTTTTTTTTTCCTTATCTATTTTTCTCTCTCTCTTTATATATATATATATATATATATATATATATATATATATATATATATATATATATATCACTTGATTTAATTTTTTTTATTTGAATGGAATTTATATCTCTTAAATGCTAAATTTTACATTGATCTAAAATTCTCAACTTTATTCATGCACACACGCACACACACACATCTATCGCAGTTCCACAAAAATGTAACAGAAGTAAAAAAAAAAAAGAAAAAAAAAATGGTAATTTTAAAATTAATATTAAAAATGTGTATGAAGTGCCCCAACGTTTATAAAAAGCATCACACCTCTATCTCAAACATTGTTCACCCGAAAAAGCAGTTGTGTCAGTTTTACTATAAGTTAATCGGTGCTTTATAGTTGTCTAAGTTGATTTTTCTCAATTACTGCATATCTCAGTTGCGTCACTTTTCTTGGCAAAGTGCGATATATATAAACATACATATATATGCACTATAGATATGTATATATGCACTATAGATAGCATTTCATACATAGTAAATTTTTTCCTGATACTCGTATTTGTACAAAATCATTTACTGCACTTCATTTTAAAAAATAATCGTTTAAAATATTTCGTATTTATTTTTAGAGGTCTAAATTACAATATTCTGATTAAAAATAAAGAAAGAAATAAGGAAGGAAAAGAAGGAATAAATAAATACATAAAATTCTTCTAAACAAAACTTCTAGATCATATGAATAAAACACATTTAAAAAAAAATAATTATAATTACGAAACCCTTAAAGTTATGTTTAATTTTATATTAAAATTATATTTAATTAATTACATAAAGAAAAGAAATTTAATGTGAAATTAATAAAATATTATTGAAACAAATGCATGATCTAGTAACTGAAAATTAATTTCAGTAAAATTAAATAATGAAGATTAAAATGTAACATTAAAGAAAAATTTTAGTATTATGAAAAATACAAATAGAAAAAAAAAATAATAATAATAATAAATAAAAACATAGTTTAATATAAAACACTGTTTAATATAGATAGAAAAATATACAAATGACCGCACGTATATTAAAGCAAAAATTCCAGTATTCGATTGCGATTTTGAGCAAATCGATCAATGACACTATCTATATTTATTGCAATGTCTCTATGGACTGCTAGCAAAGCAAGGCCCACAAGGCGATCTTCAGACATGTTAGTCCGTAACCAAGTTTTTAATCATCTGAGAGGAGAAAACGATCTTTCAGCAGTAGCCGCACTGACCGGTAGTGTCACAAAAATTTTTAGCAAATTATAAATTGTCGGATATATATCCTTTTCACACTCATTAATCACATACAGTGCAGTTAATGAAGATAAACCATATTATCATTTTGTTTTTTCCATTTTGCCTCCCACATTGCTATTTCACCTCGTAATATATTTTCATTAAATGACGTTTGATGTTAAGAACTACCGAATATTAAATTATGTTTATCGCTCAATATCTTAATCTGGGGGTAATTCAACGCAAGAGATTTTTGTTCAGACACACTTTTGTTTTATTGAACCATATTATATGGCATAGTAGATATAAAATCATGAAATTCAAGTTTTCCGTAAATAAATCTCTCTTTAATATCTGCCATAACGTCGTCTAAAAGGGGAATACAGTTCCCGCTGCTTATTGAAATCACATTTGTTTTGAGCCAAAGTGATTTTTATATCCGGCGAACGTTCCTGCCCTTAAAGAAAATGTATTATTCCGTGAATTTCGAAAGGAACTTCAAAAGATAACGAATAATATAATTAGTAAACAATATTAAGTCCACGCTGTTCGTATAAATTTAAAATATTTCCGTTTAAACCTCATGAATGATAGTAATTTCAAAATAAGAACTAGAAATTTCCTTCTAATAATTAGACAAAAAAAAAAAAAAAAAAAAAAAAAAAAATCAAATCAAATTTGTATTTTATTACTGCGCTTTGAAAAATACATTCCTTGAAACTCTTGGAGATATGTTGCGGGGCGTGTTTAATTTGTAACTGTGTTGCAAGTATAAAATCTTGAACAATGAGCGATAACGGAGGGTTTGTTGTTCTTTAATTTCATTTTTCTATAAAAAAAAAAAAAAATCACAATGTAAATAAAAAAAAATTTAGTGTGCATAAATGATATTTTTGGCTGCTGAGGATATTTTTGAGTTTATTAATCGGCGATGCTGATTTTATTAAGCGGAGGCTTTAAAAGTAGTTTGTATTGATTTGATTACGGTCCTGGCTATTTGATCAGATTAAGCGGCTGATTTTATTAACCAGTGAATTTATTAAGTGGCGGTTACTGTATATAAAGTTTGTCGGAAATAGCTTTCGATATTCCAAAGTTTCTGCTGCCTTTGAGCATTCCTCATAGATGCACTTGAAATTTAATTCACAATTCTTCCTTTTTTTTCTTCTAATGATGTTATTAAGTCTTCTATGTTATTTTGTGCCTTTAACACATCAAGATTTTTTTTCTGCAGTATGCAACTCAAAGGCAGTGTTAGAACCAGCAAATCACAAAGGCAAAATAGTGACAGTAAAAATTCGCTGCTGCTTATTGTGAAAAGGAAAATTTTAGCTTTAGATGCTGATCCATGATCTTTCCATGCACTTATTTCCCTGAGCGCATCAGCAATATTCTCAATCTCAGTTTTGAACTGAAACACGCTATCATGTCTTTCAATCCATCTTGTTTCGCACAACACATCAAGATTTTTTTTTCTGCAGTATGCAACTCAAAGGCAGTGTTAGAACCAGCAAATCACAAAGGCAAAATAGTGATAGTAAAAATTCGCTGCTGCTTATTGTGAAAAGGAAAATTTTAGCTTTAGATGCTGATCCATGATCTTCCCATGCACTTATTTCACTGAGCGCATCAGCAATATTCTCAATCTTAATATTGAACTGAACCACGCTATCATGTCTTTCAATCCATCTTGTTTCGCACATACTTTTTATCTCGCCTTTTAAGATGCGTTTTATAATCATATTTCGTTTTGATGAAGCTGTAAAAAATACAGCAATTTCATTTATCGTCCCAACAGCATTTCTTACACCTTGAACTGTTGAAGACTTAGATATTGATAGATTCAGAGCATGATTGAAGCAAGGACATCGTATAGCATTTATACATTTTTTTTTTTTTTTTTCGAAAATTACTCCTTTGATTTCTGAGACCATTACACTACAGCCATTAGTGGAAATGCCAATGCCAACACATTTTTTATCGTCTAAGCCATGCCTTTTTACAACTTTAGGACTGTTATTCCGCTATCGTGCCCCGTTACAACAGGCTCTTGATGTTCATAATTTTCTTCTCTAATATTTATAAATTCAAGTTAAAGAAAGTTGAGACTGGGAGCCATATCAGTTGTTTCGTCAAATATGATGCTATAAACACATGCTTCCTTTACATTTTTTATGAGTTTTTCGGAAATTTCTTCCCCGCAATATTTGATCAATTCATTTTGAGTTGTTTTGCTTATATATGTCGCTCGGGACTGTGGCATTTTAAGTTGCTTTTCTAACTTTATGTCTCCACTTTTTACTGGAAAACGTAACAATTCTCGAAAATTGCCTTCATTTTCGTCTGAATTTTCATCTTTTTGAAATAGAGGACCGTTATCTCTGTGCCCACGCAAAGGAATATTTTGGCGTGAAAAATTATAAAGCTTATAATAGGAATAAGTCATTCTCGGTTTTCTGGGATTTTTCAATTTTTGTTTGTTTACTAGATTTTCTATACTTTTTTCTGAGTCCTGTGTGTGCTTAAGAAAATCATCAGCAGCTAATACTGCATTTTTCTGATATTTGTTTTGAGAATGAAGTGTCAGATGTCCATCTTTACCTAGTAATTTCTTAAAATTTATTAAAGGTTTGGTAACAAACTGTTGGAGTGGTACTGTTTTATTCGATCCTCCACTATGTCCATTTACGAATAGAGGGCAGTATTTGCAATATAATCCTTTATGAACACCTGGCAAAACCAACCATTCAAAAGATCTTAGATGGTGAGTGATTGAAGCTTCTTTTGGCTGCTTTTCCGCCCACTTTTTTATGAACTGAAAATGGAAATTCATAATTTTCCGGTGGCAGACAGTGTTTCTATTAACAGTTTCCTTTTTGTGAAATCATTTATATTCGTTCCTACATAATTATCGATATCTTGTGTACCATCTATATTATTTCCGTCTGAAGCTATTTTCTCCACAGAAGGAAGATCTGATTCTGAATTAGGAACTTCTCCATAAAAAGAAAAAACGCTCTTGGATTTTTCGATGGATCAGTTACTTCACTTTTACACAAAATATCTACTTCTTGAGATAGTGTTGTGGGTAAACATTGTTCCAGTTCATCACATTTTTATGAATCGAACGACATACTAGGTATCAAGGATTTATTTCCAATCGAATTACTCTCCTATAAAAAAATTATAAAATTCTAAGGACTTCATTTACTTAAAAAACAAATAAATAAATAAAAACTATTGTTAAAGTTTAACTTAAGCTTATTTTGCTATTAAGTAAATCAATTGAATTAATTTTAATAGAAAAGTTTATAAAAATTAAAGCCACGTACACACACACACACACACAAAAAAAAAAAAAAAAAAAAAAAAAAATCCACATTAAGTGCTTTAAGGACGATAGAATGTATTATTCCCATCTAATTTTAATTAACAGGGAAGAGGTGCCACTCACCGCTCTAGGAGCAGTGTCGAGCGATTCCAGCTATGCTAGGCCCTTCTTCCAGAGTTTATTTAAACTCTTAAAAAAAAAAAAAAAAAAAAAAAAAAATACAAAGGCCGCTCGAGACAGGTCTCCCACGCGACAAGGAGCGGCATGCTCTATGCTGGTAGATAAAGTGACAAGTGGCTTAAAGATATTTGGTATTAAGGTATTGTTGAGAGTTCATGAGAAAAATTGGTGCTGGGAAAGTCTTTATAAATTTTTGTGCTGTGAAAGTCTTTATGAAACCCTTCTCGAGAATGGGCAACGTTGTTGTTGGTTTAAGCTGGAAAACTAAGTGTTATATGTGCGGGGCTGTGCCCCACGCGACAAGTGGCACCATAATAACTATTAAGCTGGGGTCAATTAACTGGGCGGTTCTTTTATGTTGATTTTGAGAGACAAGAAAATAGGCTGCAGTTGTTGATGGCGATATTTTATGTTGTGTTGAAATGTTCCACAGCACAAGATTGATGAAAAGATGATTTTGTGAACGTTCGATGACATATAGAGCAAGCAGATGTGAGATTAGTCATATTCATAAGAAATTCAAATATGCTATTTAGTTTAGAAATCAGGCTTTTTCTATTGAGGATATTAAACAGCCAATCGGCTGACCTGGGAGTGGGATTTCTTAAGTGGAAGGCAGAAGTTAAACTACAGTAGTAATAATAGTGATTAGGAATTCCCTCCTCCCCGCAAGGACACAGAGGAGAGCGTCGGCAATGAAATCTCTATAAATAGGATGGAAATGGGCCATGACCTGTCAGAAAAGCAGTCCTGGGGGAGGGGGGGACACCAAGAATAAATGAAGGAATAAATAAAATTTAATGGTGGAATAACTTTTTTTTTAAATGCTTCTTATCCCCCCCCCCCTCCTTATTTTGCTTCACTGTTTTTTTTTATTTTCTTTTAATTCTGAAATAATATGTAATTTTATAGTAATAAATTACTTAAAAAATCATCTGCTTTTCTCAAAAATCGAAAATTTGAGTATCTCCTCTACCCCTAATCATGACTGGAAAAGTTCAGAGCTCAAACAGAAAAAGGTATCAAAAATAAAAATCGTCTATAAGAGAATTTAAGTATAGCATTACACAGGAGAAAGACACAATTAGAACAACTAGATATATTTTTGGATTTTTTAAATAGGTTTTAAATATATTTATAATTTTTTTTTTTTTTTTTTTTAAGAGTTTTATGATTTTTATTTATTTATTTTTTAATAGAAAATAAAAACAAACACAGAGAGGAGGAATTAGAAGTAAGCAGAGGAGGAAAAGAAGAGATCAGTAGTGCTGCCATCTGCACTCAAGAGGAAGAACTTGGTGAAAATAAGTTCAGAAAAGTTAGTTAAGTGCGGTGGTGCTGCCATCTACTGAGAAGAGTAACAGGGAATGATAGAAAATAAAATATTAAAGAAAAGAATTAATAATAAGACACAATTAAGCCGTTTTTTTTACAGGGTCATTATGATAATATGCCTCCAGAGAATTCAAAGCAGTATTTTCAATATCATTTAAAGAATCATGGAAGTTAACGTTGAGGTGTTGGGTAAAGTCATTTAAACGCGGGAATTTAATTTCACTATAGAGTTGATAGTTATGAATATAGTATGGGATATTATAAATTTGTCTGAGGGTAATATTTTGGCTAACAATTAATTTTTTTATATGGGTTTTAGTGGCAAATGACCATACTTGAGGACCATAAGTTAATAGAGGACGTAGATGAGAACTGTATAACCAGACTTTATTACTAATAGAAAAATTACTGTTTCGTCCAATTAAGGGGTATAATTGAGATTTAGAGCGACGGAATTTATTGCACAAAGAATCTATGTGTTGCTGGAATGTGAGTTTTTGGTCTAAAATGATACCAAGATATTTGCAGTAATTCGACCATGGAATAGGGGGATTATTAAATTTAATTTTATATTTGTCCCTGTTATCCTGTTTCAAGGAAGAAAAAAGGATGGCCTCCGTTTTATCCGAGTTGCTTATTTGTTTATATATTTTTAACACTATACTTTTGTTGAAATATACTATTTTGATAGAATAAAGTATTATAATACTAAATAAATAAATAAGTAAATAAATAAATAATTCGTTCAAAATCAATTTATTTTTAAGTAGCATAGTCTGTTTCCAAGTGTAAATAGAACTAGTGGATCTGCAGATCAGGAGCCTGAACATCCTATTTGCATCAGGCATTATTCAATAGGTCATTTTTATTTATTCCTTATTATATAATAGTATATATTGATTCGATCGACTTGTTACCATAATCAGATACATTACTGAGGGGGGCTACTGCCCCCCCCTCAACCCCCCGCTGTATCTCTCTTTGTATACCTATCTGTATATCATATATATGTATTCTTAATAAACGACAGTCTTGTTTTATTTCCCTGAAATTCATAAATACCAAATTACATAGCATATCGGAAATATTTTGCGTAACTCTGTAAACTAATTAGTAATTACAAATTCTATGCCCACAATTTTCAACGGAAAAACATGCTTTTCAAATTCTAATAAAATTTCATTATATTTAATGGGGTGTAACCATGTTAAAATACATTTTTAAGAAATACCGACTATAGACCGTAATAGAACGAAATTCTTTTATGCATCCCGGAAAAGTAGTCACAGTTATTATAAACGTCAATAATAAGAATACGCCTAATTAATTATAACTGATTAATTTTTCAAACTAATTTGACATCATTTGGATGATTACAGTACTTCCTCTGAATTATTATGTGTGGTCCCATAAATTATTTAGTCTATACATACCCTTTTTTAAGAGTAAATATGATTTTAAGCATCTTTATATTATATGTTAATTCTATTAATTCAATGCAGCATAAACGCATTAAAGTGCGCGCTTAACTAAAAATTTGTGCATAGACTCTGTTACGAAATTCTTTTGTGTGTCTCTGTAAACGAACCATAAACATTGTATACACCAGTAAAAACTATTCAGCTTATTTTGCGTTTAAAATTAATAATTGTTCCAAATTTAACATGGTTTGGATGACTATGTGACATTGTCAGAACACTTATGTAATGTCCTGTACATTGATTAGAAAGCTTAAGAGCACATATTTTTTTCAAACAACATACGTTTAAGCATCTTACTCACGTACGCTAGTTTCATTTTCTTGATTGCAAAGTAATGATGTTAAAATACGTTTAAACGAAATTCGCCCCATACGCCGTAATGTTAAGTATTTTGGCGTGTCCCTGTACACAATCTATAAAAAGTATAGACATAAAAAAATTATATAGCTATTTCTATACCGAGCCAGAATGTGTGCGTCAATTTGCAAGTCAATGGGAGAATTTTTGAGGCCGCTATTGCAGTACATACAAATTCTGCCCATAGGCCGTAATAATAAGAAAAAATTTTGTGCGTCCATGTACACGAACTACAAATGGAATACACACCCAAAACATACAGCAAAAATTCTGTGTTGTTCATAAATATGTGTACCAAATTGCAAGTCAATAGCGGGATTTTTGCGGCCGCTATCGCGCAACCTACAATTTTTTCCCATAGGCCGTAATGATAAAAGAAACTTTGGGGTGTCCCTGTACACGAACTACAAACGGAGTGCACACCCAAAACTATACAGCTTAGAAATTTTTATTCATGAATTCATCAACCGTGAATATTTATTTAAATCAAATTGGAGTTAAAGATTGATATTTTTATTTATTACCAACTATGCGAAAATACCAGAGCCGGGAATCGAACCCGAGCACCTCCGCTTAACGCGCGGATGCTCTACCACTGAGCTACCCTGGCTGACAACCAGTTAGGCACTTCTCGCATAATATTCGTTGGCAAAGTCACCGAGTCTGCAAACGCAGATATATCAGGTGAGATAATAATAATCGTAGCACAACTCCATAGACCACGAAATTTCAACTTAGAAATTTTGGTAATAAATAAAAATATCAACCTTTACACTCCAATTTGATTTAAATAAATATTCACGGTTGATGAATTCATGAATAAAAATTTGAAACCAAATGAATACTAATGAATAATATGAAACCAAACATAAAAAAAAAAACTCGTTGTTCTGAAACAGGAAATCCAAAGAAAAAGTGTATTACAGGAAGCAGGAGACAAACAACTCAGTTTCTTATTGTTGATAATTTAAAACTTTAAAACCGCCCACTGCGCAAAAACAGTCTGATGGAAAGCCGATAGAACGTAGTGTTGGAGCTTTAATAGGTCCCAAAACTCGGACCAGTCTGGAGTATTTGAACAGTCTATATTCATTTCTTTAAGCAGGTAAGTTCTTTCGTCAGCCCAGGCGCGACAGTTAAAAATGTAGTGCTTTTCTGTTTCGTAATCCGCCCCCCAAAACGAGCACATGGGCGAGTCCCTAAGCTTGCACTTAAAAAGTCTAAATTCCGTAGGCAGGCTTTCTGTACGAAACCGAGCTAACAAAACGGCTTCCTTCCTATTATGAATATTAGTGTAGTGAAGCTTTCCTAGGTAAGTGCAAGTTTCTGCATATTTGCTATCATTCCACCATTGTTCGAATTTGTACTTGAGAGTTCGGTGGAGATGTTTCTTAAGATCTGGAGCAATACCACTATACGTAAAGATAGCAAACGGCCCGAATTTGGCCAGCTGGTCGGCGCATTCATTAGCATGAGTACCAACGTGTCCCGGAACCCACATTAAAATTAGTTTTTTAGCTTTCTGTGTAGCTTGCTGCAAGGTATGATAGAGATAGAGGATACAGGCAGGAGATTTCTGATTGGATGATTTGAGAGCTGTGAGAGCTGACTTGCTGTCGGTGATTATGATGTAGTTATCCTTTTTCACGAAACTTTGAAATACGAGATTGATGGCTAAAACTTCAGCAGTAAAGACTGAATTTAAGTGCTGGATTATATGAGCTTTTTTTTTTGGCTAGCAATATTAATAGCGGCAATAAAGGTTTTGTCCATGTCTTTAGAGGCATCTGTTGCAATGAGTTGATAGTGCCGGTAATTCTCTGCGAGATATGCATAAAATAATTGCTGGATAATGGTGGGAGGGAGATCCTTGGTTTGAAAAGGGAGACTGTTATCAATAATGTCCACATACTCTGAAATTATTCCGTTGGGCCAATACTTTTGAATGAGCATGGAGTGGGAATACATCGAACCATTAACAAACCAGGAGAAGTCAGCTGAATAGCAAGCAGGAGAAAGAAGATTATAACTTGCAGCCTTAGAGCAGCGATTATAAAATCAGACAGCTAAATAGTTTCTTCTAAATGTCAGAGGAATTTGATTGGCTTCGCGATATAATTTGTAAATAGGGGTCCATTTTGGAATACCAAGGGCAAATCTTACAGCAGCGTTATATATAATGTCCAGAGTCTTAAGCACAGTTTTAGATGTTGTTTGATAAATCACACACGCATACTCAATGGTCCCACGAATCATGGCGTTGACAATATGAATCAAATGCCAGGAAGACGCACCCCACCGAGGGGATGCGATAGCTTTAAGAAAATTGAGTCGCTTAAGACATTTCCTTTGCACGTGTTGGATATGCAGCCTGTAGGTCAAATTTTTCTCAAAAACAACCCCTAAGATCTTCGTGAAATCTTGCCAAGGGATGGTAACGCCTTTAAGAGAGAGAAAAGAGTTTGAAGTATCATTCTTACGTGACAAATTAATTAATAGCTGCGCACTTGTCTGGACGAACTTCTAAATGCCAATAGTTACACCATGTATTGATCCTATGCAGGGTTTCATTGAGCTTACGGCCAACGTTTTCCATTGAAGTGTCAGAGTAGTAAAAAATTATGTCATCCACGTAGACGACCATCTTAACACCAGAATCAATACATTCAAAGAGATCTATCATGTAGATCAGGAACAGAATAGGGGAAATGACGCTGCCTAGGGGGACACCACGATTGGATTCTACCGAGTTGGAAACAACACCACGCCACTTTACTTTTAAGATCCTGTTATTAATCCAGTTGGTGATCCACAAGGCCACATTACCACCAATTCCAATGGTGACCATTTTGTAAATGAGGGCATCTCTCCAGATAGAATCATATGCTGATTGGATGTCCAATTTAACAGCACACACATAATTATTTTGGCACCTAGCCTGTCGAATGTCTCTCTCCAGAACCCATAAAGCTTTACAACAGTCGCTGTTTGGAAGGAAGCCAAAGTGTCTCTCGTTCAGGATCAGATTAGACATAATCCAGTCTCACATACGTTTGAGGATCATTCTCTCCATTACCTTGCAAAGCACAGAAGTCAGGGCAATTGGACGATAGGACTCAACATTGACCTTGGGTCTACCAAATTTCCAAATGGGCAAGATAATAGCAGATCTCCATCCTTCAGGGACATAAACACTTTCAAACATGCAGTTTATCATGTTAAGGAGATTCGCCCTACTTTGTTGGTTGAGAGCCTTAAGTCTGCTGACGGTGACCCCGTCTTCACCAAGAGTTGTGTTTCTTGAAACACTAACTGCATTATTTAATTCCTCCAAGGAAAAGGACTTATTCCAGAGGGTGCATGAGTTGCTGAGATCATAGGGAATTCCAGGAAGAATTTCCCGATTCCCGAAATTTTCAGCAAACGCTTGAGCTTGCTCCCTGCGGTCTGCAGTATTGACGCCATTAAGGTTGATCGAGAACTGCGAGTCAGCCTCTGGGGCTCTCCTAGAGATCCCTTTGATAATTTTATAAATGCTGCTGGAATTGGCGGTAGCGCAAACGTTGCTCCAATAAGCTCGAGCTTGTTTTCTCATATAAAGTTTAAGCTGAGCAGAAAAGTTTTTGTACTGAAGCCAATGGTCCCTACTCAGGTAGGCTTTCGAGAGACGGAGAAACTTTCGTTTTTGTCCCAACAGCCAAGCGCACTGGGAATCCTACCAGGGAGGATTATCATTCAGTTTAATATTAACAGGGAAAGAGTTCTTTTTTGTAGATGCCTGAAGGATCTGTGCAAAATCTACAACAGACTTCATCTATAAGCCAATCATTCATATTCATGTCAACGGCAGACCAATTAGTCCACGAACGACTACAGTAAACAGGACGAGAGGGAAAATCAATGTGAATGGTAATCGGAAAATGATCCGAGTCAAAAGGATCGGGGTGCACCTCCAGATAAGTTCTGCGAAACATTTCTGGGCTGGAAATTGATAAGTCAATCAGCGACATGGTTCCATTAAGACTGATGTGAGTGGGTTTACTAGAGTTTAAAAGAAAAACATTACAGTTGAAAAGCCAATTTGCTATCACATCAGAACCCGGTGAATTGCAGGAGTTGCCCCAATCCACATTCTTTTGATTGAAATAGCCTAAAATTAGGAAGGGGTGATGAAGATTTTGAACAAGATTTTGAAGCCAAGAATCTCGAAAGTTGCCATGGGCAGAATATAAGTTTATGATGGAAAGCCAACGATTAGAAAGCCAAACTCTAATACCAAAAGCTTCAACTCTGTCTGGATCGGAGAAGTCAGTATGAATCCGGGCTGAAGAGAGCTTGCTATTCACAGCAAACAACAAGCCCCCACCTCTGCCAGCACGATCCCTGGGAGGATTAACTCCTGCGAGGGGGAAAGGAAAGTCTCCTGAATAACCATAATATCAGCGTTGGCAAAACTAGAACTCTTAAGCCAAATAATTTTAGACCGGATGCCCCTGGCGTTCCACTGAACAAGACGAGTAGAAAAAACTGACGCACCTTGAGCCATGAAAAAGGGGGAAAAATAAGGAAAACGAAAGAGGGGCGAAACAAGGAAACCAAGGAATACTAAGTATCCCCCTCCATACCTTCCTCGGAAAGGTTGATAGCAGGATCCTGGTAAAATTCAACATCAGAGGTGTCGTTGACAAAGGCAGAATGAAGGAGTTCGTTAAGTGGAGACGAGGGTTTTCGACGCTTATTTTTAATGAGCTGAGGAGACTGTTGAGATTTGTTTACAGTAGGTTTCTCTGTTTTACCTTAAATATTTCAGGTGGAGACATTTGTCAAAGAGGAGGTTAAGCCCTGAATAGCTTGCAGAAAAAGGTTTGCTTGTTGCTGCATGGCTTGCACTATCAACTCTTGAGTCCGTTGAAAAAAAGAGTCTAAGGTTTGAGTAAGCTCTTGTTTAGTAATAAATTTCTCAAGTAGCAGAGGAAACCGCTGCTGCGTAATTTTTTGCACGGGAATGTTTGGCGAAACGTCTTCGAGCTTCCGTGATAGGTAAATGGCTATCTGTCTTAAGTTTTAAAAAGTCCATTTCTTTGGCTCTGGTAGAGCACTGGAGGTCAGAAGTTAAGTGGGTAGCTTCACAATTAACACAAGAGAGCGTGTCATTGGTACAAACATTAGCGGAGTGAGAACCACCACATTTACGGCACACAGTTTCGTATTTACATTTCATCGTGGCATGGTCAAAGCGCCAGCAATTTAAACACTGCCGAGGCCTGTCGTAAAAAGGCCGTATTATTACCAGCATATAAAACATTTTTACTTCCCTTGGAAGAATGGTGCCAAAAATAGTGACAAGAACCGTTTCTGATAATTGAACTGACCCAGAGCGGTCTTTCCTCGTAAAGCGCCGCTTCTCTTTAATGTTTAAATCATTCGAATTTTGAATTTCTTGTCCAAGCTCTTGGAGGGGAATGCTAGGGTCAATGTTGTGGACCACAAAGCGGGAGGTGATACATTCCTGCTGTACGTTAGCCTGAACTGGGATGTTCATGAGAGAGTTTATTTCCGCAGCAGCAAGAGCACATTTTTCACCGGACGTTTCTATGAGGAGTTTGCCAGTTCTGGTAAATTTTATATGCAATGGGGCGTTAACACCAGGTTTATTGTATATCTCAGATTTTAGGACTTGAGGTTTGTTGCGTGGTAATACACCAGAAAGTGGGTCAAAAAACATACATACGTTTGTAGCACCATTAGAAAAAGCATATTGGAGCTGGAGTGCACTTTAATTTGAGACTGCATTTTGAAAAAGAGGGGGAGGAAAAAATAAACCCTCTGCCGACTAGGCGAGGTAAACCAAGGGCACTTAACCTAGAAGTGCTCACAGAATAAAGAAATACCAAAAAGAGAAAAAATAATATATAATTAGAGAAGCACTCACCCAAGAACTACCAGGGGAAACGAAAAAAAAAAGACAGAAAAATAAAATAAATCACTACCCTTACGTAGCCGAAAAGAGCCACGTCTACAACTAAGTCCGCTGGAGCAGCTGAGCACAAAAGCAGCCTACACCTCCGAGAACCAGAGAGCATTCTTGGACTTCGTTATCTGTGTTGTCCGTTGTCAGGTTGTAACTTATGTATTTCTTTAGATATCGATACATATCTTTGAATATTCAAAATGTAATATTTTTATTGCAGTTAGTTAATGAAATTCAGAAGTTCTTTGAAAGTGAAAAATTTATTAAATTTAAACTTTTAGAATATTTTTGTAGGCTTTAATAATATTATAAGTAAGGTGGGCCAAACGTCCTCGAATAATGAGGACAGGTATATTTTTATGAATGAGATGTAAAATATTGTATTTCTTAAAAAGGGACAAACTTTTAAAATTAAATATTTTTGTATACTTATTTCTAGAAGAAAAAGTTTAAGTAGTATAAAAAAAAACTTTGTTAAATGCTTTCTTTAAATAATAATTTTGAATTACATCTGTGAATATCAGCAGATATCATAAATTCGATGTTTGACATTCAGAGGTATTCAAAATATTGGCCAATATTTTTGTACTACCTGGGTTCTAATTTTTTTCCCCCACCCCCTGCCCCCTTCTTGGCACCCTTAATAATTTAACACTTTCGAAAATATCCTCATTCGACTCGTAGGCCCCCAAAACCTATGTATACCAATTTTGAACGGTCTAACTAAATTTCTAAATTTTTGGTTATTTTACAACATAATTTAGACGATTTTCATCACGGAGGTATATATCACTAGTAGTAGGGGTCCCTCTATGTGCGGCGTCGCAAGGTCAAGTGACCAGAGGTGGGCGTGTCCGCCTGTCAGTGGGACAGGGATGGTACCTGTTAATCAAAAGGAGGAACTTTTTTTCAAAAAGGTGATGAGGGTTGTCAAATTAAATTATTTTAATTCAAATTTAGTTCAGTGGCGGCTCGTGAACCGAAAATAGGTGAAGAGCTCAAAAACAATATTTAAGTATTTTTAATGCATAATTTTTTTTAAGCATGGTCTTAACTAAATTTAACTAAAAATGCTTATTTAAATGTAAATTTATATTGTATAAATGAATACAGTGTAAAATACAGTGTGCCTCTTTACCTATTTTCGGTGCACGAGCCGCCACTGATTTAGTTTTATTGAGTATGTTTGTTAATTTTGGAATCGGGCACATTAATTTTCGCACCTACGATATTGACGTCACTCATTCATGTTTTTAATTTGTAATAATTTAATTATTTAAATGATTAATTAAGAAGTAATTATTTGTTAGTTTTGGGATGTGGACTTGGTAATATATGCTGCGTTGCAGTGACGTCACATTTTCATGATAAAACTTGAAAGTGTGTGTCGATGCTTTAATTAGCAATAACTGAAATATGGCAATGATTAATGAAGAAGTAATTATTTATTAGTTTTGGTACGAGATCTGAGAAATTTTCACTGCGTTGGCAATGATGTTATTTTTTCATTTTGAAACTTGAAAGTTGGCATGCTCAAACGTAAGAGTTGATATTCGATCTTGAAACAATCCTTTTTATTAATACTAATTTAAAAGCGCATTATGGTAATGAACTTTTTAGGTATTTTAAAGAAAACATGTATTTGTGGCGTGCGGCTATCTTGTGTTCAAACTTGAAAATTCTTTTATACGGTCTTTTTACTTAGCCGCTACGTTTAATAGGCTTTCATTCTTCTCTAAATTTGAAGGTAACAGAGAGTTTAAATTGGAAACGCATTGAGAAGAATTTAAATGTGGCAAGTTGACTGAAGAAATAGAAAGAGAATTTAAACATATAGATTGAACTTCGGTATTATGAGAGTGTGTTTGATTTCCTGCAACAGTTTCTGATTGATTTAAATGACTGTTTCTCCGCTGCGAAAAGTTAGCTTATTGCGGTCGGTTGAAAGTATCAATTTGAGGGGGGGCGAAATTTTCTCGCTGTTCATTTTTAATATTTACGGGTTCTTGCCAGCGATTAGACTTATCCGCCGGTTTAATAGCGTGACGTGCTTGATATTTATCGAGAACTTGAAAAAGAGTATCAATAGATGCGGTTGGCTTTAAATCGAGGTAATCTTGAATTGGCACCGTGAACAGCGGATTTAAAATATCAAATATTTCTAAGAAGGATAAATTTAGTTGCAGTTGTTTAATTAAATCGAGCTTACGCAGGAAAAAGGTTGTTGGTTTATCAAATGCTGACATTTTAGTAGTATAAAGTTCCTGCGTTAATTTAGCTCTATCAGCACTCGAGGAAAATGTGCTTATAATTTAGATTTTTAACTCTTCATAGGTTGGTTTTGGCCCAAGTGAATGGCGGGCGATTAATTTATGCCACTGCCTCGGTTCTCCTTTTAAGGAATATTCTAACCAAGCATATTTTTTGGATAGATCAATGTTATAAAAGTTAAAAAGATATTCAAGCTCCTCAAAAAATTGAAGCACGCTAGCGGTGCCGTCAAAAAATACTTGCTCGGGGGAAGGGGGGGGGGGGAGGAGGTTCGACTTTATTTGGGCACCACTGTAGAGAATCGGGTGGGCCATGATTCTCAAATGTAGATCTTAAATCCTAGATCTTAAATATGAACCTATACTTAATTTCTTAATTAGCTAGAAATAAGAAGAGCTCGAGACAAAGTTAACAAATGAATAACAAAGTTTATTTAGCGTTCAATATATAGGAGGGCGTTGAGCTAACTTATTTAAATAAATGACTTCAGGAACTAACTTTAAACAAGATATAAAATAAGAAGTTGTTTTATCTCACTAATGCTGATCTTTTTGGCGACTGCTCCTTACTACTACTAACTTTTCTCACTTCAGAGTGTCGAGCGGATTCCCGATCACGACGGACTCCTACTGTAATTTACGCCACAATACTACACCTCTCTACCATCACTGCACACTTATCAGCTACCAACTCATCACATTCCATTACCGCTAGCCACTCCAATCCACACTCCCACTATCAAAACAATCTCCAATTTATACTACCTTCAACAACTTTGTTTCCTTTTATTTCAATTAAAACTTACAATCAATTCCCCATTCACCAAATACTCAGATCCTAATTATTTCATTGCAGCACGATGCCGACATAAAACTAACTCGACCAAGACTTTCGCCGAGTCCCTGGCGACGAAGTGCTTTAACCGTCCCAACTTTTGGTGACGGTCTATAGTCTCGACCTTACACAGTATTGCCGAGACATAGAATGAAATGGATGTTCGATGACCACGAAATGAATATATTTTTTGTAAATAGTGTTTTTTCTTCATGTAAATATTTTATTTAATAAACTGTATATATTTTCTGGTCTTAAAGAAGAAGCTGTTTTTTCTAGAGAAACAAGTGTCCGTTATTCGTCTTCATTTTCTAACGTCGAAGAATTCTACAGGTAAGAAAAATATTAATATATCATTTTGAAGATTATTACCAGAAAATTAAAACGATTTGAAAATATTAAATAATTATTCTGATTAAATGAAAGAGCCTGCAATCCATATTTTACAAAGAGTCGAGACGACTCACTATAAGCCGTTCAGAAGAATGGCGTTTTATAACAAGGAGCATTTGTTCCAGGAAGACATAAAATAATTTCTACAATTTTTTAAAATTATTGTATGGCACATAATTACTTTTCATGTGACTAAATATATCAATCCAACGTTTGTCAACAGAGGTATTTTCTTCATTCCAGTCTTTTATTTTCTTGTCATTGCAGTACTCTTTTAAATGCACAAACTCATCATATAGGGCGTTGTCGTCCATTTTCATACATTCAAAGTCCTTGATTGGACCTAAGCATTTTTCTATATTCTGCCATTCAAGACATTGCTCAGTAAGAGCATTTGTTCCAGGAAGACATAAAATAATTTCTACAATTTTCTTAAAATTATTGTATGGCACATAATTACTTTTCATGTGACTAAATATATCAATCCAACATTTGTCAACAGAGGTATTTTCTTCATTCCAGTCTTTTATTTTCTTGTCATTGCAGTACTCTTTAAAATGCACAAACTCATCATATAGGGCGTTGTCGCCCATTTTCATACATTCAAAGTCCTTGATTGGACCCCCCAGGGGGGTACCTTCTTCAGGTATTCAGGGGGAGTCACGCACCCCGGGCCCGAGTGATCTTTTTTTCCTCTCCTTTTGTTTTATTCCCCTTCCCTTTTATTTCTTTCACTTTTGTTTTGGTTTATTTTGCTTTTGTTGCCAATAAGGTTTTGGTAATGCCTTGTTCCTGTCGTTTTGTTCTTATAAAAAAAAAAATTCTTTAAAAAAATTATAAAATTTGAAAAAACAAAAAAAAACGAAACTACTCACCTTGTTCACTCACATTTTTCGTTTCTACTCACCTTGTTTTTTACTCACCTTTTGTTGTTCTTGTTCTCATTTGTTAAGCTAAAAACCATAAAATTACTAATCTATTAATTAAGCTAAGTCCGGTGTAGATGTGGCGCTGGCTATTGGGTTGGCGATTTGGTGAGGGTCTCACGGTAGTCTAGCCTTGGGAGCACACTGGGAGACTGGTGCCCTTGGTGAAGGTGAGACAACGGTGACTACTCGAACGAGAAACACCGGACTAACACGACTACCACATGTGATTCCCAATCTGGGTCGACGGTCTGGTAGCTGGTGAGTGGTTATGGGTGTCCCAGGGAGCGATTCTGAAAACCCTTTGCTTTCCGTCCGTTCAAGAAATGGGCTGACTTGTGGGACTAAGGAAACCCTCGAACCTTTTTATTTAATTTAATTATGGCTACAAGTAAAGGAAATACGGATAATGCGTCTGGCTCGGGCCAAGCGAACCAAACACAGTCAAGTTCTTGGGGAGAGAGGATGGATGAATTTTCATCTACTTTGAACAATAAGAATATATTTAATAGTGATGAGGCCCGTTTCTTTGTTATAAAGCGAAATGAGGGAGACTTCTCTAAGACTTCCCCATTCTTAGTTCAAAAATCCCTGCAATCAATGGTAGGTGAGCCAAAAACAATCAAAAACCTTCGCTCAGGAGATTTGTTGATAGAAGTGGCAAACAGCAAACAAGCTATAAATTTAAGAAAATGCACTAACTTTGGTATTATACCTATAACGGTAACTGCCCACAGAACTTTAAATACTAGCCGTGGAGTAATCTCTGAAACTGATCTGCAATATGTATCTGAAACAGAAATCCTGGAAAATCTTAAAGAACAAAACGTTGTTGCTGTCCGCCGGATCTCTATTTTTCGAGAGGGCAAACAAATTCCCACTAAGCATTTAATTCTTACAATCGACTCACCGCAACTGCCACAATCAATAAAAGCCGGATATCTGAAATGCTCTATTAGACCATACATTCCAAATCCCCTTCGATGTTTTAAATGTCAACGTTTCGGCCATTCAATGACTTCTTGCCGTGGAAATATAACATGTGCTCGCTGCAGTGCAGTGGGCCATGACAGTAAAAATTGCGAAGCTCCTATCTGCTGCATTAACTGCAAAAAAGATCACCCAGCATATTCGAAAGTATGTGGAAAATGGAAATTAGAAAAAGAGATCCAAACTGTCAAAATAAAAGAAAACATCTCATACCCTCAAACACGGAAAATAGTAGAATCCAGGACGCCTACCATTGGTAAGTCATACGCAGCTGTCACTTCAAACAAAAAGACTTATCGTACAATAGAAACACAGACTGAATGCCTCAACCAAACTAGCCAACCAACAACTACTCTAAATAACACAATACAGTCCAAATCTAATCAAACTCCTCACACTTCACAGTTGCCCTTGACTAAACCTAAAGTACCCAAGAAAATCACACAGAATTTGAAAAAAGCAGTGTCTGACAAAAGCCATAGCTCTGTGCCTTACAAGTATTCAAACTCACCGTCCAACAAAAGTATGATTAAAAAGAAAAAAACTTCGTTAAAATGCACTACAAATGCTCAGAAGACTGATAACTTAAATAAGGTTTCACAAGATGATTTAATTAATCTCCATCCTTCGGAAGGGGAAGACAATATGTCTACTGCATCAGAAGACAATAACGTAGATGTTCTGATCTAAAAAAAAAAAAAAAATTATGACTAATTTCATTTGCTGGAATTGCCGGGGTTTTAACCATAAACGAGACGATATAAAAGAAATTATTTTTAATCATAGACCTGTTTGTTTTGCTTTTCGGGAAACTCACCTTAAACAAAACGATAATATTAAAATTCGTGGCTATCAATGTTATAGGAAAGACTCTCTCCAAAGCGACAGGGCTACAGTTGGTGTCGCTCTTTTAATTTCCAATTGCGTTCCACATACTAATATTCCTTTAAATACCAACATACAAGCAGTTGCAATCCAACTACACATCCGTATGTTAATAACTGTTTGCTCCATCTATTTACCACCTAACATATCTATAAACCAGCATGATCTTAACAGTCTCATTGTACAACTTCCTACTCCTTTCATAATTCTTGGTGATTTTAATGGCCATAATCCACTTTGGGGAAGTCCTGATCTGAACTCCCGTGGTAAAATAATAGAAGACCTTATTAATGACCATAACCTATGCTTATTAAATAACGGAGCCAACACCTACTTTCATGAACCATCTAGAACATTTCATGCTATTGACCTTGCCATCTGTACTCCCACTCTTTATCCATATTTTAATTTCTTCGTTAGTGACGACTTGCATAACAGCGATCATTTTCCTCTTTTTTTATCCTTTTATAATTTAAGTCATAGTCACCCTCGTAATAATTATTATATTTATGACAAAGCCAACTGGGTGAACTTTACATTACACTCAACTATTACGTCTAACATGGTGGAAGGTGATAATGACATAGTCACCCTCGTAATAATTATTATATTTATGACAAAGCCAACTGGGCGAACTTTACATTACACTCAACTATTACGTCTAACATGGTGGAAGGTGATATTAATGACGCAGTCACACAAGTAAGCAAATGTATTATAAATGCTGCTAACCTCTCAATTCCAAAATCATCTGGTTGTATGAAAAAATATTTAAAGCCATGGTTGAATGAGGAATGCAATCTTGCAAAAAGAAAACAACAAAAAGCGTGGGGAATTTTTCGAAGATACCCATCTACAAACAATTATATACTTTTTAAACAGGCTAAAGCATATGCACGGAGAATCCGTAGGAAAGCACAAAAAGATTCCTGGGTAGACTACGTCTCCAGCATAAATTCAAACACTAGCAGCAAACAGCTATGGCATCGTGTCAAGAAAGCAGTGGGAATTTATACTAATCACAGTATTTCTTTTTTAAATGATAATGGTCATACCATTACTTCACCTAAAAATATAGCTAATACCATCGGCAATGCTTTCTCAGACATCTCTAGTTCCATTTCTTATACTGATCCTTTTCTTTCTTTCAAACAACGGTCTGAACGTTCAATCTTAAACTTTACTTCACAGTCCTCACATAATTACAATAGCCCTTTTACAGAGAAGGAATTAAGTAAAAGTTTGAAAAGTACCCATTCCTCTTCTCCTGGTCCTGATGGCATTTCTTATCTTATGATCAAACATTTATCTATAAATTCTCTAAAAAACCTGCTCAAACTTTACAATAGAATCTGGACAGAACAAATTTTTCCCACTGCTTGACACGATGCTATTGTTATTCCATTCCCTAAACCTGGAAAAGATGCAACCAACCCAAGAAATTACAGGCCTATTGCTCTTACAAGTTGCCTTTGTAAACTCCTTGAAAAAATGGTAAATACACGGCTAGTTTTTATTCTTGAAAAAAAACGGTTTAATTTCTCCGTGGCAAAGTGGTTTTCGGCGTGGTCGTTCTACAATTGACAATATTCTTATATTGGAGACTAATGTACGAAAAGCTTTTATTAGACGTAACCACTTGGTTTCAATATTCTTCGACATTGAAAAAGCTTATGATAAGACATGGCGGTATGGCATTCTTAGAGACCTTTTTAATTTGGACCTGCGTGGTAACCTTCCCATTTTTATTAAGAATTTTTTAAGTATTAGACGTTTTCAAGTGCGTATTGGAACAGTTTACTCAGATTTTTATTTTCAAGAGGAAGGTGTTCCTCAGGGTAGTGTTCTAAGTGTCACGCTTTTCTCTATTAAAATCAATGGTATACTGGGACAATTGCCACCTAATGTTCATGGCAGCCTTTATGTTGACGACCTGCATATATCTTGCCAGGGAAACGACATGCGTTTTATTGAACGTCAGTTACAGCTTGCTATCAAGCATATTACTAAATGGACTAATGAAAATGGTTTTACCTTTTCTGCTGATAAGACACAATGTGTGCACTTTTGTCGTAAACGTGGGCTTCATCCTGATCCCGATATTTTAATTAATAACAGACCAATTTCAGTTGTAGACACTGCCCGTTTCTTGGGAGTTGTTTTTGACAAGAAACTTACATTCATTCCACATATTCTTAATTTAAAGACAAACTGTTTTAAAAAATTAAATATTCTCAAAGTCCTTTCAAATACTTCTTGGGGTGCAGATCGCATTTCTCTCCTTAAAATCTACCGTGCAGTTATCCGTTCCAAAATGGACTATGCTTGTCAGATCTATGGCTCAACCTGTATTTCTTACCTCAAAAAGCTAGACACAGTGCACCACTCTGCCCTCAGAATTTGCTCTGGAGCCTTTCGCACCTCACCTGTTTTAAGCTTATACGCTGACTGTGTAGAACCCTCTCTCACTAATTAGACAACGACTTTCATTAGAATTGTATTTCCGCATTCTATCTCATCCACGTCACCCACTTCATCCTCATTTTGACAATAAAGATTTTAATTTATTTCAAAATCGTCCCAGGTCCATCCCACACTTTAGCTTGAGAATAAAAAATATACTTGCTGATATGTCTGATCTCGACGTTCAAGTTCGTCCTCGGACACTTTTTAATATGACCCCTTGGAACTACAAGGTTATTTCATGTCTTCATCCCTTCATTGGTTTTGACAAATCCAATACAGATGCTGCTGTTTTTAGGACCCTCTTTGCTTCTCATTATTGTGCTTATAAGGACTACCTTAAAATTTTTACAGATGGTTCCAAGTGTAGTGATAAAGTTGGCTGAGGTGTTATTACTGATAACACCATCCTTAGCTATAGTCTCCCAGGCTCCTTTTCCATCTTCTCTGCTGAGTTTTTAGCCATTGAACTTGCACTTAATTTAATTTCTTCACTTCCTAACCGAAAATTTATTATCTATACTGACTCCAAGAGTGTACTTGATTCACTTTCATCTAGTTCTTGTACAACCTCTTTCATTTCAGTGTTAAAAACCTATAACGACCTTTTAAAAAAGGGATTTGATATCAAATTTTGTTGGGTTCCAGGGCATGTTGGCATCAAGGGTAATGAGGCTGCTGATAGAGCAGCCAAGAAAGCTTTAAATCCTCTTAATTGTCCTGTTCCATATGAGGATCTTAAACATTCTCTAAAATATTATCTAAGACGCAATTGGCAGAAAGAGTGGGATTTCCAAACCAGCAATAAATTATGGGAAATTAAACCATATATTTCACTTTGGCCAACACAAGCTCCACGCAAACTTGATGTAACTCTTACTAGACTTAGAATTGGACACTCTAGGATTACACACAAGCATCTTCTCCTTGGGGAACAGGAACCATTATGTACAAAATGTCATTTCAGCACACTTACCATTCGCCATATTTTGACTGATTGTCCCTGCCTACGTCATTTATATAGGTTTTATTTTCATTCATCTTCACCAAATCTGACGAACCTTTTGGGCGAAAATCCTCATTCTGGACTAATTAGTTTTTTAATCGAAGCAGGTTTTTACCATGAAATTTGATTGCGTTTTCTGATTTTATTTTTTTACACTGTTCATCATTTTTTACAAGTGTTTTTATTTTATATACTCTGTTAATCATTTTTTTTACTTCTGATTTTATTATATACACTGCTCATTAATTTTACATCATTTCATCTCATACACGGTTTTCTTTTATTTTTGATTATTTGACTGCATTATTTTTTTACCTTTTACCTATTCTTGTTTTAACTTTAGGTTTGTCTTTTAATGACCATCTGGATGGGTAAACCCATCCAGAAGCTACGCTTTATTTTTATACATTAGTTTGGCGCAGTATGTCCCTTTGTGGACCTTGCGCCATTAAAAGGCCACCAACCAACCAACCAACCAACCAACCAACCTTTATTGGACCTAAGCATTTTTCTATATTCTGCCATTCAAGACATTGCTTCAAATTTATCCAAGAAAATACGGGAAAATTATTAAAAGGCGACACCCACTTTTTCAAATAATCTGTACAGTTTTCGTAGAATAACATTATGTTTTCTTTAACTACATTTGAATCTAGTTCAAGTTCTTTAACTTCATGAGGTATGAATTTATCAGATATACGGGACTCATATTTTTTCAGTGTGTCCTGTACCACTATAGAAACACCAACAATAGTAACATGCTCACCTTCAACCTTTTTAATAGCTTCATTAAAAATCTGGGCTTGTATCTTTAGAAAAATAAGCCACAATTTCGAATATTTGTCTTCAAAGAAATTCTTTAATATTTTAGGACATTTTATTTCGCCTAAGAAAAAAACCTTTTAAAGGTTCAAACATATCTAACAGTCTTTCAATTGCAGGAAGAAGTGACAACCATCGTGTTTTGCTATATCCCAAAATTTTTTTACACTGAACTTCTAAAGAAACGCAATTGCAGTAGTCTTAAATTTTCAACTCTTACAGTATAGATATGAAGATATGAGTAAATTTTCATTAGTACAGTTTCAATGTCTACAGAGGCTGTTCGCACATTTTTTAGACGATTTTGATGGAGTGTACTGAAGAAATTTCACTCATATTTCGTGTTTTATTTGTTCAGTTTGATAGCCCTTGTTCTTAACTAACATTCTACATCATAATTTCTATGATAATAATGCTTTTTATAATATTGGAAGAGGTAGATTTTTCTACTCCTCTTGAACGGCTTTCCAGAGTCCACAAAGCGTTGTAAGTCGGTGTTTGGATAATGTTGATTTTAAGAGTCGAAAAACACAAAAATCCAACAGTGATACATCAGAAGATTTAGCAGGAATGTCAGTGAAGGGTATGGTTTTAATTCCCGTTTTTTGTTCCATTTTTTTCTAGAAAAGCAATTGCGGATTGCGATGTGTGGCTGCTTGTTTTGTCTTGATGCAGTTCAACGGATTGATAGCATTGTGGATAAAGATCTGGATTTTCATTTTTATTAAAAATTGGAATTAAAATATGTTCTTGAGAGTATTTAGAGTTGATTTTGACATTTTTGTCACATTTTTTTTTTTTTTTTTTTTTTGCTTTTATCTTGCGCTTGTATGAAAAAACCAGTGGCAATCATAAATCCTTTAGAAAAACTCTCTTTTGATGCTTTGAGCCACGTAGCAATTTTTTTTTTCCTCCACTTTTGTGATAATAAATTGATTTTTTTTATTGCAACCACTTAAATAGACCCAAGATTCATCTGTTGTTGCAACATTTTTCCATTTTTCTCCTGATAAATGCTTTTCATAAAGATTTCACTAAAAACCATCTTTGGAAAGAGTGGAAACCTATCCTTCCATCCACTGCCATTTTAAAAGCGCATTTTTGCATCTAAACAAAAATTATAAATATCAGAAGATAAATAAAACTTCCAAAAATATAACTGTTGTGAAAATAAAATTCTCCATGCAAACGATTTTTTCATACTGCGAAATAAAATCGTCTAAAAAATGTGCGAACAGCCTGTATTGAAAGATTGTCAGCAGCTGTTTGTATTGTTTTATTTAAGAAATGGGCAGCACAACCAACACCAACAAGTTTTTTCTTCAGAATGTCTTGTAATCTTACATTGGCACCACCAAAATTGCTATTTGGGTCATTTTCAAAATAAAGAGCCATTTAGAAAATTTCCCCCCCAAAAATTAAATATTTAAAATACTGCTTGTAAAAACTTTAGGTGCTATTAAGAATGCTTCTTGCACATAAATCTTAAAACAGCAGTGCAGTTTTTCATTTGGAACATAAAATAAAAAATAAAATATTAACATGCATCTGCAAAATATTCCCCTCTGTTACCGATGTTCAAACATTTTTATATTAAAAAATACGAGACTTGAATCTGTAAACATCACCTTTTCTGCACTTACATGATTGTAACTAATATATAGAACCAATTATGTTTTAATATTATTGTTTTTATTATTGTAAAATATAGAAATATTCTCCTCTGTTGCTATTTATGGAAAAATTATAAGTTTCAATTAAATCTGCTTTCTTATGTTTAAAGCTAGTACATAAAAAAAAAAAATATTATATAAATAACACTCTCATCAAATTTACACAGTGTATCATTAAAAATGCTTTTTGATCAATTATGTAGTGAAATAAACCCAATTAAATGGTCGGTAACAGAGGGGAAGACTTAATAGTAGAGCTGATTTTAAATGTTCTAGATTATTTGCACAGCAAACAACTGAATTTTAATCCTTCAAATATTGATATTAATGCATATTTCTGTTAATAGACTCAATATATAATGAATTACTAAGTTAAAAATAGATAGATTGGAGCAGAAAAATTTCTTAAATTTAAATATATTTAATCACATTACATAAGTAAGCTTTCATTAAGTGAAATATGCTGAAAAGTTATTTTTTATTCTTACATTTATTATTACATTTAATCTGAAAATTAGTAGTATTACAAAACAAAAACTAATAACATCTAATTTCATACTTGAAACATTCTACATTTACAATTTCTCCTTAACATTTACACTGTAATCGAACTCATAATATACACGCCCACCATTAAGTTTTATGGTTGGAGTTTTTAGAATACCCAATACTTGATTGTAACAAACATAAGATGTGTCGTTTTCTTGTATTTTAAACTTCTTTTTGCTACTGTCTAAACTTTTTAGATAAACAACTTTTATATCGCTATCTTCAACACCAGACTCTGCAATTGCTACGTATTTGTATTTTAGCAACATTTTTCTTCCTCCAAGTATTTCTACTAGAAGATATGTCCCATTCCGAATACCTTTTTTTTTTCAAATTTTTTAGAGATTATCTTTCTCCCTGGGTCATCTGAATACTCCTCATCTGATGTCTCAGACATTTCCTCTTCACTTGATGTGTAAACATCTCTGTATCGCAGTTTGGTACTTGAAGAAGGTTTAGCTTCATTACTTTTTGCCTTTTCTTTTATCGAATATATTCTTGTTTCAAAACATTGACATTGCCCTTTTATAGATGTTGAACAATAACAACTCACATCTCTGTAATTAATTACACCAGGTTTAATTAAAATGAGTTGATGCATTTTCATTGTTCCAGGCATTACAGGTATTTCTTCTGGAAGACTGGATTTTATACTCTCATGTGGTGATATTAAAAATAATATTATTTTTGTTTCTCGTTTGACGTGATGATAAAAGTAAGTTTCATCTTTAATATCATTTCCATTTGCAACTACACGATCAGCAATTCGCTTTAGGGCACCTCTTACTCCATCTGCAGTTCCTTTTCCGTGACCTGATTCAAAATATGACCAAGTGGCATATTTAAATCCATGTTCAAATATTTTTTGATTAAATAAATATAAGTTTTTCTTTTGACGGTATTGAGTACATGGGCCGTCTGAAAAGTTGTGCAATGTGTCTACATATTTATATTTTGTTTTTATGTGCTCAATAATTGGTGACAAATGAGCCCACATAACTGAAGGTCCATGTTCATTTGAAGATGAATTTGTGCATAAACTTTCATGGTTTAAATCTTGATTAGTTTTAGTGTATAATACACAAGCGTGCAATGATATTTGATTTCGTGATGCACCGAAATGGTGACCTTGTACTTCTTCAGCAAGTTTACAATTATAGTTTTCGCTGAAATCAATGTGTACTGCAGCTTCATTAGACAGCAAAGTACCAATGCATGTCCTGTAGGCATTATACTGTTGTTTGATGTTAAACATATGCTTCTTAAAACGATCTATATCTGCAGTAAACTTTAATGCCAACAATCTTACATTTCCTCTTATTTTTTCCTTCACTATTTTTTTAGTCTTGACTTTTTCATTACCATCAGCTGATTTTACCATGTTTTTATTAATTTCGATTCTTTTTTGTTTATTTGTGTGTTTGTCAGGGACAAATCTTGCAATCGATTTTTAACTAACTTCCCGACTAGCTAGATATTTGAAATTTTCAGGACAGCTCACAACACGGTGACAATACATTTTTCTAATAATTTTAGTCAACTATTTCAGGTCCCGCTGCCTTCGGCAGCGCTTATATGATTCGATAGAAAATTTATTTAACTAACTTCCCGACTAGCTAGACATTTGAAACTTTCAGAACAGTTCAGAACACGGTGAAAATACATTTTTTTAATACCTTTAGCCAAATGTTTCGGGTTCCTGCTGCCTTCGGCAGCGTTATCAGTACAAAGCTTGCAATCGATTTTTCACTAACTTTCCGAGTAGCTAGACATTTGAAACTTTCTGGCTAGCTCATAACACGGTGACAATTTAATACTTTTAGTCAACTGTTTCAGGTCCCTACTGCCTTCGGCAGCGTTTATATGATTCAACAGAAAATTTATTTAACTAACTTCCCGAGTAGCTAGACATTTGAAACTTTCAGAATAGTTTAGAACACGGCGAAAATGCAATTTTAAAATATTCTTAACCAACTGCTTCGCATTCCTGCTGCCTTCGACAGCGTTACCAGTACAAAGCTTGCAATCGATTTTTCACTAACTTCCCGACTAGCTAGACATTTAAAACTTTCAGGATAGCTCAGAACACGGTGACACTTTTTTCAATACTTTTAGTCAATTGCTTCAGGTCCCTACTGCCTTCGGCAGCGTTTATATGATTCAACAGAAAATTTATTTAACTAACTTCCTGACTAGCTAGACATTTGAAACTTTCACAATGGTTCAGAACACGGTGAAAATGCATTTTTTAAATACTTTTAGCCAACTGTTTCGGGTTCCTGCTGCCTTCGGCAGCATTACCAGTACGAGGCTTGCAATCGATTTTTCACTAATTTCCCGACTAGCTAGATATTTGAAACTTTCAGGACAGGATAGCTCAGAACACGGTGACAATACTTTTTTAATACTTTTAGTCAACTACTTCAGGTCCCTACTGCCTTCGGCAGCGTTTATATGATTCGACAGAAAATTTATATAACTATTTTCCCGACTAGCTAGACATTTGAAACTTTCAGAATAGTTCAGAACACTGCAAAAATGCATTTTTAAAATATTATTAACCAACTGTTTCGGGTTGGTTGGTTGGTTGAATGGCCTTTTTTTGGCGCAAGGTCCAAAGTTGGACATGCTGCGCCAAGCAAACGGATAAAAGAGACAGTAGTTTCTGGATGGGTTTACCCATCCAGAAAGTCATTAAAAAATCACAGTAGAAAAATGAAGCAAAAATACATACAAGATAAAATTAAAAATAATAAAAAACAGTGTATACAATAAAACAGATGTAAAAACAGAATGAACATTGTAAATAATAAAATCAGATGTCGAAGTAAAAACCAGCCTCCTTCAAGAAGTTTGTCAGATGATAATGAGGAATTACACCTAAAAAGCTCGTCAGAGTGGGTGAAGATGAATTAAAATTTTGTCGGTAAAGATGACGAAGGCAAGGGCAGTCGGTGAGGACATGACGAATGGTTAAAGCACTATTATGACATTTTGGACACTCAGGTTCCTGTTGTCCAAGTAGTAAGTGTTTATGGGTAAATCTTGAATGCCCGATTCGTAGTCGTGTAATAAGAACATCATATTTTCTGGGGGTAAGTGTAGGCCAGACTGAAATTTGAGGTTTTATTTCATACAACTTATTATTACTTTGGTTATTCCACTCCCTTTGCCACATATTTTTAAGATAGCTTTTAAGTGTGTGCTTTATGTCCTCGTAAGGAACAGGACAGTTTAGAAGTATGGAAGCCTGCCTTGCGGCTTTGTCTGCTGCTTCATTGCCTTTAATGCCTACGTGACCAGGAACCCAACAAAACAAGATGTCAAATCCCTTTTTCAAAAGGTCGTTGTAAGTTTTTAAAACTGAAATGAAAGTCAGGTTACAAGAGCTAGAAGAAAGAGAATCAAGAACACTCTTTGAGTCTGTATATATAATGAATTTTCTACTATGATGAGATGAAATAATGTTAAGAGCAACCTCAACAGCAAAGAATTCTGCAGAGAAGATGGAAAATGAATTAGGGAGTTGGTAGCTAAAACTGGTGTTACCAATGACAACACCACAACCGACTTTATTGCTTGTCTTAGAGCCGTCTGTAAATATCTCGACGTAGTCCTTGTAATGAGAGCGATGAGATGAATAAAGGGCCTGAAAAATAGAAGCGTCAGTGTTAGGCTTGTCAAATCCTTTAAACGGATGAAGACAAGAAATAACCTGGAAGTTCCAAGGTGTCATGTTTAAGAGAGAACGAGAACGGACATTGGTATGAATATGAGAGGTGCCAGCAAGAAAGTCTTTAATCCTAAGAGCAAAATGTGGGATGCAAGATGGGCGATTCACATAAATATTATGATCATTACAGTTTAAATGAGAGTGAAGTGGATGACTAGGATGAGAAAGGATGCGATAGTACAATTCAAAAGAAAGTCTTTGTCTAATATCAGTGAGAGAAGGCTCCACACAGTCAGCATATAAACTAAGGACTGGAGTCGTACGGAAAGCACCAGAGCAAATTCTGAGCGCACTATGATGTGTTGTGTCAAGTTTTTTAATATAAGAGTGAGGGGCTGAGCCATAAACCTGACAAGCATAATCAAGTTTGGAGCGAATAGTGGCTCGATAAATTTTGAGTAAAGATGGACGGTCTGCTCCCCAAGAAGTGTTAGAAAGCACTTTTAAAATATTAAGTGCTCTGTCACATTTAGTTCTCAAATGTAAAATATGTGGCATAAAGTTCAGTTTTCTGTCGAAAATAACACCCAGAAAGCGAGCAGTGTCAACAACGGAAATTGGCCAACTGTTTCGGGTTCCTGCTGCCTTCGGCAGCGTTACCAATACAAAGCTTGCAATCGATTTTTCACGAAATTCCCGACTAGCTAGATATTTGAAACATTCAGGATAGCTCAGAACACGGTGACAATACATTTTTTTTTAAATACTTTTAGTCGACTGTTTCAGGTCCCTATTGTATTCGGAAGCGTTTATATGATTCAACAGAAAATTTATTTAACTAACTTCCCGAGTAGCTAGACATTTGAAACTTTCAGAATAATTCAGAATACGGTGAAAATGCATTTCAAAAATATTTTTAACCAATTGCTTCTGGACCCTGCTGCCTTCGGCAGCGTTACCAGTACAAAGCTTGTAATCAACTTTTAACTAACTTCCTGGCTGCGTATCTCCGAAATGTTGGCGCGTACAGAACAGATTGGCGCATTTTCGTAGCTAACGCCAAAATCTCTCTACCGCAAAGCAACCCTTGATTCTACTTCATTCCGCATTCGTGGAAAACTTCAATCTTTTTTTTTTTTTCTCTTTCTCAGAAGAATAAACTGCTGAAACTGTGTGTTAATGAGTTTTAGCGTCGTTATTTTTAAATAATATACTTAATGTACTTAATGTCTAAATTTAGTAGGAAACCTTCACCTTTTTTTTTTTCTAATTATTTATTTAATTTTTCTGATCCATAAAAAGAGTAGAGAAAATATTGTTCTTAGGTCAAATTTTAGAAAAAAAAAAAAAAACTATTTTTTGTCCAATTATTTAATTTTTACTTTTTTCTTAATCCAAAAAAGAAGTAAAAACAAAATTACTTTTACTATTTTTACTTTCTCTTACCCATTAGGTAGAGAAAGTATTGTTTTGGGGTCAAATTTCCGAACGCGAGATTTTGTTATATTTACACGTTTTGAGGTCCCCTGAATACGAAAATCATGTTTTTAGCAAATGGTCTGTGTGTGTGTCTGTGAGTGTGTCATGCCTGTTATCAGCATATCTCAAAAACAAATTATGGCAGAAAGTTCAAACTTGGTATTCTAAATGTGTATCATATAGGGATGCTACAGTAAGATTTTCGTTAAGATCAAGCAAATGGTTCGCGTACAGGGACAATCAAGAGAATTCTAATACATTACGTCTATGGGGGAAATTGCAGGTAAGTAGAATTTAACGTCTATAGACTGCACTAAACCAAATGAAACGAATATATATTTTTTGTAATAGAGATAGTTAACTGGGAAAAAAATGTTTGTGTATGTAGGAGCCTCGCCTCCCCCCCCTGGGGGGAAGTCTCCAATCGAGGGGGGAGTAAATTTTCATGATGGGTATCATTCAAAAGAGCTCGCCAATACCTTTGAAACGAATGGTTGAACTATAAATCTGTGATAATTTAAAACAAAGTTATAGATTTTTTTTTTACTTTTAACGAAAAAAAAACTTTTTTTTTTTTTTTTTCAATATGGCAAAATAGGGCAAAATATCCTTTAAAAATCCATTAAGAGAAATATTTTATCTTTAGGATATCACATCACTTTAAAAATATCATTTATGTTACATCTCATAAAGTATAAACATTCTAATTTGAAAATTTCGCAAGTAATTTAAAATTTAAAAATTCTTTAATATGACAAAATAGGAAAACATTTTACGTAAACTTATGTTTTTGTCTTAGTGCATTGGGAATATTAATATCATATCGCATTTGAAATTAAAGAACGATAGCACGCCTAATAAAATTAATCAGCAAATTAGAATAAGTTAAATGTATTGGATCGGATTGAGATTAGCCTAGTTAGAGGGGCATTTCAGTCTGCGACTATGTTAGTTTCCTATCATATTCATTATTTTTTAACATGAAGCTTAACAGAATGTTCTTATGTTCGCTCTTAATAGCATTTCATCAGAACAAATATATGATGAGAAATTGAGCAGAATCCATCTATACCGACATGTTTCTTTTAGGAAAAGGTTGTAGATAGATTATGCATATCCTTATTACCTTGTTTTTATAACACATTACGATTAGATTTTTTATGACTACTGAGAAGGAACAAATAGAATAGCACTGACAAAATCTTGAACGTTTCACTTTTTAACTATGTACGTTGGAAGGTGTAAAGATTGAGATGTCTAAGAAGAAAATTATATGTAGAAGGTTTTATGAGCTCTAACTGTGGAATTTAAAACAAAATATCGATATTTATTATGATTAAGATATTCTTAGAAAAATACATAATAGTTAAATATATAGTGAAAATTCAAGCTCTGCATCATAAGATAAATATTTTATAAAGTTATGTCATACATTTAAAATAATAATAATAACAGAAAATAATAGTTAAACAGAAATAGGGTAAGTGCACCAGTGATTGACACTTTTAGAGCAATCTCTGATGTTTTTAATGTTTTAGTCATCAGAAAATATGTTTAGAAATCTTAAGTTAGTACATATGGCATGAAAGACATTCAGAGCCACATATATGTTAAAATATATACATTTGATAACAATTATATTTTTTTATAAATTTTATTTGACACCCACTCAGTGTTCCAGTAATTGACACTGCCAGTTTTTTATTTTACCAGTTTTATTTTACCTATGCTCCAGTGTTAGACATAAAATGTTAACCCCCAGGGGGGTACCTTCTTCAGGTATTCAGGGGGAGTCACGCACCCCGGGCCCGAGTGATCTTTTTTCTTCTTTTTTTTTTCTTCTCGTTTTTTTCCTTTATTTTTTCTTTTTTTTTTTTTTTTTTTCCAATTTTGGGTTGTTTACCTTTTTTTCCACTGCCAATAAGTTCTTGGTCTGTTTTTTTTTGCTTTGTTTGTTTCTTTTGGATTGTCTTTTATTTTTCATTTCCAATAAGTCCTTGGTCCATTGTTTTGTTGTTTAAAAAAAAAAAAAAAAAAAAAAAAACCAAAAAAATTAAAAAATTTTTGAAAAGAAAAAAAAAAAAAATTCTACCACTCACCTTGTTATACTAATATACTTTTGTTGTGTTCTGACTCACCCCTTCTTTTTCTGTGTTGGTTGTTATTAAAAAAATAGAAAAACTGTAAAAAAAAATAATAAAAATAAATAAAAAGCAACAAAAAATAAATATACTAACTAATAATCCATTAACCAAGTTAAGTCAGGTGTTGATGTGGCGCTGGCTATTGGGGCAATGATTTTGGTGAGGGTGCCACGGTAGTCTAGCCTTGGGATCACACTGGGAGACTGGTGCCCTTGGTGAAGGTGAGACAACGGTGACTACTCGAACGAGAAACACCGGACTAACACGACTACCACATGTGATGCCTGAACTGGGTCGGCGACCTGGTAGCTGGTGAGTGGTTATGGGTGTCCCAGAGAGGATTCTTAAAAACCCTTTGCGTTTGTGTGTTGGAAGAAACACTCACCCCTTTTTCCTTTATTCTCTTATTATGGCGACAAATATTGGTATTTCGAAAAATGCGTCTGGCTCGGGCCAAGCTATTGGAAATTCAAATGTGAAATCTTCGGCGGAAAGAATGGAAGAGTTTTCTTCCATCCTTAATGAAAATAATGTATTCCTCAATTCCGAGGCAAGATTTTTTGTGCTAAAGAGGAATGAAGGAGATTTCTTGCGAACATCTCCATTTTTGATCCAAAAGGCGCTACAATCTATCATGGGTGATCCAAAATTCGTAAAGAAATTAAAATCAGGTGAGTTATTGGTTGAGGTAGAAAGTCAGAAACAAGCTAATAATCTCAAGAAATGTACCCGATTCGCAGACATACCTGTTACTGTTAGTCCACATAGAACATTAAATATTTGCCGTGGTGTCATATCAGAATCAGATCTTCAATTTATCCCAGAGGCTGAAATTCTAGACAACCTTAAAGACCAAAAAGTAATTGCAGTGAAACGTATTTCCATTTTTCGTGACAACAAGCCCATCCCAACAAAACACATTATTCTAACAATAGACTCTCCTAATCTACCACGCTCGATAAAGGCTGGTTACCTTGAATGCCCAATCAGACAATACATTCCAAATCCGCTACGCTGCTTCAATTGCCAACGGTTTGGCCATTCTAAGACTTCATGCCGTGGAAAACAAACATGTGCTCGTTGTAGTGCCATTGGCCATGACAGTGAAAATTGCGAAGCCCCAACCTGTTGTGTTAATTGTAAAAAAGATCACCCATCTTACTCAAAGTCCTGTGAAAAATGGAGAACTGAAAAGGAAATTCAAACTGTTAAAACAAAACAAAATATATCATATCCCGAAGCAAGGAAAATTGTAGAATCACGAACCCCTACCATAGGAAAATCATATGCTGCTGCCATAGTTACCAAAAAAACTTATCAATCTATTGCAATCCAAACAGACACTCTCCTGAATACTAGCTCTCCAATCGAAACTACGTTAAACAATTCTCAAAACTTACAATCCAAACCAAATCACGCTTCTAACTCTTCACAGTCCTCTTCATCAAAATCAAGTAATTTAAAGAAAATTCCACAAATTGCTAAAAGCTTCTTATCTGGCAAAAGTCATAATTCTACCTCTCTTAAACATTCTAACTCACCCTCTCGACTCAATATCATTAAAAAAAAGAAACTAACAAAATTGCCCACGTCGACTCCAAATAAAAATAATAAAGTTAACCCTAAAAAACAAGATGATACGATCAGCCTTCATCCTTCTGATGGGGAGGATGGTATGTCTACTGCATCAGAGGACAATGACGTGGATGTTATAATCTAAAAAAAAAAAAAATCATGACTAATTTCATTTCATGGAATTGACGAGGTTTTATGAATAAACGAGATGAAATCAGAGATATTATCTCTGATCATCGACCTATCTGCTTCGCCTTTCAAGAAACGTACTTAAGACAAAAGGATAATGTTAAAATCCGTGGCTATCAGTGTTTTAGAAAAGATTTTACACATTCTGACAGAGCTACAGGTGGTGTAGCTCTTTTAATTTCTAATAATGTTCCACACTCTAATATCATTTTAAATACAGACATCCAGGCCATTGCTGTTCAGATCCATATACACATACTTATCACCATCTGCACTGTTTATTTGCCGCCAAATATGACTGTTCGACAATGTGACCTCAATAGGCTTCTTTTGCAACTTCCAACACCTTTTGTAATTGTTGGTGATTTCAACGGACACAATCTACTTTGGGGTAGTCCTGATGTTAATCCTCGGGGACAAATCATTGAAAACCTAATTACTGACCATAATTTATGTATTTTAAATAATGGTGAAAATACATACTTTCATGAACCTTCTAGAACTTTTCATGCAATAGACCTGGCCATTTGCTCTCCTATTCTTTATCCATATTTTAATTTCTTTGTTAGTAACGACCTTCATAATAGTGGCCATTTTCCTCTATTTTTATCTTTTTATAATTTTAATGATCATTATCCTACAAATCCACATTATATTTATGACAAGGCCAACTGGGCTACTTTCACTATAAATGCAACTATCACATACGAAATGACTGAGGGTGATATCAACAGAGCAATCACTGATGTCACAAACAGTATTATGAATGCAGCTGATATTACTATTCCAAAATCCTCTGGACGTCTCAGTAAACATTCAAAGCCATGGTGGAATGATGAATGCAATAATGCAAAAAGACAGCAACCAAAAGCTTGGGGAATTTTTAGGAGGTACCCGACTACTGCTAATTATATCGCATTCAAAAAAGCAAGGGCAGCCGCACGAAGAATCCGCAGAATTTCCCAAAAAAATTCCTGGATTAAATATGTGTCCAGCATTACCTCCAATGTAAGCAGTAAACAGCTTTGGCATCGTGTCAAGAAAGCAATGGGAATATATTCTAATCAAAGTATTTCGTTTTTAAAAGATAATGGACAAACTATAACTTCTACTAAAAATATTGCAAACACCATTGGTAAAACTTTATCTCACATCTCCAATTCTAATTCATATTCCGAACCTTTTTTGTCTCATAAACGTAATTCTGAACGATCATCGATCAACTTTCACTCCCGCTTTTCACCAGACTACAATAGACCTTTTACAGAAAATGAATTAAAAAATAGTTTGAAACATTGCCATAACTCTGCTCCCGGGCCCGATGGTGTTACCTACATTATGATTAAACATTTATCAAAACAGTCCCTTAAAAATCTCCTTCATCTTTACAATAGGATCTGGACTGAAAATATTTTCCCTGTTGCTTGGCACGATGCTATTGTTATTCCTTTTCCTAAGCCAGGCAAAGATGCTACTGACCCCAATAATTACAGACCCATTGCTCTTACAAGCTGTCTATGTAAGCTGCTAGAAAAGATGGTAAATACTAGGCTTGTTTACATTTTAGAAAAAAGTAATTTGATTTCTCTATGGCAAAGTGGTTTCCGACGAGGCCGTTCAACGGTTGACAATATTTTATTATTAGAAACAAATATCCGCAAAGCTAATGTGAGACGTACCCATTTGGTTTCAATTTTTTTCGATATAGAAAAAGCTTATGACAAGACATGGCGCTATGGTATTTTAAAAGATCTTTTTAATTTGGGCTTTAGAGGAAATCTCCCCATTTTCATTCAAAACTTTTTAAGAGTCAGACGCTTTCAAGTTCGTATAGGTTCCGTTTATTCAGATTTTTATTTTCAAGAGGAAGGTGTGCCTCAAGGCAGTGTTTTGAGCGTTACGCTTTTTTCTTTAAAAATAGACAATATTCTTAAACAATTGCCTCCAAGTGTCCATGGAAGTTTATATGTTGACGACCTGCAAATTTCTTGCCAGGGAAATGACATGCGTTTCATTGAACGTCAATTACAACTTGCTATAAAAAACATAATTAAATGGACAAATAAAAATTGGTTTTAAATTTGCTACTGACAAAACACAATGTGTGCATTTTTGTCGTAAACGAGGTCTTCATCCTGATCCAGAGATTTTAATAAACAGGCCAATTTCAGTTGTTGACACTGCTCGCTTTCTGGGTGTTATTTTTGACAGAAAACTGAACTTTTTGCCACATATTTTACACTTGAGAACTAAATGTGACAGAGCACTTAATATTTTAAAAGTGCTTTCTAATACTTCTTGGGGAGCAGACCGCCCATCTTTACTTAAAATTTATCGTGCTAATTCGCTCCAAACTTGATTATGCATGTCAAGTTTATGGTTCAGCCCCTCACTCCTATATTAAAAAACTTGACACAACACATCACAGTGCACTCAGAATTTGCTCAGGTGCTTTCCGCACAACTCCAGTCCTTAGTTTATATGCTGACTGTGTGGAGCCTTCTCTCACCGACATCAGACAAAGACTTTCGTGTGAATTGTACTTTCGCATCCTTTCACATCCTAATCATCCACTTCATTCACTTTTAAATAGTAACGATCATAATCTTTATGTGAATCGCCCATCTTGCATCCCACATTTCGCTCTTAGAATTAAGAGCTTTCTTGCTGGCACCTCTCACATTCATACCAAAATTCGTACTCGGTCTCTTATAAACATGACGCCTTGGAATTTCCAAGTTATTTCTTGTCTTCATCCATTTAAGGGGTTTGACAAATCTAACACAGATGCTTCCATTTTTCAAGCACTTTTCTCTTCTCATCGTTCTGAGTATAAGGACTATGTCGAGGTTTTTACTGACGGCTCCAAGACAACTAATAAAGTCGGTTGTGGTATCATCATTGATAACACTAAATTTAGCTATCAACTCCCTAATTCATTTTCCATTTTCTCTGCAGAGTTTTTTGCGGTTGAGGTTGCTCTTAATATTATTTCATCACATCGGAGGAGGAAATTCATTATCTATACCGACTCGAAGAGTGTTCTTGACTCTCTCTCTTCTAACTCTTGTAACCTGTCCTTCATTTCAATTCTCAAAACTTACAACGACCTTCTTAAAAAGGGATTCAACATTTTGTTTTGCTGGGTCCCTGGCCATGTTGGCATTAAAGGAAATGAAGCAGCAGACAAGGCCGCAAGGCAGGCTTCTCTACTTTTAAACTATCCTGTACCTTACGATGACATGAAGCACACTCTTAAAAGCTATTTTAAAAATATTTGGCAAAGGGAGTGGAATAACCAAAACAATAACAAATTGCAAGAAATAAAACCTGAAATTTCAATCTGGCCAACACTCACCCCTAGAAAATATGATGTCATTATTACTAGACTAAGAATTGGGCATTCAAGACTCACACATAAATACTTATTGCTTGGAGAACAACAACCTGATTGTCCAAAATGTCATTTTAGTGCACTAACCATTCGCCATTTGCTCACTGACTGCCCTTGCCTTCGTCATTTGTATCGACATTATTTTAATTCATCTTCACCCAATTTGACAAGCCTTTTAGGTGCAAATTCTCATCATCACGTGACAAATTTTTTGAAAGAGGCTGGTTTTTATTTCGACATTTGATTTTATTCTTTACAATGTTCATCCCATTTTACATCTGTTTTTGCTTTGAGATCTGATTTTATTGTTTACAAATTCATCCTATTTTACATCTGTTTTTTATTGTATACACTGTTTTTATTATATTTAATTTTATCTTGTATCTTGTTTTGTTTCTTTTTTCTCCTGTGACTTTTTAATGGCTTTCTGGATGGGTAAACCCATCCAGAGGCTCTTTTTATTTTTTTACCTGTTTGTTTGGCGCAGCATGTCCTACTTTGGACCTTGCGCCAGAAAAAGGCATTCAACCAACCAACCAACCAACTATAAAATGTTAAAAATCTTATATGTAAAATACTATATGATTTTATAATTTTTTAATTATTTCCGGATAGATGTCAATTACTACTACTGGAGCATGCCAATCACTGGAGCACCTACCCTAGTTAAAAAATAATATAACATTTTTAACTTACCGATTTGAACAGTGGAGAACTCTGTATACAATCCAATGAGTATTGGTTATTCGACCAAACACTTTGAGAAATTTTTCTGCTTCCATCTCACATGTTAAATTAGATCTTAAAGTTAATACATTGTCATTATTAGAATGTATTATTATATGCGGAAAACTGTCTTTTAATTTTGAAATAATAGTGTCAGCTTCCATTTTGCGATTTAAAGCTTTAAATATAACATGATTCAACAATAAAAAACAAAAGTGGCAATGTTTATTTACACGAATTAAGTGCTGCGTAGTTTTTTCTCTTTGAACGTCCACATTTGGCGAAAATCGCACTGTTTGGCGAAAATTTGTCAATCTGTTCTGTACGCGCCAACATTTCGGAGATACGCTTCCCGGCTAGATAGCCATTTGAAACTTTTATAATAGCTTAAAACACGATAGCAAGGAATTTTTTTAATACTTTTATCCAATTTCTCCGGGTTCTCGCTGCCTTCAGTAGCGTTTATATATGATTCAACAGAAAATTTAAAAACATGGTGTATAAAAGTTCTTTTTATCTCATAATTATTTTATTATATTCATCTTCTTTTCGGATCCATTCAGTCCAGTCAATTTCTTGATCAGAAATATTTTTAAAGTTCACTTGTTTCTTTTTACAAATTTCACATTCATTATACATACATTTTTTACTTTCTTCTATATGTAATATAGAGAAAGTATTGGATTCGCGAAAATTTTCGACCTCCGTTTTTTGACGGATCTACACGTTTTGGGATGTCCTGAACACGAATTGATAGTTTTTAAAAAATGTCTGTCTGTCTGTCTGTGTGTCTGTCTGTCTGTCTGTGTGTCTGTATCATTTTTTTGTGGACGCTGTATCTCACGAACCAATGAATGAAATTTAACCAAACTTGGTATTTAGTTGCACCCTGACATGAACTGGTGCCCATTAGATTTGGGGATCAATAGCTCAACAGGTGGCGTTGTGATCGCATTTTATGCAAATTTTTAACATGGCAGCATAGGACAAAATTCCGTATAAATGAGCATAAAGAGAGTTAATTTAAACTTGTGATTGTAAAATTAATATGAATTATTGATAATAGTAGTAGTTAACTAGGAAAAAAAATTGTGCATGGGGGGGCATCGGTTCCCCCCCTGGGGGGTAAGTACCCCCCCGGGAGGGTTAAATTTTGAAGATGGGTATCATTCGAAAGATCTCGTCAATACCTTTAAAACGAATGGTTGAACCATAAATCTGTGATAATTTAAAACAAAGTTATCGAATTTTTTTACTTTTAACAAAAAAAAAAACTTAGAAAAAAATCGAAATTTTTTTTTTTTTTTTTTTTTTTTAACGAAATTTTACCAAACTTGGTATTTAGTTGGTCCCCGACATAAACTGGTGCTGATTATATTTGGGGATGAATAGCTCAACAGGAGGCGCTGTGATAGCATTTTATCTAAATTTTTAACATGGCAGAATAGGACAAAAATTCGTATAAATGTGCATAATAAGAGTTATTTTACACTTGTGATTGTAAAATTAATATGAATTATTGATAATAGTAGTACGTAACTAGGAAAAAAATTTTGTGCATGGGGGGGCATCGCTTCCCCCCTGGGGGGGAAGTACCCCCCCCGTGGGGGGTAAATTTTGAAGATGGATATCATTCGAAAGATCTCGTCAATACTTTTAAAACGAATGGTTGAACTATAAATCTGTGATAATTTAAAACAAAGTTATCGATTTTTTTTACTTTTAACCAAAAAAAAAAAAAAAAAACTTAGAAAAAAATTCGCATTTTTTTTTTTTTTTTTTTTTTAATATTGTTACTGATTGAATATGTATAGGAAAATATAGAAGAAAGTCTTGTGGTGGCCACAACATACTAGTTTTTATTTTAAATCACACACAGAATCTTTGATTATTACATCTAAGTCCTTTGTTTCACATACCCCAATAGTTTTCAAAGCTGAAATTCTGGATTTCATATTACTATGAATTAAGCAGAGACATGTTTCTCCATTACCAACTGAAGGAGGTACAACATAAAATGGTCTATGTCGAGAGAAGACTGCATAAGATACATTCATAACTTTTTTGTTAAATTTATGGGGAAGAGACAGCATTGTATCGAGAAGATATCTTTTTTGAACTTTTTGTTTATTCTTTGTTGCAATTTCTTTTTTCCCTGCACTTGCTCTACTGACGTCATCTCTATGATAAAATTTTTGGATTGCTCGTACTTTTTTTGACATAATTTTGACAGACATTTTAGGTATTCGTGTTCTTCCAGAGAGCCCTAAACAATCAAATCCTATTTCCTGCATCATTTTGTATTTTTTTAATTATTTTAGATGCAACAACTTTTAGGGTGTTTTTTCTTTCTTTTTTCGTTTCGAATACATATTTTTCCTTCAAAGATTCAGATAACCAGTGGTATTTAAAGAGCAGTCTTCTTACTTTTTTAACACCTGGTGTAACATTAGATAAACATTCACGCACAACCTTGTTTGTTTTAGATTTAGGCGTCATGTCATTTTCTCCATTTTTAGTTTTAGCTCTATATGCACTTTTTCTGTATTTCTCATTGCTTGTTTTCAATTTTTTAAGCTCAGCCTTTTAATTTAATATTTTCTTGATACAACTTACATCTATCTCTTCGATTTTATTTCTACCTCTTATTTTATTTAATTGCTCATTATTAATTCAAAGATTCAAAGACGGAAGGAGGCCGCTGACCACTATGCAGCAGTTTTGAGCGTTTTTAACCTTCAAAGAGGGGCTCTGACAACAAATAGCACATAATAATGTGAAATTTTAAAAGAGTCCGTTTCTAGACGTTAAGTCTCCCCCGTTGTTTATTGCATAAACACTAAAAAAAAAAGAAAGAAAAAATTACATTTGCTGCCGGATATAAAATCCCACGCGACAGAGGGCAGCCGTTAATAAAAAACTAAATTTAGGCTTCTAATGAGGAGAATTCATAGGCAGCTGAAAAAAGTTCAAATTTTTGCGACGGGACTTTGGAAAAGTTAGTAAGATTAGTTTTTAGTTTGTTAAATTGGATAGTTCCATTAGGGTCACAAAGATTTTAGTTATTTTAGTTTTTAAAAGGGGACGCTCTAAAATGTTAAATAGCCAGTTATTGGGTCTAATTGGAAGATTGAGTAAATGATATGGGGCTGTGAGGGGACATGCAAAGTAAGCATGTTCAGGAGAGCCTTCCTCTCCGCACTCGCATCGGGTGGTCCTCGAGCAATGAAAACGAAATAAGTAGGTTCTGAAAGGTTCATGACCCGTCAGAAAGGCTGAAATTGCTGGAGACATATCAAAGTTATAATTTTTTACTGATTTAATGAGGGCATAGATTTAGCGTCCTTTGTCTGAAATATCCCATTCAGCTTGCCATTCTTTCTGGAGATTACGGAAAAGGGACTTTTTGATAAAGGAAGGGGGGAGAGGGAGGAAAAAGCCGATGTCCGGATTTTGAGTGGCTGTTTTAGCCAGCTCATCAGCCTTTTCGTTGCCCATGACGCCCTGATGCGCCGAAACGTGAGCTAGAGATGTATTTTCTTGCAGGTTAATTAGAAGTAGTTTAATTTCCGTTACGAGAGGGTGTTTAGACCGATGGCGGTGTATTGCCTGTAAGGCTGAGAGACTGTCACTGTAGATTGGAACTGAGTAAAATCTATTTTTTATCTCATTAATCCATAGGAGGGCTTGATAGATGGTAAATAGTTCGGCTTGAAATACGGTGTTGTAATCTCCCAGTCTTGAGGCCCACTGATGAGTCAAGATCCCATCTGAAAGGACACAGAAAGCTGAGCCGACTCCGTATTCTGTCTTTGACCCATCAGTATACACCGCCACTGGAGCAGAAGGAGAGAAGGCATTAGTTGAGACATTGACTAGGGCATGAGTGGTATGAGCTGCAGGGTGAATATGCCAACTGCATGTTTTACGTTGTATTTCTGAATTGGGGAAGTGTTCATTTTGCAGTGAAGTGTTACTTAGTTGTAGAATGTTAGTTTTAAGAAATTCATATTTAACTGTTAGGTAGATAGGAGGAATCCCGGTGATCACCGTCAATGCGTCAGTGAAAATAGTTCTATAACCCCTGGAAATATGCAATAAGAAAATTCTTTGAAGAGAGAAGAGTTTGAGTTTTGCTGTTTTTGAAAGATCCCCCCCCCCCCCGAAATTCCAGCCCCGTAAGTTATGATTTTTTCTACTATTACACGGTACCAGATCTTTATCCTTTTGAGAGGGGCTCTTACGAAATCCTATGGTGAAGCGTGACAGATGCTGTCACAGCCCCTTTCAAAAGGTTAACATGTTTTATTTAATACCCCAATTTTCCCTGCGAGTTTTATAGAATTATGATAAATTTTGAGTAATTTAAGCTTTAAATTGTTGATATGTGCAATCCACTTGAGGTTCTTATCTATAGTAACCCCTAAGATTCGGGTGTTGTCTACATGGGAGACACTAAGACACTAACTCCATTGACCCTGATCACAGGTTTTCGTTTTAGAATCCTGGGAAGAGAAAAGGTAACAGCCTGTGTCTTAGATGCTGAAAGTGTGAGATTGCGTGTAGAAAGCAGTTGGCAGAAAGTTGTTAAAGCATCATGGGCCTGAGATTCCAGATCCCTTCTTGTTTTGCCCGAAAGGATTATCGTGAAGTCGTCAGCGAAGGCGAAGACTTCAAATCCTTTAGAGGTCATAGGTTCAAGAATGGTGTTAGCGATTAATGTCCAGAGAACTGGACCAAGACATGAGCCTTGAGGACAACCTTTTTCTTGGATATGATCTGAGGATCCTGAGCCCCAGTTGACCATTATTTTCCTGTTGGAAAGATAAGAGCTGATGACTCCAGCGATATTCCCCGGACATTGAATTGATTGTAGAATATTCAAAATATGGAGCCATTCAATATTATCGAAGGCTCCTTGAATGTCCAACAAGACGAGGGTGGTATAGTTTTCCGAGTTGTAACTAAAAGCGCAGGAAGAGAGGATAGCATTCAATGCCATTTCGCATGATCTGCCCTCTCTGAACCCGAATTGATTTTCATTCAATAAGTTATTAGATTCTAGAAAGTGATTGAGGCGGATTACAATTAATTTTTCCAATAATTTTCCTAAAGTTGGAAGCAGGCAGATCGGGCGGTAAGACTTGGGTTCAGAGGGACACTTCCCTTGCTTTAGAAAGTATACCACCTCTCCTCGACGAAGCACTTGGGGAAAATACTGAAAAAGTAAGCATAAGTTGGATCAGCGTAATAAAATCTGAGGAATGGAGGAATTAACTAATTTTAAAATGATAAAATCTATCCCATCCGGACCTGGAGCTTTTTTATTGTTAAATTCTGAGAGCGCAGTTCGGATCTCAGCTTTCGTAAAAGCTTTGTCCGACTGGGCTGTAAAGAAGAAGGGATAAGGTGACGTGTATGGAAGAGAAGAAGGGCCGAAAAGGGTTTCAGTTAAATATTCTAAGTTGTTCTTTTTCGAAGAAAGGATCGGTGGTCTCTGTAGTCTTAACTCATGAGGTGTGAAGAATTTGCTGGAGAAAATTTTTTGAGCAGTGCCAAAGTTTTCTGTTTGAGAAGAGCAGAAAGACTTCCACGCTGCTTGTTTTGCCTTGTTGAGTTGTTTTTTATAGGTCGCTGCTAGTTTTTTCTGTTGTATCTGTAGTTGTTGACGTTCTGGTTCTTCTAGATATTTCAGTTTGCGTCTAATTGCAGTTAATTTATTACGCAGTGACCTTAACTGGGGAGACCAGAAGGATGGAGTAGAGTGGCGTCTCACTTTTTTCAATCGAAAGGAGGAATTTGCGGCAGCTTGAATAAGGGAAATTAGGGTTTCTGTAAAGATGTTTAAGTGTTCAGTGTTTGAGATTCTGTTAAGTTGTTGTGAAAATGTGGAGCTAAGGTTTTTCATTTTTTGTTTAAATTTTTTGTGATTTCCTCTTTGAGTGGTGAAACGCTTTCGATATAAATTCAGGGGTGTTTTTTTTTAGGGTGAATGTAATATAGTTGTGATCTGTGTTATTAAATTCATCTGAGACAGACTAGTCATGTATTAGAGGCAAAGTTGCTGGGTTCAAAACGTAAAGTCTGGCCAGCCCAAAGCGCCATCCCCCAGGGGGGGTACCTTCTTCAGGTATTCAGGGGGAGTCACGCACCCCGGGCCCGAGTGATCTTTCTCTTTCCCCTCCTCTTGCCTTGCTTGTTTCCCTTTGTTTCTTTTACGTTTCTTTTTTTTTTTTCGTTAGTTTTTTGGTACTTTCTTCTTGTTACGCTTTGTTTGTTTCTTTTACTTTTGGTTACTTAATTTATCGCTGCCTATAAGTTCTTGGCCCATTTTTTTTTTTTTTTTTTTTTTTTTTTTTTTTTTTTGTTAAAAAAAAAAAAAAAAAAAAAAAAAAAAACTCCAAAAAAATTATAAAATTTTTTGAAAACACAAAAAAAGATACCACTCACCTATTTCTACTAACCTATTTTTGTTAAGTTCTGACACACCCTGTTTTTTGTCTGTTGGCTGTTCTTAAAAAAAAAAAAAAAATTAAAAAACTGTAAAAGGCAAACAAAAAAAGTAAATCCATTAACTATTAATCAATTAACAAAGTAAAGTCCGGTGTTGTAAAGTCCGGGCAGTTTGCCTGATGCACAAATGAACTATACTTCATTTGTGCATCAGGCAAACTGCCTTCATTTTTAATGGTACTTATTATTCCCAAAATGATGGTATGGCCATGGGTAGTCCTCTCTCTCCTTTACTTTGCGACATTTATATGCACTATTTTGAAGAAAAACTCTTCGGTGTATATAAATTTCCTCACTGGTTTAGGTATGTGGATGACACATTCGTTCTTGTCTCCCCTGATGTCGATTTGTCCAATTTACTTTCTTTGGTCAATTCGATTGACCCATGCATTCAATTCACTTTTGAGGTTGAACAAGATTGCTCCTTGCCTTTCCTTGACGTTCTTGTGAATAAAGAAAAGGATTGTTTCTCAACTACTGTTTTTAGAAAACCATTCTCAGTCTCTTTGCCGCCGCATGCTCTCTCTAACCACGCCCCTCAACAAAAAATGTCTGCTTTTTACACTTATGTTTATCGTGCCTTACACATTTGTTCTGATCCGTCTAATCTTTCGAAAGAAATTAATTATTTAAAATCTCTTGCTCTCTCTCGTGGCTATAACCCATCTATCATCGATAAAGCTCTACATAAATTTAAGAATCCTAAACGTTCTGCTCCCAAATTAAACGATCACAGTCTCATCCCAGTTGTTTTACCTTTTTATTCTTCACTCTCTTTTAAAATCTCTAAAATTCTTTCACCGTTTGGTTTCAAAGTTATTTACAAACCCGTCAATAAAATTAAATTATCTTCTCTTAAGGATCCCATTCCTACCGAAAACCGTTCTGGAATTTATTTAATTCCGTGTTCGTCTTGCAACTTAGGTTATATTGGTCAAACTAGGAGGCGTTTGAAATACAGAATAAATGAGCACCGTCGGAATGTTCGTAATGAAGAGATTACCAAATCTTCTGTTGCTTCCCACTGCTGGTCTCAAGGTCATCGTTTTGATTTTTCCAAAACTAACATAATCTCATCTCCTGTCTGTTCCTCCCATTTGGATATTCATGAAGCATTTTACATATTTAAAAATTCGAAAAATCTTGTTAATGATATTTCTTCCGCTCCTTTCTTCTCTGATGCTTGGAAATTACTCACGTAACTTAGATTTTCGTTTAATTTTTGTTATCCTTAGTTTGTTTTATGTTTGATCTCACTCATTTATTTATTTTCTTGTCCTCTTGTACAATTCTATTCACACCAGTAGCTATATTTATTTTCTACTTTATAAAGTTTTTCTTTTCATTTTAAACGATTTTGTGCGTTGCCGCTTTGACACTGCAGCACTCGTGCTTACTTTATTCGCCTGATGAAGGGTCGTGTGTTTTTTCGACCCGAAACAATTGTTGCGAGTTTATTGCATTGTATGGTGTTTATTCAAAGTTTGTAAGTAATACAATAGTCAATCCCCCTAAATTACAATCCAACCCAAATCGGGCCTCAAATTCCTCACAGTCTTCTACCTCTAAACCACCAAACTTTAATAAACCTCAACAAACTGTTAAAAGCAAGTTGCCTGACAGAGTTCATAACTCTGCCTCCAAAAAACATTCCAACTCACCCTCCCGTCTCAACATGATAAAGAAAAAGAAAATAACAAAATTGCCCACTCCAGCTTTAAATAAAACTAATAAAACAAACAGTGCAAAGCAAGATGATTTAATCAGCCTTCATCCTTCCGATGGGGAGGATTGTATGTCTACCGCTTCAGAGGATGATGACGTGAATGTTTTAATATAAAATAAAATAAAATAATGACCAATCTCATTTCATGGAATTGCCGAGGTTTTATAAATAAACGAGATAAAATACGAGAAATAATCTCTGATCATCGACCTATATGCTTTGCCTTCCAAGAAACATACTTAAGACAATACGATAATGTTAAAATCCGTGGCTATCAGTGTTTTAGAAAAGATTTTACACATTCTGACAGAGCTACAGGTGGCGTAGCCCTTTTAATTTCTAATAATATTACACATTCTAGTATCACTTTAAATACCAATATCCAGGCTATTGCAGTCCAGATCCATATACACATACTTATCACCATCTGCACTGTTTATTTACCGCCAAATATGACTGTTCGCCAATGTGACCTCAATAGGCTTATTTCACAACTGCCGACCCCTTTTTTAATTCTTGGTGATTTTAACGGGCACAATTTACTTTGGGGTAGTCCTGATATTAATCCTCGGGGACAAATCATTGAAGACTTAATCACTGACAATAACTTATGCATTTTAAATAATGGTGACAATACTTATTTTCATGAACCTACCAGAACTTTTCATGCAATAGACCTGGCCATTTGCTCTCCCATTCTTTATCCATATTTTAATTTCTTTGTTAGTAACGACCTTCATAATAGTGACCATTTTCCTTTATTTTTATCTTTTTACAATTTTAATCATCATCATCCTAGAAATCCACATTATATTTATGACAAGTCCAACTGGACTACTTTCACTATAAATGCAACTATCACATATGAAATGATAGAGGGTGATATCAACAGAGCAATCACTGAAGTCATAAATTGTATTATAAGTGCAGCCGATATTGCTATTCCAAAATCCTCTGGACGTCTCAGTAAACATTCAAAGCCTTGGTGGAATGATGAATGCAACAATGCAAAAAGACAGCAACAAAAAGCTTGGGGAATTTTTAGGAGGTACCCAACTACTGCGAATTATATCGCATTCAAAAAAGCAAGGGCAGCCGCACGAAGAATCCGCAGAATCTCCCAAAGAAATTCCTGGATAAAATATGTGTCCAGTATTACCTCCAATGTAAGCAGTAAACAGCTTTGGCATCGTGTCAAGAAAGCAATGGGAATATATTCTAATCAAAGTATTTCCTTTTTAAAAGATAATGGCCAAACTATAACTTCTACTAAAAATATTGCAAACACCATTGGTAAAACTTTATCTCACATCTCCAATTCTAATTCATATTCCGAACCTTTTTTGTCTCATAAACGTAATTCTGAACGATCATCAATCAATTTTCACTCCCGCTCTTCACCAGACTACAATAGACCTTTTACAGAAAATGAATTAAAAAATAGTTTGAAACATTGCCATAACTCTGCTCCCGGACCCGATGGTGTTACCTACATTATGATTAAACATTTATCTAAACAGTCTCTTAAAAATCTCCTTCATCTTTACAATAGAATCTGGACTGAAAATATATTCCCTGTTGCTTGGCACGATGCTATTGTTATTCCTTTTCCTAAGCCAGGCAAAGATGCTACTGACCCAAAAAATTACAGGCCCATTGCTCTTACAAGCTGTCTATGTAAACTACTTGAAAAAATGGTAAATACTAGATTAGTTTTTATTCTCGAAAGAAATAATTTGATTTCTCCATGGCAAAGTGGTTTTCGACGGGGCCGTTCTACGGTTGACAATATTTTATTATTAGAGACAAATATTCGCAAAGCTAATGTGAGACGTAACCATTTGGTGTCAATTTTTTTGATATAGAAAAAGCTTACGACAAAACATGGCGCTATGGTGTTTTAAAAGATCTTTTTAATCTGGACTTTCGAGGAAATCTCCCCATTTTCATTCAAAACTTCTTAAGAGTCAGACGCTTTAGGGTTCGAATAGGATCAGTTTATTCAGATTTCTATTTCCAGGAGGAGGGTGTGCCTCAAGGCAGTGTTCTGAGCGTCACACTTTTTTCTTTGAAAATAAATGATATTCTAAAACAATTACCACAATCTGTAAATGGAAGTTTATATGTTGACGACCTGCAAATTTCTTGCCAGGGGAATGACATGCGTTTCATTGAACGCCAATTGCAACTTGCCATCAAGAATATCATCAACTGGACAAATAGAAATGGTTTTACATTTTCTACTGACAAAACACAGTGTGTGCATTTTTGCCGCAAACGAGGGCTTCATCCTGACCCAGAAATTCTTATGAACAACAGGCCAATTTCGGTTGTTAACACTCCTCGCTTTTTGGGTGTTATTTTTGACAGTAAATTGAATTTTAAACCACATATTTTACACTTAAGAATTAAATGTGACAAAGCTCTTAATATTCTAAAAGTCCTTTCTAATACTTCTTGGGGTGCCGATCGTCCATCTCTGCTGAAAATATATAGAGCTGCTATTCGGTCTAAAATTGATTATGCCTGCCATGTTTATGGATCAGCACCCGATTCTTACCTGAAGAGACTTGACACAACACATCATAGTGCACTAAGAATTTGTTCAGGAGCCTTCCGTACTACTCCCGTCTTTAGTTTATATGCTGACTGTGTGGAGACTTCTCTCACTTACATCAGACAAAGACTTTCATGTGAATTGTACTTTCGCATCCTCTCACATCCTAATCATCCACTTCATTCACTTTTAAATAGTAACGATCATAATCTTTATGTGAATCGCCCATCTTGCATCCCACATTTCACTCTTAGAATTAAGAACTTTCTTGCTGGCACCTCTCATATTCATACCAAAATTCGTCCTCGGTCTCTTTTAAACATGACACCTTGGAATTTCCAGGTTATTTCTTGTCTTCATCTGTTCAATGGGTTTGACAAATCTAACACAGATGCTTCTATTTTTCAGTCCCTTTACTTATCTCATCGCTCCCATTATAAGGACTACGTCGAGATTTTTACCGACGGATCAAAGACCACTAATAAAGTCGGCTGTGGTGTTGTCATTGGTAACACCACTTTTAGCTATCAACTGCCTAACTCCTTTTCCATTTTCTCTGCAGAGTTTTTAGCTATTGAGGTTGCCCTTAATTTTATTTCATCTCATCCAAATCGTAAATTCATTATCTATACAGACTCAAAGAGTGTTCTTGATTCTCTTTCATCTACCTCTTGTAATTCATCTTTCACTTCAATTTTAAAAACTTACAACGACCTTCAAAAAAAGGGAATTGACATCTTGTTTTGCTGGGTTCCTGGTCATATTGGCATCAAGGGCAATGAAGCAGCAGACAAAGCCGCAAGGCAGGCTTCTATTCTTTTAAACTGTCCTGTACCATACGATGACATGAAGCACACACTTAAAACCTATTTTAAAAATATTTGGCAAAGGGAGTGGAATAGCCAAACCAATAACAAATTGCAAGAAATGAAACCTGAAATTTTAATCTGGCCTACACTCACCCCCAGAAAATGTGATGTCATTATTACTAGACTAAGAATCGGGCATTCAAGACTCACACATAAATACTTATTACTTGGAGAACAACAACCTGATTGTCCGAAACGTCATTTTAGTGCACTAACCATTCGCCATATTCTCACTGACTGCCCTTGCCTTCGTCATCTTTATCGAACACATTTTAATTCATCTTCACCCAATCTGACGAACCTTTTAGGTGTGAACCCTCATCATCGCATGACTAATTTTTTAAAAGAAGCTGGTTTTTATCATGACATTTGATTTTATTGTTTACAATGTTCATCCTATTTTACATCTGTTTTTTATTGTATACACTGTTTTTATTATCTTTTTTCTTATTTTTACTGTGTTTTTTTTAATGACAATCTGGATGGGTGAACCCATCGAGAAGCTGCTTTATATCCTTTTACATTTTTGTGTGGCGCAGCATGTCCAAATATGAACCTTGCGCCAATAAAAATTATTCAACCAACCAACCAACCAACCAAAGCGCCATTCTTCTCAAATGTTGGCGATGAATTTTCTAAGTTAGCTAGACATATGTTGTGTATTATTATATGTTCAATAAGGCGGCTTCCCCTGGTATCCTCGTGTTTTGAGCACCAAAGAGGGGAGTTTGCGTTTAGGTCGCAGCCGCAGATGAAAAGAGCTCGATGGCTAATCTCAAGACAGTGATCGAAGTCAGCGGACGGAGCCATCACTTGTAGTCAGTGTCAAAAGACACAATTTTTCCCAGTAAAAAGCTGAGTGAAGATTAAGTGTGGGGATCTGATAATAATATGTGCTGACTTGTTTTCAGAGGAAAATTTGGCCCATGATGAAGGGAATCCGTACAGAACCCCCCTTAACAAAACAGTAAGCATCCTGAAGCAGCGCGATATCTATGGAGTGAGCCTCCATGTATACTCGGGCCGCCAAATTAGCTGCCCTGCAATTGTTAAGATTGATCTGCAAGAATTTCAAGTTGTCAGCAGAAACTAAGTTATTGTTAGTATTATCCATAATTAATTAATTATAAATTGGCGTGCAGTTAGAGTAATTAGAATTAGGGAGCTATTTACCATATGAACAGTAGTCCCGTCGCTGTAGCTGACGTCTATCATCTCGGTATGCCATTCTATATTAAAATCATATACATATATATTTCGCTTTTATTATTATTTTTTTTTCCCCCTGAAAAAAAAAAAAAAAAAGAAAGAAAGAAAGAAAGAAAAGAAGAAAAAAAAAATTGTTTAGAAACAGGTTGAAATAGTTATTTAAAATTAAAGGAGGATTTTTTGTTTATTGTAATTGTAAATATATTTATGAAATAGAATTTTTCATGCTGCAGAAATTAATTAATTAAAAAAATAAAAGAAAGAATAATATTTAAATACATTATTATGGGTTTCAAAGTAAAGATGTTATTTATTTATTTTGACGTGTTTTTTAATAATTGCTATCTGACATATTTTTCATGAATTTTAATAAAATTCTTGAAATAATGTTATTTCTAATAAACAGTGTAAGCACTATTTCATCCCCTAGTCATTATTGCTTTAAATAATAATAAAAAAAATTGATTATATTAATATTTATAATATGTATCATTTTAAAGTCTGAAAAATAAATAAATGAATAAACTCTAACTGTATTTTCAAAAGAGATTTTTAATTTTTAAAAAGAAAAAAAAAAAAAATTGTATTTACGGAAGTGCATTAAAAAACGATAGATGGCGCCAAAACTCTATTTGCTGTTTTTTCCCATTCCCGGCGCGGAATGATACATGAATATGAATTGCAAATCATTGAGCTATTATAAAATTTATGTTCATGAATGATTAAACATTTTTTCGCTTTAAAAAATTGTAAATTCATCATTATTATGATAAAATGGATCATCTAAAATTACAAAATACTTCCTTATTTAAAATATCATCTAAATTTCGACTAAATATGAAATTTTGAAATCAAAAATATTTTTTTCATAACAGAAGAGAAAATTTGTTTAAGTGAATTTGACTTAGTATATATACAATAAATATTTTAAACATGTAATAAAGTACTTTTGCGTAAAAAAAAAAAAAAAAAATTAAATAATTCATTGGCTGCATTGAAGTCGCTCAATCAACCAGCCCACATACCTCACAAGTGAGAACCGCATAACAGCGTTTTCACCCGAAGAAACACATGTAATTGGCGGAGTAATATAGTTCCATATTTAAAGCGATTTATATAAAAAACAAGAGTTTTCCTGAAAAAAAACGAAAACGTTACTAGATTCAGAAGGATCCTATTAACAACATATATTAATTATATGAAAATCCTTTGAGCCGTTTTAGAGATATTTTTCAGAATTCCAGTCTATTACACCAACCGTTTTCCCATTTTGGCTTAAAATTCAGATTCAGATCTCAAAACATATTGCATGTAGAAATGTAAAATTTTCAGGATAGATTAAGACCGAAGATAGAAGATTATTTTGAAAAGATCAGAACAAAATATAGCATATTTGCTGAGATATTAAATGTCGGCTTTTACAAATGTCTAACTAGCCGTATATATGAGTTCGCAGCGTCCCGTTTGTCCCTCCGCTTGCGTCACTCAAAAAACTGTCGTTTTTCATGTCGAATCTATTTATCTATCTATCTATATATATATATAGATAGATAGATAAATAGATTAACGAAGTGATTGCAATAAGTCGATTTCTAAAGAAATCAACCTAAAAAATATATAAACATTAAAATAATAAATTTCACATAATTATGCTAGTATTGTTTAACCACATTTCCCGCGACCACGGACGTTTCTGCGCAAGTGCTAGCTCGACGAGTTCAGTGCTAAAATAGGGGTGATAATCTTTGCGGCTGGGAGAAAAGGGAACTTTTAAAATTGCATTTGTTTTCGTTTTGCCAAAGTTAAATCTCTTTATTATGATTTATTTCATGTACGTTTAGTTTAGGTGGCTGTGTTTAGTAATCTTATACTTATTATTAAGATTAAATGATTCATTTACTTATTTTTTATAAGAGAAATGAAAATTCAAAATATATTAAAGATCAAAATAAAAATAAAAACAGTGACTACTTTATGATTTTAATAGTTTATTAAATACAGTATATTTCTGAATTATATAATAACATCTGAAACAATTTATATAATAAAAATATTGGGATTATATTAATTCTCTTAAAAAAAAAAAAAAGAAAGAAAGAAAAGAAAAATTATTGAAAAAAAAATTATGAACGACTTTTCTCAGAATACTAAAATATTAGTAAATTATAAAAATAACGATATGAATACTTTTTCATATATAATATCAAGTGCTTAAATATTTCAGAATACAAAAAGTTGATAGAAATCGCATAAAAATAACGATATGAATACTTTTCATGCAAAATATAAAATGTTTAAATTTTTCAGAAAACAAAAAATTGTTAGAAATCGCTTTTAAAGGAAAAGTAGATTTAAAAATGAACCTATAAATTCTGTGAATATTTCAGAAAATTGTCTTTTAAATGTGTATAACTTTCAAACATTAAATAAATAAATAAATAAATAAATTATAGCTTTAAAGAAAAAAAAAATCTAAAATTTACATAAAATTTCATCATTAAAACATAGAAGTATTCCTTGCAATTTAACATGTTAATGAAACCAAGTTAATTTACAAATATATTTAGAATCTATACAGGGTGTTTATAATGTCCCGGACCCATTTTGATGTTTAATAACTCATAAAATAATGAAGATACAAACAAACTTATGGCATTTATTGATGGAATAACTCATATATTTTCTTTTCAGGTTTGAATATCTTTACTTTTGTAAATATCGTCTGCGCGTGTGGTTCATTTCAGATAATTTCATTTTCCAGTCTAAATATCTGTACTTTTCTAAATATCGTCTGCTTATTAATTGCATTTTTCTCTCTTTTGTTTTTGGCAACTATTGCAATGTTATGTTTACTTTTGATGTGTTTGTTCTATGTAGTACTTTTGTATGTGATGTTTTATTCGAGCGGCAGTCGAATAATTACCTAAAAATCAGAATTACAACCGCAATAGCCTCTGTGGATGCCGACATGCTTGCCGCTACCTGGCGTGAAATTGACTATCGACTTGATATTCTCCATGCGACGAAGGGGGCACACGTAGAAGTTCATTGACAAGGGTCATGAAACTTTTGGAGTCTATCTAACCATTTATGTTATTAATTTTAATCTATCTTTATTATTTTATGAGTTATTAAACATCAAAATGGGTCCGGGACTTTATAAACACCCTGTATTTAAACAAAAATCATGTAAAATTGCGGAGAGGGGGGGGGGGGGGTAAAAATTAGTTGATTTGAAAAAAAAATTAACTTTTTAAACAATTTAAATTTTGAATTTTAATTAAAAATTATTTAAATTTATTGTGCTTGCTGTTGTTTTATTTCACATATATAATTTCAAAACTTACACACGCGGTATACAAAAGAGCTTTATATTCAGATCTACCAAATGCTTTTGGTTTTTAAAGCTACGTTTTTTTATGTAAAAAATTTTAATCTTAATTAAATCTTAAAAATCTGCTTTAAAAATGTATAAAAAATTCATATAATCAAAAATTAAAAAATAGTAAGAAATAAGTAAAGTAACACAAAAAAGTTAAACTATCAATAGTCTTCATTGGTTTCGGGAGCAGTTTCTGTGTCACTGTCACTCTCTAGTGCAATGCATAGAGGCTCACAAATTTCGTCAAAAATTGTATCTTTTTGACGGTAATTATTTTCTAAATTTTCGGCATGTTCGCAATATGTTTTCCAGTTTCCTATGGATACACTGTTAATAGCATCATTGGTGAATTTAAAAAGTTTATCCATATTTAAATCGCTGGAGGGATTTCTATTCCGAAAATACCTTTTTAATTCACACCACACATATTCAATCGCATTAATGTCGCAATGATATGGTGGAAGGCGCAATGCGGTGAATCCATTTTCAGCTAAAATGGAATCAAACCGACAGGATTTTTCTTTGGGCGCGTGCGTGTTCGCAAGCTCTAAAAGTTCAATTTTTAAGTAGTCTGGAGAATACGGAATAGAATTTTTATTGAGCCAATCTAGTATAGATTTCTTCGTACTGTTTGCATTCGGCGCTTTGTTTATTTGCACTGAATGGTAAGGTGCGTTGTCTATAATTACTACAGCATTTTTGGGTAAATTGGGAATTATTTTTTTGGCAGTCCATTTTTCAAAAAAAAATGCGCATTCATTTGACCATGATAATCACCTGTCGTCGTATTCGCTTTGTAAATTAAGGTTGTGTTGGGCAAAAATCCCATCTCCCCTCCTGCACAAAGAACAATAATGCGCCTCGAAGCATTTCCTGTTTCAAAAATACCGTCCGTTTCACTGGATTGCCAGCATTTCTTGAAAGTTAAATTTGAATCAACCCATGTTTCGTCAATATAGACGATAGGTCTCTCTTCCTCTCGAAACTTTTTTATTTTTCTAGCCATTATAATCTTGAAATTACGGGAAACTAAATGCTCGCCGAAAAGAAAAATAAAAGCGATAAGCGAACGCAAATTGACAACTTGTTTATTCTTCCCATCCTGTCGGTGAACTTAACACCCCTTGAAGAGTTTAGAACAGTCCACTCTGCTAGGCGTACGACACGTGATATTATAATAACAGAGGGGAAAGTAAATAAAACATTCTTACCTTATAAATGCTTTATCTTCATAAAATTCTGCAAAACACATTGACAATTTTTAAAATTGCTGCCTTATCTAAAAGTAGACCATGCAGGGAACTGCAATACACAATAATTTAATACAATAAATAGAGTAACAGTGGGGAAGTAACAGAGTGGAAAAAATCCTGGGACAACATTAAATTGTTTCATTTTTACTAGAAAACAATTTTAAAAATATATATTAGATAAGCTATGCTGTATATTGAAATAAAACAATTGTCACAACTAGATAAATTATCATTCTTGTCAATTAACCCCTTCCGCTCCAGACTAGCTGTAGTGTAAATGTCTGAAATTCCAGATTATAATTTTGAAATAGTATCGTATACTTTCTTTGGACGTATGCACGTACGTCCATGGTATTAATGGCCATTAACACTAGGACGTACGCACGTACGTCCCTGGAGTGGAAGGGGTTAACTGTGAGTTTAATTGCAATTGACAGAGAGGGAAAGAAAGCTGGGACATGGCAATTTAGCTGTATCTGACATATTAAAAACTGATATTATTTTGAATTACTGATTATTTTATATCTATATGTACTTTAAACATACTGTAAATTAATTTGAATACTTAAAAAGGTTATATGAAACATTATTTTAGTAATTAAAATTTCTTAAAGTCATGGCACATAGAATGTACAAGTTTTTTGAAAATGACCCATTTGTGTTATCGGCACAAAAACATACCACTTTATCCAATTATGAGTATTTGGTTAATATTGAAATTATGTAATCAGATAATACTTCAGCAGTTTCATTTCGAAGATTGTCTATTTCTAATATTTTTACTTTAATTCCATCATTAGGATTCATATATCTTATGTCATCGTGATTAGAACAATCTTCATAGATAGAAACAAGTGATGCTTCATCCAGTTCTTTTATTAATTGTTCCTCCTCATATTTTGCAAACGCATTTTCTACAATTGCTTGACATTTCGTCTTTGCACAGGAAAATTTCGGGTTATACACTGTTTTTAGCACTTTTGACAGGCAGTCCATGGACCTTAAACTGTAATGATGCTGAACAGCATAAAATGATATAGTACCTTCAGCAGCTGCTATTTCAGCCTCATTTTTCACTAAGCTAGAGTAAATAAAATCGTCCAAATACTTGCTGCTGCTCGCTTTCAAAAGCGAATTTTTGTGCTTTTCTGTATTCACATGATTTTCGATACTTGATTTAATCCCACCGGCAATGGAAAATGTGGTATTGCATACTGTGCATGCGACATCCGACTCACCACCGCGATCACTAGCTTTCCTAATAAATTATATTTCTGAGACAAAGCGTCGGAAAATTTACATTTCCGTATGACGCCTCTTTCCATATTAAATATAAAACAATTAGTACTATGAAAAAAAACTTGAAAATTAGAAACACTCGCGAGGAAAATACATAACAACAACGAATTCACGTGCATCTAACATTTATTTCCTCGTGTTGCATGATTCAATGGACTCTTCCCAGTTTGCTCAGTCATGTGATAGAGGAAAACGAATAATCGAATTCTGAGAATCGAATTCAATTAAATATTGTTCTTAAGAACAAAAATGTTACTATTTAATATAAAATAAAATAAAAGTAATATTGTGCATTTGTAAACAGTAGAATAGTTGTATTTGTAAATTTAAGAATTTTTTAAAAACACTTTGTGTTTATTTATTTTCAACTGTAAGAATCGATTTTTGTATGTTCCAGTGTAACTGTTACATTAACTGATCTAGCAATAAATAATAGCTTGTTCTTGTGGAATGTTTATGGATTATAATTTGAAATTTTAAAATGTTTTCATTTAATTTAATTGCATAATGGTATTACAACAAGTTAATTAACTTAGTTACTGGTCTAAATGGTTGGTTGGTTGGTTGGTTGGTTGTTGTTTAATGGCGCAAGGTCCGCAATGGGACATACTGCGCCAAACAAAAGGATAAAAAATAAGGATGCTTCTGGATGGGTTTTACCCATCCAGATGGTCAGTAAAAAACACATTGAAAATTAAGACAATAGGTAAAATAATAAAACACAAGACAAAGATTGAAATAATAGAAAGCAGAGCAATAAGTGTATAAAATAAAATGATGTAAAAAGTTATGAACAGTGTAAAATATAAAAAACCGAAGTAAAAGGAGATGAACAGTGTAAAATATAAAATCAAATGTCATGATAAAAACCAGCTTCTTTTAAAAAATTAGTCATGCGATGATGAGGGTTCACACCTAAAAGGTTCGTCAGATTGGGTGAAGATGAATTAAAATGTGTTCGATAAAGATGACGAAGGCAAGGGCAGTCTGTGAGGACATGACGAATGGTTAAAGCACTGAAATGACACTTTGGACACTCGGGTTGTTGTTCTCTAAGTAATAAGTATTTATGTGTGAGTCTGGAATGCCCAATTCGTAGTCGAGTAATAATAACATCGTATTTTCTAGGTGAAATTGTAGGCCAGACTGAAATTTGAGACTTTATTTCTCGCAATTTATTACTATTTTTGTTATTCCACTCCCTTTGCCACATATTTTTAAGATAGCTTTTAAGTGTGTGCTTAACGTCTTCATAAGGAACAGGACAGTTTAAAAGTATGGAAGCCTGCCTTGCGGCTTTGTCTGCTGCTTCATTGCCTTTTATGCCTACGTGGCCAGGAACCCAGCAAAACAAAATATCAAATCCCTTTTTCAAAAGGTCGTTGTAAGTTTTTAAAATAGAAATGAAACTCAGGTTACAAGAGCTAGAAGAGAGAGAATCAAGAACACTCTTTGAGTCTGTATATATAATGAATTTCCTACTGTGATGAGATGAAATGATGTTAAGGGCAACCTCAACAGCAAAGAACTCTGCAGAGAAGATGGAAAAAGAATTAGGGAGTTGATAGCTAAACGTTGTATTACCAATGATAATACCACAACCGACTTTATTAGTTGTTTTGGAGCCATCAGTAAAAATTTCAATATAGTCTTTGTAGGCAGAGCGATGAGATGAGAAAAGTGCTTGAAAAATGGAAGCATCTGTGTTAGATTTGTCAAATCCCTTAAATGGATGAAGACAAGAAATAACTTGGAAATTCCAAGGCGTCATGATTAAAAAAGAACGGGGACGAACTTTGGTATGAATATGAGAAGTGCCCACAAGAAAGTTCTTATTTCTAAGAGAAAAATGAGGGATGCAAGATGGCCGATTCACATAAAGATTATGATCGTTGTTATTTAAATGTGAGTGAAGTGGATGATTAGGATGTGAAAGGATGCGATAGTACAATTCATGTGAAAGTCTTTGTCTTATATCAGTGAGAGAAGGCTCCACACAGTCAGCATATAAACTAAAAACAGGACTGGTCCGGAATGCTCCTGAGCAAATTCTAAGTGCACTGTGGTGTGTTGTGTCCAGTTTTTTGAGGTAAGAATGAGCTGCTGATCCATAAACCTGGCAAGCATAATCTAGTTTGGAGCGAATAGTAGCACGATATATTTTGAGTAGCGATGGACGGTCTGCTCCCCAAGAAGTATTAGAAAGGACTTTTAAAATATTTAGTGCTTTATCACATTTAGTTCTTAAATATGAAATATGTGGAATAAAAGTCAATTTTCTGTCAAATATAACACCCAGAAATCGAGCAATGTCAACAACTGAAATTGGCCTGTTATTCATCAAAATCTGAGGATCTGGATGAAGACCTCGTTTACGACAAAAATGCACACATTGTGTTTTGTCAGTTGAGAATTTAAAACCATTTTTATTTGTCCATTTAATGATATTGTTTATAGCAAGTTGTAATTGGCGTTCTATGAAGCGCATGTCATTTCCCTGGCAAGAAATTTGCAGGTCGTCAACATATAAGCTTCCATGTACACTTGGTGGCAACTGTTTTAAAATATCATTTATTTTTAAAGAAAAAAGTGTAACGCTCAAAACACTGCCTTGAGGCACACCTTCCTCCTGAAAATAATAATCTGAATAAACTGATCCTATACGAATTTGAAAGCGTCTGACTCTTAAAAAGTTTTGAATGAAAATGGGGAGATTTCCTCTAAAGTCCAAATTAAAAAGATCTTTTAAAATACCATAGCGCCATGTCCTGTCATAAGCTTTTTCTATATCGAAAAAAATTGAAACCAAATGGTTACGTCTCACATTAGCTTTTCGAATATTAGTCTCCAGTAATAAGATATTGTCAACCGTTGAGCGGCCCCGTCGAAAACCACTTTGCCATGGAGAAATCAAGTTATTTTTTTCTAAAATGAAAACAAGCCTAGTATTTACCATCTTTTCTAGCAGCTTACATAGACAGCTTGTGAGGGCAATGGGTCTATAATTTTTGGGATCAGTAGCATCTTTACCTGGCTTAGGAAAAGGAATAACAATAGCATCGTGCCAAGCAACAGGGAAAATATTTTCAGTCCAGATCCTATTGTAAAGATGAAGGAGATTATTGAGAGACTGTTTTGATAAATGTTTAATCATAATATAGGTAACACCATCAGGTCCGGGAGCAGAGTTATGGCAATGTTTCAAACTATTTTTTAATTCATTATCTGTAAAAGGTCTATTATAGTCTGGTGAAGAGCGGGAGTGAAAATTGATTGATGATCGTTCAGAATTATGTTTATGAGACAAAAAAGGTTCGGAATATGAATTAGAACTGGAGATGTGAGATAAGGTTTTACCAATGGTGTCTGCAATATTTTTAGTAGAAGTTATAGTTTGGCCATTATCATTTAAAAACGAAATACTTTGATTAGAATATATTCCCATTGCTTTCTTGACACGATGCCAAAGCTGTTTACTGCTTACATTAGAGGTAATGCTGGACACATATTTAATCCAGGAATTTTTTTGGGAGATTCTGCGGATTCTTCGTGCGGCTGCCCTTGCTTTTTTGAATGCGATATAATTAGCAGTAGTCGGGTACCTCCTAAAAATTCCCCAAGCTTTTTGTTGCTGTCTTTTTGCATTATTGCATTCATCATTCCACCATGGCTTTGAATGTTTACTCAGACGTCCAGAGGATTTTGGAATAGCAATATCAGCTGCATTCATAATACAGTTTGTGACATCACTGATTGCTCTGTTGATATCACCCTCGATCATTTCATATGTGATAGTTGCATTTATAGTGAAAGTAGCCCAGTTGGCCTTGTCATAAATATAATGTGGATTTATAGGATGATGATCATTAAAAGTGTAAAAAGATAAAAATAGAGGAAAATGGTCGCTATTATGAAGGTCGTTACTCACAAAGAAATTAAAATAAGGATACAAAGTCGGAGAGCAGATGGCCAAGTCTATAGCATGAAAAGTTCTGGAAGGTTCATGAAAATATGTGTTGTCACCGTTATTTAAAATACATAAATTATTATCAGTGATTAGGTCTTCAATAATTTGTCCTCGAGGATTAATATCAGGACTACCCCAAAGTTGGTTGTGTCCATTAAAATCACCAAGAATTAAAAAAGGAGTCGGTAACTGCAAAATAAGCCTATTGAGGTCACATTGTCGAACAGTCATATTTGGTGGTAAGTAAACGGTGCAGATGGTGATAAGCATGTGTATATGGATCTGAACAGCAATAGCCTGGATGTCTGTATTTAAAATGATATTAGAATGTGGAACATTATTTGAAATTAAAAGAGCTACACCACCTGTAGCTCTGTCAGAATGTGTAAAATCTTTTCTGAAACACCGGTAGCCACGGATTTTAACATTGTCATGTTGTCTTAGGTGTGTTTCTTGGAAGGCAAAGCAAATAGGTCGATGATCAGAGATAATATCTCTGATTTCATCTCGTTTATTAATAAAACCTCGGCAATTCCATGAAATGAAATTGGTCATACTTTTTTTTTTTTTCTTAGATTATAACATCCACATCATTGTCCTCTGATGCAGTGGACATACCGTCCTCCCCATCAGAAGGATGGAGGCAGATCATATCATCTTGTTTTGGAAGATTTCCTTTATTATTTTTATTTGTAGTGGGAGTGGGCAATTTTGTTAGCTTCTTTTTCTTGATGATATTGAGACGAGAGGGTGAATTAGAGTGCTTTAGAGATGTAGAGTTAAGACTTTTTTCAGACAATAAGGTTTTAGCAGTTTGTGGAATTTTCTTTAAATTTCTTGATTTTGATGAAGAGGACTGTGAAGAGTTAGAAGACTGATTTGGTTTGGATTGTAAGATTTGGGAATTGTTTACTGTAGTTTCGAGTGGGGAGCTAGTATTGGGTATTTTTGTAGAATTACGTGAAACAGTTTCAACTGGTGGGCTGGTATTGATTAGAGAGTCAGTTTGTGTAGCTATTGTTTTACAAGTTTTTTTGGTGGAAGCAACAGCAGCATATGATTTACCAACGATGGGTGTTCTTGATTCTACTATTTTTCTGGCTTCTGGGTATGATATATTTTGTTTTGTTTTAATGGTTTGAATCTCTTTTTCTATTTTCCATTTTTCACAAGACTTAGCATATGATGGGTGATCTTTTTTACAATTAACACAACACACAGTGGCTTCACAATTTTGACTATCATGGCCAATGGCACTGCAGCGGGCACATGTCTGCTTTCCACGGCAGGAAGTTTTAGAATGGCCAAAACGTTGGCAGTTGAAGCAGCGTAACGGATTTGGTATGTATTGTCTGACGGGGCATTCAAGGTATCCAGCTTTTATTGATGTTGGAAGTTTTGGGGAATTTATTGTTAAGATTATGTGTTTAGTTGGAATTGGTTTATTGTCGCGAAATATAGATATACGTTTTACTCCGATAACTTTTTGTTCTTTGAGGTTTTCAAGAATTTCGGCTTCTGGTATAAACTGGAGGTCAGATTCAGAAATGACACCACGGCAAGTATTTAGAGTTCTATGGACATCAACAGTGACAGGAATGTTTGCAAATTGAGTACACTTTTTTAAACTGTTAGCTTGCTTGTTATTTTCGACTTCTATTAATAATTCCCCTGATCTAAGTTTTTTCACTGATTTTGGATTACCCATTATAGATTGCAGTGCCTTTTGTATTAAGAAGGGAGATGTTTTTGAGAAATCTCCTTCTTTCTTCTTTACTATAAAAAATCTAGCTTCGCAATTTATAAACACATTACTCTCATTAAGCGTGGAAGAAAACTCTTCCATTCTTTCAGCCCAAGATTTCTCATTTGAATTTTTAATAGCTTGGCCCGAGCCAGACGCATTATTCGTATTTCCTTTGTTTGTCGCCATAATTAAATTAAATAAAAAGGTTCGAGGGTTTCCTTAGTCCCACAAGTCAGCCCATTTCTTGAACGGACGGAAAGCAAAGGGTTTTCAGAATCGCTCCCTGGGACACCCATAACCACTCACCAGCTACCAGACCGTCGACCCAGATTGGGAATCACATGTGGTAGTCGTGTTAGTCCGGTGTTTCTCGTTCGAGTAGTCACCGTTGTCTCACCTTCACCAAGGGCACCAGTCTCCCAGTGTGCTCCCAAGGCTAGACTACCGTGAGACCCTCACCAAATCGCCAACCCAATAACCAGCGCCACATCTACACCGGTCACAGCTTGGTTAATGTTTTAGAAGTTAAGTAATATTAGTATAAACAACAAGAACAAGACCAAAAAATAAAGGTGAGTGAAAATAAACAGGGTAAGTAGAAACCAAAAAGGTGAGTATAACAAGGTAAGTAGTTTCATTATTTTGTAAGTTTTTCAAATTTTAAATTTTTTTTTTACAATTTTTTTTTTTTTTTCAAGAACAATGAACAAGTACCAAAACCTTATTGGCATTAAAAACCAAAAAAACAAACAAGGGCGAAAAAGCAAGAAAAATGCCAAAAACTTAGAAAAAAAAAAAAAAAAAAAAAAAAAAAAAAAAATGAAGAAGAGATAAAAAGATCACTCGGGCCCGGGGTGCGTGACTCCCCCTGAATACCTGAAGAAGGTACCCCCCTGGGGGACTGGTCTAAATGGATTTACGCAGTACGATATTGCACTGTCACTGATTTAAGTACGAAAAATCAGAGTATTTAACATGTTCTTCATCAACATCAATAACAAATATAAACTAAATGATGATTGTAAATGTATACAGCAAACAAAAGATGATGAATAATGATATAAAATGGATTAAAAATGATGATGTATAAAAAAAATAACACAGATTAAATACGATTGAGCAAAAATAAGAATAGAAAATATGTTATTTCAGCAATCGCTATAGATAAACAAGACTTCGTCTGCTATTTGTTTTTCCTCTATCATGTGACCTCTGACGTCAGGTGGGAAGACCCCATTCAAATAATGAATGAATCAATGAATCGTGGGTTTTTTACGTTGTGTTGAGTTGTAGAATCAGTATTGAAAACTAATAAGGTCAGCAGTATCTCTAATGTTGAAATTTTAAGTAAAGAAGGAAATTGCTGGAAAATGAGGGCAAATGAGAACAAATGTCCAAAAATGAAGACAAATGAGGATATGAGAACTTTTAAGAACAACTGAGGACAACACTTGAAAAATGAGGACTGTCCTCAGAAAATGGGACGGCTAGTCACCCTAGGTGAAACTGCTACCGTTTTGAAGAGTTGAGTTGTTTTACTTCGAATATTTAGACGGTATGGCAACACGATTCGCTTAGACAATTAACTAAACTATTATTGGCAACAGCGGGATACCTTACTTGCTTTGTTTATTTCAGTGAATGTACAATCTCTTTGGCTTGTGCGTTTGCTTAAATGTGTTATATTTTTGTGTTTTTTGAAAACTGTTTTCTTGATGGATGAAGATGATTCTCCGAAAGATTCTAGGGTAAGTTTCTACTATTTTCTTTTGAATGTGATTATTTTTTTTAATTTTTTAAGAATCTTTATATTTATACTTGCATGCTTTTTATGTTTAAAAAGTAATTTCATATATTTTTTGTAGGAATATTTAATTTATTTATTTTTAAAATTTGTAGTTTATAATAATAATAACTTTTGACTTTTGCTAATATCTTTTATTCATTCAAATTATCAGCAATTGATATTTGTTTTACATTCTTTTCTTTATTTTATTTGTAGGTTCTCTTTTACGATTCTGATATACCGATGTTGGATTCTGATGATGAGGTATGGTATTTTTCTCTATTATTTTTACTAAAAAAAATAGCATAGGATAAAAAGTATCTTTATGTTAGTGATTTTATTATTATTTTTTTTCTAATTGCAGTGTCTTACTGAAACTTCACAAATCTTTATTGAAAATTCGATTGCGGGCGCAGAAATTTTTTTCTGTGATTCGGAAGACGAAGTAAGATATTAATTTATATTATCCCCTACCCTCTATTATTGTTATTATTTATGTGTTTTAGTAAATAAAGTTTGATTTTTTTTTTATAGTTAAACACGGTGAGAAAAAAGTTTCAAGAAAATCCGTTACCCATGAGTGATCAGATTGGTGAAGGTTTTGAAGTACGCATGTTTTTATTTATAATAAATTCTTTGCATGTTATTGTAAGTTTATTTCTTATTTTTTATTAATAGCAATATCATTTCTAGAATCAACCTGGGCCATCTTTCGTTGAACCGATTAATATTGAGGAAACTTCCTTTGTGAATAATGATGTAAGTACTATTATTATTATTTTAACGTGAACTTTAAATAATTGAGTTTTTACTTTACTTAAAGTTATTATTTAATAATTTATATATATATATTTAAATTTATTTATTTTTAAGCTTATGAATGCTATCATACTTGAGGAGAGATTTAGAAGAAGAAATCAGAGATATGACGCAAAAGAAATTTCTTTCAGAGCTAAAATTAATATGGATTTTATGCCCGAAATTTTGAGAGTAAGGCCTGTTATTGCAGCTGTAGAAGCCGTGCGAAATTTCTTTGAAAATTTAATATGACGCTGCACTTTAAACTTAATGCCACACGACCTGATAAGATTTTGTATTGACACTGATGTTCTAGATACAAGGTCTGTCCCAAAAGTGATGCGCCCCATTTTCTTCTGCTGCGACTGTCCGTTGTACAGGATTGCCGCTTGCACGGAAGAGAGGGTGGAGTCTTGGGAACAAAGCGCCACCAGCGCCAGTCGGCTCCGAGCTCCTGCAGAGTCACAGTGCCTGTTTTAATGAACCCTTGTGTAAGAGCTCGGTCGAAACCAAGATGGAAAAAACTCTCCAGCAGAATTGTTGCAGTGTTGTGAGGACGATCCGATATTTTTTGGGCAATGTGGTAAGTGGTAAAGACTCTTGTATCTTCTTGTACGACCCAGAAACAAAAAAAAAAGTGCGCAGAATGGCACACGACGCCATCCCCACGCCCAAAAAAGGCAAGAATGAGCAAATCACAGGTCAAAGCGATGCTCGTTGTTTTTTTCGATTCCAATGGAAGGTTCCATTTTGAATTTGTTCCACCTGGCCAACCAGTCAACGCCAAATTCTACGTCGAAGTACTGAAAAGGCTAAAGGAACGGGTCAGGCGCGAGATAAAAAATTCCTGGAAGCTGCACCATGACAATACTCCCAGCCACACCGTCTTTATGACGACCTTACAGTCCCCGTTTGTCCCCGCCCGACTTCAAAAGACATCATTTGGGGACTCTGGAGAACCTCAAGGCGGCTACGACGAGGTTACTAAAGGACATTCCTTTGACAGACTTCCAGGATGCATATAAAGCATTTAAATCGCATTGGAACAAGTGTGTTGAAGCAGAAGGGATGTATTTCGAAGAATATTGAGTAACTGTACGAATCGGTTCAATACATTTCCTAAAATAAAAATGGGCGCATTACTTTTGGGACAGACCTTGTATACCCATTTCAACTTGTCTCATTAGAGTTAGTGGCATGGCAGTTGAAACAATACTCTCAAGAATTCTTAAAGATGTGCAAAGCAAAACTTCATTGCGTTTAGATGAATTCTTAAAAATTGACGTTGTCACTGTTAAGTTGCCAAAAGGCGCAGGAAAATTAAAAAAAAAAAAAAAAAAAAAAAAGCAGAGTCACAAATATAAGTATTGATCGTCTGAAAAAGACATTTGTGATTACAGTGCCACTAAACGATGGTTCCCCTTTATGTTGTGCGAAAGCAATAATATATGGCTTAGCAGTATTGAATGGAAATAAGACAGAGATTGAATCTTTCAGAAAAAGAAATCGCCCTGCTTTGAGGAAAAAGGCTGAATAGCTGCACAAGGATGTTAATCTTGCCCAGCACCGTGCGACTTAGAACGAATTGCCTTATTTGAAAGAAAATTGGATATTCATATTTGTGTTATATCCGCTGACAGTTTCAATAGGGTATGTATAATTAAATCTTTTATATTTTAATGATTTTTAATTAATTGATGTTGATTTTTAACTTATTTATTTATTCATTTATCCCCTGAATTGCTTTCGGAAATGCTCTTTTTTTTTTTTTTTTCCAAGCATTTGTATAAAAACTGAGTAACGTTAATGCTAAATTAAGTAATAATTATTTAAAATAAAATTATATTATCTTCAATTAGAATTTATTTGCTTCGTATTTATAAATTAATAATATTAGTCAAAAAGTATAATTTATCAATTACTATTTCATGTTTAGTTATAATTTTTATTTATTTATTTTTTAAATTAGGTAATTTACATGGGGATGACTAAATCCAAACGGATTAATCTTTCGCTGCATAATAATCATTATGATATAATTAAATCTTTGACTGGATTTTATGACTCAAATTTCAACTGCCTTCCCTGTAACGTGCCATACCAAAATGAAACTTCACATATGTGCAGTAGTCGATGTTATATTTGTCTTAAAGAGGAATGTATTTTAACCGAAAAAATACGGTGCAATGATTGCGATCGTCTGTGCCGATCTTCTGATTGCTTCGAAAGGCACAAATCCATCTCAGGGAATAAGGAGCTATCTATATGTGATAAAGTAATTTTTAATATATTTTCATTTATTTTTTTTTTTATTTAGTTACTTTTTTGTTGAAAAGTTTCGTTACAATTTTTATTTTGTATGTTTAGTATTTTTTATTTATTTATTTGTATAGATATATCAATGTCGCAAGTGCTGCGGAATCATTAAGAGGAAGGTAGGTTGGTTGGTTGAATGGCTTTTTTTGGCGCAAGGTCCAAAGTAGGACATGCTGCGCCAAACAAATATGTAAAAGAAAATGAAGCCTCTGGATGGGTTTACCCATCCAGAAAGTCATTAAAAAACACAGAAAAAGAAAGTAAAACTACATATAAGATAAAATCAAAAATAATAAAAACAGTATACAATAAAAACAGATGTAAAATAGGATGAACATTGTAAACAATAAAATCAGATGTCAAAGTAAAAGCCAGCCTCCTTTAAAAAAATTTGTCAACTGATGATGAGGATTTGCACCTAAAAGGCTTGTCAGATTGGGTGAAGATGAATTAAAATAATGCCTATACAGATGACGAAGACAAGGACAGTCAGTGAGCAGATGGCGAATGGTAAGCACACAGAAATGACATTTCGGACAGTCAGGTTCCGGTTGTCCAAGTAGTAAGTATTTATGTGTGATCCTTGAATGCCCAATTCTTAAACGAGTAATTATGACATCATGTTTTCTAGGATTAAGTGTAGGCCAGACTGCAATTTGAGGTTTTATTTCAAGTAATTTATTATTTTGTTGATTATTCCACTCCATTTGCCGATTATTTCTGAAAGTGCTTTTTAGTGTGTGCTTAATGTCATCATAAGGTATAGGACAGTTTAAAAGAATAGAAGCCTGCCTTGCGGCTTTGTCTGCTGCTTCATTGCCTTTGATGCCAACATGGCCTGGAACCCAACAAAACAAGATATGAAATTCCTTCTTCAGAAGGTCGTTATATGTTTTTAAAACAGAGATAAAAGAAAGATTGCAAGAGCTAGAAGAAAGAGAGTCAAGAACACCCTTTGAGTGCGTATAGATAATGAATTTTTTGCTGCAGTGAGATGAAATAATATTTAGAGCTACTTCAACTGCAAAAAACTCTGCAGAAAAAATGGAAAAAGTACTAGAGAGTTGATAGCTATAAATGGCGTCACCCGTGACAACACCACAGCCAACTTTATTACTTGTCTTGGAGCCGTCAGTAAAAATCTCAACATAATCCTTATATTCAGAGCGATGAGATTAGAAAAGTGCTTGAAAAATGGAAGCATCTGTGTTAGATTTGTCAAAACCACTAAATGGATGAATACAGGAAATAGCTTGGGAATTCCAATGTGTCATGTTTAAAAAGAGACCGGGGCCGAACTTTCGTATGAATATGAGAGGTGCCTGCAAGAAAGTTCTTAATTCTAAGAGCAAAATGAGGGATGCAAGATGATCGATTCACATAAAGGTTATGATCGTTGCTATTAAAATGTGAATGAAGCGGATGATTGGGATGTGAAAGAATGCGATAGTACAATTCAAGTGAAAGTCTTTGTCTAATATTAGTGAGAGAAGGCTCCACACAGTCAGCATATAAACTAAAAACAGGACTAGTGCGGAATGCTCCTGAGCAAATTCTAAGTGCACTGTGGTGTGGTGTGTCAAGTTTTTTAAGGTAAGAGTGAGGTGATGATCCATAAACCTGGCAAGCATAGTGAAGTTTGGAGCGAACAGTAGCCCGATATATTTTTAGTAACGATGGACGGTCTGCTCCCCAAGAAGTGTTAGATAGGACTTTTAAAATGTTTAGTGCTTTATCACATTTAATTCTTAAATATGAAATATGAGGAATAAAAGTTAATTTTCTGTCAAAAATAACACCCAGAAAGCGAGCAGTGTCAACAACGGAAATTGGCCTGTTATTAATCAGAATCTCAGGATCAGGATGAAGACCTCGTTTATGACAAAAATGCACACATTGTGTTTTGTCAGTGGAAAATTTAAAACCATTTTTATTTGTCCATTTAGTGATATTTTTTTATAGCAAGTTGCAGTTGGCGTTCTATGAAGCGCATGTCATTTCCCAGGCAAGAAATTTGCAGGTCGTCAACATATAAAGTTCCATAGAAACTCTAAGGCAGTTGTTTTAGAATATCGTTAATTTTTAAAGAAAAAAGAGTAACACTCAAGACACTGCCTCATAAAGAGAAAGGACTGTCCCAAAGAAAATCAAGTGTGTAATTTTCACCACTGACCTTCTTGCAAGAAACTGGTGAAAACTGATCATTGTTGTTTCTTAAACAGAATTGCCCCCAAAATCTCCCAATTCAAAATTTATATTTTTTGATTTAGAGAAGGATCAAAGTACTAGAGAACATTTTGTAAATTTTGCGGTGTGTCAAAAAGATGATGGTACCGAAAATGTTTTTTCTCGATATTCGACCCTGCACGATCTCTGTTCTTTTTTGTTTAGGCCCGAGCATAAAAATCACACTGTTATAGCACACAACATTCAAGGCTTTGACGGGCAGTTTATTTTAGGTCGGTTATTACAACAGGGTATAAAACCTGTTGTAATTCCTAGCGGCTCAAAAATTTTGAGTATCAAACTACCTGGTGTCTTTGGTATGAAAGAGCTCTGCAAGGGATATTTTCCTCATTTATTCAATAGGCCTGAAAATCAAGAATTCGGGGGAGCTTTATCCGATTTGTCCTATTTTGTAATTATCGAATAAAATGACATCCTGAGAATGTACTGTGAAAAAAATGTGTTTTTAGGAATATTATTGTTGCTTATTGCTCGTATCTTGACCGAATTAGCTTCAGATCAAGATTTCTTAAAATCATTAGGGTAGCGATAAGGACGCCAAGCGGAAATGCTGTCCTCTTCGGAGACAAAAAAATGGCGGTGATGCGCCGGCCTATTATTTTATTTAGGGGCTCTAGTTTGAACTAGTACCAAGGTGCTGCTTTACAAAAAGGATTGGATTGACAGGTGGATTGTTTCGATCTCTTTTTCGAGCAGCGGTACCCCTTTTTAAATCGAGTGCGAAAGCTGTCGGGAAACAATTGTTTCATACGGGTGTGGATATGCTGAATGACCTGTCACATGGTGAAGATATAAAAAATGCTGCCAAACGTCGGTTGAAAGAAGCTGGAAAAAATTTAACTGACAAAGCTGCTACAAAATAGAAAACAATGATTGGTTCAGGACAACGGTATAAAAAGAGAAAGCGATCGAACAAAACTATCATTTGTCCCAAAGTGAAGAGAGCGAAGACGCACGATATTTTTGCTTAATCATGTCGGGTCTCATTCATAAAGATTCCCCTGCCTGTGTCAAATCCGAATTGGACTTGTTTTTGATTCCCCCTACACAGACGGCTATTGAAAAAGGACATTTTGTCGAATTTCATCCTCTAGCGAATATTCGCGATGGGGGGACCTGTGGAATTTAAGATCACGGGTAATGGTGAAGAATACATAGATTTATCCTCCTCGCATATGTACATAAAAGTGAAAATTGTGAATGCTGACGGATCTGCTCTAGCTGAAAAAGAACCTGTTGCACCTGTTAATTTATTTTTTCATGCATTGTTTTCCCAAATCGATGTGAGTTTGAACGAAAGATTAATATCCTCTTCGAGTAACACTTATCCATACCGTGCCTACATCGAAACTCTGTTGAATTTCGGTGAAGATGCTAAAAAAAGTTTGCTAACCTGTGAATGTTTTTACAAAGACGAGAATTTAACCGTATCTGACCCCTCATAAGCTGCTCCTCAAAACCCTGGATTGTTAAAAAGATATGAACTCACCAAGAAGAGTAAAATTTTAGATATGATCGGACCTTTACACTGTGACATTTTTCAACAGAATCGACTTTTACTGAATATGGTAGATTTGAAAATTAAAATCCCAACAAACACACGAGAGTCGGGCCTATTACGGAAGGCGTACGGCATGCCGAACAGTGATTATGGCCCACATACCACCTTCAGTATTGGTTCCATAAAGTTTCTGTCCTCTCCGCCGCAACGTCGCCAAATGGCATCGGCCCATATTTGGATCAGTATCGGCGAAATATATCTTATCGGCGTAACGATAGTCTATGTGTTTAAAACATTTAGTAAGGTTTTTGGCCCACAAGCGTATTTCCGATCACAAAATAGTCATCGGTTTGCCGACACTGTTACGATTCCGGACCGATTTCATTTACGGTCCAGCATCGGCATGCCGTAATTGCCGATGCTGGACCGTACAGCTACCGACAATTCTGTGTTTGTTGGGATGATTCGAAGCACTCCTCAGTTTTGTTTAATGGCAAAGCAAGTGGCTCGACAGGAAAAGAAATATAACGTCGTGTTAGAACATGCCTCACTATTTATTCGCAAAGTGAAAGTGAATCGCGGAGTTATATTAGGACATGCTAAAGCTTTGGAAAAAAATTCTGCAAAATATCCCATTGATCGAGTTTTATGCAAGACTTATACAATACCTGCTGGAAGTATGTCTTTTATGCAAGATAATGTACTTTTAGGTACTATGCCAAAACGTGTTATAATTGGATTGTTAGATAATACTGCTATGAGTGGTAAATATGACTTAAACCCTTTTTACTTTCATCACATCAATGTTAACTTTTTAAGTGTGTATATGGACGGTCAACCTTTTCCTAGCAAACTTTTGGAATTGAATTTTTAAGATGAAAACTATACAAGAACTTATCATCGATTATTTTCTGGTGTCAGTCGTGATGTTGAAAATTATATTTCACGAGGAGATTTCGTGGATGGTCATACCTTGTATGCTTTTGATCTAAGTCTTTGTGTGATGGTCCCCATCTCAACTTAAAACAACAAGGAAATTTAAGAATTGAGATAAAATTTGCTATGGCGTTACAATCCACCATCTCCGTTTTTGTGTATGCAGAACTTGAAAACATTATCGAAATCACAAAGTCCTGACACGTTTTATGTGACTTTGCCAATTAATGAAATTGGACTCTTTACAAATCAAGAATATTTTATCCAGTGATACAATCACGAAAAAATATGTTTTGGATGTTTTTCCCAAGTAATCATTTACCCGAGGTGGTTGTACGTTATCCTGCTTGCTTCGTATGTAACACGGACGATTCGTCTGAACCCGGAACCCACTGGTTAGCCTTCTTCATGCAATCTGATGATGAAGTGGAATTCATTGATTCATATGGAAACGACCCCAGTTATTTTAAAGAACCTATCCTGAACTTTACATCCCGATTTTCACATGTGAACTATAATCCTCTGATGCTTCAGATTGATATAACTGCCGTATGTGGCCAATTTTGTGCTTATTATTTATATTGTAGATGCAGGGGAAAAACCCTGAAAGATTTTTTGTCTGTGTTTTAACCAAGAATATCTGTAACGACCATCGAGTCTATAATTTTGTTGACAAAAGATTTCGTGTGTATGCTAATTTTTATAAATAAATACTTATTTAAACTGTATACATTTTGTGTCTGTGTTCATTTATCATGGAGTTTCCACGTCTACAACATCCTTTCATTATTATTCTCGCCGGTCCCCTCCTACAGGATGCGGAGAGTCTTTTTTTATGAGAGATTTGTTACATTTTAAAGAACAGATGTTTCATCCTACCATCGAGAAAGTGATATAGTTTTATGGTATTTATCAAACTTTATACGACAAAATACCCGATGTTACTTTTGTAGAAAGGTTTCCATCGAAATATAAAGATTATCTGAATGGTAATACTTTGTTTGTGATAGATGATTTAATGGCCGAATGCAGTAACGATAAACATTTGACTTCGTTATTCCCGAAAGGTAGTCATCATTTAAATCTAAGTGGTGGTTTTCTTAATACAATTTTTTTTTCAAAAAGGAAGTGAAATTAGAACCGTATCTTTAAATGCTCAATACATTTTCCTGTTTAAAAATCGTCGCGACATGAGTCAAATTATGCATTTGGAAAGACAGTTGTACCCCAAAAAATCAAAATTTTTTCAAGAAGTGTACGAAGGTGCTACAAAGAAACCCTTTTCATACTTGTTTATTAATTTGAAAAATGAAACGGATGAAGATATGAGATTGCAAACTCAAATTCTACCCAATCAAATTCAGTTTTTATACAAGTATAAATAAATTATTAGCGAGTGCAAACAGTCAGTTGCTAACATGACTTTGTCGAAGCAACAACTGCGTGATTTGGAATTGATTCATACATGTCCGAAAACATTACGTAAGCATTTTCTTAAAAAATTACCTAATCGTACAGTCAGTGCTATTTGTGATTGTACGTTGAATGTTTTAAAAGGTAACGTACCTCTCTCTGCTTGTCCGAAACGATCGCTGGCAAAATATAAAAAGACTCTTAGAAAAATTGGAACGAAAAAAGGTTCCTTATTCACTAAAAAGAAACTGATTGTTCAACAAGGTAGATTTTTAAACGTTTTAATCCCTGCTGCTATATCAGCCATCAGCACACTCTTCCATGGAATTCGCTAAAAAATTTGCTTTGGTGCCTGAATAGGTGTTGAACAAACACACGCCTTCTCAAAAGCAATTAAGTGAATTGGATAAAGCCTTACTAAAGATATTAAACAGTTCTTTACCTGATTATGAAAAAGTACAATGCTATTATAAATTACTGCAAAGAAAAAGAAAACAATCTACCGTGGATTCGACATTCAGATGAAGAAACTGAACAACAACCTAAACAATATTCTGTGAAACAAGAACCGTCATTAGCACAAGAGACTGTGAAACCAGAACATGTTGAACAAGAAATTGACTCTGATCAACTTGCTTTTAACTTTGGTACCCACAAGAATAAAAAATCATGCTTCGAAATTACTTGGATTTTTTAAGATAAGTAAGTCCTCACAAATTGGAATGGAAGGAAACAGGCGAAGTGATTAAAAAAAGAATATACAGAACTCTAATATTGCAGATTTTTTTCATTTAATTTTTTCTACAAACAAGAAAGTACCTATTAATGTACCTCAAATTTCTATTAAAAATAAAAATTTGTTATCACATCCTATGTCAACATCTAATGTTCGAAAACAAACTCATGTAAACCCATTTTGGATTAGTCTTAAATAAAAATCATTTTTTTGTATAATTTTCTGTCTCCTCATTCATTCATTAAAGTATGTAGACACTTACAAGTTTGAACAAGACCCCGGGAGGTGCCAGGCGGGGATGACGACATTCCCTTATCAGCTTTATACAATGTGGTAACTATTGGTTTCCCGCGGTTGGTCATTGGTTATTTCTTATCGATTGTGAGCATGGGTTTGACGTCACGAGTTGGGGTGATAGAATTCATTCTGCTTCCTGTTCCTGCTTTTGCAAGTCATATTTTTTTTTCCTCGTACTAAACTTTGCTTCAAAGTGAGTATCCACTTTTATGAAAATTGTCTTAATATTAGTTATTATCCTAACTTTATCGAGAAGGAGAAAGCTGATGTCTTTTTTAACGAGTTGAAAACTTTGCCGTTTTACAATCCCACCTTCAACATTTGGGGAAGAGATGTTTTATCCGAACGACAAGTGCTAGCGTTTGATGATGACGGCTTGGTCTATGGATTCAGTGGTACTTGCATTGCTGCTCAACCATGGGCTCCAACCATGATGGAACTTAGAAACATTGTGGAAAAACATGTTGGATGTACCTACAACTATATTTTGTTAAATTAGTATCCTAATGGAGATAGCTACATTTCCCAATGTAAAGGCAACAAATTCAGTCTGGACGATACTTTCCCTATTGCCGTGCTAAGTTTTGGTGCGTGAAGGAAAATTGAATTTAAAAAAACAAACACGCCTTCTACAGTTATAGAATTAGACAACGGCTCTTTGTACACTATGGGTAAACCTAGAAATGAACTTTTCACTCACATGATTGCTGTGGACTTTTCGATAAAGAATGCAAGAATTAGTCTAACTTTTCAACATTTAATTTGTGTTTCTCGACCCTTGAAAAAGCCTAGATTGGATTTTCACCAACCCTCTCCTGATAATGACGGCCAGTCTACTAATGATAAAAACGAACAGTACTCTCATAACGATGAACTGTTGTCTTCACAATGTAATAACGAACAATCTTGTGATAAAAACGAACAGTCTAAAAACGATGAACTGTCTTGTGAAATCCCAAATAATGACTGGTTGGATAAATTTTACCAACAAAAGCCAAATCCTATTCTAGGTGAATGGGATTTAATTTGGTGTACATTTTTACAAATCATTTTGGAAAATGAGAGAAATCTAAGAGTACACATTCATAGTTTTACCTAAAATAGTGTTGGGATCGATTCCCTACAAAAACGTGTGGAAAATTATCTTCAATCACATGGTTTCATTTCCAAAGAAATTTATCATCGTTTCAATTTCATTCTGGGAAAGATAGTTTTTTGTCAAACAACCAACTGTTAACAGCATTCGTCAGTGAGGACTTTTGCTTATTTCAACAAATATTTCAAACAAGGAATGCAGGTTTTTTTCTAAAACCTAATGACATAAAATTGGGCAAAGACCAAATCAATAGACTTTTCGAATTGAAAAGTGGAATTTCTTACTCTTTGATGGAAGCTATCCTCGTTAAACAAATCCCAGCTCTAATTTTAAGCAAGTCAATCAAATGTCAATCTCATATGAATTTTCAAGGAGCACAAAACCACACCACTATCTGTCTTGCGTTTGTGATGAAATTGAAACAAATATTAATTCATTTTTTGAATGTAATGGGTGTTTCTTAAATGAACAGTCTGAGTTTAATTATGATTGTGTAATACTTACAACTTATGAAAAATTTATCAGATCTTAAGAATCTGTATTGTTGATTTTGAACACTTTTGAAATCGTTAAAAATGTTATTTTGAAACAGTGTTTGTGTCATTTTATGTAAATTTTTTCAACACACTTTCAATGCAATTTTTCGAAAATTACTTTGAAAAATATTTTTCAAAGAATCTGTAAATTGATTGGATAAATTGCTTTTTTGTTTAACTGCAAACTGTGCCTGTTTTATTCCAAACTTATTATTTTTTAGAATGTGTGTGAATTTTGTTTTATAGATAAAAAGAAAAATAATATTAATATGTTAAAAGCTTGAAAAAATAATATATTGATTTACATAAAATAAGTAAAGAATTAAAAATTATTTGAAAAAAAAAGAAAAAACTTACATGTTAAAATATAAAAGAATTAATAATTATTTGTCAGTAAAAGTAATTTATTTGAAAGAAATAAAAAAGAATTAAAATTATTTGTAAGAAAATGTAATTTATTTGAAAGAAATAAAAAAGAATATATTTATTTGAAAAAGAAAAAAGAATTAAAAATTTGTCTTAGAATAAAATATTTGTTTATTTGTGAACGAAACAATAATTTATTAATGTGTTAAAAGAAAAAAGAATTAAAAATGATTTGTAAGAAAAAAGATTGGAAAATAATATATTTGTCTAAAAATAAAAATATTGTTTAGTTTCAAATCTGATAAATAATTTCTTCTTCTTCTTTCAAACACATTTACAATACATGAAACCATTTACTTGGATCTCTAAAGTGACATATTGCAAGCAAGCATTTGAATGGTATTTATGTCTTTATTACACGTTTTTTACAGATCACACAAACTTTTCTAAGTAAGCGATAAATAGCTTTTTTATCATTTAACAATCGTTAGTGGTGATTGGAATATACAACCTATATATATTTCTGGTTCCACTAATTGTAACCAAACACCATTACTTCAAAAGCGTAAGTCACAAAATCTCCTGCAGCGCTAACTATTTAACAAACGATAAATAGAGCCCACACACCTTAAACTTCCTTGAAGCAATTATGTAAAAGCTTCATTTGAAACTAATGATATCCAAAGTGAATAAGAAATTACCTAAAGCTGTTTAAGGGGGAGAGTTCCATCTCTAGTGTCCTCCCAATCCAAAATCAATCAAATGTGTCAAAGCATCCTCCAGACACGCCCCACCTGAAGTTGAAATGGAATAGTGAAAATCAAAGTTCTCTCATTCAGCTCTCTGAATTTTTAGAGTGAGACTTGCTTTTTTTTTATTTGCTCAAATTTATTCTTAGTTCTTTTTTTCAATCTTATTTAAAGATTTTTTTTTTCTTTGGTAAAGAACATGGAATTTTTTTTGGATTCATCTTTTACCGATTTAAGTATAAAATATTTTTTGAATTTAATTTATTAAAAAGTTATGCATTTTTTATATATAAATTTCTGATAAAATATACTTAAACATATTTTTTCTATCTCATTTTTTTCAGATTGATATCAGCTTCAGACTGAGTCCCACACAAGTGCATGATCTCTATTCTGTAAATAAACTTAAAAGGGACGATGACTTCAATTTTTCGGAAAATGAAATAGATGTAAGTATTATTTTCTTTAAAAACTTAAAAGTTTCAAAATATATTTTTGTACTCGAAAAGTTCTTATTTTCTTTTCAGGTGAATGAAATTGAACCACCATACAGGTTTTGAGACCACTGCCTGGCCTTAAAACTCTACTTCAAACTGGTCCTTCGAACCAGGCACTCTCTGTTTCAGACAACTGTGAGGCTCGAACTTCACGTTTCAGTGAACCCACCCGTCAATCCAATATTCATATTTTAAATTTCATAATTCTTTATTCACAAACAATAACCTTCTTTTTTCATCTACAGGAAATCCGAAAATAATCTTTTTTAAAAACTATCGTCCTCTTTCACACTATTCATTAATATTACCTCATTAACAACATCAATTAATACCCTCATCACGTTTTACAATTATGTCAGGGGATGTCTCATGGTCGACGCCAACTCGTCTAGACCCCCCCCTCAGGGGATGGTGTGACACACACACGGCTTGCCGGTGCCTTAGTGCCTCCGCCGGATGCTCTTGAACCGGTGTTTTTTACCTACTATTGTCTGTGAATGGTTATAACTAGAGCTATGGAGAAAAAATAAAGAAACTTCTAGAAAGCTTAGCTACCCAGATGAATGAAATGAAAGCAGGACAGGAAAATATGGAAACCGGATTGATTGAAAGAAGGACAAAGAGAGATGAAAGATGCTATGGAAACTGGCCAAAGAGAGTTGAAAGACAGGTTGACTGAAGAAGTGAAAGAGATAAAAGACGGGTTGACTGAAGAAATGAAAGAGATAAAAGACGGGTTGACTGAAGAAATCAAATCTAATCAAGACAAGATGAAGAGAGTGCTTTTGACAGCAAAAGAAGTAATAGAGGGTGAATTAACAGTGATGAAAAATAGAATGGATGAAATTGAAGAGAAAGTTTTGAAAATAGAAGATAGTTTTGAAGTGAAAACTATGAAGATAGAATAAAATGTCATGAAGGTAGAAGAGAGTATTACAAGGATAGAACAAAGTGTTGAGGAGAAAGTTAAAGAAAACTTTGATCAAGAGTTGAAAGGAAGATTTTCAGAGATTGGAGGTAAACTGAAGAGAAAAGGAGACGATCTGGAGAGAAAAGTGGAAGAAAAGTTAGAATACATGCCCCAGGAAACTGAAAAAAGAATCCAGAATCAGGAATTTATTAAGCTATCCACCTACGACGGCAGTTCCTTATGGCAGGTATATAAGACGCAGTTTTCCATCGTAGCTGAAGCTAACGGCTGGGACTCTACTGCCAAGTCAGACCACTTAGCAGCAGCACTTTTGGAGATGCAGCCGAGATACTGAGAAATATTTCTAAAGAAGAACGGAACGACTTTGAGGCCCTGACCGCACTGGAGCTACGTTTGGGAGAAAAGTGTTCTAAGGACTATAGTCGCCTCCAACTAAACTCCTGTTACCAGAAAGCGGGTGAAAGTTTGCATCAGCTGGCAGCGGATATTCAAAGACAGTCACACCTAGCATTCTCCGACTGCCATACTGACACTCGGAATGACGTGGCCCTTCAGTACTTTATCAATGCAGTTCGAGATCCAGAAATCCAAAAAGCACTTAGACTCTTCAATATCAGGGATATTGAATCAGCTTTAAGCTACGCGATGAAGATAGAGGCAGCCCAACAAGCCTCCCGTAAAGACCGCAATACCATCAGAGCAATCTTATTAGGTGATACACCAGCTGATGTAACGAAATGAAGAGAAATCTCGCAGACGTCATGAGGAGATTGCACAGCCTTGGAAATAATAAAGAAGTAAAGGATCGGAAGATAAAGTACTGAGGCTGTGGAAGAGATGGACATGTGAGGAGAAACTGCCCTATACGACCAACTGAAGAAAACAACCCGAATTCACCATCACTGCAGGGAAACTACGAGAAAGCCATCTCGCTGGGCGGAGGTTGCCAGAAATTACAGAGCCCCACTTTGCAGTATTCTATGTTTCATCGATGAGTGGCGGCGATAATGGCCTTTACGTTTATGGCCAAGTTAACAACACCATCTTCTGTATGATTCTGGATACTAGAGCCAACGTAACCATCATTAGAACGGATGTAGCTTAAGAACTTAAAGATAAGTTCATATGGATGCCACCCTGCGTTAAACTCCAGACTGTGACCGGTGACGAAATCAAAATATATGGAAAAATGAACTTGACCATCACATTTGGAAATGCCATTTACCATCATATGGCATATGTGGCTGATATAGGAAATCCTTTAATCCTTGGATTGATTTCCTGAGAAAATTTAACTTTAAATTGGACTTCAAGAATAATGAACTGCATTCAAGTTCGGAAGACATAGCTGTGTTCAACACTAAAAATCCAGACATTCAGCCAATTTGTCAGATAACAGCCTAGTCTGAAATCTTCATCCCTCCACACACAGAGACAATAGTTTCCGGGACACCTCCCAAACAGCAACACTTCCGCTATGGACTGATTGAATACCCGAATACAGACAATAGCCCAAGAGGAGTTCTGGTGGCTTTATCTCTGGTTGATCTCTCAAAGAGCACTATTCCTGTGAGAATCACAAACATCAGTGATAACGTCAGGACTGTGAAGAAAGATGAGGTGTTAGCAACCTGTACTGTTACATACATCAACCGGCCCACGCAATCAACCGAATCCAAGTCTTTTGAGTTGTTAATAACGGAATTACTCAAGAATGCAGAATTAGGACATGAACAGAGAGGTGCTGTGGAGAAGCTACTCCATGAATTTAAAGACCTTTTTTCTCGAACACCGGAAGACGTCGGAAGAACGAACATCATCTAGCACAGAATTGATACAGGAAATCATCCTCCAACCAAACAAGATCCAAGAAGACTTCTATTTGCTAAACTGGAAGAGGTGACTGAACTTCTAAATGAAATGCAGCGCAATGACGTCATCGAACCATCAACGAGTCCTTGAGCCTCTCCCATAATACTGGTGCGAGAAAAGGATGGTTCAACAAGATTTTATGTGGATTATCGTCGTTTGAATGACATCACGAAGAAAGGCAGTTACCCTCTTCCTAGAATTGACGACACATTAGACACACTTGCTGGCAATAAATGGTTCTCGACTTTGGATCTGAAGAGCGGTTACTGGCAAGTAGAATTACATCCTGACGATCGTGAGAAGACTGCATTCGCACGGGACAAGGACTGCGGCGATTTAAATTTATGCAATTTGGATTATGTAATGCACCTGCAACCTCCGAGCGCCTGATGGGGACAGTGCTAAAAGGACGTTCCTATGAAGCCTGTCTGGTGTATTTGGATGATATTATCATTGTGGGGCGCACCTTTGAAGATCATCTAAGAAATATCCGTAAGGTGCTAGAAAAACTGAGGATGGCTACCTTGAAATTGAATCCTAGCAAGTGCAACTTGTTCTGTCGTGAAGTGAGCTATCTCGGCCATATCATCTCTGCTGAAAGTGTGAGAACTGATCCTGTGACGATCTCTGCAGTCAATAATTGGAGTCACCCTGAAAATGCACACTAGTTACGGAGTTTCCTGTGATTATGCACTTACTACAAGTTCATGAAGCGTTTCTCAAATATTGCCAGACCACTCGTCAAGCTGACGGAAGCCAAACAGAAGTTCCTGTGAACAAATGAATGTGAAAAAGCGTTCAAGACACTTAAAGAGGCCTTAACATCATTGCCTATTTTGATGTATCCACAGCCCGACAAATAGTTCATACTTGATACAGATGCCAGCCATGAAAGTGTCGGTGCTGTTCTGTAGCAGGAAATTGATGGTTAGGAACATGTCATTGCCTATTGGAGTAAATGCCTGTCTAAACCGGGGCGAAATTACTGTACCACCAGGAAAGAGCTACTCGCCATCGTAAAAGCCTTAGAACATTTCCATCATTACCTTTATGGCAAAGATTCTTGCTCCGGTCTGACCATGGATCTTTAACGTGGTTGCTTCTGTTCAAGAACAAGGAAGACCAGATTGCCAGGTGGACACAACGTCTCCAGGAATATGACTTCGAGATACATCATAGTAAAGGGACTCTACATGGTAATGCGGATGCCTTGTTTCAGAAGCCCTGCTCGGAAAGCTGCAAGTACTGCTCTAGAAATGAACAGAAATACCAGCAGATAAATCCAGTTGCCTGCCAAGCTACAACCTCAACATCACCGATACTGGACCAGTGGAGTGACCAGGAGCTTAGACGAGCCCATTTGGGAGATCCTAAGATAAAGCCAATATGGAGTTGAAGGAGAATACCAGCAACAGACCTACCTGGCAGGACATCTCCGCATTTAGCCCCATCACGAAGAGTTATTGGGCAGTTTTGGGACTCTCTTAATATCAGAAACGGCGTACAATACAGAAAATGGAATCTGATGATGGGAAAAGCTTTAGATGGCAGATTGTATTACCAAGGTCGAAGATTCCAGATGTTCTAGAGCAGCTGCATAGTAGCCCAACCGGAGGCCATTTTGGGGTGATTAAGACTCTGCATAAAGTCTGAGAACGCTTTTACTGGTACAAGGCAAAGAACGACGTTGAAAAATGGTGTAAATCCTGTTATGCTTGTGCGGCATGCAAAGGCCCAAAGAAACGAAGTCGAGGAAGACTACAACGATATAACGTAGGAGCACCATTTGAACGGACTGAACTCGACATCTTGAGACCTTTGCCACGAACCTCCAGTGGAAATAAATACATCCTCGTCGTGATGGATTATTTCACCAAGTGGCCTGAGGCATATCCCATTCCCGATCAAGAGACATGCACAGTTGCAGAGGTCCTAGTGCAACAATGGGTGTCAAGATAAGGCACACCCCTACAACTTCATACTGACCAAGGTACAAACTTTACATCTGCTGTTTTCAAAGGACTGTGTCAATTACTCGGCTTAGACAAAACCCAGACAACTCCCTTGCATCCCCAGTCGGACGGCATGGTCGAGAGGTTTAACCGTATCATCCTGAATAACCTCTCTCTTCTAGTATCAAGGAACCAACAAGATTGGGACTTGAAGTTGCCATTGCTTCTGCTGGCTTACCGAAGTGCTGTCCATGAGACCACCGGCTATACTCCAGCTCAGATGATGTTTGGGTGTCAGATGCGCCTTCATCGCCTGAGGAGTACATCCAAGATCTCCAGGCACGATTTGAAGATGTACACAACTTTGCTCGGGAGCGGATTCACATGGCAACGGAGAAAATGAAGACAAGGTACGATTTAAAGGCTACACAACATGTGTTCCAGGAAGGAGACAAGGTCTGATTGTGGAATCCTGTTCGACGCAAAGGAGTTTCTCCCAAGTTACAGTGCAACTGGGATGGAGCGTATCCAGTCTTAAAAAGACTGAATGATGTAATTGTAAGAATTACTAAAACACCTTCATTAAAACCGAAGGTGGTGCACTATGATAGGCTAGCCAAGTACCACACGTTGAGGTAATATTTCAGTATTAAAATGTAAATATTTGTAAGTATTTGTATATAAATATTTGTACATATTTGTAAATATTTCTCACTTGACTTTGCAATCTATATTTCTATTTTATCGTTATATGCAACTTAGTTTTTGTATTTTAGATTGTTTAATTTGTTTAATTTCGCCTCTTGACCAAGGGTTGCACTGCCCGGGCGTGCAGTCCTTGAGAGGGGGGCAATTTTACGGAATTGTAAATAATTGTATTTATTTTTGTATCAGTTCTTTCAAAGAGGCTTAGTTAGTTGATAAAATGCTAATTTTGTGCATTTCTAGTTTGTTTTAGCGATTAAATAACCAATTTTTTTTAACGCGTTAAAAAGCTCGAATAAGGCAGGTAATGGATTTAGCGCCAAATTTGGCGACTTTTTTCCTCCTTGGCGACCTTGGCGAGAAAATCCTTATTAACGATATACCAAATATGAAAGCTGAAATCTCATTGGTTGACCATTTTCTGGATTTTTCTCTTTAAATCCGGGTACGATAGAGAAGTATAAAAGGAGCATTTGTTTTCGCCAAGGCAGTCAGTCTCAGATCTGCCTCAGTGAGTTCCGTCAAATGCTTGCATTGCTTTGAGTCTCTTTGAATGAGACTTGCTTTATGTGTTATTGCTATACAGTTTGTACTGTGGTTTTGCTGTCAACGGCTGTTATTTAAGCTGTGTTTGCTGGTGAATTGAATCTGATACTTGGTTTATAAACCTGTATTTTTCTGGAACTCTCTGTGAATAAATTATTGAATTTTTGCAAGTTTCGCCTCTCATTCTCGGACAACTTACGAACCCCCAAGTACGCAACAATATACATATTTATTTATGTATTCTTCAAATACATATATGTTAATATTTTTTTTTTTTTTAGATGGGTCATGAACATGTACAAAACTCAATTAAATTATGTGACGTCTATTTCTGAATTCAGTAAATTACTGACAGATTCTTCCAAAATTGTAAGATTATTTTACTGTTTTATTTAAGTGAAATTAAAATTTATTTATCTTTTTTTTTATTTAAAATAATAATAATTTTTTATACGATTTCTTTTTAGATTAAGGACTTATTTTTACCTACTCCAAACATAGCAGCTGTTCAATGGGAGGCAAAAATGAATTTCATCGACAAGGACACGTGTACAAATGTATTCATCGAATCTTTTACAACATGCTACACGCGATTGAAATTGTATGAAAAGGCTTGGTGAATCCGTGGTGTATTTTGATTCAGACAGTATCGTATATGAAAGCTGTGGCCTCAATGATCCACCTACTGGAAATTTTTTGGGACAATTCACGGACAAATTAAAAGGGAGACACTATTAAAACTTTTGTGTCTGGTAAGTTTAATTTTAAACTTCGTAAATTTATTTAATAGAAATATTTTACAGTCATAAATTTGTTTATTTATTGGTTTTTCTTTTTGTTTTAAGGTGGTCCAAAAAACTACACTTTTGAAATAGCCAGCGGAAAAAAGAATGCAAAATACGTGGCTTCACATTGAACTTCAGAAATATACAAAAATTGAACTTTTCATCAGTAAAAGACAATGTAAGGAGTTTAGACTTCAATGAGGCGATTGTTTTAAACAATTCGGGGAAGATCGTCAGGGATTAAAAAAAAAACACGAAAAGTGGCTAACAAACAAGATTATAAAAATTACAAAATTTGCTATAGTAAAAGAACTTTACGAGATGATTACACAACTGTACCATATGGATATTATTGAATAATATTATTTACTTAATTTTTTGATGTAAAATGTATAATTTATCATGATTAAAAAAGAAAATTTTGTTTTTTTTTTAATTTGTTGTCTTTTATTAATAGATTATTTTTTATTATTATATTGAATACAAAAAAAAGTAAGTTAAAAAAAAAAAAAAAAAAAAAAAAAAACCTTGTGCACGAGGATTCTTTTTTTAGCAGATGATACTTCAACGTTTTAATGTTAATTTTTTTTCTAAATTTAAAAAACTGCTACATAAAAATATTGTTTATTTTTAAGTAATATATAATGCAATCGATTAAAGTATTTCTGTAGCACCTAAATCGATTACAATCGTTTCTAAACTTTTAATCTTTTCTTTTTACTAAAGTTCGTTTGGCAACCTGTTTATTTCTACTATCTCCGTAAGTAACGTTTAACATGTGGATTGCTTAAATTACTTATTCCTTGTTTAAATTTTGGTTTGTGTTACTGATTAATTTAAATTCCTTTTTTAATTTAATTCTTTTTTGTTTTGTTGCAAGACAGTGACTTGAGCTGTATATTGCTGGAATTAGCTATACAGTTTTACGAAATCTTGCAAGTGCTGATAGAAATGCAAGTTTCCTAATGAGTACATTTCTATTTTTCAACATTTAAAATTCCAATTTTCAATTTATGAATTCCATTTTTTTCCCTTTGAACGGAACTCTTTGGTGATTTTATCCCTTCTCTTTTCTCTCAAATGTTGAATGTTACTAATAATTCTTAGTTTTTGCAAATTCTATCATCGTTAGGCTTATGTGTTATGTTAGTGTCATTTCTCTTCTGCGTAAGTAATTTAACTTGTTTTTACTATTCATTGGTACTCAACTTAAATTAATACCGTGACTAATTTTTATCGAAATAAATCTCAATTAAAATTTATTTTATGTTGGTATCTTCATCTATCTTTTGTCTGCTGAGTGTTACAACGGTACTAAACAATTCAAATTATATATATATATATATATATATTCTAAAAATTTCAGCGAAAAGAAAAAAAAAAAGAAAAAAAAAAGAATGTAAAATAATTACAAATATTTAAACATAAAAATATGATCTTTATTTTCATATATTCCTATTTTAATTATATCTTTGTATTTTTATATTTTCAACCAATGTTTCGAAGAAAGTTTTCTTCCCTTTGATGTAGGTTTAGCATACATAGTTTTGATGTTAGTTAAATAAGCATTTTTAATAAAATCTCGAGGAAAGTTGTTCGCATTAAGTATTTCTTTGAATTTTTCAAAAGCAGCAGGTTTCTCAGTTTTGTTTCTTAATAAGAAATTTGTAAGTTGAATTACATTTGAACCAGGAATAACCTTGTTGTTTATTAAACGTTCTTTGTCTTCCGTCCAGCTAATTTTCTTTTCTTTTAAAAAATCGATTATTCGCTGGGCTATAATTTTATGTTTTACTGGAACAGATTGAAGGATTTTACTTTCTATGTCAACAATTTTTTTAAAAGTCTCTTCTTTTACTTTTTCTTCTTCAGGGGGACTCATACTATTAAAGGTAGGGAAAGTGACAAACTTTTGCAAAATTTGCACATATAATTTCGCTTTTTCATCATCATTAATTTTTTTTCTTCAAAATATCTGTAATCTGTTTATCTAAATCAGATAAGTGTTCTGTAAATTGCTGATCCTGGTCGAATGGAATTAATATATATTTACGTGCGAACTCCATTTAAATCTTAAATCTATTTATTTATTTTAGTGATTTACGTTTCACAAAGTACTTCACTGAGCGACGCGATAGTTTGTACATTTTTTTTTTTAAGCGGCGTTCTTGTAGATAATTGAATACAGGTGGGAAACTGTCTCTTATCACCTCTGTCACCCCACAGCTAGAAGAGGAAGTGTCAAAATAACTTAGGTAGATAATTTTTCAACTAATAGAGGAATTCACTGCTATTCAGTGATTGGAGCAGTTGGCTGTCAGTTTTTAAAGTTAGGCCAACCCCATTTTTTTCTTAGAACCTAGGCGGCCATGTTGAATAGGAAACTCCATTTCCGGATTCACAGCCTTAAGGAACTTAACGCTGATACTGCAGCTGGTAGAAGAATAGACATAAAACCGTTTCCTTTCTGTACTAAAAGTCGTCTTTTCTTAAACAAAGGAACTCTCTTATCCCCTAATCTTCGCAGAATTCTTTTATATGGGATTAGTCTGCTTTTTTGACGTTTATTGACAGGTACGTTACCTTTTAAAAGATTCACGGCGCATTCAAACACTCCTTTTATAACACTGTTTGGGCACTTTCTAAAAAATGCTGATTTATTTTTTGTCTTGTTCGACAATTTTAGATGTTCGATTGTTGACATCTTGAGCATGAATGATATTCGATAAGCATACTTTTTCTCCTATATACTCGGCATAAAAAGAAGCTTTTACTAAAGCGCAATTTTTAATTTCTGGGTAATGAATGGCGCATTTCAGTACCTTGCCTTTTCTGAACCCGACTTTTGGACAGTTAAAATCATTCAAATTAAAAACTTTTCGTCCAGATTTTTTTGCTAAAAATTTTTTGAAAAAAAAATTCTGTATATGCCATCCTCTATTGTTTACTGTTATGGAAGTTGTCAGCCACTTTTTGATTTGATGAAAAACGTGCATTTCGAATAAGGCTTACCTTCTAATATTGGCACGCTTGAAAATGCTTTAATTATTATAGATGACTTAATGTCTGAATTATCGAATGATGTACGTTTAACCAAACTTTTTACAAAGGGAAGCCATCATCGGAAACTTTCTATCGTTTTTATGACGCAAAATATCTTCCATTAGGGTAAGGAAATGCGAAATATTAATTTAAACGCACATTACATGATACTTTACAAAAATCCTAGAAATAAAAGCCAGAAATAAATAAAGATGAAAGTATAAGGTTTAAAACTGAATTGGACAATTCTCCGCTATCCTAACGTAGTCCATGATGGTATCGAGTCAACCACGCAAACGACTTTCTATTCTTGACGGATAATTTTCCCCAAGGGTAAGGAAAAAGAAAAGACCACTGGGAATGATAGCCACAATCCACGGCATGAAAAGCCAGTTCCTTGACTATAAAATTGTTTGATGTCAACTGAAAACCTTCAAATTGTATCACAACTGAGGTCATGTTACCTCATTAAAATTCTCTGAATAAATGGTTTCGAGGTTCATATGTGTAATGTTTATCATTTGGAAATATTCCTGTGCGCAGACGCATGCGTTCTAAGGTCTCAGGACAAAAAATTTCCTGAAAAGCCTTTGTTTTACCAGGAAACATTTACCTGGCTAAATGCATTATTTGGCTTTTATCTGTAGGGTTTTTGTAAAGTATCATGTAATGTGCGTTTAAATTAATATTTCGCATTTCCTTACCCTGATGGAACAGATTTTGCGTGATAAAAACGATAGAAAGTTTCCGATGATGACTTCCCTTTGTAAAAAGTTTGGTTAAACGTACATCATTCGATAATTCAGACATTAAGTCATCTATAATAATTAAAGCATTTTCAAGGGTGCCAATATTAGAAGGTAAGCCTTCTTCGAAATGCACGTTTTTCATCGAATCAAAAAGTGGCTGATAACTTCCATAACAGTAAACAATAGAAGATGGCATAGGATGAAATAATCTATAATCAATTAATTTTTTAACAAAAAAAAAAAAAAAACTTTTTCCCGAGCCAGTTGGTCCACTAATAAGACAAGTCGAAGGATGTACTAACTTCAATTGCTCCATTTTTGTAAATGAAGATGAAATGTGAAAATTTTGATATTTATGTATTTCATAGAATATCCACACAGACCTTAATTTTATTTTCTACAAGATGACATTCACTATTTACATGTGAAATTAAAGAAAAAAAAAAAAACTATTAAATTAATATTTTGATAAATTTTATGTTTACATTGTAATTATTTTGAAAAAAGACTTCAAATTTTATTTAAAAAAAGTCATATTTACACCATATCTTTTTTTCACAAACTGAAAAACTCGAAAATCATTCTTCTTTCTAGGTAATACAGATACAATAGATTTCATACTAAGTCCTTGACATCGTTTTACAACAAAATAAATACAATATTGTCCACAAACATTCGAAATTAAACTTTGAAGAGTTGTATGATTCCATTGAATTCGCTGATATTTTTTAACAAAACTTGATATGTCTTCTCCATAGCTTGTGGGGAGAATCCAAAGGAATAAAAAAGTCTAGAGTTTTTTTAATCTTGAATGTAGACTGCAAGCTCTTTTCGTTATGTTTATCAGTGTTGAGTACTAATGTACAGGGAAATCTTTGAATAATAGGTATTGTATTTTGTCGGAAGGAAAAACGCCAATGAAATATTTTCCAGAAACAGGATCGCGAGATCAAATTTTGTGTATTTGAGATGAATCCATCAATTTCCAAAATCATAAAGGATACTTCGAGCTTTGTTGATTTCGATTATTTTTTTAAATTCTGCATACACTATCAAGGTAATAGTTTGTGCTAAAGCAACACCAAACTTTATTTCTAATATTAAATTTCTATGACGGACAAGATTCAGATGTGAACCGTCACATAAATCAGGCGATAAATCAAAATGGAATAAAGAATATCCTTTGGAAAATTCTGATCTTGAAAGGTACAAACCTTTGTTTTCTGTGTAAGAAAATAAATTTTGATAAGCTCGAATAAACAAACCTTTGTCAAAATTAGGTTGAAGTGGATTATGAGGAACAGGTTCACCATCAACATAAACTCCTATGAAATTAATATTGTAATGCTTAAATTCAAAGGGAGACTTTTATAGTTACCGTTGAATGCATCGTTGTCCACACAAGCAATAACAATACGATTTGGCATTTGCTCTGTAAAAATGTTATCCTGAACGAAACTCATAGTCCCGGCAGCGATAGAATAGGCTTTGCAAAGTACTCTGTTAATAGGATATTTGGCTGTTGTCTTTTCTAGACTTTTTGCATGCTCCAGGACCACACCGGGACTTACACGTACTTTACGAACAAACAAAGAGGCGTGTTCCAGGGAAACTTTAAATTCAGCTTCATCCCCTAACAGACAAAATTCTGGTTTACTACGAATGAGTATAATTTTCACACCTAAAAAAAAAAGAGTGCAATCGTCCAATCATGTTAACCGTTGTACTAAATTTAAACAGTTCGGCTCATTTATTAAAGCCTTCATTGGGTTCAGCATCAGCCGTATCAAAAACATTCATACGACCCGCAGTATCTTTAAAAAATAATTCTGATGAAAGTTGAAAAGTTTTCGCATCATAACTGTGATTAAGAAACTTCTCGAACATGGCTCTGTAAGGATAAGTATTATTACTAAATGAAACAAGTCTTTCGTTTAAGCTAATATCCACCTGAGAAAACATGGAATGCAAAAATAAATTTACTGGTCCAACTTTACTTTTAGCGTCGAGGGGTGTACCATCATTCTTTAAAATTTTTGCTTTGACATACAACAGAATTTGCGATAGATCAATATGTTCTTCTCCACCACTGCGATTGTTTCACGACACTCAAAACAGTTCACAACTTCATTTATTTTAAGAGTTATAGCAGTAGTCAGGCACTTTGTCAAAGATTCAAACATTTCCATGCTATAATCCACAATTTGAAAATTTCGATTCAGTTGTTGCACTTTTTTTTGAATAAAACTAAACAAGGTACATAATACAAGACTTTTTTTTAACCTTATCCATTAAAGCAGACCTGCATTCCATAAGCTTTTGAAATCCTGCTGTAGTAAGCACTACACTTTTAGGCACAAATTGGAAAGACAAATCTTTTCGTTGAAACATTTATTGAAAAACATACATAAGTTCTCTCCATCTTTGCATTGTTTGACGACACAAATACGATTATCCACGATGATTGTTTTAGCACCTGATGAATCAGTCACAATCGACGCCATAGGTTAGAGACATAAATTTTTTTAAAAGTCCCCATTCCGAAACTAACATCAAGTGTTGCCAACGGAAAAATAACAAGGTAACCTTCCCGTCATCTTTCATGATCATGCAACCTATCAATTAAAAATACCCCCGTCATGTTTCATGATCACGTAACCAGCCAACCAACCAACCAATCAAAAACACCCTCGTCATCTGTGACGAGAAACCGAAACCAAAACAACTCAATTTAACCAGCAGGAGGGAAACCTCTCAACTCAACTCGTGATGTCACTTCCGGTTTCCCTACCCTCCAATGACGTCACTTCCGTCCCTTACCCGGCTCTACAGCAGTTGACCCCAAAAATTGACAGGCATTAACATAAGTCAAGATGCATCGACATATAAATTTATGTATGCATTTTTAAGCAGTAAATCTTGGGATATAGCCTCTTCTTAAATTTTGGAAACCGTTGCATAGCACTGCTACCTGTTTTGACACCAAAAGTTGATAGGCATTAATTTAGGTCAAGGGGCATCTACCAATAAAATTATATGCATTTCTGTGCTGTAGTTCCTAAGATACAGTCACCACAAAAATTTTGTTTCACACAGACACACAGACATTTTCAAAAAAGGGTCAAATCGTGTTTTGGACCTCTCGAAATATGTAAATCTACAGAAAACCGAAGTCGAAAATTTTTACGAATCCAGTACTTTCGTCTATTAAATATAGAAGAAAGTTAAAAACATCCCAGTATGTTGTAGCCATTACAAAACTTTCTTCTATATATTTTTCTCTTTTTTTCTTGAGTTGGCAAAAACAACAGCGTCACCTACTGTTTAATATAAGCAAAAATTTAAATATAGCTTTCAACACTAAAAGTTTAACATATACAGTTTCGTGCAATTTTAACCAACAGTTTCTGATAGCCATATAGAAAATCATATAAGTTGAGGAAGAACAGCGCCACATCTCGGCTGATATACAATCAAATTTATTCTGCTTCCTTTTTTTATAATGGCTACTTCTCATATTGAGTTTGGTTTATTTATACAGTGCAGAAGCTGATATATAGGTTTCCCCCGCACAAGGAAATCTGCAGTATAGCAGCGCTACCTGTTAGTCTATATGCATCCAAAATATATAAGCATTTGTTTTCATAATGGCACATCCACGAAAAAAAAAAAAAAAAAAAAAAAAACAGCATAGCTGAGCGACTTATCGCTAGATACACACTCAAATTCAATCAGCATATTGTTTCATAATAATTTATTTTAAGGTGCAACTAAATACAAAATTTTAAGAAATTCATTTCTTTAGTTTTTGAGCTAGAGCTGCCATAAAATTTTTATCACACACACACACAAACGGATGTATTCCGAAAATAGTCAAATCATACTCTGGACCTCTCAAAACCAGTAAATCCATTGAAAGCAGGAAGTTTAAAAGTTTTACACGGATCCAAAAATTTCTTCTATTGAATACAATATATACACCCCGCGACAAAAAGATAGGTACAAAGGGTTTTTTCTTTGATTTTTCATAAAATAACATTATCTAAATTGTGCTTATCATTTATTATTATCATAAAATAACACTATTCCCGGACTAATTTTTGTTTTTAGACGAATTTCGAAAAAATTTAAGGCTAAATTTTTTCTAATTTAAGACTACACACCGCGACAAAAAGATAGGAATGAAGGTTTTTTATTTTTTTTTATTTTTAAATATCATTAATTTGAATATGAATATTTTGAATATGATTCAAATATTTAATATGTTTTTGATATGATAGTATTTTGTTATGATAATAAATGATCAGCACAAGTTAGATAATGTTATTTTATGAAAAATTAAAAAAAACCCTTTGTTCCTATCTTTTTGTCGCGGAGTGTAGTCTTAAATTAGAAAAATTTTAGTCTTAAAAATTTTCTAATTTAGTCTTAAAACAAAAATTAGTCCGGGAATAGTGTTATTTTATGATAATAATAAATGATAAGCACAATGTAGATAATGTTATTTTATGAAAAATCAAAGAAAAAACTCTTTGTACCTATTTTTTTGTCGCGGGGTGTATATATATATATATATATATATATGCGTTTGCGATCATTCTATGTAGTCAAAAGCTAAAATGACCAAAAAAGTTTTATACGTAATTTTACATTCTCTATGCAGCGTTAGTTTGTGAGAAAAGCAGTTATCCCTACAATATAAAATTTTATTTTTAAAATGCTAATTTTTACGTGCAGAGTTCATGTAGAATCGTAAGTTTGTTAAATTAATGTACATATGCGTACGTGTGTTTGTATTTCTGTACACGCAATTGAAAGGAAAGCATTTGCAGCGTTATCGACAAACTGGTTTTCAGCACGTGAATAGGAACATTATTGTCATTCAATGTACTTCGCGTTTTAAATTTTGTGCGTGTTTTCTGGCGAATGAGAAATGCAGTGTTCAGAAATACATTTTGCTGAAATAAGCAAATATGAAGATAGAAGTAACTGAATAAATACGATGCAACACATATTTTTTACCCGAAAAAAAAAAAAAAAAAAAAAAATAATAATAATAATAATAATAACTTAAAAAGTATATATTTTTATTAATTTTACATTAATACCTGAAATTTGTTGTTATAAATATTTATGCAAATGAAATATGTATATAGATATAAATGACCTGAATTTTATGTACATGATACATGCAGAAACAAACTGTTGTAGATGTATGAATATATCTATTTGAAAAACAGAGAAATTAAACTTGGATTCTTTTCTTTTCTTTCGTTTAATTTAACGATAACATGACAAAAACACTTGAATAGTTCGTGACACACTTTACATAGATTACAAATACTTTCATTTAAACTATACATAAAATAATAAAAGGAGACTTGGCACTGGAATATTAAAACCAGTAAAAACTAACAACGTCAGAAACGCCAAAGAAAAATATTTGGGAAACATACAGCTGTTTCGGTAGCCTTAAGCGTACCGTCTTCAGTGCATAAAGAATTCTGAAACTGGAGAAGTGTTCGTATATATAGAAGAGGGACCGAATTCAGTTCAACCAATAGGATTACGGGAATATTTTCCTAAATCATGTCAAGCCATAGCTAACATTCTCAAACAACATGATTTTAAAATAATATTTTCGGCTTCCAATAAATTCACCTTTTCTCAGTTAAAAGATCTTATAGATATGCATAATTTCTTGGGGCATTTATAGTATTTTTTGTCAGTGTGGTTTATCATACATTGGCCAAACTAAACGCAGTCTTAAATTTCGCCTAAAAGAACATATGAATTACGTCCGCAAACAAGAAAACAATAAATCGGCTATTTCTAAGCATTGCTGGGGCGAAAATCATAATTTTAAATTTAATTCAGCTAAAATAATCTGCAGACCTAAATCCATTCATGAACTCGATTTCTTTCAAGCTTTTTATATTTATAAAAATCTTAAAAATCTTGTAAATTGTGATTTCGCTGTTCCCTATTTGTCTGATTGTTGGAAATTTTACATTTAGTCCACATTTTCTTAAAATTTTCTACAATTTACAGAGCTAGCGTTTCTAAAATTCCTATTGGTCACTCTGTCCACCTTTCCCGTAATCCTACTGATTGAACTGAATTCGGTCCCTCTTCTATATATATACGAGCACTTCTCCAGTTTCAAAATTCTTTATACACTGAAGACGGTACGCTTAAGGCTACCGAAACAACTGTATGCTACACAAATATTTTTCTTTGGCGTTTCTGACGTTGTAGTTTTCACTCGTTTTAATATATATAAAACTTAAAATCGTTAAACATACTTTCATTAAACTATAAATTGCCAACTATAGTGGGCGAATAAACTGCATTAAAATTAAAATACACTGATAAACTATCTAAAATCTTTCCATAAATCCAGCCTACTTAACACGTTGAGCGCCACGCGAATTCGTAAGGAAATCCCCGTCAGGCCACGCGCGCTGCTTAGAAGTGTGTTATTTTTACCGTGTTTCAATAAAATCGATTAAAATGCCTTAATGATATTTTGTAATAAATAAAAATTAAGTACATTTGAAATAAATTTTCAGTAATTACTTAAAACAATGTAATTTTTTAAGTTTTATGTCACATTTTACGCTTGTCAGTCATCGGTGGTCGACATGGCTTTATAACATGCTTTATACTGTCAGCCACCGGTGGTTGACGTTCCCTAAACGGAAAGTTCAGTGTCAGCCACTGATGGCTGACAGGACACTCAACCTGTTAAAGGCGAAAATGAAGATAAACTTTTCCCTTTTTAAAAAAGCAACCGACTGCTCCGTTAACTTCTCTTCCATTAAAAAACAACCCGATGTTGCCACTTTTTCCTGACAAAATATCAAACCTTTAAGTAGGAGCTAAAGCATAGGTAGGAACTAAACCAATTACTTAATGAAACATGGAAAAACAAAACTAAATTACACTGAACATACCCCCACCTATCAAGAAATTATTCTTGATGCAGCGGAAGTCTACATAATTTTACAATTGGTCTTTTAAATAGACCCTTTGTTGTTTTACTGTCACTACGCGAGCTAAACCGCCTTTTCGTGGATGAGTTGCAATACATTTGCCCGAAGGCTAAATCAACGGAGGAACATTAACTTCCTTTAAAATTACGACATCATTTATTTTATAATTAGTAACTACATTTCCTCCATTTTTTTTTTTTTTCCTGTTTTGAAAAGAACTTAAGCAGTCCACACTCCTTTTTTTCCAAAAACTTATTTCCATCTTTTGAACTATGCTGCAATGGGACCGTAACGACAATTTTTTCTCACCGACAGCTTCAACAGGAGCTGTAATAATACCACCAATTAAAAAATGAGATGGGTCAAAATATTCGTATCATATGTACTTTCATAACTATCAATTGATACTAATGGGCTAGAAATTTAGAAAACTTCAATTTGTGTCAAAAAAGTGTAAAACTCTTCAAAAGTTAAATTAATACTTCCTATTACACTTTTAATGAGAAATTTCACTGACCGAACTGCAGCTTTCCGCAGTCCACCAAAATGTGGACTCACTGGAGAACACTGAGAAAAAATTCTGTAACTGACATCTAGAATCTAAATTGTGGCTCTAGAAAAAATAGTTCCATGTCATCCTTATAAATTTTAGTCTCATTGGAAAGCGAGTTTTAGAAGCCCCTATTAGAGTTCTAGAGCGTTTGCCTATATTCTCGAGGGCAACGTTATTTAAAAATCTCTGCAAATAAATGAGACTACAAGAGGCGGGTTTCTGCAACTATAATCTTGGTTTATTACCAAATTCTAGAAAATCAAGCGAGAATTTCTCGCAATACAAATGATTCAGAATATTTAGTGTATTCAGAATATTGTTTCACAATCTAGAAGTGTGTACTCTAGAAATTCTCGATCATTTCGTCTATTCAGTTTATTGGCGTGCCCTATGCGCATAGCTCAGAAATCTATATTTTTAGTTAAGGGATTTAGAAAATGGCCACTTATTCATTCTAGAGAAAGGCGGTATATATTTTTTTTTTTCTCAGTGAAAAAAAAAAAAAAAAAAAAAAAAAAACCTACATTAATTGGCATTTGATTTAAATCAAATGCCAATTAACGTAGGGTTTTTTTTTTTTTTTTTTTCTTTTGAGATAAATAATAACAAATATTCTCATCTTTATTTAGGACATAAACAAATTTAAATAAATCAGATAACTGTCTTTTTTAACCAACAAATGTTGTGCCATTATTTGAATAGATATATCGAGGGGCTCATCTTCGAGTGCAAATTCTTCTCAATGAGGCAATAAAAGCCTCGGAAGTTTGAAGATTACTCACTAATTCCAAATGAAGAGCTTTCTTAGCGAAACAGACAGAAATAACAATGTAACCCTTGGTAGTTTTAGCTCCTCTCTCGCGATGTTTCAAAACATTGATTGGCCCTGCATAATCAATTCTACATGAAGAAAATTGGCCGATGGGGATTAACTCTATCAATAGGAAGATCTCCCACTAATTGTTTTAAGGAACGTGCTCTATATATGCAACTGATAATACATTTATGAATACAGTTTTTTATTATCTTTTTAGAGCCTATTATTAAATAACTTTGTCTAACAGCACTTGATAAATTTAAACAAGCATGAAAATGTAGACCACGCACATACATATAGTTACATATATCAATCAAATAAAGAGAAATATATTAGTTTGAAATACCATTAAAATCTCTTTCTATTGATTTTTTTTTTTTAGTTAGAAGTACAGATGTAGAGTGATCCAGATATATCTGTTAAAATGAAAATTTTATCTTAAATTATATGATATTTTTTGTATAAGTTAAACATAAAAATAGAAACATTTTATTATTATCCAGGATTTTTTTTTTAATTTATTTTTTTTAAACCATTCTATATAAATGTAGAAAAATAATATATGATATTACAAAAACTTTAAAATTTGTAAATTTGAAAAAAAAAAAAAAAAAAAAAAAAAAAAAAAGATTGAACAGTTGTGATAACTTGAAACTGTTTTTATCTGCTAGCATTTATGTGTTTCGATACAGTTTCCGATAAAGTAAGTTTATATAGGTATTTCTTCCAATTCGTTTTTCAGATACTGTGCTTATGCGAGCAGGAAAATGTAGTCTCCAAATCTAATTTGGTCATCAAAATCTTAGATTTTTCCTAAATTTCTTTTTCCTCTCATTCTTTTTTATTATTATTACATAAAGAAAACAGAATTTTTCGATTACTAGCTAAGCATATTATTATTTCCGATATTTTCCAATTCCGTTCATAAATTTGACCTGAAAGATACCTTAAATCTATTCGATTATGATTTTTTTTTTTTTTTTTTACTTTCTTTTGCTCATATATACGGCAGACAAAGTATTGTTTTTTGGTCGAATTTTCGAAATTCAGTTTTTTCTTCAGTCGCACGTTTTGAGATCACCTGAATTTAAAAATCATGTTTTTAGCGGTTGGTCTGTGTGTTTGCCGGTCTGTATGTTTGCCTATATGTGTGTCTGCTATCACCGTATCTCATGAACAAATATAGTAGCAGTAAATTCAAACTCAATCTGTAAATATTTATAACTAGTATATAACCCCGTCAAAAATGACGGAATGTGAAATCAGTTAATGTAGTGAATCAACGAATGCTTTGCCAGCTTCGCTGGACACTATATTTAAAGGGGACTAATATGCAAGTTGCACCTGACGGGACGAATGTGCAAGTGACACCGAACGAACAAACTATTTCTTTTAACGAAAATACCTACTAACCCTGGACGATAGGTCTAATATTATTTATCGTAATATAACTCAGTACTTATTTAGCTTCTTCTTCGATTCATTTTAAGAAGTATTTTTTATATGCATGGGCAAATTTAATATTTTTTAATTTTTCGTGTGAAAACATTGTTTTATCTTATGCCCCCCCCCCTCCACACACACACACTTCCCATCCCAATATATATATATATAAATATATATATATAACAATAACTGGTAAATTTTTTTGGCAACAATCATAAATTTAAATGTCCAGTTTTGAAATTATTTTCAGATTTTAATTAATTCTAAAGTATCTAATCAAAACTTCGTTACAAATAAGGTACCAAATGAAAGACACCATATTTGTAATGAAGTAACCTTAGGTACCTTATTTATTGTAACTAATTTGATAAATATGACGTTACAATCAACTGTTTGTTTATATCAGATAACTACATTATCATGATTACAAGAAAATGATGCAATAATTTTTATGATTGATTGCAATAATTTTTATATTACATTTTAATTTTATCCTCCATGGGTATTTTAGAATTGCAATGGTAGTTATAAACTTTCGTTGAAATCTTTTTACATATTGAGATTAAGGGAAAAGTGTAAGCACAAAAAATGTTCAGTTTTGAAAGATCTTTCTAATGATGTAACATTTATACAGATTAATTAAAATAAAATATACATAAAAATACATAGCATTTTTAAGAAAAAAAAAAGGCTACCAAAAGTCTATGTTTTGAAGCGGTCTAACCGGAATTGTTCCTGACAGAAGATGGTCATTATTATTATTAATAATAATGCAACACTAAACTTTTCTTTGAGATCAAGTAAATAGTTCGTGTACAGGGATATTCAAGACAATTCAAATACATGTCTATGGGGGAATTTTCTGGTAAGTACAGCGTAACTTCTAATGACTGCCCTAAACGAAATGGAATAAATATATTTTTTTATATGCATAAAAGTATGTTTTGTATAGATTGTGGTATGGAAATAGTTTTTCATTTGTTTACAGGGCAACTCAAAGTATTTGAATATATTGGGGCTATACATGGAAATTGCTGCAAGTTTATTTCTTTTTGTGTTAGGTGTTTAATATAAAATTAAATTAAAGAACACAATGTGATGTGCATATAGTGTACAGACAATATACAGGGCTACCCAAAATGAAGCTAAACGTTCTTTTCTACTGAACGTAATTGATGGAAGTGCTTTACTACATTTTACTATATCAACTAACACTGCTAAAAAAGGAAATTATTTCTTTACATCCATACTGTAAAGAAAGTATTTTTTGATGCTCTACTTTTAACTCGGTTATTTTGTATAATATAGCGTTTTAAGGTACCCTAAATACGAAAGTCAATTTTTAATAGTTGATCGGTATGTATATCTGTTATCAGCATAATCTAAGAACAAATAACTGCTGGAAATTTAAATTTTGTATTTTGAAGTTTATATTAGGTTGCGACTTGAAAATTTGATCAAGATTGGCAAGTTGGAAGGCAAATTTATAACAGCCTTGCTTTTTTCTTTCTTTCCTTAAAAAAAAAAAAAAAAAAAAAAAAAAAAGTATAGGCTTATAATTGAACGGGGGTTCAGACAACCCTCCTTACATAGAATTATATGTCAAATAAAACTGTTCTTAAACAATTTTAAATTATTGGGTTGTTCGGAAAAATTTTTAGTTTTTTTTCCTTTGACAATGAAAGACAATTTTCTTATATTGTATAAATATTTGATTGAATTATATATTCTCCACTTTGGTCGGTTTCTTAGCGATCTCACGAGTTGTTATTTGGCAGTTTTCATAAATGAATACTTTATTTTGTCTTCATTAGCATAAACTGATTTTCCAGAACATAATGCATCTTCAACGTCAAAATTTCCGGAACAAAATTTGGTAAACCAGTTTTGACACTGGCATTCTTTAAATAAATTTTCTGTATGCACATCGTATACTTTTTTCCTTGTTTGAACAGTATTTTCACCTTTTTGATAGCAAAAACAAAATATGCCGAAAATGTCGCTTCCGATTTTCTTTATTTGATAGGGCACCAATCAAAACCTATTGAGCAGAATAAAACGAACTTTTTCACAAGCAAGCTTTGCTATATCAGCAGTCACAATATATAACGGTAATGCAGCTTAATTGTGAAGATGGTGTGAAAAAAATGCAGTTAAGTCCTATGCTGAGAAAAACGAAATTACTTTCCGAACAACCCAATATTTTAAAAATAGATTGAAGTTTATTTTCTTATTTTATTGATTTTATGACTTTATATGCAATCTATCTTTACAGTATGGAAATGCACGGCGAAATAAAGTCGTTTGAGTTACACACCAGATTACTTTTATAGTGATTGTTTTTGTTTATGCTTTTACTGGTTTACAGAGAAAGAATGCTGTTTTAGTCATTATTTAAATCATCTCTATGTATAAATTTGAGCTGATAACACAGAAAATATAACGTATTTATATAGCTGATTAAAATAATAGAACCTGATGCTGGATATAATAACACAGAAATTTTGTCATTATGACAAGAAATCTTTCCCATCCAGGTTTTTAAGTATTGTTATTATTAATGTAATTTATTTATATTAACTAGTTGTACTGCAGTTGTGTTACGCTCGATTTTTAAACATGTATTTCCAAATTATTTCTTCTTGCTAATTTAAATTGTAAACATTGGTTTACATGATATTTAAAACAAATGGAATAATTCTTTTATGCTATAACATTTATATGTTTTAAACTCTGATCGTGCCTAAGAAATAAAAAAATATGACACCATAACCCTCTTAATTCAAATTTTGTATAATACTGTGTCTATTTTATTATATTTATTATTAATTTTTCGTGACGTAGCTAAGTTTACACATTTATTATTATTATTTTTCAATGACGTATTAAAATTTCGTATAGCAACAAAAATCACTTAGTCTTTTTTTTTTTTTAATTTTAGCTTTGTTTTGCGAATGAATAACTCAAATCAATGGACCAGGGCCCGATTAAGCTCTGAAGCTAGGTGAAGCTCAGCAGAATTTCGGGGCCCCCTTTCATTTCAGAAAATCTTGTTTTCCTGTTACATTTGTAATATAAAAATGCTATAGACCAAAAAAATAGTGTGCGTTTACTATTTTAATTTTTTTTTCATACATCTGGGTGGTTTCTACACAGAACATTAAAATCATACAACTTTTTAACTAAGAACATTCAGATTTTTGAGGTTAAATAATAGATTTTTCCCGAAATAGTGAGTGTTTTGTCTTGTTTTAGGTAACCTTTCTCAGAAAAAATTCAATCTCCGTGTGAAAATATGAAACAAAAAATTCAAGACTATGTTTTTAATCGTTATGGGGCCCCCTCTTAAATTTTACAGGGGAAGCTTGTGCCTCCTGAGCCTTTTGGATAATCAGGCCCTGCAATGGACTCTTCCCAGTTCCGTTTGCTGAATCATGTGATAGAGGAAAACGAATAATCGAATTCAATTCAATATTGTTCTTAAGAACAAAAATGTTACTATTTAATATAAAATAAAATAAAAGTAATATTGTGCATTTGTAAACAGTAGAATAGTTGTATTTGTAAATTTAAGAATTTTTTAAAAACACTTTGTGTTTATTTATTTTCAACTGTAAGAATCGATTTTTGTATGTCCCAGTGTAACTGTAACATTAACTGATCTAGCAATAAATAATAGCTTGTTCTTGTGGAATGTTTATGGATTATAATTTGAAAATTTAAAATGTTTTCATTTAATTTAATTGCATAATAGTATTACAACAAGTTAATTAACTTAGTTACTGGTCTAAATGGATTTACGCAGTACGATATTGCACTGTCACTGATTTAAGTACCAAAAATCAGAGTATTTAACATGTTCTTCATGAACATTAATAACAAATATAAACTAAATGATGATTGTAAATGTATACAGCAAACAAAAGATGATGAATAATGATATAAAATGGATTAAAAATGATGATGGATAAAAAAAATAACACCGATTAAATACGATTGATCAAAAATAAGAATAGAAAATATGTTATTTCAGCAATCGCTATAGATAAACAAGACTTCGTCTGCTATTTGTTTTTCCTCTATCATGTGACCTCTGACGTCAGGTGGGAAGACCCCATTTTTAAATGAGATTTCTCTGTAAATGAACTAATGAATTTTGTATCATTTGATTCAATGAACGAATCTCCTAAAACCATGCAAACCATGGAGAAATATTCGTGTGCATTTCAAATGAATTCGTAAATAAATGAACAGAAAAACTTACATCGCCACAGCAATAATGAATTCAAAAAAAGAAAATAACCATGGAGAAAAAGTTATTTTCTTTTTCCGAATACATTGTAGTTGCAATGAATTTTTTTTTTTTTTTTTTTTTTGTCTTTCATTATTTCATTTATTTGAAGTTTACACATGGAAACCATGGACAAAATTTTACTTTCTTTATTTCAATACATTATTGTCGCTGTGACGTTAGTTTAGACTTTAGAACGTTACAACCTAAAAACTTTTATTATTAAGAAGACAATATAAAAATTGTCTTAATTGTTTTTTCACAAATTAAATTCTATAAAGGAAACATGTTATTGTAACTTCTATTCTTGTAATGGTAAATAAATAAATAAACAAAAATTTTGTTTTTGAGAGAAATTTTATTTATTTTATTTTTTCAATTTTAATGAAAAATCAGTTTGGAAGTTGTGATTATTATCGAGAGCAATTGTATAATTAAGAAAGAATACTTTGAAAAACTATTTGAAATCGTGAAATATTTTTCACGAAATGTAATCCCTTGTTAGCGTGAGGAAAACGATTATATGAAAAGTACGAAGTATGCACCTGGTGAGAAATAAATTTTAAGAAAGGAAAGAAAACTGTAACAGCCTCAAATAGAAATGAATCTGCCAGTATAGAAAATCCCACAGATAAATACAGAAGATTTAGATCATTGTTAAATCTGTAATTTAACATTTCAAAAGAAAATTCGTAAAATGTTTCTTAAGAGATACGCACATATTTAGAGGTCATAAAAAAAAAAAAAAAAAAAAAATACGTACCTTTTTTTTTTTTTTTTTTTTTTTTTACCTTTTTTATTTGTATTAAAAAGTATTATGATGCGTAGAAAATCTCGATTATTTCATTAATTAATTTATTTATTTTTTAAATTGGTAAAAACGTCTATGATTTGTCTAAAAAATGACAGGTACGCAAATCATAAAATAATTAAAAATAATAAATATTGAAAATAATAATAATAAGCATTTTATTCACAAGGAAACATTCAAAAGGCGCTGTTAGGCGAACTTTAGCGCTGTTAAGCGATAAGTTTGCTAGCACCGAGATTGCCGTGTACGAACACAACCGTGTTTTGCTTCTCCGCCAAGTACTCAAAATCAATCGCCTAACAGTGTGAAATCGCCAAATATGCTTAATTTTGATAAATTTTTCTGGTCGCTGTAATTCATTTCAGCCGATAATTTTTTCACTTTCTGGTGTTTTACGAAGAGTAGAATCACATATATATTTTTTCAATATTTTTTGAAGACGACACCTTTTGAATGTTTCCTTGTCAGAAAAATATGTTTTAAGATTTGAGCTGCTATCATAAGTTTGTGTATGATAGTTTAGGATGCTATCAAACTAATTGTATCCAGAAATTTACAAAAATTTCGACACATATCTAACTTAAAACCTGAATAAACTACTACGTCAGAAATGCCAAAGCAAAATATTGGAAATGCATACAGCTGTTTCGGTAGCCTAAAGCGTACCGTCTTCAGTGCAAAAAGGATTCTGAATCAGGAGAAGTGCACGTGTATATAGGAAAGGGGCCGGATTTAGTTCAACCAATAACATTACGAGAAAAGTAGGGAGAGTGGCCAATAGGAATTTAGGAAAGTTAGCTGTGTAAACAGTAGAAAAATTAAGAAAATGTGGACTGAATATAAAATTTCCAACAGTCAGACAAATAGGGAATAGCGAAATCACAATTTACAAGGTTTTGAAATTTTTTATAAATATGAAAAGCTTCAAAGAAATCGAGTTCATGAATGGATTTAGGTCTGCAAATTATTTTAGCTGAATTAAATTTAAAATTATGATTTGCCTCCCAGAAATAGCCGATTTATTGGTTTCTTGTTTGCGGACGTAATTCATACGTACTTTTAGACGAAATTTGAGACTGCGTTTAGTTTGGCCAATATATGATAAACCACACTGACAGGAAATACTATAAATATTGGCCAAACTAAACACAGTCTTAAATTTCGTCTAAAAGAACATATGAATTACGTCCGCAAACAAGAAAACAATAAATCGGCTATTATGTTATCGATGAGTCTTAGCTAAGTCTCGCCTATTTAAATTTATTAGGTAATTATAATTAATGTTTATTATGGTGTATATTATATTTAAATGATATATATATATATGTATATGTATATGTGTGTGCATGTGTATGTATGTATATGCGTATAAACGTAATAAAATAAAAATTAACCCAAGATTAAATACCACCGAAAACCACAATAACCAATAAGAACTTATTTTTAACTAAATTAAAGAATCTATGAAGACTATAGTAAAGATAAGAAAATCGTTGAGTTTAATAGCATTAATAAAATAAAATAATAATAATATGCAACAAACTTACCATAATATTATTCCTCAAATATTAACTTAAATCATTATGCGAAACATGAGGATTAAACGAAAACGAACCAAGGTAGAAAAGTAAAAACCATAAGAAAATAATATCAAAAGGGTTAATTAAAAATAATTTAAGACCAAATAATTGGATTCCCTGTTTTACATTCAAAACAATGGAATGAGAGGAAAAATAAATGTGAGATCATAAAAGCAGAACCAAATTAACAGCAATCATCGCAAAAAAGAATATTAGCCGCATGGAGAAAAAAAACGAAACATAGTAAAACATGAGATTAGTTGTTAGTAGCATAACGAAGATAAAAGATTACTTCAAGCAGTCACGGAGTCAGTAAAAATAGTCTAACCAACCAAAAGACACAGATGAATCTGTGTCAATAATTGCAATAACTAAAAGAATACGGTGAAATAAACTAAAAAATAAACATAAAATTTTAGTTTTATTATCAAATTCCGTATGTTTTAAAAAATTTCGTTTAAGATCTCTTAAATTAATTGATAAAATAACCGCCAGGTGGCGAGAAGTAATATTATTAGAAATTTTAGAGAGCTTGGATAATTTGAGTGTTTTGCTTGATGAAAAGATCCAGTATAACATATATTTTACTGTAATTTATTAATTAAATAAATTACTTAAGTGAGTAATTATGATTGAATATAATATTTGTTATCTAATTAATAAATTTGAATTGTTAAATTTAATAAAGATTGTTAATTTATAAATAAAATGAAATAGTTTTTAATAATTATTATTAAATACCTATAAATAGAATTATTTATAATCATTGCACATTTACATAATTCATATGTATTATTTTTGATGAATTAAATTATTGATATTTTAAGTAACAATTAACAATTTAATTGTAATTATGATTCCTAATGTATAATTTAAAAGCATAGTTAACTACACAATAATGAAGAATTAAAAATTAATAAATGAAGAAAAAAGTATATAAAGTTTAAAAGTAGTAAATGTCACAAGCTCTCTCATTTTTTTTTTTTTTTTCAATTTATAGTCTCAATATTCCACCCAGCCAAACAATATCACCTAGCCTCCTTAATGAAACGTCTGCCCACCCCTCTTCCACTTTTTTTTTTATTTTATTAATTAATTATTATTATTATTATTATTATTATTTTTTTTTTTTTTTTTGTAATATACAAACAAGAGCACATTTTAAAAACTTTTCTATATGTATAAGGCAGAGACAAAGTTATTAATATATAATTAAAAAAAAAAAAAAAAAAAATTGGGGAAATTTTACTTTCCAGATCTTTGTTTTAAATTTATTCTATTTTATTAATTAATATTTTAGTTTGCGAAAATTACTTTTTATTACCTGCAATTATTATCTTTTATTATTTGTAATCCTACATAGATGGCATCACATATATATTTTTTTTCCTCTCCCAGAGCATTATTTCACAATTAATAACAGGAGACTTGGCGTTGGAATATTAAAACTCAAATAAACTACCACGTCAGAAACGCCAAAGAAAAATATTGGATATGCATACAGCTGTTTCGGTAGCCTAAAGCGTACCGTCTTCAGTGCGAAAAGGATTCTGAATCTAGAGAAAGGCTCGTATATATAGGAGAGGGGCCAAATTTAGTTTAGACATTTTTTTTTTTTTTTTTTTTTTTTTTTGTAAACCTTGTAAATTGTGATTTCGCTATTCCCTATTTGTCGGACTGCTGGAAATTTTATATTCAGTCCACATTTTCTTAATTTTTCTACTGTTTTCACAGCTAACTTTCCTAAATTCCTATTGGCCACTCTCCCCACCTTTCCCGTAATCCTATTGGCTAAACTAAATTCGGCCCCTCTCCTATATATACGAGTACTTCTCTAGATTCAGAATCCTTTTCGCACTGAAGACGGTACGCTAACGTCTGTATTCTTGTCAAACACGCAGCTCTCGCATTTCCCCTTCTCCCGCTAATTTGCGGCAGGCGAGAGAGGAGGCGATTCTTCTCAAACACGCACAGATCTGGCTCTCGCTCGTCTCCCGCATAAGTTGTATGTCGTGTGTCTCTTTTTGCGGCAGCTTCGGAGCGCCCGTATACAGCTTTGGCTGTCGTTAAACAACACGGCGTTGGCTTTACGCTGAGTTGGAAGGTTAGCAATAAAAATGCAATATGTAAAACGTTATTATTTATTTATTAATTACATCTTCTCTGTTTTTTTAGTGCCCCTCAAAATGCCTAATTATTATTATTATTATTATTTTTTTTTTAGCCTAGCTTACGTTTAATAATACTTTTTTTTCATAAGATAGTTATAAAACAACGTCAGATTTTCAGGCCATACTCACCCAATGTAAACATTATTTCAATTTTCTATTTTATTCTAAGTGTAAAAAATGAAACAAATTTAATTTCAAATGGAAGGAAAAACAATATTTGCTATTCAAAATACATTTTTCATCATAATTTTTGCTTGAATAAAATTCTTGATAGTTTTATCTGAAATATATTTTAAGATGTTACAGTTATTTTCGCATTTTAAAATTACATTCAGGAAAAACAAAGTACTAACTTACTAAAGATTCCAAGGAAAATAAATAAATAACAAATAATTATAATTTCTTTAGTTAGCTTCGTTATGATAGAAAATGTACAAATTAAGTTTTTTCTAATTAATATGTTCTGACATATTTCATAATGCATGTTAAATTACACACATACACATATATTTGTATATTTTATACGCAAATATATTCATACATATATAGAGATCTTTCATTATTATTATTATGACAGATTGTTCTTTAATGTAAAAATGCACATTAAAGCAAAATTTTAATTAAAAATTCTGTCTGATAAATGATTTCCTTTAAACATTTTAGCTATTTTATATTTAAATTGAATATTATATTTCAACATTCTAGTAAATGTATTGATCTAACTTTGTTCAGATTTCAAGCTAAAATTTAAATAATTACAAATTCCTTCATCGTTCAACATTATTCTATACATCAACAAAGTATGAGAAATAAATATGTATATAATGTTTGGCAGACCTGCATTACTACTGTTATTCCTTAATCTATTGCATAATTAAAAGAATTCTTAGTTAATTTACTAAGTTTGCGAATATACAACTCAAGCTTTGCATAATTATTCAAATATATTTTGTAATTAAAAATACAAATTTCTCAGTAATGGGTACCGATTAAAAAATGTTTGTTCTGCATTTCAGAGCTTCATAAAGGATTGTATTTGTATAATAAATAGGGAAGGCGAGTACACTGCAGCCAGGTGTAAGCTTAAAAGCCCCCCCCCCCCACTCCCCCCGCTCACACACACAAATCTATGCTTTTGATGTATTATTAAATCCTTCTGCACGATTCTGTCATAAAATCATGAATGCACACACACCCTTATCTTGAATAATACTCCGGATACAAAAAAGGAAATTTGTAGGATTTCATCAAAATCTAACTTTTCTCAATTTTTTATGAGATTCTGTATTTTTCTGTGAAACAGTAATCAGAATTTTGATTTAATATTTTAATTATAAATTGAAGCATTTTAAAACAGTAATAATATTTGAATTTTAATTGAAACATATTTTTCCTCATCATCCTTTCCCTATATAATATTTATTTTATTTATTTTGATTAGTGTAATTATAGATTTATAATTAGGTAAATATATTAACTGCAATAATATTCAAACTAAAAATTTACATAGACCTGTATTTGAGGCCTGTCCTGGACCTCAGGCTGGATTCGGATTGAATTTTTAAATTTGATCTCCGGTTTAATATTACTTTGCATTTTTGGGCCGTGCAGGACTCGGGCTTAACATTTTGAGCATTACACAGGCCGAAAATATTAGTAGCTTGTCTGGAAAAAGATACAGGTTATTTAAGCGCAAAATAGCAAGTTTTCTATTAAAAATCATATGCATTTAGTTACTAGTTTACGCACATGAACAAACAAATGAAATTAGCTACATTATTGTCTGTAGGGCTTTATGTCCTATGATCTGTGTGAATCTAGTTTCTTGGCTTTAACCCGCACAAACATACTCATTTATTCAACTGCAGTAATTGCTACTAGAATCATATTAAATGAAATAAGTCTTTTTTTCTTACTTTACATGAAAAAAATTCTGTCCACAAAAGCATCAAATGTAAAAATTAATAAAAGTTTTAAATAATAAAATTGAACTGTGATTTATAAAACTATTTTCTTTTATAATTATGAACAAAAGTGAGATTTTAAATGACCCCCCCCCCCCCCTTAAAAAAAGAAAAAAAAAAAGCCAAAAGTAAATAAGTAAATACATTTTTTTTCACATCGAAAAAAGAAAGAAAGACATTGAAAACATTTTTTTTTTATTATTTAAATAAAATTGAGGAAAATGTACCCCCTCTCCCCCCCCCCCCAAAAAAAAAAAATGGAACAGCTGCAGTACAGAATTTTTTGGCAAAACTTTAAATTCAGCACCACACTAGCTCGGATGTTTCTCGCCAAATTTTTGCTTACGCAATTGCGACATCAGTTTTAATGTATTGCCACAACGACAACAAAAATTTAAAAGCTGCCAAGGGGCTCCTATGTGAAAGTTATATTAAAGAAATTTTAAGAAATGGTTATAGTAACCGATGCTAGGGAATGAAACAGATGCTGCATGTTTTCCTGTGGAAGAATAGATTAAAAAATTACTATCGCATTAAAATATATTCTCTTTTGCGTAGAATTTTATAACTATTAGTCAGGAAGCAAAAACTTTTTTTTTTTTTTTTTTTTTTTTTCAATGAAAAGCTGAAAATTTAATTACTTGAATACATTTTTTACTGCAAAATTCTGTTAATCTTTTTACAATTTGCACTTTTTGAAATGAATATATTTTCTTGAAAATTATGCATTTCATAATATTTATATATATTTGCTTTTTTGAAATTTATTTCAGAAAGTTCTCTTGTATTATAGGGGAATTTAAAGGTGAGAACATCTTTTATTGAGTAAAGTTTGTAATGCTCCAAATTAGTAAAAAGAGTTTAAATTTTGTGAAGAATTCAGAAAAGCTTCTAATTTTTGCCTTGAAAAACCCTTACCGCATTAATATATTTTAATGTTTATAATGCTTTGTAATATTTTTTAAAACTTTTTTGTAGCAGAAAAATATTTTTCATTTCCGTTTAAAAACTTGTCACGCTTAAATCTTAGGGGAAAAAAAAAAAAAAAATCTTGTTTTAAGGAACTTATTTGAAGAAATAAATTATAAATTATTTATTTTTTTCTTTCTACAGATTTTGTAAATTCATGAAAAAAAAAGAAAAAACAACTTTATATTTAATTTTTTAGCTAAATTTTGCACTTTTCACTATGCCCTTTTATTGTAGGAAGCAATTTATCTATTTAACGCTTCTGAATTAAGTTCAGAGATTTTTTTTCGATTTCACCAAAAGTAAATTCTGCTGATAAGAATCTTGAGGTTTCAAGTATAAAAATATTGAAAAGAAACTTTCAAACAATCTGTTTTATTAAAACAAAACACTCCGTCAACAAAGCGGATTCTCGAATAACCGAAACCTGACTATTTCACCCGGTCATATTCAAACATTTTGATTGGTTGATGCTGAAACATTTCGACTAAAAATCGAATCTTTAAGCTACTAGTTTTCGCTTATCTATATACGACCGGTCCGTGACGTCATCAATAGCGGTACTAGAAACGCGTTTGAGAAGAATCGCTCTGGGAGTGCTTTCCCCTTGCCTCTCGTTATCCCCCACAACTGGTAGCGCTCGCTTGAGTGAGGTCTCGCTAGCAAAGAATATCTACTACGAAAAGAAGGAAAGCTCCAGTAGAAATAATGTAAACGCGAACTGGGAGCGTCTGAGCAAGCGCGCCGTGTAGGTACTGTTGTATAGCAAACTTTACAGGGAAGTGACGTGACGGCATTCTCGTAGAATTTTCAGTTTTGATCCAGTTTCGTTGGGTTTTATGAAACATTCCAAATTAGAAAATTACTTTAGGAATGTTTTCTTTTGGAATAAAATGATTTTAAAATATGGTTTTACCATAAGAAAATTAATATATATATATACATTTATTAATGTTTTTAATGGGTGATTTTTTTTTATTAAACTTTTCATTTTTATTGAATGCAAATGGATGTCAAAATATTAAATTTTACCAACTTTAATCGTTTTGTAAAAATTATAATTTGAGAGAAATGTATGGGTGTGTGTGTACATTGTATAAAAATAGAAGGGGGGAAAAAACTTAATTTCCGTAAAACACAAAAATGTATACATGTGTTTGTGTATATGTATTAAAAAAAAAAAAAAAAAAAAAAAAAAAAACTTAAAATACCAAAAGTTATTAGGAGAGCAGTAATGAACGCTTTTGTAAACAAAATACATTGAAATTGCCTCATCCAATTTTAGATCATTAGTTTTATTGTTCATTGCAAAATAAATAAATAGTAATAATGATAATAAAAATACTTTTTTTAAAGCTATTTTGATTGTTAATGAAAGGAATCATTGTCAAAAATATTAAACTCTACCCACTTTAATCATTTTGTAGAAACAATAGCTTGAGAGAGAAATATATATATATATATACACAGTGTGAGTATATATATGAAAAACATTTTCAAATAATTCACAGAAAAAAATTGAAAAAATGGTATAATATCTAAATGTAAACAATATCAACAATTTTTGAAATAAGTTTTTTTTTTTTTTTTTTTAATATAAGTTAAAAAAAATTAATGTTGTGTCTCATTAATTACTAATCCTTTTTCAAAAAACATAATTTTATTTGTATTTCAGTTATTATTGGAAATGAAATACTGCATTTTTTGTTAAATCTTTCCAATTTTAAGTTTATAAAATGTAATTAACCAATTTAGTTATACTATTGTCTCTTACATTCAGTAAAATGTTTTTTAAACTAAAACTATAATCTGCTTTCTAAGAAAAAATATGTATTTAAAATCTCGTTTATATTAAGTTAGAATTATGAAATAAAAAATTTAATAAAAGCTATATAGACTTTCTCTCTAATTTAAATATTTTGCTTTTTTTTTTTTTTTTTTTTTTTTTTTTTTTATCATCTGTGATTTATAACTAGAATTGTATAATCTAATGTAAAAGTACAGATATAAGGTAAAGATGGAATAAAGTAAATTCAGTGTAATAAGAATTGATGGCATATGAAAAAAAATTTTACTGTCTTATATATTTCTATTTTAATGGGATACCATACTTTTGTATCTAAATTTATATATACTTCTAATTTAATTATTTATTTTTAATCCATTTTATAATTATTGAAGCGTGCTTAATGTTATTCCCAATCTTTGATTGTATCAACAGTTCTTAAAAATTTATTAACTCCACTTATACAGTCTTTACTACATCACAAATGTATTCATAAATTTTCCACTATTACAATGCATTTTTTTTTTTTTTAGTTGATTTGTGTTTAATATTAGTCACCAAATGAAAGAACTTTAAGATGTAGTAAGGGTGTTGATACATCTTAAATAAAAAATGAAGATCATTTTTTATCATGTTTTCTGTCTACTTATACGGTATAAAACTATTTATCTGTAAACCAGTTAACGATAATTGCATTTTCCAACAAATAGCTCCCCCCCCCCTACCTAAAATACTAAGACTGTGATATTTTTTTCTTTTACTAATGTCATTTCTTTAATACAGCCACTGTATTTAAAGGAAAAAGAAAATCACAAATTATGGTTTTATAAAATTTAGGCATTATTGTTAATCAAAATATCAATTATTCCTCATAATTTTTTTTATGCTTTTCATATAAGAGCTATAAGTAATAGCCACATTAATTCCTATACTGATTATATCTTGTGTGTGTGGGGGGGGGGGGGGGGGAGTTAAAATAATTAATACAAAACCTAAGTTATTTTTTAAATATGCTAATAGATATGTGAATAATAAAAATAAAATAATAATTCAGAACATGTGGACATACTTTTATAATGAATTACCTAATTTAAAGGTGCAGAATACATACCTTTTAGATCTTGAGAAACCATCATCACTATCAATTTTTAAATCTTCTTTAGTCTCTGAAGCCAGCAAATAGTCATCTTGGAAGGCGTAAAAGCAATAATATTTAATGCCTTCCAAAATTATATCAACTAGCGTAAATCGTTGTATCTTGATTGTTGAAAAATATCTTCTTCCGATGTAGAATATCAATCCAATTAATCAATTTGGCTTGAGGAGCAATAACCGAAAATCAACAATACACGATAAAATAATGCAGCTTAAAAAAAAAATGTATTTTACAGAAAAAGTGAGTAATAAAAGATTAAATCCCCATGAATATTTAATACACGTGAAATACATACTACGCACGCTAGTATTTTTGAATAAATTACGAAGCAAATACTTGTACAAGAAAAAGATTTGAAATCCGAATTCGAAAATGGCGGCGAAAACACGTTACCCACCAAGGGATTACCTCTCGCCTCTCGCCTCGTTGTTTACGATTAAAGAGCGCATGCGCGCGGAATTAGCATCTCGGCCAAAGAATATCTACTACGCGGTTCTTACGAGCCGTTCAGCCTGTATGTTTGCTTCTCCTTTATGCTTTATTCGCGTCGTCAGATGGCAATAGTTACGCTTTGATAAAGCCAAGGTTCTTCTATCATAAGGTTGGGCCATTTGAAGAGTAGCCAATCAGAAGCAAGCAGAAGTGAAACGTCACATGGCGGTAGACGGACACAAACTACGATACAAATATACAGCTGTTAACCCAGTCCCGCTAGTTATTACTTACTAAAAAATATATCCTGTAATCTGATATAAATATTACCCAAAAACGAAAATCATGTACGGTATTACATGAAATAAAAGTACATTCGTTAAAAAATTTATTCTAAGTACATATTAGTTCATAAAAAATTATAAAGCTTTCGCGTTTTCTGCAACATTGCTATGCATTTATTTACTTTTATAATACTTCAATAAAACGATGAATTTCAATTATATTAAAATGAAATTAAATAAAAATGCAGTTAATTAATTGTTTTACTCAAAAAAAAAAAAAAAAAAAAAAAAAAGCACATACATTTTTTTAAAAGAATGTAAAATATATACATTTTACTGTACGATCGCGATATGTTTGTTTACATTTCAGATGTTTCAGTAAAATTATGAATTTTAATTTTATGAGTAAAAATGAAATATAAGAACATTTTTAAAAATATTTGTTCAAAATAAAACACTTACATTTTTCAATTTAAAGAGAAATACACAATATATGAAGTTATCTGTAATATTACGATATGTTTGTTTACCTTACTTCAATGTTGTCATGAATTACTTCAGTAAGACCATGAATTTCAATTATATTAAAATGAAATAAAAATGCATTTATTTAAATGTTTTGCTCAAAAGAAAGCACACGTATTTGTTTAAAAAAATCTAAAATACATAAATTTTGCTGTACTAGCGTGATTTGTTTGTTTACATTTCAGATATTTCAGTAAAATTATACATTTTAATTTTATGAGTAAAAATGAAATAAAAATACATTCTTTAAAATATTTTGTTCAAAATAAAACACTTACAATTTTCAATTTTAAAAGAAATACATAATATATTAAGTTATCTGTAATATTATGATATGTTTGTTTACCTTTTAAATACTTCAATATGTTGAGTGATTGGTGATTCACAAGCACAAATTAATAATTGATTTATCTCCTAATACAGCTGAATTTTTGCGATTCACTAATCAACAAATCAGTTATGACAGTGTTTGTTTACATTACAAATGATATGCAGATTTCAGAGAATTGTGCATTTTTGAGAGATGATTATACTTCACTTTACATGAAATTTTGTACTGCAGCAATCAATAATATGCATGTATGTATCATGTGCATATATGTAATCAGCAATATACCTTCAGTACCTGATAAAAAAAAGATCATTTTACACAGCTAACTTGTCTTGCAGTACTATAGCGGTAAGCAATATGGATGTACATAAAAACTTCATATGAGAATGGATTGATAATTACTTTTTTTTCTTTCTTTTAGTCAAAAAAGAGGGAAGTGCAGTTGTTAAAACACAATCCAGAAAAAAATTATATGTGTGGTGGTTCTAACATTATGACAGCACAGTTTAAAAACAAAGAGTCACAAAAGATGTCTGAGTTCAAAGTTTTGTACTTATTACTTTTAAACCTCAGTTATGTTTTTTTTCTTTAATATATATATATAATACTCCAAAATGTTTAAGCAATGATCAACAATTTTTTACAAAAGAAGAATTATATTCATTGTTTAAATATGGTATGACAGAAATAGTTTCAAAACATTTTGTTCATTTTGGCTTGTTGGTATTTTTAAAACTATTTTCATTGGAAAACATGTGCTACCACTGACACTTTTAACATGTTATTACAAAAGTTACATTGAAATGTGTTACTACATAAAAACAATTTCATAAAATTTTCAATTATCCAGATACTTTCTACAGAGGATTAAAGCAAAAATAAATAAATAAATTAATTAATTAATTAAAAAATTTAAATTAAAAAAAAATACCTAAGATTTTTTTTTTTTTTTTTTTTTTTTTTTACACACAAGTTTATTTTATTTTAAGTGTATTAACTGCAAATTTAATTTTGAAGTGCAGAAATATTTTTGTGTGTACTCATTTTTATCCACTACATAACTTAAACATTTTGTTTATTATGAGATACCACAATTTGTTTCATAAAGATAATAAATTTTAACGAAATCTTAATTATGTCCCTATTTGAATTAAAAAAAAAAAAAAAAAGTCACTTTTGACAGCTGACAACAGGCCATGGCTACTGTCTGCTTTCAAAAGAGTATACTTGAAAATCGAAGGGAAGTAGCATAAACATTTAACAAACATACTTATTACATGATTATTGCTAATTTAATATCCCTTTGATTTATTATTTCTGAACTTGAAAATGTATGATATAATATACACGATGATATATTACTTACATGATTTGATTTTATGAGCAATCTACCTACTGCTATTATACATCACAGTTTTTCATGAATGTTCTATCACTTTCAATAATCTATTCTTTAAAAAAATGTTGTTCTCTAATACGGAGCATGTCAAAGAATCAACAAAAGACGTAAATTAAGAGTTATCATACGGTACATTTAAACAAATTCGATTAAAAGAAAAGAAAAAAATTAAATCACAAAAAAGCAATTTAAACACAGTTATTTCAGATGTAAACAAGATTTCAACCTCACGCCATATGACGCAGTGCGCGAGGAATCTCAAATAGCTAAAAATTCGCGCATCTATGAAATGGCACCCCCCTGGATAAAGCTTTCCTTCTTCTCGTAGTAGATATTCTTTGTCGCTAGTTTGCGGCGTTTGACAAGAATACAGGCGAGGCTACTGAAACAGCTGTATGCATTTCCAATATTTTTCTTTGGCGTTTCTGACGTAGTAATAGTTTATTCGGGTTTTATTATTTCACAATATTTCTTTTCACAGTGGATTACGCACATATTTACACGAACATTTAATATCTATAACTATTAATTCACAAAAAAAAAATAAATAAATAAACTAAATATTACTACCTTTATTTTAACATTTATTATTACACTAGGTAGTTATAAAGCTATTTGTTTTTAAGATTACATTTTATTTTTAATTCTATATTAATTAAATAGTGGTTACTATTGGAAATAACTTTAACTTCACTGAAGAAATATTCAAAAATTGTTTTGTTAACGGATTATAGTTCATTTATTATTTATTTATTATTATTATTATTATTATTATTATTTTATTTAAATGGTATTTTTTTATCCTGTTAGTAATTTATCTTCTGAGGAGTTTTATTTTTTCCCCCTCTTTTAAATCTTTCTGTAAATTTTTGGATTAAATATATCTTGTATTCCTATTCATTGGTTTCTATCTGTGGAAATGAATTGGCATTGAAATTTGTAATTTTTTAATTATATGCTTGCAGATTTACTGATACTTATTTTTGCATACAATTTGCAATCAATGCCCCTGGTGACGTATTGAGTAGCGTATGCTTTCATTTTTTGGATTTGGATTTTTTTTTTTTTTTTTCTTTTTTAAGTAACTTTTATACATTACTTCATATGATATTTTTCGTTTCATTGAATAGCTTTTCGTATTGTGTGTGTGTGTACATCCCGAAGAAGAAAAGTAAAAGTTTCTTTTGTTAAAATGTTGTCTGTAGTTCACAAAATCCATTTTCTTTCGACATTAGGTGTTATACCTATCTCACAAGGAAACATTCGAAAGGTCTCATCTTCAAAAAGTATTGAAAAAATATATGTGATTCTACTCTTCTTAAAACACCAGAAAATGAAAAAATTATCGGCTGAAATTAATTACAGCGACCACAAAAAATTATCAAATTTAAGCATATTTGGCGATTTAACGCTGTTAGGCGATACGTTTGCTAGCACGGAGATTGCCGTGTACGAACAGAACCGTGTTTTGCTTTTCCGCCAAGTACTCAAAATCAATCGCCTAGGAGTGTAAAATCGCCAAATATGCTTAATTTTGATAATTTTTTGTAGTCGCTGTAATTAATTTCAGCCGATAATTTTTTCATTTTCTGGTGTTTTATGAAGAGTAGAATCACATTTTTTTTTTCAATACTTTTTGAAGATGACACCTTTTGAATGTTTCCTTGTCAGATAATAATCCTCACTACTCACCATGGAAAATTATTTTCATCAATAATAATTAAACAATTTGCACCGCCTGAATTTATATATAGAAATAGAGAAGAAAGTTTAATGATGGCCACAGCACACTAAATTTAGTTTATGCAATAAGTATTTTAAAAATTTAATAATCACTAATACTGAATATATAAAATGTGCAGTTTATAATACAGAGTCATGCTTTATTATAATCTAATGAGAAAATGGCAGTAAACTTTACTTTTAAATTCATCTTAACGCAATATTCTTTGAAAATCCCCGTGAAAATTCCACTCTGAAGAATTATAAAAGAGGCGGACAGACGATAATGCTTTAAAGTTCACCTATTTATTATAAGCAAACAAAAGCTTAATCCAAACACAACGTGTTCGCAGGAAATTAATTATTGTAAAAGCAGCACTCGCTGGAAGATATCTTGAATTATGCATTTTATCTGTTGCGCTGCACATATAATGATTTTATCCGTGTTCACATCATCATAACAATGAAGTTATGATTAATAACAGATGAAATTTTAAATTTATGACAGGGTGAAGAGGCGTAAAAATGAAATTCAAATAAAAATTCGTTAATTCATTTTTTTTTTTTTTAATTCTTACTACTTTTTTTTAAAATAAGAAAATTAAGATTTATTACAAATACAATTTTTGAGATTCGTAGAATAGAGAGAAGATGGAAGTTTTAGTAAAATAAAGAATAAAATTTAAATGCAGTGAAATATTCAGAGGATGTATAGCAAAACTGAGTAGTTGGAATAAAATATTTTTAAAAGCGAGCACATTTACTTCGTAATAGTCTTCTCTCAATAAATGCTTTTCTTTTTCCTTTCTTTCTTTCTTTCTTTTTTTTTTTTTTTACAATAAAACATCATATCTGTATGTTATTTTTGTTCGTGAATCTAATAAATTAATCCTGCTGATCACAATTTTTTGTGCTCTTTCGATGGTTAACGGCCCTCTTCACTTACTGTCGCCGGAAGCCCGAGCCAATGTTATTCTACGGGGAAATTTTCTTTACAAATAACTTGTTAACTAATACATATTTTTAAATTCTGTTTTCACATTCAGAAAATCCCCAACTGTTAAATTGACGGACTTTTAAAAAAAAAAAAATGTATTTTTAAATTTTTAATATTTTATTTTGAAATTGCAAAAGGAAAAAATTTCGCATATTGAAAATTCGTATTTTGCAGCTTCAAAATAAAATATAAAAAATTTAAAAAATAATTTTTTAAGAAAGACCCGTCAATTTAACAGCTGGGAATTTTCAGAATGTGAAAACAGAATTTAAAACTATGTATTAGTTAATAAGTTATTTGTAAAGAAAAATTTCCCGTAGAATAACATTAGCTTCGGCTTCCGGCGGCGGTGAGTGAAGCAGGCCCTTAATATTTAATCATTGTAATAAAACTATTTTTCTTTTTTCCGAGAAATATTTGTATAAGGATTATTATAATTTAAACTTTCGTACTAAATCAATATCTATTATATATTTTGTTATTAATATATTTTTCGCTCCTTCATTTCTAAGATGTCAGATAAAAGAGCTCCTAAACGAATCTTTATATATTTTGTTTATTTAACTTCACTTTAAATATATTTTTGCTATTTTACACAACAATATTGAGGCAGCCTACTTGCCACAACTATGTAGATAAATGTTACCAACTGTAACTGTGCAACTTTACGTGTTATGCTACGGTTACACAGGAACAGCTGGTAACATTTCTCTTTATGGTTGTGGTATTTCTCTACATGGTAAGTTGCCTCAATCTTGTTGTGTAATATTACACAAAATTTTTTACAGTGTTGAAACTGAATAATAATACTTTTGTAAGAAATCCAGTAAAGTTATGTTTTTTTAAGTTATAAAATATTTTACTATTTTTATTTATTTATTTTTAATACAATACTAGACAGGAGTAAGACAAAAAAAAAAAAAAAAAAAGAAAAAAAAAGAAAGAAAGAAATCCTAAATTTTTTTTTTTTAAATTCCAATGAAACTCAGATTTTTTGCTCAATGAATTCAAAAATGAAGCAATTTAGAAGCATTGTTGAATACTAGCAAAACCGTGCGAAATATTCGCACTTTTATTTTATTTCTTTTCTTATTTACCTTTAAAATTTGAAGCTCATAATTGTTATACCAATTTCACCACCTAATTAAAATTATAATTTACCAGAAGCCAAATTATTATTAAAACCAAATTGATATTGCACAATAGTGAAACCAAAATCATTCAAGAGAAATACAATAATACAAAACAAAATATTAAAGTATTTTTTCCATTGTAGAACTCTTTGCTATTTGTCTCATTTTGGACATTCATACACACGGGCGAAGCGCACCGATAGCGTATTGTACTATCTGAGGAACAAACAATTTGAAATTTTTTTTCTCATACGAAATTCATAAATTAAAATTCTGTCTTAAACAGAAAAGATGGTCTACACTGTAAAAATATTTTTGCCATATTACACAAAAATATTGAGGCTAACTTGCCACAACTATGCAGAGAAATGTTACCAGCTGTAACTGTGTAACCTGACACGTTCTGCTACGGTTACACAGCTGCAGCTGGTAACATTTCTCTCCTCTGCATGGTTGTGGTATTTCTTTACATGGTAAACTGCCTCAATATTGTTGTGTAATATTACACATTTTTTTTACTGTATCCTTTAAAATATTGATGACACTTTTTTGCTATCTGAAAGAAATATTTCTCTTAAACTTTATAAATCTGCTTATTAAAAATTTTAATTTATTGCCAAAGGCATCTTATATTTGCATATATATTTCGAAGTTATTTTAAAAGTAAGACTAAAAAAAAACTCAAAATTCTATGCTAGCAGACATGTAAATTTGGTCCACATGACTGCGAAAATGGTATTTATTTAAGATTCTCCAGTACTAGAAGCAAATATTGAAAAACTAACGTAATATTTTTTTTGCTTGTTATTTTATATATTTTGTTTATTTTTTACTTCACTGTAAAAAATTTTTTTTTTGCTGTTTTACACAACAATATTGAGGCAGCCTACTTGCCACAACTATGCAGAAATGTTACCGCCTGTAACTGTGTAACTTTACGTGTTATGCTACGGTTACACAGGAACAGCTGGTACAATTTCTATTTATGGTTGTGGTATTTCTCTACATGATAAGTTGCCTCAATATTGTTGTGTAATATTACACAAATTTTTTTACAGTGTTGAAACTGAATAATAATAACTTTGTAAGAAATCCAGTACAGTTATGCTTTAAGTTAAAAATTCTTTTACTATTTTTATTTATTTATTTTTAATACAATATTAGACATGAGTAAGACAAAAAAAGAAAGCCTTACTTTTTTTTTTTTTTTTTTTAAATCCAATGAAACTCAGATTTTTTGCTCAATGAATTAAAAAATGAAGCAATTTATAATGAAGCATTATTGGATACTAGCAAACCCGTGCGAAATATTCGCACTTTATTTCTTTTCTTATTTACCTTTAAAATTTGAAACTCATAAATGTTAAGCCAATTTCACCACCTAATTAAAATTCTAATTTACCAGAAGCCAAATTATTATTAAAACCAAATTGATATTGCACAATAGTGAAACCAAAATCATTCAAAGAAAGGTTTCCAAATAAAATTCATGGTTCACGACCAATTTTCATACTTTCAATGGCAGTACAATTTTAATATAGGACTCCCATGACGCCTTTTAAATTTTTGTCGTCATGTTGGTGATGACTTTTTATTAATTTTGGTATATATATATAATTTGAATTATTTAGTACCATTGTAACATTCAGCAGACAAAAAATAGATGAAGATACCAGCATAAAATGAATTTTAATTGAGATTTATTTCGATTAAAATTAGTCACGGTATTAAATTAATTTGAGTACCAATGATTAGTATAAACAAGTTAAAGTACTTACGCAGAAGAGAAATGACACTAACATAACACATAAGCCTAACGATGAGAGAATTTGCAAAAACTATGAATTATTAGTAACAGTCAACATTTGAGAGAAAAGAGAAAGGATAAAATCACCAAAGAGTTCCGTTCAAAGGGGAAAAAAAAAATAATAAAAAATAAAAAATAAAGGAATTCATAAATTGAAAAAAAAAAAAAAAAAAAAAGAAAAAGAAATATATATATATATTTGTTTAAAAATAAATAAATAATTAAATAAAATTAAATTAAATAATTCCTGTTTTGATTATATTTTTTATGATTGTATTTTTTAGTCAATTTATGACACAAAAGTTCATATTCTGTATATATCTTTAAAATGACGCTTGCAAAGTTCTGAAGAAACACAACTGTTAAAAATATATTTTTTCGTAAAATAATCTCATCAGACAAATTTCGTCATTTTTTCTTATTAGTCCATTGAGTTAAGTCCACGTGCTTAAATATTGTCTATGTATAAATATTATTTTTGTATCCTCGCGTATCGTATTGTTTCGACAAAAAATAATTGAAACTGGTCCAATTATTATATAATATTATAATACTATATTATAATACTATATAATATTATACGCTAGAGAAATATTATATAGATTATTACCTCAAGTACAGAAGATTAATTGTAAAATGAGAAATGTACAGTGCATTGCGTCTATTAATTTTTTTTTTTTTTTGTAATCTTTTATAAATGACTAATTTTAGCTTGTTACCAAATAAAATAAAATAAAAATAAAATAAAGCAAAAAAGTGAGAGATCACAATTCGTATTTGGTCTGTTTTGTTTGAAAGAAATAACCCTCTATTCCTTATAATAACTAAAGTAATATAACTTTTAAATCCAATTTTTAAAACGTCCAGATTTATTTATTTATTTATTTATTTTTTTTTTTTTTTTGTCAATGAAAAGTACTCTGAATAGTACAGTAATGTCATTAAAAAAATGTTCCTTTATAAATTTTGTCATCTAATCATAGATTTTCGCGTTATTTTAAAGAATTTTATATTATTATTTAGAAATTATAGTCTTTAATTTTAAACTTAAAAATATATATATATATTCATCGATGAAAAATTTTTCCACTGACTTCCCAACTTAAAATATATCATAATCTTTTAAAGCCTGATGAGCAAAGCTAGAGAAATTTTACGACGAAAAATTTTTAGATATGTCTACTCGAAGATAGAATTATTTGAGAATGGAATGGAAATTTAACCAACGAATTCATATATGAGACATTACACTTTAGGCATATTAGATCTAAAAGTGGGGAACAGACATTTACGTCACAGCATTAAAACTTTTGAACTTTCTGAACTTAAGAAATCGCAGCAGGGAGTTAAGTTGAAAGATCATTATTGGATATGAAAAGGGAACGAGACTATTTGATAAGTTAAAAGGTCTTTCAGCGGTACATCGAAGGATAAATCAAAATATAAATCGTTTTAAAATAATTTTGTGATGAAAGTTTATCAGTTTGTGAGTTTGATATACAGAAATTAATTGTTATACTTAACAGTCATTAATGTTATATTTAACAATCATTAATTTAATAATCATTAATTTAACAATCATTATGTTCATTCATTGAAATTTTAAGAAAAAAATGAATGTTGCGGAATTCGAATAATTGATTATTAATTATTTATCCAGTAAAGAAAATATTGCATTTAACTATGTAAGTTACATATTCAGTCATAGTATTTTCTACTTACGCGATACTTTTTTTTATTTGTTCTCTGATTTTTAACACTTAAACTATTTTGTGTTACAAGAGCAAATAATACCACTTTAGTAGGTATGCGTTTCAAAAATAAAAATTTTATGAACCAAGAAATTATCAATCTTAAGTATCCATGTAAAGTAGAACTACTCAGAAAATAGAGGGGTTACTTAAATGCTTTAACCCTTTGTATCACCATGTTGCATTTCTACAACATCAAAATTATTTCTGGCCCACCAGTGGCCGAAAGGTACTGTCCTCAAAGTTGGTAGACGTGAGGTGCCGGGTTCGATTCCAGGTCATGCTTATCAGCCTAGCCGTTTTCAGTTTTCCGTGGTTTTCTCCGAAACTTACGTAAACAACAGCTAGGATCCCTTAGAAAGACCTCTTCTCCACGGAGGACACTCCCTATCAAGCCTAGGACCCTAGGGCAGTCAACCGGCTTTAATCCTAATACCATACCATATCATATACCAAAGTTATTTCTACAGCAAGCTTTGAAAACTGATTTTATTGGTTGTTGCTGCCTTGCAATATTAGAATTAACACAAAATGTTTATAAAATTAACAACAGAGGGCGATATTACGTGATGTTTTCACACCAAAATTTAATTTATAAATAAAAATAATTCGGACGTACATTTTCTAAGCATAAAAAGTTTACATAGAAAAAATTTGTGGGAAATAAAACAATTTTTTGGGTCAGTTTTCGTTAAAAGAAAATCAGGAGATTTTTAAAATTTCCATCTAAACTGAAAATTTGAATATTTCGAAAAATATTTAAGTGTTTTGTACGATTTTTCAGACATTTATTTACCAAACACTTTTTTGGCAATACATGTTTAATTTTTTGTATAATATTTTAAAACTATTTTTTTATATGGTGCAGATAACATATCGAACACATTGGTAAATAAATATATTTGAAATGTGAGATCCTGAGATGTAAAAGGTTAAAGTACGAAAACAAATTATTGCATAAACGTCAGTGGAGGCCCTCTGTTGAGACTCAAAACGGTTTTGGGCTCTCTGTGTGCTTGTCTGTCTGTCTGTCGCGCGATAGCGGCCGCAAGAATCCCGCTATTGACTTGTAATTTGGTACACATGTTCATGTGCCCCACGGAATAAGCTGTATAGTTTTGGGTGTGTATTCCATTTGTAATTCGTGTACAGGGACACGCAAGAGTTTTTCTTATCATTGCGGCCTATGGGAGGAATTTGTATGTACCGCGATAGCGGCCACAAAAATCACGCTATTGACTTGCAATTTGGTACACATGTTCATGTGCCCCACGGAATCAGCTGTATAGTTTTGGGTGTGTATTCCATTTGTAATTCGTGTACAGGGACACGCCAAAGTTTTTCTTATCATTACGGCCTATGGGAGGAATTTGTATGTACCGCGATAGCGGCCACAAAAATCACGCTATTGACTTGCAATTTGGTACACATATTCATGAACCCAACGGAATTAGCTGTATAGTTTTACTTTTAGGTGTGTATTTCATTTGTAGTTCGTGTACAGGGACACACCAAAGTTTTTCTGTCATTACGGCTTGTGGGAAGAATCTGTATGTACCGCGATAGCCACCACAAAAATCAAGCAATTGACTTCCAATTTTTGCCGAAACGTCAGAAACCCTCTGTTGAGACTCAAAAGGATTTTGGGTTCCGTCTGTCTGTCTGTCTCTCTGTCGTGCGATAGCAGACACAAAAATCACGCTGTTGACTTGAAATTTGGTACACATGTTCATGATCCCCACGAAATTAGCTGTATACTTTTGGGTGTGCATTCCATTTTTAGTTCGTGTACAGGGACACGCCAAAGTTTTTTTTTATCATTAAGGCGTATGGGAAGAATTTGAACGTACCGCGATAGCGGCTGCAAAAGTCACGCTATTGACTTGTAATTTTGTACACATATTCATGAACCACACAAAATTTTTGCTGTATAGTTTTGGGTGCGTATTCCATTTGTAGTTCGTGTACAGGGACACACAAAATTTTTTCTTATCACTACGGCCTATGGGCAGAATTTGTATGTACCGCAATAGCGGCCGCAAAAATTCTCCGATTGACTTGCAAATTGACACACACATTCAGGCTCGGTATAGAAATAGCTATATAATTTTTTATGTCTATACTTTTTATGGATTGTGTACAACAGACACACGCCAAAATACCTAACATTACGGCGTATGGGTTGAATTTCGTTTAAACGCATTTTAACATCATTACTTTGCAATCAAGAAAATGAAACTAGTGTACGTGAGTAAGATGCTTAAACTTATGTTGTTTGAAGAAAATATGTGCTCTTAAGCTTTCTAATTAATGTATAGGACCTTACAAAAGTGTTCTGACAATGTCACGTAGTCATCCAAACGATGTTAAATTTCAAACAATTATTAATTTTAAACGCAAAATAAGCTGAATAGTTTTTACTGATGTATACAATGTTTGTGGTTCGTTTACAGAGATACATAAAAGAATTTCGTAACATTAGAGCCTATGGACAAATTTGTAGTTAAGCGCGCACTTTAATGCGTTTATGCTGCATTGAACTTAACAGAATTAACATACATTATAAAGATGCTTAAAATCATGTTTACACTTAAAAAAGGGTATGTATAGACTAAATAATTTATGGGACCACACAAATTAATGCCAAGGAAGTACTGTAAACTTCCAAATGATGTCAAATTAGTTTGAAAAATTAATGAGTTATAATCAATTAGGTGTATTCTTATTATTGGCGTTTTTAATAACTGTTGCTACTTTTCCGGGATACATAAAATTTTTTCGTACTATTACGGTTTATAGTCGGTATTTCTTAAAAGTGTATTTTAACATGGTTACACCCCATTAAATATAATGAAGTTTTATTAGAATTTTAAAAGCATGTTTTTCTGTTGAAAATTGTGGGCATAGAATTGGTAATTATTTTACAGGATTACGCGAAATATTTCCGATATGCTATATATATATATATTTTTTTTTTTGTTTGTTTGTTTGTTTTCTGCATGAAATTTGGTACTTATGAAATTTGGTATTTATGAATTTCAGGGAAATAATACAAAACCGTCGTTTATTAAGAATACATATTGTTGCGTACTTGGGGGTTCGTAAGTTGTCCGAGAATGAAAGACGAAACTTGCAAAAATTCAGTGATTTATTCACAGAAAGTTCCAGAAAAATACAGGTCTATAAACCAAGTATCAGCTTCAATTCAACCAGTAAACACAGCTTAAACAACAGCCGTTAACAGCAAAACAACAGTACAAACTGTTTAGCAATAACACATAAAGCAAGTCTCATCCAAAAAGGCTCAATACAAAGCAAGCATTTGACGAAACTGACACAGATCTGAGACAGACCGCCATGGCGAAAAAAAAAAAATGCTCCTTTTATACTTTTCTATCGAACACAGACTGTTCTGGAAAATTCTCGTACCTCATCAGCCAATGAGATTAGAGCTTCCATATTTGGTATATCCCAAATAAGGGTTTTCTCGCCAAGGACACTAAAAAATTCGTCAAGGAGGGAAACAGTCGCCAAATTTAGCGCCAAATCCATTTCTTCCCTTATTGAAGCTTTTTAATGCGTTTTTAAGTGAAAATTAGGCTATTTAAACGCTAAAACGACTAGAAATGCACAAAATTAGCATTTTATCAAATTACTAAGCCTCTTTGAAAGAATTTATACAAAAAATAAATTCAATTATTTACAATTCCGTAATACTTTATATGATATACAAATAGGTATACAAAGAGAGATATAGCGGGGGTTGAGGGGGGAGGCAGCCCCCCTCAGGAATGTATCTGATTATGGTAACAAGTCAATAGAATCAATACATACTATTATATAATAAGGAATAAATAAAAATGACCTATTGAATAATGTCTGATGCAAATAGGACGTTGAGGCTCCTGATCTGCAGATCCACTAGTTTTTATTGAAGATAGATCAGTCAATAAATCGAAATATTATGTCTAATATAAAATGCAACTTATTCACTTTATTTTGAATCATATTATTATTTGAAGATTTATAGACGATAAATTTATAATAACTCTAATAACGGTTGTTCTAACATTCCTAAAGGCTCTATTGGAGTAAGATATATTCATCTCAAAAAACAGCATAGCAGAACTGCTGTTGAATGATGCACTGAAAACAATTAATATCTAGAAACAGCTGCGATGTTAATCACAAAAAAATAAAATAAATATGAAATAAGTAAATAAAGTAGCAGTGGAGCAATGTTTCTATTGAGTGATCATCTTCAAAATTCAGTTATCATCTGAGAAACAACTCAAAAGTTTTTAACCAAAAAACATAGCGATGCTTCTGTTGAGTAATTATCTTCAAAACTAAATTAACTTCGGGGAAAAAGATCTAATATTCATCGCATGAAAGTCAGCACATAGAGGCTTTTGTTCAGGGATTAGTTTAAAAACTGAATTAATCTATGAGAAACAGTTCTAATATCTGCTACAATACAAAACACATAGCACAGTAAAGCTTCCTTTGAGTGATTATATTCGCATTTGAACTAACATGAGTGACACAGCTCTAATATTCATAAAAAAAAAGTATAATAATAATAATAATAATAATAATAATAATAATAATAATAAATAAATAAATAAAAATAAAAATAAATACAGTGATGAATAAATAAATTCAGTGATCATTTTTTAAACACAACTGTAATGTTTATTACAAATACAATAGTACAGGGATGCTTCTGATCATCTTCAAAATTGAACAAACATATGTGAAAGAATCTGCTTACCACACACAAAATAAAGAAAGAAAAATAGCATAGCGATGTTTCTGTTGAATGATCACCTTTATAATTAAAATCTGAGAAAAAGTTCTAATGTTATCACAAAAATCGTAACACTATCAGCAAAAGAAAGAAAGAATGAAAAGCCACACAATTAACAATGTTTTTAAAATTCTTGAAAGAAATCGAGTTCAAGGTTCAAGTGTAGATTTGGGCTCGCAAATTATTTTTTTTCTTCCCAGCAATGCTTAGAAATGGCCGATTTGTTGCGCTCTTGTTTCCACGTAACTGCTGTGTTCTTTTAAATGGAATTTGGTTTGAGCTGTATAGGATAAAGCACATTGACAGAAAACACTGTAAATATTCGAAAAGTTATGGATATATATAAAATATTTTAACAGAGAAAGGGTAAATTTATTTGAAAACGAATTTTTTTTTTTTTTCTCGGTTAAAAGATCCTATGGAATATGATTAATATTATTTTTTTTTTATTGTTATTTTTATCTTTCTTCTCCCTCCCTCCTTTTCTAAACTTTTATTTTTTGCATTTGTATCAATGATTGATTTCCATAGAAATACTATGCAACTGATTGCATTATTTTATTTTATTTTTTTACTTTCTGTTACTCACATGTGGTAGAGAAAGTATTGTTCTTTAAATGAATTTTTCCTTAATTTACACAGGTTAAGATTCCCGAATTCGAAAATCAGGTTTTTAGTGAATGGTCTCTGTGTGCATCTGTTTACTGTCTTTACGTATGACTGTCTGTTACCACTATAAATTAAGAATAAATATTAACATTAAATCTAAATTCGATTTCCATATCTGTATCACATGATGATACTACTTCAAGTTTTAGTTAAAATCAATCAAATATTTCTGTACAGGGATACCCAAGAAAAATTAAATATGTTAAGTCTATGAGCAAAATTTCTGCTAGGTATACTTTAACTTCTTTGAACTTCTCTGATCGAAATGAAATCAACATACATTTTCATACGTAGAAAAGCATGTTTCGTAATGAATATGTATGGAAATCATTCACCATTCGTTTACAGGGTCACGCAAAATTATTACGATATGTTCAAATTATTGATGAAAGTGCTTTACAAAATTATACCATATTAAAAAAAAAAAAAAAAAAAAAAATCTTAAGAATGATAATTACATTCTTATATCACATCAAAATATCACTTAAAGTTAAATTTTCAACACTGATGATTTTTCTTTCTGTGATATTGCCTGCTTTTAAACGTGCTTTGAGGTTGCCTGAACACGAAAATCAAGTTTTTATCAATTGATCTATGTGTGTTTCTGTTATCAACTTAACTTAAAAACAAATTGTTGCAGGAAATTCATATTTGGTATTTTGAAGGACAAATGAGGTTGCTGAAAAAAAAAAAAAAAAAAAACTATGATTGCTAAATTTTAAGAAGTAGTATGGGTGAAAGGTGTCTGAATAATCTTTTTAATTTAATAATAGTTTTAAATTCCTTATGAATATGAAGGCGAGTTATTAAACAATCGGTGGAGGTGGAAGGGGGGGCGAGGCTATAGCCACCCTCACACAGAATTATATGACAAAGAAAAATATTTCTAAAACTATTCTTAAAGCATTTATATTTTTACACAATGCTTCTCATTTTATTCTTTATTCTGTAATCTGTCTTCATAAAATTATGCAATGATAAGAAAAAGTTGTATGCCACTCCAGATTATTTAATTTTGTATTTCCCTTTTTATTTAATCTATATTGGATAGAATTTCTATTACGACTTCAAATGACTTCATTGGTTTTATTGTTTTACTTTCTCTTATCGACACAGGGTACAGAAAGTAAGTTTTTGTAATGCGTCATCTCATCTAAAAACGTCTGAATAGGAAAATTTTATCGTGAATTCTATGATTGTATCGTATTTTTTCATTGAGCATGAACACAATGAAACGGAACATATGTGATTAGAAAATGTTTCTACGCTGATCATTGATCAACTAATTATACTAATGTTGAATGGAATGAGAAATAATTGTATTAGAATTTCGCTTATTTCCTTAATATTATCTGTTAAGTCTTGTTGGAGCTTGGATAGAATAATAAACGAAATTGGAGATACTGAATTTCGTGGGAAAAACCTTTTAGATAAAGATTATTCATTATAGTATTTGATTGTGTGTCTTTAAAATTATTTTTTCTATAAGATTAAAAAAGATAATACTTTTATTGAGACTATTTTTTATTCTTTAAAATATCCCTCGATTAACATATATACATTGAGTTGTGTCACTTTTTTTACGGGCTGTGATACGACCTTAAAGAAAAAGGGGGATGGGGGGGATGTATCTTTCTGTCATATTAATATTTAGCTTATGTAACTCAAATAATCAACAGCGGATTAGCGCAAAAAATTTTACCTGATGGGACCTTAAAATAAATTGTTGTTAATTAGTGTTTATCATCCATTTTTAAAATCCCATAATCTGAATTATTGTGATAACTGCATCTGAGTATACATAGGGAAATTTGATGAAATACTTTGATGGATATTTTTCTATATGATCACTCGTTCAGTTCGTAGCACGCTGTAATGTTTGAAATAAATAATACAATTGTATCAAATAATATTATATAAAAATTCCTGAACTTAATATGTAATATAAGCTCATGTCGACAAGAATACGAAAGCATTATTTAGATATATCAGAACAAACGAGTTTTGTTATAGTGATGAAGAACTATTTTTTTAATATTTGGTAATAGCATTTAATTTCGTTTCAAAAAGCTAATTTCGTAAATAGGTGATTGACAATCTAAAGGGTAGAAAACGAAGACTAATTTGAAAATATAAAAAAATTAAAAAAATTCCTTAATTCCTTCTTGACAACTATGAATCTAATTTACTTGATGAGCTATCTCGTTAGCTATTTTTTGGTTAGTAATTAATTAATTTGAAAATTAATCTTTCAACGGAGCGGACATCACTGACCACGGAGTGGACTCATAAATATTCAAACCTGAAAGTTATATTGCAGCTGTATATGGATGAAAATCCATATTGTTTTACTTGTGTTTTAGAAAATAATCAATAAATATTTTTACTTTAATTCTTGAAAAATGAAAATAACAGGAAAATAATTGTTAGTTTCACATATTCTTTCATTTTTTTTTTTTTTTTTTTTTTTTTTTTTTATGTAATTGATCTGATATGTTGAAGATACTTATATTTCCTTGCTATTTTTCTTGTTAAAACTTGGAAGATTACTTTAAGTTTCTTCTTTGATTTTGCGCCTTAAAAACTTTCTTTTATTGGCTCTTTTATAACCTCGCCAAAAATAATGCATTTTTCAATTTCTTTTGAATTTGCTTCTGTGATAATTTTTTTTTCACTATCCTCTTGGGTATTTCAGAATCAGTAGTATTTTGTATTTTTCAAGCTTCCTAACCAATTTTTTGTTTTCTTCACAAAACCTTTCACTGTTCTTTTTCGACCTTTTTCTTCCACTTTCTAATCTGCTAGATGATGATACATTGTTGGTGGATTAATTTGTGGTAGTGTGATGTTTTTGGATGCTGAACGAGGTGTCTCAGGAGGTGTATCATCTCTGAGATGTTCTTCAAAGATTATGCTGTTTCTTCAATCTCTCCCTTTGATTTCTGTTTTGGTTCTTCCTTTTTTTCCTAACACTTCTTTTCATTCGTTCAGACATTTCAACTACAGTATTCTTCCTTCTGTAATATATTTATCTTTTTTTTAGCTTTTCCTTCTTCATTAGTCCAGGCAACGAAGGCCAAAATTTGACGAATAGAGGAAAAAAATCGTGTAGTTTTGAAATTTTACATACTCATAGCCGAGAGGGTCCTGAACAACATACTAAAAGTCCCCGCCCGTGGGGGGTGAGCGGGGGGCAGGGGGGGGGGCATTTAAGGGGGCAATTTTCAGTTTTTATTAAACATCGTAAAAACTATCGCATTTAGAGAAAAAATGTCAATTACAAAATTAATCTACGTAAAATTTCCTACAAAAATGTATATTACATTTTGTTTGTACGATCATTAGTTTAGAAGATATAGGGAGATGAAATAACACATTTTCTTGAAAATTCTTTTTTGCAATAGTAAAATCAACTAAAGTGTGCAATTAAAAGGGTTCTTGTCAACTATTTTCTAATGTAAAAAACAAATATATACATAGGGGATATGCAAGGATAATATAGCATGTTTTGTAAGTTTTAAATAATTTTAAGGCTAGTAGGCGCAAGTGGCGGTTTGAGTAAAAATCTGGATAAGTCCAGTCAAAATAGGAAAAAAAATCGTGTAGTTTTGAAGTTTTGCACACTCATAGCCGAGAGGGTCCTGAACAACATACTAAAAGTCCCCGCCCGTGCGGGGTGAGCGGGTGGCAGGGGGGCATTTAAGGTGGGCGATTTTCAGTTTTTATTACATATCTTAAAAGCTATCGCATTTAGAGAAAAAATTTCAATTACAAAATTAATCTACGTAAAATGTCCTACAAAAATGTGTATTACATTTTGTTTGTACGATCATTAGTTTAGAAGATATAGGGAGATGAAATAACACATTTTCTTGAAAAATTCTTTTTTGCAATAGTAAAATCAACTAAAGTGTGCAATTAAAAGGGTTCTTGTCAAATATTTTCTAATGTAAAAAACAAATATATACATAGGGAATATGCAAGGATAATGCAGCATGTTTTGTAAGTTTTAAATAATTTTAAGGCTAGTAGGCGCAAGTGGTGGTTTGAGTAAAAATCTGGATAAGTCCAGTCAAAATAGGAAAAATAGAAAAAAAAATCGTGTAGCTTAGAAATCGAGCACAGTTATAAAGTTAAGTGCCCTGAATAACATACTAAAAATCCCTAACCATGGGGGGAGGGGCATTAAAAGGGGGCACATTTCAGTTTTTATTAAGTATCTTGAAAACTATCGCATTTAGAGAAAAAAAATCTCAAAGCTGTAAGATTTTTTTAAATGTTGATCGGTTTTGGGTCTTCGTTATCTGGATTTTTACCACCACTTGCGCCTACTAACCTTTAAATTATTTAAAACGTACAAAACATGCTGTATTATCCTTACATATTCCCTAAGCATATATTTGTTTTGTACATTAGAAAATATTTTATCAGAACCCTTTTAATTCCACAATTTAGTTGACTTTACTATTGCAAAAAAAAAAAAAAAAAAAAAAAAAAAAAAGAATTTTTCAAGAAAATGTGTTATTTCGTTCCCCTATATCTTCTAAACTATTGATCATACAAACAAAATAGAATATACAATCTTTTTAGGAAATTTCACGTAGATTAATTTTGCAATTGAGATTTTTTTTTCTCTAAATGCGATAGTTTTCAAGATACTTAATAAAAACTGAAATGTGCCCCCTTTAAATGCCCCCCTCATGGCTAGGGACTTTTAGTATGTTATTCAGGGCACTTAACTTTATAACTGTGCTCAATTTCTAAGCTACACGATTTTTTTTTTTTTTTTTAATGTTGATCGGTTTTGGGTCTTCGTTATCTAAATTTTTACTCAAACCGCCACTTGCGCCTGCTAGCCTTAAAATTATTTAAAACTTACAAAACATGCTATATTATCCTTGCATATTCCCTATGTATATATTTATTTTTTACATTAGAAAATATTTGACAAGAACCCTTTTAATTGCACACTTTAGTTGATTTTACTATTGCAAAAAAGAATTTTTCAAGAAAATGTGTTATTTCATCCCTATATCTTCTAAACTAATGATCGTACAAACAAAATGTAATATACATTTTTGTAGGAAATTTTACGTAGATTAATTTTGTAATTGACATTTTTTCTCTAAATGCGATAGTTTTTAAGATATTTAATAAAAACTGAAAATTGCCCCCCTTACATGCCCCCCTGCCCCCCGCTCACCCCCCACGGGCGGGGACTTTTAGTATGTTGTTCAGGACCCCCTCGGCTATGAGTATGCAAAATTTCAAAACTACACGATTTTTTTCTTCTATTTTTCCTATTTTGACTGGACTACATGTCTTGCGGGATCATTTCTTATGCTCCTATTATAGACAAAGATGTTTCACGCGACTTTCATTTCATCCAATTTTTTGAAGCTGTAAACCAAAAGAAGGTTACAATAGTTGAGTCAAAAATTGTTCGAAAAACTGGTTTACCCGGTGTACAGTACATGTCAAGGCACACCTATTTATCGCTGTTTTAACGGGGACGACATGGGAGAGCGAAGAGAACAACGATGAATGTACTCCCACCGGCGCTGTCTTTTCTCGGCACATAAGGAGCTTTCTTCTCACTGGTTTATCACAGTCTGACTAGCCAGAAAAAATTGTTCGTATTCCCAATTTCTATTACACTGGGCATTGACGTGATTTGAGCCAAATTAACAATTGTCTCAAAAGTTGTAGCGAAAACTTGTTGTGTGTAATAGGAGCATTAGTCTTTCTCTTGCTCTCTGCATACTTTTTTTTTTTTTTTTTTTTTTTTTTTTTTGTTCTTTAGGTTTTTTTTTTTTTTTTTTTATTTTAGTTTGGCTGGAAAGTTTCTTTTTTCTTGTTACTTTTCTTGTCTTTTAGATTTTCAACTGCACCTAATTTTTTTTTTTGACTGAGTTTGATCTAAGGTTTGTGCACATTTGTTTGTCCTGCATTGGGTTACATGTGAATTTCTATATTTCTTGAACGGCATAATAAATTTCTGCAAAGAAAACAAATATATATTTTAAGTATTGCTTTTATAAAAAAGCTATTCAATTAATAAAAATGCAAAACAATTTTAGTTTTGCTGTAAAACAAAAATATTTGTAATTTTTTTTTCTTCTGAAACTAAATTTAATTATCTTTGCAATTATTTTTCTAAAGTGTTATGTCACCTTTTCTACATTTTACCTTTAAAACTAAAAAAAAAAAAAAAAAAAAGACATATAGTATACATCATACGTTTTGCATTACTCTGTAAACAACACTCATAAAACTGTTCTTAAATTTATATTATACGAATTCTGTTCATACATTTAAACCATGAAGAGAAATGCTTAACAGTTCAGTAAAAAATAGTAAATACTGTTTTAAAGAATTTGAAATGACATTTTTAGAAAATCACAAATAAAAATACAAAAGTTAGGGGTGGGGGGGGATATATTTCCATTTGTACCTTAAGCAATCAGTAGGCTAACAAAAAAAAAACGGGGGGGGGGGATAAAATTTATTTATCAAATATATTTAAATTATTTTTCAAGTGTATCTATTTTTAAGATTAATTTTGAAAGTATCCACTCCGTGGAAACAAGTGTCCACTCCGTGATCAAATGATGTCTACGGAGTGGAAGTCCACGGAGTAGACAGAATGTCTGATTTTGAATTTTAAGGAATAAAGCAACAATGTCAGGAACAATTTAACTTTAGTATCAAATTAAGCCTTATAATCATTAATTGTAATAATAATTAGATAATAAATAATCCTTATAATTACCTGTATACTTCTGACCACGGAGTGGATTGATGAGATAGCCAAATAGATGTATCATAGATGAAATCTATTTTAACAGAACGAAATAAAGCATTGAGTTCAGCACATGTAGGTGAAAACAAAGATGGCTACCCCCAGGCCCTGACTAACGGCAGGGCATACGGGGCAAATGCCCTGGGCCCCCCTTCTGGAAGGGGCCCCCCTACAGACGTATGCAGAAATTCTGCAACCTAAAAAGCTCTTTTGCCACTGCAAGGGGGGCCCCCAGAATAGGCTTGCCCCGGGGCTCCAGGTAGTCTAAGTCGGGCCCTGGCTACCCCCTCTTTCTTCACAGTTATACACTGGTGACAGGCAGTGCCATCTACTGAACTTTATGGGAAATTAAATAGTTGTCCACGGAGTGGATGCATTTCATTAGGGACATTTGTCATAAATTAATTAAAAAAGCGAGATTCATTTTATAATTCTAAAATTTAATAAATATATTTTTAAAGATAACTATGTCCTGCTTAAATTAAAATGTAATTAAAAAACATTAATACTAAGCTTGAAAATAACGCTATATTCTGCAGACTTTCTTTGGGGACAGTCCACGGAGTGAATATTCCAGGTTTTATCGATAGAGTTCTAAGAAAAATAAATAACATTAAAAACTTTTATAATAATATTGAAGTAGAGAAAATCGTAAGAAATAGCCTAGCTGTAAATTTTTTTCTGATTGAAAATATTTTATATTTTTGAGGGCTAAGGGACATGGTTTCTACCCCTTGTGTTGGCAATGACCCAAATATAAAGAATATGGGATATTTTTAGCATCTAAATAAGTTTTGTATGCATATTTCCGCGAAATACTCAGTCTATATTTCTCAAATGAATGCCGCGGTATATCTTTGCTCATATTTTTGTGTTTAAGATAAACTAATATTTCTTTTGAACAATAGAATTCATTTTGAATGGGAGGATGCATTACTACATAAAGAAAGAAGCACAAGAAAGGGTTTTCAACCAACAGATTCATGATTAGCATTTCATTAGAATAAATAAATAATAATAATAACAAAATCAACATATTTTTCGTACGTTGATGTGAAGTGCCTTTAAATTAATTTATTAATTTATTTTCGATAACGGACATGGTCTATATCAGGGCTGGCCAAAGGCCAACCCGCGGACCGCATGTAACCAGCCGTGTAAGGTACGAGTACTGCGGTCTCCGACAGAATTCAGGAAATTTCTAATTTTTCACTTTCGGTTCAAAGATCTAAAATTAATAAATTGTTTCTGATTTTTTTAACGAAAATACCGATTAAAGTAGCTAATGAAACAAGTATCGCGTTCTTTGATGTTAATAGAATATTATCAGATCAAAAACTGATTCTTACTGTTATACTCATAAATGTATAAATTTAAGTTTTTGACTGTTATATAGTTATTTTATAAATAAAAATATAAAAAGAATTACTATATGTATATGGTTCATGCGGACCGTCTGTGTAAAGTAGATTTTCAGTGTGGTCCGCTAAGAGTTTTGGGTTGGATTGGCCTGGTTTATATCATACTTACCATATTTATATTTATCAAGGGAAAGGATATAAATATGTAACGTATATAGTTACGGGTAAAATCCAAGAAGGCTACGCAAAGGTAATACATAAAGAATTATGCACACATGGTCATCGCTACCATGTCAAACATATGAAATATGCAAAAGTGCTTTTTTCGTATTTGATTCTTTGAGCTTGTTTTTTGAATGATATATAAGTATACAGGGAAATTACACTTGACCATCAACTTAAGAATACAAGTAAAATACAAAATTAGGTTTTTTGGCCTGGCATTGATTTTGAGTTCTCGATTACAACAGATTGAAACCTGTCGTGAAGCGTAATCATTTTGTATAGTTTGACATAGTACTGACGATGGGTACAAATCCAATATTATCCCAATATAACCACAAAGTAAAGTAAAAAAAAAAAAAAAAAAAAAAAAAAAAATTGGTTAAATTTTCTTTGTAAACCAATATTATATTTAAGTTTTTTTGCTCGGTAAATTTATCTATTAAATATATCCATTATTAGCACTACTCCGTTTAATGCTTCTAACAGTGGCAAGAAAAGAAAATATTTTTGTTAATTAATAGGTTCGAATTTTTGGAGAATAATTGTTAAAGAAAACCTTCCCTCAGCGCATTGAAACAAAATGCTGATTACTTACAAAATGTATTGTTAAAGGTAATTAAAAATAGCAAAATCCACAATTTTCAGTGCAAAATTAAATCTGAACTATCTTCAATATCTAACATTGTTTGGCGAAAACTACGTCAAAAATTCCTAAGGTGTTAATCTTAATCATAGAATCTGCATTGAGACAAACGTGAATTTATCAATCTAATTTGTATTCCCTTAATTACTTTTATAATCTTGGAATATTTGAGCGGAACTTTTTATACTTCAGTAACTTTATAATAAAATTCATTTCGGGAAAATTATTCATTTTTAAATAGATGGTTGAAAGAGTTTCAAAAGATAATCAGATATTTTCAACTGACATTTAATAAATCATGTTATTTGATAATCCATTTTCTAGAAACATTGATAATTATAAGATTCTTCTAAAATTTTGTGTTGAAATTTTCTAGAAAGATGCTAGATCTATATTTCTCTTAACGAAATTAATTTTCGAGAGATATTTAATATATGTAATATTTCCGTTTATAACACCTCTCAAAAAGTAATTATATTTATCGATGAATTACTGTTATTCTGTAAAAATGATTAAAACCAGACGTGCAAGATAAAATTTAATCCCAAAAATTGTGATGCAGAATTCCTGTTTAAGAAATCGTTTTATAAAATTATACCACGTATTCTCAAACACAGATTTAGAAATATCTTAAATTTTAATTTTACAAGGTTATCGGTTTGAAAGTTTAAAAAGTGCAAATGTTAAATCTTCGCTATTGATCACTATCTATTAAAATCGCTATCGATGCAAGAAGCATATATATTCGGTGATTTTTCTAAAAAAAAAAAAAAAAAAAAAAGAAAAGAAAAGAAGATGATTGTTTATTTACTTGTAGAAAACATACTCAGGTATTATGCTATGCCATTTTTTGTCTCTTTTAGAAACATTACTAAATTTCTTTCATTTAACAATAGTCTCGCCACAGGCCGAGAAATTTTGTCCACAAAGCTGGTAGACGAGATTTACAGGATTCAAATTCACATTAGCTGTACAGAGATTTCCGTGTTTTTTCTCCTAAACTGGCATGAAAATGGATGTACACGCCTTAAAAACTCCCCTTTCATGGCAGACATCCAACCAGTGCTAGAACAAATTCAATCGATCTTAACACATTGCCCCCTTGAAAAACTAACTAAGTGAATTTTTCTCACTTTTTAGATGTAAAATGAAATGTTGAAATTTTAAATAATAAATTTTTGGAAAACGAGTACTTTTCAACGGTCGGGAATTTTCTGAATGTTAAACGGATAAAAAAAAAAAAAAAAAAAAAAAAAAGCATTAAATAATGAGTAATTTTATAAACAAATTTCGCTATAGAGTTTCATAGAATTTTGAGGTCGGAAACGGTGGAATTGTAAGAGGAAGCGAGCAGCCCTAAGACCACCTTTAGGAGTATATCTCAGACCAGATTTAGGAGTTGTCGTCTCCACTGGTCCATTGCGTAGCACTAGATCGACATAAAATCTACTGAATATCAACTTCAATCTGGATCTCAACCTCAGCGTCCAATTATTATTTTTGTTTATGCTAACTTTCAAGTATATATCTGCTAAACAGCATATGAAAAACCATATGAATAACCGAAAAAAAAAAAAAATCGTTTACGTGTTATATACAACCATCGCCTCCTTAACTAAATGCCTGCCGCGTAGCTCGGAAACTAGGCAACTGTTGAAGAGGTAGACAGCGCCACCTGGTACAGATTGCGTGACTTTTTTATTCAACAGCCACCAAAATTTGTTTTAAAGTGGGATATGATATACATAAAAGGCTAATAGAATCGAAGAAACGTCAGTTACATATATCGTATATCACTTCTTTAAATTATTGCTGACAGTTGAATAAAAAAGTCCCATAATCTGTACTAGGTGGCGCTGACTACCTCTTCAACTGTTGCCTTGTTTCCGAGCTACGTGACAGGCATCTAGTTAAGGAGGCTATGATACAACATACTTTTACGAATTTGTAAATAATAGTAGTTATTTTTATGTAATTTCATTTAAAAAGACTTACTCAGATTATAAAATGTTATTTTTTCACGTTTCTACTTTAATTTTCTATTAAAAAGCTCTTTTCCTTTAAAAACCCATTAAAAGGCTTCTCCAAGGCAGAATTGGCTTTAGCGGTGAATTTGCGCCATGTTGATAAGTTTACCGCCCCTTGCTGGCGACATTTCTTAGTGAATTTGGCAATACATTCATTATTAACGATCAATCGATTATCGACGTTCTAAATCGAATATTTCACGAAATACCTAGAAATTTCTGGAAATATGTTTGACTATAAGTAGTACCTCATTTCGACAGCCAATAGTTCAGTTGAAGCCAAGCTTTTGATGTGTAAAGAGCTTCAGCTTGACCGAGCCTCTACTATTAATTACAGCTTTCGTTGTATGTGGTATTTATGATACAGTTTATGCTGTGGTCTTAAGTGTTGTTTAAGCTGTGTTTTCTTGTGAATCTGAAGTTGATACTTGGTTGGGAGATTTAATCTTCTGGAATATTCCGTAAATAAATTTTTAAGCCTATGTAAGATCTGTCATTCATTCAGAGACAGCTCACGTTTCCTGAGTCATTATTAACGATCTATCGATTATCAAATCGAATATTTCACGAAATTTCTGGAAATACACTAAGCGACAAAAAAAAAAAAAAAAAAAAAAAAAAAAAAAAAAAGCCGCACTGCAGAAAAAATGACTTATACCTTTTTTATTTGTAATAACTTTAAAATTAATGTTTGAAACAAATAAAACTGTGTTGTTTGCATAATACCAAAGGTATGAAATGATACCTATGTATATTTTCGATTTAATAATTCGCTTTATTGCACTTTACGAAGTACTTTTTTAAAATCTGCATAAAACTTTCTTTTTGAACATAATGCAATAACTATACACTTTGCATTCTATTATGATTTATTATATGAAATAAACAAGTTATATTTTAATATATGAAATAAAACTATTTATTTGTTAGATCTAAGCAATTTTTTGTTAAAAATATGTATTCTGCATTGGGTTAATTTCACCTTTATATGGAATTACTGCATTAATGCGCAATGGCATAGTTTTATACAGTGTTTTAATATAAATCTCAGAAATTTCAATGTGCCAAATATCACAAATAAATTTTTCTAGTTCTGGCAGAGTTATAGGCTGCAAATTTCGAATCTTCTCCCCTCTCCCCCGCCTTTTTATAGACGAAACATTTTCGAGCGGATCGTGATTTTGACCATTTCCATGTCTGGTAAAGAAAAAATTCTACTATATCCTTTGTGGTATTTAACTTAAAGTGAAAAAAAGTATGATTACTTACAGAATTATAGGTTCTCATGGGAATGTATAAGAAATTTTGACAATTTGAAGTGAATAAACTTACCACGGACGCCGTGTAGTAAGGTGCCTTATTATCTTCAAATACTGTTTACGGAAATGTCTAAGATACCTCCAAAATAGTCGGTCAGGCACCACTTTTATACAGATTGTGTTTTATTTCGAGTTAATTGATCCCTTCAGCATAAAAATTTCCCCGAGTGTTTGAAAAGTTATGCACCTCCGTACCATAACGTACGGAAAATGTGTTACTGTTTTAAAAGTGCGATTTTCATTAAGTCGGTCATATTTTCGTCTTCATTCTAGCTTTTTTCAACTGCACGAAATAAAGAAAACTTGATTCATCAGAGAAAACCAGTTCAGCCTAATAATTAACTGATAATGTTTTTAAATTTTGGTCAACTAAAGTATTGTTTTTTCTAATTCTTTTCCTTAATAATGGCTTTTTTCGCAGATCTTCCGTTCTTTAACCCGCTTTGTTTAATTATTCCCGCATTGTTTTTGAAGAAAGTAATTTACTATACACTTTTTTAAAATCTTTTTTAAGTTCTGAACATGATACAAATCGATTTTTTAAACATTCGCATTTTTTAAACATTTGCAAAGAGCAATTAACAAGAATGCGGGCTTTATTCCTTGGGGTGGTCTTGGTTAAAGACTCGGATATATTTGGAGAAATTCATTCAGATAAATTCCCTGTAATGAAAATTACCACATTTAATTTTTAATTATGAAATCTTTATTTATATTCTTTTGTTAGAATGTTGAATGAAGAGATAATTCCAAATTCGTTTAGAAAACTTCTCAACTCACCATACTAGTATAGTTATAAAAGTATGTGTTAAATTTTATTTAAATAAACATAAATCTTTGCTACATAAAAAATTAAGAACCAACTTAATTAAAATGGACATATCTAAAAAGATCAAACAGATGAACCCCAAGAAACTACAAAGCTCTTTTTTAATAGTTAAAATTTAGTTATTAACTAAATGAATGAATAAAAAAGATGAGGTTTGACGCATAACTAGAAATTAAACCAATGCAACTAGCAGCAGCGAGTTTATTGAGTTATTTAAATTATCAGACTCAAAGTCATTGCAAAATTTCAGATCTCGTACTTATTAATGAAAAGTTCTATTTGTTAACTTTTCTTTTAATTTCCTTAACCCTAAATCTAATTTGCAATGGACTTACATTTAATATATTATATATCTAAAGTTAAATATCTAATATGCAATTCTTTAATTTTATGTCGATGTTTGGAATATTTTTGGAAATATTTGCAGTATTATTCTGGAATGCAGGTGAAACAACTGAGAGGAATCAGCTCATTTTAAAGTAAAAAATTTAATTATTTCGTACCTATAATTTTTCATAATTCAACAGAAAAATAGTTCCTATTTCCCTACAACTGATAACTTTCTTCTATATTCAACAGAAGAAAGTACTAGATTTATAAATATTTTCAACTTCTGATTTTTGATGGATTTATGCTTTTTAAAATGCACTGAATATTATTTAACTATTTTAATAAATTTTTGATTCTCTTATTTTTATGAAAAATATTTGTGGCAGCTGTAAATCAAGAACTAATGCATAGAATTTTATAAAAGTTTATATTTAATGGCACTTTAATATAAATTGAAATTTTGAAGCAGTGATTCCGTTTGATTGCATATAAGTCGATAGGTGGCGCTGATATGCTGCAATATTCCCTGTCCCTGAGAAGGCCATATCTCAGATTCTATGGCGCATGAATATGCACCAATCTTTATATACCCGATAACCATTATGCAAGCGAATGCTGTCTTAATATGTGTGTATATCGGCCGACAGGCGTCGTCACTACACTGCAATTTTCTCTGTGTACGAGGAGGCTAGATTTCATTATAAATGCGCCAAACTTCATATGTGAAATGGCCACTATAAAAAAGAATACTGACTAAATTTGAATGTATATCGGCACACAGGAGGCGCTGTTATTATTCATCCTCTGCGATTTTTTTTTATGTGATTACTAGGCAACATCTGCTGGTAAAGAGAGGAACTGGGACTAAATATTTGTTAAATAGTAGGTAACACAGCTGTTTTCGTCAACCTAAAGTATGACATAGAAAAAACTTTGTGGTGCCCACAATATACTAAGTAAAAGTTTAATGAGCTATGTTTCATGATTTTTGTAGCTTATTCATTTAAAACCCAGTTCTTATGTATAGTATTATGCACAGGGCTCAGACCAGTAAGATAAACTTAGTGGTCCAAAAATATAAAATGGTTGACAAGCATATACAAGTTCGCAGTTATACATATTACTTTCTCTTACCCATAAGGTAGAGAAAGTATTGTTTTTGGCTCAAATTTTCGAACGCGAGATTTTGTTATATTTACACGTTTTGAGGTTCCTAATCATGTTTTTAGCAAATGGTCTGTGTGTATGTCTGTGTGTCTGTATGTCTGTGTGTGTGTCTGTATGTGTGTCTGTCTGTTATCAGCATATCTCAAAAACAAATTATCGCAGAAAGTTCAAACTTGGTATTCTAAATGTGTCTCAAACAGGGATGCTACAGTAAGCTTTTCGTTAAGATCAAGCAAATGGTTCGTGTACAGGGACAATCAAGAGAATTCTAATACATTACGTCTATGGGGAAAATTGCAGGTAAGTAGAGTTTAACGTCTATAGACTGCACTAAACCAAATGAAACGAATATATATTTTTTGTAATACAGATAGTTAACTGGGAAAATTTTTTTTGTGTACGTTGGAGCCTCGCCTCCCCCCCCGAGGGGAGTAAATTTTCTTGATGGGTATCGTTCAAAAGAACTCGCTAATACCTTTAAAACGAATGGTTGAACCATCGATCTGCGATAATTTAAAACAAAGTTATCGATTTTTTTTTACTTTTAACGAAAAAAATCGTATTTTTTTTTTTTTTTTTAATATTGAGAATAAAATGGACTTTTTTTTTATATTTGGTGTTATACTACTTCTCTAAGATGGAAATCGTCTGCATTATCATAAAAGATAATTTTTTTAAATAATAATTTTAATAAATTATTTTTTAAAAACAGAATTATTTTTTAATAACCGAAATAAATTCTATATAAATGCAGGTGCATTAATGAAACGGGGGGTTGAGGGGGGTGGTAGCCCCCCTCATACAGAACTAATTATCATATAAAACTCTTCAGAAGCCTAATATGAATTATTTAACATTGGTTTACATAACGGTACTCGTTATCTTACATTTTAATCTGCAACCTGTATTTATAGTATTAAATTTCAGGGTAAGAGAAAGTCGTGTGAGTGACACACCAGATTATTTTTAATGCATATATAAATGCATTCACGCAAAATTTTATTTTAGGTATTTTAAATAAAAGTATGTGTTTTTTGTGTTATGAATACTTATTCCTGAAAAGGTACAAGAGTTAAATTTCAGTAATTAATTTAAATTTACAGATTATAGAAGACTTATTTTAAAAGACTATGCAATAAAATTCACTGAAAGAATCTTGTTAAAAGGTAACGAACTTAATTCAATTCCATAAATTGCAACAACACACAAAGATTGATTTTAGTCGAAATAATCACAAACGACCCTCATCGAAAAAAAAAAAAGAAATGTTGAGGGCAATATGAAAGCAATAATGCAATGTTGTCTACCGAAAATAGCATTGGTTTCGAATCTAGAAGATAGAAAACAGTTCGAAAACAACTATTAAGATAAATATTATGTTTACTAAACAAATATTGAAAGAAGTCTGTTTTGAGTAAGAGGATTTTGACTTCTAAATGGATATTTTGAGGATTTTTATACATATCAAAATGTGTTGCTTGATTTCTTTAAGAAATATGAGTAACTTTTATGTAGAATAGAAAGACAGAAAAACCTACAAATATTTTAGGCGGCAATTTTGGAGACATTTGTTGATGATTTTGAGACAATTATAACTTTTGAAACAATTATAACTTTCTCGCGAGGCTAGTGTGAAGCCTATTGATGCAAAATATATAACCCCCCAGCTAAAATAAAAATTAAAAAAACTATAAAAAATGGAGAAAAACTGCAGATAATCTGAAGGTATTTAGAACATCCCAGCTTAAAAAAGTCTTAAAAAACTATAAAAATGAACAAAAACTGCAGAAAAACTGCAAATAAACTGAAGGTATTTGGGAAAATGTTTATGAGGGAGGAAAAAGTTACCTGCAAATTTTTTGCTGTTCCAAATACCTTCAGTTTATCTGTAGTTTTTCTTCATTTTTATAGTTTTTTGAAGACTTTTTTAAGTTGGGATTGTTCCAAATGCCTTCAGATTATCTGCAGTGTTTCTTCATTTTTAACTCTTTCCTACAAGGTTGAACAGCGTTAATGACTTTGGTTTGTCTGTCTGTCCGCAATCTAACTCCCGTAAATATTTATGGGATTTCCTGAAAATGATATATGTTATTCAAGTTCACTATCGGATGTTCCCTATTGAAAATAGAGTGCGTACCTCTACTGGTATATGTACAGGGATACCCGAAAGTATTCTAAAGCATTGTGCTCTATGGGGGGTATTTCTATAAAGCACCTTTCAATGCCTTTACTGTACACAAATCTTAATGAAATTGAAATATGTTATTCAAGCTCACTATCGGATGTTTCTCATGTAAAATGGAGTAAATACCAGCACTGGTTTGTGTACAGGGACACCCGAAAGTATTCCAAAGCACTGCATTCTATGAGAGGTATTTCTATAAAGCTTCTTTTAATACCTTTACTGTACACAAATTTTAATGAAATTGAAATATGTTATTCAAGTTCACTATCGGATGCTTCTTATGTAAAATGGAGTAAATACCAGTGGTTTGTGTACAGGGACACCCGAAAGTATTCCAAAGCATTGCATTCTATGAGAGATATTTCTATAAACCAAATTTTAATAACTTTCCTTTGCACAAAGCTTAATGAAATTAAAATATGTAATTCATATGCACAAAAGATTGCTTTCTATAGAATATAGTATGATTAGCATTAAATTTACAGGGCCACAAAAAATATTCAGTTACTTTAAGAAATATTAATAAAAGTTTGCTGGAATTGCACTTTCGTTTATATTAAGAATTTTTAACACTTTCTAACAACAGAGAAAGAGAGAGAGAAAAAAAAACTTTAATAAATAGTAAACGGTGGGCGGATTCTGGGATTAAAAGTGGTTGGAACTAGCCATATATCATTTTACACATATGGTGTACTACTCATTTTTTACTCGCTCAAAAATGTGTTGCATCGTCTCGAACAGGTTCACTTGTGGCATGTGGTTGCATGATAACTTTACCGAGTGCAACGAATGTGGATAATGGAGATTCGGTCAGCAAGCAAGAAACTATTCAAGTTGAAAAAGAAATGTACTAATTTTAAGTTAAACGTGTTATTTAGTAACTTAATATTATTCTGTAATCTTTATCGGCTTTAGTTCTTTTTTCTGTTTCTTTAATATTTTTCTTTAACTAAATTTTTGTGATTATTTTTAATTTTTTTTTTAATTTTCTGATTTTTAATTAGAGAATTGAAATATCCACCTCCAATACAAAAATATTTGTTTACAAATTCCTTACAACAATGCCATCTAAGCGTAATTATTATTATTAACAATGTAATTGTAGTTATTATTAAGCGCAATCTCTCCTACCCATGTGCGCAATCACTCCTACCCTACAAGAAGAGGTTGCGACAATTACAAAAATACCTCTCTTGGTTTTATTACAGCTGTTGTTTTAAATTATAACAGAATAACAAAATAGTAATGGAAATGTATAGAAGAATGATCAATTCAAAATGATGCACTAATAATTCACCAAAAAATTACTACACTGATGGAAAAAAAAAATCCCAACACCAAAAAAAAAAATTATTGTACAGTAATGAAATTTCAGCAATACATTTGTCTAGGTAACATATTTAATTGATTAAAGTTTCAAGATCACAGGTAGAGCCATTGGCGAGAAGAGCCATTTCAAATGTGAAATGTTGGTACATTAGTAACCGGTATAACCGCCAGAATTTTGAATGCAAGCATGCAAACGTGCATGCATTGTGTCGTACAGGTGTCGGATATCAGTTTGTGGGATGGAGTTCCATGCCTGTTGCACTTGGGCGGTCAATGCAGGGATGGTTAATGCTGGTTGTGGATGACGCTGGAGTTGTCGTCCGATGATGTCCCATACGTGCTCGATTGGAGAAAGATCTGGTGATCTAGCAGGCCAAGGCAACATGTCGACACTCTGTAGAGCATGTTAGGTTACAACAGCGGTATGAGGGCGAGCGTTATCCTGTTGGAAAACACCCCCTTGAATGCTGTTTATGAATGGCAGCACAACAGGTTGTATCACTAGACTGACGTACAAATTTGCAGTCAGGGTGCGTGGGATAACCACGAGAGTGCTCCTGCTGTCATACGAAATTGCTCCCCAAACCATAACTCCAGGAGTAGGCCCTGTGTGTCTAGGCCGCAGACAGGTCGCTAGCAGGCGTTCACCTGGCCTCCTTCTAACAAACACACGGCTATCACTGCGACCAAGGCAGAACCGGCTTTCATCAGAAAACACAACAGATCTCCACTCCGTCCTCCAACGAGCTCTAGCTTGACACCATTCACGTCGCAAACGGCAGTGGTTTGGAGTCAGTGGAATGCACGCTACAGGGCGTCTGGCTCGGAGCTGTCCTTGAAGTAACCGATTTGTAATAGTTCGTTGTGTCACTGTGGTAGCTCGAATTTCAGCTGCAGACGCAGTACGATTAGCCACAGCCATACGCCGAACACGGCGGTCTTCCCTCTCAGTAGTGCCACGTGGCCGCCCGGAACCCTGTCTTCTTGAGGCAGTACCTTCCCTTGACCACTGCTGCCAACACTCATGCACAGTGGATACATTCCTGCTAAGTCTTTCTGCAATATCGCGGAAAGAAAACCCACCTTCTCGTAGCCCTACTACACGACCTCGTTCAAACTCAGTGAGCTGTTGATAATGGCTTCTTCGTCTTCTTAGAGGCATCCTTGACTAACATTAACCCACTACGTCAAATCTCAATTGTAAATAACGATCACGAACCTTACAGCGCTTATTTAAAGCAAACCTCATTTGCATGTTCATAGTGTCGCTACTAGCGCCACACTTATGCGCGTAGCTCGAAATTTGAATCGACGTCATCTTTCAGATGTATAAACACGCCTACCAAATTTCGTTTATCTAGTACAGCTCCTTCCTGGTGTTGGGATTTTTTTTTCCATCAGTGTATTTGGAGTTTTTATGACGTTTTCTTGAATTGTGCGCAAACTTTCCTAGCTTTAACTTATTATTTTTCAAACACATTTAAAATTAACAGAAAATAACTAATTTTATTACATAAACTATTCAGCGTTTCATTGAACGAGAGAAAACTTTATATTGGGCTGATAAAAGATAATTTACTGAATAAAATGTTAGAACACATTTGAAATATTTTTAAATGTATATTTACAAAACTTTAGATGATAAATAACCTACATCTGGGAAATTTGTAAAATTACAAAAACTTTTAGTCCAGATATTAGAAATTTCTACTTTAAATTACATGAACATACTTTTTAAAGTGTTAAATTTTAAAAGATCCCCACGAAAAATATTAAAGAAAAACAAACAAGAAAATAACGGTTTTTATTATAAGCAATAATATCGTATACTTACTGAGAAAATTCGAATACAACATCTGCAAAAATTCTTTTTTTCATCCAACAATGCGAATAATATTTAAAATTACGTTCATAAGAAAAATGCGCTAACATTTTTTAAGCACGCTTTCTTTTACCCTGATTCCAGTATTTCATTTTATTTTATTTATTTATTTATTTTTATTTTTTTGTAATTATGTGCGCTTTAATAGAGAAATATTTTCGATCGATTTGAAACACATGGAACTTTTGAAAAACTAAATAAAAATTTTTTATCGATTTTTATTGTTACATATAATAGTTAGTCATAAATATTCGTTAAAAATGCTTTTCTTCTTTTATTTTTATTTGAATAAACGATGAAGGTAATGGTGCAATTCAGCTATTTATCAGTTAAATTTTATATATTATAGGATGTATAAGAAATTAACATTTTTTTCAATAAAAAAAAAAAAAAGCCTATTTTTGTTTTATGAGTAACCGATATAAAATTCTGTACAAAACTGAATTTAATTTAGTACGACAGGATTTATTTGTATATTCTTCCATATAAAGGCATGCAGTGACTGTGTTTCATTCCCTAGCATCGGTTACCGTATTCACTTCTTAAAACTTTTTGGCTTTAGCATAGGAGCCCCTTGGCGGCTTTTAAATTTTTGTTGATTTTTGCGATTAATTAAGACAACTATCGCATTGCGTAAGTAAATATCTTGATGAGAAATGTTCTAGTTACTTCGGTAATAAATTTAAAATTTCGCCAAAGAGTCTTGTATTAAAGTTGTTCAATTTCTTTAGCACGATTTTTTTTCTTTTTCTTCAGTTATTCAATTTACAGTTTTTCTTTTTTCAGTAGTTTATTTATTTATTTTTGCCATCAATAGGTTTTTCCTTTTTAAATAATTTTAAAGTTACAATAAGGGTTTTTATTAATTATCTTTTGAACCAACTATCCGATTCAACTAAAAATATGGCGTTAGCTAGATTTTGTCCTGATTAATATATGTATCAACTTTTGCAGCGTTTGGTTGAATGGTGTAGATTTGCATAGCGCATTATAAATCACAGTTATAATGACAAACTCTCAGCTTTACATTAAAAAAAAAAAAAAATGCACATTCATACAAGGTGGCACACCGCAAGTGGTAAAAACGCAAAATCGCTGACTAAAATAAATACAGTAGAACCTCTATAAGTTGACCACCTAAGGGACTGTAACTAAGTGGTCAACATATGGAGGTGGTCAACATAGGGAATTTTTAGAAAATATTTAGTTTAATATTAGAAAAAATTTAGTAAACTTTTTTAGTATTTTTTAAGGAAAATTTTTGAAAAATATTAGCACTTACTCATTTATATTTTTACTGAAGGTACAGAAAATTTTTACAATTTTTAAAAGAATGGTTCAATTTTTGTTTGAGTCCTCTTTTTGTTCATTAGGTAACTGCAAAAAGCGCTTTCAAGTTTACAAGTCCATTAAGCATGCTTGGGCATTTTTCTGCAGTGAAATCTTTAAATTGCCCCATCATGTGCTTTACATCGTCTTCCATCAGAGTTGGGTACTTTTCAGTTTCGTCATCACTTGGATCATCCTCTTTGCCGTACATTTCTTGTACCTTAGAGTCTCTCTTGTGCTTAGTTGCAGAGAGTATCTCATTGAAGATTGCCTCTGGGTCTGGTTCAACACATGTTACTAACTCATCGTCCATGGTGACATAATCTTCAAAATCAACTCTATCAAAAACTGGCAAGGGAGATAGAGGAAGCTCATCCTCTTGCACAGATGTTGTAGCTGTAACAAATCGAGCTTTCTTGAAGCAGTTCTTAATCGTGGCTTGCGTAACTTTATTCCAAGCAGAATTAATCCAAAGAACAGCATTCAAAGCATTTACTTATTGACGATGCCAACGCAGAAGAACCACAGGTTTGTGCTTTCACGATCACCCATTCCAGAAGTTGAGCTCTGTAGTGCACTTTGAAGGACTGAATAATGCCTTGATCTAAAGGTGGGTTTTCGAAGTTGTGTTTGGAGGAAAAAATTTTAGCTACACATTTGAGAGATTATTCACTTTGGGGTGGCTGAGGTAGTTGTCCACGGTAAGTATTATAGATCGCTACTTTTTCCTCATTTCTGCGTCAATTCCTCAAACCCACTCTTCGAACAAAGCACTGGTCATTCAAGCGTATTTATTTGCTCTCCAAAAAACAGGAAGGTCTTCAGGTTTTACATTTTTAAATACACGAGGTTTTCCGGATTTGCCGATCACCGTAGGCTTCAATTTTTCCCACAGTCATACTAGCACATAAGAGAGCAGTAAAACGCTGTTTTGAAAGTTTTCCTCTTTTGCAAGTGTCACACTTCATTACAAGACTTCTATCAGGCATTGCTTTAAAAAAGATACCGCACTCATCAGTATTAAAGATGTCCTCATCTTTAAAACCTTTAGCAAACTCTGGGAATCTTTCAATAAACTTCTCTACCACTTCAGCTGAAACATCATTCGATTCCCCACACAAAACGTTTTGAGAAATCTCGTATCGTAGTTAGAATTTTTCAAGCCAACCTGCTGACACTTGGAAATCCTCTATTTCAAATTCTTCTGCAATTTTTTTCGCTACTTCCTGAAGCATAAGTTCCGATATTCTTGCATTGATTGATCTCATCTCTTTAAACCAACGAAACGGGGCTTCGTGCAGCGTCGAGACACATTTTCTTTGGAGTCCCCCTTTTTCGGAAGAATATTCTTCCTTGCATTTTAAAATTTTGCTCAATGCTCACAGTTGTCTTGCTCACACCAAATTTTTTCGCTGTCTTTCTTTGGCTGCTGCTTTCCATAAAATTAAGAAGATCCACTTTCTCCTTTATTTAAAGTACTTTAAGAGCTTTTCTTTGCGCTATTTTTAATGAAAATTCGCAGATAAATGACCGGTCTCGTCACAATGCGACGTCCAGAAAAAATAACGGAATGTGTTTCACATCTGAGCAATACACGTTGTTTTTCAGTTCTCTGTATAGTTCCACGCTACACCACTACGCACATCCCCGTTCCCTTGATCTTTTTTCGACAGATTCCAGCAGTTACGTTACAGACAATATATGCAATCCAAGAAATGAAAGCATTCAAAGGGCTAAAATATCATTTCTCCTTAACAAAAGGCTGTGTAATCTCTGGCATTTCCCTCCCATTGTATCACACTGGAAGTAAACAACGAATAGAACACCACAAGGAGGGCGAGTGTTGCTCAGATAAGCCGAATGACTGATAAAGAAATTCCTGGAAACCAGATGGCGAATAAACGGAGGAAAAAGCAATTTCAAGAAAACGTCAGTGGTCAAGTTACAGAGAGTAAAATCTACTAAAATATGGTCAACATACAACTTACGGAGGTGGTCAACATAGAGAGGTAAATCTCCATTGAAAATGCGTTGTGACCATTCAAACTAATAAATTTCGGTCAACATAGAGAGGTGATAAACGTAGAGAGGTGGTCAACTTTGGAGGTTTTACTGTAGTACGACGTGTCGTACTAAATATATAAATAAAACTGACTATTACTGCTTGTTGTTTTAATAATCATTGCAAGTTTCTGTAAGATTGCTAATTCAAAATTTTATGGTCCATTATTTATTTATTTATTTATTTATTTATTTGGATAAAATAATTAATTTTTTTTTTTTTCAAAATTCTGTCAAAGGCGGAATTTTAGTAAAATTTTCATTTTTAGTTTTTCATTTTTAATATTAATTTATTTTGTATTTCCTTTTTTGATCATAAAAATGGGCCACGTACTTTTTAAAAGGGCAAAAGGGCTGAAATGAACTAAAATGAAGTGTTGTCACCTAAATTTCATAGTTTAATTAATTAAAAAAAATCAAATTGTCGTGTTGAAAAACTGCTTGCACCCCTGGATTCAGAAATATCGCCTCTTTCATTTGGTACCCCCCAGGGGGGTACCTTCTTCAGGTATTCAGGGGGAGTCACGCACCCCGGGCCCGAGTGATCTTTTTTTTTTTCCTCTCCTTCTTTTGTTTTATTCCCCTTCCCTTTTATTTCCTTCACTTTTGGTTCGGTTTATTTTGCTTTTGTTGCCAATAAGTTTTTGGTACTTGCTTGTTCCTGTTGTTTTGTGTTTTTGATAAAAATAAAAATATTAAAAAAAAAAAAAAATTATAAAATTTGAAAAAATCCAAAAAAATTGAAACTACTCACCTTGTTTACTCACCTTTTTGTTTACTACTCACCTTGTTTTTACTTACCTTTTGTTGTTCTTGTTCTCATTTGTTAAACTAAAACCATAAAACTACTAATATCTTAATTAAGCTAAGTCCGGTGTTGGTGTGGCGCTGGCTATTGGGTTGGTGTTTTGGTGAGGGTCTCACGGTAGTCTAGCCTTGGGAGCACACTGGGAGACTGGTGCCCTTGGTGAAGGTGAGACAACGGTGACTACTCGAACGAGAAACACCGGACTAACACGACTACCACATGTGATTCCTGAGCTGGGTCACTAATCTGGTAGCTGGTGAGTGGTTATGGGTGTCCCAGGGAGCGATTCTGAAAACCCTTTGCTTTTCCGTCTGTTCAAGAAACGGGCTGACTTGTGGGACTAAGGAAACCCTCGACCCTTTTCTCTTATCTCAATATGGTGACAAACAAAGGAAATACGAATAATGCGTCTGGCTCGGGCCAAGCTATTAAAAACTCAAATGAGAAATCTTGGGGAGATAGAGTGGAAGAGTTTTCTTCCACCCTTAATGAGACTAATGTATTTGTTAATTGTGAAGTTAGATTTTTTGTTGTAAAGAGGAAAGAAGGAGATTTCTCAAAAACATCTCCTTTCTTAATACAAAAGGCACTGCAATCTATAATGGGTGATCCAAAATCAGTCAAAAAACTTAGATCAGGGGAATTATTAATAGAAGTTGAAAATAACAAGCAAGCTCAGAGTTTAAAAAGATGTTCCTTTTTTGCAGACATACCTGTCATTGTTACTCCTCATAGAACTTTGAATATTTGTCGTGGTGTTATCTCGGAATCTGACTTACAGTTCATACCAGAATCAGAAATCCTTGAGAACCTTAAAGAACAAAATGTTATAGCAGTTAGACGCATTTCCGTTTTTCGAGATGACAAACAAATACCTACCAAGCATATTATTTTAACGATAGACTCTCCTAAACTTCCACGCTCTATAAAAGCCGGTTATCTCGAATGCCCCATTAGGCCATATATTCCGAATCCACTACGCTGCTTCAACTGCCAACGCTTTGGACACTCTAAAACTTCATGCAGAGGAAAACTGACGTGTGCCCGTTGCAGTGCCATCGGCCATGACAGTCAAAATTGCGAAGCCCCAGCCCGTTGCATTAATTGTAAAAATGATCACCCATCGTACTCCAAGTCTTGTGAAAAGTGGAAAATAGAAAAAGAGATTCAGACGATTAAAACTAAAGAAAATATATCATACCCTGAGGCAAGAAAAATAGTTGAATCAAGAACACCCATCATTGGAAAATCATATGCTTCTGCTACTTCCATCAAAAAAACTTCTAGAACAATAGCTACACAAACCAGCTCTCCAGTTGAAACTGCTTTACTTAATTCTCAAAAATTGCAACCTAAGCCTAATCAGGCCTCAAATTCCACACAGTCCTCCAATGGTACTCCTATGGAAAACTTACGAATCAATCCCTCAAATACACAAACCAAACCAAGTCAGACAGCTACCTCCACACAGTCTTCTTTACCTAAACCAACAACTTCAAAAAAATCTCCATTAATACCAAAAAATGTTTCGTCTGACAGGGGACATTCCTCAGTCTCCCTAAAAAATTCTAATTCACCCTCGCGTTCCCATATCATAAAGAAAAAGAGAATTGCAAAATTGCCCACTCCAAATTCAAACAAAACAAAAAAGATAAATCTTACTAAACAACAGGACTTAATAACCCTTCATCCTTCTGATGGGGAAGGTATGTCTACCGCATCAGAGGATAATGACGTGGATGTTTTAATCTAAAAAAAAAAAAAATCATAATGACTAATTTCATTTCTTGGAATTGCCGAGGTTTTACAAATAAACGAGATGAAATCAGAGAGATCATTTCTGATCATCGACCCATTTGCTTTGCCTTTCAAGAGACCTACTTAAAACAAAATGATATTGTAAAAATTCGTGGCTATAACTGTTTTAGAAAAGACTTTATTCATTCTGACAGGGCTACAGGTGGTGTAGCTCTTCTTATTTCTAATAATGTACCTCACATTAATATTACTTTAAATACTAATATCCAAGCTGTAGCAGTCCAGGTCCATATTCACATGCTTGTCACTGTTTGCAATATCTATATACCCCCAAATATGACTCTCAGCCCTCATGATCTCAATAATCTTGTTTTGCAGTTGCCAACTCCTTTTGTCTTTCTTGGAGACTTTAATGGGCACAACCCACTTTGGGGTAGTCCCGACACTAATCAGCGTGGTCAAGTTATTGAGGATTGTGTCACAGATAATAATCTATGTATTCTAAATAATGGGGACAATACATATTTTCATGAACCTTCCAGAACATTCCATGCAATAGACCTAGCCATTTGCTCACCCACTCTGTATCCATATTTTAATTTCTTCGTAAGTAACAATCTACATAATAGTGATCATTTTCCTTTATTTTTATCATTTAATAATTTTAATGAACAGCGACCCGGAAACCCACATTATATTTATGACAAAGCCGATTGGGCTGCCTTCACCATTAATGCTGTAATTACACATGACATGATTGGAGGTGATATTAACAAGGCTGTTACCGATGTGACTAATTGTATCATGAACTCTGCTAACATTTCTATCCCAAAATCTTCTGGCCGCCACAATAAACACTCAAAGCCCTGGTGGGATGAAGAATGTAATGCTGCAAAAAAAAAGCAACAAAAAGCATGGGGGATTTTTAGGCGGTACCCAACGACTGCCAACTACATGGCATTCAAGAAAGCAAAAGCAAATGCTCGGAGAATCCGCAGAAAATCACAAAAAGAGTCCTGGGTTAAATATGTTTCCAGCATTACCTCCAATATAAGCAGCAAACAACTTTGGCATCGTGTCAAGAAAGCAATGGGAATTTATTCTAATCAAAGTATTTCCTTTTTAAAATATAATGGCCAAACCATAACATCAACTAAAAATATAGCAAACACCATTGGTAGGTCTTTATCTGACATATCCAGCTCTAATTCCTATTCTGAACCTTTTTTGTCATATAAACATAATTCTGAGCGTTCATCAATTAATTTTCACTCCCGTTCTTCACCAGAGTACAATAGTCCTTTTACTGAAAATGAATTGCAAAATAGTTTGAAAAATTGTCGTAACTCTGCTCCTGGACCCGACGGTGTTACCTACATTATGATTAAACATTTATCAAAACTGTCTCTTAAAAATCTCCTTCATCTTTACAATAGGATCTGGACTGAAAATATTTTCCCTGTTGCTTGGCACGATGCTATTGTTATTCCTTTTCCAAAACCAGGTAAAGATGCTACTGATCCAAAAAATTACAGGCCCATTGCTCTTACAAGCTGTCTTTGTAAACTACTCGAAAAAATGGTAAATACTAGATTGGTTTTTATTCTTGAAAAAAATAATTTTATTTCTCCATGGCAAAGTGGTTTCCGACGAGGCCGTTCTACGGTTGACAATATTTTATTATTAGAGACATATATCCGCAAAGCTAATGTGAGACGTAACCATTTGGTGTCAATTTTTTTCGATATAGAAAAAGCTTATGACAAGACATGGCGCTATGGTATTTTAAAAGATCTTTTTAATTTGGACTTCAGGGGGAATCTTCCTATTTTTATTGAAAATTTCTTAAGGGTCAGACGCTTCCAAGTTCGTATTGGATCAGTTCTTTCAGATTTTTATTTTCAGGAAGAAGGTGTACCTCAAGGCAGTGTCTTGAGTGTTACACTCTTCTCTTTAAAAATTAATGACATCCTCAAAGAAATTCCACAAAGTGTCCACGGCAGTCTATATGTTGACGACCTGCAGATATCTTGCCAGGGAAATGACATGCGCTTCATTGAACGCCAATTACAACTTGCCATCAAGAATATCATGAAATGGACTAATAAAAATGGTTTTAACTTTTCTACTGACAAAACACAATGTGTGCATTTTTGTCGTAAACGAGGTCTACATCCTGATCCAGTGATTTTTATGAATGACAATCCTATTTCTGTTGTTGACTCTGCTCGTTTCTTGGGTGTAATTTTTGACAGAAAACTCAATTTTAAATCTCATATATCATATTTAAGGACAAAATGCGAAAAAACATTAAATCTTTTAAAAGTACTATCAAACACTTCTTGGGGTGCAGATCGCATTTCTTTATTGAGAATCTACCACTCTGTTATCCGTTCAAAATTAGACTATGCCTGTGAAGTATATGGGTCTGCTCCTATTTCTTATCTTAAAAAACTAGACACAACCCATCACAGTGCACTTAGGATATGCTCAGGGGCCTTTCGCACCTCTCCTGTGCTTAGTTTATATGCTGACTGTGTGGAGCCTTCTCTCACTGACATCAGACAAAGACTTTCATGTGAATTGTACTTTCGCATCCTCTCACATCCTAATCATCCTCTTCATTCACTTTTAAATACCAACGATCATAATCTTTATGTGAATCGCCCGTCTTGCATCCCATATTTCGCTCTTAGAGTTGGGAACTTTCTTGCTGGCACCTCTCGCATTCATGCCGGGGTTCGTCCTCGGTCTCTTTTAAGCGTGACACCTTGGAATTTCCAGCCAATTTCCTGTCTTCATCCATTTAAGGGGTTTGACAAATCTAACACAGATGCTTCCATGTTTCAAGCACTTTTCTCATCTCATCGTTCTGAATATAAGGACTATGTCGAGATTTTTACTGACGGCTCCAAGACAAGTAATAAAGTTGGCTGTGGTGTCGTCACTGGCAACACCACGTATAGCTATGAACTCCCAAGCTCTTTTTCCATTTTTTCTGCAGAGTTTTTTGCAGTTGAGGTAGCTTTAAACATTATTTCGTCTCACTGCAGCAAAAAATTCATTATCTATACGGACTCAAACCCAAGTAGCACAGGAACGTTCTGTGAACGTCTAATAACGGTTTCAATAGTTCAAACACCGTGTTTCGTGTCAAAAGAACGTTCTAAAACACGTTCAGAAATAGTATTATTTAGAACGTTCTGAAAATGTTTGATTTGTACCATCTATAAAACGTACAATTCTAGTTCTATATAGAACGTTCAAGTGTGACACCGTCATAACACGTTCTGTAACAGTGTAATTATAACGAATATGACAAAATGACTTTTTAGTACTATTGGTTGGGAAAATAGGTTAATCATGAAAATTTTTGACTTCAGTTTTTGATTTTTTTACACGTTTTGTGGCGTGAGGAATCCGGAAGTCAAAAGGTTGGTATGGTATCTGTTAATGTGTATCGGCACCTATTAGTGTGATAGACCGTTAGTTCATGTACACGATATTAATATCTCAAGAACAAATGATTGCAGAGAGATCGGACCAGTTTTAAAATATCACTTTTGATATTGATAAGAATCTTATTGAGAGATTTGCAACATTCTAATTTAAAAACTTCGTAAGTTATTCGAAATTTATAATTTTTAGCATGATAGAGAATAGAGCATTTTTTACATTTTCAGTTTAACGTTTTGTTAGCACGTCAGTAAAGAATGCTTCTCAATAATCAGTAGCAGTGAGGTGAAAAAAAATTACAAAATTTTAAACTCATGGAAAAATTTTGTGAATTTTGTATTTCAGGAATCAATGTATGGAATTCAACCAAACTTGTTACAATATTAGTTCTTGCCCTAAATTGCCCTAAATTTGAATTTCATTTGGGGTATATCGTCCGATAGATTGCGGTGCTATGCAATGAAACCCTCCATTTATGGGACAGCTATATCTCAGCTTCTATAGTGTACAAATGCATTAAACTTGATATATTGGCTTATATCATCATAACCTCTGCTAATACAATTTGGATGTATACATTGTCCAACAGGTGGCGTTGCTAATCTGCAATTTAATCATTTTAACGGAAAGGCAATATTTTAACTCTTGTGATTTAACAATAAATTTTCTGATACACTGAAGTTATAAGTGAAATCGATTTTATGTAAAGCGTTACTGGTCCATTTTGGATGCACATCGGCCAACATGTGTCATGGCTATTTTGCAATTTAATCTCATAACGGAAACGAAAAATCTCAACTTCTGTGATTTATAAATATTGTAAATTTGGTAAGTGAAATTAATATTACGTAAAACTCTACAGATTGCCTTTGGGTGCATATCGGACGACAGGTGGCACTGCCACGTTCCAATATTTTCCATTCACAGAAAGGCTATCTATCAGCTTCTGTAATATATATACTCACCAAACCTTCTGCGTGACATACATTTGATATATATTATTGATTCAATTTGGCTGTATAACGAGTAATAGTTAAACAGGTTTTTTTTATTATTATTATTCATAGGACATTATTTTTTCCCCTAGGAATAAGTATACATCATCCCTGGAGGATGGGGGAGGGGTGGATAAAAATTTTCACTATGATTATCTTTCGAAAGAATTCGATATCACCTTTAAATCGAATAATTGAAACATCGTTTTCTGATGATTTAAAACAAATTTACCGTTTTTTTTTTTTTTTTTTGTTTTTTTTCATTTGTAATAATAATAATAATAAACCCTTAGAAAAATACATTTTCTAAGATCTTCTATACAAAAATGATTGTCTTCTGTCATGAAAATCTATGCATTCCCCAGACCCAGAGTTTAGATACAAAAAACTAATCACGGATGTTATTGAATACGTAATATAGTGCTTTACCCGAGTTTCAAAGAAAATCACGGGAAAACTCCGAAAACCTAAGTCGACGAGCGTGACCAGGAATCGAAACCAACACTTCCCGTCTGTAAGGTTCGAGAGTAGAACCTCGCGGTCTCTAATACTCATCGGGAAGTTAAAGAAATGAGTTTTTTTCTTCTTTTCTTTAAGCATAATTTTAAACTTTTATTATATTTTATTTATGATTCTATTTAAGTTTAAATGTTACTGATAAATTATCAATATTGATAATGTTGTTAAATCATTACTCTGTTTGATTGTTCTTATTTTATTTTATTTATTTTCACTGAATATTTTTTCAATACTGAAATATACACTAAAACAAAATATGCTTTTCCGTTTAATTCTAGATTTTAAAATGGAAAAATAAAGTGATCTCATAAATTTTTAAAATACTTCATAAAAATTTAAATAATTATTTAACTCCATTCCATTTTTCCTTAAAATATTGACTATATGTTTCCTACATCTATAAATGCTTAATAAATTTCTGTTTCATATGTTGAACTTTGAAACATGATTATTGCGGATGCAAGAAGGGAGAGCAGATGTTTAACATCGACATCTGTGGATTGCATTTATTTAATTTTCGCTGACCGTGCAACTGTAAAGTCAAACGCCAGGCGCCAGGTCTTGGGAAAGTCGTGTCGTTATGTGAGGCGGTAATTTTAAAACATGTAATCTGATTTATTCAGTTTTAGCGTTATAATGACTAGGATAAGCTTTAGAAAAGGTAAAAATGTAATATTTTTAACCTGTAATATTCTCTATGTTCTATTTATTAAAGTCTTATTTTAATATCAATTAAACAATCATTTTCATATCTGCGTAAGTTCTTAAGCTAAACTTTCGATACCAGAAAGCAGCGTTGAATCGCAGAAAAAACTGCTTCTGTTACAGAAAACCGCTTAGAAATTATGGATTCATTTTATTAATTTAGTCTTCTGAGATGGAATTTGTTAAAATAACTATTTTCGTTATTATGTTTCTGGAAAGAAGTATGAAGAAGTCATAAAAATTTTACAAGATAAGTGCTAATTTTAAGTGAATGCCCTTCCGACTGGTCATTGTGTATTTTAAAATGCTAGTTGGAAGGGTATTTTCTCGAAGAAAATTCTTATCAACAAAATTAAGAAGGTTCGTAATTCTTTTTTTCTTTTCTTTTTAAATTCTGAAGTATTTATTTAATGTTTATATGATAATATATATACAATCTAGGTTATGCAAATTGCATATTTTTAAAATAATATCCTAAGTTTCACCGACTTACAATTTTAAATATCTCTTTACTGTTATTTATTAAATAAAATATATGAAATTGTTTATCTGCATAATAAAACAAAGATTCAATTCTATTCCACATCTTTATAAAAAAAAAAAAAAAAAAAAAAAAGATATTCTGCTTAAAAAAAAAAAAAAAAAAAAAAAAAAGGGACGATTTACTATATTATTTATTAATACTAATAATATTTACATTTATCAATTATTTAATATGCCATGATAGCATAATTACATCAAATGAGGTAAAAATTGCGTTGACTCAATTTAAAGAAATTTAAACATTTAAAGAATACGAATTACATTGCCATGTGGAATAAATTTAAATACCTGCAAACATCATTTTTGTAAACTGCTGCTGTAAACTGAAAATATGTATACACACATGTACTAAAATTTAAAAATATGAAGTATGTTAAATATTTTAGAAAAATATTTTGATTAAAAATATATATATATGTATTTAATTATTTGGAAATTTTTAAAATTTCCTCCTTCTAACTAATTTTTAATTTTTTGTTTCAATTTCTTATTATTATAAATTAACAATATATTCTAAACTCAATTATATATTATTTTAGCGGTGTATTGGTACATTCATTTTTGAAATTATTTTTTATGTTGAAATATTAAAACTTTCTATAAACTTCAGCATTCAAATATATTTATAAACTATCCATGGACTTACAAAGTAGTACCCAGAAATGTTTAGAATATACAGGGTGCAAAGTCGAGAGCAGGCCTTTATTTGCGCAACAATTGGTCTCAAACGTCCTCCAATAAGAAAATGTATTTAAAAAAAAAATGTAAGAATTCATTATATGACATGTTTAAATTTAAAAAATCAATTTATTAAAAATCACAAAAACTGATAATTTTTATACAATTTTCATGACACTAATAGTGAAAGTTGAGTTCCAACCTAAAAAATATAACACAAAAAGTTTCACTTTTGTGCACCCAAAATTGTCTGAGATAGTTAGTTTCAAAATTTAGGATTATTTCGCATTTTCTCGGGCTTTATTAAAAAGTCAATGAAAAATTCTTTAATAAACCCAGGGAAAATGCAAACAAAGTCCAATTAGGATTTTTAAACCGATCCCTTATTGAAGGCCGAAATATGTTAGAAAATCCAAACTTTAAATATCTTGTTCCATTTGGGGAGAATAGAAATGAAACTTTTTGTTAGGATGAGTGTCAGTTTTCTAAATATGACTATAGGGATCTGGGACTATGTAAAAAGCTAGTTTTTGCAATTTTGAAAAAATAGATATTTTAAATTTAAACATGTTATACTACAAATGCTCATATTCTTTAAAACATTTTGTAACTGAAACTATATATTTGCGACCAATAGTTGCGAAGATAAAGGTATTCTCGTCAAAATGCTTTGCACCCTGTATTTAAAAAAAAAAATTAATATATATATATATATATATATATATATATATATATGTATAAATGAATTTTTAATCTTAGTTAAAGCCAAGCAACAGATATAAGATCCCTGAAACCACATAGGTCAATGAGAAGGAAATTACAACAAATTTAAATAACCTGGGGAGACTGATTGTGATTTATTGAAACATTTATTTTTTATTTATTTATTTTTATTTTATTTAACTTCAGTCTAATCATAAATTTATTCCTATATTGTTAGTTGCAATTTTAATAATTTTGCCGGTGCGTAAAAACCACATGAAACTTAAATCAAAAGATACAAACAAGCAACGAGGAAATAAAAAATTAAGACAGCATTTTAAACATTTTTTTTAGGAAAAGCTTAGAATGGTAGAAAAAAAAAAAAAAAAAAAAAAAACTCGTCAGGGGTGACCCTTTTCGTCGTTGAGCACCAATGTACGATTTCGTTCGTTAGCAGTTATAATAGCAAATTGCTAGCGGGCACCCTATCGTACAAGAAATTAATTGAACTTAGAAATGAAGAATAAATTGGAATAAATTATTTACTTCAAGAAATCAGAGAATGAAACAGAAAACAACCATGAAAAACAAACATTAATCATAGGATGACGCATTCGGAATCACAAGGATTAAAACAAGCAAAATAAATCAAGAGTTTAGTTGTACATAGCAGATGAAGAATAATGATACAACACAGCAACAGGGATATAAATTACTTTTTTTTTAAATTCAAATAATGTTTGAGAAATTTTAACATACTTACTATTCCTTTAATTTCAACGTATATGCATGAAAAATTCCATATTTTATGACAGTAATTCCCAAAAAGTGTCATAACGTGTCTATATATACCTTAAAAAATTCCTTAATTTTTTGCATTTTTAAAAAATTTCTTTTTTCCCCTAATCTGAAGATAATGACGTTATAGTATTAATTACGAAACTTTGAATAAACACCATAAAATGCAAGAACTCGCAACTGCTACAAACAAAGCACGGCTTCTACAAACAAAGCGGCAACGCATTCAACACACTCAACGTGCTTGTTTGCAGCTCTCGTGCCTACAATGTTCGCCTGATGAAGGGCTGTGTCTTCTTTTGACCCGAAACAGTTGGTGCGAGTTCTTGCATTTTATGGTGTGTATTCAAAGTTTTGTAATTAATACTACAACTTCATTATCTTCAGATTAGGGAAAAAAAAGTAATTTTAAAAAAATGCAAAAATTTAAGAAATTTTTTAAGGTATAAAGAGACGTTATGACACTTTTTGGGGAAAACTGTCATAGAATATAGAATTTTTGATGCATATACGTTGAAATTAAAGGAATAGTAAGTATGTTAAAATTTCTCAAACATTATTTGAATTGAAAAAAAAAAAAGTAATTCATATCCCTGCTCATGTGTTGTATCATTATTCGTCATCAGCTATGTAATTTTTACTTCTAAGCGCTCGTACTGAGGTGATTTTTTATAATGACGTCATAATTTTTTTTTTTTTTTAACTACACTATTTTAGAACGTTTACAGTACGTTTTCTGGAACGTTCTGAAAATGTGTATAACGTTTTGAAAACGTTCTAAAAACGTTTAGAACGTTCTGAGACCGTATACATAGAACGTTCTCAGAACGCTTCTATAACACCGATGGTGATAGTTACACGTTCATTGAACGTTCTCTGAACCGTACTATTGTACGTCTTCAAGATGGACAGATAGACGTCTATAACACGTTCAAAGTGAACGTTCTTAGAACGTGTTTGCAGAACAATTTTTGAACGTTCAGAGAACGTTTCGGTGCTGCTTGGGAAGAGTGTTCTTGACTCTCTTTCTTCTATCTCTTGCACTCTTTCTTTTATGTCTGTTTTAAAAACATATAACGACCTTCTTAAAAGGGGATTCAGTATTTTATTTTGTTGGGTTCCTGGACATGTTGGTATTAAAGGCAATGAAATAGCAGACAAGGCCGCAAAGCAAGCTTCCATTTTTTTAAACTGTCCTATTCCTTATGACGATGTTAAGCATAGCCTCAGGAGCTATTTCAGAGATATTTGGCAAAGGGAGTGGAACAGTCAAATTAATAACAAATTACATGATATTAAACCTCAAATTGCAATCTGGCCAACGTTTACTCCTAGGAAATATGATGTACTTATTACCCGTCTACGAATTGGGCACACTAGGCTTACTCATAAGTACTTATTACTTCGACAGGCGGAGCCGACCTGTCCCAAATGTCACTACCATACACTTACCATTCGCCATATTCTCACTGACTGTCCTTGCCTTCGTCATATGTATCGGCAATATTTTAATTCATCCTCACCAAACCTGACGAACCTTTTAGGTAGTTCACCTCATTATCATTTGACAAATTTTTTAAAAGACGCTGGTTTTTACTATGACATTTGATTTTATTATTTACACTCTTCATCTCATTCTACATCAGTTTTTATTATCTACACTGTTCATTACATTTTACATCAGTTTTTATTATCTACACTGTTCATTACATTTTACATCTGTTTTTATTATCCTCAATGTTTTTTATGACTTTGATTTTACCTGATACCTATTCGTTTTTAATTTGTGTTAATGACAAACTGGATGGGTAAACCCATCCAGAGGCTAAATTTTGTTTAACCCTTTTTTGTTTGGCGCAGCATGTCCCATTGTGGACTTTGTGCCATAAAAAGCCATCCATCCATCTTTCATTTGGTACTGAATTTGTAACGATAGGTCTGATATTTCTAATTTATTTCCCTCTATTTTGGCGTTACACAAAATTTGTCTACAAAAAATGGCGACGACGTTTTTATTCAGATTGAAACTAAAAGTCCTCTGTCCTAAAAAAAAAAAAAAAAAAAAAAGAGTGTTTCAAATTTATATAGAATTTATTTTGAAAAATTTATTTAAAATATATTTTCCAAATTTATATGAAATTTGAAAATAATAAATACTACTGAAATATAAATTTTTTTAAACTAATACTTTTTCCATAGAAAAATCCGAATAATTTTAAACTAGCAAATTTTATAAATAAACTAAATTTCTTTAAAAAAATACTTATTTTATTTAATATTATTATATTATTTGCATATTTATTGTTATGCCAATTTAAAAAAGACACATAAATAGAAACAGCGCTTATTTATTTTAAATTAAAAAATATTAATATACACAGTTCAATAGAATTTCTTTTCTCTCTCTCTCTCTCTCTTTTTTTTTTTTCCTATTGAAAATTTCTAACATTTGACACTCTCATAAAATTTATAATGAAATTATATTCATTTCTTTTAACTAAAATAAATTCTAAATAATCTATACAACTGCAGCAAAAATTCTCTCACAAATAAATTTTTGCTCTTGAAAATTTTTATCATATGCCTATTTAGAAAATCTTTTCAAAGAAACTAAATTAGTTTAAAAAATTAAAAATATATATATATATTCAAAATTATAACTTCTATTTTAAAAGGGGTTTCCATTAAAACAATGTTTTTCCTATTAAAAATTCTCAACTTTTCCCATTTTAATAATGGTTTAAAAAATAAATAAATAAATAATAATAATAATATAAAGAAATTGCATTTGCTTTTTTTAATAATTAAAAAAAAAAAAAAAAAAAAAAAATGTTAAATTACACTTATTATATTTAAAGCTTTAAATATATATTTTTTGTTTGTATGTTTTAGTAGGTAGGTATGTGATAGAAATTTTCTACAGGAATAAAATTGTTTTGAAAGAATTTCTTTCCATTGTATAAAAAAAAAAAAAAAAAAAAAAAAAAAGAAATTGGAAAATTGTATTTTTTTTGCACTGAAATTTTCAAACATATAGTATTTTGTTAACGCAGTAAATTTACATTTATAATTCTGTGCTTTTTTTCGATAATATATATTAATTATATAATAAATTATATAATAAATTACATAATAATTATATAATAAATATTATGAGCAGATATTTAATATTATAATTATTGAAATTTCTTTTTCTATTCAAACTTTCTAATATATGTCAATATCCAAGATATCTTATTAAAAAATATGAATTTTTTATTTGAAATCTTAAAAAATTAAAATAATTAATAAAGCAAAAAAAAAAAAAAAAAAAGATTAAAAATCTGGTGTGAAATAACCACACGACTTCCATTACTCACTATTATACGTATTATATGCACTTTTTGAAGATAATGTGATCAGAAGACATAGAATTGACCTAATGAAATAGACAACTAAAATTTTGTCAGTAAGAGAAAATTATACACGCGTAAAAAGACATAAAACTGACATATCGAGTTAAAAAAGAGAGAGAGAGGTAGGTTTTTTTTTTTTTTTTTTTTTTTAACATCAATTTCCGAGATGTAAAACTGATCTGTATGATCAGGTTGACTATTAATTGTCCGGTAATAACCACGTAAAGCATGGGAAAGGATATCTAAAATGGGTTTATGTAATAATTTTCAAGAAAATCGTTAAGAACCGTTTTTGAGATACCAACTTTTACCAAAATTTGGCATATTCAATTGTTGACTGGAAAACAACAGTTACATACAAAAGTAAATTTAAAAGAGGGTTAATATTGCAAGTTTGAAAAAAAATCATACCGTCTTTTTGAAAGGAACACACTTGCAGTACCTGAAATTCAGCTATTTATACAGGACGCCTATCAATTTTTCTGAACTAACCTACTGTATCATTCGAAAGGACATCTAATAGAGTGTTTATACAGTAATTTTGAAGAAAATCATTAGAGCCGTTTTTGAGATATGGACTTACGGTCCCACTTCCAGTTTCAGATATCTTGTTTTTCCAATTTCCCCCAAAATTTAGAAAATTTATCTGTACTCTAGATTTGCCTCAATTCTGAAGTTTCGTAGTTTTATCTTTATTAGTTTCGGAGATATAACAATCATAAGAACCCCGCCCCCTCCCCAGCACACACACACTGACCAATTGACAAAAACCATTCTTATGAACTCAAGAGACATTAAAATATGTACATCGGGTGAAATGTCGATATCGAACATTTGGACCGAATACAATACTTCCATTACCTACGGTAGTCGGGTAATGAAGTAAGAATGAGTTTTTTTTTTTTTTTTTTTTTAATTGAAATTTTTTAACGTATAATGATCTAGCAAAACTTATCAAAAAAATTAATTTTTTCTATTTTATTTCAAAAGGAAAAAGATAAAAATAATGAGAACTGTTTCAATTTTTTTTAAAAGCATTTTATTTTCCTCATCAGAAATTTTAGTCTTTGCCAATCTAATAAATCTTACGAGGCGACTAAGTTTATTTATTTGAAATTTTAAAACATTTCGGATTATAAATTTAGTTATTGAAGAAATTCATTCAATATAATTTTTGTTATTGAAAATTCTAACGTATACAGATATAGTAAATTTCATAAAGTAGTTCAATTAATGTATTTTTTCTGAATAAAAAATTCAATTGAGTAGAAATATTTTCAATACTTTTGTTGCAGAAAATTTTTAACATATTATCAATCTAGTAAGTATAAAAAATTTGATTCTTTTATTTGAAATTTTAAAAAATATTCAAAACAATAGATATTGAAACCTAAATTTTTCAAACAATTTTATTTATTTATTTATTTTTAATTTAATTTATTTATTTTTTTATTTAAAAAAAATAACACTTGCTGATACTATAAAACGTAAAAAATACTTTTTTTTTTAATTATTTTAAATTAAAAATATATAATACAAGTTATTTAAGCAGAAATTGTTTCAAAACAACATTTTCCCTCTTAAATATTTTAGAGGAATGCCTCCTTAGTACTACTAATAATAATAAAACTTTTTTTTTTTATTTTAATAATAATAATTAAAAAAAATAACAATAAATACTGTTTAAGGAAATATATATATATATATATATATATATATATTTAATGATATTTTTGTTGCTGAAAATGACTATATGTCACAAAATGTTTGGCTAAATTTGCTGAATATAAATTATGAAAATGTTATAAATATAAATTAAGTTCAATCATAAATTAAAAAATGAATATATTAATAATATAAATTAAATAAATAAATGAATATAAGTTAAGAAAATTCTAATGAATAATTATCGGATATTTTAAAATCTCTTTTAGCTTATTTCAATAATTTCTTAAATAATAAAGAAACAAGTAAGGAACAATATGAAAATATGGCTAAGAATTTTAAAAATGCAAAGACAGACACTGAATATTTAAGAATGTGTAAATTAACTCCATAATTTTTATAGCTAACATCTAATAATAAAGTTACTTGAAAATTCCCTTTAGCAGCTTTATTTAGAGAAATCTGACTTTGTCCGTTCATTTAGAAGCACACTTAATGAAATTAATCTAATTTTTATTATCAGATGTCTTCATTGACATTTGCATAAACAAATGATTTCATAATCCGGATTTTAATAAAAATGTGAGTATGGAATACATAGAATTTTTAGATCAAACCTATACCATATTCCGTTAGCGTATCTCTTGGCGAAATTAATGATGGAAATACATTTTTAAATAGCATTAGTACTTTAAATATTATAAATTATTCGATATACTTTATCATGTTAATGACACTATATTCAAAGTAAAATTTATTTTGCTGACTTCAATGGATTCATTTTTGAAATTGTATTTTACGTGTTTTAAAAATATTATTTGTTGACATTTTAATAAATCAATTTATTTATTAATCTATAATTCACGAACAACTTGGGTAATGCATACGTTTTCTAAGATTACTGTATTAAAGTTTTATTGTAATAACGTCAGAACGACAGTGCTATTTATGAAATATTACCGGTACGTATATTCAATGTATCTGACTTTCTTAAATAATATTTAAGGTAAATATTCACTGTTTTTGTTATTTATGGGAACCGTGAAGGATTTTCTTCTCTACTCAGTGCAGATGCAAAACATGGAAGTTAAATTTAGAATTATAAATGTATGTCCCTCTACAAAAGTAACATTATTTTTTAGAGATGGGAAAAACAAAATCAGTTAATGCTTCTTGTACTTCCAGGCATATATATATATATATATATATATATATATATATATATCTTTTGTCGCCTCTCTCTCTATCCCTCTCTTTCTTACTTTCTTTTATTTTTTAAAGTTTGACATGCGTTTTATAAAGCAATATTATAGATTAGAATCTTCCACTTTCTTCTACATTCATAGTAGGAAGTATTGAATCCGCAAAAAATTTTGAATTTCGATGAATTCACGCGTTTTGAAATTTCCTGAACACAGTTGAATTATTTTTTTTTAAATATCCGTCTGTTTGTGTGACAAAAATTTTATGGTAGCTCTAGATCCAGAACAAATGCAGAGATTTCCATAAAAATAAGTTGAGTTTCAGCTTGACATAAATTGGTTTCTGGAGCATATCGTCCAATAGGTGACTGTGTTGGTTGCGATTTATACCACTTACGGCAAGATTATGTCTCAGCTTCTATAGCGTATAGTTGCACAATTATGTACGAGAATCATTATGTGAAACTATGCTGATTCAGTTTTGATGTAAATCTGACAATAGGCTGTGCTTCCATGATGCAATTTGCTTGGGATTTTCATATCAGTAGCTTAATTCATTTTGCTAATAAATTAAGTAAATGAAATCTTTTTTAACGCTTGCGTATGCGCAGTAAAAATTATCTTTGTATTCTAAGAATAAACTACTGCCGCTGCTGGCCGTGTTTCAACTTATTATATCTTTTTCGCTTTCTTTGCTTATAGACCAAAATATTGTTTTACATAAAAACATGGACTTTGGCAGTTTTATACAGAAATGTGCGATGAACATGCTGAAACAAACTGTTTATATATCAAAGCATTATTTTAGCTACTATTAAATGTTGAAATAGGGCAAAACAATTCAGTTATAAAAGATTTATAGATTCAAAAATGCAATTTCAAGGCAACTTCATCCTACTTTGCTAAAATATATATCATATACCTGTGCTATGCAGTATATAATCATCGTCATTATTATTATTATTATTTTCTGAAATTTTTTCATCGTATAGGTATGCTGCGTTTAGATTTCTTTTGTATTCGAATTTATATATCTTTGAAATGTGCTTGAAATAATTTCTGAAATTTTCGTAGAACACAGACAAAAATATTTTACTTAATTTACGACACATTTCGACGAAATATTTGTGTTTGGTAATTTTATACGATATTTTCTTTCCTTAACTGAATAACTTAGTAGCGAATACTGTATTTTTAAATTGTGTGTTTTTTTTTTTATTTTTTTTTTTTTTTTTTTTTGCGATATCAGGATGTTATTGAAAACCTTTTTTTTTTTTTTTTTTTTTTTTTTTAATTGGGCGTATGATTCGTTGTTCGTGTGCAATAACATCTAAGAAAACGGAAATACTTTACGTCTGTATGCAAAATTTCTGGTAGACGCAGTTTAAAATACTTGGATTGCACTAAACAAAATAAAATGAATAGCTATTTGTTTATATGCAAAAGAGCATCTTTTGTATTGATTATGATATGGTTTAAAAAAAAAATCCCTTCGTTTAAAGGGGCACCCAAAACAATTCGAATGTATCAAGATTATACTATTTGGAAACCGCTGAAAGCGCGCTTCAAGTTATGTTCATTTTCTTCCTATTGTTCTAAATTGTAGTGCAGTATGTGGTGTATCTATAATTTCTAGAGAATTTGCAGTGCTACCCCAAATTGCGTAAAAATATTCTTCTCTATTGAATGTAATTGATAGGCGTGCTTTTTTAAATTATACCAAATGGAAGAAAACTGCTGAGGAATAATTACTTTTTCCATGTGATAAACAAAGTGCAAAACTGGATTCAATCAAGTTTTCAATGCCGTTTTTTTGCTATAATTGTGCTTTTTAAGGTTTTTTTGAAAATGAAAGTACCGTTTTAGAGTGGTTGATCTGCACTGTTAAAAATTTCAACAAAAAACTCTGTGTAATCAATTATCTTAAGTCTAACATAAAATTACAGGGAAAAGTAAACGGAGATGTTAAAAAACGTATTTTATACATTCATTTTAATAAGTAATATTAATTTAATTAATTATTGGTGAGAATATATTTCGGACTTGGAATGCTTTATCTAAAGTAGAAACAGTCATTTTTAATTTTAATTAAAAAGTTTAATAATAAAATTACGTAAAAATACAGAATAAAGATTGAAAATCTCGATTATTCACTTTTAACTAAGAATTACTGTAAATTTACAGAGACTCTGGATAAATATTTACATTAAATTTACAGAAATTTTTAACAGTGTGTTTATATGTCTGTTATCAACATAACTTAAAAACAAATATTTAAAAGAAATTCAGTCGGGGTATTTTGAAAATGTTTGACCAACATGTGTAAAAATATTCTTCTCTATTGAGTATAATTGATAGGAGTGCTTTACTAAAGTATACCAAATGAATGAAAACTGCTGAGAAATGTTAATTACTTTTCCATTCCCATGTGATAAATAAAGTGCAAGATTGGATTCAATGTAGTTTTAAATGCTGTTTTTTACAATTATATGTTTTAGAGTCTTTTGAAAATGGAAATACACCTTTAAAGTAGTTGATCTGTATATATATGTGTGTTATCAACATAACTAAAAAAACATAAAATTACAAGACATTCATTTGGGGTACTTTGAAGATGTTTGATCAAGATTGGTAAATTTCGAGAATTGTTTTGAATGAAATGAATAATTTTTAGTACATTTTTAACTCTAACAATCGTCTTTGATATTTTATGAATAAACGCACTGTACTCAATTTGGAGGGAAGGTGGGTTGATGGGTTAGTAGCCCTCTCATACATAAATGTATGTCAAATTTTTCCAAAACTATTTTCAATTGTTTTTAAAATGCCCTTATATGCCCATACATATATGTATGTCAAATTTTTCCAAAACTATTTTCAATTGTTTTTAAAATGCCCTTATATGCCCATACATAAATGTATGTCAAATTTTTCCAAAACTATTTTCAATTGTTTTTAAAATGCCCTTATATGCCCATACATAAATGTATGTCAAATTTTTCCAAAACTATTTTCAATTGTTTTTAAAATGCCATTATATGCCCATACATAAATGTATGTCAAATTTTTCCAAAACTATTTTCAATTGTTTTTAAAATGCCATTATAAGCCCGTACATAAATGTATGTCAAATTTTTCCAAAACTATTTTCAATTGTTTTTAAAATGCCCTTATATGCCCATACATAAATGTATGTCAAATTTTTCCAAAATTATTTTCAATTGTTTTTAAAATGTCCTTACATACACTATTTATTCTCTTATCCCTTAATCTACAATCCGCCTTTGTAGTGTTCAATTGCAAGGTAAAAGAAAGTCATGTGAGTGCTACACTGGATTATTTACTATAACTGTCATTATTTAAAACACAAAAGAAAAATAATCTTTAATGAACATCATTCAGGTGTGCGTAAAGTAATATTTGTCTTATCTTTTAATATTCAATACTTTAGGAGAAAAATAAATAAATGAATTTTAGTTCAAAACATAAATAGTCAAAATTATTTTAAAACTTTCATGAAAAACTAGAGTAGTACCTTCCGCAATTCTCTGTACCATTTTTATTTCTTTAAATAAAAATGGATAATTAGTGTTCTCAAAGTAGAGATACGGCGAATTTTTCTTTATATCGAACTATGCAGTCGAAACGGTATCATGTACACTTATCTCTTTCTAATAAGACCCTGTGGGACGATTAAAACTTTTATTATACTTCTGGAGAAACAGATTTTTTTTTTAATTTTATGGTTTTTAAGAATGTGTTTTCTATTTCATGGCAATTAAATTCAAAAATTTTAATATCCCGTTTATTAAGATGAACATTTATTTTATTTTATTTTCATGTATGGTTGTATACCAGCTTAGTATTTAAAGATTTATTTTAAGAAATATTTTTATACGGTTATTTAAAATCAGGCAATTCGCCTTGTATGAATTCTTCTAAAATGTCAAGTATAAGATATAAGAAAAGCAAAATCGAAATTAAAAATTTGTTATAAATTATCGTATACGAAGGGTTCATTCTTTTCTCGTTTATAAACATTAACATTAACCTTTATTGCTCGTATGTCCCTTCTGAGGGGACATTAAAAAATCGAGCCACGCCTTAAGGTGTTCCTCTGCAAATCAAATGTTATTTTTCTAAAACGTGTAACTATAGGCTACCTTTCAGCTACCGGGAAATTTTAACCGAAGGATTTATTTTATTTAATGATGAAGTAAAATAAAACAAATTATTACAATTTTTCGGTAGCCAAAAGGTAGTAAGTTGGAAACTATACGTGTGACGTTTTAAAGGAATGCCAAAAGGCGTGTCTTACGGAAAATATGCCGAGCGCAAAGGGTTAAAATGCCAGAATGCCATTATGTTTGTGTTTTTTTATGCTAGTGTAGCAATTAGTTTTTTATTTTTTATTTATTTTATATATATATATATTTATTTATTTTTTGTAGTAGGATAAGTGCACCAGTGATTGACACTTTTAGAGCAATCTCTGATGTTTTTAATGTTCTAGTCATGAGAAAATATTTTTAGAAATCTTAAGTTAGTACATATGGCATGAAAGACATTCAGAACCACAAAAATGTTAAAATATATACATTTGATAACAATTATTTTTTTTAATGAATTTTTATTTGACACCCACTCACTGTTCCAGTAATTGACACTGCCAGTTTTTCATTTTATCAGTAATTGGCACCCTATATACCAGTGTTTGACACTGCTAGTTATTCATTTTACAAGTTATTAGCACCCTATGCTCCAGTGTTTGACATAAAATGTTAAAATTCTTATATGTAAAATATATGATTTTATTATTTTTCTTATTTATTACATATTTCGGGATGATGTCAATCACTGGAGCATACCAATCACTGGAGCACCTACCCTACGATTCCTTGAAATTTGGTTTGGTGACTGATTACAATAACAGAAAAAAATAGACATATATATTTATTCTTAAGAGGACTAATTTATAATTTAACCTTTTGTTTCATTTATTTCTTTTAGAATTTTATGAGAAGGAACAAAAGCAAACAACAAAATCTTCTGCTAGTACTATAGTAGCAATAGGTACTTTGAATAATGTTTGATGATAATTAGAGGAAATTCGATGTTAATTTGTTTCATTGCTATTTGCTTGTTTGTATATTGTTAACATTAACATATGCATCAGACTTGTGAGATGACTCGAATTCTGCTTGTAAGTCTTCGTCGAGATGAGAAGAGATATAGTACTTAATGGGATTACAACACGAAAACATAGAAAACATCCAGGACCAGTGTGGGAATCGAACCCACTCTCCTACACCAGCAAGTGATTAGCGGAATAGCGACATAATCAATCGGCCATGGGGAGTGTGAGTGGTTATTATTTCGCACTAGAGTCAGAGCCTGATTTAAGCCGGGGCACTCTCTCACCGGAATATTTTTACAATTATTTTTTACTACATATCATAGAAAATCCACGCTTTGACTAGGAAATTATTTTTATAAAAAATGAACGGTGTAAAACAATCGAATTTATTTATGGTTATTAGACACCAGAATTCTCTTAAAATAATTTTTAATGAGAATTTTTCGTTTATTATAAGAGGAAAGTATTGCTTAAAAAATAATGGTGTAAGTGTAAATAATGTGTGCCCCGGTCTAAATCAGTCCCTGACTAGAGTTACGCTATGGACAATTGGCTACCCACTCGACCACGGATAACACCTTTGTTATTACACTGTAAAAAAATAACGGTAGTTTTTACAATAGAATTACAGCGTCTAGAATAAACAGTGTGGAAAGAGGCAAATAAAATTGTACTAAAAAAATTAAGCCTGTCAGCCTGTCACCACATGTCATTATAATCGAAGCTAATGTCACGTCATCAAAACAGAGGCTTGCTATTGGTAATTTTTTTACTTAGATCAGGTGATTGAGATGACGAAACTGGGAAACGCCAATCAGGTCTTCGATCTGAGCAAAAGCTTCGATCACAGCGACATCTGGGGAAGCTTAATTTTTGTAGCACTAATTTGACATTACGGTTATAGGCGATTTCCACACTCCCGTTTTCGCCAGCACATTCTGTTATTAAATAGGGTATTTCACAGCGGAAACATTTGTAAAGAGAGACTATTTTACAAATGCTTATGTTGTAAAAAAATAGCCATATTTCTGACATAAAATAATTCAAATTTTGAAATTTTATTCCTAAACATAATTTAGTTGTCAATGAAAACTTACAATTTAATTTTTTAAAACTGATAAAAAATGGATCTTCAAATAGTAGATTTATATTAAAAAAAAGAAAAAGAAAGTTTGAAAAATCCCATGAAAAAAATTATTAATTTTTGTAAAAGTATAATAGTATAGTACTCAAAAAACTATTAATCTTATATTATTAAAAGAGCAATAATATATGTATATTTCACTGTTCTCGAAAACGGTAGCTCGGACAGTTACGTGATTTAACACAAAGGTGCCCTCTGAAGGGTCATTGTGCACATCTAAGTCAGATTTTCGAATTTTTGATTAGCTTTCTTTTAATTAATAAAAACATGAAAATAAAACTTCCCATTCCTATAATGACGCAGATGGAGAATCTTAGGAGAGGAGAAATTTGATTGGTTTATTTGATTTTCATTGATTTGAGCGTATTTTACATTGAACTACAGCTACATTATGAAGAATTACAAGAGATTTGATTGTTTATTGGATTTTCATTGATTTGAGTGTATTTTATGTTGAACTAGAGCTACGTTATGAGGAATTACGAAAGATTTGATTCGTTTATTTGATTTTCATTGATTTGAGTGTATTTTACATTGATCTAGAGCTACGTTTTGAGGAATTATGAGAGATTTGATTGGTTTATTTGATTTTCATTGATTTGAGTGTATTTTACATTGAACTAGAGCTACGTTTTGAGGAATTACAAGAGATCTGATTGGTTTATGTGATTTTCATTGATTTGAGTGTATTTTACATTGAACTACAGCTACATTATGAAGAACTACCAGATATTTGATTGGTTTATTTGATTTTCATTGATTTGAGTGTATTTTACGTTGAACTAGAGCTACGTTATGAGGAATTACGAGAGATTTGATTGGTTTATCTGGTTTTCATTGATTTGAGGTAGGGGTGGCCAGTGATTTTTTTTTTTTTTTTTTTTTTTTTTTTTTTTTTTTTAACATGCTTGACAGTGATTGCTGCGTAAAGGAGTTTCGTGCGTTTTTAGATTCATGCACAGCGTAGTAGGGGCGTCCAGTGATGTTTTTTTGGTTTTAACATGCGTGATAGTGATTACCGCGGAACCGAGTTACGTGCGTTTTCAAATTCATGCACAGCGAGATAGGAGTATCCAGTGATGTTTTTTGGTTTTAATGTGCGTGATAGTGATTGCCGCGGAAACGAGTTTCGTGTGTTCTGAGATTCATGCACAGCGGTGTTGGGCTGTCCAGTGATTTCTTTCTTTCTTTCTTTTTTTTTTTCATGTGCGTGAAGCGTACATGCGTGCGTTATAGTGATTGCTGCGAAAACGACTTACGTGCGTTCTCTGATTCGACCATCCATCGAATAGTGACTTTTACTATACGAGTAACAGCTTCAACTGTTTCCAGAATATTCGAAGAATTAAGATTGCTATTTGACTGTTTTCGAGAATATTCGTTTTATTAATAGTTTTGTTACACAGATTCGAGAAATTCAAAAAATGTTTGCTATTGTCAAGGAGATCCCATATTAAAACTGTGAAGAAAATAGTCGCCAATCGAAATATATTTATTTCAACTTTAAATTATTCAATTAAAAAGAAATACTTTAGATATAGTGCCCAACGAAGCGGGCGAAACCTGCTAGTTATATATTGTAGGGGTTCCTTCCCGTATTCACGCGCGTTTCTGAAAAAACTAAACCAAGGAAAACATCGAACGACTAGGCCGACGAGCATGAATTGGGATTAAACCTGACACTACTTGTCTATTGAGAAATTCGTGTATTTAGTTTTTTAATTATTTAGGAGATTATATCTGTAAATAATAACATTATTTCAGTTGTACCAAATTGTTTGAATACCTTTATAATAAATATATATTTTAATGTTTAAATTGATAAACATTTGACACAAATTTACTGTATGAGAAGTGAGAAGAAAATGAAGTAATACAAAAGAAATAATTTTTCGATTACTAATAGATAATTAAATATAATAGTATAGTATTAAAAATATATATATTAATTGTAGTAAAAATATTGAAAGTTAAAGCAATAGCATTAATGAGGATAGAATTTTGCAAAGATCTTTAAATTAGTGGGAAGTTCTTTAATGAAAAAACCAACTCCTAAATGCCGAAAGAATGGTATTTAAATGTTTTTGAAATATTATAAAACATTTTGAACCTTTACATTAAATTGCATTTATAGCAATTTACTTATATGTTTTTTGGCTAAATTACGAAATTTTATTAATAAGTATGAAAACTGAAATAATTGAAAATAGTTTAGTAAAATATAGGTAAAAATATAAATTTAATTAAAAGGAAAAATGAGAATGTTTGTTCTGAATGGTGGCGCCCTCTACAGCCCTTTTCAAGCATAACAGAACACGTTTTTTCCAAAAGAAAACTGCTGAATGAACAGGTTTTTAGTATCAGATGTGGGTCTAGCTTTTACAATTGTCGTTATTCTTGCAATGCAGTTGGAAAATTACTATCTTCCTAATAAACAACTTGAAGAATAGAGTACTTAAACTGTAAGGAACGATCTTTCTTCTCTAAAAGCATGGTGAAGAATAATTTTATATTAATAACGACAGCTTTTTTTTTTTTTTTTTTTTTTTTAACATTCCAAATTTGTATATCATCTTTCTGTATTGCATGAAAATCGCCATCTTGCGGCCGAAATACTAACTGTTAATTTTTATTGCAGCTTTCTTTTCCCCATGGCCCATATAATACAGATACCAAGTTTTGATAAAGTACGTCGGCTAGAACGGGATTTACGTAGGTCTAAACAAGGCAACTTTAACTATAACAGCTTTAATAGTAGGTAGTATTTTAATAGTAGGTAGTGTACGTAAAATCTGTTGTGGTTGCACTGTACTCCTTGTTCCATAAAAATAGCATCTTTGGGGGTTACCACAGCGAAAGAACTACCTTCTTCACGAAGGATGAAACCCAGATTGTCCTTTAAATCTGCAGGATTTAGATTTTATGGATAAATTGGAATCGTGTATTAAATTTTATAATTAAGAAATCGAACAATTCTTTAATTTTTGTAATGGTATTTTTCTTTTAGTGACATATATTTCAGCTGCATCCCATTCAACTGAACAGCTATATTAATCTTCTGAATTGGGTCAACAGTTTTTACAGTTATTAGTGAGGTAGGGATAATGCATTTAACAGGCTGAATTGCCATACTTTTGCGTACCAACTTTCCAAAAAACTTTGGCTTCGGAAATTATTGCAATGGGATTTAAGAATTTTTGTGTTGTCAAAGTCAGCGATATTATCAGTATATATAACATGCATATTATTTAATAGTCTTTTTTTTTTTTTTTTTTCTTTTTCATGTAGTGTGTACAAAACTTTTAGAAAAAGTTAAAAAAAAAATTCCTTCTTTACTTTGTACTAAATAAAAGATAGATAGGTAGTGGTTGTATGGTTTAAGGTCGATTGTGTTCTTACTACAGTTCTAGGCCTGGGTGGAATACCTGCTCTGGTGTGAGGGTCTTCCTAAGGTGTTCTAATCTGTATACACGCGAGTTTCGGAGAAAATCAAAGAAAACTCTTAGCAGAACCTCTCGGCCGTTGGTGGGGGAGAAACAAGATAGAAGAAAAGGTAGATACATAAGTATATATATATATAAATCTGGGGCTAACAAACATTTTTTTTTATATTCATTTTTAAACTGTATAAAAGTTCAAAAGATTGACAGAAATGGGAGAGAAATAATTTCCCCCCTGAAAGATTATAAAAGTTGTACATGCATTCTAGTTATTTTCACAGTTCTACCCATTTTAATAGAAAACACTCCAGGTGATAATATTTGTCATAATTTTTTTTTCCTATGTGATGTTTGAGAAGGTTTATATAAAAATTTGCATTTATATATCAAATTCTAGTAAGAGTTTCAAACCTCAGGGTGATTTACTTTATTATAAAAATTCATGGTAAAGTTTAATTCTTTCTAAAATAATCGAAAAAAAATATTTGCTAACTAGAATAAATTCTGAGAGAAAGAGAAAAATATTTCAACCGGATAAATCAAATAAATCAGGTGAGGATAAAGATTAATTTTACCGGAAGAAAAAAGAGCTGCGAGATAAAATAAATAAAATAAATAAATAATACTAATGAAGAAGTCTAATGAATGTCAGTATGAAGCTTAGTTTGAAGTAATAAAACTTGTAATTTTTTGCCTTGAAAATCATTGGTGTCTAACTTAAAGAAAAAAATATAAAATTGGTGAGGTTTTTTATCTGTGTATTCTTTATTTATTATTTTTTTAAGGAATTTAGCCACACCAATCACGTTAAATATCCTTTAATATGTCAAGATATGTCTATTCTAAAATATATAATCTATTTGTGTTTTCTTATCAGACATAGTGCTTGCTTATTTGCAGACATACGATGAATCTTACAACAGAATGATATTTTTCTAGCATGAAAAATGCATATTGTTTTGTATTTATTTTTTTATCTGCATAGATAAAGCGGAAAATTTATGTCTGTCTGTATTTTTAGTTCGTTATACAAAACTAAATTGTCCAACCGAATCGCTACGAAAATTAGTACATTCATTAATCAGGTCAAAATGTAGCTAGCGACATATATTTTAGTTCAATCGGATAATTATTTTAAAATATACTAAATGAAAACTTAATTTTAAATTATATATATATATATATATATATATATAACCCTCTAAAAACAAATAAATTGCACATTCCTTTTACTCCCAGACGTAAAAGAAAATATATTTATTTACGGAAAAAAAAGTTTTTCAGTTTTAATATTTATTTATTTATTTTTTATGTCGAAAAAAAAAATGGATGCACAAACTTTTATTTAATTTAATTGTTTATTTGTGGTTTTATTCGTTTAAGTTCTCACAATGAGTTCAATTTGTTACAATTTGGATTTTATTCAGAAAGTACATGTAATCTTGTTGTTATTGTTGCTCATCCCCGGAGACTAGCAGGGTTATATCAAATCAATGAAATTGTACAGTCTAAAGAAATCGAAAACTAACAGAGGATTGTCAAAAGATCCTGCCTAGAAAGCCCCAGGCACGTGAGAATATGAACAGGGAAAGCCTACTCAATAATACACTTGACACAGACGTGAAAACGCCTGGAACCACCTAAAAATGTCAGAGATCTAAGATGACTGCTGATGTAGTGAATGAGGGTAGTTTGGTCCTGCCTGTTACAATCAAGCGCCAGAGAGCTACTCGGCTGGTTACTCAGATACCAATGGTTCACTGGTGAAACACGCTAAGATGATTTATTCTTATTCTTGACCATTGAAAAAAGCTCCCTATAGGTGAGAGACAAAGAAGACAAGAAGGCTTCGCGAGCACCGTCTTTGGCAAGGGTGTCAGCAATCTCTTGTCCCTGCCCCTGATATCAGCATGGGAGGGAATCCACTGTAGGGGAATCTGATGAGACAAGGAAAGGCGCTTCATTTTTTTTTTTTTTTTTAAGAATATTCACTCCAATATCATCCCTCACACTATGCCAATTGGCCAAGTTACACTGCCTAGAATACATAGTGGGGAAAGCGACCAGCAAATTAATGGCTTAAAAATTAGGCTTCTCACCAGAGGTCAGTACGATCGAGTGTATTGCTTGAAAAAATCCCTATTGGTTAATTATGTGCTTAGATCACGTGATTGAGCAGACGAAACTAGGAAAAGCCAATCAGCTCTTCGATTTTAGCAAAAATTTCAATCACAGTGCCATCTGGGAAGCTTGGCACACTGTATGCTTTCTTTAAATTTCATTAAATTTTTCTCTCAGTTTTAACGTTTAAATATTTTTTATACTAAAATTATATGGTCACATAAATAATTAACGTTTGCAGTATCGTAAAGCTGCAAGATTTTAATTTTAATGTAATTTAAATTCCATCAGATATTTTACTTTGTTCATAAAATTTAATTTGCAGGATTGGTTGGTTGAATGTCTTTTCTTGGCGCAAGGTCCACAGTAGGACAAGCTGCGCCACACACAAAGGTAAAAAAATAAATGTAGCCCCTGGATGGGTTCACCCATCCAGATTGTCGTTAAAAAATCACACTAAAAATAAGAAACAGAAATACAAGATAAAACCAAAAATAATAAAAGCAGTGTAGACAATTGTAAAAAAATAGGATGAACATTGTAAATAGTAAAATCAGATGTCGAAGTAAAAACCAGCCTCCTTCAAGAAGTTTGTCACATGATAATGAGGATTTACACCTAAAAGGCTCGTCAGATTGGGTGAAGATGAATTAAAATAATGTCTATACAAATGTCTGAGACAAGGGCAGTCAGTGAAAATATGGCAAATGGTAAGTGAACCGTAATGACATTTTGGACAGGAAGGCTCCTGTTCCCCAAAAAGTAAGTGCTTGTGTGTTAGTCGTGTATGTCCAATTCTGAGGCGAGTAACAATAACATCATATTTTCTAGGATGAAGGGTCGGCCAGATTGCAACGAGTGGCTTTATTTTCTGTAACTTATTATCACTTTCACAATCCCATTCTCTTTGCCAAATATTTTTATAAAGTTTTTTCAGATCATGTTTCAGATCCTCGTATGGGACAGGACAATTAAGAGCAACTGATGCCTGTTTTGCGGCCTTGTCTGCTGCTTCATTACCCTCAATGCCAACATGGCTAGGGACCCAACAAAATAGAATTTCATATCCCTTTTTTAAAAGTTCGTTATAAATATTTAAAACCGATATAAAAGAAGGTGAACATGAGCTAGAAGAGAGCGAGTCAAGAACACTCTTTGAGTCGGTGTAAATGATGAATCTTTTATGATTATGAGATGAAATAAAAGTCAGTGCTATTTTTAATAAACTCACACAATCAACTGTGGAAGGAAATCATATTTATTGAAATTTAATTTTTCCGACTGAGTGAAAATAGCACTGAATAGACTGAATAGACTGAATAGCACTGAATAGACTGAACTGTCGGCCTGGATAGCTCAGTTGGTAGAGCCCTGACCTTGTAAGTCAAAGATCCGTGGTTCGTGTCCCGGTCCAGGCATTATTTTCACTCAGTCGGAAAAATTAAATTTCAATAAATATGATTTCCTTCCACAGTTGATTGTGTGAGTTTATTAAAAATTGTATTTCTTTCTCCCATTGTTTAATGGTGTTTTCCATTTCCTGCGGCTTATTTCTGTTGAGCTATCTAAATGATAGACCAGATTGTTTCTGCCTATAAGGTTGTCTGAGTGAGTAATGCTGACCGGGATGTCGGCCTGGATAGCTCAGTTGGTAGAGCCCTGACCTTGTAAGTCAAAGATCCGTGGTTCGTGTCCCGGTCCAGGCATTATTTTCACTCAGTCGGAAAAATTAAATTTCAATAAAAAGTCAGTGCTACCTCAACTGCAAAAAATTCTGCAGAGAAGATAGAGTAACAGTTTGGAAGGCGGTAACTAAAAGTGGTGTTTTCCGAGACAATGCCACAACCAACATAATTACTAGTTTTAGAACCATCTGTAAATACTTCAATGAAATCAGCATAATTAGAACGATGAGAAGCAAAGAGAGTTTTAAAAATAGTTGCATCTGTATTTGATTTGTCAAAACCAGTAAAAGGATGAAGAAGTGAAACAACCTGGGAATTCCAAGGAGTCAGACGTAAATGAGACCGCTGGCGAACTTTAGTGTCAAGATGTGACGTGCTTGCAAGAAAGTTTTTAATTCTAATGCCAAAATGAGGGGTGCAAGATGGTCGATTCAGAAAATGTTGATATAAATTGTCGTTCAAATGGGGGTGAAGAGGATGATGGGGATGCGAAAGGATACGATAATACATTTCCAATGAAAGTTGTCGTCTAATAAATGATAAGGAGGGCTCTACACAATCTGCATATAAACTTTGAATAGGTGAAGTGCGAAAAGCACCTGAGCAAATTCTGAGAGCAGAATGATGCACTGTGTCTAGTTTTTTGAGATACGAAACGGGAGCGGATCCATAAATCTGGCAGGCATAGTCAAGCTTGGAACGAATAGTGGCGCGATATATTTTTAGCAAAGATGGACGATCAGCACCCCAGGAAGTATTCGATAGTACTTTTAAAATATTCAATTTTTTGATACATTTAGTCCTTAATTGTAAAATATGAGGCATAAAAGTGAGTTTCTTGTCAAAATAAACACCCAAAAAACGAGCAGTGTCAACAACTGAAATTAATGCGTCATTTATAAAAACTTCTGGATCAGGATGAAGATCCCTTTTGCGACAGAAATGCACATATTGTGTTTTGTCAGTAGAGATAGTAAAACCATTTTCATTTGTCCATTTAGTGATCCGATTTATTGCCAGTTGCAACCGACGCTCAATAAAAGCCATGTTATTTCCCTGAGAAGAAATCTGCAGGTCGTCAACATACAGACTGCCCCAAACGTTTTGTGGCAATTGGTTGAGAATATTATTTATCTTTATAGAGAAGAGTGTGACACTTAAAACGCTGCCCTGAGGTACCCCTTCCTCCTGAAAATAATAATCAGAATATACTGCACCAATACGCACCTGGAAACGTCGAATCCTTAAAAAATTTTCAATAAAAATGGGAAGATTACCTCGAAATTCTAAATTAAAAAGATCTCTTAAAATGCCATAGCGCCAGGTTTTATCATAAGCCTTTTCCATATCAAAAAAGATCGACACCAAATGGTTACGTTTGAGATAAGTATTTCGTATTTGGGTTTCTAGCAGAAGGATGTTGTCAGTAGTACAACGGCCACGTCTAAAGCCACTTTGCCAAGGAGAGATTAAGTTCTTTTTTTCAAGGATAAATACTAACCTAGTATTTACCATTTTCTCGAGGAGTTTACATAAGCAATTTGTTAGAGCTATAGGCCTATAATTGTTGGGATTAGTTACATCTTTACCAGGCTTAGGGAGTGGAATAATTATAGCGTCGTGCCAAGCAGTAGGAAATACTTGTTCAGTCCAGATTCTATTGTAAAGTTTGAGCAGGTTTTTAAGAGAGTCTTCTGATAAGTGTTTTAACATAACATAAGTAATGCCATCAGGTCCAGGACAAGAGTTATGACTACGTTTCAGACTGTCTTTTAATTCCTTCTCTGTAAAAGGACTATTGTAATTTTGTGAAAATTGGGAGCTAAAATTAATTATAGAATATTCAGAATTACGTTTGTAAGATAGAAATGGCTCAGTGTAAGAACTTGTACTAGAGATATTGGATAAGGTTTCCCCAATAGTATTAGCGATATTTTTAGCGGAAGTAACGGTTTGACCATTAACTCTGAGGAATGAGATACTTTGATTAGTGTGAATGCCCATTGCTTTTTTGACACGACGCCACAGTTGCTTGCTAGTAGTATTCGAGGTGATGCTGGAGACAAAGTTTATCCAGGATTCCCTCTGAGCTTTTCTCCGAGTTTTCCGTGCATATGCCTTTGCCTGCTTAAAAAGGATATAATTGTTAGTAGTGGGGTACCTACGGAAAACGCTCCAAGCTTTCGGTTGTTTCTTTTTAGCAAGCTTGCATTCTTCGTTCCACCAAGGCTTTGAGGGTCTTTTTTGAGCACCAGACGATTTGGGAATTGATAAGTTAGCAGCTTGAATAATAGAGTGGCTAACATTCATAACTGCATTGTTAATATCACCTTCTATCATATTAGGAGTAATATCAGAGTTTAAAGTGAATTTGGCCCAGTCAGCTCTGTCATAAATGAAATGGGGGTTCACAGGATAAGTTTGATTAAAATTATGGAGCGTTAAAAAAATAGGAAAATGGTCACTATTATGTAGATCGTCACTGACAAAGAAGTTAAAATATGGATAGAGAATAGGAGAACAAATAGCAAGGTCAATAGCATGAAAAGTTCTGGATGGTTCATGAAAATATGTGTTTTCTCCGTTGTTTAAAATACATAAAGAATTATCGGTGATGAAGTTGTCAACAGTATGTCCACGGGAGTTTACGTTGGGGCTTCCCCAAAGTGGGTGATGTCCATTAAAATCACCAAGAATAATGAAAGGAGTAGGAAGTTGTACAATGAAACTGTTGAGATCATGCTGGTTTACAGACATGTTAGGTGGTAAATAGATAGAACAAACGGTAATTAACATACAGATGTGTAGTTGGATTGCAACTGCTTGTAAGTTGGTATTTAAAGGAATATTGGTATGTGGAACACTATTGGAAATTAAAAGAGCTACACCACCTGTAGCTCTGTCAGTTCTGAGAAAGTCTTTCCTGAAGCAATGGTAGCCACGAATATTAATGTTATCATTTTGTCTAAGGTAAGTTTCTTGGAAAGCAAAACAAACAGGTCTATGATTAAAAATAATATCTTTGATATCGTCTCGTTTATGATTAAAACCTCGGCAATTCCAGCAAATGAAATTAGTCATGATTTTTTTTTTTTTTTTTTAGATCAGAACATCTATGTTATTGTCTTCTGAAGCAGTAGACATATTGTCTTCCCTGTCCGAAGGATGGAGGCTGATTAAATCATCTTGTGAAATATTACTTAAGGTATTAGAATTCTGAGCAATTGTGGTGGGTTTTAAAAAAGTCTTTTTCTTTCTGGTCATACTTTTGTTGGAAGGTGAGTTAGAATGCTTATAAGACACAGAACTATGGCTTTTATCAGACACTACTTTCTTCAAATTTTGTGTAGTTTTCTTAGACACAGTAGATTTAGCTAAGGGCAACTGTGAAAGGTGAGGAGTTTGATTAGATTTTGGTTGTACTGTGCTATTTTTTAACGTAGTTGTTTGCTGGCTGGTTTGCTTGAGGCATTCGGTCTGCGTTGCTATTGTGTGATAACTCTTTTTGTTCGAGGTTACGGCTGCGTAAGATTTACCAATGGTAGGTGTCATGGATTCAACTATTTTACGTGCTTGAGGGTATGAAATGTTTTCTTTTATTTTGACAGTTTGAATATCTTTTTCTATTTTCCACTTTTCACATGCTTTTGAATAGGCGGGATGATCTTTTTTGCAGTTAATGTAGCAGACAGGAGCTTCGCAATTTTTACTGTCATGGCCCACTGCACTGCAGCGAGCACATGTAGTATTTCCACGGCAAGAGGTCATTGAGTGGCCGAAACGTTGACATTTAAAGCAACGCAGGGGATTTGGAATGTATGGCCTAATAGGGCATTTTAGATATCCGGCTTTTATTGATTGAGGAAGTTTAGGTGAGTCGATTGTTAGAATTAAATGCTTAGTGGGAATTTGTTTGCCCTCTCGAAAAATTGAGATACGGCGAACAGCAATAACGTTTTGATCTTTAAGATTTTCTAAAATTTCAGTTTCTGATACATATTGTAGGTCAGTTTCAGAGATGACTCCACGGCTAGTGTTCAATGTTCTGTGGGCAGTTACACTAATGGGTATATTTCCAAAGTTAGAGCATTTTCTTATATTAGTAGCTTGTTTGCTATTTGCCAATTCTATCAGTAGCTCTCCGGAGCGAAGCTTTTTAATAGATTTCGGTTCTCCTACCATTGACTGCAAGGACTTCTGGATCAAAAATGGAGATGTCTTACAGAAGTCCCCCTCTTTTCGTTTTATGACAAAAAAACGTGCCTCATTACTATCAAAGATATTCTTCTCATTTAAAGATGAAGAGAATTCCTCCATCCTATCCGCCCAAGAATTAGCACTTGTGATTAGATTAGCTTGGCCCGAGCCAGACGCATTATCCTTATTTCCTATATTTGTCGCCATAATTAGAAAAAGAGAGAAAGGGTCGAGGGTTTCCTTAGTCCCACAAGTCAGCCCGTTTCTTGAACAGACGTAAAAGCAAAGGGTTTTCAGAATCGCTCCCTGGGACACCCATAACCACTCACCAGCTACCAGACCGTCGACCCAGATTGGGAATCACATGTGGTAGTCGTGTTAGTCCGGTGTTTCTCGCTCGAGTAGTCACCGTTGTCTCACCTTCACCAAGGGCACCAGTCTCCCAGTGTGCTCCCAAGGCAAGACTACCGTGAGACCCTCACCAAATCGCCAACCCAATAACCAGCGCCACATCTACACCGATCTCAGCTTGGTTAATGTTTTAGAAAATAACTAATTTTAGTAAAACCAACAAGAACAAGACTAAAAAAAGGTGAGTAAAAACAAACAAGGTAAGTAGAAACCAAAAAGGTAAGTAAAACAAGGTAAGATGTTTCATTTTTTTGTAACTTTTCCACATTTTGTATTTTTTTTTTTTCATTTTTTTTTTTTTACAAGAACAGTAAACAAGAACAAGTACCAAGAGCTTATTGGCAGTAAAAACTTAAAAAAAAAAAAATAAAAAAAAAATAAAAAAATGAAAGAAATAAAAGAGAGGAAGGAAAATAAATAAATAAAAAATTAAATAAATAAATAAATAAAAGAAGAAAAAAAGATCACTCGGCCCCGGGGTGCGTGACTCCCCCTGAATACCTGAAGAAGGTACCCCCCTGGGGGTTAATTTGCAGGAAAAAAGTAGTAATCGATTATTTTTAATTAATTTAAAGATTATTAGAAAATTATTAAAAAAGAAGCATTTATTACAATGTAATACAAGTGAAAAAAATTTAAGGTTTCAGCTCGTAGTAAACGATTTTTTAATTCGTTAAAGGTTCCTGTGTGTATTTTTTTTTTTTTTTTAATTGTAAGTATGCTATTATGATTTTCAATAAGACATATTGAATGGCACTTAAACAGAGATTAAGGAATGAGTAAAAAGTTCTGAAACTATGCATAAAATTGAAAAATAGTTTCATTTTTGCAATACTCTCAATAAAGTCAGTGATAAAAAAAAAAAGAAAGAAAAGGAAAAGAAAGATCGAAAGAAAGAAAGAAAAAGTAAAATGAAACATATACAAGAAAACATACTTTCAGTATAGAAAATATTTAAAAGTAGAATGCTGGAAAAATAAATAATAATAAGAAGAAAAATAAATTAAAAAAATGAATAGCTTTTTCTGACAGCTTGCATGAAAGTTAAAAAAAATTTACTATAACAAATTTTCTGAAAAATCATCAAAAATTTAGGAAATTCCAACAAATGTCTGAAAAATCTCTTACCTGATATAAATTCCTTTATATTAAAATAATACCATTTAGACGTAAAAATTGTCGAAACAGATAATAACACAGGAAAATATTTTATTTGTATATGTAAAAGGACAACACATACGAAATTTCAGCCGGGAAAATCCCCTGTTAGTTTTGAGCCCAGCGAAGGAATTCAAGAACACTAGATAGCAAAGCAACAGACGGACAACACATATAATCAGTTTTTGAAAAGCGTTTAAAACAAACTTATAATTAACATGGATTTTCAAAAAAAAAAATATTTGAGTTTGAAGATTTCAGATGAATGGCCAATTTATTTTATGTAAAAAATGAGAAAACAGGATTTCTCTCTTATAATTTTATAAAATCTCTTTAGTTTAAATATATACATATTAAATTCATAAATAGTGTGTGAAATAATTCAATGAAATAGTTTTTGTTTTTGCAGTAAATAAAAAATTGTGAAATTTTTTTCTTTAGTGTGGTATTTTTTTCGTCTGAAAATAGACCAAGTATGACTACAATGAGAAAAAAAAATTTATATAAAATTTTGTAGATTTTTATTAAGGTTTTTAATGAACATTTTGAAAGAGGATTTTCAGTATAAGATATATTTATTTTAATCCATAAATATTTTTAATTTAGAAATTTTATGTATAGACATTTTTTTCCTTTTTATACCATAGTGAGAAACATTATTTATTTAAGTCGAAATCCAAATGAGATAATATATTTATACAAATATAAACAGAATGTGTCGTCTGTGTTATTGAAGAATGCATAAATAATTTTCCGTTTGTTTAAAAAATATACAGACATTTTATTATTATTGATCGCTTAAAACATTAGATAAATGTTATTTAGTTAGATTCTTGCAATATAAAAGAGGTATTAGTTAAAAATTATATTTTTATAAGTGAATCCCTGTATATAAAACTTTATCGTAACTGTGTATGTAAATATTCATTTTTAAATTTTTTATCGTATAAGAAAATTAATACAATATATTTATAGTTTATAAATAGTACTAAAACTTCATTATTCTTTTTAAATGTATAATTATAAAGCAAATACCGGGCCGTGGTAGCCCAGTCGGTAGAGCGCCGGCCTCGTAATTGGAAGATTGCGGGTTCGGTACTCGATCCGGCCAAAGACCGTCGTGTACACTAATGGTGGCTCGTGCACGTAAAATCTGTCGTGGCCGCAATGTCCTCTATGTTCCCATGAAAAATTATATCTCTGGGGTCACCGAAGCGGCAGAGCCATCCCTTCCGCGGAGGATCAAAATTGTGATGGCATGTCTCCGGACCACCTCTAGGGGTGTGTCCCAGACCGTCGCCAATTGCTCGTCTGCGCAGAACTAGTGCGACGTAAAACCCAACCAACCAACCATAAAGCAAATACCTTCAAACACTTTTATTATTATTTTACCTGTAAAAAAATATAAAACTATAGAAAGGTTTGCCTATGTTTGCATAAAGTTAAAACCTAAAACGTCATGGTTTAAATTTGTTAATATGTTTTCGAATAAAAAGGATATAGTGGACTTGAGTTGCCAACAAGAAGAGGAAAAGATAAAGAAAATATATCGTGTTTATTAAGATTTCTGTTTTGAAGACTTTAGTAATATAGGTTGTCAATATAAGATAATTATTTTTTATAAAGTTCTATTAAAATTATGAAAAAATTGTTAGGTACTAGAAAATTTGCAAATTATCATTTTTCAAATATTGATGTAGTTATGTGTAAATAATGCAAGATATCATATATATATATATATATTTACAAACTAATTTTAAAACTAATTAATTTGTTGGGGATTTCTCGTCTCTTTCAGTAGATCTATTTGTTAACCCTTTGCGGCGCAAGACAAATTCGGATCATTTAAATTATACTGCCACCGGAATTCATGAACTGAAATAAACTAAGAGAAATTTTAAATTTTAAGGTTAAAAAAACCGGCCTATTCTGATATGTTATAAACGTTGCTAAAAAATTTCCGGAATGAATTTTTGCAACTGGATCTTAAATTTTGCGTCCTCGCAGCGAAGACTGCGCGCGTTAAGGGGTTTTAATTTAAAAGAAAATAGTAAATATATGTATATATTAGCGGAGACAATTTAATATCTTTTAATTTTTAACCAATTTATTTATTTATTTATTAAATAACAATAATGATAATAATTTAATGTTAGATAATTTTATATAACATTTACATAAATTTTGTTAAGGATTTGTGCAAGTGTTTTATGTACATTTTTAATTACTACTTTTTATCGATGTCATTAATAGCAAGAGTTAACCGTCTGCTCTCAATTGTATTATTATTCGTGCAATTTCTTGCATGAAAAATATTAAATGAATAACGCAGCTGTTGCTTAACTATTCGACATCGCAATTAACTTTTATTTCAAATATTTCGTTGAAAAACGGCCCAATTTGGTGGTATTGAAAGAGTTGACAATAAAATAGAACACAATGACAAATTTCTCAAAATGATTTCACTAATTTATGACTAGTTTATGTCTGAAAAAAAATCCAAATCTGGGTAAATATGAATTTTACAAATCTTGTAATTTCAACGAAAAGCCAAATATTTAACAAAATGTTCGTGATGAACAATAATTGACGGTTAACAAAACTGTAATTCAAATAATTGTGATCAATCTTTTTATATTTCTTGTTCTCAATGCGAAAAATACTTATGGTTTCATGATTTTTCTGCTTTTTAATCAAATCGGTATTAGAAACTATATTCGTAGCTTTCAACATGATTTTTTTTTTTTTTTTTATAAATAAGTAAATAAAAATACACATTTCTTAAATTCATGTTCAATATTAATTGGAATACTCAAAAAAAAAAAAAAAAAAGAGAAAGTTCTTAATATAATATTTTCTCTTAAATTAATAATTTAAGTTAATTAAAAACATAAAAGAAAAAAAAAATGAAGTAAAAAAATTAAAATGCATAACGCCCTCGCAGCTACTCGATCCTCAGGTCCTCCGTGTCACAAGTCATACACGCTACCAAAGCACCATCCGTGCTTGCAAAGACACGTGTTTTGTTGTTTTTTATAGAAGTAATTAAAACTGTTAGGGGCATATCTCGTCCCCATGGGCGTTGTTCCAGCAAATTTGAACTCTACCTTATGTTTACGACCATGCTCTTTAATTTAAGCTTGGTTTGGTTTCAATAGCAATTTTACTGATTCATACTTCCCTTGTGAGTTGTTCTGAAAGAAAAAAAAAAAAAAAAAAAAAATCATGGCGGGTACATAGTAATACCAAAGTAAATATTTATTTTTCATTTTATTTATTTACATTTTAAGAAAGAAATCGGCTAGTACAGCAGATGCCGAACAGAATTTTATTCTAGAATAGGCTAATATTATTATTTTAGACATTCACTGTAATTTTTTCCTAATCAAATCTAGGAGAGTGGAAAAGTTAAATTATATATTTTTAAAATATAAAATATAAAATTTTATTTTAAATACCTTAAAAATATGACAGTATTAAATAGATTCCTCACATATTCCAAATTCTTTAAACGAAAATAAATCTTTCTCGACTAAGAAAATAAAGTTGCATTAAAATAAATAAACAGGCTGAATTTTTTCTTTTTTCGAAAGAAGATTTCCTTTTTTTTTTTTTTTTTTCAAATTGAAAAAAAAGCAAATTGTTTAAAAATCTCATTAAATCTAAACAATAATAATAATATTGTTAAAGTTATATTAGAAAATAATAATAAGTTAAAAAAAAAAAAACCTCACTAAAACAAACTACAGAATTAGTTTATATATATATAATTAAAAAAAAAAAAAAAAAAAATGATAATTTAGCTGAAAGATTAAACTGAATTAAACTGAAAGAAAAAGAAGAGAATTGTAGAAAAAAAAAAATATTGAACATAGAAAACAGTTGCTCTAAGAATAAAAATAACAAGTTAAAAAATTTCACAAAAAGGGAAATATAGAATTAACAAACTGAAAAAAAAAAATAAATAAATAAATAAATAAATAAATAAAAAAAAAAGAAAAAAAAAGAAAAAGAAAATTGTTAATATATTTATATAAACCTAAAAATAAAAAGTGAATAGCTGTTTAAAATTTTTTCGCATGTTTAAAAAATTAAATATGATTGCCTTATTACTATTGTAAATAAAATTTAAGAAAATAGAATTATTTTAAAGTTTTTTAGAAAAGAAAACTAGAACATTAGTTTTTACTTTCTCTTACCCATAGGGTCGAGAAAGTATTGTTTTAGGGTCAAATTTTCGAACGTGAGCTTTTGTTATATTTACATATTCTGAGGTCCCTTGAATACGAAAATCATGTTTTTAGCGAATGGTCTGTGTGTCTGTCTATGTGTGTGTCTGTTATCAGCATATCTCAAGAACAAATAGTAGCAGAAATTCCAAACTCGGTATTTTAAATGTGTATCATATAGGGATGCTACAGTAAGCTTTTCGTTGTGATGAAGCAAATGGTTTGTGTACAGGGACACTCAAAACTATTCAAATACATTACGTCTATGGGGGAAATTGCAGGTAAGTAGAGTTTAACATCTATGGACTGCACTAAATAAAATGAAGCGAATATATATTTTTTGTCATAGAGATAGTCAACTGGGAAATTTTTTTTGTGTATGTAGGACCCTCGCCTCCCCCTTGGGGAGGGGAAGCCCCCCCCTCGAGAGGAGTAAATTTTCATGATGGGTATCATTCAAAAGAGCTCGCCAATACCTTTAAAACGAAGGGTTGAACTATAAATCTGAGATAATTTAAAGCAAAGTTATCAATTTTTTTTTACTTTTAACATTTTTTTTTTTTTTTTTTTTTTTTTTTTTTTAAATATTGAGAGTAAAATGGGCTTTTTTTTTTGGATATTTAGTGTTACACTACTTCTCTAATATGGAAATCGTCTGCATTATCATAAATGATAATTTTAAAAAATAATAATTTTAATAAATTATTTTTTAAAAACAATTATTTTTTAAAAACAATTATTTTTTAATAACCAAATTAAATTCTATATAAATGTAGGTGCATTAATGAAAGGGGGGGGGGTTGAGGGGGACGGTAGCCCCCCTCACACGTAACTAATTATCATATGAAACTCTTCTGAAGCATAATTTGAATTGTTTAGCATAGGTTTACATGACAGTTCTCGTTATCTTACCTCTTAATCTGCAACCTGTATTTATAGTATTAAATTTCAGGGTAAGAGAAAGTCGTGTGAGTGACACACCAGATTATTTGAATTGTTTTTTATAATTTTTCCAGAAAAGGATTTCAATCTTTTCAAATCAAATCATCTTTTCAAATCATTCAATCAAAATAAAAGATGGATATATTTTTGTAATTTATAAAACATAAAATGAATAAAGAACATGCGCAAAAACTTTTTTTTTTTTTTTTTTTTTTTTTTGCATGTTTAAATCTGATTGTATTCTTATTAATGTAAATAAAATTCAAAAAATAGGATTGTTTTAATATTTTTTGAGGACCGAAAAAACTGGAGCAATAATTTTATAATTGTTTAAAAAATGTTCGCATAAATAAACAAATTAAAAACATCATATAAATATTTTGGAAATATCACATCATTTATCAACCTTCTTACTGTCTGCATCCCCTTGAATGTGTCGATTTTGGAACTGGTGGGGAAACGTCTTCTCACTTCTATCTCAAAAAAGCAGAAACGAAAAGAAAAGGTGCGAGGTAACACCGTCGTACGTAGCCTAGTCGATTACGTGCTGGTCTTGTGTGGTAAAGGCAGTGGGTTCGAGTCCCGTGGAGGGCAACATCGTTTTGTAAAAGATAAATCGAGCGAAATAAAACAGTCAGTAAAATTATTAAGGCACAATTACATTCATTCGAATTTATTAATGAAGTGCTAATTGAAAATTTAATTGCCGATTAAAATTGTACCAAATCGACCTCTTTGGTTGATGACATAATCCTCTTTCATGTTCTGACAGGATCTTGTGTTGCCCCTTTGAGAAAACTCTACCCACACGAACCATTTCTGCGCCCCTTCCCTCCCCCTCATGTTCCGACACAAAGTCCAGGTTGCCAACAGAGAAAACGAAACTCTATCTCCGTCATCTTTCACAAGAATAGCCACTCTCCTTTTGATGACGCCCCTCATTTGATTGACAGCTTAGCCACGCCTTTTGACCCTCAAAGTGAGGGCTTACTATTCCCAGGTGTACGGATAGCACGAAAATTTCCTGTTGTGAGGCTGTAGCACGCCTGTCAGCTGGAAAGGTCCTTTCGAAGGTATTTCGGAACTTCAAAAATTTTTTACATAAATTAAGTTTTCGAACAAAGCTTTCGCCATTAAGGGTCCTCGGTAGTTAAATAGATTTTCCTTTATAATTTTTTCTTCCCCTTGTAATTCAATAGCATTTTTTATGCTTTGTATTATCAGGTTATCTCGTAAAAAAAAAAATAATAATATATATATATATATATGTATATATCTAATTCTGCCTTTTTAATTCGATTTTTTGAACATGTTACCTTTTGTTTTAATCGTAGTATAGCATGGGCACATGTGGGAAGGTTTGTATCAAAATTGATACATACTAACCTATTGTAAGGTGCAACTAAATATGAAATTTTATAAAATCCATTGTATAAGTTTTCGAGCTAGAGCTGCCACAAAAAAATTTCCACACACAGAGGCAGGTGGGCATATTCTAAAATGTCCAAATCTGTTCTCGATCTCAAAATGTGTAAATCCATCTAAAACTAGAAGTTTAAAAGTTTACGAATCCAATAGTTTCTTTGATTGGATATAGAAGAAAATAAAAGAAATTGATAATTTTTTTGTAGTCAAAAACTAAAAATGAGCAAAGAAGTTTTATATGCGATTTTATATCCTCCATGCAGCATTAGTTGCGCTTTGTCAGAAAAACACTTATATTTAAAATAAAAAATTTATTTTAAAAATGCTAGTTTTTACGTGCAGAATTTATGTAGAATTATAAATTTGTTTGGATTAATGTATATGTGTGTACGCGTTTTTGTATTTCTGTACTAAAAATTGAAAGAAAAGCATTTGTAGCATTATCGCCAAACTGGTTTTCAGCGCGTGAATAGACAAGTTATTGTTATTCAATGCACTTCCAGTTTTCAATGTTTTATGTGTGTTTAGACGATAGAGAAATGCACAGTTTAGTAAAATGAGCAAAAAATGAAGGTAAAGATAATTGAAGAAATATTTTAGGCATCAAGTATTTTTTACCAGGAAAAAAAAAAAAAAAAAAAAAAAACGCTAAAAAGTTATATCTATATATTAATAGGCAAGCATAAAATTTGTAGTCCCTTTTTAACATATTAATTATGGGAGTAGAGGGTTGAAAACGGTATCATTCGAAAGGTATGGTTAGCCGGAAGGTGCGAATACAAATATTATTTTCTTACGATGTCAAGAAGGTATTTAAAAATACTTTTATTTTTTATGCATTTTCCCCCATTTTTCCCTTTTATACACGCATTCCTTTACATTAAAAAATACCTAAAAGTAGAAAGTTGTTAAATCTGGCAATTTCATAAAGCTCAAATAAAACCATAGACACAGTAATTTGTATAATGTAGCATCGCTATACGCAAGCGAAGTGACGACGTCACTGTCTGTCCATGGAGCCGTGAAAAAGATTTTCTATGTTAATCGTCCATTGGATTTTTTGTAAAAAGTTATTAAAAAATAACGGAAATTATCTGCCGATTTTAATTCCGATATTTGGGTATAGTTATATGTTACTGTCTACATGTGTTTGATTGAGTTATTTTTTCTGTAAAATTGATACAATTTTAATTTAAAATCACAAAACTCCAGAAAAAAAAAAAAAAAATGGCAAACTTCCAGTTTCGAATGTAAACAAACATTTCATTTCAAAGGTGATATTTAAACAATAAATATTCAACTAATATACTAAATAAAAGGAAAATGGATTTGTTACTAACTGCTGCATGTATAAGTAGACGATACGGAAAAAATTCCGATTTCCGTTTTTTGCTGAATTTACATGTTTTGAGCTTTCTTTACGTTTCAATTAACTGAAATTGGCTACTTATTTTTCTAAAAAGTGTCTTTATTGCTAGATTTTGTGGGTAGAAGAAGCAAGTAGAAGATACATAAAAACTTTTGATTTCCGGTTTTCAATGAATTTACACGTTTTGAGATTTCCTTGCATTTTAATTAAGTGAAATTGACTACTTATTTTTATTTTTTAAAAAGTGGATTTATTATTCTTTCCTCTGCATATATAAATAGAAAATAAATGATTCAGAAAAGTTTTAGATTTTCGGTTTTCGATAAAGTTACACGTTTTGAAATTTCCCGAACTCAATTCGACCATTTTTGAAAAATATCTTTTTTTTTTTTTTTGTTCAAACTCTGTACTTTATGAACCAATCGAATTAATTTAACAGAATTTGATACTTGGTTGGGCCTTGGTTTGACATGGTATCTATTAAGCTTCTGGGCTGTATCACACAACAACGGCTGTATCACACAACATTCACGGTGCGATTTTCTCTCATTTCAGGAAAGGCTAACATCTACAGAGAGAAATAGTTATATTAAGTAAAACTCTGCTTATTCAGTCAGAGTGAATATCGGCAAACAATTGCCGCAGCTGTGTTGCAATTGCATTCCGTTTAGGACAAGGCAATAACTTTGCTTTGCATCGCTTTGCAAAAAAAATGGTCGAGTTTCGACCACTGGGCGATACTAGTATATATATATATATATATATATATATATATATATATATTTATTAATTTCACATTCATCATAATGCATGAAATTTGTTGTTTTAAATATTTATGCTAATAAAATGTGTATGTGTATACAGATACGTATTTTCACGATATATGCGCGTACACACATACAGATATATATCAACCAAATAAAAAGAAATATATTAGTTTGAAATATCACTGAAATCTCTTTCTATCGATTTTGTTTTACTGTTGCAAATACAGATGTAGCGTGATTCAGATATATCTGTTAAAATGAGCACTTTATCTTAAAGTATATGATTTTTTTTTTTTTTTTTTTAAATAAGATAAACATAAAAAAAATAAGAAGAAAGAAACAGAAACATTTTTTTATTATTTATAATTCTTTTTATTCTGTCATTCTATATTAACGAAACAAAACAAAACAAAACAAAAAAAAACATATGAGGAGCAAACATTCAAACTGTGTTTTCTGAAAAAAAAAAAAAAAAAAACCAAGAAAGAAAAATCATGCAAAACGCATTGATTAGTAACACTTTCCAACTGTACGTAATTGTTGTATCGAATAATTTTTAATATTCTTTGCCTATGTTATCACACAACAGACAGAAAAACTGAAAAATATACAGATAGACTAATTGATTTTAAAATTACTCTTAGGCATTTTGGAAAGTGTTAAAAAAGCTTAACGAAAAAGAAAATGCAGCTATTAGATTATAATTACAGCTTTTGATCTCTCTGAATATTTTACTGTAGCCCTGTAAATCAGAAAGTTAATCGTATCATATTCCATACAAATCATTATTTTAGAATATTAACAATGCATTTCAATATTTTTATGATTTTACAGCAGAAAGATTTTTAAATATAACTTTCTAAAAATTCTGTCCTAAAACGTAATGCATTTTTTTTTTTTTTTTTTTTTTGTCCCTGTAAACAAACTAGTTATACAGGACCAATTAATCTCATTTTAAATGGCGAACATTCTATAGGAAAAATATTTATAAAAAAAAAAAAAAAAAAAAACACTCATAGATCACAATGCTTTCGAATGCTTTTGGGTGTCCCTGTACACAAACCAGAAGAGATATTCACTCCATTTTCAACATGGAACATCCGATAGTGAACTTCAATAAAATATATCAGTTTCGAGAAATTCCATAAATATTTACAGGAGTTAGAGCGCGGGAAGACAGACAGACAGACAGATTGACAGATGCACAAACTGAAATCATATTCACACTTAAAATGTTAGAAAGTGTTAAAAACGCTCAACGTAAACGAAAGTAGAATTATAGCAATTTTTTATTAATAGCTCTTAATATAAATGGATATTTTTGTGTCACCCTGTAAATCTAATGCTAATCCTGCTATATTCTATGCAAAGTATTTTTTTGCGCATATAAATAACATATTTCAATTTCCTAAAACTTTGTGGAAAGTAAAGTTATTAAAATTTGATTTATAGAAATATCTCTCATAGAACGCAATGTTTTGGAATACATATAAGTGTCCCTGTACACAAACCAGTAGAGGTATTATCTCCATTTTCAATAGGGAACGTCCGATAGTGAACTTGAATAACATATTTCAATTTCATTAAGATATGTCTACAGTAAAGGTATGAAAACATGGTTTATAGAAATACCTCTCATAGAACACAATGCTTTGAAATACTTTTGGGTGTCCCTGTACGCAAACCAGCAGAGGTATAAACTCCATTTTCAATAGGGAACGTTCGATAGTGAACTCTAATAACATATATCAGTTTCAAGAAATTCCATAAATATTTACGGGAGTTAGAAAGCGGACAGACAGACGGACAGACAGAAAGGCAGATACTCAAAACTGAAATCATATTAAAACTTAAAAAATGTTAGAGATTGTTAAAAACGCTTAACGGAAACAAAAGTACAATTTTAGCAATTTTTTATGAATAGCTCTTAATATAACTGGATATTTTAGTGCCACCCTGTAAATTTAATGCTAATCATACTATATTCTATGCAAAGCAATCTTTTGTGCATATAAATAACATATTTTAATTTCCTAAAACTTTGTGGAAAGTAACGTTATTAAAATTTGATTTATAGAAATATCTCTCATAGAACGCAATGCTTTGGAATACTTTTGAGTGTCCCAGTATATAAACCGATGGTGGTATTTCCTCCATTTTATACGGGAAACATCCAATAGTGAACTTGAATAACATATTTCAATTCCATTCAGATATGTCTACAGTACAGGTATGAAAATATGGTTTATAGAAATACCTCTCATAGAACACAATGCTTTGAAATACTTTCGAATGTCCCTGTACACAAACCTGTAGAGGTATAAACTCCATTTTCAATAGGGAACGTCCGATAGTGATCTTGAATAACATATTTCAATTTCATTAAGATATGTCTACAGTAAAGGTATGAAAATATGGTTTATAGAAATGCCTCTCATAGAACACAATGCTTTGAAATACTTTCGGGTGTCCCTGTACACAAACCAGTAGAGGTATAACCTCCATTTTCAATCAGGAACGTCCGATAGTGAACTTGAATAACATATTTCAATTTCATTCAGATATGTCTACAGTAAAGGTATGAAAATATGGTTTATATAAATACCTCTCACAGAACACAATGCTTTGAAATCCTTTCGGGTGTCCCAGTATATAAACCGATGGTGGTATTTCCTCCATTTTATACAGAAAAAATCCAATAGTGAACTTGAATAACATATTTCAATTTCATTAAGATATATCTACAGTAAAGGTATGAAAATATGGTTTACAGAAATACCTCTCATAGAACACAATGCTTTGAAATACTTTCGAGTGCCCCTGTACACAAACCAGTAGAGGTATAAACTCCATTTTCTATAGGGAACGTCGGATAGTGATCTTGAATAACATATTTCAATTTCATTAAGATATGTCTACAGTAAAGGTATGAAAATATGGGTTATAGAAATGCCTCTCATAGAACACAATGCTTTGAAATACTTTCGGGTGTCCCTGTACACAAACCAGTAGAGGTATAAACTCCATTTTCAATAGGGAACGTCCGATTGTGAACTGGAATAACATAAATCAGTTTCAAGAAATTCCATAAATATTTACGGGAGTTAGAGCGCGGACAGACAGACGGACAGAGAGACAGACAAACCGAAGTCATAAACACTTTTCAACCTTGTTGGAAAGTGTTAAAAAGTGACTTAGTGATTTTTCTTTAAACTCAGCATAAAATAGTATGTCTATATATCTTCCTAGATATGTCTACCTATCTTCCTGGTAACTAGTATACATATAAAAGAAACGACAATTAGGATTTAAGTTTAGTGATTTTTTAATTCATTAGTCTTTTGTGTGTTCGAAAAATGTTATCGGATGGAGAAAACATGTTTCGAATGTTTGCTCCTCATATATTACAAAAACTTCCAAATTTATAAATTTGTAACAAAAAAAAAAAAAAAAAAAAAAGATTGAACAGCTGTGAGATCTTAAAACAGTTTTTATCAGTTAGCATTTATCAGTTTCGATACAGTTTCCGATAATGTAAGTTTATATAGTTGTTTCTTCCAATTCGTTTTCGAAACGCTGTGCTTATGCGAGCAGGAAAATGCAATCTATAAATCTAATTTTTTCAACAAAATCTTAGACTTTTTAAAATTTCTTTTTTCTTTCATTCACTTCTTATTACTTGGGAGAAAACATAAATTTTTGGGATGCTGGCTAAGAATATATTATTTCCAATACAGGATTTTAGCCATTCATACATTTGGTCTGAATCTATTCGATTATGAAAGAGTATATATTTTATAGTGATTGTTTTTATATATGCCTTTACTGTTTTATAGAGGAAGAATATTTTTTAAGGGGTTTTTATATATGAGCTATTGGTTATTTAAATCAGCTGCATATACAAATTTAAATCGATAAAGTAGAAAATTCCACGGATTTAAACAGCTGTTTAAAAAAATAAGGACTTAAGAATAAGAACTCTACATGTCGTCTCCGAAAGCTTAAACCAACGTTATTCTATGGGAAATTTCGCCCTATTATAATTCATTAATTAATACATATTTTTAAATTCTGTTTTCACTATCCGAAAATTCACAAGTATTAAACAATTTATAGCTTTTTAAAAATTGATTTCTATATATATATATATATATGATTTCATTTTTAAGCTCAAAAATGAAAAAAATTACATTCTGAAAATTCGCATTTTACAACCTCAAAATAGAGTATTAAACATTTAAAAAAGTAATTTTTAAAAGCGATAAATTGTTAAGTAGTTGTAAAGTTTCTGGATGTGAAAACAGAATTAAAAAAGTTTATATTAGTCAATAAGTTATAATGGGGCGGAATTCTCCATAGAATAACATTGGCTCTGGCTTCTGGGGACGGTAAGTGGAGAGACCTCTTAATGCAGAAATAAATAATTAAATAATTCAGAAATTCTTATGATAAAAAACCTTTTAAACTAAGGTTATTATTATTATTATTTTATTTGTACTGTTTATAATTAGTTGGTCTACGCTCGTCTAGCGCTCGATTTCTACACATGTATTTACAAAATATTTCTACTTGCTAATTCAAATTACTAAACATTGATTCACAGTATATTTAAAACAAATGGCTTCATCTTATGTATCACGATATTTATATGCATTGAAGTCCAGACGCCTCTAAGAAGCAGAAAATAGTATCATAATCTTTTTAATTTAAATTTTATTGTGTCTATTTTGTTATTTACATTATTGATTTTTCGTAGCTAAATTCTAGACATTTAATTTATTATTATTATATTTCAGTGGCATATTAAAATTTCACATAGCAACAAAAAAAAACTTTATTCTGTTTTTTTTTTTTTTTTTTTTTTTTTTTTTTTTAAACCTTTGTTTTTGAATTAACCCTCGCTTTCCCAAGATCAAGCCATTACTGCAGAAAAATTGCTTTCAACTGCTGCTTGGCACGTTTGGCGAAAATCACTAGCACTGCGCCTTTTTCTATCGCTTAGAACAAATCGTCGTACAAGATTCCGCTGGTTACGTTTGCTATCTCTGGCGAATTAGCGCATTTTTTGAATGAGGTGGGCTTAACTAAATTTGAACTACAATCTTGGGAAAGCGAGGGTTAATAAAAGAACTATTTTAAAACCGAATGTCCTGTACCGAATAAGTTTATAGATATTTTAAAAATTCATAAAACTTGAAAGAATTGGTAGAATTGAACATGGTTTGTGAAGAAGTTAGTCTCGTGAAGAAGGATCTCTTTGGTAAAGAAAAAAAAAAGTAGTTAAATTTTTCATCGATCGAGGACGCTGCATTGATGCGTAACGACAAATAAAAGAACTATTTTAAAACCGAATGTCCTGTACCGAATAAGTTTATAGATATTTTAAAAATTCATAAAACTTGAAAGAATTGGTAGAATTTAACACGGTTTGCGAAGAAGTTAGTCTCGTGAAGAATGATCTCTTTGGTAAAGAAAAAAAAAGTAGTTAAATTTTTCATCGATAGAGGGCGCTGCACCGATGCGTAACGACAAATATTCAGATAAGAGTTCTATAAATTGTTCGACTATACGATTAACACATCTCATTTCTTATTTTGTGTCTCCTAATTTCGCATACATGGAGTTTTAACCCTATAAGAATTAAGCCCGTCTTTTTCCGTCAAGCATAGTCAAAACAAAAGGCTGGTATGGCTAAATTTTGAAATATATGTTGCTTTTTTCGAGAAAATAAGATTAATAAACATGTATAGAGTATTGTATTAAATTTTCATATTTATACTGTGCATAGTATTAATTTTGTGAATCATTAAAAAGATATACCGAAAAACGGCAAACGCTGAAAGGGTTTTAGTTGCGAAGCTGACTTGGTTGATAAAGCGTTATTGATGAAGATGTTATCCCACAGGTAAGAACCGCTGGCTGAAGCTGCAGTTAGCAACGTTGTAACACGTTGCAAACTGTAATTTGTGGTTATGGTGGATACACGGAATGGGATTTATATGCGTGTAATCATTTCCATGCAACTAAATATAGTTTATCATGGAAATGTGTGATTTGGTCACGTACAGTGCCCTCTATCGACGAAAATTTAACTATTGTTTTTTTCATTAACCCCTTCCCTCTAAAAAAAAAAAAAAAAAAAAAACTCTTCAAGAGAATAATTTTTAATTTTTTAAAATGTCTACAGACTTACACCCGGTACATATATAATATTCTCAAATAAAATTGTAAATGCGATTTCTCTAAAAGTGATTCAAGGAATTTTGTATTATTTGAATCAGTGAACGAATCTCTCAAAACCATGGAAACCATGTAGGAATATTTGTGTGCATTTGAAATGAATTGGGGAATAGAAACAAAAATAATTTAACAGAAACAATTATATCGCAGCTGCAATAATGTGTTCAGAAAAAGAAAAGAACCGTGGAGAAATATTTATTTTCTTTTCCTGAATACATTGTTGTAGTTGTAATGTAATTTTTTCTCCGATTTTTTTTTTTTTTTTTTTTTTTTTCATTATTTTACTCATTTTAAGTGCACCCATAAAAATTATGAATGACAATTTACTTTCTTTATTTCAATACATTGTTGTCGCTATGGGGTTAGTTTAGAGGGTTACTTCCTAAAACTTTGGCCTTTTTCTTTTATTAAGTGGGTGTCCATTAATTACGCGAGGCGGTTTTGGCCATTTTTTGACCCCCCTTCCCCCTGGTGAGATTTCTTGAGATTTGGCTCAACCTCCTCCCCCCTCCCCTAATCTCACGTGAGATTTTTCAAAATTCGTACTTTTGCTGTAAATACGTTGGATTTATTTCAGAAAACACAATTTGCTTTATTATTTTTTATTAAAGACTAGTTAAGACTAGTTTTTAAGATTGCATAGATTGTAGTCTAGAATCACAGTAATAAAAAGGAACAATAAAATACTTAAACTACTAAAATTAATAAAAGAATATTTAATCTAATTCAGTCCATGGGGACTCGTACACAGTCTCAAGAGTGACTATTGGAACCAACATATCCATGTGATTTTTAGTAAAATCATCTGCTCCTTTTAAATAGTGAAAACGTTATCGGAGTCATTGTGTAACGAAATATTTAAATGTGTAAACAAAGCAGATTGGAACTGGAACCTGTTCGTGCGTCGCTGTTATTACTTAAAATACTCGAAATAATAATAATAATAATAATAATAATTATATAAATAATAATAATATTATTATTACTTTTTAATACTCGATTCGTACGCTGCAAAGTTCGTCGAGTCGCGCGTGTGGCTGGCCCGGTGGCACCTAAACAATTGAAAGGCTACTGTGCTATTTCGCGGCGTTCGGATAGCCACGATAAATATTATCACGTGAGATTTTGCCATATCGAAGTCAAGATGCATGTTTTACTTGAATTTAACTCTATTTTCTCGCAATTTTACACTGTTATTTGAGGGGAAAAAATTACGTGATATTTGCCGAGACCCCCCCCCCTCTCTCCCATGTGAGATTGAGTGAGATTCGGCTCGACCTCCTCCCCTCCCCCTCTGAACACCTCACGTAATTTATGGACACCCCCTAAGAAGATAATATAAAAGTTTTCTTGGTTGTGTTTTCCCAAAATTATAGTAACCAGAATCAGTTAATTTTATAAATAAATAAAGATTCTGTTTTTGTCAGAATTTCCATTTATTTTATTTATTTATTTATTTTTCAAATTTAATGAAAAATCAGTTTGTAAGTTGTGATTATTATCGAGAACAATTGTATAATTAAGAAAGAATACTTTAAAAAACTGTTTTAAATCGTGAAATATTTTTCACGAAACGCAATATATTTATCCCTTGTTAGCGTGATGAATACGATTATATGAAAAGTACGAAGTATGTATTTCGTGAGAAATAAATTTATGAAGGAAAGGAAAACTGTAACAGCCTCAGACAGAAATGAGCCTGCCAGTATAGAAAATCCCAAAGAAAAATGCAAGTGTTTTTAGAGTATTGTTAATTCTATTGTTTAACATTTCAAAAGAAAAAATGCAAGCTATTTTTTAAGGGATTACGTACACCTTTAGAGGCCTTTTTTTTTTTTTTTTTTTTTTCTTTAACACTTACATTTTTATCAGTATTGTTATTATTATTATTAAGTTTTATTCTTTTGAACTTTTTAATTTGTATTAAAACGTATTATAATGCAAAGAAAAGCTGGACTTTTTTTTTTGAAGTGAAAACTTCTTTTGGCGCGTTGAGCGCTTTTTGGGTGAACAAAAATCATGGAACTCGCATCATCGTCACTGAACGCTTTCCATGAGCTATATGTATACTGTGTATATATGTACATAGATATACCTCCGTGCGTTATTAGTATACATTATATATATACAAAGAGTATATCTCTCTATATCATATATATCTACATATATATTCATATATGTAGCGCACGGCGCGGCATGCCTCATATACATATATATACATATATATATGTATAAAATGTATACTAATACGAGTAGTATACTGGCTACTGGCATCTGTCTCTTTCTAGTTCTGTACTCTATGTATGTATATTTTTTCCACAGTATGTATGTACATAGTTCGCAAAGTACAAGCACGTGTTTTTATACAGACTGTTATATTCTTCTTTTTGCTTTCAATATAAATTTTCAAATAAATAATAAAAAAAAAGAAAATTATTTTAGTCATATTACAATATTTTTACCTAATACAGAGTGTCCTAAAAGTTCCAGTACTCCAACTTAAAGAACTCATTGTGTCCATGATTTTTTTTTAAATATTAAATTTTATCGTCTGCTTATTATTGCATCAGTTCTTTAATTTTTATCGTTTGTTTCTTTTCTCGCTCAAGTTGTGTGAGAATAAAGTTTTATGTTATTTTGTTCTTCATAGGGAAATGAGTTTATCACGCATTCAGAGAATTGCGCTGTTTGAAGCTTATTTTGAATGTAAATCGTATGAAAGATGCAAAGATGTTTGGAGATATAAATATCCAGATGTTGCAATACAGAGTAAAAATATGCTATATCAGCTCGTTCGACAATTTCATAATACAGGTTCTGTGCAGGTTTGTACAGGTTTCTCTACAAGAAGTCACTCCCAGCGTGTTAAAACGCGTTTCTAAACACATGCGCAAACGAGTTCAGCTTCGCCTCCTAGAAAAGGGTGGACATTTTGAACATTTATTATAAATGTAAGTTCTGTATTTTTTCCTCCGTTATTTTAAATGTGCCTTTTATCATTAGCATAAAAATAATCGTTTTAAGGTTTGTTGTTTTGTAAATAAAAAATACACCAGCGTCAGTATTGGAACTTTTAGGACACACTGTGTAAGGCTTAGTTCATCTAATTTGGGTAGCTACAAATACTGTGCCGAATCACATAATACCGACCATAAACACTTCTTTACAAACCAAAAATAATTCGAAAATAATAATCTAATAGCTCGACGATACAATTCACAAGTTACTTAGTTTTCACTTCAATCGGCAGTCCCCAAAGACTGTTTTGCTATTTTATTTTTTTTTTTTAAATAAAATTACCTGTGATTTGTCTAAAAAAAGACAATTATGTAAATCAAAAAATAATTAAAAAATAATAAATAGTGAAAAAAAAAATTAAAAAGCATTTTACTCAGAAAAGTATGTTTTGAGATTTGAACTACTATCATGATTCTGTATATGATAGTTTAGGATGCTATCAAAGTAATTGTATCCAGAAATTTACGAAAATTTCCACGCATTTCTAACTTCTTAACCCCAGAAAATAACAAAAATTTATGATATCGTTATAGAGGTAGTTCTAAACTTGGACAATAACACTGGAAACATGTATATCAAAATGTATAAATTTTGAAATAAGAGTGTAGGAGATATCATGTTTTGCGGTTTAAGTTTTGCTTCAAAATGATTTCTATTTTGTGTGGCCCTGTTCTACTTAGAACGTTATAACTCGGGTTCTATTTACTCAGAAACAAAACTCAAACAGGTAATTAAAGCTAAAGGGTTGAAGATTATTCCCAAATGAAAATTGAAAAACGTGTTTTTTGATGAAAATCGTTTAAAAAGGTGTACGTATACCTTAAGGGGAAATGGGAATATTTCCCTTTGTTTAAAAATTGTCCTTACAAATAATTAATATATATATGTGTATCATTCAATTAATATTTCAGTAGCACCTAAATCGATTAATCGTTTCTACACTTTTAATCTTTTCTTTTTACTAATGTTCGTTTGGCAACCTGTTTAATTCTAATATCTACGTATGTATTGTAAACATGTAGATTGCTTAAATTACTTATTCCTTGTTTCAATTTTGATTTGTGTTATTGATAAATTTAAATTCCTTTTTTATTTTGTTTTGTTGCAAGATAGAGACTTGAGCTGTATATTGCTTGAATTAGCTATACAGTTTTCCGAAATCTTGCATATGCTGATAGAAATGCAAGTTTCCTGATGGTGAATATTTCTATTTTTCAGCATTTAATATTCCAATTTTCAGTTCACGAATTTCCTTTTTTATTTTTGTTTTTTCCTTTTAACGGAACTCTTTGGTAATTTTTAACCTTTCTCTTTTCTCTAAAATGTTGACTGTTAATATTTCATAGTTTTTGCAAATTATTTCATCCTTAGGCTTATGTGTTATGTTAGTGTAATTTCTCTTCTGCGTAAGTACTTTCACATGGTTCTACTAATCATTGGTACTCAAATTAAATTATTACCGTGACAATTTTTATTCGAAATTACGTTACACACACACATATATACGATTATATATATATATATATATATATATATATATATAAATAATCTATAAAGTCCCGGACCCATTTTGATGTTTAATAACTCATAAAATAATAAAGATAGATTAAAATTAATAACATAAATGGTTAGATAGACTCAAAAAGTTTCATGACCCTTGCCAATGAACTTCCCCGTGTGCCCCCTTCGTCGCACGGAGAATATCAAGTCGATAGTCAATTTCACGCCAGGTAGCGGCAAGCATGTCGGCATCCACAGAGGCTATTGCGGTTGTAATTCTGACTTTTAGGTCATCAATGTTCGACACTCTCCTCCTGTAAACATTGTTCTTTACAAATCCCCAAAGGAAAAAGTCCAGCGGCGTTATATCAGGTGATCTGGGTGGCCGAGGAATTGGACCTCCTCGCCCAATCCATCTTCCTGGAAAATGGTCATTCAAAGAACTACGAACGATGGTACCCCAATGAGGTGGTGCACCATCTTGTTGCAAAAAGACATGTGGCTAAAGATCTTCTAGTTGTGGAAATACGAAGTTTTCCAACATGTCTAAGTATACGACTGATGAGACCGTCTTTTCTGTAAAAAAGAAAGGCCCGGTGACTCGGTCGTGCATTAATCCACACCACACATTAACCTTTGGGGAATCCCTTTGTGTCTCACGGTATTCATGGTATTCACATACAAAGTAAACATAACATTGCAATAGTTGCCAAAAACAAAAGAGAAAAAAATGCAATTAATAAGCAGACGATATTTAGAAAAGTACAGTTATTTAGAATGGAAAATGAAATTATCTGAAATTAACCACACGCGCAGACGATATTTACAAATGTAAAGATATTCAAACCTGAAAAGAAAATATATGAGTTATTCCATCAATAAATGCCATAAGTTTGTTTATATCTTCATTATTTTATGAGTTATTAAAAATCAAAATGGGTCCGGGACTTTATAAACACCCTGTATATATACATTTAATTGTAGTATGTTATTTTTAGTGTACCTAGTGTTGTTCAAAAAGTTCTGTCATTCTAGAAAAATACAGAAAGTATCAATACGGGTTATTTTAATTTAATGATTATGAATCCTAGAGAGCATGCTAAAATCATTTACGAAAATTACTGCGAACGGACAGTGGTTCAAAAGTCATGCCCAAACGACACATGTGGCTGCGTCAGGTCTTCTAGAGCAGGGATGGCCAATCTGCGGCCCGCTGTGTAGATTTTTTTTTTTTTTTCCTACCTGCGAGGAGATTAACAAAATATAAAGTTTAACAACTTTGGTTAACAGATTAAAAACTAATAAATCCGTTCTGACTTTTAAGTGAAAATATCACTTAACAATTACGGTAGCTAAAGAATCACACTGTTGTAATAAAATATTATTAAATCCATTAGTCTTTTTTATTATAGTTATTATGTATAATCATAAATTTTTCGCGATTTTATTGTCAATTTACGAATGAAAAATTTAAATGAATGTATTTTGCTCCGAATGTTTACCCTGCTTTTCCTCGGGAAAAAAAAAAAAAAAATACGTACATGGTTCATACACTCATAAATGTATATACACATACACATATATAGATACGGTGCAGCTCGCCTGAATACAACAGATTTCTAAGGCGGCCCATCAAGTGTTGGACAGGCCTAGAGCCCCTAAATAAAATAATAGGCCGGCGCATCACCGCCATTTTTTTGCCTCCGAAGAGGACAGCATTCCCGCTTGGCGTCCTTATCGCTTCCCTCATGATTTTAAGAAATCTTGATCTGAAGCTAATCCGGTCAAGATAAGAGCAATAAGCAACAATAATATTCCTAAAAACACATTTTTTTTCACAGTACATTCTCAGGAAGTCATTTTATTCTGAGGATAGCCTATGGATGTACTGGGGTAAGGTGTGTTGTTAGGGCGGTTTCTGTTTCTTTTACAAAATGTCGCCAAAACTCAAATACACAGTAATAGAAGGTCTGTGAACACTTTATATTCACTTCTAGAATCATTATAGCAGTTTATCGCTAAACAAACTTCCATATCATAGTTTACTTAGCTAAAATTATGAAATATAATAAAACAAGTTACTCTACAGTAACGTAAGACGATAAAAAAAAATGTTTGTCGTTTGTTTAGCAGAGAAACGCGCTGGGTACATGTGGCAACCCCAAGGCAACAAAATGCCTGATGCACCAGCTCGTATATATAGGAGCCTTAGACAGGCCAGTTCGAGAGGATGATAGATGCTAGCCAACTTTATGCAAGCAAAAAGACACTAGTGACGATGTGAAATATGCATCGCGTTTAATAGAGCACATTGTCAGCACTTCTTATGAGATATCAAATTTTTTATTTGCAATTTGTACTTCGATTAAGTTTAGGTAAAATAAAAGTCTTTTTACGCCGTTTGTTATCTTTTCTTTCCATGATGTTTACGACGCAATTGCACTGTCACGATCGCGTTTCCGGCTACCAGTTCCTATGTAATTCTTTTACTCCTCATGAACGGACACACCCACATGTGTCATTTAAATATCACATTTTAAACTATCTTCTACATGATAATAATTTTTAACATTGTTAGAAAATGTTAAAAAGTCACAATACAGCATTATCTTCATTTTAATGTTAGAAGATTTCTGTAGAAAATAACTTTTACCTTAAATTAATTTCAACACAGCATTTTCAGCGATTGCAGTCGAGAACACTTTGTTTAAAATTAGAAAAGACATCGGTCAGTTGATGATATTTAGAAAGTTCACCTATTCATTATTAGCGATAAAATGCTTGGCTCATACACACGCATTATCCAACACATAATTATTCTAAAAGCTCTGCACGAGCTAACAGATATTGTCAGTTACAGATCTTAGTTGATGTGGAATGGTGCTATTCGCGATGATTTATTATTTATATCACTGAAATAATTAACAGTAGATTAAATAAAAAAAAAAAATTAAATGTTTATAATTGTATAGTATCAGTAATCAAATATAGAAATATTTAAATAATAATCATTTGTCAATAAACCCACAAAAAAGTAATCAAATATGTTTAAATTATATTGTTGATTCATAATGATATAAAATTCGAGGGGGGGGGGAGGAGAAAAAGCTACCAATGCGCATTTTAAATATTTTCAAAAAACTAAAAATTGAATTTTAATTTTAAAATGTAAATAGAGAGATTACTAATATATACGTATATATGTATGTGAATATATATATAATCAAATTACTTTTAATATGGTAAATTTAATTAGTCTGGTTTTCTAAAGAAATTTTCTCAGTTTTTGTACTTTGATTAATAACTTTTATTTAATAAATTTTAATTACTTTAATGCGTGGTGTTTTTAATAAAATGTCCCATTCTCAATTAGGTTATTTAAAAAAGCTTTCATTTGTTTAGGTTATATTAAGCAATATAATAATAATAATAATAATAAATATGTGGGTATACCTTTAATACATATATGGGTCATTACCGTTTTTTTTTTTTTTTTTTTTTTTTTTTTTTTTCACTTTAACAGAGGGCCCTATCATTCCTTCCTTTCTTGTTCTTTTGCATCTATAAGAAACACCTCTACCTTCGCATGTTATTTATGAATTGTGAATTTACGTATCTCAAATTCATGTAAGTTATCAAATAAATTAATGTAATTTAATCAAATAAATGAATTTTAATTTTAAGGTTTATTAGTTATTTAAATTAGCAGAAACATTTTAATCTAAATTTTATTTTTACTTAATAGTTCAGTAGATAAATGGACACGCTAACTGTAAATTTAACTATATTCAGCCTCATGGCTGTTGTGGGGCGTTTGAGCTATTTTCCGAGTGTTTTGCAGTTGTAGAATGAGTAATAATTTTACTTTATTTTTTAATCTTAGGATTAAATTTATTTATTAAGTAATATTGGTGCTTGTAGATATTAAAGTATGTTTTTCACTTGCTTTTTTTCCTTTTTCTCTTTGACAAAAGTTCGTCCTCGGTCTGTTCTAAATATAACTTCTTGGGATTTCCAGGTCATTTCTTGCCTTTATCCATTTAAAAACTTTGACAAATCTATCACAGATGTCTCAAATTTTTAAGACACTTTATGCTGCTCATCGCAGCGATTATAAGGAGTATGTGGAGATTTTTACAGTTGGTTGTGGTGTCATATGTGGTTGTACAGTTTTTAGCTATAAACTTGTAGATATAAAAGTATGTTTCGCACTTGCTTTTTTCCTTTTTCTCTTTGACCAAAGTTCGTCTTCGGTCTGTTCTAAATATGACTTCTTGGTATTTCCAGGTCATTTCTCGCCTTTATCCATTTAAAAACTTTGACAAATCTATCACAGATGTCTCAAATTTTTAAGACACTTTATGCTGCTCATCGCAGCGATTATAAGGAGTATGTGGAGATTTTTACAGTTGGTTGTGGTGTCATATGTGGTTATACAGTTTTTAGCTATAAACTTGTAGATATAAAAGTATGTTTCGCACTTGCTTTTTTCCTTTTTCTCTTTGACCAAAGTTCGTCTTCGGTCTGTTCTAAATATGACTTCTTGGTATTTCCAGGTCATTTCTCGCCTTTATCCATTTAAAAACTTTGACAAATCTATCACAGATGTCTCAAATTTTTAAGACACTTTATGCTGCTCATCGCAGCGATTATAAGGAGTATGTGGAGATTTTTACAGTTGGTTGTGGTGTCATATGTGGTTATACAGTTTTTAGCTATAAACTTGTAGATATAAAAGTATGTTTCGCACTTGCTTTTTTCCTTTTTCTCTTTGACCAAAGTTCGTCTTCGGTCTGTTCTAAATATGACTTCTTGGTATTTCCAGGTCATTTCTCGCCTTTATCCATTTAAAAACTTTGACAAATCTAACACAGATGCTTCAATTTTTTAAGACACTTTATTCTGCTCATCGCAGCGATTATAAGGAGTATACGGAAATTTTTACAGATGGTTCTAAGACAAGTGACCAAGTTGGTTATGGTGTCATATGTGGCAATGCACAGTTTTTAGCTATAAACTCCCTAATTCACTGTCCATTTACTCTGCAGAGTTTTTTGCAGTTGAAGTTGCACTTAATTTTTATCTCATCTCTTCACTATAAGAAATTCATAATTTATACAGACTCAAAGAGCGTCCTTGACTCACTTTCATCTACCTCTTGCAGCCTTTCATTTATCTCAGTTCTAAAAGCTTATAACGACCTTCTGAGGAAAGGATTTGATGTTTTATTCTGTTATGGTTCCTGTTCATGTTGGCATAAAGGGCAATAGATCAGCAGACAAAGCAGCTAAGTAGGCTTTAGTTACCATAAATTGTCCAATTTCTTACGAGGATATTAAGCACTCATTAAAGAGTTTTTTGGAAGACATTTGGCAGAGAGAGAGGGATTTTCAAACTAATAATAAACTACAGCTTATCAAACCAAACATTGCAGTCTGGCTCACGCATACTCCTAGAAATTATGATGTGATTATTACTCGCTTCAGGATTGGGCACACTAGGCTCATACACAAGCACTTACTTCTTGGGGAACAGGAACCTTCTTGTCCTAAATGTCACTTTGATTTACTTATTGTTCGTCATTTACTCATCAGCTGCCCTTGCCTTCGTCACTTGTATAGGTATTATTTTAAATCATTATCACCAAATCTGACAAACCTTTTGGGTATTGATCCACATTAATATCTGATCAACTTTTTAAAAGAGATAGTATTTTACTATGATGTATGATTTTATTCTTTTGCACTTTTTATCACATTTTACATCTATTTTTATTATTTACACTGGATTTTATAGTATACACTGCTTATTCTTTTACTTTATGTTTTTACGTTTTATATTCTTGAAACCTTTGTAAATGACAATCTGGATGCGTGAACTCATCCAAAAGCTACATTTTATTTTAACCATATAACTGCTTGGCGCAGCATGTCCCACAGTGGACCTTGCGCCATTAAAAAGCAACCAACCAACCAACCAACCCTTTTCTCTTTGAGTCATAAATTATTTTAATGTCTTATTGGTGATATTGGGCATAGCATGATGTAAATGTTTAGTAAATTGCATGCAATACGGCAGAAATATCACATAATTTGCATGAAACATTCATTCTATGCCCTTGAAAAAGGAATGATGTTGTATGTTTTCATATCAGGATGCTCAATTTTTTTAATAATCTTTATTCATGATTTTTTCTAGTTCTTCATGTGATACTTGGTTTCATCTACTGCAATGTTTGAAATGGTTTTCAATATATATATTAATAGCATCAATATATGTATAAATAGTTTTATATATATTATTATTATTGAGAAAATCTTTTTTATTATTGATGTTATCATGTAGATATACAGATGTTGGAGAAAATAATATAAACACTTTCATTTTTTTCGTTTTCTCAAATAACTCGAAAAACACTTAATGTGTTGTTCTTTAATTTTGGGAATAAGGAAAATATGTCTTTGCTCATATTTTCCAGCAAAGTTTTTCTAATGAGCGCCTTTTAGAGGGCGAACAACAAATCCAATAAAATAAAGAATATTTGGGATTACCCTGTATCTAGAAAGTCGTGTATTCATCTGCAAATTTTAGATATGGTTATAAATATTATATTTTATACATGTGAAGAGTTTTGTGAGGTTAACTTCAATATTTAAAGAATTATAAATATTGTATTAAAATTATGCAAAAATTTTTCGTAAGTTTTTACTTTATAACTCTATAGTTTTTTCTACTTTCTCTTACCCATAAGATAGAGAAAGTATTGTTTTGGGGTCAAATTTTCGAACGCGAGATTTTGTTATATTTACACGTTTTGAGGTCCCCTGAATACGAATATCATGTTTTTAGAAAATGGTCTGTGTGTGTGTCTGTCTGTGTGTGTGTGTGTGTCTGTGTGTGTGTGTCTGTGTGTGTGTCTGTCTGTTATCAGCATATCTCAAAAACAAATTATGGCAGAAAGTTCAACTTGGTATTCTAAATGTGTATCATATAGGGATGCTACAGTAAGCTTTTCGTTAAGATCAAGCAAATGGTTCGTGTACAGGGACAATCAAGAGAATTTTAATACATTGCGTCTATGGGGGGAAATTGCAGGTAAGTAGAGTTTAACGTCTATAGATTGCACTAAAGCAAATCAAACGAATATATATTTTTTGTAATAGAGATAGTTAACTGGGAAAAAAAAATTGTGTATGTAGGAGCCTCGCCTTCCCCCTGGGGGGGGGGGAAGTCCCCCCTCGAGGGGAGTAAATTTTCATGATGGATATCTTTCAAAAGAGCTCGCTAATACCTTTAAAACGAATGGTTGAACTATCGATCTGCGATAATTTAAAACAAAGTTATCGATTTTTTTAAAAAATCGCATTTTTTTTTTTTTTTTTTTTTTTTTTAAATATTGAGAATACAATGGACTTTTTTTTGGATATTTGGTGTTATACTACTTCTCTAATATGGAAATCGTCTGCATTATCATAAAAGATATTTTTTTTAAATAATATTTTTAATAAATTATTTTTTAAAAACAGAATTATTTTTTAATAACCGAATTAAATTCTATATAAATGTAGCGCCCCCCTCACACAGAACTAATTATCATATAAAACTCTTCAGAAGCCTAATATGAATTGTTTAACACAGGTTTACATAACAGTACTCGTTATCTTACCTTTTAATCTGCAACCTGTATTTATAGCAATAAATTTCAGGGTAAGAGAAAGTTGTGTGAGTGACACACCAGATTATTTTTTTTTTTCAAAATTTCATAAACTTTTAGAAAACATGACAACATGCACCTAAATCATTATATTATACAGTTTAAAACAAATATATTTAATATTCAAAATACAAGAAATCCAATTCAATATCATGGAAATTCATAGAGATATCGGTGATTATATGAACTGTTTTTAAACTAGTTCCTAAAAAAGTTTTTATAATAAGGGATCATTCATAAATGAAAATATGTATCAATAAAAAATTATGTTACACAATCAAACTTAATATAATGTTTGTGATTCATTTTTCTTATTTTCGTAGATATGTGCTACATACCTTAAAAAAAAAAAATTTGGAAAGAGAAAGACGAGGCTATTACATACACAATTTTTTTTTCACAGTTGACTATCTCTAATGCAAATAATTCTTTTAATTTTCATGTTGTTTATTAAAAAATAACTCTCTTTATGCACATTTATACAAAGTTTTGTCCTATACCATCATGTTAAAAATTTAGAAAAAGCGGGATGGCAACGCAACCTGTCAGACAATTTTTACCAAAATTTGATAGGCACTAATTTATGTCAGGGTGTAACTATGTACCAATTTGTATGAAATTATGTGCAGTAGTTACTGTGATAAAGTTGCGACAAAATTTTGTCACACACACACAGAGAGACAGACAGACATACAGACTTTTCTAACTAGTATGTTGTGGCCACCACAAGACTTTCTTCTATATTTTCCTATACATATTCAATCAGTAACAATATTTAAAAAAAAAAAAAATATGAATTTGTTTTTTTTTTTTTTTTTTTTTTTTTTTTTTTGTTAAAAGTAAAAAAAATCGATAACTTTGTTTTAAATTATCACAGATTTATAGTTCAACCATTCGTTTTAAAGGTATTGACGAGATCTTTCGAATGATACCCATCTTCAAAATTTAACCCCCCCCCCGGGGGGTACTTCCCGCCCCATGCACAAATTTTTTTTCCTAGTTACGTACTAGTATTATCAATAATTCATATTAATTTTACAATCACAAGTGTAAAATAACTCTTATTATGCACATTTATACGAATTTTTGTCCTATACTGCCATGTTAAAAATTTAGATAAAATGCTATCACAGCGCCACCTGTTGAGCTATTGATCCCCAAATATAATCAGCACCAGTTTATGTCAGGGACCAACTAAATACCAAGTTTGGTAAAATTTCATTTAAAAAAAAAAAATCCGATTTTTTTTCGTTAAAAGTAAAAAAAATCGATAACTTTGTTTTAAATTATCACAGATTTATGGCTCAACCATTCGTTTTAAAGGTATTGACGAGACCTTTCGAAAGATACCCATCTTGAAACTTTGCCCCCCCCCCGGGTGGGTACTTTCCCCCCGGTGGGGGGGGGGAACGGATGCCCTCACATGCACAAAAATTTTTTACTAGCTAACTACTACTATTATCAACGAGATCTTTCGAAAGATACCCATTGTGAAAATTTACCCCCCCCTCAGGGGGGGAACCCATGCCCTCACATGCACAACATTTTTTTCATAGTTAACTACTTCTATTATCAATAATTCATATTAATTTTACAATCACAAGTTTAAAATAACTCTCATTATGCTCATTTATACGGAATTTTGTCCTATGCTGCCATGTTAAAAATTTGCATAAAATGCGATTACAGTGCCACCTGTTAAGCTATTGATCCCCAAATCTAATCAGCACCAGTTCATGTCAGGGTGCAACTAAATACCAAGATCCATTGGTTCGTGAGATACAGCCTCCACAAAAAAATGATACAGACAGACACACAGACAGACAGACATTTTCTAAAAACTATCAATTCGTGTTCAGGACATCCCAAAACGTGTAGATCCGTCAAAAAACGGGGGACGAAAATTTTCGCGAATCCAATACTTTCTCTATATTACATATAGAAGAAAGTAAAAATGGTCAAATCGTGTTATACAGCTCTCAAAACGTGTAAATCCATCAAAAAACCCGAGGTTAAAAGTTTTTACGAATCCAATACTTTCTTCTATTGAATAGTAATATAAATAAATAGAAAAAAGTAATAAAACGTTTTTTATGATAGAAATTTGAATGATACAAATCGAATACCAGAATTTATTTTGTCTGATTGGGACAGAGTTAAAAATATTCATGAAAACAAAATTTCTTTAAGCTACATAATAAATTAATATAGTATAATATGGGACTAAATTTTAGTAATTTGAAATATTGAAAATATATTGCATTAAAGCATATAAATACTTATTTCAAATATTAGTTACTGTGTTATATGTCACCCATTACTTCTTTAATGTATCATAAACCTCTTGCGTTAATTTTCCATGAAAATCTTCTATAACACAAACTTACTTAATCCTTCTTGCAATTAAATTTTAATTAACATTCTCAAATTGACATTTTTAAATTTCGAGTAAACTTAGTTAAACAACAGTTTCTTAGAGGGAATTTAAACAGTAATTCATTATGTTGTTACATAGGATAATGTAAAGAGAAAAAGAGAGAAAAAAAAAAAAAAAAGTTTGCAGTTTGTAAAAGATAAGCCTGTTTGGAAATAGCATATTTTGGTTGTTTGCAATATAAAAATGCCACTTTTGAATTTCTAGAAAACGTTGTTAAAGAGCAGATGCATTCGTTAAAAGAATTAAATTTATTAAGACACTTTATTTTGTTATAACACGGGGTCATAACAATAAAGTAAAATAAAAAATAAAATAAAATCTAATCTGTATAAATAAAGAGAAGTGTCTGTGTGTCTGTCTGTCTGCGCTCTGGTGCTCACACTATTGATCGCAGAGCTTCCAAATTTGGCATATAGGTACCTGGGACCCTGCAGGTATGCACCTCATCGAGACTTTTTCGAATTTCGAATTTGAATTTTTTAAATTAATGTTTTTTCGATTTTAAATATTGGTTTTAATGCTTCATTTTTCATAAATTTAATTCTTTTGCTTCAATCGTCTGCGTATCTTAGCAACGGCTATTACGCAACATATTTTTATTCATTTGAAGGCAATCTTTTTTTTTTTTTTTTTAAATTTGTTATATTTATTGAAAATAAAATCGTAATGCAGTAGACTAAATTAAGTATAATTAGTTTTAAATTTAAAAACGCATTTATAACAGTTATGTTTAATTTTTTATGGTAGAACAACTTCTTATTTTTCATTTTTTAATTAATTCCTTTAAAAGAAAAAACTTTTATTTATTCATTTTTTTTATTTACAGTATTTTTCGGGAAAATGGTAGTATATACATAGTAAAAAGGATTAAACTGATTAAAATTTATTTGTTTATATATTTATATGTATATTTATTTATTTTTTAATCTACTTTTTAAGCTATTGTATAGCTTTTATCGCGGGCTTTGAGCGCGGCGACCGAATCGAAAAATTCCGTAACGAAAAAAAAACCTAACACAGTTCGGTAGACTTCGGCTATACGAAGCTCGCACAGATCGAGACGAGTTTCCCCGAAATCGGACGAATACATAAGCAGCTGTTTGTGAGAAAGTATATAGGTGTATAGGTATCTATCATCTATGTACAACAGTGAATAGCTGTTCGCGTAAAATTTGTGTATAAAGTAGATCAGATAAAACTTGAATATCTCCATTCGACTTGCAGGCCTTTAAAACCTATTAAATACCTTTTCTCTATTAAAATTTGTTTTCTTATCATTATTGTTATATTATCATTATTGTTATCTTATTAATTAATATCAAAGAAAAACCTTGAATATCCCCATTCGACTTGCAGGCCTTTAAAACCTATTAAATACCTTTTCTCTATTAAAATTTGTTTTCTTATCGGTCACCACGCTCAAAAAGTGTAACTTGAATTAATATCAAAGAAAAAACTTGAATATCCCCATTCGACTTGCAGGCCTTTAAAACCTATTAAATACCTTCTCTCTATTAAAATTTGTTTTCTTATCGGTCACCACGCTCAAAAAGTGTAACTTGAATTAATATCAAAGAAAAAACTTGAATATCCCCATTCGACTTGCAGGCCTTTAAAACCTATTAAATACCTTTTCTCTATTAAAATTCGTTTTCTTATCGGTCACCACGCTCAAAAAGTGTAACTTGAATATCCCCATTCGACTTGCAGGCCTTTAAAACCTATTAAAATACCTTTTCTCTATTAAAATTTGTTATCTTATCATTATTATTATCTTATTCATTAATATCAAAGAAAAAACTTGAATATCCACATTCAACTTGCAGGCCTTTAAAACCTATTAAATACCTTTTCTCTATTAAAATTTGTTTTCTTATCGGTCACCACGCTCAAAAAGTGTAACTTGAATTAGTATCAAAGAAAAAACTTTAATATCCCCATTCGACTTGCAGACCTTTAAAACCTATTAAATACCTTTTCTCTATTAAAATTTGTTTTCTTATCGGTCACCACGCTCAAAAAGTGTAACTTGAATTAGTATCAAAGAAAAAACTTTAATATCCCCATTCGACTTGCAGGCCTTTAAAACCTATTAAATACCTCTTCTCTATTAAAATTTGTTTTCTTATCGGTCACCACGCTCAAAAAGTGTAACTTGAATTAATATCAAAGAAAAAACTTGAATATCCCCATTCGACTTGCAGGTCTTTAAAACCTATTAAAATACCTTTTCTCTATTAAAATTTGTTTTCTTATCATTATTGTTATCTTATTCATTAATATCAAAGGAAAAACTTGAATATCCCCATTCGACTTGCAGGCCTTTAAAACCTATTAAATGCCTTTTCTCTATTAAAATTTGTTTTCTTATCGGTCACCACGCTCAAAAAGTGTAACTTGAAAGTATATCAAAGAAAAAACTTGAATATCCCCATTCGACTTGCAGGCTTTTAAAAACCTATTAAAATACCTTTTCTCAAAAAATAGAGTTAGATCATTCAAATTTGGTACATCGAGGTTTTCGATACCTACAAATCGATTGCGGATATTTTTGATATATTCTCATTGGGAATATATTCTCATTTATTCAATAAAAGAAAAAAAATTGTTTTCTTATCGGTCACCACGCTCAAAAAGTGTAACTTGAATTAATATCAAAGAAAAAACTTGAATTAATATCAAAGAAAAAAAATACTGCATAAATAAAATAAATAAATAATTATAATTGCATAAGTTGATAAAAAATGCTATGCAATAGCTTTACCGCGGCAGTCCTCGAGTGCCACACGTATTTTTTATTTTATTTTATTTTATTACATTGGTCGGAATCAAATCGTAATATAGTGTAAATAGTATGGGCTATAAAATACATGTTTCAAAACTAAAATATTTAATAGATGCTGAGATACAGTCACCTTTTAAATCGCAGTTCTTAAATAGTAGCAGATCCCCCCTGTCGTCGATTAATATCCAGATTGAAATGCCCGGGAAAGATCTTTCTGCAGGCATGGTAAACCTAGACCTGGTGCAGTGCGGGTGGGAAAAGAGCTGCCGCAGACAGCGGGTACCAGAAGCGAGGTTTGGAGCAATTTCAGTTTCTTTTTTTCTTTTTTTTTTAGTTTTTGTCAATAATGTGGTATAAAAAAAAATAAATATTAATTCAATTCTTTCGAAAATTCATTTAAATATAGTGACCAGCGAAGCGGACGTAGTCTGCTAGTAATAGTAATAATATAAACAATAAAGTGAAATAAAAAATAAAATAAAAACAAATAAATAAATAAAATATTTACAGAGTTACTTTTTGTTTTACATTATATTTATTATTAAATGCACTGCAAATACTTTAAAAATAATATATTGGTATCAAGAGATAATTATAAATAAAAATAATATAAATTTTCTCTCTCTCTCTCTCTCTTTTTTTTTTTTTTTTTCTTTTTTTTAAATGTAATAAATGAAAACTTTTATTTAAAAATTTTGAGCATATAAAAGAGTGAAATTTAAATAAAATGTTATTTAAAAAAAAAAAATTATAAAAAAATTTGGAAATTTTAACCGGTGGTTCCTGGCTTTAGGAGACTCTTGAGGAAAGCTATTGTTACAATTTCTCAAAAACAAATGCCTTGATCTTATTGAAATTTTGTACTTTTCTTCAAAATAGAATTAATTAAAGCTTAAAAGGGATTTTTTTTTTTTTTTTTTTTTTTTTTTTTTTTTAAAGATTACAATTAATTTTACAAGGTTATACGTGGGATAAAGCTTACCGGAAACTGTACTGTTTTTGAATACAACTCTGCCAAAAACTCTCTCTCTCTCCTTTTTTTTTTTTTTATTTTTAATCTGTACATTAATTATTTATTGAGAAATGGTGTTTATCGCTTTTCTGAAGTGTCCCTGGAAACTAGAAACCACCTGCTTAATTTTCCAAAGAAAATTTAAGGATTTTTTTTCTTATACAATTTGTTTACATATTGCTTTTTTTACATGCTCGAAGTTGTGAATAAAAATTTTCATTTATTATATTAAAAAAAAAAAAAAAAAAAAAGAGAGAGAGAGAGAGAGAGTATACTTTTTTTAGACTTTGAAACCCATATAATTTCTTAGTAAAATGCTTTATATACTAACGAAAATTAAACAAAAATATTTCGATTAAAAAATGCATGGTGCCCACTAATCACAATTAACCCGTTAGCGCCCAGTGTTCTCATTTGAGGACAGCTAATAAAATGTCACGTATATTTTTTGTTATTTCTTGGCATGATTTCTGCTTTTTAGTGACAGTTTATAGCGTCACTCTAAATGATCTCTGAAAGTTTTATGTGTCTACTATTAATTATCATTTCATAATTTTTATAATCATTTTATGATTTTTCATTCGTCCCACATATATTTGCTTTTTGCGCAGGTATACTAACTTAAATCAAGTTGAATAATAATATATATTATAATACTTTACTTTCGAGATCTTTGTCAATATATAATAGGAAATTAATCTGTTATCTCAAAATTCTTCTATCTCGAAGTTTTCTCCTTAGAACACTAAATGTCAATAAATGAGGATAGGCTTTAAATTTAAAACTATCAGAAGAATTGTTTAAGTTAATATATTTTACTGTGAGTTCTCTATATTAATTTAGAAGTGAAATAATCAGCTAATAATATTTTGCAAAATTAATTCGGACGTTAACGGGTTAAGCATCTAAAGATAAGCTTTATGAGTAGTATTTATAATATTTATAATTCAAAAACAAATTAAAAATTCGTGATTATAATTTTTAAAGTGTTTTGCGGAAGGGAAAAAAGAAAGAAAGAATGAATGAAAGAAAAAAAAAAAAAAAATGCTTAGTGAACGGGTATATCAATCCGAGGGGTTCAAATGATTGAAATTGTTATAAATTAAATCAAAAATCCGTTTAGTCAAAATTTTTGAAATTTTATTTTGAAATACACCTAAGAGAAATTCAGTGTGAAAAATTTAAGTTATATCATTCAGTGAATTATATAAAACGTCGTTTATAAATTTATAACTGGAAAGACTTTTCATTTATATAACTGAAATTTTAAACCATAATAACTAAGAGTAGTCACTGATGAGAAAATTTGTGCGTAATTGAGTTACAGGTTTCCGTAGCATTAAAAGATAACCATTAATGCTTAAGAAGTAAAACTCAAGAAACTTTAAGATATAAACACATGAAATATTTCTATTCCAAAATGAAACTGTCTCTGGAAGAAACTGAAATTTATTAAAACCGACGAATTTATACATGAGGGAGACTGAACTTCAGGCATTTTAGAGCCGGAAAGGGGAAATAGAAATTATCATCGTTGCAGTAAAACTTTTTGAATTTTCTGAATTTGAGAAAATAAGGAATAATAGAGTACAGTTATAATATCATTATTGATATTGAAAAAACGAAATTTCCTAATAAATTATATAATTTTCGTGTGATATATGTAGAAAAATGAATTTCAAACAACAAATAATTGCGTCCTTTTTTTTTTTATTGTAAGTTTATTATTATTATTATTATTAAATTATTATTATTATTTTATAAGCTAAATAAAGGGGATCTTTAGACTAAACTACCAGTTCTTGAAATTCTTTTCATCATGTAACAAGACTTTCTTTTTTCTCTATATATTAAAGAAAAGTTTCTGTCACTGGCGTCATTTTTTTTTTTTTTTTTTTTTTTTTTTTTGTCTACGACCGCATCTTCTCTCGGAGGGCACTTCCCGTCATGAGATGTATCAATGTGTTCCGAATACTCCAAGGCATACATTTCAGCTGCTTAGAAATTTCTATCGTTTTAATTAAAAATTTTATTAATTAAAATCGACGGATTTATGAAGGCACTCTATTTGCCACCTTGAAAAAAGTTTCTCCTAGTGACGTTGTTCTCCTGTCATGAAGTCATATTACGCGGGAAAATTAAAATATGATCCATGGTTGTAGGTAGGTATGTTGAGTTTAACATCGCATCAGTACTGCGGTATGGGTAACTGGCGACGGTCTGGGGCATATTCCTATTCAGTGAAAAACAAAGCAGAGATTAGGCGGGTAGAGCTCTGCATGGGTTAATAAGTAAAGGGAGTCAGGGGGAGGTGAAGCCTCCCTCGGGGGTTGGTGAGCGGAGCGAGCAGGGGGCAGAGCCCCGTAGTTTTTTTAAAATAATAATAAGTTTTCTAAGAAGTTTTCCATTTTTTTTTTTTTTTTTTTTTTTTACGAAGATGGAGGCCGACGGAAATTTAGCGTGACTTTTTCACAAGGACCATTAGAGACAAAAAGTCTTTGTAACTATAAGTCTCAAGTTGTAAATATGTAAGCATATGAAGCTGCTCTTGGTGAAGTCGAAGACCTGCGACGAAAGCAAGATGGAAGTTTCCATGTAAGGCCTTTATAATTTTTAATTTTTAATTATTTTATTGCTTTCTTTTTATTCCATAAATTTTTTCTTTCTTAATTTGAATGTTTAAATAATTTTGATACTAAAACTCAACATTCATATAAATAATTAAAATTTACCTTTACTATCTATGTATAAATAAAAACTATAATGCTTCTAAAAAGCGTCTTTTTATGTAAAGGCTTCTGATGAAAAAAAAAAAAAAATTCAGTACAAAGAAAATTACAGAAACAACGGAACTATTTATCAGCCACAGGTTGATCAATTCAAGAAGAAATTCAGGAACAATTAAAAGCGAGACGTTTTGCTAAGTGTCGAAAGGGATCTGCTACACGAGGAGAAGAAACTGACCAACGGCAACAAGATAGGTATTATACAAATAGATGTTCAATGGACAGCGGCTAGAAAACTAGAAGAGCCTAAAGAACGTGCACAAGCCTTGCGTCAGAAATATGCTGAAAGGCAGTCTGAAAAAAAAAGCTAGAAAAAACTCACGAAAACTGACACGCCAGGTATCGTGCAGATGATCAACGGAGGGACAAGAAGAAATTGAAAAATAGGCAGAATCCACGACTTAGGAACATGTTGTAAGAGAAACTGCTGAGAAGAAATTGTCGAAAAGTGATATGTCAGGTATTGCGCAGGTGTTCAACGGACAGCTATACTAGAAGACAAGAAGAAAAGGGAGAAGGGCAAGAAGCCTCGCCACAGGAATATGCTGTAAAGGAAGCTGCTCGAAAACGAGTAGAAGCTAATGAACGGAGACAAGCGAAGTACTATCGTGTACTCAACGGTCTTAGAGTCTGAAAGACACGTAAGAACTGAAGATTTCGAATTCAAGCTGATGCTATACGCCATGCTGATACAGTCGAACCTCGTTAATGTGAACACTATTAATGTGAATTACTTTTAACATGAACTATTTCCACAATCCCCATCAAAATGAAGATTAGTTTAATTATATGAAGATTTGTTACTGATAGCATGAGCTACTGATAATATGAACAAACTTTTTATCATGATGTTTTATTTTGTTTTAATTTCGTGGAACACACTTTTTTTCCTTTGTTCTTTTTTTAATTCAAGTTTTATAAACACTACTTTAACTCGAGCAGCGACAGGTAATGAATAAATTAAATAATATACAATAATTATATATTTAAAAAATATATTAAATTATTACTCTTCTAAAGTTTTGAATTGACAATTATAAACATTATCATTCGATAATTTGATAGAATTTTCACATGTATAAAGAAAATTGAATTTGCTCATCTTTAATTTGCAAAAATGAATTCTCATTTCAAAAATTTTTTACAGTGACATATTTGCGAAGTTAAAAAAACTGAAATTTCCAAACAAAATAACTAAAAAAGGAAAAAATAAAATAGGGTAGGTGCTCCAGTGATTGGCATGCTCCAGTAATTGACATCTATCCCGAAATAATTAATAAATAAGAAAAATAATAAAATCATATATTTTACATATAAGAATTTTAACATATTATGTCAAACACTGGAGCATAGGGTGCTAATAACTGGTAAAATGAATAACTAGCAGTGTCAAACACTGGAACATAGGGGACCAATTACTGATAAAAGGAAAAACTGTCAGTGTCAATTACTGGAACATTGAGTATGTGTCAAATATAAATTCATTAAAAAAAAAAAAAATTGTTATCAAATGTATATATTTTAACATACATGTGGTTCTGAATGTCTTTCATGCCGCATGTATTAACTTAAGATTTCTAAAAATATTTTCTGATGACTAGAACATTAAAAACATCAGAGATTGCTCTAAAAGTGTCAATCACTGGTGCACTTACTCTATTTGCACAAAAACACAATAAACGCTTCCCTGTATGGCGCATTTTGGAGATTCATACACACGGTGAGGCGCAACGATAGCGTATAGTACTATATAAATTAAAAAAAAAAAAAAAAAAAAAATGAAAATTTTTTCTTCGCACGAACTTAAAAAATTGAAACTCTGTCCTAAACAGAATTTTCAAGAAGAGGCCGTTTTCTTTTATTTTATTTGGATGTTATCGGATATTCTGCTCTAATCAAATGGTCTACCACAAAATGATGATGTCAACACCCCCCCCCCCTCCCCAACTGAAAGCAATAGTTCTCTCAAACCTTATAAATTTACCTATTAAAGATTTTAATTTATTGCCAAAGGCCCTCTACATTCATAAAAATGTTTTGAAGTTATTTCAAAAGTCAGACAACGAGCAAAAAATCCTACGCTAACCGTCATCTAAATTTATTTCATATGACTACATGTCAAACAACGTAATTGTTACTAATTTTATGTAAGTATTCACAAAAAATCCTACGCTAACAGTCTTCTAAATTTATTCCATATGACTACAAAATTGGTATTTATTCAATGATTAAGTTTCTCACTGTCAAACAATGTAATTGTTACTAATTTTATGTAAGTATTCACAAAAAATCCTACGCTAACAGTCTTCTAAATTTATTCCATATTACTACAAAATTGGTATTTATTCAATGATTAAGTTTCTCACTGTCAAACAATGTAATTGTTACTAATTTTATGTAAGTATTCACAAAAAATCCTACGCTAACAGTCTTCTAAATTTATTCCATATGACTACAAAATTGGTATTTATTCAATGATTAAGTTTCTCACTGTCAAACAATGTAATTGTTACTAATTTTATGTAAGTATTCACAAAAAATCCTACGCTAACAGTCTTCTAAATTTATTCCATATGACTACAAAATTGGTATTTATTCAATGATTAAGTTTCTCACTGTCAAACAATGTAATTGTTACTAATTTTATGTAAGTATTCACAAAAAATCCTACGCTAACAGTCTTCTAAATTTATTCCATATGACTACAAAATTGGTATTTATTCAATGATTAAGTTTCTCACTGTCAAACAATGTAATTGTTACTAATTTTATGTAAGTATTCACAAAAAATCCTACGCTAACAGTCTTCTAAATTTATTCCATATGACTACAAAATTGGTATTTATTCAATGATTAAGTTTCTCACTGTCAAACAATGTAATTGTTACTAATTTTATGTAAGTATTCACAAAAAATCCTACGCTAACAGTCTTCTAAATTTATTCCATATGACTACAAAATTGGTATTTATTCAGTGATTAAGTTTCTCACTGCCAAACAATGTAATTGTTACTAATTTTATGTAAGTATTCACCAGAACTGAAAGCAAATAGTATTAAAAAACTGACATAATAATCTTTTTCTTTCTTTTTTGTTTTCTTCTGTTATTTCAGGTGTTTATTTTACTTGAAACTGAATAATAATAATAATATATCCAACAAGGTTATTTTTTAAGTAACATTATCTTTTTTAATTTTAATTTATTTATTTATAATATATTAGGTGTGAGTAAAACAGAAAAAGAATTCCTTACGCAAACTTGTTTTATTCTGTCAAAATGGTGCAATTTTCACTAATTTGATATCGTTATTATCTGGTTCAGAAAATTAGTTATGAAATGAAAAATGTACAGTGCAATGCGTAATTTATTTATTTGTAATTACTTATAAATGGTTTATTTTAACTTGATACCAAACAAGACAAAAAAGAATGAAAGAAAGAAAGAAAAGGGGGAAATCCAATTCTTATTTGGTCTATTTCGTCTGACAGAAATAGTTCTTTCATCTTTATAATAAATAAAAATATATAACTTTTAAATCTAGTTTTTAAAACGTCTAGAAAAAATATGATCATAGATATTTGCTTTACTTAAGAGAAATTATAGTTTAGAAATTATAGTTTTTAATTCTAATCTTTAAAGAAATTATTCACGGTTGAAAAATTTTTTCACTGGCTTACCAACATTAAATATATCAAAATCTTTTAAAGCTTGACGAGCAAAGCTAGAGAAATTTTACGACATAAACATTTTAGACTTGTATACTCGAAGATAGAATTATTTGAGAATGAAATGGAAATTTACCTACAGATTCATATATGAGACATTACAATTTCGGCATATTAGATCTAAAAGGGGAGAGCAGACATTTACGTCACAGCATTAAAACTTTTGAACTTTCTGAACTTAAGAAATCGTAGCGGGGAGTTTAGTTGAAAGATTATTATTGGAGATGAAAATGGAACGAGATTATTTGATAAGTTAAAAGGTCTTTCAGCGGTACATCGAAGGATAAATCAAAATATAAATCGTTTAAAATAATTTTGTGAAGAAAGTTTATTGGTTCGCGAGATTGATATACAGAAATTAATTGCTATATTTAACAATCATTGATGCGTGTACATTCATTGAAAAAAAAATGAATGTTGTGGAATTTGATTAATTAAATTGAATTTAACTATGTAAGTTACATATTGAGTCATTGTATTTTCTACTTATGCGATACTTTTTTTATTTGTTCTCTGGTTTTTAACACTTAAACTATTTTGTGTTACAAGAGCAAATAATATCACTTTGGTACGTATGCGTTTAAAAAAAAAAAGAATCAAGAAATTATCAATCTTAAGTATCCATGTAAAGTAGAGCTAGTCAGAAAATAGAGGGGTTTCTTAAATGCTTTAGCCCTTTGTATCGCCCTCTTGCATTTCTGCAACATCAAAGTTATTCCTGGCTCACCAGTGGCCGAAAGGTTCTCTCCTCAAAACTGGTAGACGTGAGGTACTGGGTTCGATTGAAGGTCATGCTTGTCGGTCTAGTCGCTCTCAGTTTTCCGTGGTTTTCTCCGAAACTTACGTAAATAAAAGCTAGGACCTCTTAGAACCCCCCTCCCCCACGGAGTGCACTCCCTATCTGGCCTAGGACCTTAGTGCAGTCAATCGGCTTTAATCCTAATACCATACCACATTCCATACCAAAGTTATTTCTACAGAAAGCTTTGAAAGCTGATTTTATTGATTGTTGTTGCCTTGCAATATTAGAATTAACACAAAATGTTTATAAAATTAACAACAGATGGCGATATTATGTGATGTTTTCACACCAAAGTTTAATTTATAAAGAAAAATATTTCAGACGTACATTTTCTAAGCGTAAAAAGTTTACATAGACTAAATTTGTGAGAAATAAAACAATTTTTGGGTCAGTTTTCGTTATAACAAAATCAAGAGATCTTTAAAATTTCCATTTAAACTGAAAATTTGAATATTTCGAAAAAAAATTATGTTTTTTGTACAATTTTTCACGCATTTAACAAACACTTTTTTGGCAATAAATGTTTAATATTTTGTATAATATTTTAAAACTATATATATGTATATTGTATATATATATGGTTCAGTTGACATATCGAACACATGAGTAAATATATTTGAAATATGAGATCGTGAGATGTAAAGGGTTGAAATAGGAAAATAAATTATTTTTACTGAAGATGGATCAGTCAATAAATCGAAATATTATGTCTAATATAAAATGTAACTTATTCACTTTATTTTGAATCATATTATTATTGGAAGATTTATAGACGATAACTTTATAATAACTCTAATAACGGTTATTCTAACATTTTCCTAAACTCTCTAAGGGAATAAGAAATATTCATCTCAAAACACAGCATAGTAGAACTTCTGTTGAATAATGCACTGAAAACAATTAACATCTAGAAACAGTTGTGATGTTAATCACAAAAAATAAATTGAAATGAAATAAATATGAAATAAGTAAATAAAGCAACAGTAGAGCAATGTTTCTATTGAGTTCGATCATCGTCAAAATTCAATTATCATCTGAGAAACAACTCTAATGTTTTTAACCAAAAAACATAGCGATGTTTCTGTTGAGTAATTATCTTCGAAATTGAATTAACTTCGGAGAAGAGGTCTAATATTCATCACATGAAAGTCTAGCACATTGATGCTTTTGTTCAGGGATTAATTTAAAAACTGAATTAATCTATGAGAAACAGCTCTAATAATTGCTACAAAACATATAGCACATGGCGATTCTTTTTTCTTTGATAAAATTACGCGCTTTGAGGATGCCTAAGCACGAAAACCAAGTTTTTAGCAGTTGACCCATGTATATATCTCTTATCAACTTAACTTTAAACAAATCGTTGCAGGAAATTCATATTTGGTATTTTGAAGGACAAACGAGGTTGCTGCCAAAAAAAAAAAAAAAAAAAAAAACTATGATTGTTAAATTTTAAGAAGTAGTATGGGTGAAAGGTGTATGAATAATCTTTTGAATTTGATAATAGTTTTAAATTCTTTATGAATGTGGAGGCGAGTTTTTAAACAAGCAATTGAGGGGGGGGGGGGAGGCTATACCCATCCTCACACAGAAATATATTACAAAGAAAAATATTTCTAAAACTACTTTGAACTATTTTTTAAGCATTTATATTTTTACACAATGCTTCTTATTTTACCCTTTATTCTGTTATCTGTATTCATAAAATTATGCAATGATAAAAGTTTTATGCCACACCGGATTATTTTATTCTGTATTTCCCTTTTTTATTTAATCTATATTGGTTAGAATTTCTATTACGACTTCAAATGAGTTCATTGGTTTTATTGTTTTACTTTCTCTTATCCACACACAGTACAGAAAGTAAGTTTTTGTAATGCGTAATCTCATCTAAAAACGTCTGAATAGGAAAGTTTTATCGTAAATTCTATGATTTTATCGTATTTTTTAATTGATCATGAATACAATGAAACGGAACATATGTGATTAGAAAATGTTTCTACGCCGATCATCGATCAACAAGTTATACTAATGTTGAATATAAAGAGAAATAATTGTATTAGAATTTCGCTCATTTCTTTTCACAATCTCTATTCGAGAGAAATAATATTATCTGTTAAGTCTTGTTGGAGCTTAGATCGAATGATAAACGAAATTGGAGATACTGAATTCCGTGGGAAAACCTTTTAGATAAAGACCATATTCACTATATTTTATTGTGTGTCTATTATTTTTTCTATAAGATTAAAAAAGATAATACTTTTTTTGATTTTTTGTTCTTTAAAATATTCTTCGATTTAATTTATGTATATATATATTAAATTCTATCTTTTTTTTTTTTTTTTTTACAGGTTCAATATGACCTTTTTTAAAAATCAAGATATGTGTCTGTGTGTAGTGCAAAATTTTTTCTCATGTAATGAAAAAATCAGTAGTGGATTATTGTAAAAAATTCTATCTTGAGGCTTTGTAAAATAAACTGTTGTTAATTAGTGTTTATCAACAAAGCTTTTTTTTTTTTTTTTTTTTAATATAACCTAAATTTGCGAGATCTAGATATACATAGGGAAAATTAGATGGAATACTTTGATGGATATTTATTTATGATCACTCGTTAAATTCAGTGCATGCTATAATGTTAGAAATGAATAATAAAACTGTATCAATTAATATTTTATGAAAATTCAATTGACTTAATATGTAATACATGCCTACATCGACAAGATTAAGTAAACATTATTTATATATAAGAGAAAAAACGACTTTTGTAACAGTGATGAACTAGTTTTTTTCATTCGGTAACAGTATTTCTTTTTCTTTTCAAAAAGCTAATTTACTTTATAAAATAAAGAATATACGATATTTTTAGCATCTAAATAGGTTTTGCATGCATATTTTCTCGAAATACTTACTCTGTATTTCTCAAATGAATGCAGCGGTGTATCTTTGCTCATATTTTTATGTTTAATGTAAATTAACTATTCTTCTGAACAGTGGAATTCACTTTGCGTGGGAGGATTCATTGCTACATAAAGAAAGAAATACAAAAAAGTGTTTTCTGCCAACACATTCATGACTGGCTCTTCATAAGAATAAGTCAAAGAATTTCAGTATATTTTTTGTATGTGGATATAAGGTGTCTATTGTATATAGATATTCATTTCTTTTTCGATAACAGAAAGGATTTATATCTTACTTACTGCATTTCACATGTAGTTATCAAGGGAAAAAATATAAATATGTAACGTATGCAGTTTCGGATAAAATCCAAGAATTCCTGCAAAAAGCTATGCATAGAGAATTATGTACACATGTCGTTGTTACCATGTCAAAATATCGAATATGCAAAATGCTTTTTTTGATATTCGATACCATGCGTTTACTTTTAGAATGCTACATACAGTGCTCAGGAAAAATACACTTAACCATCAATTTAAGAGTACAGGAAGTATATAAAATTATGCTAATTTTTGCCTGGCACTGATTTTGAGTTCAGGAGTACCAGGCATGGGCACAGGCGCAGGACACGTAAATTTGGGCGGCACCAAATCCGTAAATGAAGTTTTAAAATTTGTCTGTACTTTTATGTTAAACTATAGAAAAATGTACAAAACTATAGAAAAATGTACATACCTTTTTCAAATAAGAGAATTGGTAAAGAAAAAACAGCTTTTTTTGTCGCTTGTTTATAGTAGTAACTAGACTTCATTAGCATGTATCCTTTTTTTTTTTTTTTTTTTTTTTGGTCCCACACTTTTTATGAAGATATCTTGCTAAATCTGCGAACTTGTAGGTGGATAATAAATAAACACATATCCCCCCCCCCCGCTTCGGTTTTCACAGTACTGGCATCGAAGTATGAACTAAACATGAATTTTTTAAAGAAGATGTGTTTTTCATAGTTTTAATTTAATTTTGGAAATATGTTATGTTGATTTCCATATTTTAGAAAACTCATAAAGTGTAGTACGTAAACCCATTTATTCTGATTTCAATGTTATTATAGTTATTAAGCCATCCTAATCCTATCATTGCATAATTAAACTTTTATAGTTAAATCTGACATTTTTTCCAAGTAAAGTTTTCTTTAAATTTTATTTTTCTCACAGAATAGGTTTTTTTTTTTTTTTTTTTTAAATGATGCATAATAATTTAATTTTATTTATATCATGCAAAATATTTATTAATTATAAAAGTTGTACAATGTAATACACGTAAAAAATATTTAAACGTATATGCATAGGGGTGAGAGGGCACCACATAAAAGTTGTGCACAGGGCCTCCAAAAGTGATAGTCGGGCCCTGACGATTACAACAGATTGAAAACTGTCTTGAAAAGTTACCATTTTCACATTCGATACTTTGACATTGTAGCGAGGATGTATACATATTCAATTTTATTGGCAATACTATCGCCAATATTATCGCCAATTTTATCGCCAATTTTCTTTCCAAATTACTGTAATGTTTAAGTTTATTTGCTCGGTGAATTGAGAGTATAATCTATCTATTATTAGCAAAAGTCCGTCTAATGGTGGGCGAGAAAGGACAGATTTTCATAAATTAATTGATTCGAATTCTTGAAAAATAATTGTTAAAGAAAACCATCCTCCTGCGTATTGGAACAAAACGATGATTATTTATAAAATGTATTGGTCCCTCCGTGGCCGAGTGGTTACGGGTTACATACAAACGGAGGGCTTGCAATTTCGATGACGTAAATGTTGCAAGTTTTTTGCGAATACAGTCGGCAGCAAAAGTAACAGAGCACTAGCGAAAATTCCCATGTAAAAAGGTACACTTAATGCAGATTTGTTAAATAAATCCTTGTCGAATCCTGTTCTTAGTCATTCTAAGAACACGATTCGACAAGGATTTATTTAACAAAACAGTGTTAAGTGTGCCTTTTTCACATAGGAATTTTTGCTAGTGCTCGGATACTTTTGCTGCCGACTGCAGCCATACATTTGGAACGCCTGCAAACGGCTTTGCAATTAGAAGGTTTCATTTGTATGTACCCCTACGTCACCACACCGCTAATCCCCTTCGAGCGTAGGAGAGTGGGTTCGATTTCCGCTCTGGCCTTGTGTGTTTTTCCAATTCTTCGTCCTGTAATTCTGTCATGTGCTATCTGTCCTTATCTGACGAAGATTTATAAGCGGAATTAGAGTCAAGCATACAAATCTGATCTATATGTGTTATCAATAGAATGTAAAGATAATTCAAAATAGTAAAATCCCACAAGTTTCGATGCACCATTAAATCGGAACTAATCTCAATGATTCTAATCATTTATATCTAATATTAGTCAGTGAAAACTACGTCAAAAATACCTAAGGTGTTAAATCTTAATCTTAAAACCTTCATTGAGGACATTCATGAATTCGTTAATCTGATTTGTATTCGCTTAATTACTTTCAGAATCTTGGAATATTGAAGCAGAACTTTTGTGCTTTAGCAACTTTATAATAAAATTCATTTTGAGAAAAATAATCACTTTTAAGCAGGTGGTTGAAAGAATTTCAAAAGATAATCACATATTTTCAAATGACATTTAATAAATCAAGTTATTTGATAATCCATTTTCCGGCAATATTGATAATTATAAGATTCATCCAAAATTTTGTTTTAAAATGTGCTAGAAAGGTGTTAGATCTACATTTCTCTTAACGAAATTAATTTTCGAAAGATATTTAATATTTCCTATTATAACCCCTCTCAAAAGATAATTATATTTATTAAGGATTTATTGAAGTTTTGTAAAAATAATTAAAGTCAGATATTCAAGGTAAAATTAGCGCTTTTCCAGAATTCCTATTTAAGAAATGATTTTGTAAAATTTATACCACGTATTCTCTATTTCAAATATAGATTTATAAATATCTTAAATCTTAATTTTACAAGATTATCGGATTGAAAGTTTAAAAATTACAAATACGAATACTTGCTGTCGATACAAGAAACATACAGTCGGCAGCAAAATTATCCGAGCACTAGCTAATAATTCCGATGTCAAAAAAGTAAACTTAAAACTGTTTTGTTAAATAAATACTTGTCGAATCATATTTTTAGACTGACTAAGAATCATCAAGGATTTATTTAACAATGTAGTATTAAGAGTACTTTTTTTACACAGGAATAATTGCTAGTGCTCGGATACTTTTGCTGCTGATTGTATGTATTCTATGGTTTTTACAACAACAACAACAACAACAAAAAAAAATAAATAAATAAATAAATAAAATAATAATAATAATAATAATAAATAAATAAATAAATAAATAAATAAAAATAGTAGATAATAGCTTATTTACCCAAAGAAAATATTATATCCAAGCATTATTCTACGTCATTTTTTGTCTCTTTTTGAAGCATTAACATATTTCTTTCATTCAACAATAGCCTCACAAGAGACCGAGAGATTTTACCTATCCTCTAAGTTAGTAGACGAGATGTGCCGGATTTAAATATAGATTTTACTCATTGGCCTAGCCTTTCGGTGTTTTCCGTGTCTTTTCTCCAAAACTTGAAGGAATACGGGTTAGGATAACTTTGGAAGGACCCCTTCATGACAAGCTTTCACCCAGTTCTAGGACGTACTCATTCGCCCTTAACATTACCCTCTACAAACTTATTCAGCTAAGCATATACCGTAGACCTACTCTAAGACCTACCCTAAACTCCTATAATACGAGCTGACTCACAGCTGATCATTGTTGGCCAGCGGAAATATAACTTGGCGACGTTTAGTTGCAGACGCATTACTCGGCGTCTTTATCGTCTAAAATGGCGAGTTTGCTTAAATAGGAGAGCGAATTATTGTTTGTAAACTTGATAAGTTTGGCGGTAATATTTGGCGAAATTTTCTTATAAGTCTTGTAAAAAGTAGACATCACTGTTGCTGTTAAATTAGTTAATCTATATTAATAAAATCAGAGTTTTGTCTGTAAATTTGTCGGAATCGAAAAATTTTGCGATATCTTCACGTTTTACACCCCATGAAAGCCGAAAATGACTTCAGAAAATTTTGCCTGTGTGTGTGTGTGTGTGTGTGTGTGTGTGTCTGTGTGTGTGTCATCGTGTTCGAATGTCGCTTTTTTTGTCCGGGCATCACTTGAGAACGGCCGGACGGAATTCAACGACGCTTGGCAGGAATTTAGGTCTTCACCCAACTTAAAATTATATCTATCAACTTTTCAGAAATTCCCCCCCCCCCCCTAGAGGGTAAAAGATTAAAACACGTTTGTCCGGGAATCACTCGAGAACGGCTGGACGGAATTCAACGGCGCTTGGCAGAAACTTAGGTCTTCATCCAACTTGAAATTTTATCTATAGAAAAATTATGAAAATTCAAAATTATGATTAGTGTTTAAATTGTGTGTAAAAAACGCCTACGCATGCGCCATAAATATTTTTTCACTAAAATGCTTTGAATGAAAAAATCTGTATATATATATAAATTGCGTGTCACGATGTTTGTCCGGGGTATACTCCTAAACTAAGGAACCGATTTTAATGAAATTTTGCACACTGTGTGCAGTTTGGTCCAACTTGAGAGATAGGATAGTTTTTATCTCAATTTATTGTCACAATATTGTTTTATTGCAATTATTTGTTAATTATAGACCTTTATTAAAGTTGCTCCAAAATATCTGTGAGTTCCATTAATTTAATTGTTGCCAAAAAATAAATAAATAAATAAAATAAAAAAAAAATACGAGTTCATTTTCTTTCGACATAAAAATAAATACATTTAATCAAACGTGAACGTTAAAAAATTATAAAAAGTTAAATTATGCATCTCACGAAAATTGACGTCATAATCAATTTAAAGATTTTATACACATTGATAAAGTGCTAATGTAGTTCTATCATAGATATAGTAATATATATAGATCTCTCATCCCCATGTTATCGTACAAAGATTTTTGATGCCGAAAAAAAATAAATAAATAAATAAATAAAAGCTTTGGAAACAGCCATTAAGTGGTATTGAAAAAAAAAAAAAAAAAAAAAAAAGAGAAAGAAAAAAATATGAATTTGAAACTGTATCTGGAGTCTTCCATTCCCCTTTAGCAAATAAATTATTCATAAATTTTATTTGCTAAAATATTAGTATGTATTCCCGTGTGTATTCACTCGGGGAAAGACGGCCATATTTTGGTAAAAACGTCGTCTTTTCCCAAATGAAAAGGAATAACTTTTTTCTCCCCAATGATCACTCTATTCTATATATGCTATACTATATCTATGAGTTCTATACGCAAGCGAAGTGTGACTCACTGACCGTCTGTGCAGCCAAGAAAAATATTTCCTATGTTAATTACCCACTGGATTTTTTGTAAGAAATTATTAAAAATCGAGGAAATTTATTTCCCGATTTTAATCCTTATATTTGGGTATAGATATGTATTAGTTATCGCGGGTGTTAGATTGAATTATTTTGCTGTCAAATTGACAAAATTTTAATTTTAAATTTCAAAACTCTGTCGCCCTTGGCTTTTATTATTATTATTATTATTATTTGGCGATCAAAAGCGTAACACGAAAATATACATGCCAGATGTATGCATTGTACGAAATGTAATATGTATTATTCATTGTACGTATGTATGACATGTAATATGTATTGTACGAAATATTGTTTCATATTATTCATTACTCTTTTAATATAAGTTGATAAAATAATCATGATTTTTGAAAGGAATTAAATATTTTCGCCAGATAATTTGGCGATAATCTTTTTTTTTTTCGCCAAGGATGACAGAAATGAAATCTATTCCGCTGCAAAATATTAGTATCTTACATCAGATATTTTATTTAGACATTTGAAAACAAATTTGACTTCAAACTATGATAGAATATTTATCATTTTCCTTTTAATTAGTATATTATTAGTATATTAAAATTTAAAAGCATGGTATATAAAAAGTTTTTTTTTTTTTTTTTTTTTTTTAAATCTTATAATTATTCTTATCTTAATCCTCAATGTTTCCCATCTTTATTAACTTGAATTTACTATTAAAATTTTAACATGCTCAAAAACTTCTCATCACTTCGTTAAAATACACTAAAATTTTCCAAAATCTTTTTCTATTTAAAATGATACATGTATTTACTTTAAATGTCCAATATTTCATAAAATTTCCAATTTTAAAGTTTTAAAATATTTATCAAATTTACTTATTTTTCTGGTTTAGCCTTATTGTTTTCCTTTTTATAACTACAGCTGTTGCCCTCTTTAAAATATTTAAAATGATGAGGTCATTTTATAGTAAAATTATCCATTATAGCATATATTATATTTCACTCCTCCATAAAAATTGATTTTAAAATCGTCTGTTTCTTTTATACTTTTATTTTAATAGAATTTTAATAGAATTTAATTTATATATTAGTCATTTTAGCAATTTTATCCAAAGTAGCATTAGAAATAATATATATCCCTTCTCCATTAAAATTTATAGGACCCTACAATAAAATTAATTTGTGCTTAATATCAACACTACGAAAATTTTTATCAATCGCTTCCAAATTTTGACCTAAGTTTCAAATCTCAACCCTGTGGGTTTTTACATCGGCTACAACGTTTTCGTCTTTGTTCGTAAATAATAATTCGTAATAGTTCGTAAATACTAAATAGTTTACAGCCGTATAATTCAACGTATAACTTAGTCACAGCAACGCGTGGCCGGGTCTGCTAGTAAAATATAAAAATAAATTTTTAAGTTAAAGACTTTTGTATTCGCGTGATTTTCACTGCAAATTATGAAAAGATTGAAATGAAGTGTTGCCATCTAAGTTTCATACTTTAGTTAATTTTATAAAATCTAATTGTCGTATCGAAAAACTGTTTACACCCCAGGATTAAGAAAAATCACCTCTTTCATTTGGTACTGAATTTGTAAAGATAGGTCTGATATTTCTAATTTATTTTTCCCTTTATCCGTTTTTCCGTTTCCACTTAAATTTCATACTTTAGTTATTTTTTAAAAATCTAATTGTCGCATCGATAAACTGTTTGAACCCCTGGATTCAGCAAAATCGCCCCTTTCACTCGGTATCAAATTTATAAATATAGGTCTGATATTTCTAATTTATTTTACCCTTTTTCCGTTTTCAACCCAGATTCGATATGGAACAGCTTTAGTATTGGATCCCTTTGGCAAAATTTGAAATTAGGCACCGAAGTAGCTCGCACGTTTCTCGCCAAGATCTTTAATTGCACAATTGAGATAGCCAATTCAGTTCATCGCAAAAATGGCTTAGAATATTTAAAGTCACCAAAGGGCTCCGATACTTGAGCTGTGCTTTTTGTATTTATTTATTTATAATACTGTCTATTAAAGACTTCTGTGGTCACGAAATTTGGTGTGTAAATTGTTTGTATGCATCCGGCACTTATTGTAACTGCATTTCACGAAATTCGAAATCCCCCCCCCCCCCTTCTCGGAGTCGGAGGGCAATAAACATGTGTAAAAACATGTTTTTCCGTTTGAATTCGCTTTGAATTATCTTAGAATGGCGAATTTTGGTGTGTGGATATTGATTAAGTGTACGCATTATGTACATTAGTGGGATTTTGCAAAACTTCGAACCCACCCGCTGAGGGTGGGGAAGTAAGAAGTGGGTAAGTTGTGCCGAAGACAGTGGGGACCCAGACTCCTAACATTGGAAGCGAGAAAACCTCTACCAATCACAGCGAGAACTTAGGTTATTAATAAAGATATGGCATTTTGACAAATCATTTAAGTTTAACGTTCAGCGAAGCGGGCAAAGCCTGCTAGTTTTAAACACGCCTGCTAGTACAAAGCCTGCTAGTTTTATACACGTTGAAAAGTAGTGTAGGTTGTAAAATACAACATTTAGATAATCAAACAGCAATAAAAACAAATAATTGATACAAACTAGTATGTTGTGGCCACCACAAGACTTTCTTCTATATTTTCCTATACATATTAAATCAGTAACAATATTAAAAAAAAAAAAAAAAAATACGATTTTTTTTTCTAAGTTTTTTTTTTTTTTTTTTTTTTTTTTTTTGTAAAAATTAATACATATTCAATCACTAACAATATTAAAAAAAAAAAAAAAAAAAAAAAAAACGAATTTTTTTCTGTTTTTTTTTTTTTTTTTTTTTTTTTTTTTGTTAAAAGTAAAAAAATCGATAACTTTGTTTTAAATTATCACAGATTTATAGTTCAACCATTCGTTTTAAAGGTATTGACGAGACCTTTCGAAAGATACCCATCTTGAAAATTTACTCCCCTCGAGGGGGGACTTCCCCCCCAGGGGGGGTGGCGAGGCTCCTACGCATACAAAAATTTTTTCCCAGTTGACTATCACTACTATAAATAATTCTTGTGAATTTCATATTGATTACTAAAAAATAATTCTCTTTATGCACATTTATACAAAATTTTGTCCTATATCACCATGTTAAAAATTTAGAAAAAGGGGGATGGCAACGCAACCTGAAAGACAATTTTTACCAAAAGTTGATAGGCACTAATTTATGTCAAGGTGCAACTACATACCAATTTGTATGAAATTCTGTGCAGTAGTTCTTGAGATACAGTTGCCACAAAATTTTGTCACACACACACACACAGACAGACAGACAGACAGACAGACAGACAGACAGACAGACATTTTCTAAAAATGGTCAAATCGTGTTCTACAGCTCTCAAAACGTGTAAATTCATCAAAAACCTGAGGTCGAAAATTTTTACGAATCCAATACTTTCTCTATATTACATATAGAAGAAAGTAAAAATGCAAGGAAACATATCATAATTACACTTCATATTTGTGATTGAAAGCTAAGCGTACAATTTTCTTTTGGACAATTAATAGCTCATTTCTTTCGCCTTTCTTCATCTGTTGGAAATCTAAACGTTCTAAAAGCAGTATTGGTATGATTTGAGCAATTTTCGGCTGCAAAACCTTCATTTTATGTGATTTGATTACACTTGAAATTAGGACCGCGTGGGCAACAATCGCTGATTGGGAAACAAAATGCCTGATGAGCCAACCTGTATTGGAGGAGCTCTACCAATACATCCTAGAAGAAAGCCAACGCACCAGGACTGGGGAAAAGAAAAGGGCTGGTTCACTCACCACATTTTACTGAAGCAGAGCTAGAGCTCCTTCAATACAGGCTGGCTCATCAGGCATTTTGTTTCCCACTCAGCGATTGTTGCCCACGCGGTCCGAATTTCAAGTGTTATCAGATCACATAAAACGGAGGTTTTGCAGCTGAAAATTGCTCAAATCATGTCAGAACTGCTTTTAGAACGTTTAGATTTCCAACAGATGAAGAAAGGCGAAACAAATGGGCTATTAATTGTTCAAAAGAAAATTGTATGCTTAGCTTTCAATCACAAATATGAAGTGTAATTATGATATGTTTTCATGCATTTTTTGTATCAATTATTTGTTTTTATTGCTGTTTGATTATCAAAATGTTGTATTTTACAACCTACACTACTTTTCAACGTGTATAAATATTTAAAATTAACTAATTTAACAGCAACAGTGATGGCTACTTTTCACAAGGGTATAAGAAAATTTCGCCAAATATTACCGCCAAACTTATCAAGTACAAACAATAATTCGCTCTTCTGTTTAGGCAAACTCGCCATTTTAGGCGATAAAGACGTCGAGTAATACGTCTGCAACTAAACGTCGCCAAGCTATATTTCCGCTGGGCAACAATGATCAGCTGTGAGCCAGCTCGTGTTATAGGAGTCTTAAGCAGAGCTTCTCTCTCAATGACGTCACTGCGCTGACCGCGAAATATAGATTGTTGAGCGAAGGTAAAGATATTTTTCATTTTGATTGATAATTTTTAAAAGGAAAACGCTCTTGAATATTATTTCTCTACGCAAATAAAGTGAATTATATATATTCAGTCATGTGCAATTATTGCAAAATTAAGATATTAATGTTTTGTAATATATACTTTTAATATATTTATGGGTTGAAAAACTTACAGATGAAATCTTTTTATAGCTATCTCATTTGGCTTGCTACAGAATATCAGTACATAAATACATCGAGTTGTTTATAAACATTAGAAATTAATATGAATTTATTATTATTATTATTATTATTATTAATTAATCAGGGTGTCTACTGAATTAACAGAAAAAAAATTCATGACCTCAAAAAAAATTTTATGACCTTTTTTATCGACCTTTTTAAATTAACAAATTCATTTTTTTTTTTTTTTTTTTTTTTTTTTACCGATATATGACCTTGCTTTATTTTTTAAATTATTGTTTAACAACAATATTAACTGTTAACAAAAAAAAAAAAAAAAAAAAAAAAAAAAAAAAAAAAACTGAAGACTTTTTTTTTCATTAGCAATCTAAGTAAATAGTAATCGAAATCAATCTAAAACAAGACCTTCCGGCTTTTTCGGAAGGGTAGGTTGATTTCTTTTTCCTTATCAAGTAGCCGTCATTTTGTTTCAAAATGGCGGCTACAAATTATTAATGCACTTGGTAGAAATATTGATGTAGGCTATGCACATATGGAGTTTTAAGCAAATCGGTTCATAAATACACTTTTATGTGAATTTAAAATTTTCAAGTGGCCGGCGCTAGGAAAAAAAATGGTGGGTTAAGTTGACAAATATATGAAATGCGTTTGTGAGATAAGTCTACTGTACACACATAGTTCGAATTAATTCAAAATCTCAAAAGTCATTGTGTTGAAAAATTAAGTGGCTGCCATTTCGTAAAAATGGCAGAGAAAGTTGCTCATCTAAGATATCGTTGCAAATTTGAAAATATTTTTTTTTTTTGTAGAAATTCTTTCAAAGAGGCTTAGTAAGTTGATAAAATGTTAGTTTCCTGCATTTCTAGTTTGTTTTAGCATTAAAATAGTCTAATTTTACCTTAAAAACGGATTAAAAAGATCCAGTAACGCATGTAATGGATTTGGCGCCAAATTTGGCGACTTTTCCCCTATGGCGACTTTTTTGGCGACTTTTGGCGAGAAAATACTTATTATCGATATACCAAAGATGGACGCAAAAACGTGATTGGTTCATG